>CM032481.1:11724491-14124491 GCA_019059595.1 Marasmia exigua
TGAGAATATTGGTAATAATACTGTTGCACATGATATCTAAATTACCATACATGCATTATTATTTTTTTTGGTTTCACAATTATTTTCCTCAAAATATTTTTAAAATATTATTATGTTCTTTATACCCTGAGTATCACAGCTATTTGCTGGCTTTTCAGAAATGTACGGGCCTAGGCCAAGTACAATTCCAACACTACGGATCTGATTGTGATGTGGTGGGGATAATGAGTCTTGATTGTGATGATTTGTGTGGTTGTGTGATTGGGCGTATTATTATTATTATTATTAGGGTTAAAGTATGAATTTACCATTTTTTTTAGACACAACAAGATTAATCATTCTTATAAAAAACCAAAAAGTTACTGTGATGATATATTTTTATTTTTACTAAATACCATAGTTCTAAGGTCAGTTCTACATTCAGCATTCATAACTTTTTTTCTGAAACCTATTCAAAATGTATGTAATGTAATGTGTAATGGGGCACTACAGTGACACGGTTGTGTCTTAACATAACTTAACATGCTTTCCAAGGCATGGGGGTACAAGACTGTCAACTTTCAGACTCTGGGCTGCCACTAAGAATTTCTTGCCGAAAACTTAGGTACAAATTTTTGGCCCAACCATGATGTTTATTAATGCACAGTTAAAAATTAAACAGTACCATTAAAAATTGCTTTAAAAATAAAAAACATTTAATGAGGAAAACACAGCCTTTCAAAAAATCTCCATAAAAATCGGCAATTTAAGACTAACTGCCACACTCAGTCTTTGATTAACTAAGTTGGCTACTTGAGAAAAAATATTGACCCTTATTTTGATATGCATAAAGACTACCAATACTAAAGTTAATGAACATTAGCTTATATGACATCTCTGAGTGCGGCAGTAGGCCTGGAGATAGAACCTCTTTATTATTATTATATAGTATGTTTATGTGATAGGTGGCAGATTAGCATACATATCACTTGATGATAACCGATTGCCGCCGCCCATGGACACCCCTGACACCAGTGGAGTCACAAATATTAATCATAATGTTTTGTAAATCAAATTCTTACCTTTCCGTTTCAGCAGCTTTTCCTCAATATACTTCATCATTTCCTCGTCTTCGTCTCTTTTATTAGTTTCCGCCGAAAACTGTGTTCCTATCCCAGTGTCGTAAGCGTCATCCACCTGCTTCACCTTCCCACTCTTCAAAGCTTGCATGTTCACCATCCCGCCAGACTTAACTTTGAACGGATCCTTGCAAGTCACCTCATCCTCTACGCTAGCTTTCTGTCCCGTCGCCAAGGCAATTACGCTCACACCATTGGGCCTTTCTCGAAGCTTCTGAATCTCTTTAGCCTCTTCTAATTTAGCCAATATGTACTCCTCGTCGTCGGAATCCTCCTCTTTTACGCGTTTACGTAAGTTCTTCTTCTTGACAGGTTTAAATTTAATTTCCGTTTCCGAGACAGATGGCTTTTCTTCGTCCATTTCAATTCAAAGGCTTGAAACTAATTTACAAACATTGAAAGGGATGAGCTATTTATAGTTTACATATGCACTTAAATAAGGAGACAACGTGCACTAAATAGAAAATGCAACATTACTTATAATTATTTTGATTTATAAAATTAACACGTCACAACAAACGTGCACGCACAACATGAAAATGATAGGGATGTTCGATCCGATCCGATACTTGTGTACTTGTATCGATACAATGGGTTTCGATCCGATAGTGGATACAAGTAAGATGAGGATCGGATCGATTGCAAAATAAACAAAATTAAACCATAATAAATATTATTCATGTTACGAATAAATATTCGTAACATGAGTACTGACCGCGTTCCTGTTCTACAAAGTAAGTATAGGTATAGTATCAATACGAACTGATTCATATTATACTAATGTCAAATATTTATCGGGCGGTAGGTTTTGTTAAATGTTTTATTTCAATAGACCTTCAATTTCGGCAAGATTGGCACATGTAATTATAGATACCTAACTCATTCTCATTGCGTATTACGTTTGGGGAACACTTAGCGATACAGCATTACGTTATATACTTACTTGTCCGTTGTAGAAACGTCTATGCCTGACTATTCTAACTGGGAAAATGAAAAATGAAACAACACTACCCGTATTATTTTCTGATGATATATCGATACTCATCAAAACAGACTATAATACCGATCACAATTCACTCATCCGTAACACATTGAATAACATAACTTCCTTGCTTGAAAACCGCAAACTATTTGTAAAATAAAATAAAACTAAAATTATACAATTCCATTCATATAAGAAACCATCCTTAGGCATAAATACCTACTTCCAAAATAAAAAAATAGAAAACATAGACTCTATACAGAAAATATTATACTTTTGAATGGTAATCAATTAATGATATACTTAGTAAAATGACGCTAAATGCTTATTTATTCAATACACAAATCAAAATAAATAATGTTGGTAGGCTTCCAATAACACAGTTTAGTAGATATAATATTATGTTTAGCTACAAACTGTATAATTTTGTCATAATGTTTTAGTTTTGGGTCTTGAATATTTTAATTAAAATAATATGTTACAGAGTGTTCTGCATTTTTACCTATAAAAAAATTAAAATAAATATTTTTAGTAGGTATATAAGCGACTTACATACTCTATTATTTTGTTATTGGTTCTCTTATTTGTAATCCCACTGTTGATTCTGATACCCGTAACACAGGTGCTAGAGCTACCTATTTCGGAGTCAGATCAATGTATGTGATGTTGTGAAATATTTATTTATTATTTATTTAATTATTTTATAAGTTTTCAGTTTTACTTAGTAGGTTTTTAACTCAATGTATAAGCATAGGTACTTAGATATTGCAATGCCTGTAAAAGGTGGTTAAGTAGTAAAGCAGCATTATTTATTGTAACACCATTGTAACACTTGATTGTGAGCCGCAATCGTATTGATCCAGAGAGGCTATCAAATTAATATTTTCACTTTCACTTCCTTCTAAAGATTGGCCTATGTAAGCAATTTTGTTTTTTTTTTGTTCTTATATAAACTTTAATGATTAAAAATACAACTTGTTTAATAAAAATACAACTTGATACGATACTGGATCGATCCAAAAAATCGTATCAAATTTATTGGATCGATATTCGGATCGATACAGTGTATTACGATCCAGAGAATCGATAAAATGTGCCCGGATCGAACATCCCTAAAAAGAATGAAGAATGAATGAATCAAAGTACAATGACATGAATGAATGAATATTGTCTATGACTGAGGTAGTATAGTGAGGGGGTTAATTGATATTAATTGAAATATCGACACTAATACAGACTGTTTTTATGGTATATCGATAAAGTTGTAGTATGAATGATCAAAGAGAATATAAACAGTAATATGATAAGAAATGTCATGTCATTTCAGAGGTACTGATAAGATAACAAAAACAAAGTTCAAAGTCAAACTTTACAATCAGTCAAGCGAATATAACCGCAGTTTAGTGTTATGTTTCAAGAAGGAAACAGTGAAGATAGTGTTTTATAATCATTACCTAATCTAAGAATTAAATAATGGCTAATGTGATTCTTTTGCAGTCACCACCGCCTAAGTTAGAAGAACATCAAAAAAATATATTTAGTAAAGGAGCATGTGATTTTATAGAAACTTTACATAGAAAATTTAATGGTAAAGTTGAACGACTGTACAGAGATAGGCAGCGGCGAGCGGTAGAGAACCGTACGAACGTTTCTTTGCAGTTTAAAAGTTCGCAACAAAGAGATGATAAGAGTTGGAAAGTCGCGCCTCTACCCTCGCGGCTAGAGTAAGTATTTTTTATTTGGCGCTATTTTATTTTATTTTATGAAATTCTATTCTTCTTTTCTATATCATGTCATATTATTAATAATTACGTATGTTTTTTTTTAATTATTGATGACCTTACTTTTAGACTTCTCACTGACCTGAATAGTTGATCTGAAGCCTAATATGATGAAAAAAAAACATTATTAACACAATAGATTTTTGTTACATAGAAATCGTCATCTAGACCTTGGAGATGTGTCCCCATCAAATACTGCACATTTTGTGGCAGCATTGAATGAAGACGTGCAAGGTATCCAAGTGGACCTTGACGATGGACACTGCCCTACATGGAGGAATCAACTAGTAGCTTATCAAAATATCAATTTAGCTGTTCATGGCACACTTCCTGGGGCTCCGATGAACATTGCTGTCTCCCCAATATTGATGTTGCGACCGAGAGCTTGGAATATGATTGAACATAATATTTTGGTAAGCTGTCATGCTTGATTTACATTTTATACACATATTTATTACTATTAAGAATAATATATCTTAGTTCAGCTAAAGGTTTTCTGTATCCAAGGCAATCTCTGAATCAATAATTACACTGAAATCGTGGAATAAGTTAAAATAATAGGTACTTGAAATACTATGATTTTTTTTTTATTATTTTAGATTGATGGAAAAGAGGCAATTGGTCCCCTAGTTGATTTTGGTATCCTAATGTATCACAATGCAAGAAAATTGTTTGAAGCTAGTAGCGGTCCATACTTCTACTTATCTAAGTTAGAAGGGGCCTCAGAAGCAGAGCTATGGAACGAGATATTTGTATGGGCCCAAGAACAGTTGGGCCTGCCCAAAGGAACAATCAAGGCCTGTGTACTCATTGAAAACATCATCTCCAGTTTTGAGCTAGAAGAAATATTATATGCACTAAGAGAACATTCCTTAGGATTGAATTGTGGGATTTGGGACTACTGTGCTTCCATAATTTCTAAATTTGGTAATTTATATCATTTTATCATCATTATATTTTTCTGCTTCACATTCTGTACGATAATTAAGTGGGTCAGTTGCGGGTCATGGTTGGCCTAACTAGATGCCCGCAGGCATAGTTAAGTCAAACTGATAAGCGGTATACTGGTTGGGGACAGCTTATTGTGAAAAGAAAAAAACATAACGATAAAATTAGTACATACCTATAATAATAAATAATAAAAGCCTTTATTTCAGACAATTTACATTACATGAAATCAGCATACAATCACTTATTTTATTTTTAGGTTCTGTCTGTATGCCTCCTACAGGCAAAGGCCTCCTCCAATCCCTTCCATTTTTCTCTGTCGGAAGCTACAGTTGTCCAGCCTCCTCCTGCTATATTTTTTATTTCATCTACCCATCTTCTGGGTGGCCTGCCACACTTTCTTTTTCTGTCTCTAGTGAACCAGAAAAGTACAGTTTTTGACCATTTCTTCTCTTTCTCTCTGACTATATGGCCTGCCCATTTCCATTTAAGCTTTCTGATTGTCACAGTTATGTCTTTGGTTCTTGTGTGTCTTTTGATAGTTGTCACTTTGATTCTATCTGATAATCTTTTCCCCATCATACTCCTCTCCATGGCATTTTGACAAGTTTCAAGCTTTTTGTTGTGAGATTCGTTTAATGGCCAGGTTTGGCAGCCGTAAGTGAGAATGGGCAGGACACAGGTGTCGAACAATTTTCTCTTAATGTTCATACTGGTTTCTTTGTTCTTCTACATACCTATACTATTTATCAAGAGGTAAAATCCTACAGACAGCAGCAACGCTTATACGTAATTCGATAAAACGAAACGCTTGCGCGATGTAATCAACACCTAACGCCATCTATGGGTATAAAGTGGACTAATATCCCGAAATGAAGTAAGGGCAGGCCTAATTAAAACTAATTCAGAATTTCGATCCAAATTATTATCAGTAGGTAGGTAAGTAGATACGGTCGGGGAATCTGGCGCTTAGCCAGAGCGGAAATCGCTTGCAGCTTGTATAGTTTTTTGTTTGAAATGACACCATTTTTAAGTCGCGTGTGTAAGTGACTTTCGTTTGAAACTGGCTAAGCATCAGATTTCCATACCTACCTATACTTTACCTAGGTAGGTATAGTAATGAAACGAAAACACACGCTAGTATTATATAGAAATAAGATGAAATAATTATATGAAGTGAGTTAATTTATCTTCTTTTTCACAGGCGATCGTAAAGAGTTTCTATTACCCGATAGAAACAAGTACGTGAGCATGGACCGGCACTTCCTGAACAGCTACTTGAGATTGGTGGTGGCGACTTGCCACGCACGCGGGGCTCCGGCCACAGGCGGAATGGCTGCATCCATGCTGACTCCGGGCACTGATGGCACTGATGATGAGTTAGTACCCATATAATAATGTCGTGGGCAACTGGCTTTATTTTTTTTTTTGATAGGTGGCAAATGAACAAAATGTTCAAAATCTAAGTTGCGTATTTCTACCATTAGCTCAGCGGTGAGGGAAAACATCGTTAGCAAACCTGCATTTTTCGAGTATTTTACGAAACCTTGATTCAGTTGGTGTGGTTCCCCTGTTAAAGGGTTGCGAAGTTCAGAGGCAGACGCATTGTAATTACCAGACTCTCCAAATCCTGAATCATTGTCTTATAAGCTTACCCTGGGCTCCAAAGCTTCTGACGCAACCGAGAACTACACGCTAAGACGAAGAGGAGGTGGCAGACGAGCAGACGGATCGCCGTCTATAAACACTAGTGGAGTCACAACTGCACTGATAAACTTTAAACTCCTCTTCCCCCCGGATTAGGCTATCACTCCATTTGAGCCGCCCCATGCCGAAACGTGACTCTCCCACGGTCATGATTCCTGCTGTTCAATCAACGGCCTAGCCACTTACCTAAACAGCGCCATTTAAGTAATGGCCTAAATGATATTCTGCTTACGATAGGATAATCAAACAAGTTTACGATGCTGTAAAAAAGCCACAGCTAAATTCACATTAAATTTTATTCCTCCCAGTTACATACACCATTCATGTGGTATTGAATCGTGGTGTCTCAAATTATTATTATTAATTTATTAAATTTGCAGATCCAAAAAAATTATAAATAAAATTTTGGAAGGCAAAATCAAGGAAATTGAAAATGGCGTCGATGGTTTTATGGTTTACGACTCACGCGCAGTGCCGCATATTAATAAGGTAGGTATCTAATATTTCTAGTTACATAATACCCAGCTCTCCAATCAAAGCCTGCTAAAACCTTGTAGTGTAAAACTACTTGTTACATTATTGTACGTACAGTCGGCTGCGAAACTACCTTCCATATAAGCACAGTATAGGAAAGTATAAGGGTCATTTCATAAATGTTTGTTAAACCTTTGTTAACTAATTCGACGTTACAAAGTAGTTTTCATTCTTTTTTCGAAATTGTTTTGTTTCAAACGTCAAAACTGCTCCATAACATCGTTCATACAGGGTGTATCTGTGAACATTTACATCCCTTTAACCACGTGTTCTACTAACCATTAAGAACAACATTTGTTATATCACTTTTAGAAAATCGCATGAAAATATTTCAACTTTTCATACAAAGTCGGTCACGTCAGTGATTGGTCATTTTGTATGGGGAGTCGAAAAAATTTTCGATGAATATCAAAAAGTCGCTGAACAAATGTTGTTCAGAATGGTTGGTAGAACACGTGGTTAAAGGGATGTAAATGTTCACAGATACACCCTGTATACTCGTAACAAAGGTTTATTGAATTTTTATGAATTAATTTGTTAATAAAGTCGTGAAAATTTGTGCTATGATTTAAACGGGTTTTTTTGTGATTGGTGGCAGATGAGCAGGCGGATTGCCTGATGGTAAGCGATTGCCGCCGCCCATAGACACCCGCGACATCAGTGCAGTCGCAAGTGCGCTGCCAACTTTTAATCCCTCGCTTTCCCCGGATTAGGCCTCCGGCACATGAATAAATAAATTTATTCATGTGCCTCCGGTACCCTCACTCACGCTTTATTATAGAAATCCTTTTTCTATTTACTTACCTATAACATCCTGCCAACTTTTAAACCCCCCTTTCCCCCGGTACGGGACTCCAACACATGAATAAATGAATTTATTTATGTGTCTCCGGTACACTCACTCACGCTTAATTATTGAAATCCTTTTTCTATTTACTTACCTATAGCATCCTACACTTATAAGAAAATAAATTTGACAACAACGGATTTTTGGGGAACTAGCGTAGTTCCCATGTTTTATAGCCAATGGGGTTACCATATCTAGTGACGTAAACGGCAGTGGCACCATCAATTATTTATTGACAGAGTATACTTACCTAAAGTTTTTGTGTATACTACTATAAAGAACTTTTCCGCACTTTTCAACAATAGATTTAATTTACTGTTGACAATAGAAGTTTACCTTTCAAGGCTTGGCAGTTTAGGAAATGCTTATCGATGTTAACATTTTTGTTAAATAGGTAGTTACCTAATATGTAGAAGTACTAAGCTACTTACTTACTTAGTTAATTTGTTGTTTATCTTCTCGCCTAACAAATTTGTTTGCAAGAGTGTTTTGGTACTTGGAAAGACTGACTAATATGTTTTTTATCACAAAATAACGTTTTTGTGCGCCATTATAATTTTAAGTATTATGTAGGCTAGGTACAATAATTAAATATCATACTCGAGTGCACTCCAGAGAGTTTTTGTTTCCCAAATGTATTAAATTCGTCATTAGTAGGCAGCAGAGGGGGCACCTCTATTCTTTCAGGTAGTTTTGACTGGTATAAAATAAATAAAACTTTATTGCAAAGTCATTAGAACAACGAGAAGCGTATAATCTACTTGTACCTAGGGATCAAATTTAAGTGCCTGAACTAGGAAAATCCTGTATCTCAGACAAGAATAAAGGACTTAATTAACATATTAATTTTAACAATAAACATAACATTAAATTAACGAAAACGCAAAGTACCTACTTACCTAATCTAATTCTCTGTTAAGGTGACGGGTAGGGCACACTAGCGACGCCAATCGATTTTAATTTTTAGCTACTAAACCGGATCTATGTTAAACAATTTCGGGGTTACAACCTCTCGGCTAAACACTTATACTATTTATTAAATAATGCACAAATGTTGGGTCCGTTTTTGTACGCGAAAAATTGATTCACGCCAAAAGCGGCCACTTTTGGCGGTAATCCAAAATTCGAGTGCAAAAGCAGACCAAACAGTTGACTACAAGTATTAAATAAATAGTATAGGTGTTTTTGCCGAGAGGTTGTAACTCCGAAATTGTTTAAAATAGATCCGGTTTAGTAGGTAAAAATTAAAATCGATTGGCGTCGCTAGTGTGCCCTACCCGTCACCATAACTAATACGATTACGAGTAAAACTGATTATTATGATATAAGAAACATTGACCCACATAACAATTGAATGATGATGACGAATGATGAGGAATGACGTAGCTTTGTATTAGCAAATAAATTATTTTGTATTTTAATAATGAATATCTTATTTCCAGCTGTGGAAAAACTATGGCTCGTTGCCCAACCAAATATTCCGCAAGTTCGAAGTGAAAATCACCCCTCAAGACCTTCTGACCATCCCCAGTGGAGGTGTCACCCTGCAAGGCCTGAAGCACAACACAGCTGTGGCCATTCTTTTCATTTACCACTGGTTGGCTGGAATCGGCCACTTCTTTTATAACGGCAATGTTGAAGATTCCGCTACAGCAGAAATATCTCGAAGTCAGATTTGGCAGTGGATCCGATTTTCTGTAAGTCTTGTTTATTTTGTATGATAAACAGTCTTACCTAACTTGTGATAAATTGTCTAAGCCTAACATCATCGTCCCCACTGCTGGGGCACGGGCCTCCCTCAATCACATGAGGGGTAATTGGCATACTCACCACGCTTGGCAGACGGGTTGGCGAGGGTTTTCATATAAATGCAGAGTTTTCCTTCTCTGGGTGCTGATGATCATGCCAGCAGCTTTACCTTAGTCGCCTTTTACGACACCTCGGTAAGAGTGAAGGGTGGCCTATTCTACTCTGCCGGGGACCACACGGCCTAAACCTAACATAAAAAATATCATTGCTTGACCTTATGTTTATTACATCCTGCAGTGTACATATTGATACTTACTTAGTACTTGTGACGTAATAATTATTTATTATGTACCTACTTACAGCTGTACCACGTTTATGATGGTACAGCTGTAAGTAGGTACATAATAAATAATTATGAAAGTAGAAAGAAAATCAAATTCGATATAAGTCGATTTGTACCACTTTTCACAGGACGCACAGAACTGTTAGCTACTAAACCGGATCTATTTTAAACAATTTCGGGGTTACAACCTCTCGGCAAATGCTTATACTAATTATTAAATAACCATGCACAAATGTTGGCTCCGTTTATGTATGCGAAAAATTTATTACCGCCAAAAGCGGTCATTTTAGCGTGAATCAATTTTTCGCGTACAAATGTTGGGTCCGCATCTGTGCATTGTTATTTAATAAATAGTATAAGTGTTTGCCGAGAGGGTGCAACCCCGAAATTGTTTAAAATAGATCCGGTTTAGTAGCTAAAAATTTAAATCGATTGGGCTTGCTAGTGTGCCTTAAAATTAAATGCAATAAATCCAGAGAGGAATGCTATCTCTCTCTTAACCGCACTCGCACCGAACATGGCGCTGATGCATCAACCAATAAGAAATTGTAATTTCTGGCGCGCGTAAATGGAGCGTTGTGATTGGTTAAGATTTTTCCGCAGTTTTCGAAAGTAAGACTTCTGCGCAGGTACATTGGTGTAACTTATAAAATTGGTAAAACTGTACTTGCTTATGCTTACGTTTCAATCTCGTGATTATCAATTTGTACCTAAGTTTTCGGTAAGAAATTCTTCGTGTCAGCCCGGAGTCTGGAAGTTGGCGGTGTTGTACCCCATGCCTCGGAAAGCACGTTAAGCCGTTGGTCCACTGCTTCCCGGTTTTCTGTGAGGACGTGGTATTACTCCGGTCGAGCCGGAACATTTAATTCCGAAGCGTAGCTCTGCCACTGTTAAAACTGTAAATTGTATCTCTTTATACCAAGCTTTTAAGTTTTGTATGTTGTTGTTATACGTTAGTATATTTTTAATTCCCCCAGCCGCCGCTAGAGGACGACCCGAAGCAGCACGTAACAGTGCGTCTAGTCGAGAAGACAGCGGGGAACTTCGCTGCGTACGCGCACAAGCACCTCTGCCGCTCCAGCGCTGAGCGCAAGCGGCTCACGGCGGCGCGCTACATGTGCCTGGAGCTGGTCCTCAGCCGGAGTCCGCCGGAGTTCATCACCACGTACCTCAATGATAATCATAAGTTCCGCACGCTACATAATAAGGCGCTTTCCAGTAGCTTGTAGGTTTTGTTTATGCTAACAGAGCTCTTCCCTGGATGTAAGTATATGTAAACTAGAGAAGAAATTTTTATGGCTAACTTTATACCTACACGTTATACAACCTGTGCGAATAAAGAATAGGATCAGAAATGGCGGCGCATCTATTCACTTCTCGCTCGCACACTATTTGCGTCTATACTCGCACACGTGGGGTTGTACCTACTTGAACGGCCCCTTGGGGTGATACTTTGGTTCAAAGGTTGGCAGCACACTTGTGACTCCACTGGTGTCGCTGGCCTCAATGGGCGGCGGCAATCGCTTACCATCAGGTGATCCGTCTGCTTGTATGTGAGCTATCACATAAAAGAAAAGGTATTAAGTATGTATGTCCCCTGGATGTATAGATGATGTAAACTACGTAGATAAGAAACAGCGTATTTTTTGGCTAATTTTACCTACATGTTATATATTTGAATGGCCCCTTATTTTTTTATGAGATAGGTGGCAGACGAGCAGACAGATCGCCTGATGGTTAGCGATTGCCGACCCATACACATCCGCGATACCAGTGGAGTCACAAGTGCGTTGCCAACCTTTAAACCCCCCTTTCCCCCGGATTGGTCCGGTACCCTCACTTACGCAGCGAAACACAGCACAGTGCTGCTTCACGCCGGTTTTCTGTGAAGGTTATTCCTTAGGGCTTAGGGTGATACTTAGGGTACAAAATATGCGGCAGGGTATCTTTAGGGTATTATTGTTAAAAATTAACAGTTAATTTGTGCCTGTACTTGACCTCACATTTCGTTTCTTTATCGTCGTGTTTATTTGACGAGATAATACGATGATGTGCAAACAGAAAATATAACAGCGAATGACTAGGTACTGTTATAGAGATAAGCTTGGTACCTACCACAGATATTATAAGTACCTACCTACATGATAAATATTGGTCAGATTAGAATATTGTATTAAAATAAAAAATAATGGGCTTTCAGCTTCTTACATTCCTAACTTTATTTTGTTCCATGAATAATTTGCACCCCCAGTGGAAAATAAGCATAAGTGCTCTTACTTCGAATCATCTATTTTATCATATTTGAAAAGTACGTTTAAAGATAAATAATGTATAATTTCTTCCATTAATTTGTTAAAGAAGAAAAATATGAAAAAAAATCAACATAGGTATGTATCTTTTAACGTTATTTTCAAATATGATCAAATAGATGATTCGAAGTAACATTTTCCACTGGGGGTGCGAATTTTATGTATGATTCAATCTTTATATAAAGATGTTCGTTGGTTGGTTGAATATCTTAGGAATAATTAGGTTATTGCTAGAAACCTAATACCTAACATTTTTCACATATTTTTTTTATTATTATCAAAACGATATTATATATTTACTGTTGTTGTGCTACTAATCTTGTTAATATACTGTGATATTTTGCCAAATGACTGATTCAGAATTTATTTGGGTGATTCTACGAAATTTGACTTTCCGGTTTATTCGCGTCTGATTTCTTTGGGATCAAAAATATTGTTCAAATTAGAAGTTGATATTGAAATCAGAAGAAGTGTAAATTGAATTTAAAATTCTAATTTGAGCAATATTTTTCAGCCCATGAAAATCCGACGCGAAGAAACCGGAAGGTGAAATTTCCCGTTTCCTGTTGTTATTATACCTATGTCTAAATATCTAATAAAATGGTTATCAATTGAATAATATTGTTGTTTTAATTTTAACTATAGCACAAAATAATAGGCACAGATTATCGGCTCTAGATGTTATTGATATCGTAGCTTTCGTAGTAAATCGTATTTTTTCTCCTGCACCTTCCGTCTGTCATTTGTGCCGAACCATATTGAGATCACTGCATAAGCGCTCACGTAGTATGCGAAGTAAACTTAACTGCAGACACAGAATAAATATAGGGGACAGAAGAATCACTTCCGACACTGCCGCAATAAAATAAATAAAAATAATCTTTATTGTAGAAATTGTGGTTTACAAAATATGCAGGTGTTAAATTATATAATAGTTCTCACAATTACCTGTTTAGGCATACAATTGTCTAAATAATTTCATGCTAATTAAATTTTGTTTGACATGCATTTCGACACTTTATAATTTATTACATAATGTAGATACATATGTCTAAAATTACTATTAAAGGTCAAAAGAGGAATGTCAACGAAATAATTAAGTCAGAATATCAAAATAGATCAAAAATTATTGAGATGTCAAAATTGAAATGAATAAAAATGGAAATGGAAAATAAAGAATTAATAGTATTGAAATTTATGTCAATGATATAAAATAAACTAATCATCTGTATTTGCTATCGAAGTATTCTTTCAGGTCATAAAAACAACATCAACCAGCCACATAATATAGGTATCTTCGCAGCCCGGCAATAAGGTCTAAAACAGCATGTTCCTGCGCGCTTGCCTACCACGATCGCGAGGTGCGTTTCTATTGTAAACTCGACCTTTTCGCTAAAGAGTCACGGGCCAATGTGGTCTAACTGTGTGCGACTTTACTTAGCGGTTGCTCGTTGCTCATAGGGCTAACCATTGGTGATCCGATGAATTTGCCATATTGACCTACCTATTAAAAAAGTAAATGTGTTGTTTTACGAATAGGGACTGTTGTTATTATGTATCTAGTTACTTTTTTTTTCCTGTAGATAGGTAAGCGTTTGACCATATTTCACCTGATGGTAAGTGATAATATGGTCTAAGATGTAGCACGATTACCTAGAAGATACCTATTCACTCGCGCTTTGAAAACCCCCAAATTGTAGCCACTAGGGAACACCTCTTCAGGCAACTGATTCCACTGTTTCGCAGTACGAATAAGAAAACAGGATTCAAACCTCTTTGTGCGGACTTTTGGTATTTCTACCATGTACAGGTGTCGATTGAGGGTCTGCCTGGTGGAGTAGTGGAAGAACGGAGATGCTCCAATGGCATTGTACAGTTCCGTGGCGCACTCTCCAAAATGTATCCGATAGAAGACCGATAAGCTTGCTACCTTGCGTCGGTGTTCAAGGCTTTGTAGCCTCTTACCCACAAGCTCGTCGTCGCCAATTAGCCTCTTGGCCCTTCTCTCAATACTCTCTAACGCCTCAAGCTGGTAAGTACTGTTGAACTTCACATGTAAATCCACATAGGTAGAGAGAGATAGGTAACATCTGTATATTATTCTTTTAGTTACAGCTGTACCACGTTTATAAGTTACATCGGCAAAATTCGTCTACGCAGAAGAGCAAGTTAAATCCGATTGATTACGATTGCGAAAGCAGTTGAAACACAGACTTTATTGCTTTACGTTAAGATTTAACACAATAAATCCAGAGAGAAATGCTATCTCTCTCTTAACCGCACGCGCACCGAACATGGCGCTGACGCATCACCCAATCAGAAATTGTAATTTCTGGCGCGCGTAAATGGAACGTTGTGTTTGGTAAAGATTTTGCCGCAGTTTTCGAAAATAAGTCTTCTGCGCAGGTGGTACATTGGTATAACTTTAAAACTGTACCTGAAGAAAATAAGTAATGTCTGCAGGTAGAAATGTACCTACACTATTATAGTACCTTGTCCAAATAGCTATCTCTGACTTTTACTTTATTATACGGAATGTAGAGTTGTGAAAAAGTTTTAAAGTATATACATAAGTATAAATATTATTTTTCCACCTAACTGTACTTTCCGCGTGGCTACGCGAATATATATGTCCACACGGCGTCACGTGGAGTTAGCTTTGTTGAACTTTGAACCTTATGTCTGAGACACTTGTGCTATTTTTGCAATGCGAGGGATAACTCGATCTAACGCCGACTGTACGTTTTACTGAGGAAAAAATAAGGGGTTAATAAAACAAATTACAATAATTGTAACATTTTATAATTGTCTCAAAAATATTGAACTTTAAAGGTAAGATTCATAACATATTCGGTGATCTTAGCACTGATATAAGGTGTATTTTTTTTCTATTATTACGTTTATATAAGCCCTGCAAAAATTGTAATTTTATAACTTTAACAAGCAGTCAAAGTGGATTATTTGATTTTATCGACTTTTTGTTTGGAAATAAAATGGAATGACTTGGTATACCACTTTGGTCAGACGTGGTCAGAACAACAACAATATTTTTTTGCGATTCATAAATGTATGTTAACTAAAACGGTGTTTAAAGCAGTTTTTTTTTTATGGCTAGTAGTGTTGTACGTCACAGACGCAGTCAACTCTGCCAATGTCAAGTGAGTAAAAAGCAGTTTTCATTATTTTTTATAAAATTTTGTATATTTTTTTTCCAAACGTCAAAACTGCTCTATAACACCATTTTAGCTAACAAAGGTTTAACTTAACGTTTATGAATAAAGCCCAACTAGTTTAGCATATTATGTAAGTATCTTTTAGTTGCCTGGCCAATAAGCGATTACAAGCCAAAATATCCTTAGTTATAGAAACATACAACCTTACTGCCACACTCAGAGCCGTTGATTAACTTAGTTGGCTACTTAAGAAAAAAATATTGACACTTATTTTGATACGCATAAAGACTACCGATACTAAAGTTAATGAACATTAGCTTAAATGACGTCTCTAAGTGCGGCCGTTATAGTAACAAAATAAATAGACATAGAAAGTCAGCTCTAGTTCACAGCGATATCAAAGAGTTCGTTGACCTTCGTGTTAGCAGTATAGCGAAGTGCCTCTCCCGCACGCCTGTCTCTGTCATTTGCCGAACCATATTGAGATCAGAACCGAAACGTGGTCGCTTACAATGTGCCGATGAAGGAGCGCGCTCGAAGTCACCCAGAGAGTCACAGACATAGCCCAAAGGATTGCATGCCTCAAGTGGCAATGGGCAGGGCACATAGCGAGGAGGACAGACGGCCGTTGGGGCGGAAAGGTCTTCGAGTGGAGGCCACGTACAGGAAGTCGCAGCCGTGGCAGGCCCCCCACAAGGTGGACCGACGATCTGGTGAAGGTCGCGGGAATCCATTGGATGCGGGCGGCAGCAGTACCGATCTAGTGTGGAGAACATATGGGGAGGCCTATGTCCAGCAGTGGACGTCTATTGGCTGAAATGATGATGATGATTGAGATCACTGTAACCGCTCACGTAGTTTAGCTTGCGATGAAGGCAGCCGGCATTCTGAGTCTAATTATTATGTACTAAAACAGTCTTGTGTAGCAAAGCCCAAGTTTGTGAAGATTAGAAATACGAAACAACTGTTTTATTAAAAATTGAATCATTTGTCAGTTTAGTTTTAATATTCAGAAAATATTACTTCCTTGCCTCAACAATTTTATTTGGGACACTCATTGCAAATTGCCAGTTGATTAGATATGTTTAGATACATTTAAATTCTTATCTAATAATTAAACAAAATTAATTTTAACATAATAATCTACACCAAACATGCTATAAAGAACATATAATTACACACAATTAACGATAAAACAAGTGATTGTATAATGTAGTTAAGTAAAATTTAAAAAATTGACTTATCTTTGAAATGACTTGTGTGTAATTAAAATTGATAAGTAATAATGCAAGTATTCAAAACATCAATCAAACTTTTTACTCTATTGGCGTATCCAAGATAGTCACAGTGTCCTGGTAACTTTTCCATGTAATGAAATGAATTTTACGCAGAGATTCTCTGTACTTAGAATCAGCTTAAAATGTCAATTGATTTTGCCTCAATTGATCATCAGCGCCGCAGACTACCTGGAACATGATAAATAAAATTATAAAACATCATTTTAATTATGTAAATCAACATTTTGTTCAGTTGATAAGAACGTAACTTCCATACAGGGGGACGTAAAGCGACTCCGAGCATGCACCTATGGATTTTTCAAATCTATGTGCATATGTTGACGACCTGTTTGGATCAATGGTAGTGAACGCTGCCTTTGGTCCAAGGGTTGCGGGTTCGATCCCCGCACAGTACAAACATTTGTGTGCATGAACATTTCTGTTTGTATTGGTCTGGGTGTTTCTATGTATTATAAGTATGTATTTACAAAAGAAAAGTATTATATGTATATATTTGTAATTCCGCTGTTGCTTCTGATATCCGTAACACAGGTGCTTGAGCTACCTATCTCGGAGTCAGATCAATGTATGTGATGTTGTGAAATATTTATTTATTTATTATTATGTCTACAATTAGCTCAGCGGTGAGGGAAAACATCGGGAGGAAACTTGCACATCACGGATAGTTATTCAAAATTGTGGATACCTACAATATTAGAGATAATCATCCAGTTGGTCTATTTCCTCTGTCTCAAGTTTGCAAAGGTCAAACGACTGTCGCTTCATTGTAATTACAATACTCCCCGAATTTTGAACCGTAGTCAAAGTGTACCCTGGGCACCGAAGCAATAGGTTTAGACGCAACCTGTTAAAACATGCACACAAAATTAAATGTATCTGATGAAAAAATCTGACTCCCCAAATTGTGATGTCTGTAATAAAGTGGAAGATGTGCAACACTTGTTGATGGAGTGTGTGAAAAATGAAACACAGCGTCGATCACTGATGAACAACTTGCATCTTAAACACTTTGACTTAGGGGTATTCCTATCTATTTTGGCTGAATCTGCATCAGATGCGGCTAAACTAGTGTGTGAGATGATTCTTCATCGATGATTGAACTATGTACGTATATAGTGTCTATTTAATATAAATATATCATGTAACGTAGTTGACTATATCTTTTAAATTGTAATAATAATGTTTAGGTTACGATGGGACTGACATATAATAATTCTCACAACATCTCATACGTTGACCTGATTCCGTACTAAGTAGCTTCAGCACTTGTGTTACAGATATCAGACAACAGAGGAACACATTTATATACTTAAATACATATATTACACCCAGACACTGAACAAACACAAGTGTTCATCGCACGAATGTTTGTCCAGGGTGGGGATCGAACCCACGACCTTTGGCGCAAGAGGCAGGGTCACTACTAATTACGCCATCCGGTCAGTCAAACATATACAAGGTACGTAACACAAGGTTAAAGTCCCTAAACTAAAAATAGAATTAAAAAAAAACCGGCCAAGTGCGAGTCGGGCTCGCGCACAAAGGGTTCCGTAGCAGCAAATATACATTATAAAGATTTTATATCATCGCGGATTTTTAAAGGTGTACAATACTGTAGTATATTTTTTGATCTATCTTATAAGGTTCAGCCATCGTTTTCAGTGTAAGCACAATAACTTAACCAAAATTACAGTTAAATCAACCTATCTCAAAAACTATAAGAGATACTTTGATCAAACCAAAAATCGTTGAAAGAGTTAATTAGCATGCATCACCTCTATTTTTTTTAGAATTTTATACCCCGTAGTTATAAAAATAGAGGGGGGGGGGGACATACTTTTTACGACTTTGAGAGCTGATATCTCAAAAACCGTTCACTTTAAGAAAAATGTTTTTTAGAAAACTTTATATCATTTTAAAAGACCTTTCCATTGATACCCCACACGGGTATGTACATCGAAAAAAAAAATTTCATCCCTCAGTTACATGTATGGGGGGCCCCACCCCCAATTCTTTTTTTTACTATTTAGTGTCATATTTTTGTAGCGGTTCATACAACACATATTCCCATCAAATTTCATCACTGTAGTACTTATAGTTTCCGAGTAAATCGGCTGTGACAGACGGACAGACGGACAGACGGACATGACGAAACTATAAGGGTTCCGTTTTTGCCATTTTGGCTACGGAACCCTAAAAAAGGAGCAAATAGGCAATGGACAACATTTCAAAATTGCTAAGCTCTGAAACAAAAAATACCAATTCTTTGTTTACTTTTCCGCTGCTCGAATATATATTTATTAATTTTTTATATTGCTTATTTACTGAGAAAAAAATTAAAAACTAAAAAACGTAAGATGACGTCATCGGACGGCAGAATGTAAAATATTTCTTTGCTTAGCACATTATAGTTTTAAATTTACGAAATGCCAAACCCATGACATGTAACTGTCAAAAAAAAAGATAACTTGTCAACGTTGAATGTATGAATGACGTTGACAATGTTGACACTAGTATTATTTACCTTTGACAGTAGTACCTTTTTTTTACTAAAACAATGATAAGCAAAGGAATATCGCTGTATTCAGCCGTCCGATGACGTCATTTGGCGCTTACGTCTATTTAGAATAAAAAGAATTTCAATAATTATTTTATGCATGAAAATGGACAAATAAAATATGGGTCTGTTCATTTTATGTCTACTTTCATATAAAAAAACAATATGGACATGTTAAAAATATGAAATGTTGTCCATTACTGGCCTATTTGCTCTCTACCTTCTGTACAAAAGATGTCATCGAGGATGTGTTACCTCGCGGTGGTCGCCGGGCGACAGTGGTGGGTGTGCCGCTAGGACACGCTGCAGCGGCCGTTGTGGTCGCCGCCGACGCGCGGGCGGGCGAGCGCGCGCGCCAGGCCCGTGTCCCGCGCCGCCGCGCTAGCCGCGGGCTCCTGCAGCGACAGCGCCAGCGCGTGCGCCAACGCTTCGTCTTCCGTCTGGAATAGGGTATTTGACTAAGCTCGAGATTTTACAAAATATAAATATTTTATCAAAATATAGGTAAATATGTGCCAATAGCAAAAATTCTCAATCAAAAATATAACGTCTAGCCGGTTTTATGGTCATTCAAAGATTCATGGGCAAGTCCATTTTAAAAGTATGAAATTTAAAAAAAAACATTATACCATTGAATAACCCATATAATTTACACCAACTATTATAATGGAACCATTGACATAAACGAAACATTTGATATAGCTACCATACAAAATTCAAATGAAATGCATACAAAATACTTGCGTGTGACGTCACATCTCAGTAGCCATTTGTATGGAGCGTTTTGGGTTTGCCCAAAATAATGTGATTTTAAAGTTGTGATATCTCAGGTAGTTTAAATGAGAATCAAGTAATTCTTTCAACGATGTTTCTATCATTGAGAGGTCTTTTGATTACACAAATGAAAAAAAAATAGTCAAATACCGTATCGCGACGGTTGCGTAAAAGTATCAGCCTATAAACTGTCCCACTGCGGGGCAAAAGCCTCCATAGTAGAAATCAAGTTAATATCCTCCAACCAATTACGGCTACGGCGGCCAATATCAACGATCAGCCACGTACGCAGGATATATTATAGTGCTAAAGTGTGTGCGCAAACACAAGTGCACTTTCTACTCCCTTACCCTCATATTCCCATGAGACACCACCGTGACAGAAAAGGAAAACTCTGCATTTATATCAAAACCCTCGCCAACCCGTCTGCCAAGCGTGGTGAGTATGGCAATTACCCCTCATGTGATTGAGGGAAGCCCGTGCCCTAGCAGTGGGGACTTAAATGGGCTGACGATGACCACTGCGACACGACCGGAGAGGGATTGGGCGCAGGACCAACGGCTTAAAGTGCTTTCCGAGGCACGGGGGTACAAGACCTCCAACTTCCAGACTCCGGGCGGACACTAATTTCTTACCGAAAACTTAGGTACAAATTTTTAGCTCGATCCGGGGATCGAACCCGGGACTTCTTGCGCAGCCATCGCTTTATAGTGCAACCCACTAACCACTACGCCACCGAGGCATTCTGAAAAATCTAGTTATCGCTACCGTGATGGGATTAGGCTTAATCACCACGCTTGAGATGAACATGCTGCGGTAGATGTGTGGAGTTACGCGAAAATACCGCGTGAGATACTCACGCATACGTGGGAACCTTCATATCCGTGACATAGCAAAAAAACTGCTGGAGACTCGCCTACGTTGGTACGGTCATGTCCTGCGAAAACCGGACAACTACGTGGGAAACAAATCTCTGGCCATGGCACCACCCCCGGGTCCCGGCAGAAGGGGTAGACCTAAAAAGGTGTGACTTGACATCGTAAAGGATGACATGCGTCCTAAGGATCAGTTGTGCCGAAAGAAATCAGTCAGTCAGAGAGCTGAAGAAATTCGCTGATCAATCCGTCCGACATGCGTGCTAATAAACTGACCACTACGGATGCACAAGACCGCGCGAAGTGGAGGAGTCGAAGTAGGAAAGCGGATCCCGGGCTCCGAGGCGACAGCTTGGGACGCAACCGGGACAAAACGCTAAGATGACGATGATGATGATGACCACGCTTGCCAAATGCGGATTGGTGACCACAAACCCGAGCTATGTTCGAAGAATTCGAAACATACTTTACGCTCGACCCGGGAATCGAAACGGTCGTGGTTGCACACAGCAATAATACGCCGATAATTATAATCTGGATACCTTTTCTAACGAGCAAGCGGGTCAGCTGATGATACGTAATAAATCAATGCCGCACATGAACTTCTGCGAAATCCGAGAGATCGCTAATGCGTTTTAACGTTTAACCAGGTAGTTAACCATACGGGACCACCAGATTTTGAACTTTATGCAGATGAGATAAGGTTGAAAACCCATGAAATAAATGATGCCTAGTTGCCTGGTTAAGGATTTCTTCAGAAGGCTTCAAGGAAAGAACGAACATCTTGTAGGAAAATCCGTGACATCCCAAAAGCATCGGCGCTTGGCACCAGGTATGATTGTAGTTATATGCTATGCCTATAATCAATAAAGCATGGTGATTTGGCCAAATCGTTTCATAGTAGCGATAATTTGATTTCTATGTTAGAAGCCTTTGCCCAGTACATACAGTGGGACTGTTTATAGGTTGATACTTTACATTACTTATTGGTGTAGCAACTTTTAATACATGGCGCTCATCGCATGTATCAAATGTAGGCTTCATTACTATGAAACACGAATACCCTATAATTTTTAATGCTAATTTTCAACTCTTTTTTGTAACAAAAGTAAAGGTTATTTCGAATTCGCCATTAATTAGACCGATAGTAATGGACAACATTTCAAAATTGCTAAGCTCTGAAACAAAAAATACCAATTCTTTATTTACTTTTCCGCTGCTCGAATATATATTTATTAATTTTTTATATTGCTTATTTACTGAGAAAAAAATTAAAAACTAAAAAACGTAAGATGACGTCATCGGACGGCAGAATGTAAAATATTTCTTTGCTTAGCACATTATAGTTTTAAACTTACGAAATGCCAAACCCATGATATGCAACTGTCAAAAAAAAGACAACTTGTCAACGTTGAATGAATGAATGACGTTGACAATGTTGACATTAGTATTATTTACCTTTGACAGTAGTACCTTTTTTTTATTAAAACAATGATAAGCAAAGGAATATCGCTGTATTCAGCCGTCCGATGACGTCATTTGGCGCTTACGTCTATTTAGAATATAAAGAATTTCAATAATTATTTTATGCATGAAAATGGCCAAATTTTGAAAAAAGAAAAAATATGGGTCTGTTCATTTTATGTCTATTTTCATATAAAAAAACAATATGGACATGTTAAAAATATGAAATGTTGTCCATTTGACAGGCAAAAATTATGCTAATAAGTACACTTGTTAATTAGACTCTGAAGGCCGTAAAGGCCTTCAGGTGCAGACAAATTAATATTTAAGATATAATTGAATGGATTTTCAACATTTAAGATTTTTTTATTACATTGAAACTCACCATATTCCCTTGTACTTCTGAAAAGTTTGTTACTGCCACTGGTGTCGTTACTTTGTTTTCAGCTGCTCTTAATCTTGCCATTGCTGCATTACTGAAAAAAAGATGATTATATAAATAAGAATAGAATTCCAATAGAATATTATTTATGAAGTGATAATAGAAAGTTCTTTGAACAAAATTACTAATAAAATAATTAACACTGAAAATAAAGTTATTTTAATTTCTACTATTGAACTTCACATAAAATAAAGGTTGTCAGTACAATAAACAAACAATACTGAAAAGAATTTTCAATTTCTCTTATACTCGAAACTGGAATTCAAGACCAAAAAAACTACGACAGATACGTCACTGTCAAATCTACCAATGTCACTTATGTCATTGTCGAATCAAGTTTTCAGGTTTCGCCAACCTTTTGTTAAGTATATGCTTCTTTTCTTAGTATAGGCTGGCACAATTCATGATAAGGATTTTCTCAAAAAATACAAACTTAATTACAAACTTTATTTTCAACTCAACTATCATTGACAAAATGGTATTGTAAAGAAACTTTGAAAAAAAGAAAATTGTCGAAGTCAGTCAAAGTCTCAGTCACGGTACGGTGGCGTTTAGCGTTTTATCAACTATTTGCCAAGACTTAGGTTTTTCACGTTTCACTCAACACACAATAGCAGTGTTAAAAACGATGTAATTCAAATATTCTGATATTCATATCACTTTGCGGCACCTTACTGCACGAAACAACATGTAAGTTCAAATGTTTTACCAAATGTTATGAACACCTGAAGTGACACAAGTTTAATACCAGCTTTTATACCAAACATTATGGATGATTAAGATTTTGTTAAAGCATCTTGTATTTATGTAAAAATAAGTCAATAAAATTACTTATTTAAATTATAGAATTAAAATTACCAATAAATAAAAAATGTCAGCTCATGTTTTTAGAAACTAGGTATATACTATTGTATGATCATTTTATTGCAGTGGCAACATTGTAGTAGCTTTTTTGGTCTTGAATTCCAGTTTTGGGTATAAGCTGATTTTTTTTATGTCATAGCTTGCTGATGGTAAGAGATTGGCGCCTCCCATAGCCACCCGCGACACCAGTGGAGTCACAAGTGCGCTATGAACCTTTAAACCCTCCCTTCCCTCGGATTGGGCCTTTGGTACCCCCACTCACGCAGCGAAACACAGCACAGTGTTGCTTTACGCCGGTTTTTTTGTGAGGCCGAATCGACTCCGGTCGATCCGGCCTATTCATGCCTAAGCGTGGCCCTCCTACTGCCTATATGATATAAAACAAAGATTTAGTACTTACGCAACCTGTCTTCTCTTAGCAGCTAGTTTCCCCTCGCAAGCGTGATCGCTGGCATGCCTATGTTTCAAGCAGTAGTTTAGAGAGCAATTGATGCATACAAGAGGAACCATTTCTTTCGTCTTGCAGCCTTTGTATGAACAACGATTTGTGAAAACCTGTAATAATAAACGTCAACTATGCATGATCATAAGACATAATTTATTTCACAAGTAATTACTTTTTAACATTTTGGGATATGCAACAAAATGGCCTAATTCTGTGCCAACTTGTGTTAAAAATTTGGATTACCGTGTTAAAACTCATGCCGTCCCGTTCCAACAAACACTAAAAAGGATTGGAACATGTTTTGTTCTGGAACTATTATTTGATCGCAAAATGAGTCTTAAATAAATACCTATTGATAAACATCATACATCAACCTGATCTCTCAATAAGTAGCTTAAGCACTTGTGTCATGCATTATATTAAGAATCAATGTTTGTATTCAATTAATGTTTATACAGATGTCTACTCGTTTTTATTGATCTTTACCATACCTCGGGGCTCCTCCTAAGTATTACTTAGAATATTCAAGTATGGTGCTGTCCTTTCCTGTTATAATTTAAATTAACAAATGACAGGGTAGTTTGATTATAAGGTAGAATAAAACTTGATGGATGTCTTTGCAACTAATAGGCATTAGGAAATGAAGATATTACAGCAAGATCAACGCTGCTTATTTTTACAATTAGAATTTTAGAAAATAAATTTACCTTTTTTCTCCTTTCCTTGGCTGGATCGGAAGTGCACTGGTTGTCTATGTGTGCTCCAACTGCTACGTCTGGCGGTTCGCCCCTGCGTCCTGGCACAGGGGCACTGCATAAGGGACAAACTGGAACTTGCACATCCCTTGTGTTTGGTTCCGGGCACTCGTGGTTGGTATATGCAAAGTGATCTGAGCTGTGAATTAATTATTTGTAAGCAAACATTCGAAATATATTCTTAGATAGAATATAATATACAATTTGACCTGGCATTTGGCAAAACAAGTAGACAGAAGGACAGTTTAAATACAAAGAAATTATAAAATGGCTTACCAGAAGACTTCCTTACAGGCACCACATTTCATAGGAAGGAAATCTGGAAGAGAAACACAACATAAAAACATGACAGCAAGAAATGATGATTAATATAATAAGTTGAAATAATTTTATTTAAGAATAAAAAGACGAAAAAGTAAATTAGTGTTGGTTAAATCTTAAAGTTAACAGCAATCAGTTGGACAAAATCAATTGTACAAAATCATGTATTTCGGAAGCTTTTTTTCAGTTTCAACAGTTTCTTTTATTTATTGCCAGTCATTGTAACTTTTTTCAGTTTCAACAGTTTCTTTTATTTATTGCCAGTCACTATTGAAAAAATGTACACTTTGTTCAAAGAAAATAGCTAATAGAAAATACATTACTAAAAGTAAGAATATAGGAAGAGCTACATGGACAGTTATAAAAAGTGAAACAACAAGTGTACAGTCTAAAAAATATATAAATGAAATAGCAAATAACAATATAAAAATAAAAAACCCAACGGATATTGCTCAAGCTTTCAATGAATACTTTATTTCTCTCACTTATAGTCAAAATACTAAAACTGAAAATACATGTAATAACAATTTAAAGAATACCATATTTTTAAAACCAGTGAATGAAGCTTATGTTATAAAACTAATTGGTAGCCTAAATAATACCCGTTCTGAAGGTTTTGATTCAATATCTACTGAAATAATTAAGGCCTGTAAAGAAAAACTAAGTCCCATTCTTACCTACTTGATAAATTATTCCCTAGAATCAGGTGAATTTCCCCAAAAACTGAAAACATCCCTAATAAAACCACTGCATAAAAGAGGGGACACTACTGATATGGGAAATTACCGGCCCATTACGCTTTTATCAGCATTTTCCAAAATATTCGAAAAGGTCATGCATGACCAATTAAACTCCTTCTTTGAAAAATACAATACTATAAAACAAAACCAACATGGCTTCCGAAAAAATAAATCCACCACACATGCAGCATTCAATTTAATACATGATGTACTCCAAAACACTAATAACAGAAACTATGCCACCGTTATATTCCTTGACATGTCGAAGGCCTTCGACCTCGTGTCACATAATTTACTGCTAAAAAAACTAGACCAAAATGGCATCAGAGGTCCCGCACTAAATTGGATACAATCTTACCTCATAAATAGATTCCAATATGTAGAAATAAATCATTTAAGCAAAATAGACTCCAAACCCACCCTGCTAACTTACAGATCTGATCTCCGAAAAAATTGTTACGGTGTTCCACAGGGTAGCATACTAGGTCCACTACTATTTCTCCTTTATATAAACGACTTACCCGAAACCATAATTCACAATACGATACTTTTTGCTGATGACGTTTCTGTAATAGTTACTACTAATAAAACTTCCACCCCCCAACAGCATGAAATAGATATTCTAAACACACTAACTGTCATCATAAACTGGCTAAATAAGAACAACCTTAAGCTAAATCTTCAGAAAACACAAATAATGAATTTTAATAACTTCCAAAACCACCAAATCAAAATAGACTTGAATGGACAAATTATCAAAAGCACCAATCACATTACTTTCTTAGGTATAAACATAAACCCAAAATTAAATTGGAAAGAACACACAGAAAAGATATGCACTAAAATAAATAGATTCTCATACGCTCTCTACAAACTAACTAAAGTAGCCAATACAAACACTGCAATAACAGCATATTTTGCATATGTTGAATCGGTTTTAAGATATGGGTTACTTATCTGGGGAAATGGCACAGATATACAATCAGTTTTTATTGCTCAAAAAAGATGTGTACGCTCAATATGCAACATCAAACCAGATGTTTCCTGCAGGCCATACTTTAAGTCATTGAATATACTTCCTCTGCCATGCCTTTACATATTGGAAATGTGTACTTTTGTTATGCAAAATAAACAATTATTTTTACTAGCCAAGAACAAAACTCAAAGAAGTACCAGACACACACACAACTTAGCTGTGAATATAGCCCCTAATACAACTCGCTTTCTGAAAAATTGTTACAGCATGGCCATCAAAATATTTAATAAAATTCCAAATAACCTGAAAACGCTCCCTACAAATAAATTTAAAAGTTGTTTACGTAGTTGGTTACAAGAAAAAATGTTCTATTCCATCGATGAATTTCTAACTGAAAACATGTACAGAAAATAAACTCGAATCATAATAGATGCATGATAATGATTCCATAGTATATAAGTTCTACATTTATATTCATATGTAACTTCTTAATTTAAATAATATTTGTTTATATAAACAAGTAAAATAAAATGAAAATTTCGCATGTCTTAATACTAGACTAAATAGGCATAAGGACTGCACATTCTGTAACATCTACATGTATTTGTAACCACCCTGTTTATAGCGAATAAAGATTTATGATTTATGATTTAGAAAACATTGTATGAAAGTAAAAGTCCAGACCCTCTAAATATACGCTTTATCAGGGTATATTCTATTCATTTCATTCGTTTCGTTAAATATTCTTACCAAGTTTATTACAAGATTTGTACGAGCAGTTCTTTCCAATATGAGGAAATTCCATTGTGTATCACTAAAAAATCACAGTATATCACAAAGAGGAACTCTCAAGGAAAACCTTCAATGACTATGACGCAGCTGCTTGTTCGTAACACTTTTTATACGATTCTACGTTGATTACGAATTTACGAGCAAAATCAAGAACAAATTCGCATTTCGTCATTCAACAAACAGTCATCATCACACCATGACGAAACACTTTTGAAATTAATTTGTCGTTTGTGCCGATTGTTCATATTTATTGTAAAATCTATGAAAAGAAAAACTCAATCATAATATTTATAACTTAGAAATATTTATTTCATTTTATATATGAAGTGATTGAAAATTAAAAGAATTAACTAAATTAATCAAATAAATTATAAGTAAAACTTGAAAAGAAAGATTTTTAGCTATCTTTACGAACTCTTTTAATAGGGATGTTATTAATTGTAAATCGCTTTGATTTAATCGATTCCAATGTAATTGAATAAATTTCTCTAAAAATATTTTGGTGGACCGTATAATTTTTGCATGACCTTTTTGTCCTTTTGACATTTGTCGCCTTGTTGTCAATGTCATTCAGCTGTCACATTTTCCGCAACAAGATCCAAAAGTCCGACAGCCCATTTATTTTCGCACATTCCAATAAAAATTCAATAAACAGTGATCCCAAACGTGGATCACTAGTTAAACCTGGGAGTCATTGCGGAATTTATAGCCACAATGAGTAAATTAATTCCTTCTGCTGCTAAGTTTTTCGCCGGGAACACGATAGCGGTAGGAGATTGCTTTTTCTCTTTAATTCGGTCCTATTTCGTCGTTTATTTTAGGAATATTTTTTATTGTTCCTTCATTGTACAAACATGCTATTATATAAAGTCACGGTTCTCTAAATAAATTACTATATTTCAGAAAACGGCTGCCCCAGCTGTAACTACTTCGACGGCAAAGTACAGCACGAAAAATGAAGCAAATTTTGAAATTAAGGTACTGTAGCAATCCTTTCTAAGATAATCATTTTGTGTGTAAGTACTTGTAAGATTTTCGTAATGAATTCATGTGCGTAATCTCGTTTTGTTTAGTAATTTTATCCCTGTTATTATGTAACCTAACCTTCAAGGTGTCAAGTGTAACTTTGTTTGATTGTCAATATGACGTTGCTTCCGTCCGGTAAATTGTTTTTTTCCGGTCTTTGTAAACAAGTGTCTGGGATGGTGCTCCTTTGACAAGAACCTTTCATACATATAATGAACCTATAAGGTTTGGATACCTATATGAGTCTCTTATGGATACCAATGCGACCCAAACTAAAGATAAAAAACCAAGAGTCCTAAAACCCGTGCTGGTTTTGGACTCCTGGTTTTTCAATGGGACCTTTTTAGTCAAGCAATGTAGGGTAACTTAGATTTCATTAGGTGTTCATTTAGTATGAATGAAGGCTCATCTCTTTTATAAGATAAGACTGAAGCTAGAACATTACAATTATTTGAACGAAAACCATAGTTAAATATTTTGCTTTGAGATAAGTTATGATTGATGAAAGCAAAAAGTACAAGAATGTAATATGTTTTCTTTCATTGTAATCTTATCTTATCGAAATCACAAGTCAACATGCATGATTTTAAAAAAATATATATATTATTTAAAACATCAGAATATTTTTAAAACAGATTACAAGACATTTGATTTTCCTTTCTTTATTTGTGCAAAGAATAGTAATTTCCTAAAAAAATTTTTTCAAAATGTAATTTTTTTATTACAAGTGACTCATATTTTCTTATTTAATACAGCAAAATGAAATTAATAATTGAAATATTTTATGCCTTTTACAGCCCTACAAACTCCACAAACTGGAGAAAGGGCCCTGCCACATCCGCAGTCCCTCACATCAGAAGATGCCCTAAAACTGTATGAACAGTTAGCCACATTGAGGAGGATTGAGACTGCTTCTGGAAACCTTTATAAAGAGAAGATCATCCGTGGTTTCTGCCACTTATATTCAGGCATGTGTTTCATATTATTTTTTAATATGATGATGGATGTTGAATGATGATCGGGCCTCTGGTAACCACACACACTCGGCGAAATACAGAGCAAGTGCTGTTTTGCGCCGGATGTCAGTTAAGTTGTGGTATGACTCCAGTAAAGCCAGATGGCTGAAAACTACACATCTTTTTGAATTGCAATAGTTGGTCTCACTTGACATGCGCTTAAGTATGATTTTCCTATATATACCTATATATTATGTATGTATTAGTGCATTCCTATTTTATTTATGTATTTATTTATATTTAAACTTTCTGAACCTCTACAACTTCATGAAGTGTCCTTTACCCAAAATTACCTGGAAGATATCGCTTATAGTGTAGAGCCGCCTTTGTTGTACATATAATGCAATACCTCGTTTTTAAGTTTTCATACGTTATTTTGAGTGCAAACAAAGTATAATCATTCATTCATTGATTTACCTTTACATTCAGGTCAGGAAGCCGTCGCGGTGGGTATGCGCGCGGCCATGCGTGAAGTGGACTCTGTCATCACGGCGTACCGCTGCCACGGCTGGACTTACCTGATGGGCGTGTCGGTGCTCGGCGTGCTATCCGAGCTCACAGGCCGCCGCACCGGCTGCTCGCGCGGCAAGGGTGGCTCTATGCATCTGTACGGGAGGAACTTCTATGGAGGAAACGGCATCGTGGGCGCGCAGGTATTGTTGAGCGAAAAGCATGGCGTAAAGTGCCTTTTCGGCCGATAATTGCAGTGGTTTGAACGCCTATTTTAATTATTACAAGAGTGATGACTTCTTAGCTATTTAACAGGTTTATTTGTTGTAATTCTCTTTGGCTCGCCATCATTTAAAAGTGTCTGTAATAAATCACATTAATAAATAAATACTACATTTCATTTGCAATATTTTCATTGATAAACTTAAATTCGTTTTTTTTTTGGTTTTTTATTACATGTGAAAATATTCGCTAGATGACGTAAACTCGTACCTACTGAGTGAGGTCATTTCGATTGGTCATTTTTTAGTCTGATATGTCAAAATGTCAATTTTCTGGTACTCCATCTAGAGGCTAGCCTTTAAAAACAACTGGGTAAGTACATTTTTTTTACTCTTCAAGGTACCACTCGGCGCGGGAATAGCTTTCGCACACAAATACAAGGGCGATGGTGGCGTGGCGTTCGCGCTGTACGGTGACGGCGCCGCCAATCAGGGCCAACTATTTGAGGCCTACAACATGGCGAAGCTGTGGGACCTGCCGTGCGTGTTCGTCTGTGAGAACAATGGATATGGTGAGTTGTATTGTCTTTTGAATGTTTTGTATATTAAACAATAATGAAACCGGGCGAAAGCTCTAAACCATCTGAGCCACTGTAGACGTTAGTAATATGTTTTTCTTTTTTGTGAAGAACAATGGCGAAATATTTGTTGAGTAATTTATTTAGCGTCTTAAAATATCGTTTTTACGAATTGATAAGACTTTAATCCAGAAAAAAATATTGTGATTTAAAAAGCAGTTCATATAATTTATTTATCATTGCTTCGACTTACGAATCCGCTCCACACTTCGTGTTCTCACGGCTTCTTCGCTCGCAATACCTGACTAAGTGTGGAGAGGGCTTTTGGGTCTTTTTTCACAAGCAGATGATCACCTGATGGTGGGCAAATGCAGTGGGCCTCTGTTATCCTCGCTCACGCAGCGAAACACAGCAGAGACGCTGGTTCACGTCGGTTTTCTGTGAGGCCGGAGTGATACCACTATCACTCGATCGATCGATCATCGTGGGAGCTTCGGCATAAATGGGTCGGCAATTATAGTAACGGTAAAACGGTCGCCATTCGACCGGCCTCTGCCATCATTATCAACAATATCCAATGGATTGTTACATTATTGTTTGGCAGGCATGGGTACCTCAGTGGACCGGTCGTCGGCCAGCACGGACTACTACTCGCGCGGGGACTACGTGCCCGGCATCTGGGTGGACGGGATGGACGTGCTCGCGACACGGGAGGCCACTCGCTTCGCCATCGACTACTGCACCAGCGGGAAAGGTAACTACAATAGTCTAGTTGCGACTATTTTCATTATTTGATAAAACGGTTCATTACGATTTTATTACGCCATAAAAAAATGAAATTTTTTTGAAGCCACTTTCCTAATATATTTAAAATTATCTTTTCGCTATACAGCCATAAAAGCCGTCCGCCATTATGGTCTATTAATTATATGCCCTCAGCACTGTTATTGTAAGCAATACGCGTGACTGACTGACATGAAAGACCACGAATAACCTGAAACTGGCGTTTGACGTTTTGTTGTTTACAATAATGGTGACGTAGAACCATGGCGGACGGTGTTTTCAATCAAGAGAAAAAAAAGTAAAAATATAATAGGTTTAAGGTAAATTTTTACAGCAATCCCTTTGTTATTTTTGTTTGCAATATTGATTGAAGTTTATATATATATATTTCGGACCCTTGTACAGATTAATATTTGAATTAAAAGTTATTTCTATAAATGGTGACATGAGGCAACTTGCCTATTTATTGGAGCAGCTAAAGATCGAATTAAGGTAGTTTCTATACAAGGCCAAACTTAATCAATTATTTTTTGTTCCTTCGGATTGTGTTAATCGTCAGATTATATATTTTTAGTTGCCCACTGTAGCATCTCTGCACGCACGATAAGGATTATCTCAAAGACCGACTGTTATCTCTGTCACGTACGCTATATCAGCAGATCTGAACACGTATGTGATACGATATGACGTCAGTCATCTCTATTATATAAGTCTTGGAGATGTTCTCACATCATGCCATTTGCATTATCAATAATAAACCAGTTACTTATATAAGACCGGGTGCATCATTTCTTGCGGGCCACCAGCAGCTGCCTCCCGGCGTACTGGTGGCCTACCAACTATATCTTACGGTCTCCGGTATACCCATCAATTATCTTCAATATACACCGCCATTTTTTCCCGTTTACATCCTAAATATAGTCCGCGATAAAGTCAATTGAGAAAATTAGATCAGATAAATGAACTTTATTCTCGATACCTATTATTATGACGTTTTCAGGATGGACGATTAAAAAATGAGGTTAAAGTATATAAAAAAAATGTTTTAAACTTTCATGGTTAACATTAGAATAGTTATTTACGGGATTTTTACCATGTACCCTAATTTTGAGTATCCGAAATTTCGGCACTGTTGCAAGCGTCATGGTCACGGAGTAACTGAAGTTTTTGCCTAACTCAAAAATAAGGTACATGGTAGGAATCCAGTAAATAACTATTCTACTATAAAAAAATGTCACGCACGAGAATGTGCAGATAAAGATTTATTTCCAAAGTTTGTGGCTTTCCCTGCAGATCTTTGGCTACTCGCATCCAGCTCCAGCCAGCCATCCTGTGTAGATTGTTACTCCATCTAGCTTGAGGACGCCCTAAACTACGTTTATGATGAAATATTAGATAGATAGATAGATAGATACACTTTATTGCACAAAATTTACAAATCTTAGCCTAAGTTATTATACTAAAACAATGTAGGTGGTCTTATCGCTAATAGCGATCTCTTCCAGACAACCTCAGGGTAGGAAAAGTAAAGCGAATTAAGAAAGGGGTAAGGCAGTGCAAGTCAGAAAAAGAGAAAAAAGACATTGTGTAAATACGAGTATGGTATATACATACATACATTATATTAAATAAATATATACTAGCTATAAATACTAATACATACTAGTACATTACAAAACAAATAAACATACATACTAACAGTTTATTGGATTGATAGATACGTAACCAGGGAAATAGGAGACAATGAAAGGAACTACAAAGGCCTACAACATGGCGTACATAAACAGAAATATTGTAAGGATTTATTTATTTCAAACGCATTTCGTTGACCAGGCCCGCTTCTAATGGAGATGGAGACGTACCGGTACTCGGGGCACTCGATGTCGGACCCCGGCACGTCGTACCGCACGCGCGACGAGGTGCAGGAGGTCCGCCAGACCAGGGACCCCATCACCTCCTTCAAGGAGAAGATAGTCAGCAACGAGCTGGCCACGCCTGATCAGCTCAAGGTTAGTGCGCGAAGAACAGTATCTGTCTATAATCTATTACACTTGCGCGATGGAACCGACACCAACCGCCATCTATTGGCTCAATTATGAACTAATACGTACGAGGGTGGGTCAAAAAGTCCGCGGAATGAGGGATATGGTGAGGGAAATGGTAACTTTTTTTACCTGGACTCATTAAAGGTATAAATACGAAATTTTATCAAAATTATATCATTATTCACTAAGATACAGCTGATTAAACAAGCAATCCTTAATAAAAAATTTGACTAAGTTCAGGCGATCATCTTTCTTTTCTTTTTTTTTATGTGATAGGTCTCAGACGAGCAGACGGATCGCCTGATGGTAAGCGATTGCCACCGCCCATAGACACCAGTGGAGTTATAAGTGCACTGCCAACCTTCAAACCTCGGACAAAAAGTCCAGCTTGGTAAGTCCAACTTCCAGAAAGAGGTCGATCGACGAATCCAACTCGGCTGGGCAGCGTTCGGGAAGCTACGCAGCATATTTTCGGCCCATCTACCGCAGTGTCTCAAGACGAAAGTCTTCAATGCGTGTGTGTTGCCAGTGATGACATACGGAACCGAAACATGGCCGCTTACAATGTGCCGATTAAGGAGGCTCAAAGTCACCCAGAGAGCAATGGAGAGAGCTATGCTCGGAGTCTCCCTGCGTGATCGTATCAGAAATGATGAGATCCGCAGGAGAACTAAGGTTACAGACATAGCCCAAAGGATTGCATGCCTCAAGTGGCAATGGGCAGGGCACATAGCGAGGAGAACAGACGGCCGTTGGGGCAGAAAGGTCCTGGAGTGGAGGCCACGCACAGGAAGTCGCAGCCGTGGCAGGCCCCCCACAAGGTGGACCGACGATCTGGTGAAGATCGCGGGAATCCATTGGATGCGGGCGGCACAGGACCGATTTGTGTGGAGAACATTGTGGGAGGCCTATGTCCAGCAGTGGACGTCTATTGGCTGAAATGATGATGATGATGAACCTTCAAACCCCCTTTCCCCCGGATTGGGCCTCCGGTACTCACGCAGCGAAACACAGCACAGTACTGCTTCACGCCGGTTTTGTGTGAGGCCGTGGTATCACTCCGTTCGAGTCGGCCCATTCATGCCGAAGCGTGGCTTGCTCACCCACAGTCGAAATCATAGCGACGTGTGAATTCAAGCTGCACTTAATAGAGTAAGGATTCATTGTACCTCTGTAAGTTGTCACCATTCCCTTTAATGTAAATAAAAGGACTAGGCTGAATATAGGCTGGCTAGACTATCTTGTGACTCGTGAAGGATCTCGAGCAACCAAATCGACTCAGGACCTAATTTTCATACAAACATACTAACTTCAGAGGCCTATAAATATGAAAGTATATGTGTTTTAGTGATAATTTTAATGTAAATCGATGTCAAAAATGTTATTCTTTTAGTTAATCGTTTAACAAGCCCCAGAAACATTGTTCTTAAAATTAGGATTAAGTTATTTGTCTTCCTCTATGCAATTATTATGGGATGCAAAAATTCAACACATTATCCCTTTTTTTTAAGAAATCGGCACGTTTCTGTAATCTTTTAAAAAAATTAATTGAAATTTGAACAATTTCGAAATCGATTTACAATAAAATTATTACTAAAGCACAGATACTTTCATATTGATAGGCCTCTGAAATTAATATGTTTGTATGAAAAATTACATATTTGAAATGTGCTAAAAAGCTCTTTTATTTGATACCCCACACGGTATCGTCAAGCAATTTTTTTTAGTTCCTTACTCTAAGTCTCCTAGAGGGCGCTGTAGTAAATTTAACGTGACCTATACCCAGAAGACAATCAAGACTCTTCTAACAACACTTCATTTGTTCAAATATGATAACTAGTTTAGAAGTTATGACGGAACAGATAAACCACCTTACATATATACATACAGGTCAAAATCATAACCCTACTTTTTGCTTCGCCGGAATCGGGTAAAAATAGGTTCTTTTTTTTTTTTGAAATTCCACGGACACTGGTTCCGTGCCTTTATTGTGCTTGTTTTTAAAGTGTTACAAATTATTTTTGATATTTGCTCCGCGATAAAATTAAACTAAATTAAATTACAATAACAATCTTAAGTTTAGGCAGTCGTGCATGGTTAATGTTAATAAAATGTACTGTCATTATTATTATTATTATTATTATTATTTGGGGTAGGGGGTATGGTGATTTTATGTAGTTAAGGACCTCAGAGGAGGGTTCAGGGGTATGTTAGTAATTTATCTTTTATTTGCAAGCTTGTCCCTAACCGCGTCATCGCCCCGGTGGATCGCCATTTTGAGGTTGTACTCGGTTATTTTTTCGATGGTAGCCTTCGATGCCATGGATATTAGGCGCGCTGTGGCGTCGTTAGTAAAAATAGGTTCTGAGTCGATTTGTTTGCTCGCGACTGTATAAAGATCTCTTATTTCAGGAAATCGACGCAAAAGTACGCACAGTAGTAGACGAGGCGACAAAGCAAGCGAAGACGGAACCAGAGGTAGGTCTAGAGGAGTTGGCCGGCGACATCTACTACAACCCGCTGGAGACGGAGATCCGCGGGGTACACCCCGCCGCGCCCCTCACACACGTCGAGGTACAGGCGCGCAATTAGCGACCCAATGTGATAGGAAATTAGGTCTGTTATCCTGTAATGTTAGGCCGTGTCCCGATTAGGCGAACTGGAATCGAATGAAAATCCAAAATCAAAAATATCTCTATTCAATTTAAAGTCCATACAGAACATTTATTAATGTCAAATATTATATAATCTACCGCTGATTCAAAATGTCAATTTCTACCTTGAAGAATCAGCAAGAAACACAGTAGTTACTCTTTTCTTCTCTGTAGAGTGGCGTATCGATTACTTGATATTAAGGGAATTTTGAAAATCGGAAATCCGATATTTTGCATTTTGTAGACGCACCCTGCAGTTATTTGGCAGGTGGCGAAAATTGGAACTAATGTTATTTCCTTTACAAAAAAAAACATAGACAATATTTTTTTTCACATTTTCCCATATAGAAATGGAACTCGTCGGCGCATGTATTTCCTTCTTCCTACAATATGGTTTCCTTCAAACGAAGCGTGAAGAAGCATCTCGTGGGCCAGTAATGCCAGTATGGCAGTTCCAGCGGGGGTAATGCATCGCTTCCGTTGTAATCGCAACGAGGGCTCTTCTCCTGCTTACCATCAGGCTGAGGAGAGCTAAATACTGCGTCACTATAAAAAAAATATAACGCCCCCCTGTTATTGTTACTGAAGCACCTTTAGATAATGGTCACACTGTAACGGCATCGGTTGTTCAATACGTATCATTGTCATATTAACGTGACTCGTCAGAATATAATCAACAGCGCCATCTAAAATTATTTTGAAAACCCATATTTGCGAACTGCGTCGTTCGCTTGCGTATCAGTCACTCACTCATTCTGTTCACTGAATGAGTCGGCTAGCGAAACGCTGCCAACGCTCGATATAGAGACAAATAGACAATGACTTAAAAACTACAGACGAATAGTTAGCCGCTAACTGTGAGCTTAATGGAGACACGGCCTTAAGCAAACGAACAAGAAAGTTATCGTATGTTAACTATGTTTAGAATAGTGAAGTGTGGTTTGCAGCGAAGCGGAGGTAGGTACGTATGTACAGTCGGGGAATCTGGCGCTTAACCACTTTAAAACGAAAATCGCTTGCACGCATGACACAAAAATCGTTTAGCGCCAGTGGTTAAGCGCCAGATTACCCGACCATACGTAACCCTTGTAGTTTTGAGTTTTGAAAGAAAACAAAATTGAAAAACTACTTACATAATGAAAAGTACTTTATATGTTGGGGCATTATTAGTACTTTAATGCATTTAGTCTTTCTATTTATTTAGTAGCTACCTTACAAGAAGTATGTAAGGTTTCTAAGTTCTTCTAGATTCTTTATCGGTTCGTTACATGCCTGTTATAAAGCTCAATTGTAATGGTTTCTTAAAAAATACCGATAATTTAAGCATGAACGTCACTACGTCACAGGAAAATGGCGACAGTTTAATCATCACAAAAAAAAAATCTTTACTATGAAATATTGCTCTATAATATTATAAAATACCACTTTTTGGGTATTTCCGCTATCTCCGCTTTGTTAAAAAATTCAAAGGACGATTTTTAGGCAAACCACCCTATAAAAAGGCGGGTCCTTATAAAAAGCCTTTCGCTTTTACGTTCTAGAATATCAGAATTTATTATTTTATACAGAAGGGAATTAATTACTGTACATTGCTGTAAAAATAAATGTAAAATATTTATACCGATTTATTTATATTCATGTTGGTCGTAGTTATTTTTTTTCTACTGTATTTTTAAATCGTAGAATCTATAGGCGTAAGTGAGGTACTGCCAAGTCGCTGTATTTTTATCCACTATTGTATACTTAATTTGTTCATGTCGATCATTATTATTTATTTTTAAGCGAAATAAATTGTACAAACGAGTTTTTTTCACTTTTATTTATTGTTTTTCATATTTTAATGTTTGTTAATGATTAAAAAAACAACAAGGGCTTATACAGATTTAACAAAGACAATAGAGAAAAATGTTTGCCTAGAAACGGGACGGTATAAGTAAATAAAAAACTGGTCAAGTGCGAGGGTCCGTGCCATTAAGGCGACGCGACGGGTAGAGCACACTAGTGACGCTAATTGATTTTAATTTTAGCTACTAAACCAGATCTATTTTTAAACGATTTCTGGGCTTCAGTCTCTTGGCAAACACTTTTACTATTTATTTAATAATCATCTACAAATGTTGGGTCTGTTTTTGTACTCGAAAAATTTATTCACGCCAAAAGTAGGCGCTTTTGGCGGTAATCCATAATGGAAAAACAGACCATGTAGTTAACTTAACGTATTAAATAAATAATATAGGTTTTGCTGATAGGCTGGAGAACTGCAATTAGCAAAAGTAGACCCAGTTTACTAGCTAACAACTAAAACCAATTGGCGTCGCTTCACCTTAAAGAAGGTTGTATGAGGCCTCTATTTTATTAAAGATAAAGATATTTATTTACGAAAACATGTGTAAGAACATATTAATACAGACCATAAGGTGGGTTGGTTACAGATTTAGTTTCAACATGTTTTGCCTATATTCGGCGTGTAAAATTTAATATTAAAAGAGATAAGATTATAATTTATAGGTATTAAAAAATACTTTTAGTTTGGTATTCAGAAATGTCAATAGAAATTAAATTAAATTAAATTGCATACATCCATAGGACTCCGTCAAAATTTATCATTAAAAAATCATCTATCTATACTATAGTAGCATTTCTCAGTGAGAGTACCTAGCAGTTATTCTGTGCGTAATACGGTATTTGACTATTTTTTTTATTTTTGTAATCAAAAGACCTCTCAATTATAGAAACATCGTTGAAAGAATTATATGATTCTCATTTAAACTACCTTAGATATCACAACTTTAAAATCACATTATTTTGGGCAAACCCATAACGCTCCATACAAATGGCTACTAAGATGTGACGTCACACGCAAGTATTTTGTATGCATTTCATTTGAATTTTGTATGGTAGCTTTTTTGTTTATGTATTGACATACCATAAACCATTGGGTTTAGTATAATAGTTGGTGCAAATTGTATGGTATATTCATATATATAATGGTATTATTATTTTTTAATAATTTCATACTTTTAAAATGGACTTGCCCATGAATCTTTGAATGACCATAAAACCGGCTAGACGTGATATTTTTAATTGAGAATTTTTGCTATTGGCACATATTTACCTATATTTTGATAAAATATTTATATTTTGTATCTCGAGCTTAGTCAAATAACCTATTCAAGCGTGCACAGGTTGACGTTAATAAATTCCATGCTAATATCGAGAATAATAAAAAAAACTTTTTTTTTATACGAGCTCCTCAACTATTGATGCTATTGATTTGGAGTTATTGCGGTAACGTAGTATTACCTACTCTATGCTGGTAACAGAAATATAATACGTAATCTGACTTGTCTAGGTTTCTTTTCCTCAAAGTATAGCTAGTGCATCACATACATACAGCCTGGGGACAGACAGTCAGACATGGAATAGGGTTCTGTTTTTTATCATTTGGGTAAACATGTAATATTGTGTATAGTGCAAGATGAGTCCGCGTCACGAAAGGAGTCCCGCAGCCTAAAATTTTAGATCATCATCATCATCATCAGCCCATTTAAGTCCCCACTGCTGGGGCACGGGCCTCCCTCAATCACATGAGGGGTAATTGCCATACTCACCACGCTTGGCAGACGGGTTGGCGAGGGTTTTGGTATAAATGCAGAGTTTGCCTTCTCTGGGTGCTGATGATCATGCCAGCAGCTTTACCTTAGTCGCCTTTTACGACACCTCGGTAAGAGTGAGGGTGGCCTATTCTACTCTGCCGGGAAATTTTAGATACCTTGTGTTTATAGACATAAAGCTCAAGTTTGAAAGCTAATGGCGTCTGAAGCGCGCTTTTTACGGGATTTATTTAGTAGCATAGACTATAAACGTTTCCCTCAACAACCCATAAGATAAAAGGTGAATAAAATAAGACAAAAAAAATGTTAATAGGTATATTTATTTTTAATAATAATAATAACATACAACTACATAATTTAATAATTTACAATTCGCAAAAACACGTTATTTGAATAACAATATAAAAATATAATTTCGACTGTTTTTACTTGAGCATAATTTGAAATATGTGTTATGTAAACATTTTTTTAGTTTCTCCTACGTCTAGAAATGCTAAAAAGATGCCTTTGAAATACTGAAGCAATAAGTACATACATACTTAGTTGGGATAGTATTAGTGAATAAATATGATACTCGAATAATGCAAACTCCAATTTCATTATCATTTATGGACTTATATTTTCATTTTGTGATAATCTTTGGCTTCATAATTATACTTGAGCAAGCGAAGGCACAACTTTGCAATGTAAGTAAATAAAGCTTAGACTTACTGTCCTAAATAAGATAAATCCTCAGTAGACAGTAGGTACTAGATAAATTATTTGAAAAGCGATGAACCCTATTTAGTGTTACATAGGTATCACATGAATATAATAAATTAGTAGGATATAAACTAAAATCTAATAGGTAACTTTACTATAATAGGGATGTTGACTCGGCCACAACTTTTCAGAAAACCGTTTATTGAATATAAAAAATATTATAAACTTACAACTACTTACTTATAATTCAATTATTAAATACACGATTTAAAAAAACAAATAGAAACTGACGTCATAGCGCGTTAGAATCGTACAAAATGTACCTATAAATAAATCATGGTTTGCTAGTTTACAACAAAATTGTCATCTAACTACCTACATTTAGTGTCAACATCCCTATTAGTGATTCTATACCATTATATTGAGGTATAAAGGGTCTTCCCTAACGTTATGCTGCCTGTGTGTACCAATACTGTTTATTTATATCTTGCAAGTATACTATAATTAGGGGCGGGTTTTTAGTATATATAATCCCTCTGCAGTACGATTTCATTATTTCACGGTCACGCCCCTTTATACGACTCTATACAAAATAAATATTCACGTTATGCGTAGGTATCTGTTAGCGTAAACGTTAAATGCTGACAAACATTCTGTATTCTTTCTCAAATAGGCTACTTGATTTTTTTTTAAATTCTTGTATCATTAGATAAGTTGAAACACAATAAAAAAACCCACTATTATTATAACACGTGAAAACGCTGACAAATCAATATGGCGCTGCTTACAAGAGTATGACGTAATTCAACGTCAAACAGCGCAAGTTTAGCGACAGCTGTCATTGCAAGGATATGTCGTCACTGTTTAGCATCGACTGCTGCGGAAGGTTTTCCATTACATCCTCATTGTGGAATCAACTTCCCGCAGCCGTATTTCCGAGCCGGTACGACATTGAGATCTTCAAGAAACGAGCCTATACCTTCCTAAAAGGCCGGCAACGCATCTCCACTCCCTCTGGTGTGGCTGATGTCCAACTTACCATCAAGTGACTCGATTGCTCGTTTGCCTCCCTTTCTCATAAAAAAAACATGGCGCCAATATTGAGACAACGCCCTGTTGGTCTAGTGGTTTAAGTACCGGGAGGTGATCTCGGGATCCTGGGTACGACTCCCGGGTCGAGCAAAAAGTATGTTTCGATTTTTTTCAAACATTGCTCGAGTTTGTGATCATCACCAATCCGCATTAGGCAAGCGTGGTGATTAAGCCTAATCCCATCATTGTAGCGATAAGTTGGTTTCTATGATATGAGGGACAGTATATAGGCTGATACTTTACTATTGAGACAAATTGGTTAATATTTTTAGTTAATTAAAAATCTAAGTGGATTACTTACATAAAATAAGATTTAAATTTTTCACATTGTCAAATAGCTTAATCTACACTTGCCTCGAGTTTCCTATCTTATTTAATTGGTACAGACAGCAGCAAATTAACTCTACATAGAATTACAACGTCTTTTATGGGTAGGTACATTGATGATCATGTCTTTTTAGGGAATGTATAGGATGGGTATTCAATATTGTTCATCATAAGGGTGCACTAACACAATATGATTGGTGTCTTGCCTTTATCATAAAGGATGTATTCACCCACTTTTGAAGGAGAACTCTGGACACAGATTCCTTGTTTTGTCTATAATTAATCAAGACGGGAATTAACACGATATTTATTATGTGATACAACATTGTGTACTCACATATTTTGCTCGACATTTCGGCTACGTTACAGCAGCCGTGGTCACGTGGACTTATTCCCGTCTTGATTAATTATAGTTATAATGCAACGCGAAAATCCTTGTTTTATCACCGGAGGATTTGTAAAATTACAAACCACATGATTTATTCATGTGTTACAGACACCATATTAGTGCACACATGTGACAAACAGTTAGGTGGGTAGGGAATGTAAGGAGTAGGTAAAGATAAGCTAACATATTTATTCTTATTAGAAGTCATACTTCATGCTTCTAGTTAACTAGGGTCTATCTCTATATCCTAAATACATACTGCAAATAAATATATTTTAAACTAAATTAGATTTATCAACAGGTCGAGACGAACCAACAGAACAGCAACCCAAGCATCTTACGTTACAATAAAATAAAATTTGTTGAATTTTGCTTACAGTATGGAAAAGAATAATATGAAGGAAATTATCGTCTCAGTGGGTCTGCTTTCAGCCGGTTCTATTTTATTCTCAATTAGTATAAAAGCTGTACTTTAAATTTCATTAAAGGTCGACTTTACATTTAAAGGCAATAGTTTGTTATTATTAGAGAAGCTTAATAGAAAATTTAAAAAAATGTATTTTCACCAAGTTTCTGATATTCAAGGAAATCATAATTTAGGTACGTGCTTTTATTTTGAATCAGTCATGCATAAAAAAATGACTGCATTAAGATGCCATTTTCACTTGTACTAAAATAATAATAATTATTATTTTAACTTCTATGACTAAGTAAGTTGTTTAACATCCACACGATCGATCAAACCTGGGGCTTCAGCGCGAAGACGACCCGTAACGTACGAGACCTGTCGCATCCAAACAAAGGAGAAACACAGCGCGTGTGAAAGAAAGGGGAACTCCCGATTCGGTAGTAACGCCCAGTTCGCGCTAAGCCCCTGTGTCAATCTTAGAAACTGAAATGTAACACAATTATTATCGACGACCATGAGTGTGCAGTGGCTAAGATAATGTCCTAGCGCGGAATATCCCGGGTTCGATTCCCGGTCGAGTCAATTTAGTAAAAAATAATTTAAAATGTGTGCTAAGAAATGCTCCCGGCTATCGTCAGCTAGTCATAGTAGAATGCCCTAATCTGAGACTAGGTGACAGTGTCAAAATTGTCTGGCGCTTAAAGGAGATCCTCGATCTTTCATACATTGTTGGTCCAAACAAGAAAGCATCGGCCAGTAAAAAGAATTGCTGTAATCTGTTAGGACTTGTCACCCTGATGTTCAAATGTCATGATTCGAAATACCCGAATGGGATCAAATATGGCGGCGCATCTATTCACTTCTCGCTCGCACACTATTTGCGTCTATACTCGCACTCGTGGGGTGCGAGTAGACGCAAATAGTGTGCGAGCGAGAAGTGTATAGATGCGCCGCCATATCGGATCCCATTCTTTATCCGCACAGGTTGTAGTTTATGGCGATTCGGCGGGTAGGGCTAAAACAAGCCGCTTGGGCTGATGCAATTCAAAAGTTTTAAATTAGTGTCTAGGGGTTTTTAGTGTACAAATTTGGTGTTTATTTATGCAGTGAAGTTCCGCAAAGTGATCCTAATAATAAGAATCGTTGGAGTATCGTTTTTAACACCGCTATTGTGTGTCGAGTAAGTTGTCTCGTGACAACATGCTTGGACCTAATAGAGTCTGAAAACACGCGATTGCTTTTAGAGTGATATCCGTAGGTCGATATAACGTAAAACACCGGCGTTTTATTGAGTGACTGTGACTTTGACTGACTTAGACTGTTGACTGCCTACTTATTCTCAATAAGTTACTTGATATTGGCAAATTATCTTCGGGTAGAGCCATATTAAAAAAAAAGTTATGCAGCGGCGTTGACATTCTCATCTGACTCCTCTATGATGCCGCACTGTAGCTCGTATAGTTTGGCGTAGATTCCGCGCGCAGCGATCAGTTCCGCGTGGGTCCCCAGCTCGGCGACCACGCCCCGGTCCACTACGCAGATCATATCGGCGTTTTGGATGGTGGCGAGGCGGTGGGCGATGATGAGGCAAGTCCGACCCTCGCTGGCTCGGTCTAGGGCTTCTTGGACCACCTGGGGTAATGAGACATGGAGCAGTCAGCATCTAAATTAATATTAGGGTTCAAACCTACCCAAAATATCCGAGCTTTGAGGGCTTTCGCGTGTGAAAAATCCGCTAGATGGAGTACTATAGGAGTGAGGTCCAAATACAATGTCATTGGTTATTTTTAAACTTGATCTGTCAAAATGTCAATTTGACAAACTAAACAACCAGTGCGGTTGATGTTGGACCTCGGTCCAACAGTACGCCATCTAGCGGATTTTTCACACGCGAAAACACTCATTGGGGCTATCGCGCGCGAAAAATCCGCAAGATGGCGTACTTTAGGCCTGAGGTCCATCTATAAAGTGATTGGGTATTTTTAGACGTGATATGTCAAATTACGAATAAATCGAATAAATTGTCATTTTACTAATAAAACAGCCAATGATGTTGAAGTTGGATCTCGGTTCACAGGCACGCCATCTAGCGGATATTTCACATGCGATAGCCCCGATTGACAAAAGTAAATTTTAGAACAATAACTTAAGGTGTGCTTTCCTTTGTTCTTGATCAAAATTTTAAGGTGACGGGTAAGGTACACTAGCGACGCCAATCGATTTTAATTGTTCGCTACTAAACCGGATCTATTTTAAACGATTTCGGGGTTAAAGCGACTCGGCAAACACTTAAATAACCACGCACAAATGCGGACCCAACATTTGTACGCGACAAATTGATTCAAGCTAAATGTGGCCGCTTTGGCGGTAATCAATTTTTCGCGTACAAAAACGGACCCAACATTTGTGCATGGTTAATAAATAAATAGTATAAGTGTTTGCCGAGAGGTTGTAAACCCGACATTGTTTAAAATAGATCCGGTTTAGTAGCTAACAATAAAAAACGAATGGTGTCGATAGTTAGGGCTACCCGTCGCCTTAAATGCACCTTTGCGTATAGTTTGGTCAGCATCAAAATATTCATAGCGTTCAAACATACCAAACATAAGTAACTTTGTCAAATGCTACAATAAAGTCCGATCAAGGTTATTTGGCACGTGGTGGCAAAAGTCAGAACTAGCGCTGTTTCCTTTACAAGTGTCAGTGCTTTTGACATTTTCCCATTTCCCATCCCAAAAAAAAATTGTACAGCACACCTGTGTAAACGAGTGACATCTGATCTTGGTAGGTCTGTAATACGACTAGCTGGCTACATAGGTATATAGTGATCTGAGAATACGACAACAAATGAAAGTACAACAAACGAAAGTAAGTTATTTTTGATACATGGTGTATGTAAGTTTTTTTGTGTTTTATTTTCGGATAGGTACGGAAAGAAGCACGTTGTATTAGAACAGGTCACCTTTTCACTATGCGTGTCTAAAGCTGAAGTGGCTTCATCCAATAGAAGCACCCGCGGGTTCCGCACCAGGGCCCTGGCGATGGCGATGCGCTGCTTCTGTCCGCCAGACAGTTGGGACGCACGAGCTCCAACCCGGGTTTCATATCCCTGAGTGGAAAAAACGCAGTCCTTGAATAAAGCAAGAGAGTCAGTTACTCTTTGGCATGAATCAGCCGGCTCGACCGGAGTTATCAAGGTCTTACAGGAAACCAGCGTGAACTGGATTCACTACTCGGTGAAACAGCGCGGCATTACTCGAATGAAAGTATCGGATACCTAACCTAATTCGGCTGGAAGGGGAGCTTAAAGGTTAGGAGCTCTCGCACAGTAGAGGGGAGCCTCTACTGGTGTTGCGGGTATCTAAGGGCAGCAGAAATAGCTTACCATCAGGTGATGGTGTGTTATGTCAAGCAGCACCACCAGTGTTAAGAATCGGAACTAAAAACTGTGAAAGTGGCTTCTAATCTCCCGCTTTATTACATTATGGCTAGCCGTATTGAATGACGTATGACGCTGAATACATTCCGGCTGTTTTTTATTCAGCCGCATTCAATCCTAATCGTTGAACGGCCGCATTTTAAAACGGCCCGCCCTGTTTTTGATAACAGCTGGCCATAATGTAATAATGCCTCGGTGGCGTAGTGGTTAGTGAGTTGCACTTTAAAGCTACTCTTGGGGTCCCGGGTTCGATCCCCGGGCCAAAATTTCTACCATAGTATTTCTGTTAAGGTGACGGGTAGGGCACACTAGTGACGCCAATCGACTTTAATTTTTAGCTACTAAACCGGATTTATTTTTAAACAATTTCGGGGTTACAACATCTAGGCAAACACTTATAGGTAGATACTATTTATTTAATAACCATGCACAAATGTTGGGTCCGTTTTTGTACGCGAAAAATTGATTCACGCCAAAAGTGACCGCTTTTGGCGTAAATCAAATTTTCGCGTAAGCGTTGGACCCAACATTTGTGCATGGTTATTTAATAAATGGTATAAGAGTTTGCCTAGAGGTTGTAACCCCGAAGTTGTTCAAAAATAGATACGGTTTAGTAGCTAGAAATTAAAATCGATTTGCGTCGCTAGTGTGCCCTACCCATCTGTGGCCCTACCCGTCACCATAAGAAATTTTCTTAGTGTCAGCCCGGACTCTGGAAGTTGGCGGTCTTGTTCCCCCGTGCCTCGGAAAGCACGTTAAACCGCTGGTACTGCGCCTGGACCCCAATTCTCGTGCTCGTGACATTTATCATTACGACATATATCACTAAAACATAGTTTTTTTTGTATGGTTTTCAGGTGATATCCGCCATGTTTTCAAAATATCACGAGCACGAGAATTGGGGTCCTGATCTCTCTTCGGTCGTCTCACACCTATGTCCCATCGAAATGTGAGGGCAACACTTGTGCACTATAATATCTCGATTCCTCATCGCTGAAATTGGCCGCCATGACCGGAATATCGGTTTTTATTATGTGATAGGTGGCAGACGGATCACCTGATGGTAAGCGATTGCCGGCGCCTATGGACACCCGCGACACCAGTGGAGTCACAAGTGCACTGCCAACCTATAAACCCCCCTTTCCCCTAGGATTGGGCTTCCGGTACCCGTCACTCACGCAGCGAAACACAGCACAATGCTGCTTCACGCCGGTTTTCTATGAGGCCGTGGTATCACTCCGGTCGAGCCGGCCTGTTCATGCCGAAGCGTGGTTCTTCCACGGTAGTCGGTATGGAGGGCATTACTCACAGCGGGCAGCGCAGCTATGAAGGCGTGCACGTTGGCCGCTTTGGCAGCGTTCACAATCTCCTCTATAGGCACGTTGCGCGTGTTGTCGCCATACGCGATGTTTTCGGCGATGGACCGGTCGAATAGCACCGGCTCCTGAGACACGATGCCGAGGTTCCGTCGGAGGGTGGTCAGGCGCATGTCCGACATTGTGTTGTAGTCGTCCAGGTACTGGAAAGAGAAGACAATATAAAAAATAACTAATCAGGTTTAAATACGTACGGTCAGCATCAAAAGTAGCTTAACACTTTAGTACCATGTCAAAGTAACTGTTTTGTCTATTATAGGCAGTTTCCAAGGGGTTAGTAAAAAATATAACTTCGACATGGTACTAAAGTGTTAAGCTACTTTTGATGGTGACCGTACCTAATATTAGATAAAAACAAATATTTCACAACATCACATAGATTGATCGGACTCCGAGATAGGTAGCTCAAGCACCTGTGTTACGGATAATATATACATTAAATACTTTTCTTTTGTAAATACATACTTAATATCCTCCAACTGATTTCGGCTAAGGCGGCCAGTCTCAACGATCAGCCACTTAAGTACGCAGAACATGTCATCATCATCATCATCAGCCCATTTAAGTCCCCACTGCTGGGGCACGGGCCTCCCTCAATCACATGAGGGGTAATTGCCATACTCACCACGCTTGGCAGACGGGTTGGCGAGGGTTTTGATGTAAATGCAGAGTTTTCCTTCTCTGGGTGCTGATGATCATGCCAGCAGCTTTACCTTAGTCGCCTTTTACGACACCTCGGTAAGAGTGAGGGTGGCCTATTCTACTCTGCCGGGACCACACGGCCTACGCAGAACATGTAATAGTGCTCAAGTGTGTGCGCAAACACAAGCGCACTCTCTATTCCCTTGCCCTCATATTCCGATTGGACACCAGTGTGACACGACCGGAGAGGGAACGGGCGCAGGACCAAAGGCTAAACGTGCTTTCCGAGGCATGGGGGTACAAGACCGCCAACTTCCAGACTTCGGGCTGACACTGAGATTTTCTTAACTGAAAAACTCAGGTACAAATTTTGGCCTGACCCGGGGATCGAACCCGGGACCCTTAGCGCAGCCGTCGCTTTGAAGTGCGACGCACTACCCACTGTGCCAACAAGGCAACAACTTATGATACATAGAAAACTCCCAGACCAACACAAACAGACATGTTCATGCACACAAATGTTTGTACACTGGCAGTCACTGGATGAGGAAAGCCTAGGACACGAATTTTCCATTCCGTTATCAGGGCTGTAAAGCTGCAGCAGCTGTATAAGCGTGGACTTACCGCAGCCGCTGGGGCCCACCAGTGCCAATCGCTGGCCGCTAGGGATATACAGCGGAAGACCACGAAGGACTGTTGTTACGAGCATCTAAAAGTGTCTACCTATAAGTTTCTAGTGATGCTGCCAATAACCACGCTGCCGTCGTCAGGGTCATAAAGCCGTTGCAGCAGTTGAATAAGCATGGACTTGCCGCAGCCGATGGGGTGCCAATCGCTGGCCGCTAGGGATATACAGCGGACAAGACCACGAAGGACTGTTGTTACGAGCATCTAAAAGTGTCTACCTATAAGTTTCTAGTGATGCTGCCAATCACCACGCTGCCGTCGTCAGGGTCATAAAGCCGTTGCAGCAGTTGAATAAGCATGGACTTGCCGCAGCCGATGGGGTTGCCGCTAGGGATGGACAGCGACAGGCCACGAAGGACTGTTGTTACGAGCATCTAGAAGTGTCTACCTATAAGTTTCTAGTGATGCTGACAATCACCACGCTGCCGTCGTCAGGGTCATAAAGCCGATGCAGCAGCTAAATAAGCATGGACTTGCCGCAGCCGCTGGGACCCACAAGTGCCACTCGTTAGCCGCTAGGGATGGACAGCGACAGGCCGCGAAGGACTGCGGTTACGAGTGTCTAGAAGTGTCTACCTATAAATCACTATTTATGAAGACACTCACCACGCTGCCGTCGTCAGGGTCATAAAGCCGTTGCAGCAGCTGAATAAGCGTGGACTTGCCGCAGCCGCTGGGGCCGACAAGTGCCACTCGCTTGCCGCTAGGGATGGACAGCGACAGGCCGCGAAGGACCTCCACCTCCCGCCGGGTGGGGTAGCGGAACTTGATGTCCTTATATTGAATCTTGCCTTCAGCAATCTGGGAATTAATTAATATTAAACAACACCACATAGGCATAAGACAGCAACACAGCAGGTTTCTACAATCCGTGAAAATTCTGCGAGCTGGCGTACTGTTAGACTGAGGTCCTTTTTTTTCTTTTTTGGTCCTAAACCCGCGTGCGGTAGAGTGAGGTCCAACCGCATTGATTGTTTAGTATGCCAAATTGATATTTTGACAGATCACGTTTAAAAATAACCAATCACATTGAAAATTGATTGAGCTCACTCTTATAGACCTACTTCATCTAGCGGATTTATCACACGCGAAAACTATCATTGATATTATAATGTATCAATACGGGGATTAACACGATATTTATTATGTGAATGTACTCACATATTTGGCTCGACGTTTCGGCTACGTTACAGCAGCCGTGGTCACGAGAGTCAATATCATTGATATTGACTAAAGAAATTTGACAGTTTTGTATACTTTGATGTGTGGCGTACGTACATCAACATGACTTCCGGTTCTTCCTATCTGATTCATTTGGACTCAAAATATTGCAAATTTCAAATAATTTTATTGCCAGTTAAGTGTTACAATGGTGTTACAATAAATAATGCTGCTTTACTACTTAACCACCTTTTACAGGCATTGCAATATCTAAGTATGCTTATACATTGAGTTAAAAACCTATTAAGTAAGTAAAACTTAAAACTAATAAAATAAGAGAACCAATAACAAAATAATAGAGTATGTAGCTTATATACCTACTAACAATATTTATTTTATTTTTTTTATAGATAAATATGCAGAACACTTTGTAACATATTATTATAATTATAATATTTATAAAATATTATGACAAAATTGCTCTTAAATTAAAAATTGCCACTTGAGAATGCAAACCTTTGGGCTACGACTGTGACCTTAGTTCTCCTGCGGATCTCATCTTTTCTGATACGATCACGTTGCGTCTGCTCGTCTGCCACCTATCACAAACAAAAAAAAAACACTCACATATCCTTCAGGCACGGAGGGCGTCTGCGTGCTCTGGACCCTGGGCTTGCGGGCGAGCTGCGTGAGCACGCGGCCGGCCGCGTTCACGGCGGCGCCGAAGTTGGGCGCGAACGCTAGGGCTTGGCCCATCATCCATGCGCCGAACACTAGCGCTTCTGATACTCTGGGGATAAGAGTTAGTGTAAGAACCATTAAGAATGAAAAAATTCAAATGAAAATTTAAAAAACCCCGACGTCGGCCATCTCGATCTCGCGATCTAGGGGCCTCGCGAAAGACCGTTACCCTACTAAAATATTTTGCGAGTCCCCTTGCGGGGGCGAGGAAATAAGTGGCTACAAACGCCCTCTACCCGGATCGCCCACGTCTACGTTTAGCCACGCTACTCCACTCCAATTTCAACGTCATCATCATCAGCCTGTCACAGTGTACTGCTAGATATAGGCCTCTTCAAATTATGATTTTCTTGACCTTGACGGGCCTTCGAAATATTTGAGCGTATCTGCTATTGGGGACTACTATTGGGACTTTCGCCCCGTTGGTCTAGGTTTGAGTACCGGGCTATGATCTCGGGATCCTAGCTTCAATTTCCGGGTCGAGCAAAGGAATATTTCGAATTTTTCTAGCATTAGCTCGGCTTTGCGATCACCAATCCGCATTTGGCAAGCGTGGTGATTTAGCCTAATCCCATTAAAGTAGCGATGACTTGATTTCTATGATAGAGGTCTTTCCCTGCAGTGGGACAGTATGTAGGCTGATGCATTAGTATAGAGGGGTGGTTCGCTTAGCATCGACTTCGACGAGGACGTACACTGTACGAGGTACCTACCAAAGCATCCAGAGAATTGCAAGGGGGAGACTTCCTAAAGTGATTGGGCATTCCAGCATCTACTTCATCTACAAGTCGTTTAAGTTACATCACTACCGACAAGTCAGGGAAAGACTCAAATGATGACGTCCTTGTAAGACATCTCCTGGTAGGCGACCAGTATGCCGCCGTAGTACAGCGACAGCGCATACCCCGTTACTAGCGCCGTCTGCCCGAAACAGAACTCATGGAGTAACTTATATTGGCGCCTGTCCAAAGGAGAACTCTTGCGTCCCACTCTGTCACTACTGCCGCGACGGAGACAGACTCACTTGATGACGTCCTTGTAAGGCACCTCCTGGTCGGCGACCAGTATGCCGCCGTAGTACAGCGACAGGGCGTACCCCGCTACTGGAGCCGTTTGCCCGAAGGAGAACACGCATCCGCGCCACCGGAGACTCTTGCGCGCCGTCACTCGGGCGGCTAGACCCGCTTCCCGGTAACGCTCTAGGACTCCTGCTTCACCGCCTGGAGAAAAAATCTTAGGTAGGTATAGTTGTACTAGTTTTATAAGTTACACCATGTACCTACGCAGAAGTCGCATTTTCGAAAGCAGTAAAAAACATTCATTTTCTTATTGTTTGATGCCATATTCGGTGCAAGTGCGGTTAAGAGAGAGAAGGTATTTCTCTCTGGATTTATTGTACTTATTTAATCTTAACGTAGCACAATAAAGTCTGTATTTCAAAATTCGTAATCAATCGGATTAAACTTGCTCTTCTGTGTAAACGAATTTTGCCGATGTAACTTATAAACGTATAAACAGAAAACGTAGATATAAGCTTATAAACGGAAGAAATCTCTAAAAGCGATAAGACTGCTTTATTGTACTGTCTGTTGTTGTGGTATCATACTTGTATTTTGTTTTTGTGCAAAAAAGAATACCTATCTATCGAACGTGGTAGGTACAGCTTTACCTACATTATTTTTCGTTTGGTAAACACATCTAAAAAAAGTTAGTTTGGCTTAAGGAAAGCACAACTTATAGAAAACCTCTTAGGCCCAATCCGGGGGAAATGGGGTTTCAAAGGTTGGCAGCGCACTTGTGACGCGTGGTGTCGCGTGTGTCTATAGGCGGCAGCAATCGCTTACCATCAGGTAATCCGTCTGCTCGTCTGCCACCTATCACTTAAAAAAACATGCCTGCTTATAAAGTAAATTGACCGTTAGGGATGCACAAGACCGTGCGAAGTGGAGGAGTTGAGGAGGAGAAATCAATAAATAAATAAATATTGCACAACATCACATACATTGATCTGACTCCCAGATAGGTAGATCAAGCACCTGTGTTACGGATATCAGAATCAACAGTGGGATTACAAATATATACATACATAAATAAATAATAATTTTCTTTTGTAAATACATACTTATAATACATAGAAAACACCCAGACCAACACAAACAGACATGTTCATGTACACAAATGTTTGTACTGTGCGGGGATCGAACCCGCAACGCTTGGACCGAAGGCAGCGTTCACTACCACAGTTCCAAACGGGTCGTCAGTAGGAAAGCGGACTCGCACCGAAGCGACAGCTTGGGACGCAACCGGGCAAGAGAGACAGTGGAATTGTAGTAACAAAACATGGCAGATACTTACAGAATGCGGATACAGTCCTGATATTAGCAATGGCTTCCGTGGCGATTGTGTTGGCTTTATCAGAGGCCTTTCGCACGGCTTCGATCCCAGCAGCGATGACGCGTCCCTCCAGTACCACCGCCACTGATAATTCAAACCATTTTTTTGCAAATACACCGTATTGTTTTATCGTTTACATCGGGTAGGGGGAAACTCGCCCTATTAAAACTCGTCCCAGAATTTTTTTTGCTGGCCACTGTTCCAACCAATATTTTTGTGGCTATAATACATACTGAACTCTACACAACCAAAAATATTGGTTAGGTTAGAACAGTGGCCAGCAAAAAAATCCTCAAATTCTGGGACGAGTTTTAATAGGGCGAGTTTCCCCAAAAAATATTACATTATCGCCGGGTAGAAATTTTACTTTGTATGGAACGGCTGATTTTCTTTTCGCCTATTTTGAATGCTAAATGGTCTTTATTCACGATGCCTATTATGTGGTTTTCGGGATGTAAACGATAAAAAATAGCGGTATATATTTTTAGAAATTTAACTGACTTTTTAAATATAGTATTACCTACCTATACTAAAAGTCACATTCACCGTGGGAGAGCCAATATATAACCATGGGGTACTCCCATCTGCAAAATAGTCCCGAGAAGAGCTGGCTCCCTTATTATGGACTTTTTGAATAATATTACTTATGTATGATAATATTAAGCTCTGAGAGCGAGTTCGGAGATCTTTATCTTGTAGCTACAATAATAATATTGACAGCAGACAGATGGCTTCGAGCAGACTCAAAAAAGCAACTTACAAGTAAAACTTGCTTATTGTCTTCTCAGTAGAAATCGAGATTCCAAACCAGCGGTAGATGATAATACTTATATGTACTTATTTTGACATTCATAAGTGTTCTGTATGGACCTAACTTGATTAAAGATTTTTTCATCTTTGTTATCTTCATTTTTAAGTATACTTAGACTAGTGGCCACTTTAAACCAATAGATGGCGCTAGATGTTGATTACATCGCGCAAGCGTTTCTTTTTTTCAGATTACCTACAAGAGTTCACTGTTTGTTTGTTGGATAACCTCATTATAAATAGTATAGTTACTATAATTAATCAATTACCTATGACCATTGGAACTGAGACCAGCGAGACCAAGGTCATCTTCCACGTGTAGAACATGGAGAGAGAGATGCCGATCACGATGGTGGCCGCCGCCTGCATCAGTGCACCGATGCGAGTTCCCGTCGCCTGCGATTTTAAAAACAATATGAATCAAATCAGCTGACACCAAAACAAAAAAAAACATAACAGTCGACCATAGAATCTCGTCCTTATTTAAAGTCGGTTAAAAATAGACCGACATATGTAGTGACCTGATCATTTCATCAAATAAGATGAACCAATTCCGTTTGATATCATTGTCAATGCTAAATGATAATTTGTTTTATGTGATAGGCGGCAGACGAGTAGACGGTTCACCCGATGGTCGCTGCCTAGACACCCACAACACAAGTGGAATCACAAGTACGATGCCAAACTTTTTATTCGTCGTCCCTTGGATTGGGCCTCCGGTACCCTCACTCATTCGGCGAATAGCATCGCGGGCAATGCTTCAGGCCGGTTATCTTTGACACCGTGGTGTCACTCCGGTCGGGCCGGCCCATTAATCTGAAGTGTGGCTCCCGATCTGATACCATTCACTCGATGTGGCCGAACCATTGAAGTTCTACGAGTATAAAGCTTGCTCTCTCCTATTACGTTGGCCCAGCTGGCCGACCTAGGTGTCAATGGAAGGACATCGTCGAGACTGATCTGCGCGAGCTCCTGAGTCAGTAACTGGCAAGAAGTAGCGCAGGATCAACCGAAGTGGCGATCTCTTGTTTCGGAGGCGAAGACTCTAGTTGGGTAGGGTTGCCATCCATCCGCCATCCGGATTTCCTCGGATTTGTCCTAGTTTGAAGGGCGTCCGGGGACCGTCCGGGAGGGTTTTTGAACAGACAATTCATCTACAAATGCGGGTTCGCATTCAAGAAGACTAGGCAAAATATATAAAGCTGGCTCTACATTCTCGCGAGACCGTATGCCGAGCACATTCGTAAGAGATTCGTGGTAGCACTCGCCCCGCCTCGTGATGTCTCGGACTTTTTTCGCCTACTTTCGCTCCTGTGGCGGTATTTTGCTCCCGAGTCAAAGGGTCTCGCAAGACCTGAAACTACTCCATGGTCTGAGGTCAAGAAACAGTCCTATTTCTCAAGGAAAGGGTGTCCGGGGAAAAAACCATATTTATCCCAAATGTGCTGATTTTTGCAGTGTTATCCGGCGTCGGCAATTAAGGTGATGGCAACCCTATAGTTGGGTCGTTGAGCCAGCGGAGTAAATAAAAATAAGTAGTCTCCTATTACGTGGAAAGGAAAGAGACAAACTTACACCTTGCACCGCAGCCGCGTCGGCTGCCAGACGCGAGCAGAGTGCGCCGACGCCGTTCTTCGCGTCGTCGAACCACCCGATCTCTTGCTTCAGCATGTTGGCGTACGTCGCTGTCCTGGAATGGAAACCCTTTTTGGATTAATTAGTAACCAATACCACGGTTAAGTCGCAGGAGTCTCTTGGATGCGGGCGGCCCAGGACCGGTCTGTGTGGAGGACATTCATCGTCATCGTCAGCCCATTTAAGTCCCCACTGCTGGGGCACGGGCCTCCCTCAATCACATGAGGGGTAATTGCCCTACTCACCACGCTTGGCAGACGGGTTGGCGAGGGTTTTGGTATAAATGCAGAGTTTTCCTTCTCTGGGTGCTGATGATCATGCCAGCAGCTTTACCTTAGTCGCCTTTTACGACACCTCGGTAAGAGTGAGGGTGGCCTATTCTGCTCTGCCGGGGACCACACGGCTTTCACGGAGGACATTGGGGGAGACTTAAGTCTAGCAGGGGGCGTCTATTAGCGGAAATGATGATGATCATCAGGGTTATTTAAATGTTTCTACTTTCGGCGGTGAGAGAAAACATGGTGAGGATACCTGCACGTTTTAGATCATTATTATCCGCCTGATCGTTCAGGTAGTTAGTCTAATTTGTAGATGATGCTTAGATACGCACACTGTCTGTGCCGACAATAACACACTCGATTGGTGAAAGGTCATAATTTTATCAATGACATCTGAATGACACGTTCCGAACCATGATCCAGTTGGTTTGATTCCCTTGTCTAAGGGTTGCAAAGGTCAGACCGCAGTCATTTCAATCCTCATCTGATCTTAGCGTGTAATTCCCAGTTGCGTCCAAAGCCGTCGGGTACGCTTGGACCATGATCCAGGATTCGGGAAGTCTGGTAATTCCAGATTGCAGTCTGACCTCCTTGACGGCAGTCACTTCATATATTTGAGAAGTTATTCTCAAATCCTGGATCCAAGATCCCACCGTACTCTGGGCTTTGGATGCAAAGCGGAATGATACTGCTGAGGTGATTTGGAAATGTCAAAGAAATATTTTTTTTCTTTTTTTTTATTGTAGATGCTTACCTAGTCTACAATAAAAAAAAGAAAGTTTGACCATATTTCACCTGATGGTAAGTGATAATATGGTCTATGATGTAGTACGATTACCTAGAAGATACCTATTCACTCGCGCTTTGAAAACCCCCAAATTGTAGCTTCTAGGGAACACCTCCTCAGGCAGCTGATTCCATTGTTTAGCAGTACGAATAAGGAAACAGGAATTCAAACCTCTTTGTGCGGACTTTTGGTATTTCTACCATGTACCGGTGTCGATTAACTTACCTAAGCCTAGCCGTTAACCTGACGCCGGTCAAGTTGAAGATGAAGATCTGGAAGAAGATTCCAACCCCTGTGAAGACGCCCACCACCAGGAACAGCACGGCGATGATATTGGTCTGGCCTCGCACCCAATCCTCGTCTGTGCTTTGCAGTAGCTGGAAAAACGATTAGAGCAGTCAGTTTGGTTCATAATTTTAGTTTTAGTTTACCACTGCTCAACATCCGATATTTCCTGCCACGCACTTCAGTGTGGTACAATTACCTGGAAAAGAATCCCACACGGCCAAATTCCAAAGGCCAAAGATAGTGTTCCCTAACAGATACGACCTGGTGACCTTCAAGAAATGGGCTTATTTCTTCCTTAAGAGCCTGCAACGCATATGTGATACTTCTGGTGTTATAAATGTCCATGAGCGGAGGTGATCACTTACTACTGAGGCATGCCGTCTGTTAGTTTGTCCGCTATAGTGTAAAAGGAAATTCGACCTCGATGGCGCTGAGGTAGTCCTGAGCGCTATTCGCTCAGGACAATATGAGGTGGCAACTTCTTTTTTTGGGGGTCAAAACTCTCCTGGGATGATAAGTGCCGTAAGCATGTTTCTATTTCTAAGTACTTACACCATAAGTTTCACCAAACAGCACAGCGAAGGCCGGAAACGAGGAGCCCACAGCAACAGCCGCGATAATCCCTACCACCATCAGGTACTTCTCCGGCTCGCAAAGCTTCATGATCTCCCAGGTTGTGGGCTCCACCGGTTCCACCTCGTTCGGCTCCATCACCACGCTGTCTTCAGACTCCGCGTCGTCGTCTTCTGACGTGCTCTTCATAGATTCGATTGACGCCAGTTTCTGAAGCTTTGGACGGTGCAATTTGACGTCTGAAATTTAAAAAATCTGATAACTTTGTATGAAGTGATGCGTGGATGAGCCGATCGAGTACTGAATAGGCATAATGGACTCCCTAACGACCGAAAGATAATAGCAATATTGCGTAGTGTTGAAGAGCGATGGCCGTTCGCAGGCCCTCGTTCATATTCACGAATTTATATTATTATGTATACCTTAACACGCAAAACATAAGTCCGTTTTTCATAGAGGCATGGAAGTCAGAAATGAGATCACGCTTCTACGCTTCCACGTTGCCAGGCCTGATACTGGGTTCGTTTTCCAAAATCAGCTGTTAGTAGCCGCCCTTCTGGGCCATCAATTCCTCATGCGTGCCATAGTTTAAGTGGGGAGTGAGAGGAGCACGGCAGGATTCGTTGAGCCGTGCAAGCAATTTTAACGACCTGGGAGTATGGGTATGAGATTGACTCACGTTTCTGCACATCCACGTTACCCGGCGCGATGCTGGGCTCGTTCTCCATCACCAGCTGGTAGTAGCGGCCCTTCTGGGCCAGTAGCTCTTCGTGCGTGCCCGTCTCGATCACCTCGCCCTTGTCGATGAAAACTATGCGGTTCGCGTTTAGAACTGTAGCCAATCTGCGAATACAACCGTGACCGTGTACAATTGAGCGTGGGAGTGCCACGCTTCGGCATGAATGAGCCGGCTCAACGGGAGTGATACCTCGGTCACACAGAAAACCAGCGTGAAGCAGCACTGTGCTGTGTTTCGCTGCGTGAATGAGGGTAACGGACGCCCAATCCGGGGGAAAGGGGGGTTTAAAGGTTAGAATGCGCACCTGTTACTCCACTGGGGTCGCGGGTATCCATTGGCGGCGGCAATCGCTTACCATCAGGTGATCCGTCTGCTCGTCTGCCACCTATCACATAAAAAAGCAGGGGGTGGACAGCTGAAAATAAGCCAGATATACGTCTATCATAATATGATCTAGAAAAGCAGAACCGCCACTGTCCTAAGTTTTTTTTTATGCTAGAGGCGGACAAACGAGCAAGCGAGTCACCTGAAGGAAAGTAATCAACGCCGCCCGCGACATCCGTGAAATCTAACAGATCGCTAATGTGTTGCATACTTTGGAGAGTGGCATTTTTGCTTTTTATGTGCACATATCTACCTGTGGCTCACCATAATGGTGGTCCTCCCGTGTGCGGCGGCGTCCAACGCCCGCTGGACCTTGGCCTCGCTGTGGGAGTCCAGCGCGGAGGTGGCCTCGTCCAGGAGCAGGATCTTGGGCCTCCGCACGAGCGCGCGGGCAATGGCGATACGCTGCTTCTGACCGCCAGACAGCTGCGCTCCCCTCTCGCCGAGGAATGTGTCATAGCCCTGGAGACGGTAAAGGTTTGTACCGTTTGTACAGTCAACTCCAAAAATATGTATACACTTTAGGACCTTGTCACAATACTTACCTATAAGAAAGTAGAGGTTCACTTTCTTATATTATATATTGTGACAACGTCCTAAAGTGTATACATATTTTTGGAGTTGACTGTACCAAAAGTATGCTCTATTTGATAGTGGCTGTTCTACCAATTAGATCACTGAACGCGTTACTAAGGCCGATTTTTTTATCCGTAGTTAAACTAAACTAATGGTTTAAAAAGCAACCAATAATAAAATATCGCTAAAATATGTCTTATGAGCAATAGTTAGCTGAACCAATATTACAAGGAATTATGACAATTTTACGCTGTCACTTTGACTATTGGTTAAACAGTTAACAATAGTTAATTTAACCAAAAGGTACCTAACTACTTCCTTACGGATCAATAAATCGGCCCGCCGACGAAATTTGTAAGTGCTTGATTCTACATAAGCTGTCGATAGTCTCATCAATATTGTAGGTATAATTACAATATGCCGTAGAAATATCTGCTAAATCAATAGTTTATATTTTTATAGGTTTTTTTTGCAATTTATTCTTAAGTAAATAACGCACTTAAACATTCACATTCACATCTCGTGTTCAGCCGGCTGTTCTACCAACTGATGATGATGATGATGATGAATATAGTGGTAAAAATAAAATGATGGCGCCACTGCCGCTTATGTCATAGGGCATGGTAACCCATAGACCATTTTGGTACCTGTTTTATTATTTAAGTATTGTGTTTTCTTTTTTTTTTGTTTATAAGTTTGCATGTGGATTCTATTTTTTGTTAATTTTCTGTGTTATTTTATTTTGGAACCAAATAAACATTATTTTTTTTCTTTCTTTATTATAAATCAAAGGAGTTCGTTTTAGTCCCTCAAGAATAAATACAAATTAATTGACAGAGTATAGAGATCGTGCCACGAAAGAAATTAAAATACGTAACTATTTTTTTTTATTCCTTGTGTCTACGAACATTAAACTCAAATTTGACTGCTGATAGCCATTGAAGTGAGTTTTCCAACTGACTTCTGTAGTATCGCGTACTCTCTTTGACAGTGGGACAGTCACGCTTCGGCATGAGTGGGCCGGAAAAACGGCATGAAGCGCCTTCGCTGTAGGATACCAGGGTACCGGAGGCCCAATCCGGAGGGAAGGGGAGTTTAAAGGTTAGGCAGCGCACTTGTGACTCCACTGTGGTGTTACGGGTGTCCATAGACGGCGGCTATCACTTACCATCAGGTAATCCGTCTGCTGGTCTGCCATCTATCACACAAAAAAAAGACGCGACTCTACCTAAACAGATAGTTATGCTGCCTCGTGGTGGGTTTTAAATACATTATTAAACTATTATTTAAAATATTAATAATATATATTGCCCGCCTTAAATATTTTAACTTGTAGGATTTTTTTTTGTTTTTTTGTTTATTTTTCCTTTGTTTTAATGTGTTGTATTGTCTTACTGGTATAAACATCAGAAGTTTGTTTTTTTTTGTTCTTCATTTGTAATCATGTGTGTCGTGTGTGTTTAACAAATAAATGTTTTTTATCTTTATCTTTTATCTAAAAAACAAAACTTATTAGATTAAAATTAAATACTCACTTCTGGTAGCTTTACGATGAAACTATGACAGTAGGCCTGCTTCGCGGCCACTATAATTTCTTCATCGGTGCACGATGGATTACTCAGTCTAAAAATAAATAAATAAATAGGTTTAATACAAAAAAATACTCGATCGATCTTATTTTACAAAGTCGTATCAGCACTTTGACAAAATACCTATTTGTAATTAGGAGTAGGTAGGTAGGTATTAGGTATGCCAGTTTGAGCGATGGTAGCACTGAACGCGCCTTCCATACGGAGGGCCGTGATTCCAATCCGAGCAGCTCTGGATTTTTCAAATCTATGTGCGTATTTCTACCATTGGTTCGGCGGCGCAGGAAAACATCGTGAGGAAACCTGCACATTTCGGGTAGTTTCTAAAACGTGTAATCATGCATGAGATTCAGTTGGTCTTGTTCTTCTGTTAAAGAGTTGCGAGGGTCAGACGGCAGTCCCTTCATTTTAATTACTAGACTCCCCAGATCCTGAACCATGGTCTAAGCGTAATCATGCATGAGATTCAGTTGGTCTGGTTCCCCTGTTAATAGGTTGCGCAGGTCAGACGGTAGTCGCTTCATTTTAATTACCTTCCCCAAATCAAGAATCATGGTCCAAGCGTACCCCGGGCTCCAGAGCGACAGCTTTTTTTTTATATAGAAAGGCCAATCAGGATGACCTCACTCCGCCTGATGGTAAGCGGCCGTGAAATCCAAATATGAGGCTGACAGGCACAAAAGAACTAACAAAGTACCGATTGTGTCTGCCCCGCCTAAAAGACCCCGGATTGTATGAAGGAGGAAACACATGAGCTGGGAGGGCATTCCATGCCTTGATGGCTCGGGGCAGGAATGAGGCAGGAACGGGGCAGCTTTGGACGCAACTGGGAATCACACGCTAAGATGAGGAGGATAAGGTGTAGGTACGCCAATCCCAATAACCTTAGGATGATTTCAGATTAGCGTATTTTTTTTGCGCATATACGTGACACGCTGATTAGCAAGCTTAAGTGCCAGTGGGCTGGCCATATTAGCCGCAAAACCGACAACCGATGGGGTAAACGAGTTCTAGAGTGGAGACCGCGTCTTGGCAAACGTAATGTAGGGCGCCCTTTGGCTAGGTGGAGGACGATCTGCGCAGGGTGGCTGGCAAGAGCTGGATGCGAGAAGCCATGGATAGATAACGGTGGCGAACAATTGGAGAGGCTTACGTCGAGCAGTGGACTGCGATAGGCTGATGATGATAATGATGACGTGACACTCTGATCGTTTTAACATACTGATTTCCTTTTCGCGTATATTGAAGATCTAACATTCTACATGGTCTTATTCACGATACATATTAAGACGTTTTCAGGAAGTAAACGATGAAAAATAAGCGTATACAGCGTGTTTATTTGATACGGGCGAATATTTTAATGGCGATTACTATCGGACCTAGGGAACCTGTTTACATACATTTCTTTAGGAAATTAAGGTACTTTTTTTTTCATACAAAATAATTGAGCACGCAATGTATTGCATCCACTGGTAGTTAACGTTAATAACATCAATTAACGTAGACATAAGTATCTAAACGTCATACGAGTGTCATGACACTCATGTCACTTGTCATGTCAAACAAAGTTGGACGGCATACATTGCTGCTGGGTTGCACTTTAGAAAAATCATTACACCTAATTAACCACAAAATTTAATGAAATGATTATCTTATACGATTCGTAGGATCAGATATTATAGCTGGATTAATTATTCGCCCGTATAAAATACACACGCTGTATATTTACGCGTGCATTTCGACGTGTTCGATCGAACTGGTAGTGGTGTCGTATCAGTATTAAGATGGATTCTGATGGCTCTTTTTTTAATGTGATAGATGGCAGCCGAGCAGACGGATCGCCTGATGTTAAGCGCTTGCCGCCGCCCATAGACATCAGCGACACCAGTGGAGTCACAAGTGCGCTGCCAACCTTTAGACCCCTTATACGAGCTTATAGTTCTACCGCCACAAAGTCGACCTTCCCACAATCATTGGACCAATCAACCATCCCCCCTCCAACTTATTGGCCCAAAGAGGAAATAAAATGCGTACCTACTATAGGCCTGGGGCCCATCTTCAAGGTAGATTAGGTATTTTTAGACGTGATATGTTAAATTGTCAATTAAAGAATAAATCAGAAAATGATGTTGAAATTGGACCTCGGTGTGATCCGAGCACTGCCATCTAGCGGGTATTTCACATGCGATAGCCCTTGGTCAAGTGCACCCCGCCCCCGCGGGACGCAGACCATAGGAAGGTCGACTTTGTAGCGGTAGGTAGAGCTATAGAAGCACGTCAACGCGTACCTACGAGTTGAGTATAAAACGCAAATCTGAAACCCTTGACCCGTGAAAGTACCTACAAGTTGAGCCACTGGCTACTAACACCGGTATTATTCACCGTATATTGTCCCTGATGGATCCCGCGAACAGCACCGGCTCCTGCCCCACCACGGCGATGTGGTTCCGTAGGTGGCGGACGTTCATCTCGCGGAGGTCGATGCCCCCACTCGTCACCGAGCCCTATATCAGAAATAAAATAAAATGTTTTTTTTTCTCTTGAACTGGAATAGCTCTTTCATAATCCGCCATTTTGTTTTTTTTTTGGAAGAAATAAAGTATGAAGTGAACCGTAGCAAGTAGCCACCTTTGTCGTATATAAAAAAAAAGAAATATTCGAGGATTTCCCTTAAAATAAGGAAACCAGAAACAACGAAGTTACGACAAACATCCAAACCCAACGAAAAATCGGTTTCATCAACAATTATTTTGGATTGGGAATCAAACTAGCGGCCTTTGTGTCTGAACCGTCCTTTAAAAACCTCTGCTACTCTACCAATCCTCTGCTACCACACTAGTGTGATAAGTATAAAATTAATCTAAGGCCGCCATTTTGACAAAAAAAGAACAAAATGGCTGCCAGTTAACGCTATTAAGTGTCCGCTATTGAAACTTCGCCACCATACCTGATCCGGGTCATACATCCTCTGCAGCAGCTGGAGCACTGTGGACTTGCCGCACCCGCTCGGCCCCACCAACGCTACGGTCTCGTTCTTGTTTATCTTCAAGGATATACCGTTTAGAACCTGCAAATGTAACATGTAATATGAGTAATGGTCTCGCACCTAGATATTTCGGCTCTTGTGGCCAATCTAAAGGGAGTTGCTACAATGGTGGATTGCGAGCGTTTTTAATGCGGATCGACGACGCAGCAAACACTACGCGGCTGCGCAGCGTCCCAGCCGCGGATGCTCAACGGATGCGCGACAGATTCACATGGCATTAGACGGTGTCGCATCACTTTTAGATTAAATTGTCTATGGAAAGGGCCTCTACGTGTTGGCTTCGGCTCCACGCATGCCTCCCGAAAATCCGGAACATAATGGCCCCAGATTATCGATCTAACGACAAACACAATAATAATCATTTATTTTAGAAATCATACTTCCATACATTAATAATTACGGCAGTGAATGACAAATTGTTTAAGAAATTTAAAATAAAACTAGGATTTGTGATTTTTCAACCTTATTTTGCTCAGAGATAGATCACAGAGAGAAATATAAAATATCATTTTATTTATGTAAATTTACATTTTGATTTTTGAGAGATGGTAGCTCAATGGACACGAACGCAACTTCCATACCGGGGGACGTGGTGCGATTGTGAGAATGTGCATGCACCTCTAGATTTTTCAAATCTACGTGCGTATTTCTACCATTAGCTCGGCGGTGAGGGAAAGCATCGTGAGGAAACCTGCAAGATACGGATAGTTTCTGAAACGTAAAACCATGATTTAATTGGTTCCCCTGTTAAAGGGTTGCGAAGGTCAGACGGCAGTCACTTCATTGTAATTACCAGACTCCCCAAATCAAGAATCATGGTTTAAGCGTACCCCGGGCTTCAGAGCGACAGCTTTGGACGCAACTGGGAATTATACGCTAAGATGAGGATCACACAGATCATTTTTATAGGTACAGACAGCCACACATCAGATTACCACAATCTGTCAAATTTCCCCAATTGATAATGAACCAAACGTGTTTGACATTAAGGTGAGAGTCGATTGAAGAAATTTGACAGTTCTGTTTACTTTGACGTGATGTGACTGTACGTACTGTGTTATCTTTAAGTTGTTTTTGCAAAACCAAATACTTAGGTACCTTTAACAGTGGGAGAGCCACGCTTCGGCATGAATGGGCCGGTTCAACCATAATACCACGTCCTCACAGAAAACCAGCGTGAAGCAGTGCATGCGCTGTGTTTCGCTGCGTGAGTGAGAGTACCGGAGGCCCAATCCAGGGGAAGAGGGGTTAAAAAGTAAGCAGCGCACTTGTGACAATGTTGCAGGTGTCCCCATGGACACCATGGACGGTAATCGCTTACCATAAGGTGATCCGTCGGCTCGTCTGCCACCCATATCATATAAAAAAAATCCTACCTGAACATCAGATCTTGCCGGATAACTGAAGGAAACGTTCTTCAGCTCTAAGTCCCCCGTTATTACTGGTTTCGTTCCCTCTGGGGACATGCTGTCTATGTTCGGCTTCCGGTCCAGCACCGCGAAGATTGCGCCACCAGACGCCCGGGCTGCGTTGATGCCCTCCATATGGGGTGACGTCAGACCCACATTCTGAGCCCCTTGTAGGACGCTGAAGAATATCTACAAGATTAACAAAAAACATGCTATTTCAAAGATTAACACTAGTACTACTATTAGCTCTACCGCTAAAAGTCGACCTTCCCATGGTTCGCGGGATGCGGGGCTGCGGAGTGCGCTCGATCAATCCAAAAAGCTTATATTTTGTTAGGACCAATCTATCAGTTGATATCAACCGGTCGCCGTCACAGACCAATTAGAATAACGATAGCAGCAAGAACGTTACGACTGCACGAGCTCCGTTTGCAAAAATAATCGTGGGAGAGCCACGCTTCGGCATGAATGGGCCAGCTCGACCGGAGTGATATCACGGCCTCACAGAAAACCGGTGTGAAGCAGCACTGTGCTGTCTTTCGCTGCGTGAGTTAGGGTACCGGAGGCCCAATCCGGGGGAAGGGGGGGTTTAAAGGTGGCAGCGCTCTTGTGACTCCACTGGTGTCGCGGGTGTCCATGGGCGGCGGCAGTCGCTTACCATCAGGTGATCCGTCTGCTCGTCTGCCTCTTATGACATTAAAACATTTTGTAACTGATGTACTCGTATATAGTGTTGTGATGTACAAAATAATATTTTTTTCTTTCTTTCTTAAAAAAGAAGCTTGGAGCTTTCCAAAGAGAACTTCTTCGATTTGTAAAGCACACTCCGCCCCCAGCTGATTATCCCAAAGAGAAAATAAACTTTCTGATTGGTCAAGCGCACTCCCCTCCCCCCACGTCCCGCGGACCATGAGAAGGTGGTCTCATCGTCAGCCCATTTAAGTCCCCACTGCTGGGGCACGGGCCTCCCTCAATCACATGAGGGGTAATTGCCATACTCACCACGCTTGGCAGACGGGTTTATAAAGCCATAACGTAAGTCAAGCTTTATAAGTTTTTACCTAAATCTTCGGTTTGCGTCTTTTCCTATGACCATCAAACCGGGCTCTCCCTTGAAACTGAACCATGTCTCCCAGTCATAGCTGCAAACACTTACAATCATCAGCACAGCTGGAGTGTACACCGGATTCTCCTCGGCCCGGCTGTCCAGGATGAGTCCCACTCCGTACCAGAAGGACAGCGCGTACGTCGCGTAGATAATAAACCACATCACGCCGCTGCCCACCCCTGAGTATATGCCCTTTTTTGTCCCCATCTTCTTCGCTGGCTCCAAGCGTGTAGTGTACCTGGTAAAAATAAAGTCTCCTTTAATATCTCATCTTTATTTTATGTGATAGGTGGCACACGAGCGCCCATGGACACCCCCAACAACGTGGTCACAAGTGTGCTGACAACCTGTAAACCTCCCCCGTATCTTCGCCGCCAGCCGGATCTTCTAGGCGCCATTTTAATGATAATAAATAACACATAATAATTACCCTAATTCTGATTCATGTCAACAAAATTACTAAATATTACGAGAACTGTAGGTAAATGGCAAACCACTTTTCATGGAGCACCTCGACCCTACGGGATCTTCTTTCCCTATCCTTAGCACCTCTACGCAGGAAAGTCACCTTGGTATTGTAGTACCCTCCAGTAATCTTCCAGATTCGGGTAAGTGTTACTTAGAAGACCCATCCTGATTATGGTCAGTAAGTCGCAACTATGGAATGAACTATCACCTGCGGTATTTCCGGACGGATACGATCTGCAAACCTTCAAGAAAAGAGCGTGTTCCTTTTCAAAAGGTCGGCAGCCCACTTGCGACTCCTCTGTTGTTGCGGGTGTCCATGGGCGGCGGTAATTGCTTACAATCAGGTGATCCATCTGCTCGTCTGCCCCCTATCCCATAAAAAAAGGTATTTTGTCGTGTCCGACTCCTCTTCGCATTCTCTGCACACAAGGGAAGTTTGCAAGGCTCTTCCTTGTTAACTCCTTTAGTGCCAAAATGTCTTATGGCCAACTGGCGAAGGCTTCTTCTAACGAAAAGCAGATCATAATACCCACTAAAACTCCTGCTACGTTCCCTTATCGCTTGCGTTGCTAGAGTACAGACGCACAGGCTGAACGGCTTCTTGTCATGTCCGGCCCAGGCTGAGGCCTGCTTACAGAGCAGACCCTTTTTTTGTCGCAGTGGAAATGCCGCCAACCCGGATGGCAATGGGCTGACGTCGCTTTTTAGGGGCGCTTTATGCACGTCAGTCTGCTGGGAGACGGAGGGGTAGTGACAGGCTCTCCCATCACTGAGGATGCGAGGCCGGTTAAAGGGCCAACCGACTAAAACCATTGCGGTTTTTCCCGGCATATTCAGGGCTACGGGGTGAGATACAGGCTCGTCGGACGAACCCTGGCACCGCATCCCGCCGATGGACAGCGAGGCATGCCAGCACTGCCTCTTTCCCGAACTAGATTCCTGCGGTATCACGAAGGTAGTCCAGGTTCTCGATAGCCGTCGTACCAATGTGAATCCTAATAGAATAATTGAGAACTTGACCAGTGGGAGAGCCGCACTTCGGCATGAATGGGCCGGCTCGACCGGAGTGATACCACGGCATGACAGAAAACCGGCATGTGCTGTGTTCCACTGCGTGAGAGAGGGTACCGGGGGCCCTAATCCGGGGAAAGGGGGTTTAAAGGTTGGTAGCGCACTTGTGATCCCAGTGGTGTCGCGGGTGTCCATGGGCGGCGGCAATCGCTTACCATCAGACGATTCATCTGCTCGTCTGCTACCTATCAATATGTAAAAAAAAATAGTATAATACCTGGCGATCTCTTTGGATTCTCCCCCGAAAGCGATGACAGTCCGGACGGCCGCGAGCACCTCCTCAGCGGCGACGCCGGCCACGCTGTACGCTTTCAGCTCTTGCGTCGTGAGAGAAGATTGTACCTTACAACCAACCATTACTTGTTACAATGGATAATACGACAAAAAAATATATTAGCATTTTTATACCTACGTTTTTCGAATAAAGAAAGAGAAAAAAGATGACCCATATGATATTAAATTATTTACTGATATGCCGAAAGTTACGCAGTCCTGAGGCTCAACGTATTGTGATGTCAATGCTATGTGGCCAATAAAAAATGGGTAAATTTAATACGTTTAACATTTATTTTTATTTTTGTAATCTAAAGACCTCTCAATGATAGAAACATCGTTGAAAGAATCACTTGATTCTCATTTAAACTACCTGAGATATCACAACTATAAAATCACATTATTTTGGGCAAACCCAAAACGCTCCATACAAATGGACTACTTAGATGTGACGTCACACCCAAGTATTTTGTATGCATTTCATTTGAATTTTGTATGGCACCTATTTCAAATGTTTCGTTTATGTCAATGGTTCTATTATAATAGTTGGTGCAAATTGTATGGGTTATTCAATGGTATAATTATTTTTTAATAATTTCATACATTTAAAAGGGACTTGCCCATGAATCTTTGAATGACCATAAAACCGGCTAGACGTTATATTTTTAATTGAGAATTATTGCTATATTTTGTGAAATCTCGAGCGTAGTCAAATATCCTATTATTTTTTGCGGTTGGTTTGTAATAATTGCGTTTGATGGTTATCAATGATATTGTTAGCGTTAAAACCTGGCTGAAAATAAAAAAAGAAATAAATATTCTTTATTCCAATACACAATCTCACATTATCACATCGTGTGGATTTTTTATGTGATAGGTGGCAGACGAGCAGACGGATCACCTGATGGAAAGCGATGATGATGAACGATGATGATTGATGATGAGCGATTATAACTATAAAACTAGGTAGCAGTCGTATCAAAATGATTCGTAGTGTTGAAATCTACCAAAAATATTATTTATTAGATATGTATTTGACAGAAATCACATTGTTATTTGTCATTGAAAAACAAATATAAACAACAATGAAAATGCACTATTGGCGATACTTACCTAAGTACAGTTGTCTTTTGCCAAATGCTTGGATATACGATGTTTCTATCATTGAGAGGTCTTTTGATTACAAAAATAAAAAAAAAGTCAAATACCGTATTGAAAGATAACAAGTATTTAGGGTGTTCTCAAAAAAAAGTTAAAACATTTTTCCGTCAAACCTACCATTTGCTCGATATCACTGTCATTGATTGGTGATCACAAACCCGAGCTATGTTCGAAAAATTCGAAACATACTTTTTGCTCGACCCGGGAATTGAACTCAGGACCCCGAGATCACGGCCCGGTACTTAAAGCATTAGACCAGCAAGGCGTTAGCACTAGACCAGCAGAGCGCATTTGGCAAGCGTGGTGATTAAGCCTAATCCCATCATAGTAGCGATGACTTGATTTCTATGATGGAGGCCTTTGCCCTGCAGTGCGACAGTTTATAGGCTGATACTACTACTACTGTCATTTATACTTGTCACATAGTTTGAGATACCTTCGCGACTACAGCAGTGGTGAGGATGATGACCGGCGCGCACGACAAGATCACCAGCGTCAGCTCCCAGCCATAGCAGAACGAGATGATCACGGAGAACAGGAACGAGGTTACCAGGTACACCAGCATCGGCACCTTCTCGCCGATCCCTTCCCGGTACTTCTCTACGTCACTAAAATATATATCAAAATTTTTTTTTATGTCATAGGTGGTAGACGAGCAGATGGATCAGCAGATGGTAAGCGACGCCCATGGACACCCGCGACACCGGTGGAGTCATATGTGCACTGCAATAACAGTACACTAGAGAAAAGGTTTTATCGAAGTCGGCGCCTAATCCCTGTTGAATAATTGAATGTTGTATTATATTACAAGATAGTATTGGGCGCCGACTTCGGTGACACCTTTTCTCGATTGTAGGTACAGTTATGACCTTTAAACCCACCCTTACCCCGGATTGGGCCTCCGGTACCCTCCCTCACGCAACGAAACATGGCACAGTGCTGCTTCACGAAAATAATAGGAAGGATATAATAAGGATTTTTTCATTGACGTTGAATAAACATTTGATAGCTAAAACTGTGTTACAGAGCAAGACGTTTGAAACAAAAAAAACATACAATTTTCGAAAAAAATTATGAAAACTGCTTTATAACACGGTTTTAGTTAACAAAGGTTTAACAAAAATTTAAGGTTTAATAAACTACAGGTACATACTCGTACTATCTATATCGAAATAAATCCTATACAACGAACCAACAAGGCAGAACTCTTGCGCGATGTAATCGACGTTCAGCGCCATCTAAGTATTGGTATAGTGTGGAACTAATGTCCCGAAACAAAGAGATGGCGGGTCACAGTAAACATTAAATCGAAACAACGTGACATACATTCTACTGGTTCCGAATAACACAAATATCTATTTCAGCAAAATACGTGTTCATGCACGTAGCGAACCCGCGACCCTTGCGTCTCAAACATCTGCGCTAATAATGCACTAAATGGGTGTAGGTAGGTATGGTCGGGGAATCTGACGCATAACACCTGGAGCCCAAATCTCGTGCTCGCGATATTTTGAAAACATGTCGGATATCACCTGAAAACCATACAAAAAAAACTATGTTTTAGTGATAAGTCGTATGATAGTATATGTCACTAGCACGAGAATTGGGCTAATGGGGAGCAAAAATCACTTGCAGCTTGCACAGTTTTTTGCACAGTTCGAAATGTCGCCATATTTGTGTCGTATGTGCTAACGATTTTAATTTGAAGGTTATGCGGCCGACCATACTTACCTACGGGACTATTCTTGCACGAATCTGATTGGCACTTTTTATTTATTTTGATGGTTTATTAAAATTACTTTCATAAACTTACTCTGAAACTTTAGTGGCGAAGTTCATGCTGGTGTTGAGGTCGTACCAGCTAATGTCTTGTCGGAGCACGGCTTGGAGAAACCTTTCTTTTATTCTCTCAATCTGAAAAGCAGACATTGACTATACATGACATGGCCAACGCCTATGCGTAGTGGTTGTACAAATATAAACTGGTACTTACTTGTTCTCAGGTCCAGATGCAATAGTTGCACTGTTCGTGCTTCCTACCTGGTTCATAGCGGTGTTGTTGAACAGGTCCACGCTGATGGCTCCGACGATGAACTACAGCAAGCTGAAGGTAGCGCATCCGTTGCCAAACGCCTGCGAGTCCTCAATCACTGCCTTGTTCTCAGGTCCACATGCAATAGTTGCAATGTTCGTGCTTCCTACCTGCTTCATAGCGGTGTAGTTAAACAGGTCCACGCTGATGGCTCCGATGATGAACTACAGGAAGCTGAAGGTAGCGCATCCGTTGCCAAACGCCTGCGAGTCCTCAATCACTGCCTTGTTCTCAGGTCCACATGCAATAGTTGCAATGTTCGTGCTTCCTACCTGCTTCATAGCGGTGTAGTTAAACAGGTCCACGCTGATGGCTCCGATGATGAACTACAGGAAGCTGAAGGTAGCGCATCCGTTGCCAAACGCCTGCGAGTCCTCAATCACTGCCTTGTTCTCAGGTCCACATGCAATAGTTACAATGTTCGTGCTTCCTACCTGCTTCATAGCGGTGTAGTTAAACAGGTCCACGCTGATAGCACCGACGATGAACTGCAGCAGACTGGAGGTGGCGCATCTGATGCCAAACGCCAGCGAGTCCTCAATCACTGCCTTGTTTTCAGATCCAGATGCAATAGCTGCACTGTTCGTGCTTCCTACCTGGTTCATAGCGGTGTAGTTGAATAGGTCGACGCTGATGACACCGACGATGAACTGTAGCAAGCTGAAGGTGGCGCATCCGATGCCGAATGCCTGCGAGTCCTCAATCAGCGCTGCTCTGTTCTCGGCTCGAGATGCATTCGTTCTGAAATAAAGGAGCATGAAGACAGATAAATATAGCCAGTTCTGTATAAATAGATGGCGCTGGGTGACAGCTATATCGCGGAAGTGGTCTGCGTTTTCGGTTTATCGCGTGTAAAAAATCCGCTAGATGGAGTACTGTTGGACTGAGGTCCAACATCGACAGCATTAGTTGTTTAGTTGGTCAAATTGACATTTTGATAGATCACGTTTAAAAATAACCAATCAGATTGTATATGGAGCTCAGTGCTATAGCCCCCATTATAAGCTCTAGAATACTTAATATATGAGTAATCACTATTCTATACTTTTCCTCATCTCATCTAAGTGTGTAATTCCCAGTTGCATCTAAAGCTGTCGCTTAGGGGACCTGGATCTTGATACGGGATTCGGGAAGTTTGCTAATAACAATGTGGCGACTGCCATCTGACCTTCGCAACCCTTAGAAAGGTGAATCAGACCAACTGAATAATGATTGACTGACCGGATGGCGCAATTGGTAGTGACCCTGCCTCTTACGCCAAAGGATCGTGGGTTCGATCCCCACCCTGGACAAACATTCGTGCGAATGAACATTGTGTTTGTTCAGTGTCTGGGTGTAATATGTGTATTTAAGTATATATTTGTGTTCCTCTGTTGTCCGATATCTGTAACACAAGTGCTTAAGCTACTTAGTACGGTCAATCAGGCCAGTGTATGAGATGTTATTTCAATTTTATTTTCAATGGTTACACGTTTCAGAAACAATCCGAAACTCGCATGTTTCCTCACGACGTTTTCCCTCACCGCAGAGCTAGTGGTAGAAATGCGCACATGATTTGAAAAATCTAGAAGTGCATGCTCGGATTTGAAGCTACGACCTCCCGACATAGAAGGCACGTTCTTATCCATCGTTTCGAAAGTGGAACCATACCAACTGGAAATTGGCCAACCTTTCGTTGGCAGACGGATCGACCTTATGGTAAGGGATTGCCGCTGCCTATGGAAATTCGCGACACCAGTGGAGTAACAAGTGTGCTGCCACTTTAAACCCCCCTCTCCGCCGGATTGGGCCTCCGGTACCCTCATTCACGCAGCGAAACAAATCACAGTACTGCTTCAAGCCGGATTTCTGTGAAGCCGATCCGTGAAGGTATCACTCCGATCGAGCCGGCCCATTCACACCGAAGCGTGGGTACATCTCGGTCTATGTGACCAATAACGAAATCGAATAAAAAATATATGAAATATCTTGGAACTACTAGTACCTATCATGTGAACATAACGTTTGAAGGTCAGAATTACGTTTCATCTGTGATACCTAGATAATAGATTTTCTGTGTCATTGTTCGGTAAACATGGCCTAAGGTCAACCCTTTTACTATGGCTACCATATCACATTACATTTGTCACAACGAACGTGTGAGCGAATCATGATAATAATACATATCTAGATATAGAGCCCTAGTACCACAGTACTACACAATCGACTTTTCGACTATAGTCCATTCAGTATCTGAAGATGAATAGGACAGTTCAAACGTTTCGTATCATGCATCTATCTTTCTACTAATAAAAATATGAAGTTGTAAAAATCATTCACTTTTTTCTGTTCTTATTCTTCCAAAATAACAAGTATTAATCTTTCTTAATGGACAACATTTCAAATTTTTAACATGTCCATATTGTTTTTTTATATGAAAGTAGACATAAAATGAACAGACCCATATTTTTTCTTTTTTCAAAATTTGTCCATTTTCATGCATAAAATAATTATTGAAATTATTTTTATTCTAAATAGACGTAAGCGCCAAATGACGTCATCGGACGGCTGAATCAGCGATATTCCTTTGCTTATCATTGTTTTAATAAAAAAAAAGGTACTACTGTCAAAGGTAAATAATACTAGTGTCAACATTGTCAACGTCATTCATACATTCAACGTTGACAAGTTGTCTTTTTTTTTTTGACAGTTAGATGTCATGAGTTTGGCATTACGTAAAATTAAAACTATAATGTGCAAAGAAATATTTTACATTCTGCCGTCCGATGACGTCATCTTACGTTTTTTAGTTTTTAATTTTTTTCTCAGTAAATAAGCAATATAAAAAATGAATAAATATATATTCGAGCAGCGGAAAAGTAAACAAAGAATTGGTATTTTTTGTTTCAGAGCTTAGCAATTTTGAAATGTTGTCCATTAATCTGAACAAGTACTTAAAAATAATTACTACCAATAAAATTTGGAAAAAATATCTTATGAATGGCATAATGCGCTAATCGGATTTTTTGCTAATAGGGATTGACACAAATAATCGCAATCAATCAATAATCGGTATGGCAACCATCTTACCATCAAATCACGATTATTGTCTCGTGCAAAATAAGTCCGCATAGATTGCATTAGGGGCCAAGAACTAGTCTCCTTCCCCCGCGAGGAGCAGGTTCGCTGGTGCGTGGGGCTGTAACCCCACCACCGGCATTGCACGGACCTCCTCCTACGCCTGGTGGGGACGTCACGACTCTCTCGGCTGTCCCCATCCCTCCCCCCGGCCCCGGGGGAGAAGCGCCGTGCCCGCCGTGTAGGCGGGCTTCCCTGTCCGGGGGGTGACGTGGTGAAAGGCTCCGAGCTTTGGCCCCATGTCACTCGCCCACCCATGGACAGATGAGGGAGAGTCCCAGGAGTTTTAGTCGGTATGCCTCTGGCCGGCTTCTCGTTAGGAGAAGCCGTCGCCAGTGGAGAGTCCGACATAACCCATCCGTTTACAGACGGATGGGTATGCGTAACGCATTTCTCCTGGGTCACCAAAAAAAAAGGGGCCAAGAACTAGTAATTTCTTTTGGTGACGAAAGTGGTTCCGACACTTCAAGCGAATGTTAACATTTTTATGAAGAATAAGATGCATAATTATTTAATTATTATTTGTGATTTATTGCGTGTGTACCACTAAAAATATTTACAAATTGTATTCCATATCCAGATAGTTCAAATTCATAGACAAAATGTTGATAAAAATTAAAAATCAAACAAATAAAAAGTCGATTAGATTTCTAAAGAAAATATTCTCGATTCTTAAAAATATCGGTTATGTTTAAAAGGAGCGTCTCACTTTTATTGTCACAATAGAACTCTCCTATTCCCCTTCAGATACTAAATGGACTATGGTACCACTCCGGTGGCCACGTAAGTGTGGCCAAATCTACCTACTTTTAGGTTGCTCTACCTAGTTTTGCCTTTAGTCTACCTACCTACCTACGCATCACAGTCCGGTTGATGAGCAGCTACGTGAACTCTCCACACATCACACCCGAGCTTAAAGTATTTAAAGAGGACACTCACAGTATCCTCCCGCCGCCGAACATAGATATTGTGATGGTGGGCGTCGACGTGCCTCGCATCACAGTCCGGTCGATGAGAAGCGACGTGAACTCCCCGTAGACTATCACCCCCACTGGCACGAACAGCCCGTTCAAACACGCCATGATCAGCCCCAGGACCAGCAGTAGCAGCTCCCATGATTTCGCGAATCTGAACTGGAAATATCGTCAAGTATTAAATACTTTATGCAGGGAGATTACAAACGAGCGACACTCGCTGACTCGCAGCGGCGACGGAAACGTCGCCACCACATAAGTGTTGCCGATCCACAATCGACTATCGATAGTTGGCGTCATATCAATACGAGTAGTATCGATTGTCTATCGCTAGTCCGATAACTATTAAGATAATTATACTAATTTACAATAGCTGCGTTTATAATTTAGATGAGTAGTTTTCTAAAGGGGGGGGGGGGGGTAAATTTAGTCAAAATTGACGTATCACCAGTAATTTAGGAGATACGAGTAATGATACAATCGATACTAACGATATTTTAACAATAGTTTTGTCAATACCTACAAAACTATTGTCTGGTCTGAGCTATCGATACTATCGATGGACAGTAGGACTGTCGATATCTACACTAAACCACACTCCGCCTTTTCGGACCCGTTTTCCTGCCATGTTTCGTCGACTGTCAGTTGCGATTTGGCGGTCACTCGTCTGGTCGGTCTAGTTGACCTCGAAAATCATTCAGACTATCGGTAGTACTATCAATAGTATTTCTATTGGTCAAAACTATAACGCCAATACTAGATAGTATCAATAGTATTGATCTAATTTTATTATCGATAGTATCGACACTATTAACAACCAGCAATACTATCGATAGACTATCGATACTATTGATTTTACTTTTACTATCGATAGTCTATCGGTAGACTATCAATAGTGGACTATCGATAAGCAACACTACTGTAAGCTTCCTTACTTAATAAAGAATATATCATTATCTAAGCCAAACCTACTTACTAGTTTGAGCCAAGATGTTGCAGGTGGACCCTCCTCTAAATCTGCTTCTTCGCTAAAAAAAAGAAATCATCAATATAATTGCAGTACATTATTTATTTATTTATTTATTTATTTATTAAGGACAGCCAACAAAACATAACTTAAGTAACTTGACTCTTACTCTAGTACTATATAGGTGCTAAAGTGACGCCTTAATTACAGGCTGCCACGACATGCATAATATGAGAAAAAAATATATATATACATGTTATGTAATATGTAATACTGTGGCAGCTGCAGTAGCCCTGCGACATATTATAAAATAAGGATAAGTCTTGGGATCGAGATATTCTCGCTAATGCAGCTGCCACAGAGGTAACATTCACCGCAGATAAAACAACATTGCCTACTGCAGGCTAACTTATTTATCGTTTTCATAGTAAGTACAGATAGATCTCATAAATACTCCTGGCTTATCAAATATGTCAATATTTGTTCCTTTGGAGATTTTGTTGTAAAGCAGTTGCATTCTATTTACTGATGAAAAGTGACACAGATTGCTTTTAAACATTTTAATTTAAGACAAATTAATTAAATATCTAATTATTGATATGCTGAATTTAAGCTTCCCGCTTGCTTATACTAGCCTGTAAATAATGGTTTACAGAGTGCGCGCTGCTGCCTAGCCAATAGACAGTTTACTCGGCCTGTCATGCGAACTACTTTCTAGGTCATTCGTACGAGTTACTCATAAGTGACGTTAAGCAAAGTTATAATATAGTGCAGCTACTCCGCAGGCTGACTTCAAGTACGCTAGCTCGCAGTATGTAAACCCGTATTAAGGACTCTCTGGGCGAGTTGCCGAATAGTTACGGAAGAGAAACACCGTGACTTGACCTTACGATTGCTAAGTTAGACGGACAAACCTACCTGCCATGTGTTATCGCACGTGTGGTCTAAGTAACGTGCAAGTTAGCCGCTAGGTGCGCTGATGCGGTTGAGGCAACGGACCTTTTGTAATTAGTTAAACTTACGCTTTCCGAAGCGCCTTCTCAGCTAAGAACGTGCTGGCGAGTTGCCGGAAAGTTATCGAGTTGAACCACAGCGACAAGGTCGAAAGCGGAAGTTGCTCACAGATGCCGCTGGGGCAACGGACCTTTGCGAATTAGTTAAAACTACTTACGCTTCCCGAAGCGCCTTCTCAGCTAAGAACGCAGAGTGCTGGGCGAGTTGCCGGATAGTTATCGAGTTGGACCGCAGCGGCAAGGCCGAGAGCGCGAGTTGTTCGCTGATGCCGCTGGGGCGACGGACCTTTTGGAAGCTCTTTAAGGAATCATCGCGTTTCATTCTCGGGTCAACCGCTCTGAAACAGGAATAGGTTATATAGGCCAGTGTTTATTTTACAAGGTCGCAGGTAACAATAATCCCAGTGTGCGCTGCTTTTTCGAGAAATGTTAACATTAGCTTGCCTGAGAAATATTAATGAACTGAATCTTAATTAAAACTAACTGAACATATCTGTAGCTCCGTGTAACTTTGATCTTTACAGTATAGGAGAAAAATCAACAAAGATAAATCACGCAAATGCTAACCTAAACTATGAGTATGAATTACTAGAAGGATTTTTATTACATTGCAAGTTATTTACAAAAAATAAATGTTTATTTTAAGCGCATACTTATAATATTAAATATATGTACTTATTTATTATTTATTATAGCCGTGGAGACGATGGGCTGTTGGGAGTCAGAAGCCAGGGACTTTGTGGGGGAGATAGGCCGTAGATTGTGCGAGGTGCCAGGTGACTCACGCTCTGGGTCGTTTCTGGTGCAGAGGCTGGCCATCACTATTCAGCGTGGTAATGCGGCGAGTGTGATGGGCACCTTTGCGTCGGAGGCGGGCAGGGGTGAGTTGCCTGTTTTTGGCCGTTGGTCAGTGGATGTGTAATTTTGTTGTTTATTTTATTTCATTACTTTTTATTTATATAATTTCATGTTTAATTTGACATAATTTTAATTTATTTGTATTAATTTATGTGTCATATGTGTATTGTATTGATATTTTATTAAGTACAATTATTATTTAAGACACTTTGTACCTGATGTAGAATTAATTGTTTAAATATAGATATGACTTATTTATTGTAATATTTATTAAGTTAACCATGGTACAAAAACCAATGATATAAAATATCGGTTTTTATAGTAGTTATTGCAGGAACAACCGTAGCTCGTAGCTGCTACGACTGTAGCACACGTAGCAGTGGGTCACTGCTACGATGTAGAGCTCGTTCCCGTAGCTGCTCCCGTTACGAAAAGTTGTGATCGAACATTATGTTCGAGATTTCAATAGGCATGGCTCCATTTCAACTATTAACTCGACGGTAAGGAAAAACATTGTGAAGAAACATCACGTATCGGTTAGTTTCTGAAACGCGTAACCAAGATTCAGTTGATCTGGTTCAACTATTATTAAAGGGTTGCGAAATCCAGACGCAGTCACTTCATTGTAATTACCAGACCATCCAAATCCTGATTCAGGGTCTAAGCGTAGGTACCCCTTACTCTGAAGCAACTGCTTTTTTATGTGATAGTTGGAAGACGGATTCCCTGATGGTAATACACCAGGGGAATCACAAGTGCCAACCTTTAAACCGCCCCTTCCCCCGGATTGGGCTTCTAGTACCCTCACTCACGCAGCGAAACACAGCACAGTCTGCTTCTTTTTCCGTTTTCTGTAAGGTCCATGGTATCACTCCGGTCGAGCCGACCCATTCATGCCGAACCGTGGCTCTCCCACGGTCAAACCACGGCTTTGGACGCAACTGGCAATTTTCACGCTGAGAGATGAGTGAGTGAGACAAGGCTCCATGTTACAATGCCAATTCTTATTTGTTACTATAAGTCCATGGGAGATGGTGATCTTTACCATCATGAGCCTTTTGCCTCCTTTTCCCATAGAAAACGTAGGTACATCAAGATATTTTAATCTATCCAAGTAGATTGCATTTATGAACCAATAACAACTAACTACTTTTTTGGGTTCGTAAATTTGATCATAATTAGGAAGGTTTAAAGTTCAATTTTGACTTTGTGCTTTCTTGAAGGTAGATGCTATTGGATCTGAACCGTCGAAAACTGTTGGTAAAAGTATACAATTGTTTACTTACTACTATCCCAACTAATGCATTTACAAGAATTTATAAGATCACATCGTAATTTTGTCGCTTTTTTCGAACACTTTAGTAAATAAGTGTTCGTTAAAACACATACTTACTAAATAAATAATATATACCGAAATCTCTCGTTGAACCACTGATAATTTGACAAGAATGACTTTCAAAATGACTTTGGCATGCTTTGGCGTTATTTCACCGGTTTTCTTTTGACTTGGTTTTTTTTAAGTCATACATAGTGCACCCAGGAAGGAGACTTTAGTAAAAGTCAAGTTGTGTCTATTTTAAGGTGACGGGTAGGGTACACTAGCGACGCCAATCGATTTTAATTTTTAGCTACTAAACCGGGTCTATCTTAAAACAAATTATAACGCTATATACCAATAAATAACGCGAAATATTTATCGCGTACAAAAACGGACCCAACATTTGTGCATGGTATACCTAAGTGTTTGCCGAGAGATTGTAACCTCGAAATTGTTGAAAATAGATCCGGTTTAATAGCTAAAAATTAAAATCAATTGGCGTCGCTAGTGTGCCCTACCCGTCACCTTAATCATTTTTACGTATCACTGATAGTAAGCGATTGCCATTCCCTGGTCCCCATGGACACCTGCAACACCAGTGGCATCATTAGATCAAGAATTCCCAATAGGTAGCTACTTAGTCATGGAACTAGAAAACAGAATGTGCCATTTTCAGAAAAACGTCACAGAGTGTGAAAGGGATCAAACCGGCCCTGACGCCGATTCTATACGGGTGCGATAGAGAAAGAACGGCGCCCAACACGTCACCCCAGTACTAACGGCTTCGCGCAATTTTTGAATGGCTTTCAATGAAAAGGCTCAGTCTGTTTAGGGTGCATGTCTGTGCTTAAAGTATGTAGGAGGTATTTTTTGCAATGCCTTTCTAATAAAACACCTTTATTAATCAGATCAGCGTAAATCTAAATCTACCTACAAGTGTTTCCATACGTGTTCTGATTCCACGATCTAGTTGGTCTTGTTCTCCTATTTCATCATCAGCCCACTTAAGTCCCCACTGCTGGGGCACGGGCCTCCCTCAATCACATGAGGGGTAATTGCCATACTCACCACGCTTGGCTGACGGGTTGGCGAGGGTTTTGATATAAATGCAGAGTTTTCCTTCTCTGGGTGCTGATGATCATGCCAGCAGCTTTACCTTAGTCGCCTTTTACGACACCTCGGTAAGAGTGAGGGTGGCCTATTCTACTCTGCCGGGGACCACACGGCCACGGTTCTCCTATTTAACGTAGGCGAATGTCAGATGGCAGTCTGTTCATTGTAATTACCAGACACCAGACAATTATAGGTCATAGTCTAAGCGTACCCTATAGACTCTGAAAATCGCTAAGATGACATGAGATGGGCTAATGGCGGATTTGGTAGAGACACTGCCCCGTACGCCAAAGGCCTTACGTTCGATGGGCACACATCCATGCGATGGAAACTTGTGTCGGTTTAGTGTTTGGGGGTAAAATATTATATTTGTAATTCCTCTGTGTCTAATATCAGTAACACAAAGTTCGGAAACTCAGGTCAATGTGCAGGGTGTATCTGTGAACATTTATTTAGATCCCTTTAACCACGTGTTCTACCAACTATTAATAATAATAATAACAATTCTCACAACATCTCATACATTGACCTGATTTCGTGCTAAGTAGCTTAAGCACTTGTGTTACAGATATTAGGCAACAGAGGAACACAAATATATACTTAAATACTATATTACACCCAGACAGAACAAACACAAGTGCATCGCACGAATGTTACCATTCTATTCTATTCTATACATTTAATTTTGTCCTATTACTTTTGGAAATTCGCGTGAAAATAGCATACGCATACAAAGTCGGTGACGTTCAATACTGTACTTACAATTAGTTTGTTAGTTATTTGGCAGGGGTGGAAGAAGGAAGGAAGGGGGGAAGGGTTCCAAAAAATGAGTCACTAAAAAGCTTGAAAAAAAGTTTTTCTGCGAAAAAAAAACCGCCTCCAAAAACAGCTTATAACAGTACACTCGAGAAAAGGTATTACCCAAGTCGGCGCCTAATCCCTGTTGAAGTGTTAAAAATATTAATTTACACTTTTTAGTTCGTGGTTTTTGAAGGCGGTTTTTTTTCGCAGAAAATTTTTTTATGGGGAGATTTCGACGTAATACGAAAAGTCGTAGAAAAAATGCTGTTCAGAATGGTTGGTCAACACGTCGTTAAAGGGATGTAAATGTTCACCGATACACCCTGTATTGAGTTGTTGTATAAATTATTTATTGATTAAAGTGTAATTCAGACATTAGAGATCTCTCTAATTTCGTGGATGTTTATGGGCGGCGTGTTTATAAAGAAGGAGTTTAGCTGTAAAACGCCACGCTGGCCAGTGCGTCTTGGCGAGTTCTTGAGTTGACGATATTGTGACGGCAGTGGGGAAACAATGGATAAGGCTGGCAAGGGACCGAAAGGAATGGCGTGATAAAGAAGAGGCCTATACTCAGCAGTGGGTGGATGTGGGCTGATATGATGATGATTATGGGCGGCGAAGATTACTTTCCATCAGGTGACTCGCTTGCTCGTTTGTCGCCTTTAGCATAAAAAAAGACGTAACTATTAGTTACAAGAATGTGCTATATCAAGCATCGATTACTGCATTGCGGCGTTTGAACTAAAAGCATTCGCTGGGAGGTGACTGGCTGTCTTGTTAATCGTTAGGAGTGGCTTTACCCATGAATAATTTTAGCAAAGCAACGTATTTCCTAAACTATAAAATAATACCCTTCAAAAAGCAGCTGTCCTAAACACTTTTAGGATAGTAAAATGATAAATGTTTATTCAAAAACCAAATGTTTTACAAGTTAAGTGTAGACTTTCTCTATTAAGTACAATAGCACCTGAGTCAAATAAAGTCACTCTTCCTTAGCTTAAATTACTTATTAATTATTAATTATTGATAGTGCGAAAATGTTGTAACTGATTCGAGTTGTAAACTCGAATCGGACTCTGAAATCTATCGATAATAACATAACAAACTTACTTACATCTTTGCTTGACCAAAAGCCCGCAACTACATATATAAACTTGTTCTTTAAAAGGAGAATATACAGGGTGTTTCATGAAGGGTGTCAAGCGGAAGGCCATGGATAGAGCATCCTTTCGTTTCCGAAACACCCCATGTATGTTCTACGATTTTTAATAGTTCAGGAGTTGTCAACATTTTTTCGAATTATGGAGAATTTTCTACCTCAAGCTTTACGCTGTTTAGGTAGTATTAGCGTTATCATATACTAAGGATAATGCTCTGATGAATTGTTCGGACTGATTCCTGCCACTTCATTTTGCCATCGTTCCACTCGACAACAGATCCATCGACATTATCTAGATGGTTGGCAGTCTTATGTGCGTTCCTCAAGAAAATTTGTGAAAAAGTACGACAAAACTATGGAATGTACTATCGCCTGCGGTATTTCCGGACAGATACGACCTGTTAACCTTCAAGAAAAAAGCGTATTCCTTTTAAAAGGTCGGCAGGAGTCACAAGTGTAACTCCTCTGGTGTTGCAGGAGTCTATGGGCGGCGGTAATCGCTTACCATCAGGTGATCCGTCTGCTCTTCTGCCCCCTATCCCATAAATCAATAGTATTGATCTAATTTTACTATCGATACTATCGATCGTAAAGATAAAGATAAAAGATAAAAAATTCTTTATTCAATTTAGGTCCACACAGAACACTTATGATGTCAAAATAGTACATACTATTATCTACCGCTGGTTCGGAATGTCGATTTCTACTGAGAAGACACCAGAAAGAAAGAAATACGTACGTATCGATACTATTTAACACCAGCAATACTATCGATACTATTGATTTTACTTTTACTATCGATCAGCTACACTATTTGGCGCTAGTATAACAGCTAACTGTTATACTGTACTTTCCTATAACCTACTGACCATTTTGAACAACTTAACTGTCACATAGGTAAGTAGGTAATGGAATAATCTACTCTACTCATTTAATATAGCACTTGAGAACTTTTTTATAATTTATTTATTTTTATATCTACTTAAACCTCTGGGGCTAATTATCCCAAGGTTAGGAACACTGTTGCAGCACTTCTGGCACAGGCTGAGATCCCAACGGTAAACAAAAGAGTAGACATTGGGCTTTTGTCTGCATTTTTAATTAGGGAAATGCGGAGTCACGATAGTGAAACTCACTTTCAGTACAACCCAGAGATAGTTAGTCCATGGTTCAGTCAACTACAAAGATATGTATCCATGTTAGTCTTACATAATGAAGTCAATTTCGATCGTGGGAGAGCCACGCTTCGGCATGAATGGGCTGGCTCGGCCGGCGTGATAACACGGCCTCACAGAAAACCGGCGTGAAGCAGCACTGTGCTGTTTCGCTGCGTGAGTGAGGGTAGGTATCGGAGGCCCAATCCGGGGGAAAGTGGGCATTAAAAGTTGGCAGCGCACTTGTGACTTCGCTGGTGTTGTGGGTGTCTATGGGCGGCGGTAATCGCTAACCATTAGGTGAACCTAGAGATAATTAGTCCATGGTACAGTCAACTACAAAGAGATGTATCCAAGTTAGTCTTACATAATGAAGTAAATTTTCGTTTGCCATAATTAATTACCCTTGATTCGTGAAATTTCTAGTAGTGATCAAACCTTACATTATTATCGACTGGGTTTATATGCAATAAAATAGTATTATATCGTAAGTAGGTACTACGTTTCCCCTTAACTTACACTTACAAACCTCGTTTAAATATGTAATTAAAAAAGATAAAAAAAATCGTTATTCAATATAGGTCCATACAGCGGTAGATGATAATGTGTCAATACAGGTACACATATTATCATCTACCGCTGGTTCGGACTGTCGATTTCTACTGAGAAGACACCAGCAAGAAACTCAGTAGTTACTCTTTTCAAATATTGATGATGTTACAGAGTTTCAATTGAGAAAAGAAAAAAATCTATCAGTAGATTATGTTGATATGTTTTGACAAATGAAGGTTAATATTCATAGGGAACTTGGTTGGATACGTAATAATTTGTCGTGTGGTCCCCGGCAGAGTAAAATAGGCCACCCTCACTCTTACCGAGGTGTCGTAAAAGGCAACTAAGGTAAAGCTGCTGGCATGATCATCAGCACCCAGAGAAAGAAAACTCTGCATTTATATCAAAACCCTCGCCAACCCGTCTGCCAAGCGTGATGAGTATGGCAACTACCCCTCATGTGATTGAGAGAGGCCCGTGCCCCAGCAGTGGGGGCTTAAATGGGCTGACGATGATGATGATGATGACGTAATAATATTATTATTACGTACTGTAAACGAATTGATGATAATGTAAAATTTGGTGGATACTGCAAGTATCATGAAGCTATGGTAAATATTTTTTTGCATATCTACAAAAAGTTCCTATATTTCTTTTCTTTATGTGATAGGTGGCAGACGATAAGCCGGATCACCTGATGGAAAGGGATTGCCCCCTCACCTAATGGGAAGCGATAGCCGCCGCGCATGGACACCCGTGACACCAGTGGAGTCACAAGTGCGCTGTCAACCTTCAAACCCCCTTTTCCCGCGGGCCTCCGGTACCCTCACTCACTCAGTGAAACACAGCATAGTGCTGCAACATTTTGTAAGACTGACATGGATACAAATCTCTTTTACAAATAAAGAAAAATGTCGAATGCAGTCTATCAGTGCTTGCCACCTGCATAATAAAATGAATGATTAGCTACACTCTATAAGAATTTACGCTTTTGTATATCAATATATTATAGTATGTAAGTCATCTATTTTACTCAAACCAGTGATAATTATGAATAAATTTACAAAAGAAAAGTATTATATGTATATATTTGTAATCCCACTGTTGATTCTGATATCCGTAACACAGGTGCTTGAGCTACCTATCTCGGAGTTAGATCAATGTATGTGATGTTGTGAAATATTTATTTACAGGTAAGCATTTGTATTACGTTAAGCTTTCCTTCTATTTTTGGCAACTGCCATGGCGGGCTAGTATAATAGACTGGGGTCATGGCAACCTAGACCATTCCAATAAAGTATGTAGAGAAAACAAGAAAGGCATGTGAGAGTATTTTTAACACCGAATCACGAAACTATGCACATTATTGGCAAATTAGGGAAAACCATCACGGCCACCATGTATGGAAACATGTGGGGAACCAAATGGTGAGTGGGAAAATGCCGTGGTATGTCCTCCTCCTCCTCATCTAGGTAGATTTTTTTTTAATGTGATAGGTGGCAGGCAATAAAACGGATCACCTGATGGTAAGCGATTGCCACCGCCCATGGACACCCGTGACACCAGTGGAGTCACAAGTGCGTTGCCAACATTTAAACCACCCTTTCCCCCAGTTTGGGCCTCCGGTACCCCACTCTCGCTGCGAAACACAGCACAGTGTAATCCACAGTTGGATCCAAAGCAGTCGCTTCGGAGCCCGGGGTAAGCTTGTATCATGATCGAAGAAACGGAAAATGTGATAAGTACTTCATCATCATCATCATCATCATCAGCCTATCGCAGTCCACTGCTGGACGTAGGCCTCTCCAATTGTTCGCCACTGTGATCTATCCAGGGCTTCTCGCATCCAGCTCTCTCGACCTGATCTCGACCTGATCCCGAAAATGAGGACTCTAGGGCCACATTAACACGCCATCTCACCGAAGACTTGCCAGAAGTCAGCATTGGCGAAATCGAGATTGCTCTTGGACAGCTGAAAAATGGAAAAGCCCCTGGAGAGGATGGCGTTACAACAGAGTTGTTGAAAGCTGGAGGATTACCCGTACAGAGGGAACTCCAAAAGCTCTTTAACGATGTCCTCTTCGAAGGGAGAACTCCGGAGGCGTGGAGTAAGAGTGTGGTCGTCTTGTTTTTCAAAAAAGGGGACAAAACCATTTTGAAGAACTTTCGACCCATTTCCCTTTTAAGCCACGTCTATAAGCTGTTCTCAAGAGTGATCACGAACCGTCTTGCGCGGAGACTCGACGAATTCCAACCACCGGAACAGGCTGGGTTTCGGAGCGAATACGGCACCATAGATCACATCCACACAGTGCGGCAGATTATACAGAAGACAGAAGAGTATAATCAGCCCCTGTGTCTAGCATTTGTGGATTATGAGAAAGCCTTTGACTCGGTTGAAATCTGGTCTGTTCTTGAGTCCCTGCAGCGATGCCAAGTCGATTGGCGATATATCCAGGTGATGAGATGCCTCTATGATGCCGCTACTATGTCCGTCCAAGTACAGAATCAGCAAACAAGTCCTATACCATTGCATCGAGGAGTGAGACAAGGGGACGTTATCTCCCCGAAATTGTTCACAAATGCAATGGAGGATATGTTCAAGACGCTGAACTGGAAGAGACGTGGCATCAACATCAATGGCGAATACATCTCTCACCTGCGATTTGCTGACGACATCGTCATAATGGCAGAAACGCTGCAGGACCTACAACAGATGCTGAATGACCTGGCTGACTCTTCTAAATGCATCGGCCTACGGATGAACTTGGACAAAACCAAGGTCATGTTCAATGAACATGTTCACGGTGCCGTCCTCGAAGTTGTTCAAAAATACGTATACCTCGGGCAGACTTTGCAATTGGGTAAAAACAACCTCGAGGATGAGGTGAATAGAAGAATCCAATTGGGTTGGGCAGCATTTGGAAAACTACGTCGTGTCTTCGTATCGTCGATACCACAGTGCCTAAAGACGAAAGTCTTCAATCAGTGCGTCCTACCCGTCATGACATACGGAGCCGAAACGTGAACACTTACGGTACGGCTGTTCCACAAGTTAAAGGTCGCTCAGCGGGCTATGGAACGAGCAATGCTCGGCGTCTCTCTCCGAGATCGAATCCGAAATGAGGTGATCCGGCAGAGAACCAAAGTTATCGACATTGCTCACCGGATTAGCAAGCTTAAGTGGCAGTGGGCTGGCCATATTAGCCGCAGAACCGACAACCGATGGGGTAAACGAGTTCTCCAGAGTTCTCGAGTTCTTCAGAACAGATATAGGTACTCCATACGCGTAGGTCAACGGACTCTTCAATATCAATCGGTTAAAAATTAAGTGTTTTTATTGTAATAAACAAAGTGATTCGCCATAAAATACCTGAAAACATTACGGATAATTGTTAGCAAGCCTCCGCTGACAATATTTACCTGGATAACTTATTGTGACCATCCGACGGTCAGTGTCGTTGCAGAAATTTGAACCGACAACGGATAAACCGGGGGAGTATTGATTTTTTAATTATTTATTCAACTCATATACGATATTGTGTTAATTCAAGAACCTATCCAATCCAACACCGTTGTAATTCACCCAATACAGTATTTAATTCGAGGTTATTTATCTATTTTACCTACATCAAATACCTACTTAGTACCTATAAAGCAACTAACACTACACTAATACTGACACTTTATCTCTTATTAGCCTCTGCAATAATAACACAATTCGCTAAACCCGACATTATCGGAATGAGACGGTTCTCCTTAAAGAGATTTGTCAAATTCCATAACACAAACCTGGTTTTCTGTCTACATTTACTTGTAATCAAATAAAGTGGATGATTAAACACCTGGCCACGAACACTAACAAATACCACTTACTATCTTTGGTTTGCATTGAACATTGTGATGAGAGATAATCTGTAACCCACAAAAAATAATATCTCCACACATTAGTTATATGTATGTTATGTTATTTGAGTAACTAGTTCATTATTTTATTAAATAACAATCATTTTAGTCCAACATTAATCTTAAAAAACCTAATAAATACTTCCTTCACTTTATAATAATATTTAAATTGTAGGTACCTACATTGACCTACTTAAATCAGCTGCTTGCTGAAAGAATTTGTACCTACCTAATAAATATTTGTGTTATAGGTCAAATACTCTTTTTTTAAACCGGTTCAAACGTTTGTTGTACACTTATTTGTAAATAATTCCAGGTTTGTCGGGTAGTGGAGCTTACCCTAAGAAGATGACACGGAAGGCCACTTCCCAAGAATTAGAATTTAAGTTAAAAAGGGCCCTTGAGGAAATAAAAGAGCTTAGGGAGGACAACACCCAAATCCTCAAAGAACGGGACGACAATGAAGAGGAATCTCTTAAAATTATAAACAACAACACCCAACTTAAGTGTGAACTGGGGGACCTCCATGCTCAGCTTATGGATGTCCTGATGCAACGAGATCAACTACTTGACACCGTGGCCAGCTTTGACCAGTGTAGTGAGACCTACGAGAGGGCTCTGCAACGGATCCAAGACCTTGAGGTGGAGCTAGGGGACGCCAACAAAGTCATACAACAGTATGAGGAAGACAAGAGGTGTCAAGAGGCATTACATACCCACAGCCTGTATGAAGAGTTGATCGGGTCACCAGCTGGGCGGGGGGCTATCCAGAGTAACAACTCATGTCTGGAGAATGATGGGGTTAAACTAGGCAAGAAAAATAGACTTAAGAAATATGTCAAAATAAATAATTATATTAAGAAAACCGAAAAATTAGTTAAAAAACAAAAATGCCACCAGAAAAACATATTATTGAGAAAACAGCGAGTAGACCTACTTGATAGTTTAGAATTATATAGTAAGAAGTTAGATGAGAGTAGGCATAAATATGAAAGAGACACACAGGAGCTGCAAGCAGACATCTCGCGGCTGCATAGGTCATTACAGCGTGTGACCGACAAATATAACTCAGCCCAAGGACAAATAAGCGAACACATCCTCGCTGCTACCCGATTTATAGAACAGTGTAACTGTCAGCATGGTACAGGGCCCGGCCTCACTGACCTGCAGGTGGAAGATGAAGCTCCGCTTCTGGACCTCACTACCAACAATAACTTATTGTCATCAGTAATGAACAATACTAATAATAATGTAACAATTTTTTCTGATAGGATTGGAGTTGGTTGTGGACCTCTTCTAAATGAGAAATGTAAATGTATGGTAACAAATTATTGTATGCCTAACGCTTCATTAGAGCAAATTATTGACAAGATGAGTAAGTGTACATTTAGTAAGGATTCAATAATCATACTAATGATTGGGAATTCCTTAGAAATAAGGAAAAGAGATTTTCTTCAGAGATTCTCAACCCTTTGTGAGCTTCATGTAAAAAAAATATTTTTGTGTGCCTTCCCTTTTTCTAGGTACTACACACCTAGCCAAAATAACAGTATTCATTTATTGAATACATTATTATACAACCTGACCTTTAGTCATAGTGACAAATTTGTGTTTTTGACACAAATAAATTTATAGATAATAAGTTTTTGTTGACTGGCAAAACTTTTTATTTGCCTGATAAAATTAAAAAAGAAATAGCTACTCTGTTAGCATTAATATTAATAATTTGATTACCCAAAATAATTTTATTCCAAATGATTTAAATTACAATGTGAGACAATAGAGGAATCCTCTTGCAAACCAATGACAAAAAGAAACTCTAAAAATCTAAACCTTATTCATCAGAATATACAGGGTTTGTCTGGCAAATTACTTGAATTGGAATTATTCTTAAATAAAATGAATGTCCATGTATTATGTATTACGGAACACTGGTTAAGACAGTATGAATTAATTATTAATATTGACAACTATAGCGTCGGTAGTTCGTTCACGAGAAAGTCTGCAATCAGAGGCGGGTCACTAATTTTATTAAATAATTCCATTAAATATAAAGAACGCAAAGATGTCGTTTCACTTTCACTTGAGCGAACTATTGAGCTAGCATGTGCGGAGCTTGAACGACATGTCATTGTTTGTGTGTACAGGCCGGAAGAAGTATTAAGAAAAATATGTTCATCTAATAAAAAAGTGGTTGTGTGCGGGGATTTTAACATCAATATTTTAGATAATTCTCAGAACTCAGTGCGGTTTCTGAATCTTTTCAGATCATTCAATTTATATCATCTTTTTAACGAACCCACACGAGTAACCCCCACCACAGCTACTTGCTTAGATAACATATTTTGTAACTGTGATGTATTAGACAAGTCCATAATAAACTTCATAAACTCAGATCATAGTGGACAACTAGTAATGTTTGAATACAGTCATGCATCCTCTTCATGTAGCTTTGTGTGCAGGCCAATAACTGTAAACCGTAAAGAAAAATTTAAAGAAAATATTTCTAGAAAGGTACCTGCATTATCATGTCACGATGGAAATGCTAATCAGCTTTATAATATGCTTTTTAATGTGGTTGAAAAAGAATATAATCAGATTTTCACTAAAAAAACAATTAAATTAGATACTTCTAAAACTAAATTCAGTGACTGGGCCACTACAGGCATCTATAAAAGCAGAAAAAGGCTGTTTGAATTATATGATATCAAAGCCAATTCTGAAAACGCTAATTTAATTGAATATGTCAGAACATACTCAAAATTATTCAAAAAAGTATGTGCAATGGCAAAATCAAATTATTTGAAAGACAAAATAATAAAAGCCCCTAATAAAAGTAAAATCTCATGGAAGATAATAAATAAAGAGACTTGTAAAAATAAAACAAAAGACAACAAGCTCTCTCTTAAAATTGATGGCAAATCACTTGTTTCTGACTCTGAAGTAGCAGAAACATTTCAGTCTTTCTTTTCTAATATACCAGTCACAACAACCAATCAATTGAATTCCAGTCCACATCTCGCTGCTTCTCTCCTCAGGTCTCATGTTGATAAGTGCAACACGCCTTTTAGATTCAATCATGTTAATTCTAATATAATTTTAAAAACATTCAAAGAATTAAATATGAAACCGACTGAGGACTTATGGGGCATCTCGGTAGATATAATCAAAAATATAATACATTCTATCGCACCCCACTTAGCAATAATATTTAATAAATGTGTTGACGACGGTCAATTTCCCGATATGATGAAATACAGTAAAATAATACCGTTATTCAAGTCGGGTGAGAAAAGTGACCCGTCTAACTTCAGACCTATTTCTATACTGCCTGCTCTCAGCAAAATTTTTGAAAAAGTAATATTCACTCAGTTGTTGTCTCATTTAAACCTGAATAAAATATTGCACAGTAAGCAATTTGGATTCACAAAAGGGAAATCCACTACTGATGCTGGAGTGGCGCTTATCAAACATGTATTTGATGCGTGGGAGAAAAAGCGAGATGCTATTGGAATATTCTGTGATTTGTCTAAAGCATTCAATTGCGTCAATCATAAAACATTGCTAATGAAGTTACAGCATTACGGTGTCATAGACACCTCACTAAGTCTAATCAAATCTTACTTATCAGATAGGATTCAGAAGGTCAATGTCAATGGAACTAACTCTTCTGGCGCCCCTCTAACCATGGGTGTGCCCCAGGGCTCTATATTGGGGCCCTTGCTCTTTTTAATCTATATAAATGACCTTCCTTACTATACCAATGATCTATGTGAGATAGTGTTATTTGCTGACGATACATCCTTGATTTTTGAGGTTGATAGGCAAAAGAAAAATGTTGACGAAGTAAATAACACACTCTCTCAAGTACTACAGTGGTTTACTTATAATAACTTAGTTCTTAATTCAAAGAAAACAAAATGTGTTAAGTTCACAATGCCTAATGTAAGGCAGGTCAAAATGAATATTGTCATGAATAACGAACCTATCGAAGTCATAAACTCCACAGTTTTTCTAGGTATCACTCTGGATACAAAATTGCAATGGAGCCCTCATATTGCGGTCTTGGCAGGAAGACTTAGTTCAGCTGCATATGCAGTTAGAAAGATAAGGAATCTGACTGATATCGGGACAGCGAGACTGGTTTATTTTAGCTATTTTCATAGTCTGATGTCATATGGTCTACTACTGTGGGGATCCGGTGCTGACTTACAAGCCATCTTCATTTTGCAGAAGAGGGCCATCCGTGCCATCTACGGTCTTAGATCACGTGACTCACTCAGAGAAGTATTCAAGGAAATCAATATTTTAACCGTATCATCTCAATACATTTTTGATTGTATTATGTTTGTACGCAAGAACTTGCACCTTTACTCGCAAAAATCAGATTTTCATAGCTTTAACACGCGAAATAAACATAGGCTTGCTGTCCCAAATCTAAGACTTCATAAAATTGGAAGTTCATTTGTAGGATTGAGCATTAGAATGTTTAATAAGTTACCTCAAAATATTATTGATTTACCGGTACATAAGTTTAAGTTGCATGTAAAAAACTGCCTAATGCAGAAAGGCTACTATAAAGTAGAGGATTATTTGAATGATAAGGATTCCTGGACATGTTGATCTCTTCGCCTGTCCTCTAATGTATAATTCATTTCATAATTTTTCATTGACGATTTATCTAAACGATATTGATTATAAGCAATGTATATCATACTGTCACTGTAATCATAATTTGTATAAGAATGAAAGTTGTAATTACCATATTATTTGGAAAGAGTAACTGGGTCAAACACAAAAAGTGGAAAATAAGTGTTCAGGCTAATAAAATCCTATTAATTTATATTTTTGTACTACGGAATGGTTCTATTTTATTATTTAGGCAAAAAAACTACTACATTTTGAAAACGGTTTGCAATTTAGTAGTATTTTGAGAATTATTTTAATCATAATAAACAAAAAATGTCTCCTTCTGTAGACTGTTCGGATGCGTAATGTAGAACTTTGAAAACTAGTTAAAATTGCATTTATTGCTTTATGCCTTATGATCTCATTTCATATTAATTTTCATATAAATAGGTATACAATCCACAATAAGACCAAAAATCTACAGGTTTTATTTACAATTTATATTCATTACAATATTGTTCGCAAATTTTAGGTATCCTCCTGTAGACGCATAAAAAGTCCCAATTTTGAATAACTGGAAAGCAGCCTAAATAAGTTCATTTTTTTAGTTGGTAGCACTGTATAGCCTGTTATTTGCCTCTTCGAAAAATTGATTGTAAGCGCATGAAACGGTGAAACAAAATAAAATATTCAATTACACGGCATTTTCGTCAAGATCGGTGGTTCTTTCCTGTGCAAAGTGTAAGTGGGTAAGTATAGTGCACAAATATTTATAAATATCTAGGTTTTGTGCGAGTATGGGTCTACTGATCAAATGTTAATGCCCCTCAATGTTAACCTCAAAAGCTAGCTTGCTCGATTACATTTATCATTGATTCATCTCTTCTGTAGACATCTTCCATGTAGACACATGGTCTACAGAAGAGACAAGTCTACAGAAGTAAGCTACGATGTTGCTAGTTGGATGATTTGATGCAATGTCTTGATAAGGGTTGCAGTGGCATTGAAGTATATAATCCCTTATAACTGAAATTCAACAGAAATGAGAGAGTGGTGCAACACAACCCTTTAGAGGCAGATTTGGAATCCATCAATTGACATGGAGTGTCGACGAACCTCATATTATCCACGCTAAACGCCTAAGTTGCTTAGAATGTAATGCCTATATAAGTTGTCCTCATTATGAAATTGGGCTTATACCCATAAAATTTAAAGATCAGATAATAGCAAATTTATCCAGAGCTACTGCACCTAATTCCATTGCAGCACCAAGAACTCCCGATGCCTTGACTACATCTAATTCACCCAATTTCCTGGATAGATCTCGATCTAATACACCTCATTCTATAGAAGCTCCAGGAACTCCCGATGCCTCGACTGTGTCCATTTCACCCGGATTTGTGGATAGACTTACACCTGATAATATTACTACACCGCAAGTTTCTAGGCCCACAAAGAGAAAATATCGCATTTACTCAAATCATAGCGTTAATGAAAATTACGTAGTACCTATATGGAAAAATAAATCTAAGGATTTCTTTTCATCTGATGATGTAGATATTTTTTGAAATGTTTTATGTAAATGACGATAGAATGATATGTCTTTTCTGTGGTCACAAGTTAATAATTATTTTGTTTGTGAATGGTAAATGCTGTTGATTTATACTTAACCGTGTGTTAAAATTATTTTTTTAAGAAGTGTTTTTGTTACATTTAAAATTTATAATTAAGTTTAGTTACTGTTATTTATGTGTATTTTGTACTTCTCTGTAGACATGTATATATCCTCTGTAGACTCAGAAAAAATTAATATGTGATTATTTGCTCAAGTTTTCCTGACTGATCTCATATAATATTTTTATACGGATATTAATAAGACAATTTGTTTAATTAAAAAAGCTAGACTCGATCTGAGAACTTTTATTTCGAATTTTTCGTAATATCCAATTTTTGTGTTTCACCCAACTACTGAGTTTCTTGCTGATTCTTCTCGGTAGAAATTGACGTTCCGAATCAGCGGTAGATTACATAATATTTGACATTCATAAATGTTCTTTATTGAATAAAGACATTTTAGATTTTGACTGTATAAACATTGATTTATATTAATTATTCAATAATTGACAAGATGCTAACCACCTACTATTGTACACCTCGTCCTGCAGTTTATTAGTCTGGATTAAGTAACTACTATTCTTTGTGACCTATGAGGGGAACCTAAGTAGTCATGCTCACTCAAATGTCTCTGAGGTGGTGGCGCTATGTGGCGGGTCATTACATTCCCCTCTAATATGGTTGAGTGAAATGATGGCTGGCACGTACGTCATACTTGTGAACAGGTGCCACCTTTGGGGACTGGTCTGCTTCGGTTTACCTCATAATATTTATTTTATTATTATTTCCTTTATTTTATTTTGTGTAACAATTAAACTGTATGGCTCGGTATGATGATGACACAACATTGTATGAAAGTTTGGCGATTAAAAAGAGTAACTGGCGAGTTTCTTGCCGGATCTTCTCGACCAGAAACAACTTTCCGAGCCGGTGGTAGAATCGCATTATGTTTATTTATTTCTTTAGTATATTTTATGTATCAACATATATATGTATTAACATGTAAATTATACATAAGTACTTATAAATAGTTTTAAGTCATTCAAATGTATGACGATTTGTAAGTGCTGTGTACAAGCCTATGCAAATAAAGAATTATTTGTTTGTTTGTTGTTTGTTTGTCTGGAGTGGAGACCGCGTCTTGGCAAACGTAGTGTAGGGCGCCCTCTGGCTAGGTGGGAGGACGATCTGCGCAGGATGGCTGGCAAGATAAGTACTTAATTACAATTAAAGGACTGCCGTCTGACTTTCGCAACCTTTCGACAGGGGACCCAGACCAACTGGATTAAGGTTACACATACAGAATTATTATCTCAAATGTAGATGCTACAATTTTTGAGAAACGATCCGAGACGTGCAGGTTTTCTCACGGTGTTTTCCCTCATGGCCAGCTTATGGTGGAAATATGCACATAGATTTGAAAAATCCAGAGGTATATGCTCGGATTCGAAACACGGACCCCATTTGGAAAGCGCGATCTTATCCATTACCATTTTTTTATTTTCCCAGGGGAAATGCGTTACGCATACCCGTCGTCAGCTATGTCGGACTCTATCCGCATAACTTCGGCGGTCTACCGACTAAAACCCCTAGGCACCCTCTCATCGTCCATGGTGGGGGATCGTGTTTACTGAGCACGAAGCCTTGTGCACGAGCCCCGGACGGAGCCCCGCCTGATCGGCGGGCAGGACGCTGCCCCCCCCTCCCCCTCCACCACCAGAGTGAAATGAGGGGGGGGGCAGCCAAGGGTGAGCAACCGTCCCAAAATCTACAGAGCTACCCTCGCTCAAGCCCTAGCATGTCCATCTTAGCGAAATCGCTGTCGGAAACCTGTTTCTTCTGGCTGACAAATGATGATGATGCATCTTCGAACAGTTCGGAAAATGGGTTATTTACAACATTGTCCTGTTTACTTACCTAACAAATATAGTTTTTCAAGAGTCTCGGTTTATCGCGTAAGAGGAATCTAGAACAAACATTTGCCTGGATGTCGGGACATAAGCAGTTGTTAAACATCGTTTATCAGTCAAGCGGTATAATATTATAGGGCAAATAATTATTACCTGCATAGGAAGCTCATCGATTCTATTCTGTGCGGAAAACAAACGGAAATATAGGTAAATGGGTATCCCCCACAGTCTAGTGGGAGAGGAACGCTTCGGCACGAATGAGTTGACTCGACTGAAGTGACGAAATTAGAAGCAAAACCAGCGCTGTATTTTGACGAATGAGTGAGGGTACCGGAAGCCCAATTCGATCAGAAGGGGACAAGGTTGGCAGCGCACTAGTGACTCCCCGCGAAAAATTTTCGCGTACAAAAACGAATCCAACATTTGTGCATGGTTATTTAATAAATAGTATAAGTGTTTGCCCAGAGGTTGTAACTCCGAAATTGTTTAAAATAGATCCGGTTTAGTAGCTAAAAATTAAAATCGATTGGTGTCGCTAGTGTGCCCTACCCGTCACCTTAAAGTTCCACCTTATCTTAGCGTGTAGTTCCCGGTTGAGCTGTCGCTCTTGAGCCCGGGGTACGCTTACACTATAATTCAGGATTTGGGGAGTCTGGTAATTACATTGAAGTGATTCCCGTCTGACCTACGCAACCCTTTATAGGGGAACCAGACCAACTGAATCATGGTTACACGTTCAGAAACTATCCGATACCTACCGTTTTCTCGCCACCAAATGGTAGAAATAGCTAATGGTAGAAATAGCTAATGGTAAAATAGCTAATGGTAGAAATAGCTAATGGTAGAAATAGCTAATGGTAGAAATAGCTAATGGTAGAAATACGCATATAGATTTGAAAAATTCGAGCCCTCCCGTATGGAAGGCGCGTTCTGAACCACTGATCTACCATCGCTCATAGAATTATAGTTCTAGTGAAGTAATCTAGTAGGTACTTAACTACCTAGAACACTGGTTAATGAACTATTCAATTAATTTCTAAAGCGAAAAGCATGAACAATTGAAACATGTCTAATCGGTGTACGCACCATAATTGAAAAGGACCATGAAACCTTATTACCTATATTACGAAGTAGTTTTAAGGGTTCCGTAGCCAATTGGTATAAACCCTGAATCATAATTTTGCTTCGGAATCCTTCTTGGGCGAGTCCGATTCGTACTCGAACGTTTTTCATAACATAGGTACTTAACTCTTAAATTCCTCTTTAATTATATCTATAAAAACATCATAATCCGGTTTGCGTTGTTTGAAAGATATATGCATACATAGGGACATCATTGGGACAGACAGCGAAAGCGGCTTTGTTTATACTATGTAGTGATAAAGTATAGGTAGTAGACACACCTATTAATTAACTACTTATAAATAAATAAAATAAATAGAGACAAAATCACATACATTGTCCTGGCCCCAAACTAAGCTTTTCCGTTGTAGTAATGGAAATCAGGAACAACGAAGGTATATTTCACCTTGTTATAATCGCAATAAAGTTATTTACTAACTACCTATTACTAAAGCTCATGTCATCCCGTTCTAACACGCAATGTTAAAAGGGGCCGGCGCAAATTTTGTTCCGGGACCATGCTTAGTCCGTGATTTGTAATAAGGAGGATTGATTTCCAAATACATTACATAAATTGGAAACGTAATTTTCTGGATAAACTGATGGGTGGTGGTTCCCACGAGTTATTATAGCGACAGTAGTTGGAAGTTAAAAAACATTTGTCCGTAGAATATATCGTCAAAGCCGGTAACAAAAACGTTCTGTAAATAAAAACTGTCGATATAGAACTCGGCCAATCAACGTTTGTGCAGCCTGGGGTTTTTTTTGTGGGGTCGAGAGACGGATCACCTGATGGTAGCGATTGCCGTCGCCCATGTCACCTGTAACACCAGCGTTGTTACTTCACTGGTGTTACAGGTGACATGGGCACTCAACCAACAACTCTGCCAAACTTTAAACTCCCTTAACCCCCGGAACAGGCCTCAGGTATCTTAACTCGTTGAAACACAGCGTAGGCCCTGCTTCGAGCCGGTTTTCACTCCAATCAAGCCGACCCGCGGCTCTCCTACGGTTTTTTTTTATGCTAGAGGCGACAAACGAGCAAGCGAGTTACCTGATGGAAAGTAATCAACGCCGCCCATAAACATCCGCGAAATCAGAGAAAACACTAATGTGTTACCGACCTTTTTAAAAAAAAAGCCTACGCTCTTCTCTTGAAGGTCCCTAAGTCGTAGCCGTCGGGAAATACTCCAGCAGGCAAACCTTTGAAGCTATTCTCGAATGTTCCAGCTTTATAATAAACAAGACATGTCCTAAATGTTGTTCACCGATTAGATTTAGATCAAGGGCTAGACACAGACATTACTATAGTTAAAACGAGACACTATCATAAGCCAAGTACACTTGCCAGTGGGGCTGCTATTATTAAGATGAGACAACGCGTTGCATTATTCTGAACCCTATGACATGGTGATACGCTTAACCGACGAACGAAAGGTTCATTGAGAGATTTGCGCACGAGCAATTGCTATGCAACGTGTTATAAAGAGTCAGGTGTTTCGTTTGCGTAACGTTGACGCGGGAAGTTACGCAACGGACATTCTCGTGACGTCACGGGACTCGTCACGGAAATTGCACTTTGATTCTTTTAATGAGTTGACGAGTAAGTAGTTACTAGTCCTAATGATACTTCGGCCATGGCGGTCAACCTCAAAACAAATTAAACAAGAACGTAGGATATATTCTGCGATGAAAGACATATAGTGCACAAGTTCGTATGAAGACACAAGTGCATATAGGTATTAAGTATTCCCTAACCAAAGTATTTCGATGTTCCATGTCCCAGTGTGTTACAGCCGGAGAGGGATCGGCGGTCGAGCCACAGGGTGCAATACCGTAATATTTCCAGACTCTGGTCTGACACTGAGATCTCTTCTTATCAGAAAAACTCGGATAAGTAGGTACAAAAGTTGAGGTATGCATCCTTTTTTTATGATATAGGTGGCAGACGAACCGACGGATCATCTGATTGTAAGCGATTACCGCTGCCCATGGACACCTGAAACACCAGTGGTGTCACAAGTGCGCTGCTTACATTTTAACCCCCCTTCCGCTGGATTACCCTTCCTCCAAGAGTTCTACTCTTAGAAGCCGATTATGTTCCGTTCATTCCTATACCCCTTTAGTTATTAACTTGGCTGATGGCTTGGTAGTACGGAAGTACGGGAACATAGAACGGTAAGATGTGAGGACAAAGGGTATTTTTTAATTCTGCTGACCACACAAGTCGCCCCTCCAACGGGCACTTGTGTCATACTTATGAGATGATTTGTATCAAATTTTCAGATAAGTGTATGTAATTACTATACTGAGATAGATAGTTTTTTAATTAACTTAAATGTTAAATTCTTCAGCGACTTGAGTGGCTAAAGTATGACTTCACAGTTTAATCTTGGAGCGATTATATATTCCATTATACAGCAATAATACCCCACTACCGCCTCTTTTATATTCATACTTCAATTCAATTCCTGGCAAGCTCGAATATTTAAGTTAGCATCCTCTACTTAAAGTTTCTTGACCTTAACACCAGCTGTTAATCTGAAGATACTCGTATTATTAATAACTCGATAATATTGTTCAGAATGGAGAAATAATTCGATCGTAAATCTTGAGTGGTAAGCAGGCGTCGTCGCGACGCTCGGCTCGACGCCAGCCAACCCCCCGAATAGCATAGCTAGGGTTGCTATTAGAACGAATAGCATAGCTAGGGTTGCTATTAGAACGACTATACTACTTCGTAAACCTAAGGTAAAAGAAATCCTTTACCTTTATCCGATATCAAAAAAGCAGCTGCTGTATTTGAAATTGAATTCAAATAGTTTATGGCAAGTCGCATTACCTACATCAAGATATTACAAATAAATAAATTGATAAAAGTAAACATGTGACGCCCTGTAAGGGCATAGGAAACTAAGAATCTAATTATTAATACTTACTACATAATATTTTTACATCAACAATTTTTATATTTATAATTAAGTAACGTGTTGTGGTGAGGAGAAAATGAAGCATTTCAATTGTTTTTGTCGCTAAAGAATTCTTGTAAATTATAGTACGATTTACTTTAGGTATAGGACAGCGCGTGTGGTAATATGATTATGTTTTATAAATGTTATAATTATATTAATTAAACTCACTTCATTGGAAGATGTGAATAACCATTCGCCTCTTCCTACTGGCTAAACTCAAAAGGGGTTACAAATTGCTTCAGATGCCATAAAGATTACACATGAATGAAAAAATTGGTACACATGTTATAATCTACCGCTGATTCAGAATGTCGATTTCTAATATTTCATGTGGTGCTGCTCCCCCGTTCCATTCTCTCTCTGGCGTGTCTAGATCATAAAAAAATGCTTATTTAATAATTAATGGTCCATGTATGCTAAATAAAAATTCATCCTTGAACTTTCGCGTTCCAATTTCGGCAGAAATAACCTTACGAGGATTTATTATTTTTAAAAGGGGTTTATAATAGCTATTTTCAAACTCCCTCATAAAAAATCTTTCATAATCTTTGTCAGGTCTCTATTGAAGTCAAAAGTCCACAAAGCTGAAAGAGATTATATCCCAAAATTTGCTTTTGCGCCAACTTCTCTAGCTGATTCGATAAAAAGTATACCGTAGATAATTAAGAATTTGAGTAATAAGAAAATCCATCTGGCTGAACAGTATCAGCCTATACTGTCCCACTGCAGGGCAAAGGCTTCTATCATAGAAATCAAGTCATCGCTACTATGATGGGTTTAGGCTTACTCACTACGCTTGCCTAATACGCATTGAGTGATCACAATCCCGAGCTATGTTCGAATAATTCGAAACATGCTTTTTGCTCGACCCGGGAATCGAACCCAGGACCCCGAGATCACGGCCCGGTACTTAAACCACTAGACTAACAGGGCGTTTACATGCAAATACAAATACTTAACTTAATGCAGGTTTTAAAACTTAAATACAGTAAACATGTTTACTTAACTCTGTTACAGCCTGAATAGCGTTTATTTTTTGGTGAGCTTTGGAACTTTGGAAGCTTGCCCACAAATGTTCTCGGAGTCCCATCTCACCAAAAAATCTTTAGGTGTTATCTAAGTCACTTTTAGGGTTAAGTAACTAAGTATAGAACATGTTATTATTTCGTAGTTAAAACTGCGACTGCTCATAAGAAATTACTAATGAAAGAATTTCAGGGAGAAGAAATTATCAGTTCATTACAAAATAAGACTCTTACTCGGCAGTAATTGATAACCGATAGGCCGTGTGGTCCCGGCAGAGTAGAATAGGCCACCCTCACTCTTACCGAGGTGTCGTAAAAGGCGACTAAGGTAAAGCTGCTGGCATGATCATCAGCACCCAGAGAAGGAAAACTCTGCATTTATATCAAAACCCTCGCCAACCCGTCTGCCAAGCGTGGTGAGTATGGCAATTACCCCTCATGTGATTGAGGGAGGCCCGTGCCCCAGCAGTGGGGACTTAATGGGCTGATGATGATGATGATGATGAATTGATAACAAATCCTGCTTATATTAGACGAATATTATGATAGCAATAGCTAACCATCAGGTGATCGGTCTGCTCGTTTGCCAACTATCATATACAAAAAAGTATCAGCCTATATACTGTTCTAATGCATGGCAAAGGCCTTCATCATAGAAAACCAAGTTATCGCTACTATGATGGGATTAGGCTTAATCACCACGCTTGCCAAATACGGATTGGTGATCACAAACTTTGAAACATACTTTTTGCTCATACAATCGAAGCCAGGACCACGAGATCACGGCCCCATACTTAAACCACTAGACCAACAGGGCGTCAGACGAATAATATGGAAATAAAACATATTCTTACAGGACAATAACAACTTTGTATAATGCCCGGAACCTGAAAATTATAAAGATAATTTAAATATGGAGCCCAATTCTCGTGCTCGTGATATTTATTTTCATACGACATATGATCACCAACACACAGTTTTATTGTATGATATTCAGATGATATCCGCCATGTTTTCAAAATATCACGAACACGAGAATTGGAGTCCAGGCCAGCCAAACGCTTTTGAGTTTAGGATAAAATAAAACTTAAAAAAAAGGAAGAGTAGTGTGTAGATTCTATAAAAGCGGAATAAAAATAAACCTAAAATTATGTTTTAAGAAAACATGTACTTACTTACATACGTAAAGTAATTGCCGCAATGTTTCACCCCTAACACAAACTATGCGAGGCCTTTACCCCCGTGCGAACACATTGATTGCACGCTAATACTGGGTTTTCACCGAATTGATCAATGGGGTGGTTTATTACCCCACAAGCCACAACAAATGTCGAAGCCTTCCGTGATTATAATAAAAGATTTTAGCACAGCAAGCGATATTTATGTGATAAATAACAGACGAGAAGACAGATCATGTGATGGTAAGCCGCCACCCATGGACACCCGTGACACTAGAGTGGAGACACAAGTGCGCTGCCAACCATTCAACCCCGCCCTCCCTTTTTCCCAGATTGGACCTCCGGCACCCTCACTCACGCAGCGAAACACTGTGCTGCTTCTCGCCGGTTTTCTATGAGGCTGTGATATCACTCCGGTCGAGGCCCATTCATGGCGAAGCGTGCCATTCGACTCCGATCACTCACCTCAGGATTTTTATAAATGTATGTGCGTATATCTTCCATTACCTCGGCAGTGAAGGTTAACATCGTGGGAAAACCAGCACGTCTGGCTAATACTCGTTTGGCCAGCGTGTTTGAAACGTGTAAGTCATCATCACTCAGTTTCTTCAATCAATTTCCTCCTTAAAAAAATTACACCTATTTGTACATTTAGTTCAATATCTACCAATTTGATTGCAGTAACCCAAATTGTGGTTGTCTGTACGTAGGTCAGTAAGTTCATCAGAAAATCATTACTTTCCATCAGGTGACTCGCTTGCTCGTTTGTCCGCCTCTAGCTTAAAAAAAAGTACAGACAGCTTTGCATCAGGTTATTACAAACTGTCAAAATTCCTCAATTGATATTAAACCGAACGTGCTAAGGTGGCGGGTAGGGCACACCAGCGACGGCAATCAATTTTATTTTTAGCTACTAAACCGGATCAATTTTAAACAATTTCGGGGTTACACTCTCTTAGCAAACACTTATACTATTTATTAAATAACCATGTACAAAAGTTGGGTCCGTTTTTGTTCCGTAAAAATTGATTCACGCCAAAATTGGCCACTTTTGGCGTGAATCAATTTTTCACTAGTGTGCCCTACCCGTCACCTTAAGATGAGAATTAACAGAAAGAATTTGACAGTTTTGTATACGTACAGCCACACATCTATACGTTCCTACCCATTGCAATAAATAGCAATCCACTATAACTGAAATAGGTATCTATGCTATCTTTCATGAGCGAGTTGTGCGTGATACTCATGTCTGTACAAATAAAAACAGTGATTCTCAAACATGGTCCCTGCTTGTTTAATGGTGAACGCCCTGATGGTCTAGTGGGTTAAGTACCGGGCCGTGATCTCGGGGTCCTGGGTTCGATTCCCGGGTCGAGCGAAAAGTGTTTCGAATTTTTCGAACAAAGCTCGGGTTTGTGATCACCAATCCGCATTTGGCAAGCGTGGTGATTAAGCCTAATCCCATCGTAGTAGCGATAACTTGATTTCTATGATGGAGGCCTTTGCCCTGCAGTGGGACAGTTTATAGGCTGATACTTTACTTTTTTTTAAACATAAACACTTTTTATATGAAACAGGAGTAAGTGGATGGTAAGTGATCACCGTCACCCATGAACACCTGCAACACCAGTCACAAGTGCGCTACCGGCCTTTTAAAACGGAGTACGCTCTTTTCTTGTAGTTTTGCAGGTCGTATCAGTTCAGAAATACCGCAGGCGATAGTTCATTCCATAGTTTTGGCGTACGAGGTAGTAAGTTTCTTGAGAAACGTACAGTGTAAGACTGCCAGCCATCTAAATGATGGACATGAAACTGTTGACGAGTGGAACGATGACAGAATGAAGCGGGAGGAATCAGTCCGATCAATTCCAAATAAACTAACCTGGTGGCTTAATTCGAAGTCGTCCCGTAACGAACGAGAATATACCTGTCGCATCCAAACAAAGGAGACACACAGCGCGTGTAAAAGAGAGGGAAACTCCGATTCGGTCGTAACGTCTGCTTTAGATTATTAGTAGGCGGACATCCGCCCGGGGAATATCGTGGAGGTAGGCTTCGGCTGTATCACCATGATATTCCCCAATATGGGCGATGAGGGAGAACCGCAGGGGGTTTAGGAGGTGTGCCTTTGCCTGGCTTCTCCTTGGGAGAAGCCCCCCGCCAAATGAGAGCCCCACATAACCCGGCCACCCCCCGGTGGTCTGGTATGCATAAGGTAGTCGGCTCATCTCTTGAGCCGGCGGCATTCCCCCTGCGAAACCGAAAAAAAAGGCCCATAGGCCCAAGGTTACCCATATAGTCACAACATTCAATTATTCAACAGGGATACGCGCTGCCGACCCTTACTCCACCTTAACTCCTTTTTAGAAGAACCTCATGCTGTATTCCGAACGACTTTATTTCCATAATTTTTTAATATCCTAGTCAGTTACCAGTACTACGAGGGCGATCGGAATGTTTCAGACCTAACAAAGATACTACTGTAGAACGACTAAGTACCATTTTTTCTTTAAGCACTGCGACCAGTTTGATCTATTACGACTACCATACAAAGAACTACATTCCCTGACTTTCATTGACGAGTGCTTACAATCTTCATGTTGCGGTCGGAATTATTTAGACCTTATTTAGATCTTACATGGTAAGAAAACGTGAAAGCAAATGCAGATCGCTTCTTCGGAAACCTTGAAAGTTTTTTACGGGATAGGACTTAGAAGACAAGTGACCGCCGCCCACCCTCATCAGTTAGGACTTAGAAGACAGACGAGCAGAAGGATCACCTGATGGCAAGTGACGGCCGCCCACCCTCATCAGTTAGGACTTAGCAGACAGACAGACGAGCAGAAGGATCACCTGATGGCAAGTGACCGCCGCCCACCCTCATCAGTTAGGACTTAGCAGACAGACGAGCAGAAGGATCACCTGATGGCAAGTGACCGCCGCCCACCCTCATCAGTTAGGACTTAGCAGACAGACGAACAGAAGGATCACCTGATGGCAAGTGACCGCCGCCCACCCTCATCAGTTAGGACTTAGAAGACAGACGAGCAGAAGGATCACCTGATGGCAAAGGACCGCCGCCCACCCTCATCAGTTAGGACTTAGAATACAGACGAGCAGAAGGATCACCTGATAGCAAGGACCGCCGCCCACTCTCATCAGTTAGGACTTAGCAGACAGACGAGCAGAAGGATCACCTGACGGCAAGGGACCGCCGCCCACCCTCATCAGTTAGGACTTAGCAGACAGACGAGCAGAAGGATCACCTGATGGCAAGGGACCGCCGCCCACCCTCATCAGTTAGGACTTAGCAGACAGACGAGCAGAAGGATCACCTGATGGCAAGTGACCGCCGCCCACCCTCATCAGTGCGGTGACAATCTTTATTTTACTCCCCTTTCTTCTGGATTGGACCGTGTCTGCTGTGTTGCTTCACGCCGGTTTTTGCGAGGCCATGTTGTGGCTCCGGTCGAGCCGGCCATTCATGCCGAAGTGTGGCTATCCCCCGGTAGAACAGATATAGCTAGTAGGTATTTGATAATAGCTATTGCATTGAATAGCCAGAGAAGTCATGAGTTACGTTACACACATGATCTGAATTCCCAGCCGTGACGGTCATGATTCGAGAATAATTAATAAATAGTAACGTCTGACTATAGTCACTTCCGTTTAGTACCAATTCTAATTATGATCGGTGCATTAGGTACTGCTTAGAAACAAAAATGTCTCAAGCACGGGAAACAGGCTTAGTAGGGACTTACTTCCACACTAGTACCACGGCTATTTCACGCGGGGGAGTGAATGAGCACCCAGCCTTTCCACTCTAACCCAATGCGGATTGGATTTTCCACACAATTTTTATTTACTGAATTTTCTTTACAGAAATACTCCGTTCTGCGAACAACCTGCGTCTTTACATCCCGCGACACCACACCTCGTTCGTTACCAACTCCTTCACCGTGCAGGCAATACGGCTTTGGAATTTGCTGCCTATTAATATTAAAACCTCACTGAATAGGCATTCATTCGAAAAAACGGTTCGTGAGCATTTTTTGACATCTAATCTTTCCGCATGACTTAATTGCTTATATGTATATAAATAACATATTATATGTAGTATTTTTTTTCTTATGTATTTTACTTTTTTGTTTACAGCTATATATTGTATTTATTTATAATGTACTTTTTAATAATACATTTATTTAAATATATTTATATATTTAGGTATGTATATAATGTAGTTATTTAATATTAGTGTTTTTTTTTCCTTACTAGTAACTTAAAATTTTTCTTTCGCCGCACCACTGCACTTTCTGCATGACCCAAAGGTTGACTGGTAGAGAATGCTTCTTGGCATTAAGTTCGCCTTATTGTAGCAAAATTTGTGCAATAAAAGTTTTAAATAAATAAATAAAAATAAAATACTAACATCTAGAGTTTCCGTAGGTAGGTAATAAGTAGGTACATTAAAGAAAACATTCTAAAACGGTAGAGATTAAGCCTTAAAACTATACACTAACGCTACGAATGAGCTTTTAACAGCGAAGTTCAATGACTTTGACCTTTGTTCAGGGGTAAGCAACTTAAGACTAGTAACAGCCATTCGTGTTACCTAACCCTAAAATGAATCAATTGTAGGTACCAGTACTGCCTCACAGTTGGCTCGGAGCCAAAACAAATGCAGGCTGTAGCTCTGGCTATGAGACTTTCATGATATATGCACTGCGCGTTTGGCTTTGCTTACCTTTGGAACTACAACTAGTGCACGTTAGATAATAATGGATCTCTTCCATATGATATCGGGTCAACATTTTAGTGTTTTATGTACCAAACTTTTGGGCCGCAACGTAAATAGATCAAGTTACGCTAGTGAAAATTGTAGTAGAATAGACATACCTAATATTCTGTAGAAATTATTATCACGGTAACACGTGCAACTTTGTACAAGATCACAGTGGCAATCCGCAACAGTTACTTCCTTCATAAGGGCACTTGGGTTGAATGGGAACTCGGAAGGAGACACGAGAGCGCGGGAAACAGGTTGACCTGAGGGCGGGCGGGCCGCGTCAACCCTGCGTGGCGGCTGGCAACACACTGCCCATCACGGGTGGCTCTTGGCATTGGCGGATTTATCAACCCGAGCTCACAACACAGTGTTCCGTGCACAGTGAAACTGGTCGCCCTGGCTATGAAACTTCTTGAATGCGGACGGATAGCAAAACAAATAAAAAACAATATTGCGCAAGACTCTTTTATCATTCCACATGAGATTTACGCCGATCAGCTCGTCTTAAATTAACAACGGTTAAACACCCTCCTGATTTTAACGTGTAATTCCAAAACTGATTTTTTTTTATTGTAGTTAGGTAAGCGTTTGATCATATTTCACCTGATGGTAAGTGATAATATGGGCTAAGATGTAGCACGATTACCTAGAAGATACCTAGCTTTGAAAACCCCCAAATTGTAGCTTCTAGGGAACACCTCCTCAGGCAGCTGAATTTGGAGCCCAGGGTACGCTTAGGTGCCGGGGAATGCATCATTCAGGATTTGAGGAGTTTGGTATCTATCAAGAAACGGTTTAACACCCCTTTGAAAAGCAAATTGATTTTATACTCCCGTCCCGTAGTGGGTTAGCCGATAATACCTATCATGGCATCATGGTCTAGGCAATCTACAACTCTCCGGAAAAAACAAATTAGCTACCCTAGACTACTTAGGGTTAGCCCACAGAGAACCCCATGGGTTAGCCCCATTCAGTCCATTACCACCATATTAATACAAATACAACTACTTACTTACAATAAAAAATTTTTTTTTCCACACTTACAACTATCCTTACGGGCTAAACCTAATACAATGGTGTAACTACTTATACCTGATTACAAGTAAAGCAGTTTTAGTGAATTCACTCAGAGAACATGAAAACAGATCAATTTTTTCTGATATTTGCTTGAGGGTGTGCAGTGCGCGCGTCAGAGGTGCCTTGCCGAGCAGGTTGGTGGTATTACCTAGATACATAACAAATGGATTTAAGAGGCATATTTCTCGTGATTTCATCCATGGCGCTCCCAGTGTGGCAGTGCCATAATATTAAAAAGTACCCTGCGGTGCCCTATTATTTTATTTGACTTATAATACTTACTCACCTAATAATTATATACGTACAAGCGGCCACATCACAGATTGGGCTGCCACCGTGTGTGAAATCTTTGTTTGTTACGGTTGTCTTATCTACGTTAAACTGTATTTTTTCATGCCAAGACTATCTCTACAGTCTAATATTTTTACTTTATTTATGAAGTGTACCTAGATTGCGGGCATTAAAAAAAGAAGAAAAAAAGAACATCCCATCATCCCAATTTTGTTTAATGTCACAGCTAAAACGCCTTTAGAAAGTCAACTCTCAATAAATCTACGTAAAACCATAAAACGAAATAACTGCCAACCCAAAAGGGCCACAAACCAGCCAGTGATAAATAGATTTTCAGCTGCATAAAGAGGTGGAGCCATTACAATGGCGTGCGGCCATTTTTCAAATTGACTCTAACCTTTTATTCCTCCCCAACAAACCTTGAAATCAATACCTGCCCTGCCTAGGTACTTTTGAAAAAATCTTGTCCAAAATTGACATACCTAAATAGCAACTCCCCTTTGTCATTTATCAATTTTATCCACACGGAGCTAATTATGTGCTTTCTATATACGCTCAGGGTCTACAACGAAATAGAATACGGTATTTGACTAATTTTTTATTTATTTTTGTTATCAAAAGAATGATAGAAACATCGTTGAAAGAATTACTTGATTCTTATTTAAACTACCTGAGATATCAAATGTTTCGGTTATGTCAATGGTTCTATTATAATAGTTGGTTCTAATTATATTGGTTATTCAATGGTATAATTATTTCATACCTTTAAAATGCCCTTCATGGGCATCTTTGAATGACCATAAAACCGGCTAGACGTTATATTTTTAATTGAGATTTTTTCCTATTGGCACATATTTATCTATATTTTTATAAAATATTTATATTTTGTAAAACTCGAGCTTAGTCAAATACCCTATTCACGATCTAATCCTTATCCCCGTCCTTTTCACATGCGCTGTGGGTCTCTTTTGGATACGACAGGGTCGTTACCGGACGGTTTGCGGAGTGGAGGTTCCAGACACGGGTATCTTGATGCTTAAAAGGAGTGGAGACTCCTTGCAGAAGTGCAACCACTAATTTTATGTACAATAGAGTCAGTGAAACCAAAGAAGTCTCTCGATAAGCGCCACTTCTGTCACCGACACCGTCAAAATTATGCTATGGTAGTGAAGTAAAGTTTTTTTTTCGTTGTAGGCCTTCAACCCTTATTGCATGTCACTATATGCCCGAATAATAAAATGCTTCTTTACGTTGAGAACTGCTCAAACTTGTTATTGTCTTTTTTTATGTGGTAGGTGGCAGGACGAGCAGACGGATCACATGACGGTAAGCGATTGCCGCCACCCATGGAAACCCTGCGACACCTAGTGGAGTCACAAGTGCGCTGCCCACCTCAAACCCCCCTGTCCTCCGGATCGGGCCTCCGGTACCCTTAGTCACGCAGTGAAATACGGTATAGTTCAATATAGGGCTGCTTCACGCCGGTTTTCTGTGAGGCCGTGGTATTATTCCCGTCGAGCCGGCCCATTTATGCCGAAGCTGCTCTTCCACGGTAGTTTTGTTATTGTCTCTGTCACAAAACTGTTATATAAAAAGAGAACAGACTGCATACATCACATTAATGCACGTAGTTGTTTTACTGTTTACCTCCCGTATACTATGGCGTAGTGGTAAAAATCTTAAAGCGAGGTTTACATGAAGCGATATTGGCCATACGATTTCTCGCCCTATCATCGTCTGTTACCAGATTACTCCTATATGTTTAGGGATTTATTCATAAACGTTCAATAAACCTTTGTTAGCTAAAACCTGGCTAAAACGGTGTTATAGAGCAGTTTTGACGTTTGAAACAAAAAATCTCATAAGAACAACATTTTCGAAAAAAAGAATGAAAACTGCTTCATGAATGAATGATTGAAGGCATTTATTTCGACTATCATGCGGATTATATACAATAAAATACGGAATACAGATATAGTTTTAACAATGGTTTTAACAGTTCACAAACATCTTAGACAATATTGTCTTCTTATTACAAATCGCGAACTGAGGATAGTCCCGAAATAAAACCCGTGCTAGCCCGTTTTAACATTGCGTGTTGGAACGGGATGACATGCATTTTAGTACGGTAATAACTTTAGATCGTGATTTGTAATAAGGTGCTTTAAACTTTAACTGGCCGTGTGGTCCCCGGCAGAGTAGAATAGGCCACCCTCACTCTTACCGAGTTGTCGTAAAAGGCGACTAAGGTAAAGCTGCTGGCATGATCATCAGCACCCAGAGAAGGAAAACTCTGCATTTAGTTCAAAACCCTCGCCAACCCGTCTGCCAAGCGTGGTGAGTACCTATGGCAATTACCCTATTAATTATGTGATTGAGGGAGGCCCGTGCCCCAGCAGTGGGGACTTAAATGGGTTGATGATGATGATGATGAAACTTTAACCACCCAAGGTCTCGATTGACGGGTTCGATAGCGCATTTGGTAGTAGCTTGTGCGTCAAAGGTCGTGGATTTAATTCCCAGACGGGACTAACCGAAATGTGTAGGTTTCCTCACATGTTTTGCCTCATCACCGAGCTTCTTATACAGGGTATATATTTTTTAATGTTTTTATGTCATAGGTGGCACGTAGCGAAACAGCACAGTGCTGCTTCACGCCGGTTTTCTGTGACATCGTGGTATCACTCAGGTCGAGCCGGCCCAATCATGCCAAAGCCTTTCTCCCACGGTCGAATATTTAGGCATTAATACATTGTTTGGGGATTGACCGCTGGATCAGCTTGCATTTTTATTGTTTTTTTACTAGAAATTGATATTGGCAACACCTTTCCAGCATTATTATTAATAATATTTAGTATTGGTCGTAGTAGATCGTACACACAGATTTAAATGGTCGTATATGTAAAATACCAACACCAACCTAAGTCTCGATTGTCGGGCACGATCGTGCATTAGGTAGTCGCATGTGCAAGAAAGGTTCTGGATTCGATTCCCGCCCGGGACTAACCAAAATGTGCAGTTTCCTCACATCCGAACCGGTGATACCACGGCCTCCCAAAAAATTGTATTTCGTCTAGTGAGGACGGGTAACAGTGGCCCAGGCTAGTACTAGACTAGTCTAAAATTGGTGTCCTTGGGCGGCGGCAAACACTTACCAACAAGGGGGCAATTCTCGTACATTCGACAATGAAGTCGATTTAGAGATTTGTATGGAAGAATGTATGAAATCTCTAAATTCGACTTAAATGTCGAGTACTCGAGAATAGGCTGACTAATGGGCTAAATGGGCTGACGATGATGACTCGAGAATAGGCCCTCAGGTGTTCCGTCTGATAGTCTATCACAACATAAAAGTAAAACACAGAAATATAATCAGTACAACCCCACGAGTGCGAGTATAGACGCAAATAGTGTGCGAGCGAGAAGTGAATAGATTCACCGCCATTTCTGATCCTATTCTTTATCCGCACATGTTGTACGTAACGCATTTGCGGCCGCATTGTAATGCAGTTTGGCGCCATAATTTCTTTCCATGTCACGATTACGTGTCACAGGAAGCGGGGACATTTCGTTGGCCGCGGATCACCGTGCGTTGTTGAAGATTAATGAGTGGCGTCACAATATTGTAAATGGAAATAATTTTAAGACTATTATTGTACCTACTATGAGCTTTGCATCTTGCAGACTTGCGACTACGGTAAATCAAAATAAAAAAGCCAAAGCTCACCATACTATTCAGTTTAATCATGCAATTCGTACTAAACGGTTCGAATGTACGTAACAACACATCAAAGTACAACTGCAGCAAAACTGACAAATTTCTTCAATCGACTCTCACCTTAATGTCAAGCATATTTGGTTTGGTATCAAATGTGGCTGTCTGTACGTATACACAGCCAATTCATGCTTGTAAAAACATATGGTGTAGTCAGAAACTTAGAACTCGTGAAAGCTAAAAAAAAATCTGCCCGATACATTTGTGTCGCGTACAATGCATCAAGCATAGAATTACCTACTTTGTAATAATTCTATGACATCAAGCCCTGAAAATAAATGATGACGACACTACGCTTATAGTGGTATGATGGTAACCCCTTGTAATAAACGGGCATGAATAAATTTCAACTTATTTGACGACTTATGGGTATGGGAGGTTTATGGGTACATAATGTGTTGGCAACACATTAGCGATCTCTCTGATTTCGCGGATGTCCATGGGCGGCGTTGATTTCTTTCCATCAGGTGACTCGCTTGCTCGTTTGTCCGCCTCTAGCATAAAAAAAATTTTTACTCAATTTTTGGTTCACGTTTCGACTTTTATAATGGTAGTAGGTATAAGAAGGTAGTGTGGTAGTGTGCCACTGTGTTGTGTGTTCCGCTCGCTCTTGCTTTTTTTATGAGATAGGGGACAGACGAGCAGACGCATCACCCGATGGCAAGCTATTACCGCCGCCCATGGACACCCCCGCAACACCAGAGGTAAACATGCGCTGCAGACCTTTTAAAAAGGAATACGCTCTTTTTTTAAAGGTTTGCAGGTCGTATCGGTCCGGAAACACCGCAGGCGATAGTTCATTCCATAGTTTTGTCGTACGAGGTAGAAAGTTTCTTGAGAAACGTACAGTTGAAGACTGCTAACCATCTAGATGATGTCGATGGAACGGTTGCTAGCTTCGTTATTAAAAAAAATAGGGGTAAAAAGTAATATACAAATCTACAAATAGAAAATAATATATTTATTACTTCATCTACAAATTATTATTATCTGAACTAGACGTTATTGCACTAAAAAAATAAAATACTTATTCACTTTAATTCCACTAGTCATTTGAATTCAAAAATTTGGTGCGAAATTGGTAAAAAGCGTCGCTATACTCCAAACTCCAGCTATTTCAAATACATTTAATATTTTTACTCTTACAATTTACAAAGCTGCGATTTATTATAATTACACAAAATAGTTTTAATTTAATGTGATGATAACACGATTATTAACTTTACAATAACGTACATCACACTTATGCAACTCCAAGTAACACTATCACTTAAATAAGATCAACTGACAAAACGTAATTAAAAGTATTACATAGGTACGTACTAAAAATGCAGGATGAAAAACATTGATGTGAAACATTACAAACGTATCTCGTAAACATACCTAATTGACAACATGGACACAATGATCAAGACAATTTAATTGTTAATTTTGATCAATAATTACAAATTACTATCACAGCATTAATGTAGCCGGTAGCTCGACAATAGTACGGTCGCGGATGTTTTTCACTCTTCGACCTAATTACATTGCAAAGACGCCCTGTTGGTCGTGATCTCGGGGTCCTTTCCCGGGTCGAGCAAAAAGTATGTTTCGAATGTCTCGAACATTGCAATTGCTCGGGTTTGTCAATCCGCATTAGGCAAGCGTGGTGATTAAGCCTAATCTCATCATAGTAGCGATGACATGATTTCTATGATGGAGGCCTTTGCCCTGCAGTGGGGCAATATGTAGGCTGATACTTTACTTTGAACGACTCACGCCGTTTTATCTGAATCACGGACGTCAGTGTTCACAGTGCCCGGGCACGCGAACAGTATGAACAATACGTTCGACTCAATATTTTGGGCTTAATTTTGGCAAATATCTTAAATTTGCGTTTACAAGACAAGCGGTTACTCATCGAAACGTTCTAAATCTTACTACTGGCTATTTTGATACTGTGTTACAACTGAATGATATTTTTCTATAAGTATAATGAGAGCGAAATACAAAATATAATCCGTATCCAGTAAGATATATTTACACTGCATTATTGAAAATCTGGCGTGAATTTAACCATTTTCGTACAATATACATTTTAAGATACTTTGTGTTTTTATGTTATTAATGTTACAATAATTTAAATTAATTAGATAACATTACACATAAGTAGAATAGGTCGTTACTTGAGCTAATGATTTATATGCGTTGACTGCGGTTTTCATATTCACATACACATGTGTGTCTTAAACCACATAGAGCAAAATATTATGTGTTATTAGTCGGTTGGTAGATACACCGTTTGATGGTCTGTGTGATAAAGTTAGTGGATTAGGTAATGGCTACTTGAGTTTGCACATCATATAAATAACGTGTGTTGTGTTATATATATTCATAAGTACGTACGTATTATATATTTGACTAAGGTCTTTTTAATCCACGTCAGACTTTGAATACATCAAATATGGTGACTAAAGCTAAGTGTATAGGATATTTCAACACATGGAATGATCTCCATTTATGATTACAATACACGTATAATTCGAGTAACTCATTATTACACTTAAAAAGACATTTTGAAGCACCCAAAATAAATGAAAATAAAGAAAAATGTAAATAAAATCTTAACCCGCAAATATAATAAAAAAATATACTCAAATAAGTACATAACTTTACATATTTTTCATCTATCAAAATATTCACAAATAAAGTTGAGCTACTTAGATTTAAATTGTAAAATTAATCCAATGCACTCTAGGTTTAATAAATATCAGGGGCGAGTTAGTAAGCGAATACATTATTAAACAATTAAGCCTCTTACAGGTACATACATTGTAAAAGCATACCACTTGTCGTTACAACCATACTTGAACGGTCGGTCGTTAACACAAACAAAAATGGGTCTGCTATCTACGCACCTTCGACAGGGACACGTCGGGTTCGGATGAATCGCGTCCTCAGTAATAATGGACAATACGACAAAAAAAATATTAGCATTTTTATACGCTTTTAGAATAAAGAAAGAGAAAAAAGATGACCCATATTTTTTAGTTATCATTAAATATGTGTATTTATTGAAATATTTATTTTTTAAATTATTAATTAATTCGCCGGAAGTGACGTAGTCCTGAGGCTCAACGTATTGGCCGGTGCTATACGTTCAATAAAAAAAATAGTTGTTTAAGTTACTTACTGCCAATTTATGATCAGATTTTACTTTTTTTTTACTTTAATCAACGTGAGCAAAAGCGTTATTAGTTTGTCATGCCGAGTGATGACGTCACAGGGAGGATTTTTACATTTTGTTTCTTTTTTCTCCATTAATTTCAAAATTCTGAATTTATTTTTCTTAAAAGATAAGATAGATAGAAAATTCTTTATTCAATTTAGGTCCACACAGAACACTTGTGAATGTCAAAATAGGTACATAATACTCGTATCTACCGCTGGTTCGGAAAGTTAAATTTCTATGAGTCTAATCTAGAAATGGTATTTTTCATTTCGGAAAATGATTTTTTGTCGTTTTGTCCATTGCAACGCGGTCTCTCCTCTTATTTTCTATCCGGCTGAGGAGAAATATACTGTGCTGTGCCACTATAGAAATAAGAATTCGAATTAGACATTTCAAAAAAATTGAAAGGCGCGACTGAGGTCCACCAACTTCAACCATGGAACTAGAAACCGCACACTTTAAGCGGAATGTGCCATTTTCGGAAATAACGTCACATAGTGTGAAAGAGATCCAACCGAACCTGACGCAGCTATAATGCATCTCTATACTGGCGCGGTAGAGAAAGAACTTCGCCCAGCACGTCACCCTCAGTACTTCATAAAACTGGAAATTAATTTGTAGGATTGAGCATTAGAATGTTTAATAAGTTACCACAAAATATCATTGATTTATTTAGAATGTAGTAAGTATCGCGGGAGGAGAGAATCGTTTATCCGTAGATTCAATCTTCATGGTCATAATTTAGGTACATTTACCACAATTTTAGCGGACCCAACATCTGAGGCAGCTAAGCAATTAGCTGATATTTTTAGTACATAAATGATCCTCTCGTCCCGTGCTGTAACTATATTAATCTTTAAGTCATGTTAATTTCGGTCAAGGTTCGATGGGGCTGACATGTCTATGAAGACAAAAGCCTCTAAAATAAATAAAGAGAAAAAAAAATCATTGATTTACCCGTACATACGTTTAAGTTGCACGTAAAAAACTGCCTAATGCAGAAAGGCTACAATAAAGTAGTAAATGATAAGGATTCCTGGACTAATTTTTCTTTGACGATTTATCTAAACGATATTGATTATAAGCATTGTATTACATACTGTCACTGTAATCATAATTTGTATACAACCTGTGCGGATAAAGAATGGGATCAGAAATGGCGACGCATCTATTCACTTCTCGCTCGCTATAAGAATGAATATTGTAATTACCATATTATTTGAAAAGAGTATCTACTGAGTTTCTTGCTGATTCTTCTCGGTAGAAATTGACATTCCAAATCAGCGGTAGATTACATAATATATGACATTCATATTCTGTATGGACTTAAATTGAATAAAGACACTTTTGATTTTTGAACTAATGGCTTCGAGCGGTTTCAAGTACGGCTTTCTCATGCTCAGTCTGGTTAGGGTGCACGTCTATGCCTAGTCCACGGTCGTACGCCGTCTAGTGGATATTGCACATGCGATAACAATTTTAATGTGGATGTGATTTGAATTACTTTTTTCAATCACAAGGAACTCTTCATTTCAATGAGTATTTTTTACCCTTTATATCGAACGTGACTTCATGTCGGATGCCCGAGCATTGACCCCCAGGAACCTTGTTAATATTAATCGCGATTCCATTTCAACTCAGCGTGTCATTCCCAGTTGCGTCCAAAGGAGTCGCTTTGGAGCCCGGAGTACGCTTGGACCGTGACAAAGGATTTGACGAGTCTGGAAATTACAATGAAACGACTGCCATCTGATCTTCGTAACCCTTTATACAAGGGAACCACACCAACTAGATTAACATTAATCGAAGTTAGTCCCGGTAATATCTATTATTTGTATAATGTAAAGCATAACTCTAAAATGGTATAATAGTTAACTCTTTTAAGTCGCAAGATTATAAAAATGAGATGGCATTCGTCAAAGTATGTCATAGTTGGCAGCGGCATGACTATGCCCCGCCATTTTTGGTGTCTATGAGTGACGGTTACCATTTACCATCAGACGGTCATCGGATGTCGTCGGCATGATACCACAGCCTCACAGAAAACCGGCGTGAAGCAGCACTGTGCTGTGTTTCGCTGCGTGAGTGAGGGTACCCGGAGGCCAACACCGGGGGAAAGTCGGTTTTAAAGGTTGGCAGCGCACTTGCGGTGACTCCACTGGTGTCGCGGGTGTCCATGGGCGGCAGCAATCGCTTATCATCAGGTCATCCGTCTGCTCGTTTGCCACGTATCACATAAAAATGAAGAGAGAAATCAGCACCCAAATCACCATAATATACAATGCATCTGAAATTTATAACCTAGAGTCAGTCATTATGTCTTTAAAACACAACCAACCAGATGACAAACAAACAAATATTTGTACTGTAAAAATTACATAACAGATGAGACGGTTCCCTTCCAGAAGAAGTTAAAAATATATAAAATCGGTCAATTAGATCATCCTGAATAAAAGTTAGAATTATTAAAAACAAATATGTTTGTAATTACAAATCTATTGAAATAAATAAAAAAATCTTTCAAAATATCTGAGCGGGCAATGTGTTATTATAAAACATTGTCTTTTTCGGATTATATAAATAAATACCCAGAAGTTTATGAACACAAATCTCAATCTTGATACAAAACCGTTCTGTTTTCTCACTTCCTACAAACGTGGACAATGAGGGTTTTCACGTGTGAAAAATCCGCTAGATGGCGTACTGTTGAACGGAGGTCCAACATCAATCGCATTGGTTGTTTAGTTTGTCAAATTGACGTTATGACAGATTACGTTAAAAAATAACGTATATGGGCCTCACTCCTATTGTACTCCATCTAGCGGATTTTTCACACGCGAAAACCCTCATTAAAGAGATATTTAAGGTGACGGGCAGGGCACACTAGCGACGCCGATTTAAATTGTTAGCAACTAAACCGGATATATTTTTAACAATTTCGAAGCTCCAGCCTCTCGGAAAGAACTTATACTATGTTTTATTTAATTAATTAAATTTATTTGACGACCCGTTGGATCAGTGGTAGTGAACACTGCCTTTGCTGCAAGGGTCGCGGGTTCGTTACCGCACAGTACAAACATATGTGTGCATGACTGTCTGCGTGTTTCGATGTATTATAAGTATGTATTTAAAAAAGAAAAGTATTATGTGTTATATATTTATAATTCCGCTGTTGGTTCTGATACCTCTAACACAGGTGCTTGAGCTACCTATCTCGGAGTCAGATCAATGTATATGACGTTGCGAAATATTTATTTATTTAATACTCAGCTTTTGGTCTGCTTTTGTACTTGAAAACTGAATTACTGCCAAAAACTGCCACTTTTGGCGTTAATCCAAATTTCAAGTGCAAAAACATAAGAAAGTAGTGTACAATTATTAAATAAATATTATAGATGTTTGCTTAGAGACTGGAGCTCCGAAATTATTTGGAGTCGATAGTTACGGGTACCCGTCACCTTAAGATTAGAAAGTTACAAAGGTAGCAAAAAAAAGTCACTAGCAAAGAGAACGAAAACCAAATCTATGTCTTAATGTAGACAAAGAAACAGACATATATCCGTCCCGTTTCAGCATAAATATGCACGCGAGGCCGGCTGCTGAGTGTAGTGTTGCCAGGCTCTTCTCTAAGCTATGCTTATCAGGAATGGCAGACTATATGTACCCTACAATTCTCGATGGGACATAACTTCGAGCTGTTAATACCATAGAATTTTAATTTTAAAAAATGTATAGCCTGTCTTATTACAGACGAGTAATCGTTTTTATATAAACATTCCCAACCGCACCAATGGTACGAACGTGGTATTTAGTGCAATAAGAAATCCGCGTTTTCTGAAAATTCTAATTCAGTGGTATTAACAGCTCCATGTTATGCCTCATCGAGAATTGTAGGTAAAAATAGTCTACATATTCCAATCCTTGCTGATAATCATGGATATCTTAGTAGCCATGCAATTTTATGTGCTGGCAACACTATGCGAAGAGTGAGGCAGTAAGCTAGGTGGTTTAGTAGAAGAACAGCAGTCGCTCCTGAGCGGTGCCAGAGAGTAGACGCCATCCACGCTTGATGTTCAGGTACTGGATGATAGCACGGACGCAGATTAAGATGCCTGGGAAATAAACATTGGTAATTTTATTAAAATTACTGGTGGCCAGTACTTCGTTCCAAACTGAACCAATAGATGGCGTTGGATGTCGATTACATCACACAAGTGTTTCATTTTTTCAGATTACGTATAAGCCTTGTCACTGTCTATAGAAATTATCTCTTCATAGTATAGATAATAGTATTTACAAAATATATGGACAGCTACACGTTAACTTATTACGTTTGTTCCTGGTTTCGATAGTACGTATCACATAGGGATCTAGACAATATGTGATATTGTCTCAATTTATTATATTCTTTAATCAAATTTCTTTATACGACTCTCACATTAATGTCAAATACATTTGGTTCAATATAAATTAAGATAATTTAACAGATTGTACCTAATACCCCGTGGTTGTCTGTACTTGAATTCTGCGTGGTAATGATATAGTAACTGTACCGTAATAAAGCTGTGGAATAAACTTTATTTTATCGGATACTAAATCTCTGAAATTGTTTACTAAGATAAATGTAAGTAAAGGCATGATAAAAATACTATGAAAAGCTAATTCCATCTTATCGATGTTGATAAAGGAAATTATATTCCAGAAAAAACGTAAAGTATCCTTAACATTTTTTCACATTTATCTCACTACTATAATATTTTGGTGCTTACTTACCATCCTTATTTTTGTCAATAGGTAACCCTACCATTAATCCAAACATTTTCCAAAACCTTCGACTCCAATGAGGGTTTCCGCGTCAAACTTGATCTGTCAAAATGATAATTTGACAAACTAAACAACCAATGCCGTTGATGTTGGACCTCAGTCCAACAATACGCCATCTAGCGGATTTTTTCACACGCGAAAACCCTCATTAGAATATAAGAATTGTCTTTTGTTTACGAATACGGAAATGTGCACTGTAACTGTTAATAAACGTATGTTGTGAATGAAACGACATCGAATTTGTGCAACTAAAGCATTAACATGAGTGTATTGAAGGTACATTTAGGGCTTTGTACACAACAAATTGATTAACCTCTTTACGAATAGTAACTTATTGGTATAAGCCGATGATGCTTTTTTCCGTTAACGTATATTGTTGATCTAACATGCTAAATGGACTTCATTCACGATAACTATTATGAGGTTTTCGGGATGTAAACGATAAAAAAAATGGTGTATATTCAATCATTTATCTCAGGAGAAACTGAGTACTAACACTCTACACAACAACTATTGGAGCAGTCTGGAGGCATGCAGACAGGCGAAACTAAAACCCTACCGCAATTGGATCCCCGTCTTTCCAGACAATTCTTACAACTTAATAAGCCAATCCTCCGTTTAGTGACCAGTGCTCTAACGGGGCATGGCAGTTTTAACAAACATCTGTTCAATCTAGGTGTTACAGACAGCCCTCTATGCAGAGCATGCATGGAGAAGGAAGAAACAGCCGCTCATGTACTATTAGAGTGCATAGGGGTGGCCAACAATCGGGCACACTACCTGGAAAATCCAGGCAGACTCCAGGAAATCTTCAGCAACACCAAAGCGCTGATATGTTTCCTTAAAGAACTGGTGGAGCTGATGGTTGGAGTGACATCGGTCGACTTCACCCTCCGCACGCGAAATGGGCACAACTACTGCCTGATTGAGCAAAAGCCCGCACGAAGAAGAAGAAAAAGAAGATCATTTATCTCAGTAAAGATGAAGAGTACTCACCGAAGGCCATGATCAGCCACCAGAGCCAGGAGTTCTCGTGCGACGCGAGCTCGGTGGAGTGCTTCACGATGAGCGTCCACTTGGCCAGCGACAGCCCGAAGCCGGCCAGCGCGCCGTAGCGGCTCGCCACCGTGTGGCAGAAGCACATCAGCAGCAGGAAACCGATCCAGTTGAACAGGAATGCCACTGGAAATATACATCATTCCTTTACAGTGCCTTTAAGAACACTTACACAAACAGACAAACAAATAGAGACAACTTTATTTGCTTATACATATTAATGGCTACCTAGTTCTCTGCAGCTGTGTTACAAACGATATACCTAGGTATTCATAGTCTAACTGCTGAACTCAGAGAGGTCAAATTAACTTTAATGGTTACTTAAGGTGACGGGTAGGGCACACTAGCGACGCCAATCGATTTTAATTTTTAGCTACTAAACCGTATCTATTTTAAACAATTCCGGGGTTACAACCTCTCGGGTAGGTGGTCACTACCAAATGCGCGATTCAAATTGGAAAAAACCCAAGAATTAAAATATCTATGGTAATACATTTCAGTGGTACGACCAAATACATTGTCAGAAATCATCGAAACGGGTTCTCGGGCAAAACACCAATTACTACATACCTAAATGTTATGTAAAACATGCTAATTGAAGCAATCGTCACAGATGGTTGGTCATCTAATATATTCGCCATTGTTGAAAATAAGTTATAATTATGTAAACGTAATATTCGCAGTCTCTATTCGCAGTCCCGCACGCACGGACCAATATATTAAAGGAAGCGCCACTAACACGAGCATTGCGCACATTTAACAAGGTCGCTGAGACAGTCGACATGTTTAGCTGCTCTTTGACTGAATTTACAAAGGCTACTTTATTTATAATTTGTTATAGCACAAAATAAATTAGGTTAAAAAAGTAATCTACACTATCGCATTGGGGAAACCTGTAATGTTAGTTGTAAGATTTTGAATAAATATGTAAATAAATAAATGTTGGAACAGAAGGTACTTTCCTCGGTGCTGTTCAAAAGCAAATGAGCCGATGTATATTATTTGCACCAAGACATGTAAACATAAACACCTCATAAGTTAACGTAAAGGTATAATAATCATGACTAAAGTAGTAACTTTAGTGTTTTCACATAAACCTTTTAATAAGTTAGGTGTTATAAACCGATCCGGCATTCAGAAACGTGTAACCATGATTCAGTTGGCCTGGTTCCCCTGTTAAAGGGTTGCGAAGGTCAGACGGCAGTCGATTCATTGTAATTAACAGACCTCCCCAATCCTGAATCATGGTCTAAGCGTACCCTGGGCTCCAAAGCGATAACTTTGCACGCAACCGGGAATTACACGCTAAGATGATGAAGAAGAAGAAGAAAACAGATCCGGCATTGCACGGACCTCCTACGCCTGGTTGGGACGGCACGACTCTCTCGGCTGTCCCCGTCCCTGCCCCCGATCTCGGGGAGGGAGATCCTCCCTTTCCGGGGGGTGTTGTGGTGTCCAGGCTCCGAGTTGTGGTCCCATAACACTCACGCACTCATGGACAGATGAGGGAGAGTCCCAGGACTTTTAGTCGATATGCCTGTCCGGCTTCTCGTCATGAGAAGCAGTCACCAGAATATCGTAGTTTTATTCGTGATTCACGCTTAATTATTTCAGGTGTGTGAACAAATGACGTCACTGCTGATAAATTGGTCACCCTTGTTGATATTATTAGACGAAAGAATAACCATTTTTTATAAACATTCATAAATGAAGTCACCTGTTATTTTTAGATGTTTTATAGCTTAAGAAGAAATAAAACAAGTTCATTTTACATCCTTATTAGTTAAATCATTGTGAAACACGATACATTGTTCAAGAGTTATGAATACTTCTTGGTCCTATTTCATTCATAGGAGTGTTACGCAATCGTTATTGAATTCAGTCTACTGCCTAGAAGTGAAGTTTTCAAAGAATATCTGATGAAGAGGCATTGTTTAATAGTATCTTAGTAATCTGATCACCAAGAAGACCCCGGTCAGTCTTTAGGACAATATCGCAACATGAACTACCAAAACTTAAAACTATCATGATCACTCATTATAAACTCTATACAATACAAACTTGATACAATTTGGACCCGCTATAAAAATTTTAGCCCCTCATTTATAAGATCAAAGAATAACGGATTGACCGGATGGCGCAATTGGTAGTGACCCTGCCTCTTACGCCAAAGGTCGTAGGTTCGATCCCCACCCTGGACAAACATTCGTGCGATGAACACTTGTGTTTGTTCAGTGTCTGGGTGTAATATATGTATTTAAGTATATATTTGTGTTACCTCAGTTGTCTGATATCTGTAACACAAGTGCTTAAGCTACTTAGTACGGAATCAGGTTCAACATATGAGATGTTGTGAGAATTATTATTATTATAAGAAAATAACTACTTCAGGGGACCTGACTTGAACTTCAACTGGAAATAAAGGGTCTTCTTGACACACAGAAATCAAATAATCTTATAAGGGTTCAGGGTTTTTACCTTTTTAAGTACGGTCAGCATCAAAAGTAGCTTAACACTTAAGTACCATGTCGAAATAACTGTTCTTCCTTTTAAAGGCAGTTTCCAAGGGGTTCGTAAAAATTTTACTTCGACATGGTACTAAAGTGTTAAGCTACTTTTGATGCTGACTGTAAACCTAAAGCATGAAGTAAAAAACCTTTTGACCGTGGGAGAGCCACGCTTCGGCATGAATAGGCCGGCTCGACCGTACTGATACCACGGCCTCACAGAAAACCGGCGTGTAGCAGCATTGTTTCTCTGCGTGAGTGAGGGTACCGGAGGCCCAATCCGAGGGAAAGGGGGTTTAAAGGTTGGCAGCGCACTTATGACTCCACTGGTGTCAGGTGATCTGTCTACTTGTCTGCCACCTATCACATAAAAAAAAGCAAACTCACCAAAAAATGAAGTCAGGAACATAATGTCTGTCCCGAGTAGACTGTTCTCAGGGTCCAACTGCTCTGCACTCGCCTCCGTTGGTTCAACTGTGACGAAGGCGGCGAACGTCGGGTGGTGAGGCGGCGGGCCTTGCACCTTTAATGTTCAAAATATTTCATCATTTCCTAGGCTCATAATAAATTTTTTTCCCAGGGGAAACCATCATGGCCGTCACCTTGCTACATGTAGGGAACAAGGTGGTGTGTGGGACTCAAACCCTAACTAAAACCCCATCTCCGCGCAAACCCCACAACCGGGACTAGACCGTACCGCTAATCGCGCTCGCTGCTTCACCCCTATCTGGCGCAATACAGCCCTTCAACGCTGTACGACCTACCAGGACACCCAGTAATGTCGTCCCCCGCGGAGTCGTATGCTGAGCAAGCCACTTCCCAGCAGTGGATACGCTCACGTACTCCAAAAGCCCGTTTAGTCGCCTCTTACGACAGGCCGGGGAAACCTTGGCAGTATTCTTAAACGCCCCTAGCCACAGGGCGTAGGCTTATAATAATATCCTCCAACCGATATTCGGCTATGGCGGCTAATCTCAAAATCAGTTACGTACGCATGATATTTACATTGCTCAAGTGTGAGCGCAAACCCAAGTGCACTCTCTATTCCCTTTACCCTCATATTCCAATGGGACACCAGCGTGACACGACTGGAGAGGGATCGGGCGCAGGACCAACGGCTCAACGTGCTTTCCGAGGCACGGGGGTACAAGACCACCAACTTCCAGATCTCGGGCTGACACTGAGAATTTCTTAACAGAAAATTCCTAGGCTTACCGAACGATGGTAGCTCAGTGTATAAGAACGCGTCTTCCATACTGAAAGATTCTACACTGGATTCTTTGATTCTACACTGCAAGTTGTAGACGAGTACATCTACCTCCGACAAAAAGTCCAGATTGGTAAGTCCAACTTCCAGAAAGAGGTCGATCGACGAATACAACTTGGCTGGTCTTGACGCTAATTTTCCGTAGGGCCAACTGAGTAAGTGCCACAGACATCAGCCGTTTAACACAACTATGATGCTAAATATTCACATATTGAGAGCCTGAAGAATGGAGATGGCTAGCAGAAGCTGGACGAAAGAAGCCTAGGTTTTATTAAAGTGGCAGGCGATGATGATGATGATAAAATATTGGATTTTTATTTTATTAAAATTGCCAAACCTGTGGTAGACCCTCTCCTTCCATTTGTTTCTCTCGTTGCACCTCCTCGTAGGTCGGCAACTTGGAGTTGGCGGCCACATCATATGGAGGTGGAGCGGAGAAGTCTGCCTGAGGTGGTGGTATCTCCACCACACTGTCTAAAATCACAAGATTATCTTATAAAATACCTCCAGATAATAAAAAATGAGAACAGTACAGAAGTCTATTGTAAATATTTTGTTAAAAAATATGGATAGACTGAGTTACAAAATTGTAACCTTGAGATGCAAATTATAAACCCTTTTAAACACACCCATCATATAAACTAGAAGTGCCGAGTAAAAAAGGAGCTAGATTTTATTTATTTATTTAGAACACCAACGATTGTTACATCAAAAGTATCCTAAAAATACATGGATCTATTTTAAACAATTTCGGGGTTAAAACCTTTCAGCAAACACTTATACTATTTATTAAATAACCATGTACAAATGTTGGGTCCGTTTTTGTACGCGCAAAATTGATTCACGCAAAAAGCGCGCACTTTTGGCGGTAAAAAGTGCCAGCTGTTGGAGTGAATCGTTTAAAATAGTTCCGGTTAAGTACCTAAAAATTAAAATCGATTGGCGTGGCTAGTGTGCCCTACCCGTCACCTTAAGGATCTATTGTGGAGGTCTGAAATCATATTTATGTACAAGTACCTACATAATTTATATCAGAGTTAATTAAGTTCACTCACTCACATTAATATACAACTCATGTGTGGGTATTATGAACAGGAGGACACTTGATAACACTATCACAACATGTACTCATAATTGTGATAGCACATGCACATGAGTCAATACACTTGATTTGGTTTTCGTATTACTCATGAATGTTTTGATAGAATATAGATAATGGTAAAACACATGATTTTAACTTTAGGGTAGGTGTTTTAAGTACAATAGTACTAACAAAAATACAGATAAATAGCGCTGTCTTGTTAATTTTACATATTAAGGCAACAGGTAGCCCTAACTAGCGACACCATTCGTTTTTAATTGTTAGCTACTAAACTGGATCTATTTTAAACCATTTCGGGGTTACAACCTTTCGGCAAACACTTATACTATTTATTAAATAGCCATGAACAAATGTTGGGTCCGTTTTTGTTCGCGAAAGTTTGATTACCGCCAAAAACGGCCACTTTTAGCATGAATCAACTTTACGCAAACAAATGTTGAGTCCCCATTTTTGCATGGTTATTTAATAAATAGTATAAGTGTTTGCCGAGAGGTTGTAGCCTCGAAATTGTTTAAAATAGATCCGGTTTAGTAGCTAAAAATTAAACTCGATTGGCGTTGCTAGTGTGCCCTACCCGTCACCTTAAATAAGGATGTATATTAATTTTATTTATTTATTCAATATTTTTCTTATTAACTAACAGATGTTGATGTGGTGGACTCTTATAATTAGTGATGTAACATGTACAGTAACATCCTTAAGAAGATTTATATAAGAGAATTTAAATGATCCTTAAAAACTGCCATTTAAATGTTCAATAAGCAATACAGACTACAAAAGAAGGTAAATGTTTTTGTACAATTTGATAATTTTACCCAATTTTATGATTATGATGAACTTATTAAGTATTTTACAACACTTGAATAAAAGAGGAATAAAACAATAAAGATTATCGATTATTTTGATAAAGGTACACATTACTTTCTTTTAATGGAAGGTGAAAGTACTTACAGCCAACTGATTAGTTTGTAATGGAACAGCCACTCAAGGAATTTAATTCTAATATATGTAAAAGTCATGGCCCTTTTCATATGTGATAAGGAAACAGGAAGTTTATTATTCATTATGCTTACTTATGTCGAAGAATGGTGGAGGCAGCTCCAGCGTCGACGGCAACATTACCCTGAGATGTGCCGGCGGGCATATGTTGTCGGCCCGAGGGTGGCTCTGCAAGGAACACCATACGCTTTCACATATCACCATTCTACGCAAGCAGTTACATAAATAAACAACGAAAAACAATGCCTACACATACCATGTTTGAAATGTGTCACTTCGACCAAGATGCACTTTTACACAAGCACGAAGCTGTGACAAAAACACTGATAGATGCAATTAAATAATCTACAAACAATTTAATAATCCAAGCATAGTTCAAGGTTTTTCAAACGATTTATTGAAGTAGTCACAGAAGACACGGACAAAATAGGCGCACCCCCCAACCAACGAAAAGGCAATGACGTTTGTGATAAACGTTCGGTAATCATTTTATTATCACAGAATATAAAATATATTTACTTTAAAAGTGTTGTTTAATTAATTAATACCGTATTAAATAATACAAAAAAAATCATTTATGAGTCTCTTCTTTGAATATGAACACTCAAAGCATATTTTTAATATTTTCCTCATATGCAGAACTTTAAAAATAAAATTTCTGAACGAAATTTTTTCAGAGTGTACCTACTCGTGGGTACTGACTGCAAAAAAAAAATCTGCGTTCCCTTCCCTGTCGCATCCGTCAGGTTTCGCAATTTTATGAGCTAGACGCGTTCTCTGTTTTTCCGTGGTTTTGAACCTTTCGTTATTTTGTCATTTGTTATTGTTTGTTGTTATAGTTTATTGTTAATTTGTATGTTAAATAATTGTTTTGTTAGTTATTTATTGAGTATAGTAGGATATAGATATAGTTAAGATATACTTATTACAATCTTTTATTTCAAGATACTAATTTTAAAAGTTATGAAGTGCATATAGAATATACATGAAATTAATGTAATTAAATTACAACTGTATAAATCATAAACTGTTCTAACGCAATATATATTTAATACTAATATTATAAAGCTAAAGAGTTTGTTTGAACGCGATGAACTCAGGATCTACAGGACCGATTTCAATAATTCTTTCACGATAGGAAAGGTAAGTTAGGTAGTCATAAGCTATGTATGTACCACGGGCGAACCCGGGGCGGACCGCTAGTAAATATATATTTACTTGAGAACAAAATCGTTTATAAATGCGATATTAACATTATGTTTAGTTTATGTTTATATATATATATATATATCCAAAATAATAAACCTAAAAAACATACTCGTACATAAATATTATTTTATTTAATAACATTTATTTATATATTATAAAAAAAACAAAACAGTTTCAACGGTAACGATATTTTATACTGAAAAACGTCACTTATAAGTTTCAAACCGTTGATGCTGACGGTACCAGCTCCGCCATTTCTAATCCCATTCTTTATCCGCACGGATAGTACGTGCTTAGTTCAAAATTCTACCATATGAAAATACTGTAAAGTCACTTTCTCATTAGTTTCCTTTTTTATATATGTATGTCGGAGCGTCAGCACAGTGGCGTCCTCTATCATGTGTGGTGTGGTGTCAAGGAACTTCCTTGGTCAACACAGTCAGCATAGCGATCGATTGATATTTTTTGGTTATTCCCTTGCCATTTACTTTGATTTTAGCGAGCTGTCATTTGACGTTCGGACTAGAGACACGCGGGAATCGCTAGAGGTATTCGGTGTGTGTTTGAGTAAAACTTGGTGTTTGCTTTGTTTTTGTGATGGTATTTGATCGTGGTGATAACAGAACGGACTGTAGGATCGCGCAGTGAACAAATGCAGATGATTGTAGTTCTCATTTTAAACTAGGGGTCCGGGTGGTTTAACTTAAGTATTATAGTTGATATACTAAAAAACGTTAAACTTAGTTTTGTAATAATGTTTATTCTAGTTCTTCAGTTGTTCCCAGTATTAATCGCACTACTTATTTTAAATAACGTTTTGGAATAAGAGGGTTGATGTTGGGAAGATGATGTTTATTTGTTATTTAAAAAATACATATCTACTCAAATGTGACATAAAAAAAATATCTATTATAAATATATAATAATATATAATATATATATATATATATATATATATATATATATATATATATATATATATATATATATATATATATATATAACCTGTGCGGATAAAGAAAGGGATCAGAAATGGCGGCGCATCTATTTACTTCTCGCTCGCACATTATATGCGTCTATACTCGCACCCCACGAGTGCAAGTATAAACGCAAATAGTGTGCGAGTGAGAAGTGGATAGATTATTATGGCAGCTACTGTGTCTTGCAAGAAGGTTATAGAATACGTAGTATCTTCTACTTAGTTTGTGGTTATAGATAAGAACTTCGTAGTGTCTTGTTGCGACACATCTATAATTCTGCCAATGTCGAGTGATTAAAGAGACGTAAAATGAGTAATTTTTATGATTCAGAGGGTAGTAGTAGGGCTAAAACTAGCCGCATGGGCTGATGCAATTCAAAGGTTTTAAATTAGTGTCTAGGGGTTTTAGTGTTCAAATTTGGTGTTTATTTAGGTGCAATGAAGTGCCGCAAAGTGATCCTAATGATAAGAATCGTTGGATTGTATCGTTTTTAACACTGCTATTGTGTGTCGAGTGAGTTGTCTCGTGACAACTTGCTTGGACCAAATAGAGTCTTAAAACCTGCGATAGCTTTTAGAGTGATATCCGCTGAATCCGTAGGTCGATAAAACGTAAAACACCGGCGTTTTATTGAGTGACTATGACTTTGACTGACTTCGACTGTTGACTACCTACTTCTCAATAATTTACTTGACATTGGCGAATTATCTTCGGATAGAGCTATAAAAAAATAATATAATAATATTTTTTATTGCAACAATTTCTATTTAACGTCAAACTAATGTCAAGCAACTATGTATATATTTTTTATCTGTGTTATTCTTCGGGTGTGTTTTCGGAACATAATTTTTCATGATTTTCTTTGAAAAACTATATAATTCATCATGAAAACGGCTTTAATGGTGGCTGAAAAGCCATCTCTTGCTCAAAACCTTGCTAGTATACTCAGTAATGGCAAATGTAGTACTAACAAAGGTAAATTTCTCTATTTCATTTGTGCATAACCAATTATGTTGAATATCATTAATTTATAGCGCTATTTTTTTAATATTCCTTTAATTTTCAGCTACGAACTCAGGTTGTGCAGTACATGAGTGGACTGGGACCTTTAAAAATGAGCCGACGAGATTCAAAATGACTTCTGTTTGTGGTCATGTAATGACGTTGGATTTTAACGTTAAATATAACAATTGGGATAAAGTGGACCCTGTCGAGCTGTTCGGCTGCCCAACGGAGAAGAAGGAAGCTGTGCCTCGATTGAGAATGCCTGCCTTTTTGGCTCAAGAATCTAGGGGTTGTGATTTACTCATACTGTGGCTTGATTGTGATAAAGAAGGAGAAAACATCTGTTTTGAGGTGAGATTTTTGTTATTTATATAGGATTAAACGTAATTGTTGTACATACAAGACTTGACTTGCAAAACAGTCTAGACCGGTCTGTAGGATTAGTTCAATCTGAATATAAAACTATTTCTATTATTTTAAAATGTGATTTTACATTTTGTTGAATGTCGTCCGGCAAAGTAATAGTTATGATTGAATTTAGTTGGCTTTTGCTCAATACACTTGAATACTCTTGGTCTTTGTATTCCTATCTTAATTGAAGAAAAATGTAATAAGTCGTGTCTTTGTACAGGAACTGGTTTTCTATAGTCAAACCTTTAAAAATATCGGTAAGACTAGGTACCTTATTATTTTTTTTTTAAATGAGTATAGATTTTTATCTTAATATGTTTCTATAGCAATAAATAGCTATGTAGTGGAAAATATTTTCTATAATGGCTAATGACCTACTGGCAAACATTAATTTCATATAAGATAGAAACCTACTTTATAACTTATTTTCATAACATTTTCTATTTTCCCTGGCTATATTGTACATAGAAACAACTAGATTTTAAGTTTTTTGTGTCATACATCTACATCTGCTCGTCTGCCTCCTATTACCTACAACTTGTGCGGATAAAGAATGGGATCAGAAATGGCGGCGCAACTATTCACTTCTCGCAAATAGTGTCCGAGCGAGAAGTGAATAGATGCGCCGCCATTTCTGATCTCATTCTTTATCCGCACAAGTAGTACAAAAATATGTTGTGCAATGAATAGTATCTAATTTGATTTTTTTGATGAATAACAGGAGCACAATTCTCGTGCTCGTGACATTTTGCAAACATGGAGGATATCACCTAAAAACCATACAAAAAAAACAATGTTTTAGTGATATATGTCGTATGATAATAAATGTCACGAGCATGACAATTGGGCTCCTGAACTTTTACTTTATGATTGAAAAAATATATTCATATTTACCAATAGCAATTGTGGATACATTTGTATCCTGTTCATCATTAGAAATAGATAAAATAAATTGGTTATTGGTACAAATATGCATAATTATATTTGTATTGTTGAAATAATCTTTGTGTCTATATCAAGTTTCTTTTCAACTTGTTGTTATATATATTATATAATATTATGTATGAACAAATCTGTTTGTATTGGTCTGGGTGTTTTCTATATATTATAGGTATGTATTTACAAAAGAAAAGTATTGTATGTATATATTTTTAATCCCACTGTTGATATTGGTAACACAGATGCTTGAGCTACCTATTTCGGAGTCAGATCAATGTGTGTGATGTTGTGAAATATTCATTATTATTATAACTAACAATTTCATATTAAAATGCAACTACTGAAGTGTAGACTCTATTTTCACCCCTCACAATAATGGGAGATCTCAGTCTATTGAATTGAAGTAATACTGAGCTTCTGATGATGCGAAATATGTTTTTTCTCCCATAGGTAATGAGTTGTGTCCAACCATACATGAAAGGAGATGTCTATTCCCCTCATGTGACTTATCGGACACACTTTTCGGCTATTACCGAGAAGGATATAAAAGCTGCAATGTTGAATTTGGGCAGGCCCAATGAGAATGAGTCGCGCAGTGTAGACGCTCGCCAAGAGTTGGACTTGCGTATTGGTTGCGCTTTTACTAGGTTTCAGACTAAATACTTTCAAGGTATGTATTTATTTAATATAATTCGAACTAAAAAAATTCGCAACAAAATCTTTAATGAATTAATAAATTAATGAGCTTATATACTGTCCACTGCAGGGCAAAGACCTCCATCTTAGAAATCAAGTTATAGCTACTATGATGGGATTAGGCTTTATCACCACGCTTGCCTAATGTGGATTGGTGATCACAAACCCAAGCAATTTACGAAAATTTCCTAACTTACTTTTTGCTCGACCTGATAATCGGACCCAGGACCCAGAGATTACTTAAACCACGGCCCGGTACTTAAACCACTAGATCAACAGGGCGTTACAACATCTTGTAAGAATCTTGACTTGATTTCGTGCTAAGCGAAATTGTATAATAAATACAATATACACCCTGACATAGAACAAGCGTGTCTTGTTGCTAGACATCCCAATTTGGAGGAACAGTCCTCCCCCCAAGAGTGGGATGTCTGACAGCTGACTTTGTACTAAATCTTACATTTTAGGTCGATATGGTGACTTAGACGCCTCTCTTATATCTTACGGTCCATGTCAAACTCCTACTCTCGGATTCTGTGTGCAACGTCATGATGAGATCCAGACATTCAAGCCCGAAACCTACTGGGTGCTCCGAGTGACAGCTTCCACTGCGGAGGGAAGAGAGTTGCCTCTTGAGTGGAAAAGAGTCAGGAGCTTTGAAAAGGATATTGCAAACATGTTCCTTGCTAATATCAAAGAAATTAAAGAAGCAACGTAAGTTACAATATATTCTATCATTATCATTTTATGCTGCTTGTCTGTAAAGATAAAAAAAAAAATCAATTTAGGTCCACACAGAACACTTATGAATGTCAAAATAGCTACATAATATCTACCGCTGGTTCGGATTGTCGATTTCTACTGAGACATTTGAATGAATTACCGATTTTATGAAGTCTGAGGACCGGAACGGCAAGCCTATGTTTATTTCTGGTGTTAAGACTATGACTAATAAATACTTATACTTATACTATCGGACTTTTTGGAAAAGTGTGCAAGTTCTTACGTACATAGATAATGCAGTCGAGGATAATTTGGGAAGCTTCTTTAAATATTTCCCTATGTGAGTCACGTGATCTAAGGCTGTATATAGCGCGGATGGCCCTTTTCTGTAATACAAAAATAGTTTGTATGTCACACTGTGGAAATAGCTGAAATAGACCAGTCTTGCCGTCTCGATATCAGTCAGACGCCTAATTTTTCTTACTGCATTTGCAGCGGAACATAGTCTTCCTGCCAAGGCAGTAATATGGGGACTTCACTGCAATTTTGCATCTATAGTTATACCGAGAAAATCTCTGGAATTAATGATTTGAATGGATTCATTGTTCATCTTAATACTAGTATCAATTACCTTACATTTGGCATGGTGAATTTTACACATTTAGTTTTCTTTGAGTTAACAAGTAAATTGTTAGTCGTAAACCAGTGCAATACTTGTGAGAGAGTACGTCGTCAATTGATTCTTTATATCTATCAACCTTAAAAATCAAAGAAGTGTCGTCAGCAAATAACACTATCTCACATAGATCTTTCGTAAAGTATGGAAGGTCATTTACGTATATTAAGAACAACAAAGGCCCCAATATTGAGCCCTGGGTCACTCTATTAATAGAGGAGCGCCAGAAGAGTTGATTCCATTTGGAATCCTATCATAAAGGACCTATTGCATCCTGCTTTTTCTCCCACGCATCAAAAACATGTTTGATAAGAGCAACTCCTGCATCTGCTGCATAGCCGAGTGGTCCCCGGCAGAGTAGAATAGGCCACCCTCACTCTTACCAAGGTGTCGTAAAAGGCGACTAAGGTAAAGCTGCTGGCATGATCATCAGCACCCAGAGAAGGTAAACTCTGCATTTATATCTAAACCCTCGCCAACCCGTCTGCCAAGCGTAGTGAGTATGGCAATTACCCAATTACCCCTCATGTGATTGAGGGAGGCCCGTGCCCCAGCAGTGGGGACTTAAATGGGCTGACGATGAAGATGACTCCTGCCTCAGTAGTGGATTTTCCTTTAGTAAATCCAAACTGTTTTCCATGTAGTAATTTATTAATATTGAAATGAGACAAAAGTTGAGTGAATATAGTTTTTTCGAATATTTTACTGAGTGCTGGCAATATGGATATTGGCCTAAAGTTTCTCCAGATTTGAATAAAGGTATGATTTTAATTTTCATCTTATTTGGAAATTGACCCTCGTCAACACATTCGTTAAATATTATAGCTAAGTGGGGTGCGATAGAGTGGTAAGAGATGAGAGAGGGTGGTATTATATCTTTTATTATATCTATCGAAATTCCCCATGCGCCCTCAGTCTTTTCAATATTTAAATCTTTAAATGTTTTAAGAATAATCTCTGCGTTTACATGACTAAATCTTAAAGATGTGTTGCACTCATCTACATGCGACTTGATGAGAGAAGCAACGAGATACGGACTCGAATTTAATGTTTTAGTTTTAGTGGTAGTGACTGGAATGTTTGAAAATAATGACTCATATGTGTTTGCCACTTCAGAGTCTGTATCAATAGATTTGCCATCAATTTTAAGAGAAAGCTTGCTGTATTGCGTTTTGTTTTTGCAAGTCTCTTTATTTATAATTTTCCATGTAACTTTACTTTTATTACTAGCTGTGTTAGACAATAGTACGATAAAGTAATTGAAGGAGTCGTTAGCAAAAAATATTTTTATAATAAGCATAAGAGTTTTTAATATTGGTACGAAAAATTTTGTCTGATTGTCGCATTGCAAATAATAAATTAAACCAACTACATGCAGAAACTCACTGCAGGCCTGAAGTGGAGACAGATTGCCCATGACCGTAGACAGTGGAAAACATTGGAGGAGGCCTTTGCCGATAGGCAGACTGAGTTGAGAGATTCGTGTAAACGAAATATCTCTCAGCTAAAAGGCTATATTATTATGTTTTGTGATACCGTAATCTTGGGCAATTATGTCCTGGACTGGAAGGCAAGTGGAGGGACGAAGCCAGCACATAGAGGCACGATCATAAAACGAGTTTATCTTAATGTGTTGTGACACCACCATTATTATACATGCACCATTGTTATTAAACAGTTTTAATATTTGTTTATTCTTGTCGGACGGTCTGATTATTTCTCGGTAGGTTTTTGAGTAAATCTTGATTTGTTACTAACAATGACAGCTAAATATAAACTTTGCTTCTTTTGTACAGTGTGGTAAGCGTGAATGCTAAAGAGAAGGTGAAACCTCGTCCAGCTGCTCTAAACACTGTGGAGTTGATGCGAGTGGCCAGTGCTGGTCTGGGCATGGGCCCGCATCATGCCATGCAGGTTTGTGTATGAGCTTCGATAAACGATGAATGAATGAATGAATGAATATACTTTTATTGCACTCATAAAGTGTGAAAACTTAAAACTAGGTATTAAGATTTAAAGCGAGATGTTCAATCATAGCTTTAATAATGGCAGTGCAAACACATTCTTGAGTGTTTTATGCAAACTTATTGCTTTGGGATGAGGCTGCAACTGCCCGGAGTATTGGTTTTAGTATGTGAACTTTTATCTATAGTTTTATTAATGTTATTTTATTTTATTAAATTTCAAGTTAATATTGTTGATCGAAGTGTATGATGTATATGTAAAGTACCTACTTTACATATACATCATACATACCTATGTATGTACTTGCGACTCCATTGGGGTCGCGGGTGTCCATGGGTGGCGGCCATCGCTTACATTCAGGTGATCCGTCCGCTCGTCTGCCATCACACAAAAAAATGTACATATCAATTTGTCGAAGATCGGTGGTAGCTACTGAGATACTGAGGCGCGTTCTTATCCACTGGGATAAGAATGCGCCTTCCATACAGGAGGTTGTGGTTTGAATCCGAGCATGCATTTCTTGATTTTTCCAATCTATACGCATTTCTACCATTGGCTCGGCGGTTAGGGATAACTTCGTGAAGAAAACTGCACGTGTTGGAGTTTCTTCAAAATTGTGGATGCTTACAATATTTGACATAATGAATCTCGATCCAGTTGGTCTGGTTCCCCTGTCTAAGGATTGCGAATGTCAGACGTTAGTCGCTTCATAGTAATTACCAGACCTCCTAAATCCTGGATCATGGTCCAAGCAGCAACAGAGAATTACACGCTAACGATGAGAATCAATTTGGCAAAAATTCGAAATTTTCAATAATATTTTTTTGTAATGTATAATCACTATTTTTTGTAATGTGACGACCCGAAAAGATCAGTGGTAGTGAATGCTGCTTCTGGTGAAAGGGTTGCGGGTTCGACCCCCGCACAGTACAAAAATTTATGTGTATGAACATGTTTATATTAGTCTCGGTGTTATCTATGTATTATAAGTATGTATTTACAAAAGAAAAGTATTAAATTTATATACGTTGGTTCTGATATCCGTAACACAGGTGCTTGAGTAACCTATCGCGGATTCAGATCAATGTATGTGATGTGTGTGAAATATTTATGTATTGTTTTTGACCTTTTCATTTGCAGATTGCTGAGCGACTGTACACCCAAGGCTACATCTCATATCCTCGTACCGAAACCACTAGCTATTCTGAAAACTTTGACTTGATGTGAGTAAACCAGTCCAAATTGTTCCTAATCAAATCATAGATGGCCTAGTGATATTATTTTACCATTTGGGAGAGCCACTCTTCGACATGAATGGGTCGGTTCGACCGAAGTGATAAAAGGCGTGAAGTGAGCGAGGGAGGGCACCGGAGACCCAGTTCATTTTACTCCACTGGTGTTGATCCGTCTGCTTGTCTTTTAGTTGCGAATGAAAGAAAAAAACACTTGTGCGTTACTTTACTTTACTTTCTTCGGTGCTAAAGCCTTTGTGGATCTTGGCCTCTTCTACTATGGACTGCTAAGCGCGACGATCCCTGGTTGTCCGTCTCCAGTTCGTAAACTTTTTCATCGCCTTAAGATCGTCTCCGATGCAATCGCACCATCTCTTCTTAGGCGTTCCCGTTGGTCTCTTCTGCTGCGGCTTCCAGTCGGTCATTATTTTTGGTGCTCTACTATTGTCTATTCTCTCAACATTTGTGCATTTTTATTTAATAAATAGTATAAGTGTTTGCTGAGAGGTTGTAACCCCGAAATTGTTTAAAATAGATCCGGTTTAGTAGGTAAAAATTAAAATCAATTGGCGTCGCTAGTGTGCCCTACCCGTCACCTTAAACTTATTTGCAGCGGTATATAATATGTATAAAAAATTCCAGGGGAACTTTACGCCAGCAGCAGAACTCGTCTAAATGGGGCACGGAAGTGCGCGCGCTCATCGCGAGCGGCATCAACAGGCCGAAGAAGGGGCACGACGCAGGAGACCACCCCCCCATCACGCCCATGAGGCCAGCTTGTAAGTGACCACAAATAAAAACATTTGCTCTTAGTAGCAGAGGCGGATTTGATATTCGGGTCGTTCTCTATTTTTAAGAGAGAAGCCGTATAGAGTCATTTTGGTCAAGACTGCGCAGCACCGAAAATACAATTCTTCAAGCCGTATACGGGGACACGACTAGTTCAATTTTTAGACATTGGCTCACTGTGCAACGAAGTGCGAATCGATAGTAGGGGAGAGACAGGATATTTTTATAACCTACATTTATTATTATTTTCATTGTCAAGTTTTATTTTTCATTTTATTTAATTTTATTAGTATTAGTAATTAGTTTTGAATATATTCATTTTATTAAATGACTATTTATTTTATTTATTTATCGACAATGAGCCAAACTTACAAATAAACATTTAACTTTTATATAACAGACTACAAATGATAAATAATATCTGTCCTAAATATTCGTTAATGTACTATTTTACAGATGGACTATTACATGATGTAAAATTTAATTGATAAAGAATACTTTTTGATTGAAATGAACACCTCCGTCACGTCCCTCGAAATTTGTGCCTTTTAAACCTCTGTCACAATTTACATATTTTTTACATAGTTAAATCATGCTAAAGTACCTACGAGGTGATAAAACAATGTCATTATTTCATAGTAAATTAGGAATATCTTGATGGTGTAACGTATATTTTTATACAATTAATTACTTCATGAGTTAACTGAGAACGGGCTCATTGTCGTTAAAAAAGAAGAACGACCCATTCGCCGCCCCTGGTTTATCCACAATTCGCTTCAAGAACCCGAGATTTTCCCGCCCCACAACACACAAGTATACCACAGTAGATAAATAAATACGTAGTATCGACTCTCCGCCATTTTTGACAGAATGATACCTACGCTATAGGGTTGTCTCCTTATTTTTTTTATATAATATTATTCTTACCTTTTCATATTAGCAGGAAGTTTGAAAAATGTGATCCCCCATAACAAAATCCTCCCAACCCCACCACACCTAAAATTGTCTTGTTGGTCTACTTAACTACCAAGCCGTGATCACGTGGTCCTGGGTGCGACCAGGATCATCTGGTGCGTGTTTGAAATTAGATTTATTGATATTTAAATAAATAATATGATATTTCTTAAAAAATAAGCAAAATACTAGCATACAAATTCGTACACAAAGGTACATAAAATGATGGCTAAAGTTACAAAAACCTACGCAAATGTACACAAAGTTACACATTTTTTTCATAACGTTTTGTTTTGTAACTTGGAAGCCACGTAAAACTTTTGGTCCTGCTGCCCGATCGCTCGGGCCAAGTACAGTTAATCCCCCTCCCCCCCCCCTCCCCCATATCTAAATCCCCACATAAATAAGTAAATCACAGCTAATAAGTCAATTTCAACCTCCTACATATCACTCCCCTACATGTCACTTAAGAATTCGAAAACCTTTTTTTGATAATTGATAATACTACTTACAAAACATCACAACCTATCACATAAAAAAAAAACTTATTTTCTCTACAAAATAAAGGAACTAAGGACTAAGCACCCTTATGTAAAGTTTTGACCACACACACATCTCTTGTATTTGCTTTCTTCTCTGTATCCATGTCGTGTCATGTGTGCCTATTGTATTGTAATCCTGTAAACTTGTTCTCTGTTCTATCATGATGCTCTCTGTGTTGTAAATGTTGTGATGGTCAATAAATGTTATTTTCCTTCTTTTACTCATCATCATCATTTCAGCCAATATACGTCCACTGCTGGACATAGGCATTCCCAAATGTTCTCCACACAGATCGGTCTTGTGCCGCCCGCATCCAATGGATTCCCGCGATCTTCACCAGATCGTCGGTCCACTTTGTGAGGATGTCTCCCATAAGGTTGCCACGGCTGTGACCTCTTGTATTTGGCCTCTACTCGAGGACCTGCGCGCCGCAATGGCCGTCTGTTCTCCTCGCAATGATATTTCTTTTATTCTTCATCAGCATTTCAGCCAATAGATGTCCACTGCTGGAGATAGGCCTTCCCAATGTTCTCCACACAGATCGGTCCTTTGCCGCTCGCATCCAATGGATTCTCACGATCTTCACCAGACGTGTACGTGGTCTCCACTCGAGGACCTTTCCGCCCCAACGGCCGTCTGTTCTCCTCGCTATGTACCCTGCCCTTCTTTTTTTACTGATTACGATTAAATTATTTCTCTCTTCTTTGTCTAAAGATGAGAGCGAACTGGAAGGCGACATGTGGCGTATCTACGACTACGTGACGCGCACTTTTTCCCGATCGCGACGCTCTCGCGCACTGCAAGTAGCCTGGAGGCACCACCATCACCTTCCAGATCGGCAACCGAGAACTTCCACTACACGGGGAACGGGACGCTGGTCGACGCGGAATACACGGAGTCATGCACTGGCAGGTGAGACTGACACACAAATAAATGTAAAAATATCCATAATAAATGTGAAATGTGAATGTGTTGTCTGGTTCTTGTTGAAGTATATTCTCGACATCTTTCCCGAAAGCAGTTACTAGCCCGCTGGCCGAAAAGTTCGCATTCTGCAAGAAGGACACCCTTTGTCAATCTCAGAGTCAGGTCCAATGGCAGGATTCTTGTCCGATACGTATCTTGGGGGGTGCTTGAATTTGGGCCTTTGCTTTCAAGGTAAGTGGTCTGCGACTTAGCAGCTGGAAAGTCAGACAGTTCCGATGCCCCATTCGACACCGCCGGAAATATCTTGTGCACATTCTCTCGCTCTTTTTTAGCTCTGGTTGGTGCCTTTTGATTACGATCGTGAATATCATTCCTCATAGGCTGTCATGCTGACACCCTCGGGCATCGGTAGCCTAAGGCATGTCATGCGAGCAGAATACTCCATAAAGTAGGCCGCTAACAACGAACCTTGGGGCGAGCCCATTATAGAACCTCTTCCACACCACCTGTCGACCATGAATAATCCCCTCTCGCCGGTCTCTGACGTAACTCACTAAGATTTTGTAAATATTTTGGTGGAACATCACCTCTTTTCACTTTGAGGGGCAGGACATAGCGCCTACAAGCGTTGTCGAAGCCCCTGAAATATCCAAGTAATATAGTTGCATAGATTTTGGAGGTTATTCGTAACTCGGTCCATAATTGACGTTAAGCGACGTACCGTTCGACCTTTCCACACCTAAAACCTGCTGACTTGGGGAGATATTCTTGTGGCAGACAAGGAGCGCAAGTGATAATGAGACGTTCCATATCTTTCCCAGAATGGGCAGCAACGTACCGGTCATACGCGTTCTGTCAGGGTTTTAATTGCATCTTTAGGTATTAGAAGAAGGGTGTAGAACACACCCTTTACAGCCCATTGTCCTTCCTACGTCTCGGCATACGGTGCCTGATCTTGGGAGACGCCTGACAGTACTTCGCTAAGGCTCTCCCGGTTGCGTTCTTCACTCTACAAGTCTGTGTCTGGTCCCATTCATGTCACTTTCTCCAAATGGGGCGCTGAAACACACAAAACAAGCGTCTCGCTCTCGGGCAGTTCCACATCAATCAATTTCATTCCTAATGTAAGTTGGGTGGGTGCAAACTCACGCAACCGTCGAAACCATCCCCCACGGCATCGTGCCGCGGATTCTGCCACTTTGCTGTAAAGGTGATCTCCGCGCTCCTCATTGCCTCTTTGTAGTGATTTCTCACAACATTGAGCTCATTCTTCAAATGAGTTTCCTGCTCTCTTCGCGACGCGCTCTGTACACTTCCTTCTTGAGTTTGTCCAGTGCAGGTGTCCACCACTCGTAACCACCGGTGTCCGCTTTTTTGCGATTGCCCAGACATTCGTTTGCCATCCGCTTGTAAAAGAAGGGTGTAGCTTAATCTTGTAAGATATGTATCGTTTTCAGGCATTCGGCAAAGACGAGTTTGTGCCAGTTATACACGTGGACGACATCCTGCGCGCTCATGACCACAGGCTGGTGGAGTGCCAGACGTCACCTCCGGACTATCTCACCGAATCCGAGGTAAGAGACATTCTATTTATTCTATTCTATTTCTATTCTAGTTTGAACTGTCTATCTTTTTTTTATGTGATAGGTGGCAGACGAGCAGACGGATCGCGATGGTAAGCGATTGCCGCCGCCAATAGACACCCGCGACACTAGTGGAGTCACAAGTACGCTGCAAACCTTAAAACCCCCCATTCGCCCGTAGTGAGCCTCCGGTACAGTGAGGGTACCGGTACACGTAACGAAACTGGGGAATATTTAATATAGGGTGTAGTTAGGGTGAAAAAGTAGGGGAGTCCTTTGAGGAGGGTGATCATTTTGAGAATACTAACATATCTGCTGTACCTTAGGAGATACGACCAGAATTAGATTTTTGGGAGCTATGAGGAATGTTTGATAAGGGGAGAATTGTTAGGGTGATTAAGATGAAGGATTCTCGGTCAAACTTTCGTCAAAATTGACGTATCTGCCGTAATTTAGGAGTTACAGCTAGAATTTTACTGGGGGAGGGGGGGATTGATGGGGTGAAAAAAAATAGGGGAGTCCTTTGAGGGAATTGAAAAGTTTGCCAAAATTTACTTATCTGCTATACTTTAGGAGTTTAGGGAGTTACGGCGTGAATAACATTTTTGGGGGAGGAAGGAATGTTTGATAAGGGGGAATTGTTGGGTAGAATTGTGGGTCCTATCCTGAAAACCAGCGCTGCAGCTGCTGTGTGTGGCAGTTGCAGCATATGCTGAGGCTGAGCCTTGTTGGCCGCAACTTTTTGTCTCTGTACCTTGTCTTCTTTGTTGTTCTATGTGTAATGTGTTGAGGTCAGTAAATTGTTTCTTATCTTATCTTATCTTAACACACTCATCAACGTAAAACACGTATTTGACTCTAAAAAGTACATACTTTTGCTAGAAATAGTGTTTGTATAAAAATAAAACAATCCTGAAGTTACTGACAATCAATGACCATATATGACCGTCACATTCGATAAATGTCCAATATGCTCGGTCAGATTAGTCAGTCACTTATATCCTGACGGTCATTTTACAACTCTACTTGCGTCTCAATCGGCGCTCAAACTTCGTTAGTTCTATACCTAGCTTTCGCCGTGTGGTCGCCGGCAGAGTAGAATAGGCCACCCTCACTCTTACCGAGGTGTCGTAAAAGGCGACTAAGGTAAAGCTGCTGGCATGATCATCAGCACCCAGAGAAGGAAAACTCTGCACTTATATCTAAACCCTCGCCAACCCGTCTGCCAAGCGTGGTGAGTATGGCAATTACTCCTCGTGTGATTGAGGGAGGCCCATGCCCCAGCAGTGGGGACTTAAATGGGCTGATGATGATGATACCTAGCTTTATTTTTGTTTGTTATACTGTGGCAATTGGACTGTATATAAAATGCTAGCGATGGGATGCTAAATATTTTCTAGTGTTTTCACGGACACACCAGACACTAGCGGTCGCACTCAGAGACGTCATTTAAGCTAATGTTTATAAACTTTAGTATCGGTAGTCTTTATGCGTATCAAAATAAGTGTCAATATTTTTCCTTAAGTAGCCAACTAAGTTAATCAACGACTCTGAGTGTAACAGTAGGACACTAAGATATTAACGATAATCTATCAAAACCAGTAAAAAAACATAAACAATATGGTTGGTCCAGCCGTCAATCCTCAACATATTATGCAATACGCACACACACTACTTCACTAACGCGCTTACAGCCATAACTTAAATTTTAGTATTTTTGATTACTTTTCGATATTTTTTTTTCTTTGAAGATTACATTCAGTTTGTCATTTTAGTCTTAATTTAGACAATAAGCCATAGCGGAAATTCATATGGTTTGACACCCACGAGACAGGCACTGCCTAGTGTGGGAGTTAAAGAACTTTTCTTTCTGTTAATGTGTGTTTTTGGTTAATAAATGTTTTTTTTTAATAAAGAGTATTACGTAACTGAATGAATGAATGAATGAATGAATGAATTTATTGACATAATAAAGCATACAATTTCTTAGTGACTATAGATACTTCACTAGGCTCACAGGCCTGTATCGAGGTATCTAGTAAGTGACTACAGTTGTTGACAACTATGTGTCTACTCAGGTAATAACCTTGATGGAGAAGCACGGCATCGGCACCGACGCGTCCATCCCCGTGCACATCAACAACATCTGCCAGCGCAACTACGTCACCGTGAGCAGCGGCCGCCGGCTCGTGCCTACCAACTTGGGGATAGTGCTCGTGCATGGCTATCAAAAGGTCTGTCTTAGGCACGGTTTGAAATTATCAAGATAAATATGTCCTTCGATAATTATCGAGATAATTATCAGATAATTATCCGATAATTATCAAAGAGATATAAGCCTAGTAATCCTTTTTTAACTGATATTACATATCAATATTTTACGTTAGAATGAAGTGATTTAAATAAATTAGAGACATTTTACAATCAAGGTCAACTTTTATTTTTTTATTTTTATAATTTCGTGTATAATAACTTGCAAACCAAAATACGAGCAGTTAATCAACTAATTATATAATACTTGTACTTATTTAATTAAAATAAATTGATGAGTGGAATATCATCTTCATCAACCTCAACTGCGTTAACTGGACGGGGGTTTTCTGTATCTGAATAACAAATGGCAAATATTTTCGATTATACTTATCAAGATATTTATCAACCAATATTTATCTTGATAATTATCAAAGATAATTATCAATGATAATTATCACTTCAAACCCTGGTCTTAGGTTAAGTAAACCAAGCTATACCTCTACCGCTTAGTCTCAGACGAATGAGTGAGACATTAACACCGTGGGCAGCGGTTGGCGTCTCGTGCCTACCAACTTGGGGATTGTGCTCGTGCATGGCTATCAAAAGGTCTGGTTTAGGTTAATAAACCAAGCTATACCTCTACCGCTTAGTCTCAGACGAATGAGTGAGACATTAACACCGTGGGCAGCGGCCGGCGTCTCGTGCCTACCAACTTGGGGATAGTACTCGTGCATGGCTATCAAAAGGTCTGTCTAAGGTTAAGTAAACCAAGCTATACCTCTACCGCTTAGTCTCAGACGAATGAGTGAGACATTAACACCGTGGGCAGCGGCTGGCGTCTCGTGCCCACCAACTTGGGAATAGTGCTCGTGCATGGCTATCAAAAGGTCTGTCTTAGGTTAAGTAAACCAAGCTATACCTCTAGTCTCAGACGAATGAGTGAGACATTAACACCGTGGGCAGCGGCTGGCGTCTCGTGCCCACCAACTTGGGGATAGTGCTCGTGCATGGCTATCAAAAGGTCTGTCTTAGGTTAAGTAAACCAAGCTATACCTACCTCTACCGCTTAGTCTCAGACGAATGAGTGAGACATTAACACCGTGGGCAGCGGCTGGCGTCTCTTGCCCACCAACTTGGGGAAAGAGCTCGTGTATGGCTATCAAAAGGTCAGTGTATGTCTTAGAAGTAAACGCAGCTACATTTCTCCCGCTTAGGTCCGATTCGTCCAATCCCAACGACAAATCTATGGTATAGAGCAGCTATCATCGTCAGCCCATTTAAGTCCCCACTGCTGGGGCACGGGCCTCCCTCAATCACATCAGGTGTAATTTCCATACTCACCACGCTTGGCAGACGGGTTGGCGAGGGTTTTGATATAAATGCAGAGTTTTCCTTCTCTGGGTGCTGATGATCATGCCAGCAGCTTTACCTTAGTCGCCTTTTACGACACCTCGGTAAGAGTGAGGGTGGCCTATTCTACTCTGCCGAGGAGCACACGGCTAGAGCAGCTATATAACAGTGTAAAATAAAAATCCGTTTTACCAACTACTCATCCAACATTCAACGCCTATTCCAATGGTAAATTATTGGACCGCCAATTTTGACGGAATAATCAAAATCCTGTAATAATTTAAAATGGCGTTATCGTTGTCAAAGCTGTTTTTACTTTTGACATAACCTGTATAACCTTAAAAAATATCCCGGAGTCATAACGATTGTAGGAACTACACCTCTATGCTCCCACCAGCTTATCACCGTCTTGACGAAATAACAACACCTTCCAAGCTTGAAACTATTTCAATTTATTACTCTTGAACACTAATTCACACTTAAAGAAAATGCACCTCGACGACCAGTAATTGACACGACCGCTCAGCGCGGCGACCCAAGTCAGAATGCCCCAGAGTGACCGACCGTTTTTCTTTCGAAAACCCCCACCCATGCCAAGTTAATTTTTTTTCGTTTTAACTCTTCCAAGTGTTGCCATCGTATTAAAATATTTATGTACTAAAATTAGAGAGACTTTTTATTTATAATTCCTTAAGTTTTGACTAATAATTTGCGGATATTAAAACCGTAACGTTAAAAACCTAACACTCGACCATTCTGACAACGTGTATGCCCTCATACATGTAACAAGTGTTAACACCTAACACTCGGTCACTTTGAGGCAGTCTTCATTACATAAGTATATGTATGTGCTGTACATAAGTATATAACTAAGGCCAATAGTAAACAATAGTATCGTAAAACTCATATTATAGATAAAGTATCTTCGACTATACAGAAATAAGTTTCTGCTATATTTTATAAGCTTTTACACTTTTATAAGTACCTATATTTATTTTATTGTGCATTATATTTACACATTTATTTACTAATCATTCTAGTGACACACATTACATTTATGTATTCCTAAGTAATATGTTTTATACAACAAATATGTAATGTTACTTTTATACCTGTAATGAATATAATATTATTATATATGTACGAAGAAAATTGAATTATTTAAACATACATTTGATTTTCCTCTTTAATATTTTATTCAACTTTTCTATTTACTAATCTCACAAACTTAAATATGACACTAATCAATCAGTTCTAACATTTATGTACTAACCTTATTGAGAACTTGAATAGAACACAAACCAATCAATCTTGTGTCTACTCTTGATAATGGTTTTATCATGAATTTAATAGAACGCAAGGCAATAAAATCTTGAGTCTATTTTCTAAATTTACCAGAAACTTAAATAGAACACAAACCAATCAATTCTTGTGTTTATTTAGGTACTAACTTCAATGGGACACAAACCAATCAATTCTTGTGTTTATTTACTAACTTGAATAGGACACAAACCAATCAATTCTTGTACCTATTCAACAACTATTAAGTATCTACATCACATGCGAACCAATCAATTCTCGCACGTTTTGTAAATATTAAATCACCTAACTGCAGTACGAACCAATCAATTCTCGCACTTAATCCCTTCTTTAATCCTAGCATAGTGGATATAGTTAACCAACCAAATTACTGATCATCAAAGCGAATACCATCAATAGTAAAGTAAATTACTTAAACTTATTAAGACTCAGATATAAAGTCATCATTTTCATCACTCGTGTCTGAACTATTTACATCTAAAGCTGCCACATGTACCCACGGCTGCATGCGATCTGCAGCTACGGTAGTTTTGCGTTTATTCCTAGTACCAGTAATACCTGGAACTGTTGCTAATTTATAGCGATCATTCCCAATAACTGCAGTTACCCTATAAGGCCCAGTATATATCGGAAGTAACTTTTTGCTCTGACCATCATTAGTTAACGACGTTTTGGTTATTTTAACTAAATCGCCTACGTTATATATTTTTGCCGGACGCTTTCCTTTGTCGTAATATTCTTTTTGCTTAATTTGCTCCTCATCTATTCTCTCCTTTACTTGTTTCCGAATTGATTCTACATCTGTATCTTCGCGCACTTCATCTATTATTTCATTTAAACCCGGATTAATTTCGCTATTCATAATGGTTCCAAACATAATTTCCACAGGAGATCTACCCGTTGTCTTCTGAGTAGTGTTGTTAAGACCCCACTGAATCTTACCTAGTTGCCTATCCCAATCTTTTTCGCTATTATTCATATTTTGCGCAGTCAAAGAACTCAATATGGTGCGGTTGTAACGCTCTACTTGTCCGTTCGATTTCGGACTTGCCACAGCATTTAGCACATGTTTGATGTGATTGTCCGCGCAAAACCTTTTAAACAAATGGGATGTAAAACAGCTGCCGCGATCACTGATTACTCTCTCAGGTATCCTAAAGGTGTAAAATATGTCTTCTAAAGCGTTAATTACATTTTGTGCTTTAGTGTTTCTTACCGGCTTGAGGAATATAAATTTGGTAAAAGCGTCCACCGCCACTAACAGGTAAGCGTTTCCCTTTTTAGATCTCACAAATGGTCCGAGGTGGTCAATGTGGATGGTGTGAAACGGCTTGTCCACCTTGGGTATGGGATGAAGTAAACCTTGATTATTATTACACACTCTTTTTGAAAACGCGCATTCTAAACATGCCTTAACATATTTTTTTATAAATCGGTTCATCTTAGGGAACCAATAATTTTTCTTTATTCTTTCCAATGTCTTCTCATACCCAAAGTGGCCTATATCGTCGTGGTTCATCTTACACAATTGCCACCGCGCACCTTTTGGTACCACCCAACGGATATCGCCATTGTCACCGACGCATTTATAAAGTTTGTTGTCCTTCACAATGTAATTGTCTTTTATATACTGGAGTCCCTTCGAGTCTAAACTACTGCCTAGTATATCTCTAATCCTACCCAATTCCGAATCTCCAAGTTGCAATGTTTGCAGCCAATCTTCATGCGTGATATTCATTATCGAAGGCACACTGTCAACTATAGCAGGGTCACTGTCCTCAACCGGGTTGCGTGATAACGCATCGACGTGGGACATCTTTTTCCCACCTCGATATTCTATTGAACAATTAAATTCTTGTAGTGCTAGCCACCATCGAGCTATTCTAGGAATGATGTCTCTTTTTAAAAACGTTGAGCGAAGCGCACTACAATCAGTGACTATTTTAAAATCTTTGCCTAATAGGTATGCCCTAAACTTCTTCAAAGAACATACGACAGCGAGTGTTTCCAATTCGTATGAGTGGAAATTCTTTTCTTCGGGAGAAGTTTGTCGGCTATAAAAGGCGACCGGGTGAAACGAGTCATTAGCAGACCTACGCTGCATGAGGATACCACCGAGTCCCACTTTGCTAGCGTCTGTGTGCAGTTCTGTCTCAGCTTTGTAATCATAAATAGCCAAAGTTGGCCTACCAACAAGTTTAGATTTTAAACTATTAAACGCCTGTTCCTGAACATCTGACCATTCCCACATGGCGTCTTTCTTTAAAAGTTTGCTAAGTGGGTTTGCAAGGTAAGCGAAGCCTTTGATAAATTTCCGAAAGTAGCTAACTAAGCCAAGGAACTGCCGGACACCGTGAACATTCTTAGGTTGTGGGAAATCAAGAACGCTTTGTATTTTTCTTTCGCCGGGCCTAACACCAGCGGCACTAATCTCGTATCCTAAATACTCAATCTTGTCCTTAAGAAAATGACATTTAGAAAGATTTAATTTCAAATTAGCCTTCTCTAAGAGTTGCAAAATTTCTTCTAATCTAGCCAGACACTCCTGTACATCCTTCCCAAAAATAAGCAGATCGTCTATGTACGCAGTAGCCTTACTAAACCTGGCTGAGCCCAAGATCTTATTGATCATGCGCTGAAACACGGCCGGGGCATTGGCCAGTCCGAAAGGCATACGATTGAATTCGAACTGCCCGTCGGGCGTGACAAATGCAGTAAGGTGTTTGCTCTGTTCGGCAATCGGTACCTGATAATAGCCGGACGCTAAATCCAGGGTAACAAAACAAGCCTGTCCTGCTAATCTGGAAATTTCATCCTCTATCAACGGCATCGGGTACCGTTCCTTCACAGTCACAGAATTCAAAAGTCTGTAGTCTATGCACATCCTTAATTGTCCGTCTCTTTTACGCACAAGGATAATAGGGCTAGCGTATTCAGATACCGATTCCCTAATAATATCCGCTTCTAGCATTTCCTCGACCATGCCACGTACTTTCTCTCGCTCATGATGTGAGAGCCGATATGGTCGGTAAACGACTGGACGCTGACTCGAAAGCTCTATATTCATTTGTGTAGTATTTGTACACCCTAGTTCTTTAAGGTTAGAGGCAAAACAGTGCGCATAATTATTCAACATACCTAACAGTGTATTTTTATCACTAGCAGAAACGTTGTCTCCAAAATGAACATTATTAGGATCGATCTTGCCATCTGTACACTCTGATGGCTGAGCTATGACTCTGTTAACTAAATCAACCTTTTCAGCACGGCATAAAGTGCTATCTTCAACTAATATACACGGGATTACACAAGGATCAATGGTTACGAATGAAAAACCGTTATTGACTTTCTGCACACCGCCACCGGTCATAAATTGGTTCTTGGGCTGTCCCGATAACTTACTTTGAATAAGAACCGTCCCCGAGAATGCCTCGTCAGTGCGTACCTTGACGGTCGCAGCCCCGTATAGCACTACCGTACTGGTAACTCCCAGCTTTTTAGGTTGGTCACTTTCCCCGATATGAGACTTAAAAAAAGGCATTTCCTTTCCCACATCCAAAAATCTTAACGACGACACGTCCTTATACACGACTATGTGAGGTTGCTCTGAGTAAGATTGTCCTACTAGCAACGGCTTGTCTAACAAGTCATCAGTCACTACCTTACAAGGTACCTCTCCCCCTACACCGTCGATAAATAAATTAATCTTAACCGTTCCCAATGATCTCACCATTCTATTTCCAAAACCTCGCATAGTGGAGGGCACGCCATCGTGAGTTAGTCCTATTAGACTAGCTACGGATTCTCTCATAAGAGTTACCTCACTCCCGAAATCTATAAATGCGTCAAAAGGCGTTAGCATCTCGTTGACTCTCACGCTCTTCACAAATTTAGAATTAGGGCTGGAATTCATAATACACATCGTACTTGTAACAGTGCCACTTTTAGGTGTCACCCTATTTTCCGGTTTGACGAAACAGTTTTCAGTTTTGTGACCTAGTTTGTGGCAATGATTGCACTTTATAAGAGGTTTAGGACAGCTAAGATAAGGGTGGCCCTTCTCTTTACAGTTAAAACATTGGATCGGTTGAGAAAGATTGGGTTTACTCATAAGCCTTTGTGTAGAATTAATATTTTTGAAATTTGGACGATCATTCGAGCTAGTAGAGTCTTTATTACTCATGAGAAATTGGAGTAATTGTTCAGGTTGAGAGCAACGCAATGCCAACGCGCTAGATTTCATGGTCCTATCACTAATACCGTGGATTATGCAATCAACGGCGCGTTTACCTACGATTTCGCAATGATTTAATAATGCCAGTTTTTCGTAGTAGTAATTTTCAATTGGTTCACCATATCTGCTCTTTCGCTTTAACATGTCCTCCAGGGACTGGCCATAATTCTGCTCACATGGAAAAGCTACCCTCAGTTTATTTTGCCACTCTGCCCACGAGAACAAAATTGAATTTAAACTTTCGTACCAAGTTTTGGCCAATCCCTGTAGTTTCTGCATTGCGAAATGAGTGGTGGTCTTGTCGTCCCAGCCATAAACCGCAGCGCACTCGTTAACCTTATTAAGCCATATATCAATACGTTGGTTTTTTGAAGCAGGGTCGAAATTAGGTAGTATATTTTGATGGTCTATCTTATTAGACGTAGAAGGTGCGCTTTGCGAAGTTGGCTGTGACGTCAATCCACCCCTTATAGACTTTATAATGGCTACAATATCTTTCGATGAAAAAGAGGGACTACGTGACCTTGATCTATCTCTGGACCGACGCCGCCGCTCACGCTGTTCCGGGCCCCTACGGCTGCGGCTGCGGCTCCGGCTGCGGCTGCGTCGCGTAGTCGCCCGTTCAGCGCTGCGTGATGTGCGTCGACGTTGGCTGCCCGATGACCGCACTCTGTTCCGGCTCTCGCGTTGTCTGCGTACTTCATCTTCTAGGTTTCGAAGTCGCTCTCGCTCGCGTTCCAACTCTCGCTCCTGCTCTCGAAGACTGCGGCCGTAACTTTGGTCCTCTCGACGAGTTGGACTCCGGGAGCGGCTTCGGCGAGGGGTTGTCAACCGTCGTTGACCTTCTCCTCGGCCTTGACTTGTTCTATCCATTCTCGAACCTCCGAAAAAAAAAAAATTGTGTTACTTATTTATTCAATATGAACCTTCAATTTCGTTAAGAAATATCAAGATTAACTTGTGCATAACTATATAAGCAACAGACCTTTATGCCTATTAATTAATTTTACCTGATGATTACTCATATTTAAATGGATTTAAAATGGCGGATTTACTTTTACGAGATTTTATCACAAAAATAAGGGTCTCTTAATTCGTCTTTTAATACCGAATGATTTATCAAAAATACTAAGTTAGACATGCGCTTGATTAGCAAAATATACAACCTTTCTACTTAATTATGAATTTTACCCATAGATGCCTTGTATTTAAAGGGATTTAGAATGGCGCTTCTACTAATTGTATGTAAAATTTTAATACGGAAACAAGCGCCCCTAAAAAAAATGTATTAAAAAAAATGTCGAGTCATATTAAAATTATTTTATAATTTAAACCCAGATCATTGATATAAAAACAGATGAAATTTGCTTAAGTACTTATATTTCATTTTTAGAAAATACACCCTCCGGAGTATATTTAATTGTTGGAAAAGTGTACTTTTACAGTTATTGCACACATATGTTGCATGATCGCTCATATAAAAATGGATAGACAACATTACCGTACCAGAGCCATTTCCGAAAATCCAATCAATTATAATAATAATAATAATAATAATCATCTTTTATTTACCATAAAAAGTACAGTCTTGTTCACTTATTTCTATTGGCTCTGCAATTGCATGCATCTTTACTTTAATTTTTTTTTCTTTTAGAAGTTAACCTGTACTATAAACTAAATCATACTTGTAATCATTTAAATATGCTTTTCATATGGCAAAAATTAGGGCGTGTACTTACGCTAAAAAGCGATGTGGCGATCCCACTTCTGAGATGTAGGAACTACACCTCTATGCTCCCACCAGCTTATCACCGTCTTGACGAAATAACAACACCTTCCAAGCTTGAAACTATTTCAATTTATTACTCTTGAACACTAATTCACACTTAAAGAAAATGCACCTCGACGACCAGTAATTGACACGACCGCTCAGCGCGGCGACCCAAGTCAGAATGCCCCAGAGTGACCGACCGTTTTTCTTTCGAAAACCCCCACCCATGCCAAGTTAATTTTTTTTCGTTTTAACTCTTCCAAGTGTTGCCATCGTATTAAAATATTTATGTACTAAAATTAGAGAGACTTTTTATTTATAATTCCTTAAGTTTTGACTAATAATTTGCGGATATTAAAACCGTAACGTTAAAAACCTAACACGATGAACCACTTAATAATGCATATTGTTTTTGCGGGTTTATAATGTCATTCGTTCATTTATTCGTGAGACGTGGTAGAGCTATACCGGCTTTGGACGAACATAATTGAGTTTATTACGAAAATCTAATACACTATTCTCCAGATAGTTCTTCTAACTGTCATGTTCGTTGAATCGGCGCTTAGAAGTAAACCAAGCTATAGCTCTCCCACTTAGTCTCAGACGAATGAGTGAGGCATTAACACCGTGGGCATCGGCTGGCGTCTCGTGCCCACTAACTTGGGGATAGTGCCCGTGCATTGGCTATCAGAAGGTCGTCAGTGTATGTCTTAGAAGTAAACCAAGCTATAGCTCTCGCGCTTACTCAGACCACTTACCAGCTGTTAACCCGTTCCTTGCACAAGAAAAAAAAACAGTTCCAACTACGCACTATTGAGGCCGCGTTCCGAGATACGCTCTGAGCGCTTTCAGCGCGCTAACATTCGTTCCGTTTTGACGTGAGCGCGTCCATAAACGATTTCTTGACGTCATGCATGACGTCATTATGGGCGCCATCTTGCAATTACAGTGCTCTGGCTCAGAGGCAATATTACTGTAAGCGCTGTCAAAAGTGACATTTCAAAAATAGTATTGTTTTTTGTGATATACCTCAAATTAACGTTTATCTTTTATAAAAACTATTTAATTACTTAAGGAATGGATATGACAGACAATAATAATTTAATATTTGGCGAACTATCCGTTTGATAAACGTCATAATCGCTGTCATAAGCGCGCCAACAGATCGTTCCGAATTGATATATCGCTTTCAACGTTCTAAGGACGAAAACTAAATCGGAACGGCTGTTAGCGTTGTGAGTGCTGACAGCGCTCAGAGCGTATCTCGGAACGCGGCCTGAATATCCACTGGAAAGATGAAAACAAGTTTTCAATATTAATTAATCAAAATTTGTCTTCCAGATCGACCCGGAATTAGTGCTGCCAACTATGCGTTCCGCGGTGGAAGAGCAACTGAATCTCATTGCTGTTGGCAGAGCGGACTTCCACGCCGTCCTAGCTCACACCACCGAGATATTCCGCCGCAAGTTCCAGTACTTCGTGAGGTCTATTGAAGCCATGGACCAGCTGTTTGAAGTCAGCTTCTCTTCGCTCAAAGCGAGCGGGAAGGCGTTGTCTCGCTGCGGGAAGTGTAGGCGGTATATGAGATACATACAGGTAAGTCTAAGAACTCCCCATTGGTCTAGTGGTTTAAGTACCGGGCCGTGATCTCGGGGTTCGATTCCCGGGTCGAGCAAAGGTATGTTTCGAATTTTTCGAACATAGCTCGGGTTTGTGATCACCAATCCGCATTAGGCAAGCATGGTGATTAAGCCTAACCCCATCATAGTAGCGATGACTTGATTTCTATGAAGGAGGCTTATGGCCTGCAGTGAGACAGAATATAGGCTTATTATTATTATTATTACTTTAAAGTCTAAGAATGGGGGCTATTGTGTGTGAAAAATCCGCTAGATGGCGTTGTAATATCTTCCAACCGATTACGGCTACGGCGGCCAATCTCAGCGATCAACCACGTACGCAGGATATATTATAGTGCACAAGTGTGTGCGCAAACAAAGGTGCATTCTCTATACCCTTGCCCTCACATTCCGATGGGACACCAATGGGACACGACCGGAGAGGAATTGGGCGCAGGACTAACGGCTTAACGTGCTTTCCGAGGCACGGGGGAGGACCGCCATTTATAGACTCCGAGCTAACCAATTTCTTTACCGAAAACTTGGGTACACATTTTGGGCCTGATTCAAATAAATTATTTTTTTAGTATCGCGTAGTATTGAACTAAGGGCTCTCTACGAGGTAATTGGTTGTTTTTGAAATGTCAATTTGACGAACGAAACAACCAATGAGGTTGAAGTCGCAACTCAGTCCAACGGTACGCCACCTGGCGGATTTTAAAACGTTAAGATATTCTGAGGCCAATAGCCCGCAGATCATAGTCAGCTTTTCTTCGCTTCGTGCAGCGAGCTAGATAAGGCTATTTTCTATTTTATATATTTATATTAGGTCGAGTGTGAGTTGGCGACATAATAAATAAGATGTATTTTTTTTGTTAATGCGGCTCAACTCAGTTTCAAGTAAGTATATTTTCTTCTAATGGACAAAGACAGTAAAAAGAAGAAGTTGCTATGGACCGAGGAACTTTTTTTTATTTGATGGCAGACGAGCAGACAGATCACCTGGTGGTAGTGGAAAGTGACAGTGGAGTTACAAGTAGGCTGCCAACGTTTACACCCCCTTTCCCCCGCATTGGGCCTCCGGTACGCTCACTCACGCAGCGTAACACATCACAGTGCTCTTTCACGCCGGTTTTCTGTGATAGCTTCAAGCTAGCTATTGACCAATCACATTGCTCAAAATACACATCTCATCTGTTCTGAGCAATGTGATTGGTCAATTTTCATAAGTCTTGGTTGGCAGCGCACTTGTGACTCCACCTGGTGTGTCCCAGGTGTCGATGGGCGGCTGCAATCGCTTACCATCAGGCGATCTGTCTGTCTCCCACCTATGTCATAAAAAATATGACTTTTTAATGTTTTTAGGCTAAACCGGCGCGTCTCCACTGCTCTCACTGCGACGACACGTACAGTCTGCCCCAGAACGGGACCGTGCGTATCTACCGGGAGCTCAAGTGTCCGTTAGACGACTTCGAGCTGTTGTCCTGGTCGTCCGGTAACAAGGGGAAGAGCTTCCCGCTTTGCCCGTACTGCTACAATCACCCGCCTTTCAGGTAAGTTATACGAATTAGTAGACTGGCAGATGGTGACATGGAGTCCCTGCCACGAAAGAAGTCCAGCGGATAAACATGAAACTAAAATTTAAGATTCGTTGTGTCCCGTGAAAAAAAAAACCGCCTTCAAAAACCACGAATTAAAAAGTGTAAAATAATATTAATAGTCGGCGCCCAATACTAGCTTGTAATTTAATACAACATTCAATGGACAACATTTCATATTTTTAACATGTTCATATTGCTTTTTTTAAATGAAAATACACATAAAATGAACAGACCCTTATTTTTTCTTTTTTCCAAATTTTGCCATTTTCATACATAAAATAATTATTGAAATTCTTTATATTCTAAATAGACGTAAGCGCCAAATGACGTCATCGGACGGCTGAATAGAGCGAAATTCCTTTGCTTATCATTGCTTTAATAAAAAAGGTACTACTGTCAAATATAAAACATAAATAATATATATTCGAGAAGCGGAAAAGTAAATGAAGAATTGTTATTTTTTGTTTCATAGCTCAGCAATTTTGAAATGTTGTCCATTATTCAACAAGGATTAGGCGGCGACTTCAGTAAAACCTTTTCTCGAGTGTACTGTGTTATAAAATGTTATTTGAAGTGTATAAAGTATAATATTATTTCACACTTTTTAGTTCGTGGTTTTTGAAGGCGGTTTTTTCGCAGATTTTTTTATTGGTTCATTTTTAGTAAAATCTCGAGCTTTGTCAAATACCCTATTGCAACTTGGGCTCTTATCTTGCTTACCATCAGGCTGAGGGGAGCGAATATACTGAGCCACTATAAAAAATTATATTTAAAAAATTCACCGTAGGGCTCAGGTGGGACTCGAACCCACAACCTTCCACAGTCCGGGTGGCTGCACTAACCATTTATGCTATCCGAACCCCTTGCTAAGACGACGAATTTTGTAAGTGCTTGAATCGTCATGAGCCGACGATAGTCTCATCAATATTGTAGGTATACTTTACAATATCCAGTGGAAACATTGTTACAAATATTTGACCACCAGTTAAGATGAAACTGCTAAACGAATATTATTGTGTTTGGTATAGCAATTCTTTGCAATTTATTCTTAAGTAAATAATACACTTAAAAAATTCACCGTAGGGCTCAGGTGGGACTCGAACCCACAACCTTCCACAGTCCGGGTGGCCCTGTCCCACCTGAGCCCTACGGTGAATTTTTTAAGTGTATTATTTACTTAAGAATAAATTGCAAAGAATGGACAACATTTCAAAATTGCTAAGCTCTGAAACAAAAAATACCGATTCTTTGTTTACTTTTCCGCTGCTCGAATATATATTTATTCATTTTTTATATTGCTTATTTACTGAGAAAAAAATTAAAAACTAAAAAACGTAAGATGACGTCATCGGACGGCAGAATGTAAAATATTTCTTTGCTTAGCACATTATAGTTTTAAATTTACGTAATGCCAAACCCATGACATGTAACTGTCAAAAAAAAAGACAACTTGTCAACGTTGAATGTATGAATGACGTTGACAATGTTGACACTAGTATTATTTAACTTTGACAGTAGTAACTTTTTTTTATTAAAACAAATGATAAGCAAAGGAATATCGCTGTATTCAGCCGTCCGATGACGTCATTTGGCGCTTACGTCTATTTAGAATAAAAAGAATTTCAATAATTATTTTATGCATGAAAATGGACAAATTTTGAAAAAAGAAAAAATATGGGTCTGTTCATTTTATGTCTATTTTCATATAAAAAAACAATATGGACATGTTAAAAATATGAAATGTTGTCCATTGCTATACCAAACACAATAAAAAATATATTCCCCAGGGACATGAAGAAGGGCTTCGGCTGCAACTCGTGCACGCACCCCACGTGCCCGTACGGCGTGAACTCCACCGGCGTGTCGGGCTGCGTGGAGTGCGACAGCGGCGTGCTGGTGCTCGACCCCTCCGCGCCCAAGTGGAAGCTGGCTTGCAACCGGTCGGTCACTCACGCAGCTTGGCGGTCGTTTTCATTAGTCAAATCCACTGCAACAGATGCTGAATGACTGGAACAGAAACGAGATAGGACCAGTATACCATCAAGAGATGGTCAACTCTGCAGAAGGTTTTCGACGGTTGCGTGCGTTTGCACACAAAAGGCTTAATATTAGGAAGGAGATTGATTGATGTGGAACTGCCCGAGTGCGAGTCGCTTGTGATGTGGTGTTTCACGCCCCATTTGGGGAGAAGTGACATTGAGATGGGACACAGACACAGATTTTGTAGGGAGTGAAGAATCGCACCGGGGAAAGAGCCCTTAGCAAGTACCTGGTGAGCGTCTCCCAAGATTCGGTCCGTATGCCGAGACGGTAGGAAGGACCATGGGCTGGTGGAGGGACTGTGTCTTTTTAGTCAAATCCACTGCTGGACGTTGGCCTCTCCAATTGTTCGCCACCGTGATCTATCCATGGCTTCTCGCATCCAGCTCTTGGCAGCCATCCTGCGCAGATTGTCCCCCCACCTAGCCAGAGGGTAATCTAGGGCGCCCTCTGGCTAGGTGGGGGGACGATCTGCGCAGGATGGCTGGCAAGAGCTGGATGCGAGAAGCCATGGAAAATCAAAAATGTCTTCATTCAATTTAAGTCCATACAGAACATTAATGAATGTCAAATATTATGTAATCTACCGCTCAAAATCAAAAATGTCTTTATTCAATTTAAGTCCATACAGAACATTTATGAATGTCAAATATTGTGTAATCTACCGCTCAAAATCAAAAATGTCCATTCAATTTAAGTCTATACAGAACATTTATGTTTGTCAAATATTATGTTCTCTACCGCTCAAAATTAAAATAAAAAATGTCTTTATTCAATTTCAGTCCATACAGAACATTAATGAATGTCAAATATTATGTAATCTACCGCTCAAAATCAAAATCAAAATTAAAAATGTCTTTATTCAATTTAAGTCCATACAGAACATTTATGAATGTCAAATATTGTGTAATCTACCGCTCAAAATCAAAATCAAAATCTAAAATGTCTTTATTCCATTGAAGTCCATACAAAACATTTATGAATGTCAAATATTATGTAATCTACCGCTCAAAATCAAAATCAAAAATGTCTTTATTCAATTTCAGTCCATACAGAACATTAATGAATGTCAAATATTATGTAATCTACCGCTCAAAATCAAAATCAAAAATGTCTTTATTCAATTTAAGTCTATACAGAACATTTATGAATGACAAATATTATGTAATCTACCGCTGATTCGGAATGCCAATTTCTACCGAGAAGAATCAGCAAGGAACTCAGTAGTTACTTTCAAATAATATGGTAATTACAATTTTCATTCTAATACACATTATGATTACAGTGATAGTGTGATATACAACGCTTATAATCAATATCGTTTAGATAAATCGACAAAGAAAAATTATGAAATGAATTATACATAAGAGGATAGGGGAAGAGATCAACATGTCCAGAAATCCATTCAAATAATCATCTACTTTATAGTAGCCTTTTTGCATTAGGCAGTTCTTCACATGCAACTTAAACTTATGTACCGGTAAATCAATAATATTTTGAGGTAACTTATTAAACATTCTAATGCTCAATCCTACAAATGAATTTCCAATTTTATGAAGTCTTAGATTTGGGACAGCGAGCCTATGTTTATTTCGCATGTTAAAGCTATGAAAATCTGATTTTTGCAAGTGAAAGTGCAAGCGTACAAACATAATACAATCAAAAGTGGCATTTGGCAAACGGTGATGATTAAGCCTAATCCCATCATAGTAGCGATGACTTGATTTCTATGATGGAGGCCTTTGCCCTGCAGTGGGTCAGTTATAGGCTGATACTTTACTTTACAACCCGACCCGTTTTTGACGAACCGTTTGGAACAGTGGTAGTGAACGCTGCCTTTGGTCCAAGGGTTGCGGGTTCGATCCCCGCACAGTACAAACATTTGTGTGTATGAACATGTCTGTTTGTGTTGGTCTGGGTGTTTGTATGTATTATAAGTATGTATTTACAAAAGAAAAGTATTATATGTATATATTTGTAATTCCGCTGTTGATTCTGATATCCGTAACACAGGTGCTTGAACTACCTATCTCGGAGTCAAATCAATGTATGTGATGTTGTGAAATATTTATTTATTTATATTTATTTATTTACAGTGCCAACCAAGTAAATATTCACAAATGGTCATTTACCTCTTCTTTCGATTTTACGATATAGATCGCTTTCTGTACAAAACTGACGGTAAAATGAGTTTAATTATACTACATACGTACCGACGTAACAAAATGAGAGGAGGAAGCCTCACAAAAGCTCTGACAAAGAGCGAGGGAAGATGTCAAAAAGAGAGTTTGAAACATTTACACTAGAAAAGAATCATTCACCATCATCACTTTGAATGGGTGCTGGTAATAGGGGACCAAGTGTGACATTCTCACCTTCCCTAATTCCCCCCCCCCCCCCCCCCCCTTGCTACGTTATCGTCAATCTTTTTTTTTTTAAGTGACAGACGAGCGAACAGTCCCCCTAATGGTAAGCGATTGAGCCATGGGGGTGTCCATGGCTCAATCGCAATACCAGTGACTCCACTGGTGTTGCGGGTGCGCTGCCAATCTTTAATCTCCCCTTCTCCCGGGTTTGGTTTGATTCTCTCAATGGTTTCTCACTTCTCTCTCTTCGTTTCAGATGCGACGTAATAATAAACATATTCGAAGAAGCGACTCGCGTGTCAGTTTGTGAGCAGCAATGCTCGGCGTGTGGCGCTCAACTCGTCACGGTCGAATACAAAGCTGAGAGGACTCGCCTCCCCGCCGCTCTCACGGAGATGACGGCCTGTCTGTACTGCGAGCCCAGCTTTAGTGCGCTGGTGAGTTTCTTATCTTATTTCTTGTCAAGGTGAAAGGTATCCCCACTAGCGACACCTATCGATTTAAATTGTTAGCTACTAAACTGGATCTATTTTAAACCATTTCGGAGTGACAGTCGCTAAACAAACATGTAAATAATGTGCCCTACTTTTTGATCTGTTTTGCACTCTAAATTTGGATTAACGCCATAAGTAGCCGTTTTTGGCGGTAATTCAAATTTTGAGTACAAAAGCAGACCCAAAAGTTAAGTATAAGTATTAAATAAATAGGATAAGTGTTTTCTGAGAGATTGCATCTTCGAAATTGTTAAAAAGATATCCGGTTTATTTACTAACAATTTAAATCAACTGGCGTCGTTAGTGTGTGCTACCTTAAGGTAATTTAGACTTTAACGAGGAAGACTGAAGAACTATTCAAATTGTAACGTTTGAATACAAAGCTGAAAGGACTCGCTTACCCGCCGCTCTCACTGAGATGACGGCCTGTCTGTACTGTGAGCCCAGCTTTCGTGCGCTGGTGAGTTTCTTTGTCAAGTTAATTTAAACTCTAGTGAGGAAGACTGAAGAACTGTTCAAATTGTGACGGTTGAGTACAATGCTGAAAGGACCGCCTGTCCGCCGCCCTGACTAAGATGACGGCCTGTCTTTACTGCGAGCCCAACTTTGAATGTGAGTATCTCTGTCAAGTTAATTTAGACTCTAGCGAGGAAGACTTAGATATTAGATCCTTATTCTATGTATTTTCGTTATGTATTATCCTTATGTCCCTTGTGCATTATCCTTATGTATTTTTCGCAACATGTATTGGTTTCGTATCGTATACTTACAAGCTCTTTGCGTGATCGTATCAGAAATGATGAGATCCGCAGGAGAACTAAGGTCACAGACACAGCCCAAAGGATTGCATGTCTCAAGTAGCAATGGACAGGGCACATAGCGAGGAGAACAGACGGCCGTTGGGGCGGAAAGTGGAAGGCCACGTACAGGAAGTCGCAGCCGTGGCAGGCCCCCCACTAGGTGGACCGACGATCGGGAGAATCGATTGGATGCGGGGGGCACAGGATCGATATGTGTGGAGAACATTGGGGGAGGCCTATGTCCAGCAGTGGACGTCTATTGGCTGAATTGATGATGATGATTTGTAATTCCCCTGTTGATTCTGATATCTGTAACACAGGTGCTTGAGCTACCTATCTCGGAGTCAGATCAATGTATGTGATGTTGTGAAATATTTATTTATTTGCAGATAGTAGGTACTGTCGCGTAGTCAACGTGCATCGGTCGGTTGCCATTGGGTGACGATTTTTGTCCATATTTTAGGGTTCATTCTGCATACATAGCCCGCCCACTCCCACATCCGCGATTCCCGTCTTGGAGCGTATGTCAGAGTTGCGTACTCTATTTCGATGGCTTAGTTCACAATTCTACTAACTACAGATTTGTAAATTTTGCTTGTACTAATATAACAATATTGGGGTATGTTAAAATTAAAGAATCACTGCAATGAATAGACTCATATTGTTTTATATTATATGACTTTGCCTTCGACCTGTCCACTTTCAAACTTAAAAAAACTAAAAAATGCTCTCCTGCAAAATTAACAAATCTGTAGTTAGTACAATTGTGAACTAAGCCAGCAATTTGATCTTTTGATCCCTAGAATGCTACGCTCCATAGCTACAAAAAAAGATGGTGTGACGATTTCACGTAATGTCCAAGAATGGCAAGTAAAGGCATTGGATAGGGAGGATTGGAGAGACTTGGGGGAGGTCTTTGCCCAGCGGTGGGACTCTGCAGATTAAATTTAAAAAAAAGTAGGCACTGTCTGCAAAAACAGTCTCAATTTCACCAAGCATACACCCCCACCTGCAGTCCCACGATTCACTGACCTGCACGTATCGCGTGCAAGTCAGTGAATCGCCGGAACACAGGCTGCTGTGTGGATGATGATCCATCCTACCCGCAGTCATCCTCAGGATCTCATTGCTGCCCCCCTAACCCTAAAATGGTCGTGTGTAGGTGGAGAAGCACCGCGCCGTGGCGTCGCGTGCGCCTATGGCTCGCGGACGTGGCGCGCGCGTTCGCACCGCCAAGCACCGCAACAAGCAGCCCAAGGACAAGATGGCGCAGCTCGCCGCGTACTTCGTCTAGCCTCCAGCCGCCCGGTGAGACACGACGTTCAGAGTCCGCGCCATGAGTGACACCCGCGGCAAAACACGGAACTAACATTTTAGATTTAAGCCACAGAGCCCTTTTTTCCCAGGAGAAACCATCATGGCCGTCACCTTGCTACACGGGAACAAGGTGGTGTCATCATCATCATCATCATCAGCCCATTTAAGTCCCCACTGCTGGGGCAAGGGCCTCCCTCAATCACATGAGGGGTAATTGCCATACTCACCACGCTTGGCAGACGGGTTGGCGAGGGTTTTGATATAAATGCAGAGTTTTCCTTCTCTGGGCGCTGATGATCATGCCAGCAGCTTTACCTTAGTCGCCTTTTACGACACCTCGGTAAGAGTGAGGGTGGTCTATTCTACTCTGCCGGGACCACACGGCTTACAAGGTGGTGTGTGGGACTCGAACCCTAACTAAAACCAATGGGGTGTCCATCTCGGAAACCCCAAAGCCGGCATTGGCCCTTACCACTAATCGCGCTCGCCGCTTCATCCCTATCGGGCGCAATACAGCCCTTCACCGCTGTACGACCTACCAGGACACCCGGCAATGTCGTCCCCCGTGGAGTCGTATACGCTCACGTACTGCGAAAGCCCGTTAAGTCGCCTCTTACGACAGGCCGGGAAAACCTTGACAGTATTCTTAAACTTTTTCACACGCGCTGTGTGTCCCCTTTGTTTGGATGTGACTTGTGTCCACAGCACACACAAGCCACCAGCTTATTATAAAAAGCGATCTAAAGTTATTACCGTACTAAAGCTCATGTCATCTCGTCCCAACACACAATGTTAAAAGGAGCTAGCACGATTTTTTTTCCGTGACTATCCTTAGTTAGCGATTTGTGTTTGTACAGATGTGTCTGAGAGCGGAGACTAATAGACAAATTACCGGCGCTAGATACACAATGCACATGGAGTCACAAGTGAGCGCACTCTTAGAGTTTAAAGGTTGGCAGCGGCCAACCTTTAAACTTCTCTTCCCCCTGATTAGGCCACCCTTATTCGGCGAAACGGCGCAAGCGCTGCTCCACGCTGGCTTTAACAAGCGTTTGAGTATTCAGTTTGTAGTTAATTAATTCTGCAATTGTGGTATTTTGGCTCGAGTATTTCACAAGCTCCAAAGTGGCTAAAGTGATAATCATAGGCAAATAAAATGAATTATTTCCTGACAAACATGGTTTGGCGGCTCTGTGCATCTAAACGATATAAATTGTCCGATCCGTCTGCTCGAAATCCGAAATGCGGCGAAAATTATTTAAAATAAAAAATCTTTCAAATTGTATTGTATGGACGCTCTAAGTAATGGGAGATCTATTATTTTCTAAATCTTTCCTTCAACGTAACTAACATGATGTTTGTAACTTTTATATTTATTTTATTGTAAGTGCAATAAATTAATCTACATACTATATGTGTTTTAATAATCAATAGTGGCAGTCCGTATAATCATGGGCTTAAAATATAGCTTGATTAGAATGACAGATGTTATTTGACCTTAATTTCAAAGAACATTTATATGTTTTATCATTTTAACAAGTTTAATTTCATAGAATTTTATTACTATTGACATAAATTATCATTTTTCTGTATTATCAATATCTGTCATGTTAATCAAGCTGTTTTACCGACTATAGTTTAAAATATAATTTTTAGAAAATAATTTTGGTATGTACCGAACATGATTCATCCATAGGACGTGATTTGACCCGATAATTTCAATCTGCGAATAAAAAGTGAATGGTAATCGAAATAAATGCAAGTGATTGTAATTATAGGTACATGATGGGCTTGGGTGGAAACTGCTCTTAATCCTTAAGTTGGCACGATTTAATGAAATAAATTCTATTTTTTATTTTTAGAAGAAATAAAGCTTCATTGAAAATTTACCGGTGACTTGAACTGGATCTCTTTGGTTAATTTGAGTGTCTATTAAATCTAAATTATTATCTAAACACCTATAACTAATAAAAAATACACATTGACAACACAAAATAGAAGTTAAACCTCCCTTATAATAAAGGGAGGTTTCCCTTCTATAATGTAAATCCCTTAAAATAGCTTGTCTTACCCGGGTATCGGTAAAATAAGAAACAAAATCGAAGTCTGTTATTCCACGCGGACAATAGCGTGCGCGGGAAGCTGATGAGGGTACACTTGCGAGAAAAGAAATGAAAAAAAACAAAATATTGAAGTCTTCATTTTATTGTGAAGGTTGTCACCTAGTATAATGTATAGATACAGTACGACGTAAGCTTACAATATATTACTGTATTTCTCGTTATATTAAACATTACACCTTGTTTGTATTCGTAAGGAGCGAATGACAATGATTTGTAGTAAAAACTGGGACTAGGTTAAAGTACGAGCCAGGAAAAGCAGCGCTTGGATATGTCATTATTTGTGGTACTTATTTTTACATGCGGCAGGTAAAGGAAACGACGGAGTACGAAATCGACGCCTATCTATACGATTGGATGACTATGGCTCGTGGCCGACGTTGTAAGGTCCCACTGCAGAACAAAAGCCTCACTACGCGGTAGGGTCATATGATCAATTAGATTAAGAAAAAGACGTAATGACAGCCGTACATTTCTGCTAGGGATTATCAAGAACTACACTTGTACATAGCACGTAAAATTATTATAAAAAGTCAACCGGAGTTGATTCACCAAAAATATTGCATACATTTCTACCGCAACATATCCACACGCTCGTCTCCTGGTCCGATATCAAGTCCATATGATATGAAGAAATCAGCACGATCACTATAATTAATACTTATTTAATTTTTTATGTGCAGCGAGCGAAGGGAAACTGTATTTACAACTGAATTTTGAAAATAGCAAATTCCTTTATGTCCTTCACAGTAGTATTTACAAAAAGAAGAAAACACGGCGCTATTTTACGAAGCAACCTATGGTTGCTAAGTACATAAACGCATAAAATAATTTACAGGATGTGTCTGTAATATTGAAAGGGTCATCATTATTAAACCTTGACTTGACCTCAAACATCTTTTGAGACGACTTCCAAAGTATTTTATTTAACCCTAATCTTTATTAGGGTGACCAGTTCTCCTGTATTCATAAGAAAATTAAGATTTTTTTGATGCAGGCAACCCGTTTATTCCAATAGAGGTAACTAGTCTCCCTAGCCTTTATGGAAATTATTTTTGGTTCTTTCCTGTTCTAGTTTCGGTAATTTAACAACCGTGCTATCTTCTTCTTGCTTCACACATCTTGCCTCAAACATTGCTTTGTCTAAGTGACGTCTATCGAAAGGGGTCAGCAAAACAACCCAGCTACGAAATATCAGGCGGTTTTAAAAATTAATATCACACAGCCCGGTCAAATAAACCAAGTAAATACAATACTCATCAGTGGCATATAGTTTTATATTTTATATACATACAAGTAATTCGATTTAACATGTTAATTTTCAAATCTGGACATGATAATTTATTTTATTTAGAGGATTATACTAATTCATATTTAGTGGATTTCACTTAACGAATATAATAGTAGATAAAATTGAATTCGGTTTAAAATACATAATTTCAAAAATTAATTTAATTTTGCAAAAAATTACGGGTCTGTGTTTATATTTATATTATATATCACAGATTAAGCCAATATGATTTTTCAGCAATATAAAATGTATATAAATATGTACATACATAAGACGTAGTTTATGTTAATAATAAAAATATATGAAATAAGTAAAAAACAGCATATTTTGATTGGGAAAAGCTTTTTAGCGAAATATAATATGTTATACAAATAACTATTTTAGCGATAAATTAAATAGTGGTGTCATTTTGGTCACATAGAGAATGAACTACCCTTATTTTCTAGCAGATTTTTCACTGTTTATTTACCATCTCCGTGACAATCACACCGTTGCGTTATAATATTTTTCGCAATAAATTATACATTAAGTAAGTAAGTAGATAATAAATTACAAAAATAATAAAATTATACAATTTACACTTAATAGTGCTGATATGCCTCAAAAATTTCACAACTTCGAATAAAAATATAATTTAACGCCCCTTGGGCAGACAATAAATTCAGAAAATATTATAATAGAAATATCCTTATAATTGATTAACTTGAAGAACAAATGGAATGTATTTATTGAATGATGATAATGCAGGTAACTTGTCTCGACCTACAGTTTACTGATTTGTACTATTTTCAAAACTTTATAATGCTTCGGTCAACGTATATTCATCTGATAGAATACTTATAATAAAGTTTTTACAAATTGTTTATTTTTTATTCTAGATTTAAAATTTATTCATATGGCTAAGATGAGTTTATGTAACATATTGCACATAAGTAACATAATGTCTTACTTGAGGTAATATGAAACCTATTATTATACGAAATTTGTTTATCGATTATAACATTTTAATTCTATGAATAAAACATTGTTTCTGCTTCCCTATTTCAATAAACTGTAGGAAAAAAACTTTACGTCCCTACGTTGTTCCACAGACTTAAATGAAGACTTAAATACAGATTTAAATTAATATAGTAACGGTTGTGCATTTTAAATATAACTCCTATTCACTACATTAGTTCGATTATATACTAATTGCGTACAATTCTAATGACATTGCAAGAACTACGCATAGTCTGAACGTTTAACATTTTGTTTCGGTATTCATTATGAGATTCATTTACAAAAAATATTAAATGTTCAGCCGTGTGTTCATGTTTCACTATACTATATATTAATTTAATCTCACTGATTTTTGATAACATAATTAATTGTCTAATAGCTTTATATACTTATAGCGATTATTTACAATACGATAATGAATACTTTAACATTTATAATATTATTATATTTTTGCGAAAGCAATGGTTTGACATTTACGTCAAAATATTACAGTAATCGTGTTAATGTGAGGTGACTGGGTACTGTTAATATTGAGTATCGCTGACATTTCTCTGCAGGGTAGGTATACGATTATTTAATTAACTTATCTAATTACATACTTATTATTAACGAATACGTTAATAAAATGAAATTTAAAATTCGTTATTTTCACTTATATTAGAATAATATGCGACAAAGAATGACGGTCGTTATTTTTTAATGCAAAATATCTATGTAAAATAAACTTTGTATCAAAACTGAATACTTTACACATGCCTCTTAAGTTTGAGAATAGGGAAAAATAGTGTGAACATCTTCTTACGGGATTAACTTTTAGTTAGAAGTACACTTGTGGGTACATACATTGAGTATCCTGAACAAATTGATGTATGCATGTATTTGTACTCTCAAGTATTTCACAAGTAGGCAAAGGAACGCTCTTTATGCCACTACGACGACTAAAATTTCTAACCTCACTAAATGGTCCGAATTAGTATGAATAGTATCATAATGCTGTAATTATCTGGGGATGGTGAACCGTTCATGGACTCGATTTACACATAATCCGAAGTTAGAGGTCAGCTCATTTATTATGGAAACATAATCTGCTTTTAACATTAAGATATTTTTTTATTATTACATTATACCATGCTCCAAAATCAAATTGATTTGTCTAGTTATGAATATTAGGCATAAATGAATTGTGCACAATTGTGGTGACATTTTCATTAACTAATAGTCTATTCCAACATTTTTTATAATTTCATAATAATGTTATTGTCCTCGAATAATAATATTATACATTATAATAAATTCTCTATTTTGATAAATTATTTATTTATATAATTTTGTCGCTAATCTTTGATCTTGGAATATGGTATAAATTACGGTAACAGTAATAAGAGTTACTTTGATTTATCAGTAGATAATATACATGAATGTAGGTAGTAAATAAGCTATGAATAGCTTATATTATATTGAGCCACTGAAGTATATAATATGCTATATTTAATTTTCACTATTTAAAGCTCTTAGTTTTCATTTGATGCGAGTTGTACCTCGCACCGAATACTAACGCCCGTCGCACTCACCGCAGGCTCTAATATTATCCAATACCGCTTTAAGTTAAATAGTCATTTAATATATTTGTCAGAAAAAGATAAGTTAGTATGTTGTACTAAATTTAACTGCTTGAATATTGTATTAGTTCACACTGCGAAGGGCCATAAAGATTTTAGATTATTATTATAATATTAGAGATAACAACTAGTAAACCAGTATAGAGTGACTAGAATATTAAAAAAAACAAAAGCTTCGCTTTTGGCAATTTTGCTCACAGTCATCACCATTTACCTACAAGACTCCCGCGGCACGTCCTCGATAACACTCACTCAGGAGTTAGTTAGGAAGGTCACTTGAATCATAGCACTTGCACTAGTGTCTGTTATTTTCACTATTTCATAAGATTCAAAGAAATTCACCGACCACTTCAACTCAGGCCATGTGACACCAACAATGCAAAACTAGAACATCAATGTGAAAGTGCAATCGTTAAAAACCTAAATGGTCCACACTTGAACTTTTTCTGCTATAACACACCAGCTGGAATGATCGTAGAATGAGGACACCACGTGGAGGCTCTCGACGTACTTATCGATCAGCTGATCAAGCTCCCCTCGCTTGAAGACGTGATAGTATCTGTGGTAGGTGACGGCGCCGCCCTCGGACGGTAAGCTGTCGGAACCATCGCTCAAAGATGGCAGTAACGGGGCGTGCGGTCCTGGCCGAGGCACCGGGATCGTAGCTGTGTCTTCAGAAGACGACCGGGTTTCTAGCAACTTCCTCTCTTTGGAACACTCGCTGCATGACGGCAGAGATGCTAGACTAGCACAGCCTAAAGACGCCGTGCTGCCCGTCTTGTCTCGTCTGCTCCAATCGCTGCCGGCAGATGTGTCGCTTGACTCTATTGAAAATCCTGATTTCAGAGGCGCGGTGCTGGTGCTCGAGCGCGACGTTATCGATTCCGGACTGATCTCCATTTTATCTAAATCGCTGGAGTCGGTCGATTGCCCAACTTTCAGCGAAGATCTTTTGTCAGTACTCGTACAAAGTGAATCAACGCTTATCTCAGATTCTAACGAGTAGCCGGTCTCTAATGATTGGCTTGTATCATATGCGCCTGAGTCTATTGTAATTTCTGGGTTCCCGTTACTGGAACATATGGCACTATCGTCATCCGGGTTCTTTGTCTCAATATCCGGCATTTTTTCTTCAGTAACTATTGGTTTGACGTTGTATTGAATATTGGCACAATTATTTAGGTAAATGTCCTCATCACTGGTTACTTTCATCGTTTTCTTTAATTCTCTGTATTTATTTATGATCGGATCGACGTCTTTCGATCTCTTTTTGCTTTTGGTCTTAGAGCCACATTTAGGAAACAGTTTGTTAATATCAGTCTCTTGTGTGTCGTTCATAGAAGTGATGTATTTATGCCTCTCTTGTAATTCCGCACTCAGTTTGTTCAGACCCTGCATTTCTGTGCTAAGTTTATTTATGTAAGGATCTTCTAAATGTTGTAAGCTATCTGAGAGTTCATCTAAAATTTTCTGAGTATTCCGATCTTCTTCTTCTCGTTTGAGCCTCAAAGAAATACTCTTTTCGCTACTGCTACTACTTGGTAAATCGAAATCTTCTTCGTTTATCCGCTTTGAATATTGGTCTATTTCTTGAAGTAGCTTTTCACTTAGTTTTTCTGCAAATTCTGTTAAGTGCTGACCTCGATCTTGATCTGCTGGCCATTCTTCTTCTTTTGCAATCATATCAGATTTGCATGTAACTAAAGGCTCATTTTGTATTCTATTAAAGCTTTCAGATTTGGAAATGGACTTTTCTGAATCAGTGCTTGATATAGAAACAGAATCGTAAGGAAATCGAGTGGGGCTCCTGTGACTCCTACTCAGATTTTCATCTAGTGAGCGTCCCTCAGGTCTATTAGGAGATAATCTGTTTAAGCTCCAAGTGGAATTGCTGGTGCTACCTTGTTTTGGAGAACGATCCTTTGATCTGCGTCCAGGTGAAAGGCGTTCCAAACTAGAATGAACTTCCACTAGAGCTGGTATGGGATTGAGATCTAGATCTGTCTTCCAATATCCTTAGATCACCGGGAGAAAGCTTGTTAAGACTCCAGTTACTGCTACTGCTACTGCTTGAAGTGCCTTGAATGATAGCTATCGCTTCGGCACTTTCGAGTTTTTCCAGATGTCGTCGTTTTGATCTAGGGCTGGATTGGATGACGGTTTCACAAGTCTCGTCCAAGGAATGTGCAACTTCGGCTGCGGCCTCAATGAGAGTTGTGGCTTGTGGCACGGGTATGGCCACTGATACCGGTGACTTGTCGGATGTAATTTCTTCTTTCTTTGATTCAGTCGTTTTGAGCGTATTACCATTTGGTAAGTCTGTAAAAAGAAAATACAAATTAATCTCTCATTGATACATATTGCCCAATCCTTCTTAAATTTTATTGTTAAAATATTTTTATTCAAATATAATAAATAAGTAGAATCCATTGGATTAGGGCGGCACAGAGCCGATCTGTGTGGAGAACATTGGGGGAGGTTTATGTCCAGCAGTGGACCTCTACTGGCAGAAATAATGATGATTATAATGAAGAAATAAGTAGGTAGGTAGTAATAAAATCTTTTTTACATAATTTTGAGGATTGCAATATTTTCTTGACAATAAAGAACGTGTTGTATATTAATCTATTACCTTTTTCCTGTGCAGTCTTGCGGAGTTCATCTGGCACAACGCTTATGACGCTATCCACGGAGTCTGGGGACGACACGCCACTCGAGTCGCTATCCATGTCGTCTATAGCTGGATTGAACAGTTCCAGCGACATCAATGAGGGACGAGCTTTCGCAGGTTCGGCTTTACTTGTACTACGAACTAATGGAAATGGCGGTCTCCTCCCGAAATTTCCCGCGGGGATCCCCTTATTTAGCATTTCTTTAATCTGCCTTATCCTCTCTTTTCGTTTCCTTTCCGCAGACCTAGAGTCTAATGTGTCTGTTGTCGGTGATTTGTTCGGTTCTTTGGATTTAAACTGAGGAATCTCCGGTAGCTCTGCAACAGTTTGCAAAGTTATTTTCGGATAAGGTTTGATATCTTGCAGTACAATTCTGGGTTTTATGTGATTAGTCTCTGCTGTCAGCTTATGAATTTCCTCAATATCTTTATTTATTTCTGCTATAAGCTCCTTGGTTACTTCAGTAGGTGTTTCTTCTTCCTCTTTGATTGGTGGAATAGGGTCGATCTCCTCAAATACATCTACGGTGATATTTTTGTTTATGACTGCTTGTAGTTCTGGTTTGATAACTTTATCATCTGACTCTGATTTTGGAGGGGAGTTTGGTTGACTTTTAGATTGTGGTTTCAATGGTACAGTGCATACCGAACTGGTTGTTGAGTAATTTTTTAAACTGTATTGTGCGACTAATATCTTGTTAACAGACGTGGGTGTTGTGACAGAGTTCGGTGATGCTGGTGGACGAATTAAGGGAAATGCTTGCTTTATTCTTGGAGATGGGAGACCTGGGGAACTCTTCATTCTAGGTGACGTCGGCACAGACGACACTTTTAGTCTTGGAGAGGTAGGACCTGGTGAAAGAGGAGTTGGTGATAAAGGATCGCCTGAACCATCTGCTTTCGGAACGTAAATCACAGATGCAAAACTGTCTTCGGAATCGACGCTTGTGTCGCTCTGTAAACTGCTATCTTTTGATGAATCAGGATCCATCCTCTCGTGAATGACGTCTTTCCGGGTAAGTTTTCTCATTTCCTGAGTTATTGTCACTCGGTGTAGGAACTTCTGGCACCGGTCCATGACTTTTCCAACCTTGGAGCATCCTCACGAACACGGTTACTTTATCTATATTCGTTGTAGACGTTTTAAACTTACTAGTGAGGCCGTTTTTTAGAGACTGGAATTTCTTAGCGGTAGTTGCCGATGTAGAGAATATCGAGTCACGTATTGAGTCTAAAGCGCCTGGCCTGCGGTATAAATATTCCTCATTGAGCGACGCTTGTTTTTGGATATTTTTCCGCAGTCGCTCCTTCTCTCGTAATCGTTCCACAGACATAAGTTCCTCATTAAGGGATGTCTGTTTAAAAACGCCGGGTTTCTTTGACTCTAACCTATACGTATGAATTTTAAAATTAGGCATTTCTTCTACCATGCTTTTCATATCTGTGGGTTTATCAAGGTCTTCATCGGCGTCATCTTCGTTAATGGATTTCTTTTGTTTGACGAGGCGCGGTTTTTTTCGTGGCTCGGTTATTTCAGGTGCTGGCGTTTCAATCGGAGGTGGTTCATTTTCATCGCCACCTAAACTGGGTAGGCTGGATCTTGAGCGGACAAGGGTTCGTCTTTCAACATCAGCAATGTCAGTTAAGCTTCTTGATTTCAAGGTTGAGCTTTCAGAGGCTTGTGTGATGAGTCTGGGTGGTAGAGCTTCATCTAGGCGTCGGAGTTCGATGGGTAGGTCTGCTGCAGGGGGCTCAGGCCTTGTACAAGTTCGGGGTGGCACCCGCGCTAATCCCCACGAAGGTAGGAAGGAACGACGACCAGCAAGCCTCTGGAGCGCCCTTCGTACGAATGAATAGCAGGTTTCATTGGGCGATGATAGCGAGGACGAGCCAGGGGAGCCGTCTCGAGTTTTCCAGGGTTCCATATATCTGTAAATAAGATATAATCACGTTAGTTACTCATCGAAATTGTTGTTAAGGACCAATGGCAAAAATATAATGCATAACTTACTGATCGTTATCTACGGATAGAAATCGAGGTGCTGGTGTTGGTGGACATAGCATAGCTGGCCGGTGCCAAGGGATCAACACATCCTGGAAACAAAAATGGTTTGGTAAGAATAAAAAACAGACTAGCACTCTTACTTATGTAGTGTTGTAGATAGTGATCAAGGGATTCATAAATACATGCGAGGGTATAATAAGTCTACCTATGGAATTGCCGTTTTGTATGGCCATTTTCTTAGTAGTTGTATTTTCCATACTAACTTTTTTAATTTGTAAAGTAACTATCTACTCCATAATTAACTGTGCTTTAATGGACAACGTTTAGGGACGTAAAGAATATTTTTTAGAAAAAAAAAATGTTTTATTAAAGTTATCTGTTAGTTATCCATAAGGATAAAAACGTCAATTCTGCTGAGTGAAAAAAGGGTCATTTTCAAGATTTTTTTGCATTACAAATATCTATACTTAATATACACCTTAAAATATAGTCTTAAATCAAAATCAGATTATAGTATGGTGACTTTTTTAAAGGAGTTTTAGGTACATCTAAGGGTACATCTTATTTTGTCTAGAAAAAAAAAACTGCAATTTAGTCATAGGTAAAGACCTATTACCTACACACCTACCTACAACCTAATTACTGAATAGGTTTGTAAAGTAACTATCTACTCCATAATTAACTGTGCTTAATGACAACGTTTTAGGACCGTTAGAAGAATATTTTTTAGAAAAAAACAATGTTGGTATTAAAGTTATCCTGTTAGTTATCCATAAGGATAAAACGTCAATTCTGCTGAGTGAAAAAAGGGTACCTAATTTTTTCAGATTTTTTTTTGCACTTACCAAATAATTTCTATACTTTAATATACACCTTAAAATATATTCTTAATCAAATCAATTATAGTATGGTGACTTTTTTTAAAGGCGTTTTAGGTACACTCTAAGGGTACATCTTAGTTTTGTCTAGAAAAAAACAAACTGCAATTATTCATAGGTAAAGACCTATTACCTACAACCTAATTACTGAATAGGTACCTGAACGAGAATGTTCTAAGTATCCCTATTCCTTTATGATCACTAGTAAATACTCGCCTTAGTAATGGCTCATTACTAAGGCGGGCAAGGAGCAGTTTGCCGCGGGGGTGATCTTGGTGAGCTCGATCGTCACGTTTTACTGAAGCAATGGCAAGTTGGCTCATGTCACCATTTATAAAAATAACTTTTAATTCAAATATGATTCCGTACAAGGGTACGAAATATAAAAACTTCAATTAAATAAATAAGGGATTGCTGTATAAAATCAACTTAAACCCGTTATATTTTTTTTCTCTTGATTGAAAACACCGCCCGCCTATGGTTCTACGTCAACATTATTGTAAACAACAAAATGTCAAACGCCTGTTTCAGGTTATACGTGGTCTTTTATTTATACGCCTTTTATTCCGAAAAAAAGGTTATGACAGTCACGCGTATTGCTTACAATAAGAGTGACGTCACGCACGGCACAGATAATTAATAGACCATCATGGCGGACGACTTTTATGGCTGTATAGCGAAAATCTACTTAATTTAAAATATATTAGGAAAGATGCTTAAAAAGGAATCATTTTTTATGGCGTAATATATTTGTAATGAGCCGTTCTATCAAATAATAAAAATAGTGGCAACTAGCCTATTGGTTAACATGCAACATCTTTACCTGAGAGTGGAATTCTTGTCCCATGTGCTCCATAGACCAGACTGTGAGGATCAGTTTGCCCCCGATCCTGGTAACCCTGGCCATCTCCCGCAGTGCCATGGCGCGTCGCTCCACGGTGGCGAAGTGGTGCACCACCGCGATGGACAGCACGGCGTCGAACGACTCATCGCGGTATGGCAGGCAGAGATTGTCGCATACTACCACCTGTAGGATGTAAGGTTAATTTAGCATAATTTTGAATTTAGTAATCTATGATTGGCTAAAAAAGAGCGATGGTACAGGCAGGTAAGTGTAATGCTGGCCGTTAGTTTGCGCCCTGGTACAATAGCTCATTTTAGACTAAATTAATGATTTCTGCGCACTCAAGATCACCCCTAGACTTATTTGCCTGTAGGTTAAGAACGCGCCTTTCATGCGGGGGTCTTTGACGAATCCAAGCATGCACCTCTGGATTTTTTAAATCTATGTGCACATTTCTAAATGTTGTTAAAAACCTCAACATCATTTTTAAAGACCTATCCATAGATACACGTATAGGTTTGATGAAAAAAACATTTTTGAGTTTCAGTTTCAAGTATGGAGACCCATACAAGTTTCAATAGTATAGTTCTTATAGTTTCAGAGAAAATTGGCTGTGACATACGGACGGACGGACAGACGGATAGACATGAGGAATCTATAAGGGTTCCTTTTTTTGCCATTTGGCTACGGAACCCTAAAAAAGTTCGATCTGTCCCCCTGCTGCTGATGAGGGGATAGTTAGAACTTTATTCACCTATCTTACAGATAAAACTGATCACGATACTTTAAATAATTTAAAGCACCTACTTCAATTTGATTTTTGCGTCCGTGGTACTTTTAAAGTACCTAATAACTAATATTTATACCTACTTATACGTATTTTTTATTGTATGGTGGACAAATTTTCCCTCTTATACCGGGGGACAGATAAAACATTCAGGGAATGAACAAAGGTTGAACTGGCTCCTTTTTGCTTACAGGGGGACAGATTAAACTTTTTTGTCCTCTCCGTCACCTTATGGTGACAAACGGGGACAGATCGGAATATTTCATCCCGTAATTAGGATTGTTTAAGTTGAAAGAAACTCCCACTTAACATTTTGTGCCGTCTATGTGTTTGTTTATACGTTTTGTTGTATTTTTTTGTTTTAGATGGTGTAAGAAGTCAATTAAAATAATATCCAGAAGAATATAATCTCATCCATACCGGTAAATTTTCTTGAAAATCGTCTCTTTAATCACTCGATTTTGGCAGAGTTAAAATGTTTTCGGCATAAGGAGACACAATAGCAGCCATAAAAAAAAATTGTTTACTCCCACTTACATAGAGATACATTGGGCTATCTTGTGGATGGTTATATGCCTATCTAACTATCACTTTGACGATTTCATAAATATGGCGTTGCATTGACTCGTTTCTGTAGAAAGTAGGACAATACTAGAAATGATATCTCTTTTTTTTATGCTAGTGGCGACAAACGAGCAAGCGAGTCTCCTGATGCAAAGCAATCATCGCCGCCCATTAACATCCGCGAAATCAGAGAGATCGCTAATGCTTTGCCGGCCTTTTTAAAAAGGAGTACGCTCTTCTCTTGAAGGTCCCTAAGTCGTAGCCGTCTTTAAATACTCCCATAGGTAAACTGTTCCACAGAACTGAGGTACGTGGTAGAAAGTTCCGCGAAAAACGCACAGTATTAGACCGCCATTCATCGAGATGATGAGGATGGAATGACAATCGATTGCGTGTGGTTCGATGTAAGAATTCAGCTGCAGGGAGTAAGATCAAACAGTTCCTCAGAGCACTACCCATGATAGATGCGGTATAGAATGCTGAGGGAGGCTATATCCCTGCCGCAGTGCTAGAGGATCAAGTCGACTAGAGAGAGTTAAGTCACCGACAAATCTAAATTTTAAAAATCCATTGTGGCACGTCAGAAAGTAGTAATTACCTCGTTGTCATGATGGCGCGCGTGCGTCGCCAACCTGGTGCAGCGGTCACCCCCCACCGAGTACACCGACGGGTTTAGGCTTAGGTATTTTCCGTTGCCGCAACCTGCAAAAAAAAAATCATTGAACAAACTAAACAGGCATCTTCTATAAAGGTGAACGCGTAACATTCTAGGCCGCATCTGGTGGCTTATTTTGAAGCCGTCCCGTAACGAACGAGACTATACCTGTCGCATCCAAACAAATAAGAGAAACTAGCGCGTTTGAAAGAGGGGGAAGCTCCGATTCGGTGGTAACGTCTGCTTTGAATTAGGTCCTCTGGTGCGATTGTGGTCAAGCATCACATAGCTTATGGTGACGGGTAGGGCACACTAGCGACGCCAATTGATTTTATTTTTTAGCTACTAAACCGGATCTATTTTAAACAATTTCGGGGTTACAACCTCTAGGCAAACACTTATACTATTTATTAAATAACCATGCACAAATGTTCGGTCCGTTTTTGTACGCGAAAAATTGATTCACGCTAAAAGTGGCCGCTTTTGGCGGTAATCAATTTTTCGTGTTTGCGTTGGACCCAACATTTGTGCATGGTTATTTAATAAATAGTATAGGTAAATGTTTGCCGAGAGGTTGTAACCTCGAATTGGTTTAAAATAGATCTGGTGTCTAGCGTGCGCCAATTGATTTAAATTGTAAGCTACTAAACCGGATATCTTTTTAACAATTTCGAAGCTGCAGCCTCTCGGAAAACACTTATACTATTTATTTAATACTTAACTTTAGGGTCAGCTTTTGTACTCGAAATTTGAATTACCGCCAAAAACGGTTACTTATGGCGTTAATCCAAATTTCGAGTGCAAAAACAGATCAAAAAGTAGTGCAAAATAATTAAATAAATAGCATAACTGTTTGCTTAGAGACCCCCATTCCGAAATCGTTTAAAATAGATACGGTTTAGTAGCTAACCATTTATTTGGTGCCGCTAGTTAGGGCTAACCGTCGCCTTAAGGTCACCTTAAGGGTGATCTGTGGGTAGCCCTAACTAGGGTACGGCACACTAGCGACGCCAATCGATTTTAATTTTTAGCTATGAGTAGTTTAGACCGGATCTATTTTAAAGAATTTCGGGGTTACAATCTCTCGGCAAACACTTATACTATTTATTAAATAACCATGAACAAATGTTGGGTCCGTTTTTGTACGCGAAAAATTGATTCACGCGAAAAGCGGCAACTTTTGGAGGTAATCCAAAATTGAAGTGCAAAAGCAGACCAAAAAGTTAACTATAAGTATTAAATAAATAGTATAGGTGATTGCCGACAGATTGTAACCACGAAATTGTTTAAAATAGATCCGGTCTAAACTACTCATAGCTAAAAATTAAAATCGATTGGCGTCGCTAGTGTGCCCTACCCGTCACCTTAAGCTTTAGTTAACACTTATCGAAATTTTGTTGTATGTAGATTATAGTAAAATGTTACTTTCACCTACATATTATAGAACCAAGAAAATTTACACTTTATTGCATACAAATACATTGGTGCTATTGAAAAAGTTAAAATAAAGCATTATGAGAGATACGTATCCAGGCAGCTTTATCTTTTTAATGACCTCTTCCGAACAACTCTGGGTCACCTCAACTCAACCACGTCGGCGTCGTGCGGCTCGCCTGATGCAATTGAATCTAGTCTGGACATTGACAAAAGATTTCGAGCAAAATTTTAATTTTTAATCCTTACTTTCTAAAAATGGACCGAGGACGAGGTTGAACGTCGAACTACATAGTTTACGAATATCTTTTTGTAAATAAGGAAGGAGATTGAACAGAATACCTAGGTAATCCTCAAATTATTGGCCGTGTGGTGCTCGGCAGAGTAGAATAGGCCACCCTCACTCTTACCGAGGTGTCGTAAAAGGCGACTAAGGTAAAGCTGCTGGCATGATCATCAGCACCCAGAGAAGGAAAACTCTGCATTTATATCAAAATCCTCGCCAACCCGTCTGCCAAGCGTAGTGAGTATGGCAATCACCCCTCATGTGATTGAGGGAGGCCCGTGCCCCTGCAGTGGGGAGTTAACTGGGCTGACGATGTTCGATGAATCCTCAAATTAAAACAATGAAGTTTCCGTCAGCTTATACCTACTTAATATAGGAATAAGAATTCTGAACAAAGAGTAAATTTAATTATTTCACAAAAATCCAACCGTAAAATAGCATTTGCATGAGTCATAGTTTTCCAGTTAGCGCTTTTAATGAAATGGCTATAGTGTCATTGGTATCGCGAAGTTTCCAGCGAAAGGGGTGAAGCAGAAATGTCACAGGTTATCGTGATAAGTGACGTCACCAGGTTCAATAAGCCTTGTTAGTTGGTTGCGTGAGCGTGTGCGGAATTGCACAATGAAGTGCAATTAGTAACCCCCTTGGGAATAAGCGTGTGGTGATTAGGACTTCTTCGAGAGGAGGCAGTAAGTCCCTTACCTAATTTGCATTTGTTGAGTTACCTACCTAATGGTAGTTACATGCACACAGTTGCCAGTTTTGCCGGACATTTGGATAAATAGATGGTCTCCGTAAGTTTTTACGAAAAGATTATAATATCGAAGAAGTTAAGGGGGGTGGCAATTTTTGTTTTAGAGGGGGGGGGGGGGGCAAATCTAAGCTTTATCTTGGTGAGTAGGGGGGGGGGGGGGTAGGGTAGAATAGAAAAAAGGCTCCTAAAAGGCAGATGAGTTTATTATTTCAGCGCAAAGTTTAGAGTGGGATAGATGGTTTTATTTTTTGACTTTATTGAGTTAAGTCTTAACAATGTAAATAGACTTAATTTGAAGCCGTCCCGTTGCGAACGAGAATATACCTGTCGCATCCAAACAAAGGAGTCACACAGCGCGTGTGAAAGAGAGGGAAACTTCGATTCGGTCGTAACGTGTCCTTTATATTAGGCCTTCAAGTTTTTGGCCCGACCCGGGGATCGAACTTGTCGCTTTTTAGTGCGACACACTAACCACTACGTCAAACTTTGACGACCCGTTTGGAACAGTGGTAGTGAACGCTGCCTCTGGTGCAAGGGTTGCGGGTTCGAACCCCGCACAGTGCAAACACACACATGAACATTACTGTTTGTATTGGTCTTGGTGTTATCTAGGTATTATAAGTATGTATTTACAAAAGAAAAGTATTATATGTAAGTATATATTTGTAATCCCACTGTTGATTCTGGTATCCGTAACACAGGTGCTTGAGCTACCTATCTCGGAGTCGAGTCAGATCAATGTATGTGATGTTGATGTTGTGAAAAATATTTATATTTATTTATAACGAGGCAGTCGGACTTATTAGGCAGGTGTGCATATTTATATATACATATATCACATAAATATGTCGAAATATAATGAATATAAATAGGTATGTTATAAAAACTCTTTGTATCTTCATTATTATTTCGTATTTGATAGAAATGGGGATGAGTCCTGCGTCTCATAGCCACTGCGACCAGTAGATGATCTATTGTAGGCAGCCCCGTAACCTATTACAGCACCTCATGTAGCTCCAGTTCCAGGATAAACCCGAGAATGGAGCTGATGGGGGAGCTCTTGATCTCGTCTGCTGAGATCATGTGTGCTCCCAGGTGCCGGCTTCTGCTAGCGGTGCAGCGCTATGCACTCACCGAGGACGTGCATAGTCGTTTCCTCGTCCTCGCGACAGAACCTGCGGATTTTGGTATCTGAAAGGCCCATGTTGTGCACGTGCTTGTTTAATTTGCAGTGCCCTATGAGGGTCCGAGTGAGTGCCCTAACATGTCCTTTACTCAGTTTTATTATTTCTACAGCTCGTCTCTGATCGAACGCCTGTATCAACGCCTTAGACTGTTCTAGTCGAGGTAGTATATATATGTATCTTCATTATCAGACTTAATAATTTGAGAATGTTACGTGGATAACTGTAATTGGCCTTTAAAATTTTATTAAGTAAGATTGTAACCGATATTGTAATATGCTGGATATTTATCATCATTCGCTTAAATCACTAAAGTCGGGCCAAACTAATAAGCCACATTTGACGTTTCTCAATTTTAGCTACAATGAGAGGTGACCTACTAAAAAACATCGATTAAAGTGAATAATCGAAATGTACCTACTTCAAACAAGCGTGAATCGAATACTACGTACATTTAATAATGGAAAAGAAGTTACTAGTAATTTTATTTAGAGAAATGTGAATCAAAATTTATTGAAAGAAAAGAGGGTAGTAGGTACCGATTTTAGATATTGATCGATTTTAGATTTATGATGATGATTTATTTCTTTTTCTTCGAAATAACAGCGCTTTAAATTGTGTGCCATAAATGGTTTATCTGTTTACCAAGTTATCAATGTATTTATATTTTTAAGCAAGAGAATAAACGTTTTATTTTAATCAGAATGTGACTTTTCATTTATGGTTGCATTTTCCTACACGATTAACATTGTATTCGTTCGATTATATGGGGTACCCTCCTCCCTATGAGCTTAAAAAGAAAATGGGTTGACAGATACAACATTTTACCAACGTTCAGTTCTCTAGAAATTGTGCTTTTTTAACATAGAAATATTGTTAAATTCAATGACCGTTACAAGGTTACGTTGTCAAATTTTGTTGAAGTGTCAAATATGGCCTTTTATTTTGGCCCTACTATAAACATAGTTTTTTCGTATTGATTTCATGTGACATCTGCCATGTTTTTAAAATGTCACGAGCACGAGAATTGGGCTCCTTGACCCCAATTCTCGTGCTCGTGATATTTTAAAAACATGGCGGATATCACATGAAAACAATACAAAAAAACTATGTTTTTGTTATATATGTCGTATGAAAATAACTGTCACGAGCACGAGAATTGGGGTCCTGTTGTTATACCAAATAAATAAATAAGTACGTGGATGATCATAATCAAAAACGGTCATAAGCGTCAATCCATACTAATATTAAAAACGTGTTTTATACTGTCTGTTTGTCCGTCGTTAACGTCAAAACATGATTGACGTGTTTTTAAGTGGACATAGTTAAAAGGATGAAGAGTGACATAGGCTACTTTGGGGCAAACCTTTCACGCGAGCGAAGCCTATATATTTAGATGAAGTGAAAATATTTATTATTCTAATTTCATCTGTAGCGCAGTTTCCGCCGTACAATAGATCGACACGCGGCGTGGGCGTCTGTACAACGGACGGTAAGCAAATTGGAATGTACTGAAAGCATCAGTACCTGCTTCTTGTGGGCGTGGTAATAATTAGGAGAGAAATATCTGTAATGGCCGACCATTTGTGTCGGTAGGTACGGTCAGCAACAAAAGTAGCTTAACACTTTAATACGACATAGGGCGACACTGAAAGTTCTTAGAAAATAAGAAACTGAACAATTTAGCAAGTTGTTACTTTTATTATATCTACCAGTTAGTGTACCACTCTGCGGTAACTGTTTTTCGATCCTCTAAACAAACTGATGCGATATGTCCTGTCCTTCCGAAGAACGAGGCGACCATCTTCTTTCCCACGCTGCGACCTCTCTTCACTTTAGTTGGCAACTCCTCGAATGGAAACACCCATTCAGCAGATTGTCTTTTAGTTTCAGGATCATAACAATAAATCTTTGAACCATTTCGCGGCACCAATCAACACCGCGTGGTTATTGGGACTCTGTCAAATTATGAGGTATCCACCGGGCACAAAGCTTCCTGGCCTCTAAATGTTCATGAATGATTTTGTGTACTTGAAACTTGTCAGTGCTTGTCACGCCGTTTTTCTGTGAGGTCGTGGTATCATTCCGGTCGAGCCGGCCCATTCATGCCGAAGCTTGGCTCTCCACCGTCGATGCTGAATGCTATACACTGTTGCGCAAAATAATTCTAATACCTATATGCTTAAGATATGTGTTTTGAGCACCAGATATCAAATAGTCTTTACTAAATAAATACATTGCTTACATATTTCTAATCTCATCATAGCCGCCCGCTTAAAATAAAAAAAATACATATATCTAAAAATTTGGGTTCAAACAGAATCTAACTAACGCATGTTAGGTCCGTATTTGTACGCGAAAAATCTATTCACGCCAAAAGCGGCCACTTTTGGCGTGAATAATTTTTTGGCGTACCTACGCGTTGGACCCAACATTTGTGCATGGTTATTTAAAAAATGGTATAAGTGTTTACCGAGAGGTTGTAACCCCGAAATTGTTTAAAATAGATCCGGTTTAGTAGCAAAAAATTAAAATCGTTGGCGTCGCTAGTGTGCTCTACCCGTCACCTTAAAAGAAGAACCCTCGGGCACGAACAGGTGGTTTCGACTCCTACGCGTGACATTTAGCGAGTTACCACGTGTATGAACTCTAACTCTACAAGTTACAGGTGAAATTTAAACGAACTGTTTTTGGAGCATTTCTGGAACTTAGAATTTAATTCTGGCCACTCTTCGGAATGAAATCTAGACACAGATTACTTTTTACAACGTTTTTCTATTCTATTCCATAAAGGAAATAATGTAAGTACTTTGAATGTATTTAGGCACTTATTTTGCAGACTAATTGTATGCACTCATGATGTATTCATCATGTTAGATAGATAGATAGATAGATACTCTTTATTGCACAACATACAAAACTTAAAAGCTTAAGCTACTTAGTACGGAATCAGGTCAACGTATGAGATGTTGTGAGAATTATTATTAATTATTATTATTAAAAGCTAGGTATACAGAGATACAATGTACAATTTAGGCGGTCTTATCGCTGGGAGCGATCTCTACCAGACAACCTTCAGGTAAAGGACATTAGATAGAAGAGGGGAGGGTGGTGCAATCCTTTTGATTATGACATGTTGTCATCTTTCAAATTTCTTTAACCGATTCTCACCTTTGTGTCAAACACGTTTGGTTCAATATCAATTAAGGAAATTTGACAGATTGTGTTAACCTGATCTGTGGCTGTCTGTACCAACTGATAGTTTGTTTTGGTGTGGGTGGTCTTACAAAGATCTGTTTTCTGTGATCGGGCGGATGAGCTATGATAGATAATATTGTTCGGGAATATATTACGTTGTTATTTTGTTATAATGTCAAAGGTTACTCTTGTTAAATGTCGTCTTACCAAGTAACAAAGGGAGGTAAATTAATTAAATAAAAACATAAGGAAGAGAGATCTTTAATTAAGGAATAAATTGGGTATGCCTACCAGGAGGGATGTCTATTTAGAGGATTGCTTATAGAAAAATAACCAGACCAATTATGTGACAAATAAAATGCTGAGGAGAAAAGAGGACGCCCACTAGCCACCTGGTGGTCCACTGTGGCCAAGGACTTAAAGCTGGCCCAAGCAACCATTTCGACACCCAGGACCCCAATTCTCGTGCTCGTGACATTTATATCATACGACATATATCACTAAAAGATAGTTTTTTGTATGGTTTTCATTTGATATCCGCCATGTTTTCAAAATATCACTAGCACGAGAATTGAGCTCCAGGACGAACGAAGAGAGCCGACCCCAAATAATGGGAAATGGCTAGGACAAAGAGAGAGAGAGAGAGAGAGAGAGAGAGAGAGAGAGAGAGAGAGAAGAGAGAGAGAGAGATAAGCTACTTTAGAGCATGCAGAGAGGAGACGGATCTCCATAAAATATAGTAGGTACTTGGACTGCGACTGATTGCCCAGGGCCAGGATCAGTATCGGTATATCATCAGGCGATGATTACTGGAAACTAGATTACATGCACTTCAGCCACTAAGTATTTGTGATGTTGATGGCATGGGAATCTTTAGGGATAGGTGAAGTACAAAAAATCTTTGGTTCTGGTTAATGTAGTGGTAAATGACGATAATGACTTTTAGAAGCCACAATCCAGCAATTGCGTTGTAATTATATCAAAATATTTATTTTAAACGCCCCGTTGTTGGTCTAGTGTTTTAAGTAACGGGCCGTGATCTCGGTCCAGGGTTCGATTACCGGGTCGAGCGAAGGTGTGTTTCGAATTTTTCGAACATAGCTCGGGTTTGTGACCACCAATCCGCATTAGGCAAGCGTGGTGATTAATTCGGAAGAACAACAGCTGTCTTAATACGGTAGCAATGTCTTGAAGTCTTGAAGCTAATAACAGGTCTTCACTGATAGAATTAAAGTAGGTAAATACTAGGAGATACTTTACTTTATTTTTATTTAGTAAAAATAATAATAAAAATGCTTTATTTATCACACAATGCTATGCTATGCTATTACAGTTTTTAACTTAGGAATAAATGGCGACCCTGTATTTTGAGACCTCCAGGTCCCACCTGTAGATTAATGATAACAAATTAAATGACTGTGCTTGTTTTTTTTTGTGTGTGTTAGAGTGTGTGTTTGTGTTTGTGCGTGTGTGTGTGTGTGTGCGCGCGTGGTTGCACGTCTGTGTGTATTTTTATGTGGTTGTCATATGAATTTAATGTACGTTTTTGTTAAAGACTCAGTTTCTGCGTAATTTAGTTTCAGTAACCATTCCTGTAGAGTTGCGTAATATTCCTTACGAGTTTTACTGTAAATATTCAATACCCTATTTAGCCGATTATAAAGGTATGGTGCGAGAAAGAACAGATGTCGTCTTAGAAAGACAGTTTTATATATTTTAACTGTAGATCGGAGTCAAGTTCAACAGTGGTGTAGTCTAACAAATCGTCACTTTCCATCGGCGCCTTACACAGTGCTCGTGTCAGAAAATTACGCGGAGTACGGCATGAACTTAAATTTATTATGGCGTCTAATAGAGACCTTAGAACGGCAGAGTGTGGAGCAAATTGAATTCATTAAGTATAACCCGCTGGAGGGGCGATGCAGTTTATATTGCTCAGGGAGCGCAGAGCCAGAAACGTGATGGAACACCTACTTAAATAAAAGAGGGTTGGTAATGATTTCATGTTATTCGATTAGGGGAAAATCCCTTGCGAGATAAAAAAATGTGTATGTACATATGCTGTATCATAACTAAGAAAGGGCTTAAACCTGCTCCAGAAGATAACGTTTGAAATTCCATACTTATTTATACCTACTAAGTATGGAATTTCATGGCCGTGTGGTCCCCGGCAGAGTAGAATAGGCCACCCTCACTCTTACCGAGGTGTCGTAAAAGGCGACTAAGGTAAAGCTGCTGGCATGATCATCAGCACCCAGAGAAGGAAAACTCTGCATTTATATCAAAACCCTCGCCAACCCACCCCTCATGTGATTGAGGGAGGCCCGTGCCCCAGCAGTGGGGACTTAAATGGGCTGATGATGATGATGATGATGATGGAATTTCAAACGTTATTTTACTAGTATTAGTTGTACCTTAATTATGTATTCTGACCGTACACAGTACTCGTATATAATATTACCCAACCAGCACTCCAGAATTGCGGCTTTAAGTGTCTTGTGGTTTTAAAGGTCGAACTGACAAAATGCATTTCGCACCCAAGAGCTGCTGACTAAGTGACACGTATTCTGGTCACATCTTTGCCGACTTTGCAAGGCGTCTAGGGGTGCATGGCTAGTCCCTTCGTATCATGCTCATACTTACGCGGTGAGAGCTGGACAGTTTAGTACTGTGGATAAGGATCGACGCTGCATACGAGACTTTTGGCACAGAATATATAGACAGAAGGCCGGCTCGGCTGTCTGCATCAAGTGTTAAATAATCCCAGCTCGGGTTCATGTGAGTGTGACTCACACGAACACAGTGTGAGTGAGGCAGGTACTGACCGACGTCGCACACGAGGCTGCCGGGCTCGATGTCGGAGAGGAAGCGCGCACGGTCTCGTCGCCGTCCTGCTCGTGTGCGCACAGTGTGAGCGAGACAGGTACTGACCGACGTCGCACACGAGGCTGCCGGGCTTGAGGTCGGAGAGGAAGGCGCGCACGCCGGGAGCGGGCGCGCGCCCAGTCTCGTCGCCGTCCTGCTCGGGTGCGCACAGTGTGAGCGAGACAGGTACTGACCGAAGTCGCACACGAGGCTGCCGGGCTCGAGGTCGGAGAGGAAGGCGCGCACTCGAGCCGGAGCGAGCGCGCGCCCAGTCTCGTCGCCGTCCTGCTCGGCTGCGCACAGTGTGAGCGAGACAGGTACTGACCGACGTCGCACACGAGGCTGCCGGGCTCGAGCTCGGAGAGGAAGGTGCGCACGCTGGGCACGACCGCGCGCACGGTATCGTCCCCGTCCTCGCCGGCCTGCTCGTAGACGTCGTGCACGTAGGCGCGCTCGAGCGCCGCGCCGCGCGCCGCCGACTCGCCCGCGCCCTCCGCCTCCGCGCTCGCGCCGCCATCCGCCATCACCGCACCGCCATTGCACCGCGCTGGAATTAACCAAAAATATACATGTTAGTTTAGTTAGACATAATGTCCTCCAAACCGATATTTGGATCATGGCGGCCAATCTCAGCGATCAGCCATCGACGCAGGACATATTATAGTGCACAAGTGTTTGCGCAGACACAACTGCAGTCTCTATTCCCTTACCCTCATATTACGAAGGGACTCCAGTGTGACACGACCGAAGGCGCAGGACCAACGGCTTAACGTGCTTTCCGAGGCACGGGGGTACAAGACCGCTAACTTCCAGACTCCGGGCTGACACTGAGAATTTCTTAACAGAAAAACTCAGGTACAAATTTTAGCCCCACCCGGGGATCGAACCCGGGATCTCTTGCGCAGCCGTCGCTTTGTAGTGCGACCCACTAACCACTACGCCACCATCGCAGTCAAATCGAGCATAGCATAACATAGCAGTTAGACATAGAGAGAGATGGTAGCTCAGTGGATAAAACACGCCTTACATACCAGGGGTCGTGGTTTTGTATCCTAGCGTGCTTTTTAATTGATTATGAACGTGTAACTTGATTCAGTTGGTCTGCTTCCCCCGTCTAAGTATTTGCGAAGGTCAGACGGCAATCGCTTCATTGTAATTAATAGACTTCCCGAATCCTTGGACCATGGTCCAAGCATACCGTAAAGCGAAAGGATCAGATCAAAAGGCTAGATCACTACTGCATACCTATTACATGGCCAGAGTAAATATCCAAAGTAAATAAGACGAGAATTGCAGAATGTATTGAACTGACCTCTGACCCAGTCTCGATATAGGTACCTACTGACGAGACCCGGCTACTATAGGCAGTAGATGCCTGCCCGCCCACGTCTGCTTCCCATCGTTGTGCCCTTCAGCAGATGTGACTACCAGCTTCCATGTTCAGCTAAATTGAACCTTTTTTGAAGCTTTAGACGTAGATTTACACGGATTATAAGGGTTGACTACCGGGAAATAAAACTTTATTTATTATTTTTAATTGTTTTAATTGATATCGGGGTCCTGGGTTCGTCCGATTACCGGGTCGAGCAAAAAGTATGTTTCGAATTTTTGAACATGGCTCAGATTTGTGAACACCAACCCATATTAGACAAGCGTGGTCACTAAGCCTATTCCCATCATAGTGGTGATGACCTGATTTCTATGATGAAGATCTTTGCCCTGCAGTGGGACAGTATTTATAGGCTAAAATAAGCGAACAAATTATCAGCTGTTCCACACATTATTGCCGGGTGGAAATTCTATTTTATTTATTTATTTGGAAACAAACAGTCATTTACAAACTTTGCCCAAAAAATATGATTAATAATAGACTTACAGTTTCACTAATTGCAATTAAAAACAGCACTAAGATAGACTAATTTAGACTTTAGAACAAACATTGTTCAGAATAGATTTAAAACTATCGTTACAATAAATCTAACATGATAAACGAAGAAAAAGAAAATTAAATAAAAATATTTTGTATGGAACAGGTAATTTTTTTTCGCATTTTGTTGATCTAACAAGCTAGATGGTCTTTATTCACGATACTTACCTATTATGAGGTTTTCGATCTAAACGATACAAAAATAATAGTGTATCAGAAATGGAATTCTGTAGCTGCGGAAGTGTAAAAGATAAGATAAGATAAAAGGTATACACATTTATAATCTACCGCTGGTTCGGAAGTGTTTCCTGAACACTATAAAAGGGTGAAAAGGCCATTACACTAGTCAGGCATGATCCACCATCGGCCGTGTCTTCAACTTCTAGGTGGACTAGGGAGTGTATTAGTAAAGTTTTATATAGCGTCCAAATCTCTGGTAATTAGATAGAAAAGAAGTGTCTTACGTATGAAAAGTGAATCAACTAAGAACACATGTTTTCTACCTAGATAACTAAAACCTTACTTATTTCACATTGGAAAAATGAAGGCAAGCCATCGGCAACCCTGAGATTGTAAAAATAGCAACCGGCAGTGGCACACAGCACAATCGCTTCGGTTTATTTCTTTCATTTTGAATACTGTTTGCTGTCAGCAATAGATTCTGAGCCGGGACGCAATGGGCTGGCTCGTTCTTTATAATTGCATGGGGATTGCAATTTTAGAAATGCCGACTTTACGATCTTGTAGGACATTTTGTTTCTATTTGTTTCACTTATTGCGAGTCAGTCAGTTTGCCCACAGAAAATTGTTCATTGTTTCTATTTATTATAAGTATGTATTTAGAATTGTGATTCCGCTGTTGGTTCTGATATCCGTAACACAGGTGCTTGAGCTACCTATCTCGGATTCAGATCAATGTATGTGATGTTGGAAATATTTATTATTATTATTATTGTCGTTGGTATAATAACGTACAGGTACCTACTTACAGACGCCCTGTTGGTCTAGTGATTTAAGTATCTCGGGGTCCTGGGTTAGATTCTAGGCTCGACCAAAAAGTGTGTTTCGAATCTGGCAAGCGTGGTGACTAAGTCTGAAATCCCATCATAGTAGCGATGACTTGATTTCTATGATGAAGCACTTTGCCCTGCAGTGGAACAGTTATAGGCTGATACTTTTACTTACTTACAAAGTTATAGGCCGCGGCTTCGACCGTGGGATCGTGGAGGCCGCTCTTTTTCAATTTACTATACTTATACCTACTCGTAAATAAGAAACAGAGGTTTTTTCCGGGGAAATATTCATTCCATTAGCCCATTTTAGCCATGCCAATCCCATCAAAAACATAAATGTGAAAGGTAAGCCGAGCACCTATAATATTGGATGGAAAATGAACAAACTAGTGAGGACGAGTGCTTAGGATCTCCTAAGCACTCGTCCTCGTCGTCGTCCTCGTATCGTGTATATATTAATAAATAAATGTATCCAACATCTCATACCAAATTCCGTACCAAACTACTAAGTAGGTAGCTTAAGTACTAATCGTGCTACGGATATCAGATTCATGACACGAATATACAACGTTTAAAAAAAATTAGCAATAATACTGAAGGGTGTGAACATATAACGTGTAAAGACTTCAAAAAGACTGCCAAAATATGAGCAGTATCTGAGCAAAAAAAACCCAGCTGTTCCATACATTATTGACACGCGGATATTTTATCTAGTATGGAACAGCTGTTTCTTTTTCACTCTGATGATGCTCATACTATAAATCTTACATATTAGTATCTACGTCATATATTTACATGTTAGTGTAAATATAAGTACTAATAAGTAAGATTATGACCATGAGTTTGTAATAATAGATTTAAGTTATTTGCAATAATATTTTTTTATACTTTGGCAGTGAATTCTTTACACGGTATATGTTCACACCCTTAAGGTGGCGGGTAGGGCACACTAGCGATGCCAATCGATTTTAATTTTTAGCTAAAAGCACGCTAAAAGTGACCGCTTTTGGTGGTAATTTTTCGCGTACAAAAATAGACCCAACATTTGTGCATGGTATAAAATAAATAGTATAAGTATTTGCCGCGAGGTTGTAACCCCGAAATTGTTTAAAATAGATCCGGTTTAGTAGCTAAAAATTAAAATCGATTGGCGTGCTAATTTTTTTACACGTTGTATATCTGGGGTGGGGATCAAACTCACGTCCTTTGGCTAAGCCTTTTTTTTCCCAGGGGAAACCATTGTGGCCGTCACCTTGCTACATTTAGGGAACAAGGTGGTGTGTGGGACTCAAACCCTAACTAAAACCCCTGGGGTGTCCATCTCCGCGCAATCGCGGTCGGAAACCCCACAGCCGGGACTAGACCGTACCGCTAATCGCGCTCGCCGCTTCACCCCTATCTGGCGCAATACAGCCCTTCAACGCTGTACGACCTACCACACAAAGTAATGTCGTCCCCCGCGGAGTCGTATGCTGAGCAAGCCACTGACCAGCAGTGGATACGCTCACTTACTCCGAAAGCCCGTTTAGTCGCCTCTTACGACAGGCCGGGAAAACCTTGGCAGTATTCTTAAACGCCCCTAGCCACAGGGCGTTCCTTTGGCTAAGCTTGGCTTAAGTTTACACAATTCGATAAAATCAAGACAGAAGTTAGAAACCGTTGTGTCTGATTAAGTATAACACATCACAGGACATCCTGTAGGACTAATAGCTTCCCTAATATCTTTATCAGTAATCGAATGGGGGAGGAGTGCGGGGGGGGGGGGGGGGGGAGATGCGCGTGCCTCGTTGCTATGGTGACGCATCTGGGCCACCGACGGGTCGCGAGTCGTGTCCCTAGGGTTGGTAGTGCAAAGATTGGGTTTTAATAACATTATTGTGTGGTGCTTGGCTATATGTAAATATATAAAATGTAGGTGTAAGATTTTTTGCACCTCTTTTGTCTTTTTATTGGTTTATTATTTTCTGTTCCGTATTGATGGACAACATTTCATATTTTTAACATGTCCATATTGTTGTTTTATATTAAAATAGACATAAAATGAACAGACCCATATTTTTTCTTTTTTCAAAATTTGTCCATTTTCATGCATAAAATAATTATTGAAATTCTTTATATTCTAAATAGACGTAAGCGCCAAATGACGTCATCGGAGTAAAAATAAAACTATAATGTGCTAAGCAAAGAAATATTTTACATTCTGCCGTCCGATGACGTCATCTTACGTTTTTTAGTTTTTAATTTTTTTCTCAGTAAATAAGCAATATAAAAAATGAATAAATATATATTCGAACAGCGGAAAAGTAAATAAAAAATTGGTATTTTTTGTTTCAGAGCTTAGCAATTTTGAAATGTTGTCCATTGTTCAGTAAATAAGTGTGTGCGTGCGTGCTATAGCATCACCACTATGAATGCTAAGCTCGTCGCGTTGGGCGCAAACATTACTTATTTACTTCTCGGTTAATTTAAAACTTTCCAGGCGATTTTTGTTTGTGATCTTTGCTAACTTACTTAAATACACAAATTTTACTTAATTCAGCTTTCGCGCTTTTCAATATTCTTTGATTGCCTCTGTGGCGCAGTGGTTAGTGGGTCGCACTTTAAAGCGACGGCTGCACAAGAGGGTTCCATCCCTGGGTCAGGCGGTAAGTACCTAAGTTTTCGGTAAGAAATTCTTAGTGGCAGCCTGGAGTCTGGAATTTGGCGGTCTTGTACCCCTGTGCCTCGGAAATCACGTTAAGCCTTTGGTCCTGCGCCTGATCTCTCTCCGGTCGTGTCACAGTAGTGTCCCATCTGAATATGAGGGTAAGGGAATAGAGAGTGCACTTGTGTTTGCGCACACACTTGAGCACTATAACATATCCTGCTTATGTGGCTGATCGTTGAGACTGGCCGCCGTAGCTGTAATCGGTAGGAGGATATTATTATTCTTTATCTATCTCTACTATTCATAAAAGGTAAATCCTACAGACATTGGCAGCGCTTATAGGTAATCCGAAAACACGAAACGCTTGCGCGATTTAATCGACACCTAGCTACATCTATTAGTATAAAGTGGAACTAATGTCCCTAAACATAGTAAGGGCGGGCCACTAGTTATATAGAGGTAAATTATATTGACGTCGATAACCGCTTGGTAACGGTAAACCGAAAAAAAGTGAAACCCTTGCGCAATGTAATCATACGCAGCGCCATCTGCTGGTAAAGTTTCGAACTAATATCCCGAATTGAAGTGAAGGCAGGCCACTACTTAATGTTATCAAATCTCTAAACACCACGTTGGGCGCCAATTCAAAATGAAAGCTGACATTCTTGAGTCCAATAAAAATGCGCGAGTTCACAAAAGCGGTTTAGACCGTAATTGGGCATTATAAAATAGTAGCGCACTTATTACTGGGGTAAATAGACGGTAAACTTCAAAGTTTCAGCTAAAAAGCCGTTTATTATGGCCGACTACGGAAGCACAGTGCAGGAGAATACAGTAACGAAATGTCACTATTTTCACAATACTATTTGGATATGTTATCTACTTACGGTGAACTAATGGCTCAGTCGTGTTACATAAAACTGAAAATCAACCCTAAATATTTTGTTTTGAAATTTCTTGCAAATCTACAAATGCAGAAAAAAATTAGCAATTCAGTTAAACAAAGTTGTAGGTACCACATGCTTGCATTAAACCATCTAACAGATTTTTCATTAGCAAAAATATTCAAACATTAGAATTTTCAGAATATAATGTACTATTCATAGGTTTTCAGGGACAGAATACCAGCTAGGTGCGGGCAAATAATGGGATATACCTACATGAGATTTTGTTGTAAAAGTGTTCCCAGTGCATTCCCATCTATGTTTCACACTCTCACTGCCTCACTGTTATGTACTCCGCTGTGTCGGACACAACCGCGCTTAATGTCGTGCCCGGCATATTTTAAAAGGAATCGTAATTTTCTCCGCACTGTTGCAAAGTGCAATTTTCTTTAGCACTCTATAGATCTTGACTGGTTGAATTACTCTGTGGAAAATATTTCCTGGGATAGTGGCAGTCCGTAGAGTAATAGAAGACTATGAAGATAGATAGACTCTGGTGGCTCAGCCTCTTTATGACAAAATGATATCAGTTCAGGCAGCCAAGAAAGCATACACACCTCAACTTTGTCTAAGGATATTGCAAAAATTAGAGTTTTGACATTCTGAGTATAAATATGTATAACTCAAACACTACGTAACCGATTTTAAAATGTTTTTCACCATAACAATGATAAATTATCCTCTAATAATAAAATTTGTAGTTATCTCGACAAAACGTCTTGATGCTAAGGGAAAATATCAATAATTCCAGGCGGGCCACGCTTTTAAGGGGTAGGTAAGTTTAAGGTCCTAAAACTTAAATAAAAAAAGCGAATTATTTCTATCTCGCTAGCGAGATAGTGTAATGTTTTAACTGCAAAGAATAACCAATTCCAACCAATTCCATTCCAGCAAGAATGCCGGGGTCCGCCAGAAGGGGTAGACTCAAAAAGGTGTGGCTGGATAACATGCGGGCCAATAAACTGACCTGACCACTAAATAAGGGTTGCCACCACACGGCTTGTGGTCCCCGGCAGAGTAGAATAGGCCACCCTCACTCTTACCGAGGTGTCGTAAAAGGCGACTAAGGTAAAGCTGCTGGCATGATCATCAGCGCCCAGAGAAGGAAAACTCTGCATTTATATCAAAACCCTCGCCAACCCGTCTGCCAAGCGTGGTGAGTATGGCAATTACCCCTCATGTGATTGATGGAGGCCCGTGCCCCAGCAGTGGGGACTTAAATGGGCTGACGATGATGATGATGATGACGTAATAATATTATTATTACGTCATCCACCAAATTTTACATTATCATCATGAATGAATATATTGATGACAAATTCTAATTTTATGACATGACTTAGTTCCTATTATTTTTTATTGTTTATGTTAAATTAATTACTATATTATTATTGTATTATTATAGTAAATTGTACCTAAGTAATTGTAAATTAAAGTAACTTATTTTAATTATAAGAGTACAACCCTATACAGTAGGTAACTTTTTTTTTTATAATATTTCACAACATCACTTACATTGATCTGACTGCGAGATCTGAGTGACTGCAAGCACGGATATCAGAATCAACAGCAATTATGTAATCTTTAAACTAATATGTAATTTGTTGTTATTTACTATGCTGTGCCCTTACAGGGTTTATGTGCGGATTATGAACTAAGACCGAGCCCAATGGTGACATTTCATATTGAAGGCCAAGATACATTTTTGGTTGCTGAGCCAGCAGACCATATAAAATACGAGTACAAAATTGCAATATTATGTTTTATTTTTTAAACCGGGATCTGAGAGTGAGCATACGTTATACTGTATGCTAAGCTACCATGGCTCCTTTTTTTGGTTTTAGTCGGAGGTTAAAAAACTAGTTATCTACTATTTAACCATATTTGTGCAAAACTCTTTGCCGCACAAAGGAGTGGAAATAGCTACATTAGCAAAGTTTAAACGACTAGTACTACCGAGCGTCGAGCAAACTTACCGGCGACCCAGAATTGCACCCTGCATTACAGCTTGCAGAAGGGAGACAACAATATGAGCAGACATTATACTGTCACCCTGCTTTTTCCCTTTAACCAGCAGTTTACACACACATTGTATGTGTTTAATAATGTTGCTCTCAATACAGGTAAACTTTGTTTTAAGTCCAGAGTGATGATAGCTCAGTGGGTAAAAAGGTAAGCCTTTAATTGGGAAACATTATCAAGAAACCTGCACCTTCGTACCGTGGGAGAGCCAAGCTTCGGCATGAATGGGCCGGCTCGACCGGAGTGATACCACGGCCTCACAGAAAACCGGCGTGAAGCAGCACTGTGCTGTGTTTCGCTGCATGAGTGAGGGTACCGGAGACCCAATCCGGGGGATAGGGGGGGGGGGGGTATAAAGGTTGGCAGCGCACTTGTGACTCCACTGGTGTCGCGGGTGTCCATGGGCGGCGGCAATTGCTTACCATTAGGTGATCCGTCGCTGTGTGGTCCCGGCAGAGTAGAATAGGCCGCCCTCACTCTTACTGAGGTGTCGTAAAAGGCGACTAAGGTAAAGCTGCAGGCATGATCATCAGCACCCAGAGAAGGAAAACTCTCCATTTATATCAAAACCCTCGCCAACCCGTCTGCCAAGCGTGGTGAGTATGGCAATTACCTCTCATGTGATTGAGGGAGGCCCGTGCCCCAGCAGTGGGGACTTAAATGGGCTGATGATGATGATGATGTCATCATGTCAGATGATGTCAGACCTACCTATTGCATAAAAAAAAACAAAAAAAAACCTTTAGGATATTTTTTTTTTAATTGTGGATACCCACGACAGTTGAGTTATTGATTCTAAACTTGTAACCATGAACAAGTTAGTCTGGTCCTCCCGTATAAGTCGCTTCATTGTGATTAACACACTTCCCGAATCCTCGATGATGATATTTACATGTATCCCAGATTTGTAATGAACTAACGTGATTGGTTTTCCTTTTATTGGCTCACTGCCACACTCAGAGTCGTTGATTAACTTAGTTAGCTACTTAAGAAAAAATATTGACACTTATTTTGATACGCATAAAGACTACCGATAATATACTAAAGTTAATGAACATTAGCTTAAGTGACGTCTCTGAGTGCGGCCGTAAGAATAAGATCGTTACATAATAATAATATAATAATTCTCACAACATCTCATACGTTGACCTGATTCCGTACTAAGTAGCTTAAGCACTTGTGTTACAGATATCAGACAACAGAGGAACACAAATATACTTAAATACATATATTAGACCCAGACACTGAACAAACACAAGTGTTCATCGCACGAATGTTTGTCCAGGGTGGGGATCGAACCCACGACTTTAGGCGAAAGAGGCAGGGTCACTACCAATTGCGCCATCCGGTCAGTCAATGTATGTTAGATGTATTCATTATTATCTAATATCTCCATAGTGTACAAAATTGGAGCTAAAATTCATTACCTGTACTCATACCAATGCAAGATTATGCAAAAATGCAAGGATACAAGACAGCTGATGGCCGGGTGACCTAGTTCGGGCCTCGCTTACCCGCACCATTACCTACTGTGTTGTTACGGGACTCGATGTCTGCACGCCGCGACGAACACAAGTGTCCGACCGCTCATATACACGTGTTTAGGAATCTTAAGGTGACGGGTAGGACACACTAGCGACGCCAATCGATTTATATTTTTAGTTACTAAACCGGATCTATTTACAACAATTTCGGGGTTACAACCTCTCGGCAACACTTATACTATTTATTAAATAACCATGCAATGTTGGGTCCAACGCATACGCGAAAAATTTATTTACGCCAAGCGGCCACTTTTGGCGTGAACAATTTTTCGCGTACAAAAACGGTACCAACATTTGTGTATGGTTATTTAATAAATAGTATTAGTGTTTGCCGAGAGGATGTAACCCCGAAATTGTTAAAAATAGATATGGTTTAGTAGCTAAAAAAATAAAATTGATTGGCATCGCTAGTGTGCCCTAAACGTCACCTTAATAAAGATGCCAAAGACTGAATGACTGGCCGGATGGCGCATTTGGTAGTGACCCTGCCTCACGCCAATGATCTCAGGGTAAACATGCGTATGAAGAGCACGTGTGTTTTTCAGTGTCTGGGTGTTATATACTTACATATTTAAGTATTACATATATATGTAATTTCTTTGTTGTCTCATATCCATAGCACTACATTAGCAACACATTAGCGATCAAGTGCAATGCACTCGCTTGCTCGTTTGTAGCGCCTCTGGCATAAATAAAAAACTACGGAATATCAGGTCAATGTATGAGACGTACGAATCTATTTACTTATTTATCAAAGTATTTTTTCATGTCATAGGTGGCGAGCATGGATCACCTGATGGTAAGCGATGGCTGCCGCCCATGGACCCCTAAAACCCCAGTGGAGTCACAAGTGCACCGCCAACCATTCGACTTCCCTTTCCCCTTGCTGGGCCTTCGGTTGGCTCATTTGGCGAAACACAGCGCAGGCGCCGTTTCACACTAGTTTTATGTGAGGGCGTTGTATCACTCTGGTCAAGCTGGCCCATTCATGCCTGAGCGTGAATCTTTTACTCAAAGTAATCTACCAAATTGAGCTACTTAATACAGTTCACCTTGGACCTCATCTTCACTTAACATCAGGTGTAAGATTGAGGTGGAGGTTGCTTGTCTGTCGTATAATAAAAAAAATTGTCCAAAACTTGCCAATTGATATTGAACTAAAAGTGATCGATTTACAATTTTGGAGGCACGCGGAAGGGACGCATAGGTAGCTGCTTTTACTTTTTAATTTATGAAATCGTGAAGTGATGACGTCTGTATAAAAATATTGACGATTAAATCTGTGATAACTGACAGCCGTTGGAGCCGTAAAGTCCTTGAGTGGAGACCGCGACTCGGTAAGCGTAGTGTAGGACGCCCTGCGACAAGATGGGATGATGACATTCGAAGGCTGGCTGGTGTGGGCTGGATGAGAGTGGCCGAAAATCGGGAGCAGTGGCGTGCATTGGGGGAGACCTATGTCCAGCAGTGGACGAGTATGGGTTGCTGATGATGATGATGAAATCTGTGATTGTAAGTGCAACACTTGCTCGAAGCAAACAAACACCGGCGCCATCAATTGGTACGAGTTGGAACTAATGCACTAAAATTTGAATCGAAGTGAGGGCAGGCGACTAGATTCCGCGCCTACGAAAAAGTCCCACGGAAAAACACGGACTAAAATTTGAGATTCCTTGTGTCTATGATAATAAAGCTCAAATTAGAATGTTAATAGCTTCTTAAGCGCACTTTTCACGGGACTTTTTTCGTGGTGCGGACTCTATAAGTTGCTTATATAATATGGCAATAACTGATGCAAGACTGTGCTTGTGCAAGGATACGCTTGCGGCCTCCTGACCCAGTTCCTGGTGCAAGATAGACCGTTACCGCTTAAGGTCTTATGGCTATTAACGACCCACTGCAGGGCTTATACCTGTTAGGTCATGAAATTGCTGTTTTGTATGGCGATTTTGTTACAAGTTGTATTTTCCATACAAAGTTTTTTATATGATTTGTAAAGTATCTATTGATGCTACTACTCCCTAATTAACTGCGCTTTAATGGACAACGTTTAGGAACATGTAGGATAGTTTATCAGACAAAAAATCTTTAGTTAAAAAGTTTTCAATAATACAAAAATGAATCGCAAAATGTGTTGGTAAGTGCATAACTCGAAAACGCCTGGACCAATTTGGCCAATTCTTTTTTTAAAATGTTCGTTGAAGTCCAAGGATGGTTCTTACGGCGAGAAAAAATCGAATAATTGTCGGGAAAACCCTAAAAACAGCCCTTTTCTTTTCCACATACAAACGTTTTCTAACAAAAACGTAGAATCAAAGTATAAAGTATAAGTAAAAAAAATATAAAGTTCATATTTGTTGCCACATTACAAATTTTTTTGACAGGACGAAGTCTGTCGGGTCAGCTAGTTATTGATAAAAATCTCAACTCTGCCAATTAAATAAAGGGTCTTTTTCAAGACCTTCTTAATCAAGTTTCTGATCTCTATTTAGTATAAACCTTAAAGCAAAGCCTTAAATCAAAGTAAAATTTTAGTAGGGTGACTCTTTGCTTATGAGTTACATCTTATTGGGTCTAGATAAAAAATACGGGACCTATTATTAAGTTCTAGTTTCGGTGGCGCAGTGACTAGTGACTCTCATTTTTGACTTTCACATTCACGTTAGGTTACTATAATCTGTAATAGAAGATCCTCGGATAATAAATAAGAAAGTGCCGGCAAAAAAATGCTTTTGCTGTATTTTGTTAGGTTTTTTTCCCCCTGATTTTCAAATGTCAAGATTTGGCATGACAAAAAAAATAGTTTTGTTAGTTAAATCACGGAAAATGTATAAAGATTTTGAACTTCGGACTCAAATAAGACCAAGGATAATGACCATTGGGTCATTACCTTTTGAGGTTTAATGCTATAGCAATAAATACTCAGGGGGGCAAGTCCTACAGAATACAGAAAAAGTATTTCCTGTATTTTGTAGGACATGGACCAAAAAAAGTAGCTAGTGTATATGAGTTAGGTACTAATTAGTCCATGGTACTAGTTAACTATAGTCGGGGGCGTCTCGTAGTGTACCTGCCTGGCCGTGAGACAATTTAAGGAAGTTCGTTTTCTAAATCGACATAAGTAAATCCTCACTTATTAAGTTCCTACTCTCCCAAATCTTAAATCGTCAAAAGACTTTAAATTTTACTAAATCGTATTTCTATTTGAGGATATTTGCAGCGGCCAACGGCGTATTGGAAATATCCAGGGCCGCTACCACGGAGGCCGCGCGGTGCGGCCCGTAACTAGGTCGCACGGGCGACGACCTGCTCCGCACACAATGGAGAAAAGATCAGTAAGCAGAGAAACTCCGATTAGGAGAAAAAGTAGAGAAGTTAGTAGTAGCAGTAACTCTACCTCAGAATTCCCCCTCAGAGCTGGTTGAAAGGTAGAAGAAGAATACGACATAGCTCAGTGCTTCGGTATCTCTACGAAGAATCAGCTTCAAAAATATCTCAGCGTTCAGACTTACCAAAAATATCTGAGCATTTGACAAAAGACAACTGTATGTTAGTATACCCCAAGGTGCATTTTCATTAGTTGTTCGAGAACAAATGACAAGAAATGACAACCTTTAGGTATTGTGCCAAAAGTTACTTTTGTCAAATGCTCAGTACCTTTACTATGAGTTTGAAAAACTGTTCTCGCTATCGAAAACTAAGGGACGAAACTCCTTTCATTGTAGTGCATGTGAAAGAGACAGAGCAATAGTTTTGGATAGCGAGGATAGTATTTCAAACTCATGGTAAGGTCTCACATATTTATGCTTGGTTTTAAATAGAATAGAAAAACGTTTATTTGGCACCAAAATACAATAGATACATTTTCAATTTTGAGAATCTATATTATAATTAATCTAGTCTAAGCTAATATTTTTGAAGCTGTATTATGGCTGTATATGGAATATTCTTTCCTTATAGTCTCAGATATAGATAGTTAACGACCTGCCTGCATTCATCTGCTTATTGGATGAAAAGTATTTTATATCAAATAAGGTATTAGATAATATATCTCGGATGGGTTGGCAAAAAATACAAGCAAAATTTAAAAAAATCGATGCATGCGGTTTTATTTTTTTAAAAACAAGGGAATGTTTCCTAAAACGTGCTAACTTGAGAATTTAAAGTAGTTCCCTCTATCAACGTCAATATCGCTTCTAAAAGTACCAATGTAACATATTTCTTACTGCTGTCAACGTACACTGTGCGAGCTTTGCACGAGCGCTTCCATTTTACACTTTTAATTTTGTCTCCTGTCCGCCAGGATGTTTACAGCCCGCGTTCGGCCATTTTGTTGCTTCGCTCTGTTCAGTTTTTTTAAGTTATGGCGCTAGTGATCAGCGCTATCGGCTTTCATTTTGTGCTGGAATTTTTGAGGATGTCGCAGGTAATTTTAAGCGAAAATCTTGTATCTGAGCTAATGCATTTTTTTATTATTTAACGCTTTCACTGTACTGTACATGAGTTAGCTTGGTACCTCCGTGCATGACATACAATATACCACGAATAGTGTTGTTCATGAAAAGCTTGACTATTGGACGAACTTAATGGCAATAAAATTGTATTGAAAATTGCCTTTGGACAGTAATGCTAATTACAACGAAACTTACATTTGCTTTTAAAACCTACCTATTCATGCTGAAGAAAGGAATATGCACATAGATTTGAACAAACATTCGAAACTCTCCTGTTCGGAGGGAACACATTTTTTTCGACACCTTTATTAAACATGTAGGTATTAGATGCCTATTGGGAAAATGTTATTATTTGACAACCCGATTGGATCAGTGAACCCTGCCTCTAGTGCAAGGGTTGAGGGTTCGTTACCGCACAGTACGCACGTTTGTGCGCCTGAACATGTCTGTTTGTATTGGTCTGGGTGTTTACTTATAAGTTCCTACTCTCCCCTCTCCTCTCCTCTACTCTTTTCTAGTTAATAGAAAAGTATGTGTAATTCCGCTGTTGTTTTTGATATCCTTATCACATGTGCTTGAGCAACCTATCTTGGATTCTGATTGTATGTGATGTTGTGAAATATTTATTTTATTTATTTAGGGGATGTGAACCGAAAAACCATTTTGGCGTTGAAGAATGCAATGTGAAAGATGTGATTTAGTTTGCGTTACCTAATTCACTTGCAACAGCAGGTATCATTACAACAATGCCTCACCATAGAATAGTTATTTAAAAGATTTGTATTATGTTTGTTTTTTTTTTTACATTATAGCGGACAAACGAGCAGATGGCATACCTGATTTAAAAGTGATCACCGCCGCCCATGGACATCTGCAACACCTGAGGTATCACATATGCATTGCCGGCTCTTAAGAAAGGAATAAACCCTTTTCTTGAAGGTCACCAGGTCGTATCTGTTAACACCACGTGTAACAGCTGGTTCCACAGTTTAATCTGTGCGTGTGCCATGTACCTTTGTATTTTCAATATTTCGGCGCTGTTGCAAGCGTCATGGCCTCGGTGCGATCATCGGAAATATCGAAATAATAAAATAAGGTAATTTTTGAGTAAGTAACTATTCTAATGTTAATGACCATGAAAGTTTCAAACAATATAATGCCTTATAAGGCGGGGTGGAGCTACTGATCAAACTTTCGTTGCTTCGAGCAGTTGCTCGAACCAATACCGACTGCCTCGGTGGCGCAGTGGTTAGTGGGTCGCACTTTAAAGCGACGGCTGCGCAAGAGGTCCCGGGTTCGATCCCCGGGTCGGGCCAAAAAATGTGTAAGTACCTAAGTTTTCAGTAAGAACTTTTTAGTGGCAGCCCGGAGTCTCTAAGTTGGCGGTCTTTTACCCCCGTGCCTCGGAAAGCACGTTAAAACCTGTTGGTCCTCGATCCCTCTCCGGTCGTGTCACAGTACCTAGTGTCCCATCGGAATGTGAGGGTAGAGAGTGCACTTGTGTTTGCGCACACACTTGAGCACTATAATATATCCTGCATACGTGGCTGATCGCTGAGATTGGCTGCCGTAGCCGTAATCGGTTGGAGGATATTATTATTATAGAACCAATACAAAGGGATGCTTCATTTTCATATCTGAGCTCAGCTCACTTTGGCTTAAAATTTTAGAGATCGTGATTTCAAATCACAATACACTGTTTACCTCCTCTACCCAAAAGTTGTCTGGAAGAAATCGGTACAAGCTATTGCTTACCGCCTTATTGTATTGTCTTTTGTTGTTATAATTCATCATCATCAGCAACCCACACTCGTCCACTGCTGGACATAGGTCTCCCCTAAGGCACGCCACTGCTCCCGATTTTCGGCCACTCTCATCCAGCCCACACCAGCCAGCCTTCGAATGTCATCACCCCATCTTGTCGCAGGGCGTCCTACACTACGCTTACCGAGTCGCGGTCTCCACTCAAGGACTTTACGGCTCCAACGGCTGTCAGTTCTGCGGCTAATATGACCAGCCCACTGCCACTTCAGTTTGCTAATTCGGATTACATCATTTCTGATGCGGTCCTTCAGAGATACTCCGAGCATAGCCCTTTCCATAGCTCTTTGAGCGACTTTGAAACCTTTGACTTTGAGTTATAATTCATACCTGTAATTTATGCAAAAATAATATAGACAGACAAACACACACACATACAGAGTAGAATAGGTATACCTAAGTACATCGTGGAAAACCCAGAAGGGCTTTTAGTTAAGCATGTGTCTTAAAATATCTTTCTAACTATATTCCGAGGGATGTACAGAGGAAGTCGTGTGAGTGAGAGTATCGGAAGCCCAACCTGGTTAGGGAGTTTAAAGGTAGTCAGTGCACTAGTTACTTCACTGGTGTTACGAGTTAATAAGCGGCGGCAATTGCATATTATCAGGAGGTCGGTCTGCTTCTCCTAAACATATAAATTTGCCAAACCTTAGTTGGTATTGAACCAGATGTGTTGGAGATTAAGTTGAAAATCGATTGAAGAAATTTTACAGATTTCACTTACTTAGGGGTCACACTAATTTAATAAAAAAATTCAAAGTCTGCTAATTTTGTGTGTGATGTTACTATTTCATTGTGACACGTTCTTATCCACTGAACTACCATAGCTTATTGATCTACCATCGTTCGAAAAGTCCGGCAACCCTATCAAGACCCAATAAATCACGAATTTATGGTAAATAAATAGGTTGAAAGAAGCCCGCGATGTCGCATGTACGAAACCGTTGGCTCCACCATTCGTCGACATGCACCGCGGGATCATCGTGTACCGATTTGCATGCGCCTAAAATAGGCACACAAACAATCAACCGAAAGAATAAGTGTAGTGGTTGCAACTCACGAGCGCGCATGGTAACTCCAACTATTTGGTGACATGCATTGCACAATTATATATATTAAATACAGTGCTAACTAAACATAAGTCGCTACCCTATCAGCATAGTGAAACTAACTCAAGAAGAAAGCGGAATGTTATAACACAACCGTTCGTAAGATCTGAGTTTGCACGAAGGCAATATTTATTTATTTATTTATTTGGATCACCAACATAAGTTACAGCAATTATACATAATTAACCTAAGATTAAACAAAAATCTAACTGTACTTATAATAACAGGTAATCACAGCATTCGTAAAAATTAAAAATATGTAGTTACAAATTATAAAAAAAAAACAATTAAATTACAAAGACTTAGAAATAAAAACAAATTTTAATAAATACACAGCAAATAAGAAAAAAAAAAATAAAGAAATAAAACATTACTGTATATCACTATTTCTGAGGAGACATAGAAATTTGGGAAGACCTTGAGAATGAATATCAAGCTCGGGTATTATTTTAATAAGTTCGTTGTAGAGGCGAGATATACGTATGATAGGTGAGTCGCGGCCCATTCTCGTTCTGCAAAACTGCTTTCTGAATAACCCACAAGGGTACCGAGGTATTCTGTTCGGAATATTGAAGTTTAGTTTACTAAGCAACATGGGGCAATCTATTTTGTTGTTTGTGAGTTTGTGAAGGCAAGACATATCCGTGTATATACGTCGTACTGAAAGTGGATCAAGCCTATAATGTTTTGATTTATCTGCATAAGATGTTAGATTACTAGGGATCCCGAACCGGTAAGTCATGTGTCTAATCAGTTTTTTTTGGACTTTTTCTAAACGGTTCACGTGCAATTTGTAGCCTGGACACCATACTGGACTGCAGTATTCCAGCTTGCTTCTCACGTAACTATTATACAGATATATAGAATATGGAAATAGAGCTTGTGTATTATATAATAAAATAAATGAAGACCTTGATATTTACAATATGATTTACGCAAAATGTAAAATGGTTTTCACTAAGTGGTTAAAAACAAAGACTTATGATGAAATAGAATTGTTTATAAAAAAATTAATAATAATAATTACTAACTGTTTACCCTTTATGATAAATTATTAAATGAATAACTTATATAATGTGCAGGCATACATACACCTCCAGTCACGTCCAAACAGACAACACACACACAAACACACACACACACACACACACACACACACACACACACACGTAACAATTATTGTATCTTGAACTTCAATTTAAATTAATTATTTTAATGAGTTTAGTCTATTATCACTATGCTATGGAAGAGCGGTGTTGCCTATCACAAGCAAATGAGCTTAAAAGGGAGCATCATACACAAATTATTGTATTAGACGAAGTTACTGCAATAAACATTTTTGTATTTTTTTTGTATTTGTATTTTTGTATTGCACTCGTCGATGGGATCAAAGTGAACCGATTTGTATGCGCCTAAAATAGACACAAAAAATCATACGAAAGAATAAGGCATAGTTGTTTCAAGTATACCTGCGGCGAAACGAGAATCAACAATACAACGAGCGCGCATGGAAACTCCTCAATTCACCGATGCAGTGCACTGCATAGATTTGAATTTGTAGTCCCTGTTTTAACGAAAAATATTTGTCCGTGTTCATGAAAGGTTGGGTACCCCTGCTCTAATAATACTAACAAAATGTACAGTGATTTTAGTCGGCTGGCAACACATGAAACTCCATTTTGGCAAAACCGAAGGGGGATCAGTTGGGACTGCCGACCTGTTTTTGTAGTTGTTGCAATTCTATCAACATCATTCAATATGGATTATGTCGGGCAAACTGAATCCGCTATCTGCCACTCATGTCGTTTTGCAATTTTATACTTGCAACAGATTTTAACTGTGTTTTTGCTGCGATTTGTCGGCATAGAAATTGGAAATCAAACCATGTCATCATTTAGTCTGGCACGGCACCTGATCTCGACATGTTTATGTTACCTACTTCTTGTTGTGTTTTTAATGTTTAGATACCTATGCGTTTGTTACTAGTTTTTTTCGCAACTATTCGTTATTTTTTTATTCTACTTGTGCTTGCATTGTAAGTTCAACTTATCATCATCAAAGTCCAGACTGAAAATCACCACTGCAGCGGCTGTAGCTCATGCTGAGGCTGAACTTTAAAGAATCATAAAAAAATGAGACTAAACAGCCGCAGCTATTTACGTTTCTGTTTCATTATAGGTCAATAAATGTTTTCTTTTGTGTTTAATGTGAGTTTTTATTCAGTAGTTAAACATCGTGAGCTAAGACTAGCTTGTTTAGGCTTAGCCCGCCCCTCTGAGGCCGTCTGTCCGTTCTACTTGGGTAGGATGTCAGCTGCAGGCGAAATCAAAATGACTAACGGTACTCCTCGCTTCAGCTCTTTGGAAAGGTCTTTAGTCTTTACAAGTTATCGATAAAATAATGTATTAAAAGCTTACCTAGCCATCAGTTCAGAAACCGCACTAAAATACATTTTTTTAAAGAAATGACCGAATAACAAGTTGACGGAAGCAAAAGGTCGAATAAATTACACCGTGTACTGATACCTACCACATATAACATACCTATTATTTTTACATTATTGTAATAGTTACGTAACGCAATAGAAGCAAACCTACATTTGTTATCGTTCTATTGATAACACAGTATCGATCAGTTCCCGCTGTAAGTTGACCTCGTTATCAAATTGCAGGCAATTGTTAATAAAATTGTAATTTTTTAAGTAAATACCTACATAGCTCTGAATTCAACTCGCGCCCTGGCTAAGTATATAGAGTTAGGGTGGAAGATAAAACGAAAAATCAGAACTTTAATTTAGGCAAGAAAGAGTAAGTGACAGTGGTAGAGCAACTCGGCAAGAATAGGAGTGATACCACTTACTCACTCCTCTGGCTCAGCGACCCGTTTCGGTGGCCAAGTCAGCGCCCCACTTTAGACAATCCTGTGCTACTTCTTACCAGCCAATGACCTGACCTTCATTAACTAAATAGAATCAGGTATGATCTGCAGGTGTTTTCGAAGTCATCCCTTTTTCAATATCCGGTTATTTGTTATTCCTCTCATAAACCTACATAAAGCGCGCGAGTTGATTCCAACTTACTATCCGAATCCGAGCATGCGCCTCTGAATTTTTCCAATCTATGTGCATATTTCTATAATTAGCTAGGTAGTGATGGAAAACATTGTGGGGAAACAGATCATCATCATCATCAGCAACCCACACTCGTCCACTGCTGGACATAGGTCTCCTCTAATGCACGCCACTGCTCCCGATTTTCGGCCACTCTCATCCAGCCCACACCTGCCAGCCTTCGAATGTCATCATCCCATCTTGTCGCAGGGCGTCCTACACTACGCTTACCGAGTCGCGGTCTCCACTCAAGGACTTTACGGGAAACAGATAGTGTCTGAAAATTGTCGATACATACAATATCCCAAGATAATGATTCTGAATGTGTAACCATGATCCAGTTGGTCTAGTTCCCCTGTTAAGGGTTGCAAAGGTCAGGCGGCAGTTTCTTCATCCTAATTACCAGGCTTCCCGAATCCTGGATTGTGGTCCAAGTGTTCCTCGGGCTCAGAAGTGACATCTTTGGACGTAACTGGGAACAGGCTAAGATGAGCGTATAAATATTACATAATACATATTAGAACTCTGTACTAAAGTCGGATTTTAAATAAGACGAAGTAAACTGACAGATGTGAATGTGTCATTCCCATACATTTGCAAAATGCAAAATCTCTAAATGTGTGGGGGTTTGACATTTGCATCTGTCAGTCATTCATCTGTTACTGTACATACCTCCTGTCATCATCTGTTACTTTGTCTATTAAAAATCCGACTATAGTTTTACATTTTTTATGTGTTTTATACATATGTGTTGGTGTGTTAAATAAATAAATAATGAGAATGGCGATCGTCTAGGTATAGTGGGAATCTTGTTAGCAGCTGACAAGATTATCGCCGGTCACTTGCGAATGCATTAGAACGATACTAGCTTAAAGGATAAGAATGTGCCGGGAGGTCGTAGATGAGGTTAAAACCTTACACGTTAAAGAAAATATCATCGGTTTGACAGCAACAGTATTTCCTGACGGTTAGGACGTAGACCTTCAAAGAAGAGCGGCTTTCTAAGGGCCAAAAAGGTGACGCATCGACGAAACTAGAGCTGCCATTGCATTTGTATTAATAATGGCGAATATGAGACATTTTTAAAAACCGATGAATGTATAAAGGAAAGTATTAAGAATTTTTGAGGCAAAATTATATCATAACTTCTTTCTACAAGTAACCATTAGTTTTGTAATTGAGTTTTAGCAATAAAAAGATATATGGTTACTTGTACGAAAATAATATTACACAAGAACATCTCAATAAATTACTAATAATGGATTCATCGATGCATTTTTAAATATCTCATAATCACCACAATTAATACATCATCATCATCATCATCATCAGCAACCCACACTCGTCCACTGCTGGACATAGGTCTCCCCTAATGCACGCCACTGCTCCCGATTTTCGGCCACTCTCATCCAGCCCACACCAGCCAGCCTTCGAATGTCATCATCCCATCTTGTCGCAGGGCGTCCCACACTACGCTTACCGAGTCGCGGTCTCCACTCAAGGACTTTACGGCTCCAACGGCTGGTCAGTTCTGCAGCTAATATGACCAGCCCACTGCCACTCAGTTTGCTAATTCGGTGGGCTTATGTCGGTGACTCTGGTTCTCTGTCGGATTACATCATTTCTGATGCGGTCCTTCAGAGATACTCCGAGCATAGCCCTTTCCATAGCTCTTTGAGCGACTTTGAACCGGTGGACTAGTCCAGCCGTGAGTGTCCACGTCTCGGCACCGTAAGTCATGACCGGAAGGACGCACTGGTCGAAGACTTTCGACTTAAGACTTTGAGGGATGGGTGACGAGAATTAATACGGCAATTAATACATATCTTAAGTAAAAAATGCACTTAAAAACCCACCCGAAGACTGTCAAACCATTTTAAGTGCATTATAGCAAAAAATTGTTATACCCAAAAATGTATATTAATACAAATCCACTGAGGAGCGAGTTACGTCGATGCCTTACTTTAGCTGGCAACGCACTAGTGACCTCTCGATCTCGCAAATGTGCATGGGCGGCGGTGATCACTTACCATAGGTGACCCGTTTTCTCGTTTGTTGCATCTAGCATAAAAAAAATCAGTATTACCATCATCAGCCTTTATGTTGTGTTTCATGTGTCGCTGCTCGAGTACCGGTCTAACGCATGTATCTTTGTCAGAGTTTGGATTAGACCTGGCGAAAATTTATCTTTCTAAAGTTTGGATCATTTGAATTTGGAACAGTGAAGAGTCGTTTCAGTGATACGCTTCGTTTGGAAAATTTGGAACATTGACTCTCAGATAGATTCAGAACAGAGAGCGACTAGATCAGAATGACCCCTTATTTAAATATTCTACCAAGTTTCATACATACCATAGATTTTTAGTACTATTGGCCTAAAGATAATTTTTCTGTGGCACTAATGGCTGTCAATGCTATCAATGCTATGTCTAATTAGCTATCTCTTTCCCCGGTTGACAGGTTCCATATGTTGCCAACGGAACCGACTCATTAGTTCTCTCGCTATCAGTGATCTGTAGGTAGTTCCTCGCTCATTCGTGTCAGTGGACAGTGAGTCAGTGAGCGAGTTGACCGATTGAACAAATCATCGAAAAATACATTCAGGAGCGAGTATTTGTGATTCGGATCAGTGTATCATCTATCTGAAGCGGATCACTGAGTCATTTCAATAAAGAGTACGTCTAGTGTGGATGGGTGTACTGCCATTAGTCTACAATGAATAGTTAAAATACTCTAGATATAGTTTAGAACTTTACTATCCTTTGCCATAATCTTATTTCTTGCAATACAGTGGGTACTCAGCCTAATTTTTCTGTTTTTAATTAGGATAGCGCATTTGCAACTGTTTAATTAGTTAAAAGTGCCTGAGCGAGGCTTTCCGGACCCTGTAGAAACATTAATGCATTTTATAACTGCGACAAACCATAGACGTAAGATAAACATAGCCAGTAAGACCTCGGGTAGTGTAAATGGAAACACAATTCGTGTAATATGCAATTTTTGGTGACTAACAGACTAATGGACTGACGGACAACGGAGACTTAGTTATAGGGTTCTGTTTTTATTCTTTCCGTACGGAACCCTAAAAGCATAGAACGCGTGTATTGGAGTACCATACCCAGGACTCATTTTTATCCTGATTTTTTCCTGATTGTTATTAAAGTAAGACAAAAAATGAAAAATTGATAAAGGAAAAACCGATGGCGGCGCTACTGATCCGTAAAAGGGCCCTTAAATTTTGAGAGTAACTTATGATAAGCTGCTAGAGAGATGGAAGCTGAATGGATAAAACTAAAAGCATCGTGAAGAGTTGAGGCAATGATTTTGAACGTGTAACGAACATCCAGTTGCTATAATGTATCAAGACGGGAATTAACACGATATTTATTATGTGAAACAACATTGTGTACTCACATATTTGGCTCGACGTTTCGGCTACGTTACAGCAGCCGTGGACACGAGCGGATTACGTGCTCGTCGAGCCAAATATGTGAGTAAACAATGTTGTTTCACATAATAAATATCGTGTTAATTCCCGTCTTGATACATTATAGTTATAATGCAACGCGAAAATCTAAAAAACTATTAAACATCCAGTTGGTCTGGCTCTCCTACGGCAGCCCCTTCTTTGTAATTACCAGAATGTACTTAAACTCCAATAGAGGACCTTTCCGCCCAACGGCCGTCAGTTCTCCTCACTATGTGCCCTGCCCATTCCCACTTGAGGCATGCAATCCTTTGGGCTATGTCTATGACCTTAGTTCTCCTGCGGATCTCATCATTTCTGATACGATTACGCAGGGAGACTCCGAGCATAGCCCTCTCCATAGCTCTCTAGGTGACTTTGAGCCTCCTTAATCGGCACATTGTAAGCGGCCAGGTCTCGGTTCCGCATGTCATCACTGGCAACACACACGCATTGAAGACTTTCGTCTTGTGGTTAAATATGTGAGTACGTAATGTTGTAGGTACCTCATAATAAATTTCGTGATAATCCCCGTCTTGATTAATTATAGTTATATAGTTCAATGGATAAAAATGAAAGCATCGTGAGAAGTTGAGATATCGATCCTGAACGCGTAACCATGAACCAGTTGGTCTGGTTTATGTTACGAAGGCAGACGATATCTCAAATCTTGGATCAAGGTTCAAGCGATCCTAAAGTCCGAAGTAACGGCTTTAGCCACAACTGAGAATGACTCCGTGGGATACGACGAGACCAAGCTACTGGCTATGTAGACTGTAGATAAGTACTCTACAGATTAGACTACAGACAGACAAAGACTGTAGATAAGACTGTAGGCGGAACTATTGAAGGCATTTGAAAATAATAATAAGATAAAGAAAGAAATGGCTGAGTTACACACTGAGAATATTTTGTTAGTTGACGAGCGAGACCGGTTGTTATCTATCATCAACCAGTTCAAGGAGTGCAGCGAGGAGTACACCCAGGGCCTCAATCGAATGTCGGTCCTGGAGCACGAGCTACAGGAGGCTCATCACACATAAGCCACCTCCAGTCAGAAAAAACAGGACTTTGCCGCTTCCCAAACCCAATGCCTATTCGAAGAGTTAGTAGGTAGTGTGCCCCAGCCAAATAACTGCTTCAAATAGCCAAGAACCCTTCACCATTGATCTTACTTGTGATGATACCTTAAAATCAACTAATAAGGGAAGATTGGCTATGTGCAGCAGAAATAAAATTAAAAAATATGTTAACATAAATAAATACATTAATAAAACCCAGAAATTAGTTAAGAAAAATAAATGTTTATGTAATAAGCTTAAATGTATTAAACAAAGAAGGCAATTAGGTGATGAATTGGACCTATATTCTTTATTAATAGAAAATAACATAATCAATCATGAAAATGACATGAACAATTTCAATCCGAAATTTTAAAACTTGAGGAGTCATTAGTAGACATGACTCATAGGTACAATTCAACCAGAAATGAGTATGGAGAACTGATGCTTGCAATGCAGGAATTATTAAATCCTTCCGAGAAAGACAGTATTATATCAAACAATACCCCATCCAATATCATCAGTCCCCCACCACCCATAGCAGCCCTCCACCAGCATATTGTAATACCAATTAGTTCTGCAACATCAAATTTGAATGATAAACATATTGCAAACAAAAAAAATTGTTATGTTAGTGACGAGTTAGGTAAAGATATGGGACACCTTTTATTTTCTTCCGGACAGTCGATTATCAATCATTGTGTACCGGGTGCATCTTTTTCTGACATAATGAATAAAATTATACAAACAACTTTCCATAGAATACCTCAATAGTTATTATGGTAGGGAATAGGGGAAATGTAAATAAAAACATTTTGTCTAAGTACCTACACTCTCTTAGTTTATTAGATGTAAATGAAATTGTATTATTTACACTTCCCTATAATAACAGCTTGCCACAGGTAGAAAATACTTATAGATATAATTTAAATATGACATTGAATACTTTGACATATAATGTAAAAAAATCCATGTTATTGACATAAATAATTATATAAAATCATACTTTCATTGACAAAGGATAAATATTATCTTAATAAATACTGTAAACGACTAATAGCAATGTCGCTATCTTATTATTTAGATTGCTCAGCCAAAAACTTGGCTACCATATCTGCTCCTATTGAGCAGAAAAAATATGACATGTGTAATCAGACGTTGGAATTAGTTCCAATGAATTTAAATGTAATTTAGAGACAATAGAGAACACCTCTTGCACACTAGATTTAATGACAAAGGGGAAGTCTGGGCATTTAAATATTGTTCATACAAAAATATACAGGGCTTCTCGGTAAAGATTTGGAAATGGAACTTTTTTTAAATAAAATGAATATACATGTCCTCTGTGTTACTGAACACTGGTTGAGGCAACATGAACTTATTATTAATATTGATAATTATAAAGTCATAAGTGCGTTCACAAGAAAGTCGGCCATTAGGGGTGGGTCACTTATATTATTACATAATTCATTAAAAGCAAAGGAGCGCAAAGACATAGTCGCACTTTCAACTGAACGAACTATTTGAACTATCTTGTGTAGAGATTGAACGGTTTATCATTATTTGTGTATACAGACCTCCCTCTGGGTAACTACAATAACTTTTGAGTCTGCCATGGAGGAGGTGCTGGAGAAAAGCAACTAATTGCAACAAGCAAGTAATTGTATGTGGGGATTTCAATATTAACATCTTAGAACACAGTCAAAGCTCGGGTATGCTTCTTAATCTATTTAAATCTTTTGATTTACGCCATCTGTTTAATGACCCTACACGCATTACCCCCACATCAGCTACTTGTATTGATAATATTTTCTGTAATTGTAAGGCAATTAAAAAATCAATAATAAATTTTATAAATTCAGACCATACAGGACAGATAGCTGTTTTTGAACACCGTCATGCAACTGCTTCCTCTTCTTTTGTCTATAGGCCAATCACCACTAGTCGTGTGGAAAAATTTAAGGAAAATGTTGAAAACAACGTTTCCCTGATGCAAGTAAGTAAGTATGCTAATATTGATGAACTATACAATACTTTGTTTAATGTTATTGAAAAGGAGTTTTGAAGTAATTTTTACTAAGAAAAAAGTCAAAGTAGACAATACTAAAACAATATTTAGCGATTGGGCTACTAAAGGCATCTTCAAAAGCAGGCGCACTTTATTTGAATTATATGACATTAAAGCTAACTCCAATGATCCTACAATAACTGAACATGTTAGAAACTATTCCAAGCTATTTAAAAAAGTCTGCGCAATAGCAAAAGCTAATTATTTAAAAGATAAAATTAAAAATTCAAATAATAAAATCAAAGCCACTTGGAATATGATTAATAAAGAGACTTGTAAAAATACTACTCAAGACCTCAAGTACTCTTTGAAAATTAATAATAAACAACTGAACGAAGACGTAGAAATAGCAAAGGCATTTGAATCTTTCTTTGCTAATATACCTCTTATTACCACTAGTAACTTAAATTCTAGTCCTCAGCTTGCTAATTGTCTTCTTCAATCGAGTGTGGACGAGTGCCTGACTTCTTTTAGTTTCCATCACATCAACCCGGATACTATACTTAAAACTTTTAAAGACATCAACGTAAAGAAAACAGAAGATTTGTGGGGAATATCAGTAGAAATATTAAAAAATATAATAAAAATCATTGCCCCATATTTAGCTGTAATATTTAATGAATGCGTAGATATTGGTCAATTTCCAAATCTGATGAAATATAGCAAAGTTCTACCACTTTTCAAATCAGGTGATAGAAGTGACCCATCTAATTACAGACCAATATCCATTTTACCTGCCCTTAGTAAAATATATGAAAAAGTAATATTCCATCAATTATTGGGTCATTTTAATCTAAACAAATTATTGCATAATAAACAATTTGGATTTACTAAAGGCAAATCTACTACTGATGCGGGAGTTGCACTCATCAAGCACATTTTTGATGCATGGCAAAATAAGCAAGATGCTGTAGGTATATTTTGTGACCTTTCCAAAGCATTCGACTGCGTTAATCACCAAACATTATTAATGAAGCTACAGCATTACGGCCTCACAAATAGCTCTCTGAGCTTGGTACGGTCATACCTAAGTGATAGAATTCAAAAAGTCAATGTTAATGGAACTAATTCTTCTGGCGCCCTTTTACAGATGGGAGTGCCCCAGGGCTCGATATTGGGGCCCTTACTGTTTATTATATATGTAAATGACCTACCTTACTTTACTAAAAACTTGTGTGACATAGTATTATTTGCAGATGATACTTCTTTAATTTTCAAAACTAATAGACATAAAGATAACTTTGACGATGTAAATAATGCTCTCACTCAAGTGCTACATTGGTTCACTGTAAATAATTTACTTCTCAATGCTAAAAAAACTAAATGTGTCAAATTTACATTGCCCAACGTAAGACAGGTCAGCACTAGGATTAATATGAATAGTCAAAATGTTGAAGTAATTAATTCTACAGTATTTCTAGGCGTCACGTTAGACTCAAAATTACAGTGGGGTTCTCATATTGCAGCCCTGGCAGGGAGACTTAGTTCGGCTGCATATGCAGTCAAAAAAATAAGACACCTGACCGATATTGAAGCAGCCAGACTTGTGTATTTCAGTTATTTCCATAGCGTTATGTCTTATGGTCTGCTGTTATGGGGCTCTGCGGCTGATATTCAAGCTATTTTTGTGCTACAGAAACGAGCTGTCAGGGCCATATACGGACTTAGACCACGAGACTCGCTTAGAAACTTGTTCAAAGAAATTAACATTTTAACATTAGCATCACAGTACATCTTTGACTGTATTATGTATGTTTATAAAAATTTAGAAAACTTCCCTCGAAAATCCGACAACCATAACCTAAATACTAGAAATAAACACAAGCTTGCTGTTTCACATCTCAGACTTCATAAGTTGGTAATTCATTCGTAGGAATGAGTATTAAAATATTTAATAAGTTACCACAAAAGCTTGTTGATTTACCAATGCCCAAATTTAAAACACATGTTAAAAATTATTTAATGGCAAAAGCCTATTATACAGTTAATGATTACTTAAATGACAAGAATTTGTGGAAATGATAAACTGTTCGCCTACACCCCTGACACTGTACTTAAAAAAAATTTGATGATTAAAAAGAGTAACTGGCGAGTTTCTTGCCGGATCTTCTCGTCAGAATCAACTTTCCGATTCCGGTGGTAGAATCACATTATATTTATTCATTTCTTAGTATATTTTTTGTATCGACATATATGTTTAATAACATGTATAATATACATAGCTATAATTTATATTTTTCATGTATGACGATTTGTAAGAGCTGTATATAAGCCTATGCAAATAAAGCACTTTTGAATTTTGAATTTTTTTTAAAACTCGTTTTGCCATCCAACTGCGTTATGCCATAAAAGAATTTCCTCCTTCATCCCGGCGCCTATCTTCAAAGGAAAATCTAGACAAAAATATCTCCACGAGCACTGAAAAGTCTGGCTACGTTTGGTGTTTGTTTTGTTTCTGAAAATAGTAGTCCTACTTTGATCTGTGTTACCAACTTTTGTAGGTGTTTTTACCTGCTTTTCTTGCATAATATTTGGCTGACCGGATGGACCAATTGGTAGTGACCCTGCCTCTTACGCACAAACATTCGTGCGATGAACACTTGTGTTTGTTCAGTGTCTGGGTGTAATTTATATATTTAAGTATATATTTGTGTTCCTCTGTTGTCTGATATCTGTAACACAAGTGCTTAAGCTACTTAGTACGGAATCAGGTCAACGTATGAGATTTTGTGAGAATTATTATTGTTATTATTATAATATACCTACATAAATTAAATTCATTTTAATAATTTGTGATTAGAGGGCGAATCTCTAATTACAAAATTAGAGATTTCAATACATTCGTCATTCAAATGTCGAATTCGATGTTCATGTCATCGCACGATATTGGGTTCCAGCTGTAATCATCAAAAGTCACCCTACGGAAGGACATACTTAGGATTATACGAATTACTAGAAATCAGTAAAGTGCAGAGTAGGTGGATAATAAATTATGTATTCGACACGAGTAAAATAGCAAGAGCATGATGTTATTAAACCATGAACAAGAGTAACAGAAGACACAGGATTCATTCTATTACTTTTAAGTTTACGTGGCCAGGATATAATGATAATGATAATGAAGCTTTATATAATTCCACATTCCACTTACTTCTTAGTAAATAATCTATATCTATATTATATGTGCGCGTACGCGAAAAATTGATTCACGCCAAAAGCGGCCACTTTTGGCGTGAATCAATTTTTCGCGTACAAAAACGGACCCAACATTTGTGCATGGTTATTTAATAAATAACATCTCTCGGCGAACACTTATACTGTGTTCGCCGAGAGGTTGTAACTAGAGTTGCCGCGAATAGTCGTTATAGCGAATAGTCGAATACCGAGTAATCGCCATTCGCTTTGGCGAATAGTCGAATAACTCGGCATTACTATTCGACATAAATAAGGCACATTAAACATAATTTTTATTTCTATTAAATATAGCATTAAACTTCGTATCATTTATTTTGTTACATAATTTTAATAATAGTTTTAATTTTAAAACCAATTTTTTTTAAGTTGTGGGAAATAAAGCTAGAGAAATCTGTTTCATGTGTAACATGCATTCGTAATTCGTATATATTTATTTACTTTATTAAATGCTGGCAACCCTTTTCAAGTAAACATTTTAAAGAACATCTGTTAAAGCTTTTAAAACCTTTCGAAGAGATAACGAAAATAACGAGTTCTATATATGCACCTATATCGGATGTGATACCTTGCACTGTTTCATTAACCAGATACCTAATGAAAGATGCGCTGATTCAACAAACCGCACACATTGATGATTTTAGAAAGATGTTAATAGAAAATTTGCAAGCCCGTTTTAACTTGGACGATCTATGCTTTAACATGACATATTACTTGTCAACATTTTTAGACCCCCGCTACAAAGAATTTTTCTTTGACGCTACCCAAGCTGAAAGGATCCGTAGAGCTGTGCTTAGGGAAGGTCTTAGGCTTTCTTTAGATGAAGAAAATGAAGATTCTGATCGAGAAACTCCATCCAAAAGGTCTCGTTTAAACAATGAAGGTGAGGATGATTCACAAAGTCATAAATTATTTTGGGCATGTTTTGAAGAATCCCCAATAGAGCAGCCTGAGCCTACTGAAGAGCAATCCAAGAATGCCACTGCTCAAGAAATTGCCAAGTATACCGCATTAGCAAAGGCTGACAGAAAAATCAACCCATATGAATGGTGGGCTTTGAACACAAATAAGAATGGATTCCCTATTTTAAGTAAGCTTGCTAAACGATACTTAATCACACCAGCGAGCTCTGTTTATTCAGAAAGACTATTTTCTGAGGCAGGATTACTTTACGAGAAAAAGCGAAACCGACTCGCTCCCGAACGTACAGAAAAAATAGCTTTTTTGCATCACAATCTGCCTCTGGTGGATTTTAAATATTAAATAATAAAAAAACCTTATGAATGACAGGCACCGGAGAGAATTTTAAATTTTAATATTTAAATTATTGATGTTATGTTTAGTTTTATTAAGGAAAATAATAAATAATGATTATTTTTACTTATTAGTTTTATTTGTTCGTTATAAATTTATTTTAGACGAATACTCGCCGAATGCCGAATAATACTAGAATTATTCGGTATTCGACGAATATAAAAAAAATGTCGAGTAATGCCGAATACCGAATAATAGCGAGTATTCGCGACAACTCTAGTTGTAACCCCGATATTGTTTAAAATAGATCCGGTTTAGTAGCTTGAAATTAAAATTGATTGGCGTCGCTAGTGTACCCGGGAACAGGTAACAGTTTGCGAAGATATGGCATTCTTTTTAAGGTGACGGGTACACCGTCCGTACCGGCACCTTAAAAAGAATGCCATATCTTCGCAAACTGTTACCTACTTCGCAGTATTTGGAACAGTGACAAGTCGCGCGCGCAATCTTCGTCAAATGGCCTGCGGAATGGGATCACGCCATGATCCATTAGGTCCTCAAATAGAGGCCGATGAGGACTTGGCCTCCACTCAATGTGAATGTTCTTGTAAACATATTCTAATACTGGCTGATAGGTAGAGAATACCTCTTAGAAATAAAGTTTTAGTTAAAATAATAGATGCAATGAATTCTATGTAGATACGAATACCGTTAGCTCGGCGGTGACGGAAAAGATCGTGAGGAAACCTACACGTTTCGGATAGTTTCTGAAACTGTAAAGCGTACTCAGAGCTGCAAAGCGACAGCTTTGGACGCAATCGGGAATTTCACGCTAAGTTAAAGAACTCTATGTACGAATGTACTGCAAACCTAGAAGAAGATTCATGTCGCGGGAAAGCTACATTTCGCCATGAATAGGAGAGGTATCTGCGATGTGTTTCGTCGAGTGAGTGAGGGTATCTCCATCAATCCAGGGGGAAAGGGAATTAAAAGTTTGGCAACGCAGTTGTGACTCCAATGGTGTTGCCGGAGTCCAGGGATGGCTGGTGGCAATCGCTTGTCATCATGTGATCCGTCTGCAAATCTGCCAATCATCACAATGACAAAAATAAAATTTGTATGGATTAATAGTTACTTATTTAAATAATTTTGCCGTGTGGTCCCCGGCAGAGTAGAATAGGCCACCCTCACTCTTACCGAGGTGTCGTAAAAGGCGACTAAGGTAAAGCTGCTGGCATGATCATCAGCACCCAGAGAAGGAAAACTCTGCATTTATATCAAAACCCTCGCCAACCCGTCTGCCAAGCGTGGTGAGTATGGCAATTACCCCTCATGTAAATTGAGGGAAGCCCGTGCCCCAGCAGTGGGGACTTAAATGGGCTGATGATGATGATGATTTTATTAACTATTTATCGCTTAATTTACAGCAAATTCATTTACATATTTCATATTTTAGTACCGAAGTATGTTCTTTGCGAGAACTTTTATCTGAAACGTTTGTCGAAAATTTTAATCATAAATTTGACTATAGGTAAAAGTTTTATAATGGATGATAGAAGATACTTGTAGATACAATGAAATAGCTTGTATACCGTGGCAGTTATATCCATACGACTGTCGCACTTAGGTGTAAAAAAAAAACATTTAAAGGAAGTGCGCTGCTTGCCGAATGTTCCGATATCATGATTTTTACATCGTATTCATTTTTCAGTGGGATTTATCGCACCGCAACATGAGACCACAATTGACGAACAGTGCGGTACAACACACTATTCGTCACTAGTCATTATTCTTTGTCCGTTTTAGTCGTCGAAAACATTTCGATCGGCGATATTTTTCTAACATAGTTACCATATATTTTGTACGACTGATGATAGCTCAGTGAATAAGAACGTATGCCTCGGAAACGGGAGGAAGGCCATCTGTGACCGTGGGAGAGCCACGCTTCGGCATGAATGGGCCGGCTCGACCGGAGTGATACCACGGTCTCAAAGAAAACCGACGTGAAGCAGCACTGTGCTGTGTTTCGCGAGTGAGGGTACCGGAGACCCAATCCGTGGGAAAGCGGGTTTAAAGGTTGGCAGTGCACTTGTGACTCCACTGGTGTCGCGGGTGTCTATGGGTGGCGGAAATCGAACCATCAGGCGAACTGTCTGCTAGTCTGCCACCTATCTCGCGAAAAATAAGTAATAAGAGTTAGTCCTTTAAGGTGACGGGTAGGGCATACTATCGACGCCAATCGATCTATTTAAACAATTTCGGTATTACAATCTCTCGGCAAACACCTATACTATTTATTTAATACTTATAGTTGACTGTTTGGTCTGCTTTTGCACTCGAATTTTGTATTCCCGCCAAAAGTAGCCGCTTTTGGCGTGAATCACTTTTCCGCGTACAAAAACGGACCAACATTTGTGCATGGTTATTTAATAAATAGTATAAGTGTTTGCCCAGAGATTGTAACCCCGAAATTGTTTAAAATAGATCCGGTTTAGTAGCTAAAAATTAAAATCGATTAGCGTCGCTAGTGTGCCCTACCCGTCACCTTAATAAAAAAAACCCAAGCGCACCACTACATTTTTCAAATTTATGTGCGTAAATTTATCATTCGCTCGGCGGTGAGGGAAAACATCGAAACCTGCAGGTTTCTAAAAAATGTCTCAAACTGTGTCGACATAATGATTCTGAAGATGTAACCATGGTTCATTTGGTCTGGTTCCCCTGTCAGATTCGAACGTAACAGGAAATTTACACGCAGAGATAAATTGGGATACCTATAAGAACATATTTAAGTATGTCTAATCCTGAAGGAATATACATTATGACTGTTAGCTTTCAATTTTACTCAAGGATGCTAACGATTTTCTTCATTACTTTCACTCGCCGCATGTTTTCGATGAGCGATCGACACTTCGTTTCTATTGCTTGGTTATCATTATCATCATCATCATCATCATCATCAGTCTATCGCAGTCCACTGCTGGACGTAGGCCTCTCCAATTGTTCGTCACTGTGATATATCCATGGCTTCTCGCATCCAGCTCTTGCCAGCCATCCTGCGCAGATCGTCCCCCCACCTAGCCAGAGGGCGCCCTACATTACGTTTGCCAAGACGCGGTCTCCACTCTAGAACTCGTTTACCCCATCGGTTGTCGGTTCTGCGGCTAATATGGCCAGCCCACTGCCACTTAAGCTTGCTAATTCGGTGAGCAATGTCGATGACTTTGGTTATCATTATCTCAGCCTGTCATTACCAGTAGCATCCAAAACCGTTGCTTCGGAACTCAGAGTACCTACGCTTGGACTAGTATACGTTTGCTCGTCTGCCAACTATCACATAAAAATGCGCCATCGTCATTATTGCTGAGTCATTATTGATGAGAAAATCAGCGTACATCAATAGGCTTCCACCGCACATCGTTTGGCACGAGTTAGGGGGAACCATGGGGGAGGGGGGATAAGGGCGAGCCGCGACGTCGCCTGTCATCCGATGAGTGGCTGCAGGAGGGGGCCAAGGCCGTCTAAAATAAGTCTTTGTGCCGACACTGCTATTCTTGGCGACTCGATACAAATCGTCAATGCCAGGAACAAAGTGTAACTCGCGTTTCGACGCACTGTTCGACCCCATTTTCTTATTGATTAACTTTATTTTTATGTGATAGGTGGCAGACGAGAAGACAGATCGCCTGATGGTAAGCGATTGCCGCCGCCCATAGATTCCCGCGACACCAGTGGAGTCACAAGCGCGCTGCCGACCTTTATCCCCAGTGAAACACAGCACAGTGCTGCTTCACGTCGGTTTTATGTGAGGCCGTCACACTCCGGTGGAGCCGACCCATTCATGCCGAAGTTTGGCTCTCCCACGGTCACTGATGCATATTTATACTATGAGCGCAAAAGTAGCTCTACCTGTCTGCTTGTTAATTGCACTTTTGATGATCATTAACACATGACGCCATTACTGAGAAATATTACCAGTAACAAAAAAGTTCATATGTAGAGGCCAACCGAGGATCCTGTACCTACATAGTAAGGATCTTTATACAAAGTTCAGAATATGAATCGCTAGTTTTTTTAAATATTTTTCTTTGCATTCCTTTTTTCTTATAAGGGATGCCAGTGGCAGACGGACGGGGAAGAATCGAATTCGGCCAACGGCTTGGCTATGTATTTCAGCATAATCTGGACGATACCAGTTTCAGCGTCAGTTATCCATAAGTAGTATCAGCCTATATTACTTTCCCACTGGCAGGACAAAGGCCTCTATCATAGAAATCAAGTCACCACGCTTGCCTAACGCGGATTGGTGATCACAGACCCGAGCATTGTATGAAAAGTTTTCGTTCCCGGGATTCCCGGATCGAGTAAAAAGTATGTTATCCATAAATTCTACACAAGTGTTTTAACCGGCATTCAATTTCATATTATGGTTCCACCGGGGCTCTGAATCGGTGGGTTTAGACGTAACCTTGGAATAACGATCACATGATAATGATGATTAATACTTGGAGCCATGGTAGCTCAATGATTCAATACGCGCCTTCCTTATGGGTTTCCAGGTTCGAATCCGAACCTCAGGATTTTTCAAACCTATGTGCGTATTTCCATACCATTAGCTCGGCGGTGAGGGAAAACATCTTCAGGAAACCTGCACGTTTCGGATAGTTTCTGAAATGTATTCAGTTGGCCTAGTGCCCCTGTTAAGGTGACGGTCGAAATATACGAAATATGACGAAAATCCGGTTTAGTAGCTAAAAATTAAAATCGATTGCCGTCGCTAATGTGCCCTACTCGTCGCCTTAACAGGGCCACCAGGCCAACTGAACACATTTCAGAAACTATTCGAAACCTGCAGGCATCCTGACGATGTTTTCCCTCACTGCCGAGCTAATGGTGTGGAAATACGCACAAAGATTTGAATAATCCTGAGTTGAAGTGGTTTAAATGATCCGAGTAAGTAGCTAAAAAATAAAATTGATTGGCGTTGCTAGTGTGCCCTACCCGTCACCTTAAAAGGTTGCGGTGGTCAGCCAGCAGTCGCTTCATTGTATTTACCAGACTCCCCAAATCCTAAATCATGGTCCAAGCCTATCATCGTCATCGTCAGCCCATTTAAGTCCCCACTGCTGGGGCACGGGCCTCCCTCAATCACATGAGGGGTAATTACCATACTCACCACGTTTGGTAGACGGGTTGGCGAGGGTTTTGATATAAATGCAGAGTTTTCCTTCTCTTGGTGCTGATGATCATGCCAGCAGCTTTACCTTAGTCGCCATTTACGACACCTCAGTAAGAGTGAGGGTGGCCTATTCTACTCTGCCGGGACCACATGGCCAAGCGTCCAAGCGTATCTCAGGTTCTAAAGCGACAGCTTTGGACGATACTGGGAATTACACGCTAAGATGAAAGATGATGATGTTATGGATCAGCCTAATAACCTAATTAAAAAAGTTTGGTTGTCTGTTGTTAGAAATATGCCCATTTAGAAAACTTGTGTACTGATAATAACTTACAATTTTAAAATTTACATTTGAACCAAAGAAGGCGCATTTGTTTCCAAGTTTCCGTCTCTTCATTTGCTGGAGCACCGCTGACCCAAATATCGTGAAGCACAGCAAAAACTTAAGCTATTCGGGCCTGGGCGGTATCCAAATGGTCGCGGAACTGATTTACATGGACTGCAACACTAAATATTGACAAAGTACAAGAAGAAATAGTAGTCTAGCTTAAAATTTATCTAACTTAATATGGTAGCTAAAGCATGACACCTCTGCTCTATATTCCAACTAATAAGCACTCCAGGATCAAGACGGATTTGAATGATCTATTAATATTGTTAGTGTACATTTAATATGTAATGTAATTTTAAATAAAAATAAATATTGTATTTGAGTTTTTGTGGTTGACTATGGGCTAACGCTTGACTACAATCTCACTTTTTAACTGGCTTCAAAAAAAAAGAGGTTCTCAATTCTACATACAACATTCAATTATTCAACAGGGATTAGGCGCCGACTTCGGTAACACCTTTTCTCGAGTGTACTGTGATAAAATGTTATTTTAAATGTACCTATAAAGTGTCAAAAATATTATTGTACACTTTTTAGTTCGTAGTTTCGAAAATTTTTGGGGAGTCAACATGTAGTCTAGGTTGTTACACGTATTCTTCTAGAATTATTATTAATATTAGAATATTCTTGTCTTAAGATTATAAATGAATAATTCACAACATCACATTCTATTGACCTGACTCCGTGGTAGTTCAAGCACCTGTATTACGGATATCAGAACCGCGGAATTACAAATAAACACATTTAATACTTTTTTTTTGTAAATACACAATTGTAATACATAGAAAACACCCAGACCAACACAAACATACATGTTCATGCACACAAATGTTTTTACTGTACGGGGATCGAACCGGCAACCATGTAAGATAGTTTTTCAGAAAAAAAAATAGAATTAATAATAACTGATAAAAAAACTGGCTAGTAAAAAAAAGGTCAGTTTCATTCAATTTTTTTGCATTACAAATACAATAATAACTTCTCTGATTAAAATAAACCTTGAAATATGGTCTCAAATCAAAATAAAATGATAGTATGGTGACCTTTTGCTAATTAAAGGAGTTATACATCTTATCGTGTCTAGAAAAAAAACGGCAATTTTAATTTCATACCTATTATTAAAATATCAGCAAAATAAGAAAATGTATCAGGGTAGAATGAAGATCCCCGGTTGGTACTATAGGTCCATGAAATCAACGAATATTCGGGTTAGTGTACTATATTATAATGGCGATGTACTACCTAATGTAAGAGTTTGGCACGCCATCGGTCACGTTAAGCCATTATACCAGTAGTTTAACAGTTATATACAGTTTCTGCAAGAACATTGTAAGTTACTTGTATTGGTGCAGTTAGGACAGCTGCATTTTAACAGCTATAATACGTAGATTAAACACCCAGACCAATACAAACTGACATGTTTATGAACACAAATGTTTGTACCGTGCGAGGATCGAACCCGCAACCCTTGCAACAGAAGCAGCGTTCACTGCCACTGATCCAAACGGGTTTCAAAGACAATATTTTCTTCAATGTCACACAAACTGTAGAAGAACGTCGTACAAACTGTAGAAGTGTATCATCGTGGGAGAGGGGTCGGCTCGACCGCAGTGGTACCACAGCCTCACACAAAACCGGCGTGAAGCAGCATTGTGTTGTGTTTCGTTGCGTGAGTGAGGGTACCGCAGACCCAATTGGGGGAAAGGAGGGATTAAAGGTTGTATCGCACTTGTGACTCCACTGGTGTCGCGGGTGTCTGTGGGCGGCGGCAATTGCTTACCAACAGGCGATCCGTCTGCTCATCTGCCAATTATCGCATAAAAGAAGTACGCACATAAATTTGAAAAATCGAGAAGTTCAGCTCAGATCTGAACCTTCGAACCGTTGCTTCAGAGCCCGGTAGACCTACGCATAGACCATGATATAGAATTTTGGCAATGGACAATACGAAAAAAAAATATTGGCACTTTTGCACGCTTTTTGAATAAAGAAAGAAAAAAAATGACCCATATTTTTAGTTATCATTAAATGTGTGTTTTTATGGATATATTGTTTTTTTTATTATTAATGAATATGCCGAAGTGACGTAATCCTGAGGTTCAACGTATTATAATGTCGGTGCTATATGACCTATAGAAAAGTTTAGGCGACTTTTACTGTTAAATATCAGTGTTTTTTTTTCTTGATGCTTGACGTTTGGTTTATTGGATTACCTTTTTTTTTTAAATCAACGTGAGCACAAGCGTTATTAATTGTCATAACGAGTGATGAGGTCACACGAGGATTTTTTTTTTCTCCTTAAATATCAATCTAAAAATACTTACTGCAATTATTTTTCTTAAACTTCTATGAGTCTAATCTAGAAATAGTATTTTTCATTTCGGAAAATAATTTCTTGTCGTATGGTCCACTGACAGTTGAATCCGGGTTCGGTTACAATAGTTGCATCGCTAGCTTGCAGCAAATGCACCGGGCCGAGGGGTCGTCGCATTGCGCGTGCCCGCCCGGAACTGGCCGAGTTCGTTCAACTCTACATCTGCGAAATGCTGCAGAATTCACCAAACAACAATATTTCAAAGCGCACTGTGAACCACTTTGTGGTAAATGAAATTTTTAAAGGTCCGAATTTCTTGTTTGCCAAGTTTGGGTACCTATGCGGAACGTACGAGCATGGTTCATGTAAATGAAAATACAATCCCCTTTGAGCCCCGTCTTCCGGTCACTACAAATTTTTAATACATTATAACGCACTATAGTCCAGATTGCATGCCGGGGACAACCTATAAGTAGGATATAATATTTATAAGTAAGGTTACACTTGGCTTTAAGGTGACGGGTAGGGCACACTAGCGACGCACATGGATTTTAATTTTTAGCTACTAAACCGGATCTATTTTAAACAATTTCGGGGTTACAACCTCTAGGCAAACACTTTATTTATTAAATAACCATGCGCAAATGTTAGGTCCAACGCGTACGCGCAAAATTGATTTGACGACCCGTTTGGAACAGTGGTAGTGAACGCTGCCTCTGGTCAAAGGTTGCGGGTTCGATCCCCGCACAGTACAAACATTTGTGTGCAAGAACATATCTGTTTGTATTGGTCTATATTTGTAATCCCACTCTTGATTCTGATATTCGTTACACAGGTGCTTGTGCTACCTATCTCGGAGTCAGATCAATGTATGTGATGTTGTGAAATATTTATTTATATTTATTAGTTATTTATTTACTTAATTATATTATTATTATTTAAAACTTTATTGCACTTTTTTTTTAACGATATTCGAAATTTAATTATTATGCTGGACAAAACTTAGATTATTATTTTTAAAAGTGTTTACTTTGTTTTTCATTTTTTTTTATACATCTCATACGTTATTTATACATCGTAATTTATACTTAATCTAGACAAGAATTAAGTATACTACCTGGATGAATCTAGACAATTAGCCATTACGGAAACCCACAGGATTTGACACCCACGAGACAGGCTTTGCCCAGTGTGGGAGTCAAACGATTTATTATGTATATTTTCTGTTAAGGTGGCGGGTAGGGCACGCTAGTGACGCCAATCGATTTTAATTTTTAGCTACTAAACCGGATCTATTTTAAGCAATTTCGGGGTTACAATCGCTTGGCAAACACTTATACTATTTATTAAATTACCATGCACAAATATTGGGTCCGTTTTTGTACGCGAAAAATTGTTTCACGCCAAAAGCGTCCACTTTTGTCCGTCCACACAGTAATAAAAAATTCGAGTGCAAAAGCAGACCAAAAAGTTAATTAAAAGTATTAAATAAATAGTATAGGTGTTTACCGAGAGGATTTAACCCCGAAATTGTTTAAAATAGATCCGGTTAAGTAGCTAAAAATTTAAATCGATTGGCGTCGATAGTGTGCCCTACCCGTCACCTTAATGTGTGTTTTTGATTAATAAACGTTTTTTTATTCGAATTCAATTTTTGAGAAATTATCCAAGATGTTTAGGTTTTCTCACCATGTTTTCCCTCACTGTCGAACTAATGGTAGAAATATGAAAATATATTTGAAAAATCCAGAGGTGCATGCTCGGATTCGAACCACGACTCCCCGTATGGTAGGTGCCTTCTTATCCACTGAGCTACCATCGCTCTCACACGGTTATAGTTTACCACAATCTGTCTTTCTTTAATTGACTTTGAACCAAAGGAAAGATGCACAAAACATGGTAAACAGTTATGTCATGAAAGTAGTAATGTGCTCATGTTTCGCTAATAAGATAGCATGTAAATAAATAAAATGTCAGTTATTTAATAAAATTACACAGATTCAAAATTACATGGATTTGATTTAAGTTAAATGTCTGAATATAATCTATAATATAAAAATGAATCGCCAAATGTGTTGGTAAGCGCAAAACACAACAACGCCAGGACCAATTTGGCCAATTCTTATTTAAAATGTTCGTTCAAGTCCAAGGATGGTTCTTACGGCGAGAAAAAATCGAATAATTATCGGGAAAACCCTAAAAACAGCTCTTTTCTTTTTCACATACAAACGTTTTCTAACTAAAACGTAGAATCAATTTGAGTTTTATTGCTATTATATAAAGTTCATATTTGTTGCCACATTACAATTTTTTTTTGACAGGACGATGTCTGTCGGGTCAGCTAGTAAATTAATAAAAATGTCAGTAAATTCCATTTGTCAAAAAAATCCTTAACACTAGAAGCATTTTTGTGACTATGCCATTTAGTTACCCTTTTTTAAAATAGGAAACTATTTAGTACTTTAAATTCATTTGGGAGTTGATTGATTGGAGAAATTTAACAGATTTGTATACATTGATGTGCGGCTGTCTGTACACAGAATGCCTTAGTTTAAGGTGACGGGAAGGGCACACTAGCGACGCCAATCGATTTTAATTGTTAGCTACTCAACCGGATCTATTTTAAACAATTCCGGGGTTACAACGTCTCGGCAAACACTTATAATACGTATTAAATAACAATGCACAAATTTTTGTACTCGGAAAATTGATTTACTCCAAAAGCGGTCACTTTTGGCGGTAATCCAAAATTGCAAAAGCAGACCAAACAGTTAACTATAAGTATCAAATAAACAGTATAGATGTTTGCCGAGAAGTTGTAACCCGAAATTGTTTAAAATATATCCAGTTTAGTAGCTAAGAATTAAAATCGATTGGCGTCGCTAGTGTGCCCTATCCGTCACCTTAGGATTAGCTAATCGGAGTGAATTGCCTTGCGAATTTTTAGTTCTTAATTATCGCAACCTACGTCACTAATAAAAACCTTATGCAGAATTTCAATTGATTACCATCAATATGTATGTTTTGGTCAAACAAGCGTTGACGTAGGAGTCTGACCTTTAGACATTGCTGGGTGAGGATGACGTCATTGTGTGACAGTCTTCAATTTAAGGCTACTTAGTACGCAGTGGCTGGAGGACTGTTAGACAAACAGTGTTTTTAATACTAAAATGCAACATCCCTTACATTGTCCTGATTCTGTACTAAGTTGTTGAAGCAATTGTGGTACAGATAGGACAACAGGAGAAACTGAAAAAGTGCGTAAAAGTAAAGTATTAGCCTATATTGCGAAGGTCAGACGGCAGTCGCCTCATTGTAATTATCAGACTCCCCAAATCCAGAATCATGGTCTAAGTGCACCCCGGACCCCAAAGCCACATCTTTGGACGCAACCGGGAATTGCACGCTAAAATGAGAGAGATATTTAACCCTTTAACAACGTATGTTACATGAGCGTGGGAGAGCTATGCTTCGGCATAAATGGGCCGGCTCGACCGGAGTGAGTGAAGCAGCGCTGTGCTGTGTTTCGCTGCGTGAGTGAGGGTACCGGAAGCCCAATCCGGGGGAAATGGAGGTTTAAAGTTTGGCAGCGCACTTGTGACTCCACTAGTGTCGCGAGTGTCCATAGGCGGCAGCAATCGCTTACCATCAGGTGATCTGTCTGCTCATCTGCCACCTATCACATAAAAAAACATAGACCCGATGACTAAATCGATTTTGGAAATGTAACTGACTACAGATAGGGCATAAGAAAATTTATTACAAAACTTTTTAGTGGCCTTACTTCGACTTAATTGTATCATAATGGCATTGTATTATATTGGAATCAATTTATTTCAGAACTATGCTTAACTTTTCTCTAAAATTATGCAGTAGAGGAAAAGTTCAAGTTTTACGTCAAACGAAGCTATTATAGAAGTTCCATTATCGGATGGAATTAGGAGTCATTCTATTTGTGTAATGCGGTAAAATATTTTTGTCGGTACTAATACGTTTTACTTTTATTATTGGGATCTGGAACATAAAGTTATTAATTATTTATTATTGACTGCCACGGTGGCGTGGTTGTTAGTGGGTCTCACTCTAAAGGGACGACTGCGCGGTCCTGGGTTCGATCCCCGGGTCGGGCCAAAAATGTGTACCTAAGTTTTGTTTTCGCTAAGATATTCTTAGCCCGGAGTCTGGAAGTTGGCGCTCTTATACCCCCGTGCCTCGGAACGCACGTTAAGCTGTTGGTCCTACGCTCAATCCCTCTTCAGTCCTGTCACGCTGGTAGGGTAACGGAATAGAGAGTGCACTTGTGTTTACGCACACACTTGAGCACTATAATATAGCCTGCATACGTGGTTGATCGTTGAGATTGGCCGCCGTAGCCGTAATCGGCTGGAGGATGTTGCCCCCCCCCCCCCCCCCCCCCTTTCCGGTACGATTCGTCAGGAAAAACAGCTACATAACGATTAACAAGGCAGTTAACCATAAGGGACACCAGATTTTGAACTTTATGCAAATGAGGTAAGGTTGAAAACCAATTAAATTAATTATGTCTAGTTGCTTGGTAGATGTGTGGCAAAAAGTACAAAATTCTACTTACTGCATTTTACTTTGTGACCCAGTTATTTGGAGTAAACTTCACGTTGCATTGTAATTAAAGACTTAAAGTAACAAAACTAAGCTACTATACGGTTAATTACATTACTAGTACGAGTACTATCTACCACATAACTATCCAGCATTTCTTTGTTATTTTGTACTACTACTAGATTAGAGAGAAAGTAGCTGGTAAGAGGCGTGTGGAAAAAGTCATGGCTGCGTAACATCTGGGAGTAGACGGGGATCGCGACCGCCGCCGAGCTGTTTCGCCTCGCTAGAGACCGAGAAAAATATGCTAGATTGATGGCCAACCTTCGCTAGTCGGAGAGGCACATTAATAAGAAGAAGAAGATAAGTAACGTATGGGTGACAACGCGTGATCCTGAACCCCGTAGAGTTTATAAGTAAGCCAACAACGTGGAGTTTCGGACGTGAACTGACTTTTGTCAATTCAGACACCCCACTGAGCCCCCTGCATAGAGTAACTTATAAGTTATATAGGTATATACTGAGATAGCGGATCAGTCGGCTAGCCAATGCTAACGCCGTTTAGAGGAAAACGACCAATACTCAAAGGATATCAGTCAGGGCAGACGATTAAATAACATAAGATTACTGGTTGCTTCTCCATACTTTTTTAAAACTGCTAATGAGGGCAGGCGGCTTGAGATGTTTCGGAAACTTATAGCGCGATGTAAAAATGCATAGTGACATCTACCGAAACAACGCTGAACCTTCTGCTTGATTGCTTTTTAGAGCTACATCTGCTTCTTACAAGCTCCATCTAACGAAAACCGTTGAACTATTTTTCCCATACACACTGAGTAAAAAAGTACTCAGTGAAATGAGACGGTATGCGTGAACTATAAAAATTAGATTTTTTGAGGAGATATACAATTAACTGGTTGAGATCAGTTGCTGGAGCCTATAATCGCTGGGGAATCTCCTCGAGTGGCCCTGCTGGTAATCAGTTCTGTCCTGATTCCAACTTCGGTTGGTATTAGGCAGAAAAGGTTACCGCGGAGCACGGTTTTTCCTGGGCAATGACGGGTAGTAATTCATTCGTGGATTGCTACCTGTTAGCCGAAGGATGCACACCCGACGGACCGGCCCTGTCGTGCGACCGCGATGAAGCGCACTTCGCTACAGGGCCTACGTTGTCGCGCCAAGGGTCTGAGGACCGGCGTCTTCGCGTGAAAGCGGGTTAAACCATTGCACAGCGGGGTTGCAGGTGCCATTTTTGTCTTGGGACCTGGGGATGCTGTGTCCAGCCCCGCCCGCGCGGGTTGCGCGGCGGTTTTCCAGCGGGGCGCTTTGACGTCGGCATTCCCCTAGAGTGGCCAATGTCCGCAAGGCCAACGTCTGGGGACCTGCTCCGCAAGGTCGCCAGCGGATTGCAGTGGTAGGTCGGAGTTGTTAGCGTCGCGGATTTCCCCGGCTCTGCAGCCAGCGGAGTCGGTTTCTGCGACGCGATATTATGTTGAAAGCCTGCGGGTTTGTCCCTAACTCGCACTGCACTGCATCCAGCAGTGTATGCGCGGGCAGGGGTGCCCGCAGTCCTCCTCTCGGTGGTGCTTGCACTGCATCTAGCAGCGTGGGTGCTACCCGGGAGGTTGAGTTGTGACGGATGAAGCCTCCGTGGCAGTCCTCACCCCGGTCTGAGTGTTTCCTGGGCGGGGGATGGAAACGCTCCAGTGATTTTATTGTGTATGCCTCCGGACGGTCTCTGATTAGCAGAGACCTAACTCGGAGGAGAGCCCCTCTCAGCGTGCATAAGGTGCATTTTCACTGGGTCATCAAAAAAAAAAGCCTATAATCGCTCGGGAATCTCGGATGATCTGTCAATAGATTACATAACAACGACCTTCTACCGATATTTCGTAATTCAATTGCAAATAGTGCATGATATACCTATTATAAAAATCCACATGTACAAACTATATATCCTTACCCTTATGTATGGATATGACATATCAATATGATAGTGTGACACGACTATAGAAGTCTTGGGCGCTAGACGTGCTTTCCGAGATATGGGTGCAAGACCACAACCTGCCAGATTCCGGGCTGACACTGAGAATACCTTACCTAACTGAAAAACTCAGGTATCTACAAATTTTGGCCCGATCGACCAACGGTATCGTGAGGATGCGACCCACAAGCCAATTCGCCACCGAGGCAGTTAGATTACAAGTATGCTTAGTTCATAGATAAATAATCGAAGCAAGTATGTAACTTAAGGTGACGGGTATGGCACACTAGCGACGCCAATTGATTTTAATTTTTAGCTATTAAACCGGATCTATTTTAAACAATTTCGGCGTTACAACCTCTCGGCAAACATTCATACTATTTATTAAATAACCATGCACAAATGTTGGGTCCGTTTTTGTACGCGAAAAATTGATTCACACCATAAGTGGCCGCTTCTGGCGTGAATCAATTTTTCGCGTACGCGTTGGACCCAACCGTTTTTCATGGTTATTTAATAAATAGCACAAGTGTTTGCCGAGAGGTTGTAACCCCTAAATTGTTTAAAATAGAGTCAGTTTAGTAAATAAAAATTAAAATCGATTGGCGTCGCTAGTGTGCCCTACCCGTCACCTTAAGTCCTCGGGTAGAAGCTCGCATTGGCAGCGAGGCCTCGAGCCGTAACTCGCGCAGTAATTGGGTCGGCGGTCGTTGGGCGCGCCGCCAGCGCAGGCGTCGACCGCCACAGCGCCACAATGGTACAACAGAGGCGTTTTAACCTACTTGCTGTAGGTCTATTGTGGGGTTTACATAGCACCACAAGTGGGGCTTCGGTGGCTCAGCGATTACTGGGTCACACTTTGGTTTGATTCGCCAAGGCGGAACCGTTGTACCTTCCTGAGGTTTTTTTATGAGAATTTATCAAAATTAGTCCAGATTCTATCTTTTATCGGTTCCGTGAAAATATCTTTTTTCCCTCCCATTTTTGGGTCGGTCACCCCAGATATCGCTGGGATGATGTCTTGCAGAAAGATCAGAAAGATCTATGCCAGCTACGTGTCAGCGATTGGCGCGAAATCGCGAATATTCGGGACCAAAGTCTTCTATCGGAGGCCAAGACACATTTTGGGACGAAAAGTCATCGGAGTAAGTCCAGATTCTAGATATTTGGAGCTGGAGGTGGACGCATCCCGTTGCTCTGGACCATAAAGCTAATGATTCTGTGCCTGATCTCTATGGTTTCTTCGGACTTAAATGCGCCTGCGTTTGAGCGTCGCGTCAATACAATTCCCCATATATCTTTGGTTCAGTAGAAGTATATGGTAATTATAGTGATGACAAGGGGGTCACCCTGCTTCTGGTAGCAACACGCATTACATATCAGAGAACAGCACATGATCGAGGAGAACTCAAAGTAATGGGAATTTAAAAAGTTATAAGCTTTAGACACACTGATTAAACACAAGTGTTTGTTCAGAGTGGAAATCGAACCCAGGATCTTTGGTGTATGAAGCAGGGTCTACCGAATGTATCATCATTGGGCTTGTCTGTTTTGGGTCTATCGTAGGTTTTGAATCGCTCCGCAAGTCTGTAGTGATATGATGCCTTATCACCCTGAATGCTTCCTGATGTGTGTGCATTTATACTGAATTCAATTAGGTTATTACAAATATTTTTAAACCGGTATATAAGAACTCTATAAGGAGGAAGATAAGAATATAGATTTTTGAACAAAATATTTTGGAAACCTCTGATGATAGCTGTGTATATTTATTATAACTACATATAAATTGCTTTAATGAATAAAGGCTTCTAAAGTTCTGTGCTTTTCTGAAAAACACATTTCAGTATTAATGTACCGACAAAATCGCCACATTAAAGTAAAGTAAAATTATTTAAGGCAATAAACATTACATTTTATAAAAAAAAAATTACTTTATGATATGACAATCTGCTAAAGCAAATTGTATGATTTATTTTTAATGTTCGTGTAATTTTGGTAAGTTAGGTTATGTTAGTATAGTAAAGTTAAAAAACATCCATTGTTAACTCTCATATCGAAGGTTAAGTAAAGAGCGAAATGAAAAACTCATGATGGTGCATTTATAACAGCTGTCAAACAAAGTTTGTTAATTTACAGACGTCAGAATGTAAAATGGCGCACAGTTAAAACCCATTATTACGTTGCAGTTATTTGAATTTTACAATGCAATCATTTCACATAAACTTTAAAACTGTGTTCTTTATGCTCCATATATACCTACGAGTACCAATAATATAATATACCTATAAGTATATAGCTACTGCTTGATTTCCTGCTTCTTCTTCTTCTTTGGCCTCACGTCTTCCCGCAAACGGTCGGCTTTCCTAATCATTCGGCGCCATTCATTTCGCTGGTAAGCATCGTCTTCTTTGGGGCCGAGCTTTTGCATGTCCTTCCGGACATTTGTCATCCCGGTAGTTTGGGGTCTACCTCTGACATGACATCCTTCCCTCGAAAATTCCTCGCCCCATCAACTTCCCTTTCCTTCTTTCCCTTTCCTCCTCACGTTATATTGAATATTTATGTAACTATATCAAATTGTATAATATAAGATTATAGTAACAGTTTCTATGAATCTCCCAATTAACAAAGTTTGTGTTGTCTAAATGTGTATGTCAGTGTACGTTCTGTTTGTTTTAGGTGATGTTTAATAATAACCCAAACTCAATCATCTGAAGAGAATCGGCTCATTTCTCAACAAATCTTATAAGGAACGTGTCGCTTTAATCACTTGACATTGGCAGAGTTGTCTCGTAAGAGCAACAGCAAGCCATAAAAAATAAAAACCTCTCCCTCTCTTTTTCGTAGCAAGAAAGGCACTTTTTAACGATATGGTTATCGGGTCTGCGCATGACATGTCCATACCACCTTAGCCTCTGTAATATTTACGTTGATAGGTGTTATTTTCAAGCTCCCCCTCACATGTTCGTTACGCACTTTGTTTTGGAGTGTTACTCTACCTTACGAACTGACCAATGTAACGCATTTCAGGGTATGGAGTTTGTTCTGCTTTAAGTGTTTTTCTCAATGAGAGAGTAAGTGAATCAATAATGTTACAAAAAAAGTGGTTTTCACACTTTAACCGTGTTTTAATTTTGACTAGTATTGTTAAAACAGGCAAAGTGTGATTGATGACGCCCTGTTGGTCTAGTGGTTTAATTAAGTACCGGATCGTGATCTCGGGGTCCTGGGTTCGATTCCCGGGTCGAGCGAAAAGTATGTTTCGAATTTTTCGAACAAAGCTCGGGTTTGTGATCACCAATCCGAATTTGACAAGCGTGATGATTAAGCCTAATCCTATCATAGTAGCGATGACTTGATTTCTATGATGCAGGCCTTTGCCCTGCAGTGGGACAGTTTATAGGTTGATACTTTACTTTTTTTTACTGTCGTTTCAAAAGTTGGTGAATTCAGGCCTTAGTACGTAATCATGTCAATGTATGAGATGTTACTTACATGAATTTATAAAAAATAATGTGTACGAATACCTACCAATTTGTTTCATAACAAACATTTTATGTTGTACGGGAAGCGAGCCCGCAACCCTTGCCTCTCAACCAGCGCAAAAAACACTGAGTTAATCGGGTCATTACGGGTTGTTGTAAATTCATTAGTTACAAAAACTGTAAAAAACAACGTAACATAGATTAAATTTGACTAAAAGAGAACATTTGGTTTCTACGGAAAAAAAACATTAAAACCTATTGGCAATGCTGCGTATGGAAAGTTTAATATACATAATGTACCTACATATTAAAAATCATTTACTAACTAACACTTTAATGAAATATCTATATTTTTCATTTCTCTGTCTGGTGTTTGCTCTTAAATAACAATCATGGTTATTTAATAAATAGTATAAGTGTTTGCTGAGAGATTATAACCCTGAAATTGTTTAAAATAGATCCGGTTTAGTAGCTAAAAATACCCGTCACCTTAATATCTTTTGCACAAACGAGTGTAATATTCCTATCAAAAAGCTAATGAGACGAAAACGAATTATATCAAATACATGAAAAAACATAGTAGCGATATTTCAAACTTTCAGTTATGGAGATATGAGTAGACCATTCACGAGTTCCAGATTTGGCAGCCTCCCAGGCTGGATGTCTGCGAGTCTGCGAGGAACATCATTTTGCCAACATATACATACATATATTATATATCTTCAATGTAATGGGCGCCACTTTGGATAGGTACTTTGGATATTGCCTGCTTAGGAAACTAACAGTGTAAATAAATCGGCTCAGCCTTTCCTGAGTTATGACCGTGAGAAAAAAGTTTTTTAGAAACCCGTAGAATTTTGCATAAAAAGCTATTTATTTATTTGATTCATATAGCACGGCAAATACCAACTATATAAGCCTCTAATAATAATGATTCATGTTTGTTGGTGGGTACCACAACCTATAAAAATCTTGTGCGATGGTCCTTTCGGGGCCCAAGCTTAGATCGCCATAAAAATGTTGCATTTGGACTACACACTAAGGAATGGAGATTCCTTGATAGAAATATAGATCTTTTATGATGTACTCAACTGTATCCAGGGTAATGATGGACCAAATTAAGGATTGAAAAGTATTTACGACATAGGGAAAAGCTCGATCACCCATGTTGCCAATAATTTTGTTTCAATATCCCCACAAAGATAAAAATCAAAGTATACAAAGATCAAGATTTCTAGTCACTTATTGGAAACTGGGCTACTTTCTCGTATTCCATCAGATAAAGTGACTTATTCTCTCTCTTTCTGAGCGTTGCTCTTTTTTTATATTGCCACAGTATATTGGCTGGAAAAGGAAAACATACTGCGCCGACCCCAGATAACCTGGGAAAAGGGCAGGAGGATGATGATGATATTGGCTCGCCTTAGCCCAATAGTAAGCAAAAGGAGAGCTCACGTTTCAGTTACAACGGACGCGATAGCACAGCATCACTTTCGTTGGCAATGATTGAATTGGTGTCATCATCATCATCATCATCAGTCCATTTAAGTCCCCACTGCTGGGGCACGGGCCTCCCTCAATGACATTAGGGGTAATTGCCATACTAACCACGCTTGGCAGACGGGTTGGCGAGGGTTTTGAAATGCAGAGTTTTCCTTCTCTGGGTGCTGATGATCATGCCAGCAGCTTTACCTTAGTCGCCTTTTACGACACCTCGGTAAGAGTGAGGGTGGTCTATTCTACTCTGCCGGGGACCACACGGCCTGAATACGGCTTGAATTGGCGTGAATACGGCTAAACCACAGACTAGTATGGACTAGTTTGTAGTATATCCGTATTCACACTTGCACCGTAACTTAATGTTATGCGCTGCAACATGACGTATGTCGCTGATCACCAACAAATTAGTATAGTTAAATATATAGTTTTTTATATTTTCGCGTTGCGTTGTTTATCAATAGAATGTATCAAGACGGGAATTAGCACGATATTTATTATGTGATACAACTTTGTGTACTCACATATTTGGCTCGACGTTTCGGCTACGTTACAGCAGCCGTGGTCACGAGCGGACTCCGCAGATAATAAATATCGTGTTAATTCCCGTCTTGATACATTCTAGAGTTAAATATAATTGATTATTATAAGATCTCTATCTTGTGGTGTAACATTGGACAATACAACATGTTTCTTCTAACTGTTGGCTTCCCGAAATACATTACTATTCCTAAGATATTCGAAGTCCGCGAGATGCTTCTTCACGCTTCGTTTGAAGGAATGCATATTGGAGGACGGAGGAAACACCGTCAACGAGTTCCATTTCCTAATGCAGAAATAGGAGCTGCCAAACTTTTTAGTTAGCTCTTGTTGGCGGAGTAGTCTCCATTCTTCACCCGACTCCACCGACATCACCTTTCCATTCCTTGTCGTATGATTATTACTTTTACTTATGTCTCAATAAAAAAATCACAAACCTTTATCATATTGTGCCACCAGTGTGCTGACTTTGTTCCTTTCCTTTTGTCATAGCGGGCTGCGCAGGCGCCGCCGCCTCTTCCCCTCCATCGCCACCGCCAGGCTATTGGCTAGCTCCGGATTCATTCAAACGTTTCCACCAATCACGTTCAAGACGAAGCGTTCGTTAGCATTGCACCGTTACGTTCAAGAGTTCACTTTTGATATTGTCTTCTCCACTTGGTTTTAAACTATTTTAATATCCTTTGGTGTGAGTCGGACATTAACAGTATTATCTATGGACAAATGAGACGATTGTAATCTTGTTTTTTTTTAAAAGATAATAATTAATTGAAATGGTCTCTCATTCTTATCAACAACCACAACAAGAATTACCCTTAACTAATATATTTTCCTCCATTTTATCGGTTATATACAATTTGTTTTTATAATCTGCTATGATATATGTTGGCTGTTAACTCATTCAAAAGAATATGGCTATGAATAACAAGAGTAAGACAAAATTAATGTGTCAGTAAATAAACAAAAATAGAAATTAAATTATTAACATAATGTATTCAATACAAAGCAAACCTAAGCACATAGCTGTAACTAAAGATATAAGAAATAGAAAATATAAAAAGAAAACAGTAAAAGGAAATAAACAAAAAAAAATCAGTGGCCATTCAAAGCCCCCTTAAGCTAAGAAACGCCTAGTCGATTAAAATATTAACAATATTTGCATAAAAACATCAACCAAACAACTAACCCGATAAATCTTCGATTAGATTCGCTTATGTTCCAATTTAAATTACTGTTAAGCTTATTGAGTCGATGATTACATTATGAATCCGGATTCGGAACAACACAACCCTTTTCCAACGTAAACTGTATTATCACCGAGGTTGCAATATCGATTGAAAAATATGATTTGACGTCTTGCCGTGTGTTAATATTTCAAACGAGCATCCTCTCACCCGCCGCGACGCTAATAGACGCGGACTGAAAGACTCACCATTCATTCATCAATCAATAATCTCAATAATTATAAAAGTATATTTAGACGCTGCCGTTACCGAGCGTCTATAAATCAAACATATTGTCTGTACACTGTCGTTTGTGAAATCGACGTAAATATCAGCTTCTGACTGCGTCTGGTCTAAAAATAATAGTTGACAAGGAGCGGGAGTGCGCCGTTATTGGATAGATAGTCGTGCAGAACGTTATCAAACAGACATTAGCCGCGGGATACCCACGTCATCGTCATTCATCCACTTCGATCGCACACACACACGCGCGCCCACGCGGCCCACCACGCCCGCACCAGCCGAGCCTGGGCACCGGCCACTAGCCCACCATCGCCCATAAACGACCATAAAACCGACTACAACATCGCCCCTACACTCACTCGACCGTCCACCATCTTAAATTCATTCACAAAAATCGCCATGGCAGAGAGCCTATTTGTTTACCGTTTTACGCCTCTCTGAGCACGGGAGCACACCAAAAACCTTCACTTTTACCTTTTTGCGGCTAAAAGGTGTATGTAGCACTATTTTTGAGCACGGGAACGCGTTTTAAACTAGTTTTTTGCTGGTAAAACGGTCGTTCAGTTGTGCGCGATCCTAACGTTGACGCGCCGCGAAGGCTGTGTGCAACTGAAGAATGGTGGCAGGACTGCGGACCGCGAGGGCGACGCATGCGCCCAGCGACCCGCCAAAATACACCTACGCCTGTATGAGTAATGTAAGCTATGGTTTAATTTTAAAACTTTTAACATGGAGAATTATTTTTAAATGTTAATTTAAAAATAAGAGTGTAAACACAGGTTTAGCCGTAGCTGCTACGAGCGTAGATATCTCGGCCGTAGCGCGCTACGAATAGCTACGGCGTAGATCGCTCGTAGGGTTCTCGGAGCTATCTTTAGACGGGCATTATTAGATACTGCCTTCTTTAATCTCGAGTTAATGTGATTGGTCTTTGGCTAACTTTGTAGATGAGTTTGTTTTAAAGTGATTAGTGATACAATAATTATAAATAAACATATTTTTTTATTTATGATCACAAAGTTATAAATAGCTCTGGTAAACATAACTATTTTCAATATTACCTACTTGAAATTAGAGAGGGTTTTTTGTACGTCAAGAAAATTAACTTGCTAAAAGTACAAAATTTGGTAATAATAACTAATGCATAAATACCTGCCTATTTTTTTAAAGTATAAAAAGCTCACCTGTATCGAAATAGAGTTATTTTCTTATTTTTTTGTTATCAATTTTAATTTATAACTTGAATTGAAAAAAATAAACAATAAATTACACTTAATGTAAATGTAATCTGGGGGCACGGCAGTGCCTACGCCAAGTCGAGCGCAAAGCAAACACTGCCGTAACATCCCTTACTGGAACCATTTCACCGCATTTTTAGGCTCCTATTTGAGAACCTCCGGATAAGACCAGAACGCAGACATTTTTGTCATTCGTTAAGCTATAATGACCTACTTTCAATCCTAAATTTCAAGTCTGTATGTCATTTAGTTGCGAAGTTAGGCGAAAGCAAAGTTTCGCATTTTCGACAGACACTCATGATCATCAAAATAGAACTAGTACTTCCCATAATCTGAGAGAGCTGAAATTTGGCACAGAGTTAGGGTATAATGGCCACATAAAAGGAAAACTATAAAAACAAGGATAATCGAAGATCCGGAGTACCTGGTTTAAGCCAACTGCATAAATGACTTGGTGATCCCATACAAATATGTGAGATTACTAAGTTATATTTACAGTTCACCTATACATAAAAATATACTCATACCATTTATACGCGACTGGTGGCATAATGATTTATTTAATAAGACTTTCTATAGTTTCTACAAAAAGAAGTGAAATCCCACCAAAAACATTCTGTAAAAAACTAGCCAAGTCTCGATGGAGCTGATTGTTTATCTCTAAAAAGTAATGAAATTTAGACAAAGTCGTGCCAAGTCTAAGGTTTCTTACTGAGATTTCTTTATCGTTTATAGTTTATGTTGTGTGACTTGGACGTTGAAGGATACACAAGGATACAAAACGAGGTGCGCCATGATACCATTGCACATATCTCGACCACTGATCTAACATAAAATAGTCCTTACAGACAGACTTATATCAATCAATGATTAGAAGCCCGTCTCTAATGCAAATATTTTTTATACTGTTTGTTTCAGACTCGCCTATCCATGAGTATTTTTGAAAATCGCTCTTATGCAGATAGATTGATGCAGTGATGTCGTGGAGCACCTGGTTTCGTACCGTTGCAGCCTTGTGTACCCTTCAATGGCCAAGGCACACAACATTAACTACTAAAGAAATCACTGTAAGAAACCTTTGACTTGGAACGACTTTGTCTAGATTTCATTACTTTTTAGAGATAAACAATCAGCTCCATCGAGACTTGGCTAGTTTTTTACAGAATGTTTTTGGTGGGATTACATATTTTTATTGAACAAAAGAAGAAACACTTAAGAAAATTAAAGCAATACCTGAGACCCAAAGCTAAACTAAAAGTAATTAATAATTGAAACGAAGTAGGTCCCTATCCCCAAAATGGAAATTTGCTGGGCGAAGTAGCTGCCAGCCATTGGCTCTCCCGTGACTTCGAGTAAACGCTTAGCTAAGTCATGGAAGAAAGATTGAGAGAGCGTCGGAACTCCACGGGCCCAGTGTTTCAACATCGAAAGCTATAAAGTGGTAGTTACCGGATAGATAGCCTATATTTTGTAGCTTTTAGCCTCTCTGCCGCGTCGGCCGCAGCTCCGGCACTCCCCGTAGTCCCGGAAAGATGAGATGCCCATGGACTCCTGCGACACCAGTGGAGTCACAAGTTATCTAATATTAATTAATCTAGTAAGTGAGTTAAAGTGTCTAAGATTTATCTGAGTGAGTGTGTAAACACACAGGAACAAGCTAGCCCAAGCCTTTGTTTTATGTTCCGTCTCCCCTATCACGCCTTTGTATTTTGTGTCGATACAATACTATTGTTGTGTCCATGATCCAGTCCTGTCACTCTATCCAAGGGTTACGGGCAGACGGCCAGTTGCTTCATTGTAATTACCAGACTTACCAAATCTTAGATAAATGTGGGAGAGCCACGCTTAGGCATGAATGGGCCGGCTCGACCGGAGTGATACCACTGCCACACAGAAGACCGACGTGAAGCAGCGCCTGCGCTGTGTTTCGCCGTGTGAGTAAGGTTACCGGAGACCCAATGGGGGGAAAGGGGAAAAGGTTGGCAGCGCACTTGTGACTCCACTGGTGTTGCGGGTGTCCATGGGCGGCGGCATTGCTTACCATCAGGTGATCCGTGTGCTTGTCTGCCGCCTCTCATAAAAAAAAATATATATAAATAAATATTTCACAACGTCACATACATTGATCTGTCTCCGAGATAGGTAGCTCAAGCATCTGTTTTTACGTGTTGTGTGTGGGTGTTGTGTGTTAAGTGTGTGTTGTGTGTGTGTTAGATACGTCGGCTCGTCTGCCTACCTACAATATCATAAAAAAAAGATAGTCTAAACGTACCCTTAGAGCGATGGTAGATACCTGATAAAAACGCGCCTTACATAGTTCGAATCCGACTAAGCACCTCAGTTTTTTATTATCTTTGCGCGTAGTTCTACCATTAGCTCGGCGGTGAGGGAAAATATAGTGAAGGAAACCTGCACGTTCCGTGCCTTACACGCACACGCACGTGTAACAATGATTCAGCTGGTCTGGTTGCCCTGTTAAAGGGTTGCTTCATTGTAATTACCTGACTCCCCAAACCCTCCGAATTTGGATGCAACTGGAAATGACATGCTGAGATGATGATGACGTTACTTCTGTTGCACTTTCCTGTGGCGTAGGTAGGCAGGTAGGTACTATCTGTAGGAACTTTAACTTCTAATGACACAGTATTATTGCGACTAAATATTGCAAGATTAACAGTTTGCCAAATTGAAGACGGCTTCATAAACATGGTTATGTAATAACATGGAATTGGCAACCACAGCCTCGGTATCACCACCGCAGTACTTGGAATTATTATAAACAAGCTTTTGTTCGCGATTTTGTTCAGTGTGCACGACTGGAATATTAACATCGAATGCTGTATAAAATTTACGGAATTTACCAAAAGTGACATGACCTCTTTGATTCTCATATAAAGCTTATCAATAGTGTGCCATGAACATAATTTGTTACTACACACTTATTTTTTTTATGTCGGATCGCCTAATGGTAAGCGATTGCCGCCGCCCATAGACACCCTCGACACTAGTAGAGTCACAAAGGCGGTGCCAACCTATAAATTCCCCTTTCCCCTGGATTGTGCCTCCGGTACCCTCACTCACGCAGCGAAACACAGCACAGTGCTGCTTCACGCCGGTTTTCTGTGAGGCCATGGTATCGCTCCGGTCGAGGCGGCCCATTCATGCCGTGCCATTTAATTGTAATTCTTGGATGGAGATCAAGAGATGGAAAGAGAAGTGTTGGCGGACGAACTGCCAGATGGTCCGATGACATCAAGGCTGAAGCTGAAGCAGCGTGGTCCAGGAAGTCCGACGACAGAAGAAAGGGAGAGAAATTGGAGAGGCATATGTTCTACAGTGGGCAAATATATGCTGTTGCTGAAGAAGAAGAATTGTAATTTGAATTGCTATAGATTTATTAGAGGATATAATTTGGAACTCTCATTTTCATGGGAAACATTTACCATGCCGGAACACAAATAAAAATCGTAAGCGCTAGAGATTCGACCCGAGCTGTGGTAGCTATAGCCATAATAATGGCCAATGAGCAAGTCGTATTTTGTTCATAGTTTTTACAACTCGTGGTAACAAAAAGGAATAAACATGAATATAAAAATAATGATTGCAACAAATTCTGAATGGGGAGTCGTAAACGTTTTTCACTGTACAGTTACATTGACAAACGAACTATAAATAGTTTTTTACCGCATAGCTGTTTGTTTGTCAGTCACAAATGCTATTATGTATCTATAATGTATCAAGACGGGAATTAACACGATATTTATTATGTGAAACAACATTGTGTACTCACATATTTGGCTCGACGTTTCGGCTACGTTACGTAGCAGCCGTGGTCACGAGCGGACTGCCGTCGTCTTGATACATTATAGTTATAATGCAACGCGAAAATCTAAAAAACTAGCTATTATGTATTTTCTCATTTGTTGCTACACACCGCCAGTGATCGATCACTAAACTTAATTTTTTTTAAAGTGTATATAGAGCCTTTTTGCTACCGTAGATTCATAGACATTTGTCTAAGCGTAGATTGAACAATGTAAGTGTGTGGATGTCATCATTTTGATGAAAAATTGGCACTTGATGATACATCACACCGTGTTGTTGCTAAAGTTAGAACACATAGTTTGTGTATCAGTAAGAATTGACTTGCAATTATATATTTTTTAATATGCCTACCTTTTTTATTATGCACTAGGAACAGTATATCCTCCCTCAGGACACAATTTGCCGTGGCAAAACTGGAAATCTGAACGGGTTGAACCCGGACAACCTGAGTATATGGGGATATATGGATGTATCCAACAATATTTAGAGTGCGGCGCCGCCCCTCAGACCATGGCCATCTCCTAGCATGCCTGGCATGCGAACTTTTGCAGGCTACCGACAACGCAGTTCGCGTGGCGGAATATTGGGCTGAGAAAATATAAAATTCATCATATACTGTTTCACATGTAATATTTTAAGAACCGTTCTCTATAATGTTTGATTGCTGGACATATTATTTTTAATTACATACAGATTGATTAGTGTTACAAACTCGCCTCCTATATTTATATGCATGAATGGCAAAACATGTAGATCTAAGCTAAATATTTTCCCAACTTTTGTAATTTACACATGTTTTTGACAAATACAAAATCTTTATCTTTACTATAAAAAAAAGAGGAAATATATCTGACATCTGTCTGTAGGTCTGTACCTACATAATATTTGATTGAGCACTTATAACCACTTGCGATTGGAAACGCATCATCTCGAACTTCGCATTGTTTCCCATATCTGATTGTTTCTCAATCAAATACACAAGTGTGACTATGGGATCAGGTTGATGTTTGTGATGATGTGTTATGTGTCTTATATCTCAACAAACACACACACACAACCACATTTGTATATATCGAAAGGAGATTTACATCTCCCTCCCCAGCCAAGATAAATAAAAGCCTCTAGGTATATTATTTTTGGCTAGCACCATTCATGTCCGACCTTGGTCTAGCCATGGGGGCGCCATGGAGTCTCGTCGGGTCATCCTGCGCCATTGCGTCACTCTTCTCTGCGAAATCTAAAAATAATTTTGTCTCCAACCCGATTTGGAAGTACCTAATGTCTAGTTTATTCATGCGGTTAGATTTGAGCTTGGTAAAGCTTTTTTTATATGATAGGTGGTAGACGAGCAGATTGCCGCCACCCATGTGTTGTGTTGCTTTACGACGGTTTTCTGAGAGGCCGTGGTATCACTCCGGTTGAGCCGACCCATTTATGCCGAAACATGGTTTTCCCACGATCAGAAAATAGCCTGTGTCCGTCCACAGCTGACCACAGATTTCTAGACTTCTGGACACATCTATTGGTTTAGGTTTCGATGGCCCCTACTGAAATATGACTGCTAGATAGAACTAAAACTTTTGATGCAGATAAAAACCTGATACATTTTACCATTCTTTCGATCGTATTGTTTTAAATTTGAATTCAGAATACCACACGACATGGAGCTACGGCTTATAAGTCGGGTATGCGCCTTGATAAAGCCAATTGATTTTTGAATAAAAACATGTTTTATCAAATAAAGGTTTAATTTAATAACGCGTGTTGCCTCCATGGGCATCTACCACAGCTCTCATACGATTAGGTATAGAGTTTATCAACCGTTCTTTGAAATTTTGAGGGATCATCTCCCCTTCTTCTTCGATGGCAGTTTTCAACTCCTGCATCGTCTGGGCAACTGGCTGACGAGCCCTAACACGTATTTTTTAGCTCGTCCCACATGTGCTCAATGGGGTTTATGTCTGGGCTTCTGGCTGGCCAGTCCATAACTGTGATGTTCACATCCCGAAGATATTCCCTGACGATGCCAGCCGTATGGGCTCTTGCATTATCATGCATAAAAAGGAAATTTGGGCCGTGTGTCCGGCCTGGATATGCCTACAGCTTGGGCGGCGACTTCAGGCGAAGTATTCATAGATTATTGATAGCACCTCACTTTAGTGTTAAGAATAAGTAATGTTTGTTGCAAAATTAAAGAGATCAATCACACTTTCAAGAATTAAATCGAATGTTAACCAATAAAATCAAGTGTTCTTAGTATTCGATTGTTTGATATCAATAAACAGGCTTCATATTGTCGTTTGTTTCCTTAAATTATGTGTTCGAAATTCAAAAAAAGACTCAGATTATGAATGTGTCAGGTCCAAAACTACATAAAAACTTTTTGCTCGACCTGATATAAATTTTTAGCTAGGACCAAACGGAACTGAAAATGCAAGGTGGGCCAATCGATGTGTCCAGAAGTGTATACCATTCTTTCCTCACCTGGGTCGTCAGTCTAACCAGTAGCAGGGCGTTCTACACATGATTTTTTTACATTATGGCGGACAAATGAGCAAACGGCTCACCTGATGGTAAGTTAATACCACTGCCCTTGGACATCTTTTTTTTATTAGAATAGCCAGACATTTACCCACAATCTCACCTGATGGTAAGTGATGATGTGACCGAGGATGGATCATATGATGTCTGTCTAGTAACAGCCTATTCACTCTTTTCTGGAATAAGTTCAGATCATAGATCAACAGGGAGTTCCATTCCTTAGCCGTACGAAACATCTGCGCCACACGGGACAGATGCGTTGCCAGCTCTTAAGGGAGGGATAAGCTCTTTTCTTGAAGATCACCAGGTCGTATCTACTCAGAAACACCATCGTTGGTAGTTGGTTCCATAGTTTTACTACGCGCGGTAGGAAGTAGCGTGAGAAGCGCACTGTGGTGGAATAAAATTCATTCAATTTATGTAGGTGAAATTTTGAGTTCTTGCGTGATGTACGATGGTGAAAATTTGCAGCTGGAATAAGGCCGAACAGCTCCTCAGAACACTCCCCATTGTAGATGTGATAAAAAACGCATATCGATGCTTGCATTACATCTCATGATTCATGGTCAGTAGGAGTGGAGACCGCGGTTAACGTCAGCTCCAACTATTCCTAGTTCTACAGGAGACGTGGCCAGTCCTAATTTATAGGGCTATATAAAACAGTTTTGTTCTTAGACTAAGAGACATACCGAGCGACATCAAAAATTAATATGCGCTCAAAACTCTGGCAGTTTCTATCAAATCTAAGCTGTAACGTAAAATTCACTTCTCATAATAACGTATGACGTCAATTGAGTATCTACAACGGCTGATAATATTTTCCTTCTAAACCTACAACTGTAGGGTTCCTACTTAAAAAGTCAATCCCAGTTTTCCGACAGTACAGATCAGACAGCGAAAATCTTTGCGTTAGGATAAATTTAAGAAATCCTTGAAAAAAATGTTTCTTTACAACGATATTGTTCAATCTAATATACCTAATGTAATGAAAATAAGAGTCATTATTCGTATCAATTTGATTGTTATTTTTATTCCATTATTGGTTTTATTTTTGACAATATTTACCAACAAAACAAGACTCTAAAATAAGCGCAAATCGTAAATATCTGAATCCATATTGATACCGACAGACCGGCTACGCACGACGCGACGCCTACGTTTTGAATTTCGAGGCATTCATACATGCTAAAACGAGACGCAGCTTCCAAACCACTACTGCGAGCGATAAGGACGGCACCAACCATCGATCGGGTTGCGTCACAGAGAACGCGTGGGCGCGATGACGTCACGCCGTCTCGACCAATAGGAGCGCTAGGAAAAGGCGCCATGAAATTAGCGAAAAGTGGCGGAAAACATTCGCGTAGAATTTTTCCTTGCGTCAGACTTGTAGTCGCAAATATCAATTTGTCCTTTCAAATTGGGTGGGGTGGTTGAGTTAAGTATAGGCAACATTAATTAAAATAAAGAAAATGGTATTTCAGTAACAAATACTATAACTTGTGTTTTAATATAAATAATAACATACATACAGTCATCAATCTTCAACAATAAGGATATGTACGGGGTATACTAGTAAACATTTAAGTACTTACGTCCCTTTAAGGTGACGGGTAGGGCACACTAGCGATTTTAATTTTTAGCTTCTAAACCGGATCTATTTTAAACAATTTCGGGGTTACAACCTCTCGGCAAACACTTATACTATTTATTAAACAACCATGCACAAATCCAATGGATTAGGAAGGTTATTTAACACTAATCTGATCTGGGATTACATTTATTTTTATCAATAATGAAGACATTTTTTTTCATATGTTAGGTGGCCGACTAGCAGACGGATCACCGGACACCCGCAACACCAATGGAGTCACAAGTGCGCTGCCAACTTTTAAACTAAAAGCGAAACACAGCACAGTGCTGCTTCACACCGGTTTTCTGTGAGGCCGTGGTATCACTCCGGTCGAGCCGGCCCATTCATGTCGAAGTCAAAATAAAGACATACAGTTACCTACTTACTGCATGCCACTCGTAAAAGTACTACGTTACCATCGAACTTCAACCTAATTTGATTATTATCAGGTGAGGTTTTTTGTGATCACGAAGAGAAGAATCATAATAAACGCAAAACAAGATCGCGAATAGTACCGATATCTCCATCTGTCGGTGCTTATGCGTGGGATATACTCGTATCATCTCGACTTACCGGTTTAAGTAAAGTTGACGCGCTCGCTAAATACTGTACGATACGCTTCGGTGTTCAGTAACCAGATCGCGCTTTATTAACAAAGTTAGAGTTGTAATGGGGGCTATCGCGTGTGAAAAAACCGCTAGATGGCGTACTGTTGGACTGAGGTCCAAGATCAGCAGCATTGGTTGTTTAGTTTGTCTAATTGACATTTTGACAGATCACGTTTAAAAATAACCAATCACAATGTGTAAGGACCTCAGTCCTATAGTACGCCATCTAGCGGATTTTTCTCACGTGATAGCCCCCATTCCGGTGTGCCCACTAGCCTCATCGCTAGACGAACAGTAAAATTTTTCGTAAAACTTATCAGATTTTTTTTCGACACTAATACAGACCGCCCAAGATCAAGGCACTTCATATACTATACTCTATGCATTTCAGTGACATTGACATGGAGGCGTTGCTTGAACAATATCTTTTCTATGGGAAAATGTCAAAGCCACTGACACTTGTTAAGGTGACGGGTAGGGCTCACTAGCGTCGCTAATCGATTTTAATTTTTAGCTACTAAACCGGATCTATTATAAACAATTTCGGGGTTACAATCTCTCGGCAAACAACTATACTATTTATTTAATACTTACAGTTAACTATTTGGTCTGCTTTTGCACTCGAATTTTGGATTACCGCCAAAAGTGGCCGCTTTTGGCGTGAATAAATTTTTCGCGTACAAAAACGGATCCAACATTTGTGCATGGTTATTTAATAAATAGTATAAGTGTTTGCCTAGAGGTTATAACTCCGAAATGTTTATAATATATTCAGGTTTAGTAGCTAAAAATTAAAATCGATTGGCGTCGCTACCTACCCGTCACCTTAAGCTAACTAAGTATTTCTCTATAATGTATCAATACGGGGATTAACACGATATTTTTTATGTGAAACAACATTGTGTACTCACATATTTGGCTCGAGGTTTCGGCTACGTTACAGCAGCCGTGGTCACGAGCGGACTGACTATGTGAGTACAAAATGTTGTTTCACATAAAAAATATCGTGTTAATCCCCGTATTGATACATTATAGTTATAATGCAACGCGAAAATCTAAAAAAAAAAAATAAGTATTTCTCAATAACATTTTAGCGATATTTGACCATTGGTTACTTTTTTAAACCATTAGTTGAGTTTATGGTTACTCCTCCTCCCCTTGCCCTTTACCCAGCATGTGTTTAGTAGTAGGTAAGCTATGGACCAATCTAAATGCGCCCTTTGGGTATTAAATAATCAAAAAGGCCTCCTATCCCACCCACATGATCAAAAGAAGCAACAGTCACTTACGACCTCAGCAAAGTAAAGCTCTGAAGGGGTTAAAGATGTCTTTAATGGAAGTTGACTCACGGTATTGGTAATTAATTTATGACTAATGGATTTTAATTCCGCGATAGGTCTTTACCTATCGAATTGCCGTTTTTAATGGCGATTTTCTTAGAAGTTGGAGTTTCCATACTAACTTTTTTAATTTGTAAAGTAACTATTAATGCTTCTACTCCATAATTAACTGTGATTTAATGGACAACGTTTAGAAACGTGCAGGATAGTTTTACAGAAAAAAAATTAAATAAAAAGTTGTTATTGATAAAAACGTCAATTCTGCCATGTAAAAAAGGGTAATTTTCACATTTTTTTCTTGCATTACAAATACTTTTAATATCTGAAGTCTATTTAATAGAAACCTCAGAGTATAGTCTTAAATCAACATCAAATTAAAGAATGGTGAATTTTGGCTTATTAAAGGAGTTATACTAGATAAAATACTATCTAGAAAAAAAAAAAGCAGCTTCATAGGCAAAGATCCCTCCCATCAGTTCCATAACTCCTACTCGTATAAGTACATTTTTCATATTGATGACTTGTTTTTGCGCATCCATGCTATTAGGGAGTAGACTTTTATAACATTGTCAAACTATAGGTGCCACATAAATCTATGTTTACCAGAGGTCATTTGCATGGGGCAAATGACCTCTGTATCCTGGATGTAAACTTACAAACAATCTAAGGTCAAAATAAACATTAAACACTTAAAAGATTAGGTACTTATTATTGTGTATCAGACAAACAAAGACGTACGTGTCGTGCAAGGCGACTAAGGTAAAGCTGCTGGCATGATCATCAGCACCCAGAGAAGGAAAACTCTGCATTTATATCAAAACCCTCGCCAACCCGTCTGCCAAGTGTGGTGAGTATGGCAATTACCCCTCATGTGATTGAGGGAGGCCCGTGCCCCAGCAGTGGGGACTTAAATGGGCTGACGATGATGATGATGACGATGAAATTAGTTTGAAATGAAATGTTTCGTCTTTTTTATTCCGTAATATAATTGCTTTAGTACATGTACAAGTAGTATAGTTTCAAAAAAGGTTTTGCTTTTTGACTTAATAAAAACAGGATGTATCACTAAACATTTACATCCCTTTAACTAACCGCTTTTAATTTCTGAAAGACATTTGCTCTACGACTTTTAAAAAATCGCGTCATAAAATATCTACTTTTCATTAAAAGTCGTGACTTAATTATGAATTGGCTTGGCATTAGAGCCTTTTTACGGATCAGTGGCGCCGCCTAACGAAATTAAGATAATAAATTAACAATGGATCAATACATTTAAAATAAATAATGATTTGCGATTTTTTCAAGCTTACTTTACACATGCCATTCATATTACAATCATCATCCTCCTTATTACATAATAATAAAAGAAAGTAAATAAAAGTTTATTGCAAAATCATTAGAAAAACGTGATACTTATAATCTAGTTATACTTAGGTATCAATTTTAAGTTTATGTCCTGAAGTTTAAAAATCCTGTATCTCAGGCAAAATCGAAAATAATAAAGGAAATTAACAAATTAATTTTAACAATAAACGTAACACTACCATAACGAAAACGCAGAGTAGGTACCTACCTAACCTAATTTTGTAATAAATGATGATAACTAATTACAAATTGCGAACTAACATTTAACATTGCCTGCTGGGACGGGATGACATGAGCATTAGTACGGTAACAACTTTAGATCGCGGTTGATAATAAGGTGGTATAGATATATTTAATTATAGTTCTATTTATAGGTTGTTTATAGGTAGGTCTTCCAAATTTCTCATCAAATATAAAATATAGTTATTTCAAAAGAAATTTGAGCAACACAGGTGAACTACCTCAACTACCGGTGAAACTAGTTTGCATATAAAATATTGTGAGAAGGAAGATGTAATATGCTAATTTCAAATTAATGACACGAAAAATCAATGCAAAAATGGACATATTACATATCCTCTCCTATTACCTTTTCTAGGGATCCATATCTTTCAAATATTTGAAGTGGCAAAGCTGAAATCATCCAATCCAACTTACCAATGAGTGATGAGCCTTGCCTGTCGAGAGGAAGAATAAGCCAAGAACATGGAATAGTAATAATAATCACATAGTCGTGGTGGTACATAACAATGTACTTACAAAATAAAAATTGATTTCGTGATTTTCGGTGTAAAAAAGACAGTCAAATTTTTTGATGCGTTCGTTCGTTCGAACAATGCGTTTGCCGTCAAACAATGTATATCAAAATTGGTGACGAATATAATATAATATAATTAATAAAAATGACAGTAAATTCCATTTGTCAAAAATTCCTTACCACTAGAAACATTTTTGTCACTAAGTCATTTAGTTACCTTTTTTTAAAATAGGAAACTATTTAGTACTTTAAATTCATTTGGCAGTTGATTGATTGGAGAAATTTAACAGATTTGTATACATTGATGTGCGGCTGTCTGTACACAGAATGCCTTAGTTTAAAGTGACGGGAAGGGCACACTAGCGACGCCAAATGATTTTAATTTTTAGCTACTAAACCCGATCTATTTTAAACAATTTCGGGGTTACAACCTCTCGGCTAACATGTATACTATTTATTAAATAACCATGCACAAATGTTGGGTCCGTTTTTGTACGCGAAAAATTGACTTACGTCAAAAGCGGCCACTTATGGCGGTAATCCAAAATTCGAATGCAAAAGCAGACCAAACAGTTAACTATAAGTATTACATAAATAGTATAGGTGTATGCCGAGCGATTGTAACCCCGAAATTGTTTAAAATAGATCCGGATCTATTTTAAACAATTGATTTTAGTTTTTAGCTACTTAACCGGTTAAGTAGCTAAAAATTAAAATCGATTGGCGTCGCTAGTGTGCCCTACCCGCCATCTTAAATATTTAATTGGCTGTACTGCATCTAGGCGTTCACGGCAAGACCGGCTTTTGTCAAATGGATCCTTAACAAAAAAACCTAAGAATCAATTTATTAAAACATGTGCAGCAAGGAAATCCATAGAAGGAACCACGGTTGCCAAAACCACGCATGCTTGACAAAGTTTTTTACAATCGAAGACGATTTTGCACTCGATTTTTATAGTGTTCTGGTGTCATTGGCCTTATTCATGTTATGTGAAGAAGGCTATTTGTTTTTTCCTAATCTTTTAAACTCCGAGCATACCTACTCAATCGGTTTTTCGACGGCTGGACAGTGGGAGAACAATAATTATGATTTGTGGTATGTAAATGTTTGATTATATTTCTCAAACATAAATGTAACTGATAATGTTTTGGAAGATTAGGTAATATAAATAGCCTATTGCTTTAATGATACGAACAGTACAGTCAAGGAGGTTTATTTGTCAGGTCATTTGCTGAGATAAGAAGTAGTCTAGAAACTATATACCGTGGGCCGGCTCGACCGGAGTGATACCACGACCTGAAAACCGGAGTGAAGCAGAACTGTGTTGTGTTTCACTGCGTGAGTGAGGGTCACGCAGCGAAACACAACACAGTTCTGCCGGATGCTCAATGCACCGGATACCCAATCCAGAACAACATGAAAGGTGCTCGCGGTGCCACTGGTACCGCGGGTGTCTATGGGAGGCGGCAATCGCTTCCCATCAGGCGATTCGTGTTGCGTAGTAGTGCTCATGTACATTAAAACGGATGACTGAAGTAGCAAATAACTGCTTGTTTGTGATAGTGAGGTTGACTAAAACAACATATTACCTACTCGAAAGAAAATAAAGACCTTTATTATTTAACCTTACCAACTAAATAATTATCAGGTTTTTAACATAGGTAAATTAGGTAATCAAAACAATAAGCATAATGCAAGTGAATTTGGAAGTAGTTACCTACGAGTGATTTCGAAAATTACTTCTTAAAACTCGTCGCTGACCACGGCCGTCCAAGTCATATGATGCTTCGGGATTGATCGCGAAAATTACACGAGATCTCGCGAGATCGGGATCTTGCGGGAATCGGGATTGCATTCCCTAGTGTGAGAAGCCTTTTCTTAACGCGATTGTACGTACACCACAAAAACTGTAAAGGTCGTGACTGATCGGTACTTAGTTCTCGTTCAAGTATCATTTTGTTTCTTGTCGATGTTTTTATTGGCAAAGGAAACACCGCATCGAAACGTAATTTGCTTTAATCAACACTGCATTGTGATTTGCTAAATGATAGCAATTTTCAGACAACGCGGTCGTAGGAAGGGTGGTTGTCTAGGATTTAGATTTGCCTTTGTTTTGATGTCATGTGAAGTCATTGGTGTTTTTTCTGTGTCTTGTTTAACACATGTCCCTATATAAGTATTAGGTAGATTTGTATTCCTCTGGTATTTGTACCACAAGTGTGTATGGAATCTGTTCAATGTACCTATGAGATGTTGTAAGATTATATTTTTATTTATTTTACTGTAGTTTATGGGAAACGGTCCAATTATTTTTCTTTCTTACATATTTCATTTCGTAACTAGGGCTAGGCTGGCTAATCCTCTTTACATGATGGTAAGGCAAGTAAGTACTAAACACCGTGACCGTGGGAGGGCCACGCTTCGGCATGAATGGGCCGGCTCGACCGAAGAGATACCACGGGCCTCACAGATAATCGGCGTGAAGCAGCACTGTGCTGTCGCTGCGTGAGAGAGGGTACCGGAGGCCCAAACCGGGGGAAAGGGAGTTTAAAGGTTGGCAGCGCATTAGTGACTCTAATCGTGTCACGGGTGTCCATGGGCGGCGCTTACCATCAGGTGATCCGTCTGCTCGTCTGCCACCTATGACATTAAACAAACAGCCAATGGTATACAAGATTTTGGTCGCACCTAAGTGATAACAGCTACCATAGTGTACTAACTCAATGAAACTCATTCCAAATATTAAAAAAAATAAGAATTTAAGACGTGTTCAGCTAGTTACTTGGATTCTTCGGTAGACGATTCCAATAACCAGCCACTAATTACTGGCAGTTAGAGTTACTATCTGGACCAAAATAGGCAATCTGTCACACGACGTGCGCGTGAGCCGGTCCATCACAGGCGGCCATTCCCACGGGGTGATTGCTATGCGAAACATCAACTATGATGAAACGGAGTCATTCTTCAGTGCATATGGACTAATTGGCACAGAGTGTCATGAGGTGCTTTTGTTTTGAAACATTAGTATACAAGACATGGTTTTTATGTTGGCGCGAATCTTACGTGGCCATTGACGCTTGCGAGAGTATAAACCATCTACTAATCATTTGCTACCTAAGTGTTGTGATTCATAGTTAGCAAACAATAAATGTTGTATTATAAATAGGTGGGTATATATGGAGATGATGTGTGTAGGTATTTGTATTGGCTTCTTTTTAATGTGTTTTTTCAGAAATAACACTCTTGGGCCTATATTGTTGAATTAATTTATACACCTAATCTTACTCGTATTTGTCTTATAAGTTTTATGGAGCTAGTACTAAATGCTTTAAGGTGACGGGTAGGGTACACTAGCGACGCCAATCGATTTTAATGTTTAGCTACTAAACCGGATCTAGTTTAAACAATTTCGAGAATTACAACCTCTCGGTGAACACTACTACTATTTATTAAATAACCATGCACAAATGTTGGGTCCGAATTTGTATGCGAAAAATTGATTACCACCAAAAGCGGCCACTTTTAGCGTGAATCAATTTTTCAAGCGTACAAAAACAGACACAAAATTTGTGCATGGTTATTTAACTATTTAGTATAAGTGTTTATCGAGAGGTTGTAACCCCGAAATTGTTTAAAATAGATCCGGTTTAGTAGCTAAAAATTAAAATCGATTGGCGTCGCTAGTGTGCCCTACCCGTCTATTTAGTATAAGTGTTTACCGAGAGGTTGTAACCCCAAAATTGTTTAAAATAGATCCGGTTTGGTAGCTAAAAATTAAAATCGATTGGCGTCGCTAGTGTGCCCTACCCGTCACCTTAACACATTTCTAGAAACTAACTCTCGGAAAACACTAATACTATTTATTAATTAACCATGCACAAATGTTGGGTCCGGTTTTGTACGCGAAAAATTGATTACCGCCAAAAGCGGCCACTTTTAGCGTGAATCAATTTTTTGCGTACAAATGTTGGATCCGCATTTGCGCATGGTTATTTAATAAATAGTATAAGTTTTTGCCGAGAGGTTTAGTAGCTAATAATTAAAATCGATTGGCGTCGCTAGTGTGCCCTACTCGTCACCTTATGAAATTCTCAGTGTCAGGCCGGAGTATGGAAGATGGCGGTCTTGTACCCCCGTGCCTCGGAAAGCACGTTAAACCGTTGGTCTTGCGCCCGATCCCTCTCCGGTCGTGTCACACTGGTGTCCCATCGGAATATGAGGGCAAGGAAATAGACAATGCACTTCTACAATAAATATATCCTGAGGAAGTGGTTGATCGTTGAGATTGACCGCCTTAGCCGAAAGCGGTTGAAGAATATTATTATTGTCTTTGTAATAGTGTTCTGGCCGCCCCCCTGTCAGATGAGGCAAAAGCGCTGTACCTAATGTTATTATTTTTAATGCTGTTGTTGATTGTTTTTTTTTATGTATCTTAAACTTACATTGTGCGAACCTGACGGAGCGACATGGTCATTGTTGATAAAGCTCCTAAAATAAAGAGAAAAAAAAATATTATTAATGTCTTATTCTCCATGGCGGAAGAGATCTGATAGAGACGAGAGTGAAATCGGCAACCTTGTCACTTCATAGTCGTACTTGATTGTCATGTTTTCTTTAGCACATTTTTCATCACAAATGTGTTTTGTGGAACAATGGATTGCTAAACTATTTCTTTTGGCTCCCGGCATGGGAACCCGCCATTGAACCGCGCCTATTGTGTTGTCGGACACATTGTAAAATTGCTATTAAAACAATATTCAATCAATGGAATTTATGTTCTGGCTAACACCACCACATAATACACACGGTATTAAAATAAAACAAAATGTTTATTATTGATGTGAGATCCATTTGCTTGCATAAAGTGGTTTAATCTAATGCATAAAGTGATTACTGAAATAACAGTTTGACCGTGGGAGAACCACGCTTCGGCTAAAATGGGCCAGCTCGACCGGAGTGACGACGCTGCGAACACGTTGCGGCTGAGCAGCGTTCACGCCGCGGATGCGCGACGGATTCGCCGCGGAGATAAGTCTGAACGCCATTGTTTTTTTGTGGCGGCCACGCAGAAACACGCCGGCGAGTCCGCGGCGTGAACGCTGCGTCGTCGCTCCGCTTTGAAAACGTTCGCAATCCGCCAGTGTGGTACCTCGCTCACCGTGGGAGAGCCATGCTTCGGCATGAATGGGCGGCTCGACCGGATTGATACCATGGCCTCACAGAAAACCGGCGTAAAGCAGCACTGTGCTGTGTTTCGCTGTGTGAGTGAGGGTATCGGCGCGGACACAATTGTTGGATAACATCAAAAATAACTTAAACTCGTCCCATGCTAATCTGTACTTAATTGCAAAGTAATAGAGTCCCTCTTGTTGACTTGTTAATAAGGTTCATTATACGAATATTGCGAGGTTGAATCCTGAGGGACGACTCTGTCAGTTCAGTCGTATGACTCTATGAGTCCAGTCGTATCCATACTCATATCTTGTCGTTTGTAGACTCTGCTCATTATGTAAACATTCGTACTCTCCTATAAACGATTAATAAACATAGATAGATATACTTTATTGCACAAAAAAAAACACAACTTTAAAAGGCATTACAGAAACTTAATTGTACAATTTCGGCGGTCTTATTGCTGGAAGCGATTTCTACCAGACAACCTTCAGGCAAAGGACATTTGATAGTAGAGGAGGGGTAGGTGGTGCAATATTGAAAAAGGGAAATAAGAGTGAACTGTGTATATATATATTAAAATATTTATAATGCTAATACATAAATAAACAAAATATTATATACTAATAAATAAATATGTTATGCTTGGATAAAATAAAAGTAAGTACTAGTAAAAATAATATAAAGTACTGGACCTGTAAAAACTTAAAGGGATTGCTATTTATTTATTTAAAAGGTGAGTTTTGACTCGGGCTTTAAAAATGGTTAATGATGGAGACTGTCTTATTGATAGGGGTAGGGAGTAACATCAAGTTAGAACATATCGTTTTTAAGAACATATCGTTTAGTAACAGTAAATAAGTGTATTATTGACTCCCATAAACCCAATAACAATGGCCATCCATTGCGTCCGCGTTGTAACGCGCAGTCGAGACGTCATGCAGATCTATATATATATAACACATTATAATGTAGGTACTTATATCTAGCGTCGATTTTAGCCTATATTGTTAAAATGAAATGCAAAAGTTAAAAATCGTACAGTGGTTCTTTTACCACTGTGCTTTGAACATAGTAGCTAAGTAGATATATTGCAAAATAAACCATTAATGGAGCAGTATTATTGCCATAAACTATGGTATCCGTGGCCTTGGATTATCTGCGCTGCGATATTAGCGACCATCAAGATAATTCGACCAGGGGTCACCAAGCGAGAAACGGAGAAAAGATGTACATAAGTATAGTTAATTTAGAATCTATTTATTTACCGAATTCAAAAATAAGTATTTTTTGAATTAAATTCCCGGTCGGGTAACATTTCTATATTGTCTGGGTGTGTCGTATGTGTTGGGCGAGGACCTTTAATGGGAGCTATCGTCAGCTTGTACTCGTTGTACAGAAACAGGTCTTGTTTGAGACAGACTAGCTATAAATATAGCTTGATTGGAATGACAGATGTCAGTTGAAATTTATTTATCATGTGATGTGTTTACCAAATAAATGCTTATTCTATTCTATTCTATTTAACCATAAGGTTTATCATTTAAACAATTTTTATTTCATAGATTTATATTGTTATTTCTAAAGTTTTTTTTGTGACATCAATTGCTGTCATTTGACGGCTGATTGGATTAGTTGTAATGAACGCTGCCTCTGGTGTAAGGGTTGCGGGTTCGATCCCCACAGAGTACAAACATTTGTATACAAAAAATCTCCCGTTCCATACAAAAATCTACCTGGCAATAATGTATGGAACAACTGATGTTTTTTTCGCTTATTTTGTTGATATAACATGCTAAATGGACTTTATTCACTATACCTATTATGAGGTTTTCGGAATTTAAACGACAAAATAAATATCGGTGCATTTGTTATTCCGCCGTTGGTTCTGATATCCGTAACACAGGTGCTTAAGCTAGATAAGTATATCTATCTCGCAGTCAGCTCAATGTATGTGACATAGAGTAGGTATATTGTGAAGTATTTATTTATTTATTCTAAGCAAGCTACATTTTACAGACTATTATCGGTGTGACTAGTTTGGCGCATTTATTATTAGGTATTACTATGACACAGCTTCAGGTTGCCGACCCCTGCCGGCCGGACTAGAAGAAGGAAGTGAACGCTTGGAGTGAACTATTTCACTGGCGGAGTGGCGCTATTTGTCCCAGATTTGGCCCACGGAAAGGTGAAGGCTTCGTAAAGGTTACACTAACTTGTAGTCTAATTGTAGCCGTGCTTCTGAGTTATGGAGGAAAAGCAATTTGACATGGCATTTAAGTCATGTCGATCACGATAAAAAATAGCACTATTGTAAAATAATGATACTATAGATTTGCTTACTTGGAGCCCAAATCTCGTGCTTGTGATATTTTGAGAACATGGTGGATATCACCCGAAAACCATACCTACAAAAAAACAGTTTTAGTGATATTATGTCGTATGAAAATAAATGTCACGAACCCGAGAATTGGGCTCTTGGGCCGGCCGACCAGTCGACGCCCGATGCCAGATATCGCTGGGATGATGACATGCAGAAAGTTCTACGCGAGCTTCGTGTTAGCGACTGGTGCGAAACCATGAATGAACGCGACCCATGAAGAAGTCATATATCGGAGGCTAAGATACATTTTGGGTCGCTGAGCCATCGAAGTAAGTAAGTGATACTAGATTTGGTCATTAAGCGTAGCCAGGGTCGGCTCTAGCACAAGAAGCGCCCGGGCGCAATCAATAACCTGGGCGCCCCCTCTTGTTTCAAATGAATCGCGCGACGGTTTCGTTGTAGGTCCTCTGCTTGCAGTTTGTGAAACTATTGAATGAAGTAGATATATCTACATAAAGAAAAAAATGTTAACTTTACTATTAAGGTATTGTCTGCTATTATGATGACCATTCAAAGATGGAAGCTAAAAGTGAACGTACCTACCTAGGTAGGTACTACGAGTACATAACTAACTTTACTTACACCACCTACAGTATAAAAACAAATAATTTAAAATATTGTTGTACAGTAACAAAACAGTAGATACAATCAATAACATGTATGTAATCAATACCCATTGTGTTTTGAATGTAAGTTGGTTAGATACGTAAATTATATAATCTCCAATTACGTCACAAAGATGACACAGCGCAATGGTATAGGAACTTGATACGTAATTTCGCTCATCAGTACATCTGCCTTCGTGGCGCAATCGGTTAGCGCGTTCGGCTGTTAACCGAAAGGTTGGTGGTTCGAGTCCACCCGGGGGCGGTTCTTTTGTTTCTCGGTTGAGTATGCATTTCTTTTTTTTTGCTTTCATTTGTCTTATAATGAGAGGATACGATTAGACAATTTGAAAGATGCTAGTGTTCTTATTACTTACATACAGAGTTTGTCAGAAAAAAAAATAGGTACAGCAGCATCAATATGATTTAAGCGTTCCAAACATACCAAAAATGAATCTGAGTATTTGACAAAGTTAACTGTACTTCATGATGACGTACAGTATACCTACGCCAGATGCATTTTCATTTTGTTGTTCGAGAACAATGATAGGTATTATGCTAAAAGTGATTTTCGTCAAATGCTCAGACATTTTTGTTAGGTTTGAACTTTAAAATCATTTTGATGCTGACTGCACTGGATTTTAAATTCGTTCTATCGTAACGAAACTACATTTGAAAAATGGTCGGTTAAAGTACAAAAAAAATTACACTCATTAATTAAAATTGTCCTTAAAATGCACAGTGGAGTTCATTTTTGTGGTTAGTCAAAACTAAGTCTAGTCAGAACAGTTAAAATTAAGGTGACGGGTAGGGCACACTAGCGATGCCAATCGATTTTAATTTTTAGCTACTAAACCGGATCTATTTTAAACGATATCGGGGTTACAACCTCTCGGCAAACACTTATACTATTTATTAAATAACCATGCACAAGTGTTGTGAAAGTTTTAGTATGCGAAAAATTTATTCACGCTAAAAGTGGCCGCTTTTGGCGGTACGAGTAATCAATTTTTCGCGTACTAAAACGGACCCTACATTTGTGCATGGTTATTTAATAAATAGTATAAGTGTTTTCCGAGAGGTTTTAACTCCGAAATTGTTTACAATAGTTCCGATTTAGTAGCTAAAAATTAAAATCGATTGGCGTTGCTAGTGTGCCCTACCCGTCACGTCAAAAATATTGTATGTAACGTAACTGGTTGTTACCGTAGAACAACCACGCACACAACCACGTTGTTTTAATTCCTCCACTCCTCACTAGATGGCGTCCCGTCTACATTCGTCCATAGCTATCTACTAAGATTAGGTGATAGCAATAAATCTGAAGAATTTTTACTGATATTTTACTAATAAAATACCCCGTTATTTTTTTGTTTTGATAGGAAATTAATAATACTGTAGATAGTTATTTATTAAACGTAGTAAAATTTAGGCAAAGATAATTTCGTTCAATGAAAAAAAGAGAGTTTGACGCGAAAAATACAAATAAAAATAGATTAAATATGTAAATAGTCTGTTATTTAAAAAATATCGTTTTACTTAGAACGCGTTTATTCATTTATTAAAAAAAACATATTGTGTCAGATATTATCGTTATCTGTGCTAAACTGATAAATATTAATAAAATTATTATCAGATATTTGTTTATTATAATGTTTATGATAAATAAATTCTTAATAATGGCACTTAAAAACTATTCATAAATTTCGCCCTCGCTTCCATCACCTTCGATAGCTCAGTTGGTAGAGCGGTGGACTGTAGAGGAAAAGGAAAGATCACTGGCATCCATAGGTCGCTGGTTCAAATCCGGCTCGAAGGAATATTTTTTATTATTTCTTTTGTATTTTTTTTCGCTTGCAGAATCAATTTGCGTTTCAGTAAACCTCCGTTTATGACAGTTCATTTATTTTGTGTTGATGTTGGAGCATTCGACTGTGATTCGGTATGTAGGTACTCCATACCGAACCACAATCGGATTCTCCAACATCAAGTTCAACATACATACTTAGTACATTATTTGTTAATATAACAGGATATCTTAGACCAATGCCTAGGGCCTAAGCAAAGTATCACAAACATACCATATAAAAAATTAAAATATGACTATTTTAAGTGTAAATTGAGATACCTACTATTGAAATTAGAAAAATATTTACCATGTAGATATAGTTATTTTTGAATCTTAGTAATAGCCTCTGAAAGCATGTTGGTGATCTATATAGTTCTTTATACTTTACTACTACTTACTTTACTACACTATATATTAATAAACACGGAAATTACGTTGCGTTAATTCCCGTGTATGGTGACTGACTGACTGATCTATCAACTCATGCAATCATGCAAATTGGAACATGGGTAGTTTTTATTATGCAGGCAATAAGAAGGGGTTTTTAAAATTCAACCCCTAAAGGGGTGAAATGGACGGTTAACGTTAGTATGAAAGTCTGTCATTTTTGATGTTTGAGTTTTGAAAATTCGGATTATGTTAAACAAATATTTAAAAACTCCCGATAACTGTATTGAGGCAGATGGAACAACAAATAGGTTATTTTCTGACGGCGGCCATCTTGGATTTGAAAGTTTTCACAATTAATATATTCTGCTACTCAAGGCCTTTTATATGATACCCATATTGTGGGAGTTGTGACGGCGGCCATCTTGGATCGATTTTTATCCAACATAGCTAAGAACACTCGCTCCTTATTCATCTCTCAATCAAACAAAAAAAAAAGAAATCAAAATCGGTTCATTTTTTCGGGAGTTACGATGCCACAGACAGACACACAGACACACACACGCACACAGACACGTCAAACTTATAACACCCCATCATTTTTGCGTCGGGGGTTAAAAAGGGTAAAAGGGTTGTAGAAACACTGTATGGAAAATTCGTTATTTTTAAAGTAAGAGTCATTAAAATTGGTATTCGGGCCCATCATTTTAAGTTTAAGAAAAGTGATTTGGGCAATTTTTTAGGGGTAAAATGGGGGTTGAAGCGTCGTATAGGATATTCGTCATATTTACTGCTAGAATCGTGAAAATTTGTATTTGCACTGTATATACAAAATTAATATTAGCACTTTCAGTATATTTTATATTCAACCCCCTAAAAAGAGTGAACGGGGGTTTAAACGTCGTATGGAAGATTCGCCATATGTAGTGCTCATCAGTCATCAAAATATATGCAAAATGAATGAAAGGCATTTCAGTATTTTTAGTCTCCGTTTAATACCTACCTACTTATCTATAATATCAGATTTGGTTACTTGCAAATCAAGGTCGTATAGAAAAATACAATATCTAAATGTTTTATTTTAAAATTAAATTAAGTACCGAAGCGAAGCGAGGGCGGGCCACTTAGTTAATAATATGTTGGTGAACTGTATTGAAAAAGGTATTTCCATTTTTCATACTAGCTATATACTAATTAATAATTCGTCCATGATATTGCACTCATTCTATTATCCTAGACTGTTCAATATAGGTTTGTCACATTTTTTGTCTATTTATAAATAAGGCAGTGTAAATTATGACGCAACTGATATTTCAAATAAGTAGTCGTAACAATTATGCTTTTGTCCCTCCTAGTATGTTGGGTTCTGCCATCAGTTCTTCTACTTCAGCAATTTTCAGAATCCTCCAACTGCCATCCGCTTCTTGCCTAGGACCAAACATTTTCCGGAGGATTTTGCGAGAATTCGATGACTCGGTCACATCGAGAGAATAGCATCGATCGCGGTGCTAAGAAGGCATATCTCGGACAACCTACTGGCCGGCGGCCAGTTGGGCATCCACGCTATCGCTGGCGGGATGTAGTGAACACGGACCTGCAAGATATGGAAGCAGGAGATTGGCGTGAAGCTGCACAAGATCGAGACAAATGGCGGCATCTCGTATTGGAAGCCAAAACTCATTTTGGGTCGCTGAGCCATCGGAGTAAGTGCAAGCAATGATGCAATGTTACAACAGACTTCGGTAATAAATCTATCACTTTTACACACACACTTAACTTTTTTTACTATACATTTGGTAGTAGGTTACTAAATTATTGATAGGTATCTTATATCTTATGCGGAGAACTCTAGAATTGCTCAACAAACTATATGATGAGGCAGAACTGTTTTTAACGTTCCATTTAAGTAAGGTGGAGTAGAGGTTGATGTTTCTAGTTATATATTTATTTATTTTTATTTATTTATTCTTTATTGCACAAGAAAGTAAAGTACAATTGGCGGACTTAATGCTATACAGCATTCTCTACCAGTCAACCAATAGGCGATGCAGAAATATGTATGACGGCTAACTAAATTTATATCCATAAACATGCATGTGAGTAATATATAATATGACTAAATAAACTATAAATATAATGTATGTTTTAGTATTTTTCTCCTTTTTTATGGTTCACAAACGTTGTTATATACTTAAGGCATGTTACAGGCTATGTTTTTAGTAATAGTGTCATCATCATCGTCAGCCCATTTAAGTCCCTTACTGCTGGGGCACGGGCCTCCCTCAATCTCATGAGGGGTAATTGCCATACTCACCACGCTTGGCAGACGGGTTGGCGAGGGTTTTGATATAAATGCAGAGTTTTCCTTCTCTGGGTGCTGATGATCATACCAGCAGCTTTACCTTAGTCGCCTTTTACGACACCTCGGTAAGAGTGAGGGTGGTCTATTCTACTCTGCCGGGGACCACACGGCAGAGTAGAATAGACCAATAGTAATAGTGTACTAATTAATAATAATAATTATTGCAGGGCACTTGGCTTAAACTGTAAGCCCTCAGTAAAGCATGTAAATAAATAAATAAATCCACCTAGGTACTTAAATTGAATTCGTGGGAAATCGGATATTTCGTTTGCGTTGCTACAATGGAAGGTCAATGTTGGATATAGATTTTGCGATTGTAAAAAGTTGTTGAACTTGGTCCATATTTCTTACAGCTCAATGATACTTACATATTTTATTCATATTAAGCATATGTACTTGCCGTGACTGCTGTGACTGCCTCGGTGGCGCAGTGGTTAGTGGGTCGCACTTTAAAGCGACGGCTGTGCAAGAGGTCCCGGGTTCGATCCCCGGGTCGGGCCAAAAATTTGTACCTAAGTTTTCGGTAAGAAATTCTTAGTGGCAGCCGGGAGTCTGCAACTTGGCGGTCTTGTACCCCCGTGCCTCGGAAAGCACGTTAAGCCGTTGGTCCTGCGCCCAATCCCTCTCTGGTCGTGTCACAGTAGTGTCCCATCGGAATATGTGGGTAAGGGAATAGAGAGTGCACTTGTGTTTGCGCACACACTTGAGCACTATAATATATCCTGCGTACGTGGCTGATCGTTGAGATTGGCCGCCGTAGCCGTAATCGGTTGGAGGATATTAATTAATACTTGCCGTGAAATGATTCATATTTTATCATTTTTTTTAATTCTTTATGAACGCGACATTGCCCTACTGTTTTCCAAAATATTAATACAGTTTCAAATCAATAAATCCAATATTAGGTATTCTTCTAGCACAGTTTCAGTATCTCGATTTTTACCGAGACTGTGGAACCCTACCACCGCAGGTCCTACCTCTTCACATCTTCCATTATTTATTATGGCTAACTACAGAGACTAAAATAATCAGCTAGTAGAATTAGTAGTTAAGAACTTAACCCCCCTTATTACAAAAAGCAATTTAAGAAAAGTTCCGGAACTAAACTAATTCAAACCCCTTTTAACATTACGTATTGAAACGGGATGGCATGAGCTTTAGTACTCAAGAACGCGTTTTGTAATAAATTGGTATAGGTTACTGCAACTATCGGGCACAGCACAATGTTCACAATTGAGGAGCTCCGGACCAAAACCCGATAAATACACTTTTGGTACTAAAGTAAAAATAATGATTTACGTTGGAATGTTAATGTTGTTTTTTAACTCATGGCTGAGGATCGTGTCTATGTGAGTTTCTTCTGCCGCTGTAGTTGTTATCTTCCTCCATTCTTCGCGATCTTGAGCACTGCGTAGGGCGTTGTTAACAGACATTCCCGAGAACTCCCGTATTTGGTGGTTTTTTAACTAATATAACGTAAATTTACATAAAATATCTATAAGAATTTATCGGTAATATTAGCGGGAATCCATTGGATGCGGGTGGCACACAACCGATCTGTGTGGAGAACATTGGGGGAGGCCTATGTCCAGCAGTGGACGTCTATTGGCTGAAATGATGATGATGATGATCGGTAATAGGTAGTCCCGAAAATTAAAAATGCAATGATTGTTACTTAAAAATACGTGTATTTGTCTGGTTTTGGTCCAGCTGTCCAACTTTAGCTAGCTTAGCTTTACCTTTTGTTCCGGAGCTCCTCAATTGAGTCCTTTAATTTATTATATCCTGCAGATTAGCTTATCCATCTACTTCAGCCAACCTTGTCTCTGATCTAACATTTTAATCAACTACAATTGATTAATATTATTATGACAGTTGCGTGCAGTAAACAGAAATGTTTTATTAATTAGAGTTTCTCACGAATCCATGATAGAAAACACCATAGTCTAACTAACGGATAAAATCACGGATAGTTAGATCCTATTTGCTAAGTATTCCATTGCTAATTCTATATCCGCTAGCGTTCAAAGAGACAGAAAGTCCTTGGGCACATACCTCGGCTGCAAATTGTGATTCGCTAGATGGCGCAATCAGTCCCTGTAAATGTTAGTTGTGGTATGATATTTCATGTGGACCCTAATTTATGGGAAAATTGTTTTAGGTTTTTTACATTAAATATCTTAATACTTCGCAGTTAATATGTATTTTTAGTGCTATGTACATTTTAAATGACAGAGAGACGAAAAACGAAACTTTGCATAAACAAGTAAAATATGTATTTTACTTGTTTACTTTTTATCTCTATTTTCTTATGGGTAAAATAAAGTTAAATATGGCAGGACCGACCGTAAATGCCATGATGATGGTTGGTTTATCAAATATTGCCTATCTATCATAGACAAAAAAGGAACTTTTAATTGATAGTGAGAGTAGCGTCATCTGGTGTTGCTTTTAGAAACCACCCGAAAATACCTACTGGAAAACTGCTCAATGGAATAAATCGATATTTAAAAAATAATACCACAAAATGAAGACAAAGAATGTTTTGACACATTATAATAGTAAGTAGTTAAACTAAGGCAGCATATACGCCCACTAGTGGACAGACTGTCGACGTCAGCAGCGACGCCAAATTCCGGACGCATTGTCAGGCAAAACTCTGGCGTGAAAATTCGCCGCACACGATTCAATTTGTCTAAAACCACTTAGTGACTACAGTTTTAGAAAAAAACAGTCTGTCTTGGGCCTCCTTAAGGTGATGGGTAGGGCACACTAGCGACGCCAATCGATTTTATGTTTAAGCTACTAAACCGGATCTATTTTAAACAAATTCGGGGTTTACAAGCTCTCGGCGAACACCTATACAATTTATTTAATACTTATAGTTAAGGTGACGGGTAGGGCACACTAGCGACGCCAATTGATTTTAATTTTTAGCTACTAAACAGGATCTTTAAACAATTTCGGGGTTACAAACTCTCAGCAAACACTTATACTATTTATTAAATAAAAATGCACAAATGTTGGGTCCGTTTTTGTACGCGAAAAATTGTATCACGCCAAAAGTGACCGCTTTTGGTGTGAATCAATATTTCGCGAACGTGTTGGACCCAGCATTTGTGCATGATTATTTAATAAATAGTATAAGTGTTTGCTGAGAGTTTGTAACCCCGAAATCGTTTAAAATAGGTCCGGTTTAGGAGCTAAAAATTAAAATCTATTGGCGTGGCTAGTGTGCCCTACCCACCTTAAAGGTGATGGTTCGTGTGTAGAGTCTATTATCTCGGTACAACTAAGTTGCAGTGATAGGATGTGTGACATGAATGTGTCAACACTACTTGTTTAGCATGAAAAAGTAAAGGCGTAAATTTTTAGTGACATTTTCTTTCAGCTTTGGCGCCCGAATAAAATCTCTTATAGTAAGTCCTTAAATCTTTTTTGGGAAAAAGTGAGGCAAATGAGTAAGCTAGATCTGACAGTGATTGGCCTTTTAGGGAAATCCATTTCCATCTCCTCTTAGCGTGTAATTTCCGGGTGCGTTCAAAGCTGTGAGCCCGGGGTACGCCTTGGACCATGTTTTCATGGCAATGGAGAGTCTGGTAATCACACATTGGCATTTTAGTAAAATGTACGTAACAGTAAAGGATCTCTCGAAGTCGAATCCAAGAACGTCTCTTTATGGGAATCGGAATTAAATATATGGCCGAAACTAATAATGTCAACTTAAATATTAAAATTTAATAGTGATTTGGCGAAGTCACGTCCCAATTCATCGAACACACGCTGGACGCCGGCTTCCGTGGCACTGAACCACCACCTTGAATTTAATCTGCCGCCTTTCTATAATTTTGCATACATCTGAGAAAATGGTCACGTTTTAGATTCCTCTATTTTTATTTAAAATTTTGAATATTTGTTTTTTATTTATTAGTCCTCATTTATGGCCTAAATGTCATTGTATCTATATAACAATTTTAGCATTAATACGCTCATGCTCATCAAAACTATTTTGGTCGACCAACCGCCAACATCTTCGAATTAAATTTTATAATGTCAAACCCTATATGTGTAATATCGTGAAGATCCTAGGTACCTATATACATCTAACTTCTCTCTAATATATGTAACATAATATATTCTCATAATATGTATCAGAAAAAGTATACAAGTTTCGCCATTTAGATCTTGTCTTACATATCGTTAACCGGCATTAGCCTATTTTGAAATAGATTAATAATCACGCTTATTTCTTCGGTCGTTGCTTTTTAAAGCTTGTTTATTTATTGTTTAGTTAATTAAAAGTTATTGATGCAAACAAATGATGTAGCAAATGATTGGAATGATTAGGGTAACCAGATTTAAGTATGTATTTTTTTAAGTTACGGGCAGACGGGCATGTTAGTTGGTTGTTTATTTTTATGCTAGAGGCGCACAAACGAGCAAGCGAGTCACCTGATGGAAAGTAATCAACGCCGCCCACATTCGAAAAAGTAAGTGTTTGCCGAGAGGTTGTAATCCCGAAATTGTTTAAAATAGATCCGGTTTAGTAGCTAAAAATTAAAATCGATTGGCGTCGCTAGTGTGCCCTACCCGTCACCTTAAATCTATCGTAAAACTTAAATACGGGTATAAATTATGATCGTATCAATCAAATAGTCGCGGTTAACTAACTGGTCACCCTAAGAATGATTTATGTTCCGCCTGTTGAAAGGCATCCTGCTAATTCTGTTTAGCTCAGGGTCGTGGGTTCCTTCGTCTAGATTTTATCGCGGGTCTGTTTACGTCTCGTCGGTCCTAGGTAAGCTAATTAATGATTGATATTGAAGTTAGATCGATCCGAATTATATGGGTTTTGGTAGGTAAAGTTGTGAACATTGTCGTTTAATATAGGTAGATATAGCCATCCTCACATTAGGTTAATATAATTTGTCTAACTGTGAGGGTCGTGGATCGTGATGGCTTCGTGCCCGTCATCATGGTTCCTCCCCACTTGAGGACGATGGGAGAGGGTGCCCAGGATCCCCGCTACGGCGGGGGTCTACCGACTAAAATTAAACAATCCGACATAACCCGTCCACCCCGCCGGTGGATGTGTATGCGTAACGCATTTCTCCTGGATGATCAAAAAGAAAAACTATAATATCATACAATCTGTCAATTTTACATAATTGATATTCAAACAAAGACATCGTAAGCTCCAATGCACGTGGCGTAATTTTTACGCGCTGACGACTCTTAGGTACTACGTTCAATGTTCGATATATGGCCGCACTCAGAGACGTCATTTAAGGTGACGGGTAGGGCACACTAGCGACGCCAACCGATTTTAATTTTTAGCTACTAAACCGGATCTGTTTTAAAAATTGATTCAATTTTTTGCGTACGATTTGGACCCAACCTTTTTGCATGGTTTTTTAATAAATAGTATAAGTGTTTGCCGAGAGGTTGTAACCCCGAAAAATATATCCGGTAAAATATATAGCTACTAGCTAATAATTAAAATCGGTTGGCGTCGCTAGTGTGCCCTACCCGTCATCTTAAGCTAATGTTCATTAACTTTAGTATCGGTAGTCTTAATGCGTATCAAAATAAGTGTCAATATTTTTTCTTAAGTAGCCAACTAAGTTAATCAATGACTCTGAGTGTGGCAGTTACTGCACTTTGAGACAATTAGTACTTATTTATTATCGCAAAAATGAGATAAAGATAATAATTTCCATTTGAATTTATTTTGTTTATCGTTACGTTGTGATGAAAGAAATAGAAGTGTTGCAAGAAAATCAGGCCAAATTCTAAAGGCAGGTATGCCAATGAGTCTTGATCGGAGCCTAGTCTTACAACAACGCTATTATAAAACAAAAAGGTAGGTATATAAGAATTCAGATTTTACAATGTTAAATACCATAAAAATTCAGATCGTTGATAATATCTTAAACGTTTTCGATAAAAATCTTTGCGGTGTCAAATATAAACGACTACGTTTTGATGGGATAAGCGTGATTTAGTAGATATTAACTTAGGTAGAGTTATTTTTGATGAAATTCTAAATTTTGACCTAATTTAGTTATTTACCCTGCCGGTATATGTGTTTAGTTTACGTAATAAACGCTTTGAGGATGTTAGAACGATACGGGAGATATGAAAACATACGAAAACGGCTTGCGCTCAAACAGAAATAGAGTTTTTTTTTATGTAATAGGCGGAAAACAATGGTGGTACTTTATAAAATAAAACAAGAATATTCTGAGGAGGACCAAAGTGGTTGCTGATTAGTTTTTACCAATGTAATCGTATTTTGCAAATATTCTACCTAATAAGTGACAAAATCCATGTGTCACATAGCCGAGAAGTAAACTTAATTCGATTTACATTATTTAAAAAATGTACCGTGTTTAGATATCTTACTGGCCGGTGTCGCCCCGCGTTCCCTGGTATCGTAATGTAAAAAGTTAATATTTATCTCGTGATTGAACCATAAATCATTTATTCGCAATAAACAGGGTGGCTACATTGAAAGTAAGTGTTACAGAATTGCAGAACTTAAGCTTATTTAGCCTTTCTTTCAAGACATGCGAAAATGTATTAATCTTCAGGTTAATGTTACTACATAAATATCGTAATAACACTTTTGTAAGATAGTATGCATCGATTACATTTGGTTAAATTTTTTTATGTTATATACATTTATCAGTTAAGAATAGGATAGGATTTTTATTAGATACGGGCCGATAGTCTGATCCTGCTTAGTGGTAGCCCACTGTTCTTCTGTTCGAATGAAACATACTTAACTTTCTGTCTGCAACCCACTTTTTATGAGATACAAAAACGAAGCAGCATTACAATCTGTATGTTCTCAAGAAGTCTATCGGAATTTATTATCGAAATATTTATTGTTGCGCGAACGCTGATCTGATCTGTATCAAGGCTGCGCACGATTCACCGTCCATCCACTTCTTGCATACATATTCATCTTACTCTACGCTAATGTATGAATTTTATTTAAAGAACTACATTAAAAATGCCTTTTACAACTTCTGGTTTGGTTATAATGAGGCATTATGTCAGAAGTATTTTTTGTCGTTGGCTTGTTATGAATGCACATTATTATGACAGAATTATAAAACAAAATGAAGATATTTAAATATTTAACGCAGCAGTTTAGTAAGATACTTTATTTACAAAAGAATGTATTAAAAATATTTTTTCAGCAAAACCTTGTAATCCAAAATCTGTGACAGTGATTCCTACTAAAAGGAAAGATTTGGGTTATTTAAGCTCTTTGTAACGAATAAACTCAAAAAGTGCAAAGTCGATTTCAAAATGTTTTTTTCGTTATCCTGTAAGTAAATAAGCTACAATTTTCTAAAGAAAATCATCTGACTCCTATAGAAAAGCGCCATTTAGCTCACGCGGGTGACGCTATGAGCGAAAACTAGTGAATTAATAATACATATAAGACTTATTGTATTTATTGAAGCTCAAGGCTAAAAAGTACAACCATATTAGCTTTTGACTTTTCGAAATGATTGCTAAATCTGAGCAAATAAGATGACAAATTCAGTAGAAAGATAGAATCACGAATGTTCACACTTCGTACTTGCAATCTGCTCTATCAGCATAATGTATGCATGATGCACTCGCTATTATAATGCACTCATTCAAGCGAAATAGAATTTCGTTTCCTCATACTCCACATACAGAACACAATGTTACGCAAGGCCAAGAAACTTGTGTCGCTATAGAAATTTGGGGTTATTATTGTAGAATACTGAAACTTGAATAGGATTTCTTGTGTAGGATTGCGAAGGTGAAATGATAGTCGCTTAATTGTAATTACCAGGCTTACCGAATCCTAGATCATGGTCCAAGCTACCAGGGCTCCGACCAGGCAGCTTTGGACGCAACTGAAAATTACTTACCTTTTCACCATGGGAGAGCCATGATTCGGCAAGAATGGGCCGTCTCGACCTGCCTATTAGAAAACGGGCGTGAAGCAGCACTGTGCTGTGTTTCGCTGAGTGAGTGAGGGTACCAAAGGGCCCAATCCGGGGGAAGGGCGGTTTAACGGTTGGCAGCGCACTTGTGACTCCATGGGCGGCGGCAATCGCTTACCATCAGGTGATCCGTCTGCTCGTCTGCCACCTATCACATAAAAAAAACTAGTTGGTTAGTTTTGTGTTACTACTATGCTTAACGCAAATACTAGTGGCAGCCGGTGGCATTCCCTTTAACCTTAAAAATTTTCGATGAATTTCGAAAAGTCGTTGAACGATGATTTTCGAAATGTTGTTCAGAATGGTTGGTAGAACACGTGGTTAAAGGGATGTAAATGTTCACAAGAGACAACCTGTATAACTTAATTAATAATGATCAAGACGCATTAAGATGAGGATTAAGACTGAAACTATATATATTACTCGTAATTTTATTACGTAACATACGGCCTGGACATTCACATGGTATCAGCGGCACGATAAACGATATATCGTGACAATAATCATAGTTTTATTCATGTTGCTATCGTTCGTTTATCTTCGATGATGTTAAAAAATGTAATCGTCTTTGTTTTTAAGATAAACGATGAAGATTGTGAACATTTTTGAGTGAAACTCCGATTGCAAAAACATATCTGTGACAGCTATGAGAATTGCAATGTAATAAATAAATTACCAGGCCAGACAATTTAACTCTGATCAGCTAGTGTCAACTCAAATAAAGTCATTCTTTAGGCTTGCACGGAAGACCAGCGTCTAGGCCTCCCTTCGGCATATGCTGAGGGCAAACCTTTATTGTGACACATTTTTTGCTTTTATCTCTTTTATTGTACCTATTTTTTTTATAGAGGTAATAATGTTTTGTAATTTTGTTATTTTATTTTCCCTTTTTTTTTCTTTCTTTAAGAGTCTAGCTGTCGATAGCCGGGGCGTCCGGCACACCCACACCCGAGAATTTTGACTTTTTTAAATTTCTATTTAGAAAAGTCTAGTTGTATTGTATTTATCTTACTCATCAGTAATCATCATCATTAATGATGTGTTTATTTCTGACATTTCATCCCTCCATTTTGGACCCATTTTTATGAGTCCTTGTATAGTCCTCGTGAGCTACGTTGTGTGAGGCATCTGAAAAAATTTTTTGACAATTGAAATGGGCTAAACTGAAATATTACACAATATTTTACGACCATTTTCGGGTTACCAAATCGATATACGATCTATGAATTTTGTAAACTTTGAATTTCGATAAATAAATAAAACATTTAGGTATTTCTCTCTTACAATTTACATAGGTTTGTTACATAGTGTATTTTTACTAAAATACAGTTCACTGAGTTCCGACCGTAACATTGTGAGAGACTGGTGCCTGATGTACGCTACAGAGCCTATGTTACAGGTCACCAGGATGAAGAATAAAGAATACAGAATGCTGAAACATACCAAATGTTAACATGTCGCGTAACAGGAGGTCTTAGTGAGAAACATCGATGTCACGAAAGGAAACGGCTGTTCGATACATTGTTTTTGCCCTTTGCTTATTGTTATTGTTTTTTTTTATTATATAGGTGGCAGACGAGCAGACGGATCACCTGATGGTAAGCGATTACCGCCGCCCATGGACGCCTGCAACACCAGTGGTGTCACAAGTGCGCTGCTTACCTTTTAACCCCCCTTCCCTTGGATTGGGCCTCCGGTACCCTCACTCACGCAGCGAAACACAGCGCATGCACTGCTTCACGCCGGTTTTCTGTGAGGACGTGGTATTACTCCGGTCGAGCCGGCCCATTCATGCCGAAGCGTGGCTCTCCCACTGTTAAGAATAAGAATAAGAAATAATTTATTGACCACAACACATTACATACAAATCTGAATAAGGACAAAACATTATCAAGTTGCGGCCAACAAGGTTCAGCCTCAGCATGTGCTACAACAACCGCTAGGCAGCCGCTGCAGCGCTGATTTTCAGGCTGTACCTTCGAGCGACGACTCATAATAAAACATACAACATGTAAAAAAAAAAAACAGACAATATTATTTATAAGTGAAACAGGTTTGTTAAAAACTGTTTCACTTATAAACCCTGTAAACACGGATATGTTTTAGCTTGGCCATTATACAAGCGCCTTGGGTAAGGGTGTTAATATACTCCTAGTCTTAGCGTATAATTCCCGTTTGCGTCCTAAGCTCACTCAACTTTGGTCACTCTAGAGTCCGGGGTACGCTTAGACCATGATTCAGGATTTGGAGAGTCTGGTAATTACTACAATAATGCCACTGCCGTTTGACCTTCGCAACCCTTTACAGAAGATCCAGACCAAGTGAATCATGGTTACAAGTTTCAGAAACTGTCCGAAACGTGAAGGTTTTGCTCACCGCCGAGCTAACAGTAGAAATACAGATAGTATTTCAAAGGATGTTAATTTATTATCTACCAGAATTAGTAAGTAGTAAATACATCGTAGCAGCTCGCATGTGTAACCGATTGAGTAACGAGCAAGGTCGGGACCGAGATTCACTTTCATGTCTGTTCAGATGGAACGTCGTAAACGTTTGTGATATATTTAGCTCTGCTGAAGATTATTTTCGTAAATAGATTTTGATAGGAATCAAGGTTATCTTTGTTTTTAGGAAATATGTTTTGCTGATCACTTCTTGAACATCTACGAGTACGTTTGGTTTATTATAAACTGTCGAATTCCTCTAGATGGATATTAAAGTATTTTTATACGTCGGTGGCAAACAAGCATGTGGCTCGCCTGATGGTAAGCTATTACCGCAGCCTATGGACGTATGCAACTCCAGAGGACCTGCATACGCGCTGCCGACCTTAAATACCTCAACACTCCTATTTTTGGAAATACTAGATGAAAAAAATAAAAATATTGATTGCACTTACCCATGCTTATTTTTTAAATATAAATTTTATAAGTAGGATACATAGGTAGGTACCTATTTAATTAATTTTTACTGAGGGAGAGCCACGCTTTCGGCATGACTGGGCCTGGTTCGACCGTAGTGATACCGTGGTCTCACAGAAACCCGACGTAATCACTATGCTGTGTTTCGTTGCGTGAGTGAGGGTACCGGTGGCCCAATCCGGGGGAAAGGGGGGTTTAAACGTTGGCAGCACACTTGTGCCTCCACTGGTGTCCATGGGGGGCGGCAATCGCTTAGCATCAGCTGATCCGTCTGCTCGTCTGTCATCTATCACATAAAAAAATCATTAAGATCGTCTTATGCAACGAATGTTTTCTTAGTTTATTACGGAAAATGCATACTGAGTTTATATATACTTCAGTTCTAACAGAGCTATTGAATTTGTATTTCATACTTTTTTGTGGAATTAAATAAGGTAGTAACTAACTTTTTTGCTACCTATTCAGTGCGACCAGCCCATGGGAATTTAATAAATAAAATATGTTCTAAAATTCAATTACTAACAATTAAAAATTGTTGGAAATTCAATTACTAACAATGATAACTAACTACCTACTTATTTAATCCCACAAAAAAGTATGAAATACAAAATTTAATAACTATTATTACTTAGGCTCTTCACCTTCACCCACCTGTTAACCATGTGAAGTAATAATTTTGCCTCTACAGCTATGATTACGCCCGTTACGAATAAAAAACTCATAACGTGTTACAAAGAAAGATATCATCACACTTCATTGAATATGCATAACTCGTCCAATTTTTGTTTCCCAGAAATCAACCATTTAACGTCTCTTCACCGTATATTAATGGCTTATCACTTCAGCTGATGTGTGGTACAAGAAGCGTGAAGTTGAGTTACATTGCTGGTTTTCGATGAAGAGTTGGGAGGAATTGCCTCGAAGAAAGCAATGCATGCTGTGCAAAAGTGGAGCATCGGAATGCCTTCGCACTGTCTTGTTTTTAACAAGGGTTGTGTAAATGAATCAGTCGAATGAGCCTTATCATGGACTATTTATATAATAGTCCATGGTTTTATGATCAAAACTACCGATGTGTAGGACAGCAGTTAAAGCGGAATCATAAATATGTATGTACCTCGATGCCTGTTAGACAACTCTGTAAAGTGTATCAGGAAATGTCAGGAGTGATTAATATCACATTCATCCTTTTTCTCTTAAAACAAACTTCTTTTTACATTTATAATAGATGGACAAATGAGCAGACGGCAAACCATGGACCGCCACCTATGAACGTCTGCCACACCAGAGGGAGTGGAGAAGCGTTGCCGGCCTTGAAGATCTCAAAGTCGTACCGCTTCGGAAATACCGCTGCGGGAAGTTGATTTCACAATGAGGTGCGTGGCAAAAATTTACGTGTAAAGCGCACGGTGGTGGACCTCCACACATCCAGATGGTACGGGTGGAGTCCTAGTTTACGGCGAGTAGTACGGTGGTGAAATTCAGCAGCGGATATTAACTCAAACAACTCCTCGGAACACTCACCATGGTAAAGGCGGTAAAAGACACAGAGATACGACTTCTCTCCGCAGGGCCAGAGAATCTAAGCGATCAGTGAGATTCTTGTCGTCGACGTTTCGAGTTGCACGACGTTGAACGCGGTCTTAAAAGGGAGGAGGTTCCTGAAAATAAAGAATATCAGTGTGATTGGTGGAGGATTTTAGCATTTTCAAAATCTGAACAGATGGGGACTGGATGAAGCTATATGAATTCCGAGACTTGAATTAGAAGAGACCTCGTCCAGAAATGAGCTAAACACGCTGATGATTATAAACGGGTTGCATGTCGATCGTTTTCGCAATAAGACACGTGCGGCGGGGTAACGAACGGCCGGCCGCGCCGCCGGCTCGCAGTCGTCGCTCCGATCGGATCGCGACCGCACGTCCGCGCGCCCAACTCTGACTACCCTCAAACGGTTACGAACTGAGAAAGTGACCCGTGATGAACCGTGATTCAAAAATCGAACGCAGATAGGATTTTGTTTTCTTCTTCTTATCGACCCCCTTGCGGTGAGTACACAATTAAACATTAACATACGGCCAGTTACACATCGCAATTAGAGTGTTGGACACGATATAGCGTGCGTATCGTAATGATATCGGTTAAGTTTCGATTTCTTTTAGGTGTTTAAAGTTTTTAGGAGCCATTGTGTGACATTACAATTTATAATGATGTAAGTTTGCTAACTTTGTTAATTGCATTGACGTGTAGGAGCAGTCATCTAGACGTAAATGATTACTACTTGATAGATGATACTTTTAAATTTGTCGCTTTATTTTTAAATAAATATTATCCTGTTTGTAAAGTAGCTACTTCTCATTCTGTAAATTTAAAAAATATATAAAGTTTTTTTTTAACGAGAAAGAGAGGCAAATGAGCAATCTGATTAATCAAATAGGTATTTACACTTAATTATTAAAATACTAATATTACTTACATTAGTAGAACTGTTAAATGACATAGTTTTGACGATTATATTATTAATCAATTTTTATAAACTAAATTAAGACATCAAATCCAATTATGAACTAAAAATGACAGTTAAGTTACGAAAGCAATGAAATATGTATTAATTAGGTAACTTAAATACGAAAACTTTCATAAAAAAATATATATCTTGTAACATGTACATTTACATAACGAACCATGTTACACACATTATATTGCCCAAAAACTAATTAAGAACTTCATATTAGCATAATGAGGAGCACGCGGTTTCTGCGTCGCGGCGCCGGCGCATCGCGGTGCAAAAGACATCGACGAGCTACAGTAGGGTGACCAGGGGGGCAATTCTCATACACTCGACATTGAAATCGAGTCAGAGATTTGTATGGACGAATGTATGAAATCTCTAAATTCGAGTTCAATGTCTGGTGCTCGAGAATAGGCCCTCAGGGGGCAATTCTAGCCCCTTCGACAAGAAGGCAAAATTTATATTCCAAAAATCAAATCAATATAGCTTGATTAATATTACGGCTATTAATATCATAGAAAATGATCTTAATGTAATTCTATAAATGAAACTTTGTTAGGTAAAATGATGAACCCTATATTCATTGAAATAAGCGTCCAATGACATTTGTCATTCTAATCAATTTATATTTTACAGACTATAATAAAAATATAAGCCCGGTGTATTTTTAAAGAATTTTACATATTTGCCAATGTAATCAAAATCAATCAGCCAACCCAGAGCAACAAAACAAAAAATATTTGAAATAAGTAGATTTATCTTTTTAATAAATTTTAAAATGAATGATCGTTTTAAATCCTTGATTTATCCATGACATAACGTACAAAAGCCTCAATAACTATCATAAAAACGCTAAGACACTGAAACCATGTAAAACTTCAGGTTTACAGCAGGTCATCCGTCTGCCCGTCATAAAAAAACTGGTGGTAATAGATCTCCCTTAAAAAAATCATCATCATCATCATCAGCCCATTTGAGTCCCCACTGCTGGGGCACGGGCCTCCCTCAATCACATGAGGGGTAATTGCCATACTCACCACGCTTGGCAGACGGGTTGGCGAGGGTTTTGGTATAAATGCAGAGTTTTCCTTCTCTGGGTGCTGATGATCATGCCAGCAGCTTTACCTTAGTCGCCTTTTACGACACCTCGGTAAGAGTGAGGGTGGCCTATTCTACTCTGCCGGGGAGCACGCGGCACGGCGTGTGGTCCCCGGCAGGTTAAAAAAAATGCAACATCAGATTTTTTTATCAAGTTATCCTTAAGGCAGTGAAAACTGGTCACCCTGTGCTACAGATCCTTACGTAACTGCAGGTCGTTAAACAAACGTAAATATAATCGTATTTATATGGAGCAGGCTACCGATATGGGTTTAGCATGTCAATTTGAGCTTTGTCGGTTTCGTAGTCGTGCTGTTGCATAAAAATAAATGCGTTTTAAATTATATCTTCGACTTGATGTCTGCATCTTTTTTCTATTTCGTATTTCGTAGAAAGTTTAAATATTGATACATAAATAAAATATAAATATACTAATACATATCTGCAAAAAATATCATAAACTACTTACATATATTTGATTAAATATAGATAAATATTGCAACTACAAATAATAACAATGGATCTGAAAGTATGCGAATGATTTTAATTAAAGGACAGAAAGAGATGGGGAGAGGAAGTGTGGTCTCAGAGGAAGTGGCATGCTTGGTTTCGAACCCCGAACCCCCGGTATGGAAGGTGCGTTCAGATCCACTGAGCTACCATCGCTCCCAGTAGGTATGTATAATATAGTGAGGTTAAAATGTGATGTTTTCGATGAAGTATTTGTTATGTAGTAGGGTTCACAAACAATAGCACCGTGTTCCCATGGCATACAAAGCCGGTAATTTTTTTAAATCTAGTTTAGGCTCAGTGGTTCTTAAACTTTTTGATTCACCTTATTAAATTTATTCACAATACCAATATGTCATTTCGGATGGTTTTTCAAACCTGTGGATTCCGATTTTTTTTTATTCTATTCCCTTCGATATTGAGTTCGAAGCCTGTATTCGCTTTTATGTTTACATACTGTTATAATTGGTTTAAAAATAAAAAAATCCGATGTTAGTTACTTTTTCCAAACTGTGTTTTACGAAGATTCCTGTTTTTAGTTTTCAGTATTTTTACTTTTAATAAATTAGCTTTTTTTTCTTTTTTTTTAATTAACGTGTTTTGAAAACTGTTTAAATTTATTCTATTATTCTTTTGACTATTTTGCTCTAATTTTACAAATACTCTATCCAAATATACCATAATTACAATAATGTTTTACAATATTTCACTCGATGTGACCGACTTTAATACTTTATTGATTCTGAACGTGTAATCTTGACCAAATTAGTCCAGTCCAGACGATAATGGCTTTATTGTAAAACTTACCAAATACCCGGAATAGTTTCTTTTTTTTATAGGTGGCAGATGAGCAGACGGATCGTCTGATAGTAAGCGATTGCCGCCCATAGACACCCGCATTCATAATTTACGGTCCATCCGGAAAGGCGCGTACGACGAACTAAAATGAATGTTAAAATTAGTAAGAGGCTTCGGCCCGATTCAAACAATCTTTATCCGTGGATAAATCTGTGGTATAATGCCAGTCGAATAGACCCTTGGATAGTAATGCTAATTACAGTTAAGATCGACAAAATTAAGGTTTAGATAAGATGTTTTATACAAGATTTGTTTAAGGTGACGGGTAGGGCACACTAGCGACGCCAATCGATTTTGAGTTTTAGCTACTAAACCGGATCAATTACGAATTATGGATACAGTCGCTAGGCATCGCCCTACGGCAGTCACCTACAGTATTCGCTTTTGTAACCTAGTGAGTAAGTATCACTGTACTTCTAAGTTTTTTGAATAAATATAAAATATTTATTTGAAATATTGAGTAGCTGACGTGCTAGCAAAGGCCGGGGCAGAGAGCCCACTACTCGGACCGGAACTTATAAGTGGCGTTACAGCCTGCATGGTCAGGTTCGACTTAAAAGAATGGGAGCATAAGCAAAGCACTGAATTTTGGAAAAGACTACCTCGACTAGAACAGTCTAAGGCGTTGATACAGGCGTTCGATCAGAAACGAGCTGTAGAAATAATAAAACTGAGTAGAGGACATGTTAGGGCGCTCACTTCGGACCCTCACGGGGCACTGCAAATTAAACAAGCACCTGCACAGCATGGGCCTTTCAGATACCAAAATCTGCTGGTTCTGTCGCGCGGACGAGGAAACGATTATCCACGTCCTTGGCGAGTGCATAGCGCTGCACCACTGCAGAAGCCGGCACCTGAGAGCACACATGATCTCGGCAGACGAGATCTAAAGCTCCCCCATCAGCTCCATTCTCGGGTTTATCCTGGAACTGGAGCTACTACTGGTGCTTTAATAGGTTCTGGGGCTGCCACAATAGATCATCTACTGGTCGCAGTAGGCTATAAGACGCAAGGCTCACCCCATTTCTTTCAAATAATAATAATATCCTTGTTTTCTAAACACAAATAGAGTTTGACAAGCATTGTCTGGCATTAGCATACGCAAATTCATCATAATAAATTGCATCATTTCTCATTATTGCCTCGGTCTCGGGAAAAAATAACTCAATTGTATCAGATAGTTCTGTGAATACATTAATAGAGCTCGTATCTCTTATAATCAGATTATAGTCCGATCACGGTTGTTTGGCACGTGGTAAAAGTCAAAACTAACGCTGTTTCTTTTTAAAGGTGTCAGTGCTATTGACATTTTCCCATAGAAAAATATTGCACCACGCCCCCATGTCATCATGTCACTGAAGTGCCTTCTAAGCTTGGTCGGTCTGTATATCATGGTATTTTTATTAGTAGTTTACAATCTTAAAATAACTGTGTTATATATTTATGCATGAAAAACATTAGGTACAATCAATATGTTTATTAAATGTATGGAGCCTAGGCCGTGTGGTCCCCGGCAGAGTAGAATAGGCCACCCTCACTCTTACCGAGGTGTCGTAAAAGGCGACTAAGGTAAAGCTGCTGGCATGATCATCAGCACCCAGAGAAGGAAAACTCTGCATTTATATCTAAACCCTCGCCAACCCGTCTGCCAAGCGTGGTGAGTATGGCAATTACCCCTAATGTGATTGAGGGAGGCTCGTGCCCCAGCAGCGGGGATTTAAATGGGCTGATGATGATGATGATGATGATGATGAAGATCACACACACACATCACAAATGGAATATCAAATTTGCATATTGTAGTATTATATGCATACTACGTATACATTAAAAAGCTATTTATCAATAACACTATTATGAATTTTTTTATCATTATCTTACGCCTTATAGTAGGGCACACTATTTAAAATTTAAATTGTTAGCAACTAAACTTTTTAACAATTTCGAATGCTGCAGCCTCTCGAAAAAGCACTTATACTATTTATTTAATACGTATACTTAACTTTTCGGTGTACTTTTGTACTCGAAATTTGAATTACCGCCAAAACGGCCACTTATGGCGTTCCAAATTTCGAGTGCAAAACAGATCAAAAAGAAGTGCACAGTTATTAAATAAATAGTATAAACTTTTCTTAGAGAGCTCCCGCTCCGAAATTGTTTAAAATAGATCTGGTGTAGTAGCTAACAATTTAAATCGATTGGTGTCGCTAGTTTGTGATTGTAGTGTATGATTGTTGTCTTGTAGTGATTATGCAGATTAAGGCGACGGGTAGCTCACCCGTCGCCTTAATCTGCATAATCACTGTTCTATAAAAATGTGAAAATGGACAACCCAAAAAGCCTACTTTATCTTATCTTAATTATTACTTATACATTTTGCTCTTAATACCAAACGTCGAAGTGTAAAATATTTCGTTAAAATGCAAATTACATCACCGCATAACACGCACACACCTTCAATATCCACTGACTTCTTACCTCGACCGAACCGTTATGTTTTGCGATCATTGCTGCTCCGATTAAGAGCTCAATATGGGGGTTGTGCCAATAGCTAGAAATGGATAGTATATAAAGCTTTGGAGTTGGAATTTTAACTTTCACGCGGAAAAAACTGGTTTGCGGAACCGGAGTATCGGAAGCGAAACGTACACGAGCGTATCGCTACGTAAATATATGGACAATTAGACAAATAACATTTTCACTGAGATCAGTTCGGTTGGAAAGCTCGCGACGGGGGCGTGTGTACATTGATCAGCTGTCATGGTACGTGCCAACAGGCTGTCAACATTATATAATAATCAGACTGGTTCAACAGGTAAATAATGGTGCCAGTTCTGATAGTGTAGTTAAGGTGACGGGTAGGGCACACTAGCGACGCCAATCGATTTTAATTTTTAGCTGCTAAACCGGAATCTATTTTAAACAATGTCGGGGTTACACTCTCTCGGCAAAAATTTATACCATTAAATAACCATGCACAAATTTTGGGTCCGTTTTTGTTCCGTAAAAATTGATTCACGCCAAAAGCGACCCAACATTTGTGCATGGTTATTTAATAAATAGTATGTTTGCCGAGAGAGTGTTTGAAATAGATCCGGTTTAGTAGTTAAAAATTAAAATCTATTGGCGTCGCTAGTGTTCCGTACCCGTCAACTTAATTGAAAAAGACAAAACATTGGGCATTTTAGAGCAGATATCATATTGTGTACCCTTACGGGTATTTATAAGTATCTACTCTCTTTTTTGAAGCATGCAATTTCAGCCCAATTGAAAAAGGGACAGAGTCAATTCACATTCAAAGTCAACTTGCAAGATTTCGTTACACACTTGCACATACATACTATAACGGGACAGGTGAAATTAAAAGAAATATTAAATGTAATAATTAAAAATAACAAGAAAAATATCTTTTATTAGAAACTTCTGATTATGTATGTAATAATCTGGATTATTTAGGTACGTAATGTATTATAAGTACTATGCGGTTAGTATACGTAGATAATTATCTACATTATTAGCTAGCTACCTAACAAAGTTTGAGCATTAAATTTAAAAAAAAAATTACATAGATACTTAACTATATCTTATCATGCTGCTAAGTAGCAAAAAACAGAATATGCTTTTTACTTAAGCAAAACGTCTAAGACAATAACTTTATTTAAAACAATAAGTTGGTTTAATTCCGGGTGTGTACTTATTACAACATTATTGTTCTGTGCTAATAAGCATAGTAAAGACCTTGATTTCAACTTCGAGTCAACGTTAACATTGATACTAGTAGAAGGAAAAAATGTGTAATTGCATACATTTCCAAATAAATAAATTACACAAATGTACGAATAATAGCAATAATTAAATATAATAATAAGTTATTGTTTGGATCACGGTAAAATAAAGGAATCCATTGTGTCTCAACAACATTTCAGACACCACTATAAAAATTAAACCATATTAAACATAACTTTAAGGCTAGTTGTCTGCCCGGCTGGCTACTCGATATTTTAGGCGACCGTAATGCTGGCAGCTACCTCGGCCAACGTATTGGGTTGGCCATTCAAAGGTCCCACCAGAAAACCAGCGCTGCTGCGGCTCTGCAGATAATGCCGTAGTGGCAAATGTTGAGGTCAGGACGTGATTGACCACACACAACTACACTATCTGTTCTCGTATCGTCTCTCCTCTTTGAATCTGCGTCGTGTCGTGTTATGCCTACTGTATTTATTTTTCTGTTGTGGTGGTCGATTTTCTTTCTTTCTTTCTTTGAAAGAGGTAACACCGCCAGCATTCTGGGCACGATGAGTTGCGGGGCAGACCTCTCTTTTGTAAATATTTTTCATCTCTATTAATTATATTCCTCTTTTTGTTTATTTTTAGAATATTGTAAATTTTACATTTTTTATATTCTTAATGTTATGTAAACTAGATATTATATTAACTTATATTTCTATTCAAATTAAAAACTTCCCATAAATAGGCGACAGCGGCAAAAAAACACTTTAAGGCGGTGTAACTCAAAACATATTTTTTTGAGTTGATATTATGAGAATTTTCATGTGCGATTTGTGTTCGTCCCCGCGACCCTTTCGTCTCAACTTGCGCTGAAACTACTGCGCTAAAGGGGACGTCTCTACCATAGATAAACTTAGCCTGCATCGAAATGCATCATCTAAGTATAGACGAGTAAGTTCAACTAACTTTGCTGAGCATCCGGTTGCCAATATTAGATCTAAAAACCAACACACGCCTACCTTCGTAATATCCGCTGTTTACATGAATGGAGTTAATACATAATTGTGTTCAAAACGTATTATTTTTATACCTGTAGGGCACCGTTATAAAAGCGAGCCAGTTGGATCGCGGCAAATGCGTTCAAAAAATTCAGGCCGAGCAAAAACTTTCGTCCGTGATATATACGTTTTAATATGAAGACATGTATGTTTTATTCATTCCTTGTACATGCACTTTATATTATAATCAGGGAGTTTTATAGGACAAAGTCATGCTACTATAAGACGTGACAGTTTGTTGCATAACTGTGATGTACCATGCTGTACCTTACTATGATGGTTGTGTAACTACAATAATGATTATCATTTTAGATTTAAGTAAATTGCTAAAATATTTATATTTTCTCATAAGAAACAAAAGAACATACCTACATAACACATACATACCTTCATACATTTCTGTACATATACTATGCAAATTGTATAATAATACAATTCTTGAGATAATGATTCTGAACGGCCAATGCATGTAACCATGATCCCCTTGGTCTAGTTCTCCTGTAGGCATTGAGTTAAATAATAACTAACCATGTTAGACGACTTCTGTATAGTAACCAGAGTGGCCTGGATCATGGTTTACGCAAGCTGATATGTGAAAAAAATTAGTAGGTTCGTAGTAGACCTAAAAATACGTATCTTTCAAAAGATTGGAACATTTGCATCTGGACCTGTGCAAATATGCGGAACTAGTGAAACGCTTCATGTGAATCATTTGGAACATCGACTCTCTGATAGATCCGTGATTAATTTATTTTTTACGAATGAATAATCGATCCCTCCTGCTGTGCCATGTAATATACCTATCTCTTTTCCCCGCGTAATACATGGAAAGACGGTTACCTATTCACCCCGAACTGCCTACAGCTTACTCTTTCGCTCTGAATTCGGGTCATTCAGCTCATTTGGATCATTCGGCTTAGTCGGATCATTCAGCTCATTCGGATCATTCGGCTCACTCGGACTCGTGATCCATATGAGTCGAATGATATATTCGGAGCGAACATTAGAGATTCGGAACTTAGCATTTGGCTGAGTCGGATCACTGAGTCGTTTCAGTAAAGAGTAAAACACACGTCTAGTTCGTAGTGTAGCTCTCTTGTAGCTTATTCCCGATCGGTGTTAGACCAACAGGTCCCATCCAAGCATAATTATGAATGCAGTTTACTTAGTTATAGGCTTGCTTATACCTCCCTTGTCAGCTATCTCTGGCATTTGCTTCCATAAGAACATTCTAAGATAACACTAATGAATACCTATGAATAATTATACTCCCTAGTCTTTCATCAATGAGTGCATGCAGCCAATGATCTGATAGTAGACTTTATCGCCACTGCACACTTAGCCTGCTCTCCTTCGCCTCATACCTATCATTATGTTAGTTATGTATATCGGCAACTATCACTTATAACTACAACTATGCATATCACAATTCCAGTTGCCTAACTGTTACATCGGACTCACTCACGCTTTCGACCTCAAAATGCCATGATTTACAGTGCTCTATTTTGATATTTATTAATTCTTGTTAAAGTCCATATTTGGCTAATAGTGGGGCGAAGTTAGGGTTACAAAGTCGGTAATGTAGTACAGTGCTTTCATTACTCGGTGTAATGATGCGTGGGTAGACCGTTAACAATTATTGCAAGGACTGTATGGTATGGCGATAAGGCAATCCGGCATTAACAGATTATTATCGAAGCGGTATTCATACTGTGACCACGCTAAGGATTGATAATTTAGTTGATCAATCCTTTATTTATAGGACAACCAACAAATCTTACACTAACAAAACATTACTTATTTCTAAACTTTAATCCCCTTATTTCAAAACGCAGTCTAAAGAAGAAAAGTTCCGAAACTAACTCATGCCTGCCCTTTTTAATATTGCGTATTGGAACGGGACGGCTTGAGCTTTAGTAAGGTAATAACTTAAGCCCGCGATTTATAATAAGCTGGTAAACGATATCTACGTGCAGATTCCCTTTCAGGCTGCCACGGCTTTATTTTTTTGGACTAAAGGGCTTAATCGGCTTTACACCGTTACTACGCCTACGAGCACTTGTATATGAGTATCCTATGAATTTCAAGATTTACAAAAAATATTTTTTTAAACTAATCAAATTACTGACTCCTGTGAGAGAACAATTTAGGACCGCTAAATTTCCTCATCCAATTATTGATTTGAGTTATGATTTATTTGGGGTATGACAAAACAACTATAACTCACGTATAGGTTATTGTAGTTTCCGTTTGACACACTAAACTTTATGTCACTACTTTAGATGTACCTATTTGTTAATCGACCTATGTTTTATTTGACATTTAAGTATACTTAGGTACCTATTATCCTATGTAAGTGTTATTATATGTGTGTATGTAATTCGAGATATTTCATCAAATATATACTATACATTACTAGGTTGATATTGTAATTGTTAAGATTCATCAGCTAACGGCCGCACTCAGAGACGTCATTTAAGCTAATGTTCATTAACTTTAGTATTGGTAGTCTTTATGCGTATCAAAATAAGTGTCAATATTTTTTCTTAAGTAGCCAACTAAGTTAATCAACGACTCTGAGTGTGGCAGTAGTCAATCCTGACATTAATTGATTAATGTGTTGATCTCCCCATACTTAGCGATTCCGTGCCTGAGAGAACATGTGTGTCGGCATCTTATTCTATTGGTAGGTAATAATCCGTGAACATTTATTGCAAACCGACCGTATGGTAGATTAGTTCAACAGCCGTCTGATGTCTGACCATGGAAATGACAAACATAAGTGTTACATTAATAACAATAAGTAATTGATTCATCCTCGGTGTGTTAGTTTAGTGCGATATCATTTGATTATATATTTAATTGCAAACGCCTTCAATAACGAATTACGTAGGCATAGTGGGAGTAAAGAGTATTTACATAACCCAAATGAAACATAAAATATGACAATATACTAAATAAATGTCAACAATATCTTTCAATTTTCCAAAATGTATAAATAAAAAAAGCGTTTATAAAAAATATAGAGATCAAAGTAATTCAATCCAAGAATAAAGTTTTGACTATGAATGACAACATTCAAATGAAGGGTACAGGGGAAGAAAGATCATAGTCCATTTTTGTAATTTTTACACTTTCTTTGGATAACATAATATTTTTAATTTAGTTAAATTTGAAATAATGTTTTTAGATTTTATAACACATAATATCATAGCACAAAAAATTACTTAACAATGTTTTTGAATAATAAACATTAAAAGTTTACTAAAAAACCTTAAGTGACAATGATCTTTTTCCCTGTACCCTTCAAAATGATTATGCGTCAAAAAGAAGAGAGGTATAGCAAAAATGTGCCACCAAGCAATTTGTACATAGATTAGAAATCTCTATTTGAATATTACAGTCGTAAAAACTTCCCCGAGATGAGAACACAAAAGTGCCCGTACAATTAGTTCACAGAGCGTATGCATACGAGACAATGTATCTACATGCAACAATGCACTTTTAATAAGGTTAATGTCGTATAAGATGACACCTGAAGGCGACTCAAGAGTGAAGTCGCCATTTATACCTGTCAGATGTCCCGTTCTGACAAGTAAAAATGGTACCAGTCGACACATTCCTTCCTCTACTCAAGGACACAATCTGGCACCTGATTCGATTCGAGAAAAAATGGATTCAAGAGTCATTAATATCTACAAAATGATCATTTACGGTGACGAGTAGGGCACACTAGCGACGTAACAATCGATTTAAATTTTTAGCTACTAAACCAGATCTGCCTGAACCTGGACGAGAAGCCTGGACACCAGGACCTTGTGTAATGCTGCACTACAACGGAGTGCATTTTGAAACTAATGACTAACGACAAAAAATGGTGTATTTGCAAAACTTTCTAGCTTTTTCCTGTGTGACCACATCAAGTGGGGGAGAATTTATAACCCACAGAAACATTTGGAGTTTTAGCATAAGCGGGACGTTTTTCCAATCGCATTTGACAGCGGGACAGACTCTGTAAGCGGGACGTGTGGTCACGTTTCTAATGAGGTCTCCATTAAGAGGTCTGACGATACAATTAGAGGTAGGTCGTATCAATGAGAGAGGAAACGGGCTGGCCTGATAACACTGACCTTAGTGCGTCGTCTAATTACAGTGTATAATAGCCGGTCATCTGTAAAGTGCATTGTTATGAGATTATCGTCATGTTGATGTAATTACATCTTCTTGCGTAGCGGCAACATGAGTCGTGACCTCTTTTGAGAGGCTGATTTCTGCCAATATCGGGCAAGAATATTATGTGCTGATAAATTAATTATAATTTGTCAATAAGTAATCTCATCAGCACTGGTCATCACACTGAGTTCATTTTCAACTATAGGCTACCCTAAGGTGGCCACAGCCAACATGGTCAAAAAGAAATCCGGCGTGAAGCAGCACTGTGCTGTGTTTCGCTGCGTGAGTGAGGGTACCGGAGGCCCAATCCGGGGGATAGGGGGGTTTAAAGGTTGGCAGCGCACTTGTGACTCAGCTGGTGTCGCGGGTGTCCATGGGCGGCGGCAATTGCTTACCATCAGGTAATCCGTCTGTTCGTCTGCCTACCCATTACATAAAAAAAAGAGTCCGATCAATGTATTTGATGTTATGAAATATTTACTTATTAAAAAAAAAAAATGTTACATTCGTGGAAGTTGTACGTATATGACTATTGTGTATCTAAGATAGTCTCTTTCCAGGCAAGACAAGATAAGGAAGTTGCGAGACGGACTGAGAATGCCTGGAAGAGCTACTGGTCTCTTAAATACCTAATGAAAAGTGATGTCCCAATTTCACTGAAAAGAAAAGTCATGGATATATGCATCCTGCCCGTCCTCACATATGGTGCTCAAACTTGGTCTCTGACTGATCAGCAGAGGTCCAATCTCGAAGTCTGTCAACGATGGAGCGTAGTCTGCTCGGAGTGAAGTGAACAGACCGCATACGCATCACTATTCTGCGCTCCAGAACTCGAATAACTGACGTCTCACCAAAAGCAGCTCAGCTAAAATGGGATTGGGCTGGTCACATCTGCCGCATGCCGGATATTTTTGGGCGAAAGTCACCACAGAATGGATTCCCGAAAATAAGAAGAGAGCACGCGGCAGGCCGAGAAAACGATGGAGAGACGATCTCGATGCCCACCTAGAGGATTGGACGAATGCTGCTCGAGACCGAAATCGTTGGAAAGAGGGTAGGGAGGCCTTTGCCCTGCAGAGGGACAGTACAGGCTAACAATAATAATTCGTTCGATCACCTGATGTTAAGCGATTGATTGATTGATTGGTAATAGAACAAAACAAAATTTCCCATTTTTCATATTGCAACTTCTTGATTTATTTCCCTCTTTTTTGTGTAAGCAAGCAAGTATTGACACTGTGGTAATAACACTGATATCTAACTAATGGATTCTCTTTCAGTTTTATGGCAAATGATAATAATTTTGAAGAAAGCCTTTGGCTATTTGGACACAGTCTGTTATAGTGAAACTTTTATAGATTTTCTAATTCTCCCATATTCTACATAATCATATATAAAATTAAATCAACCAACCGTAACGTTACGCGTAACTGACGTTAAAAACAAATGATTTACCTTTTGAATAAAATATTACGAGTATATTTGTAGAAAACAATATCATAAAGTCATTTCATCAACGATTTTATGAATATGTGCATATCTCGCTTAGTAGAACCTACAGTTTTTAGTATTTCCGATTAAAAAGCAAGATCAGGCATAAATTGAAAAATGTATTTATTTTTAATACTAGTAGTTCATAGCATCAATCGTTCCATGTTATATCATTTCTTGTTTTTTTTTTCATATTTTATAGTAGTTTATGTGACTGTCTCATAATAAGGATTATTAAAACTTGAGCGAGAATTTAAAAAACGAGCCTTGGCGAGTTCTTTAATAGCATTCGCGAGTGTTTTAATACCGAGTTATGAGCATGACCTGATAACCTAGTAAGATTTTCCTGATCAAAGTCTATTTTGAAACTCTTGATGCTTTTGCTAAAATATCTGGTGGAGTCAAATCCTGAAAATACTTTTCTACTATTTTCTGACCCTCAGAAATGAAATTGATAAATTCTATAAAACAAAAATGGCGCGAAATCGACTAATCGTGTCTGGCCGTTTGACAGACACGTTTTTTGGGGTGTAAATTTCTAACTTTTTTGGCAGTATAAATGATCTCATAACTTTGTCATAATATTGTTAGGTAAGAAAAATATAAATGATCATAACTTTGTCCTAAAATTGTTAGTTAAGAAAATTGCCTGTTGCATAACCAAATCTAATTTATTAATTTTCTTTTAAGGCTATCAACACTGAGCAAGTAATCACTACGTTTAGCTATCAATATTATGCAGCCTGTCAAAATGTGTTTACTTTTGATTTCTTAATTTGAAGATTATGACATCGCGATACAGCGGGGTAATGCTGCCAGCATTTTGGGGACATTGCCACGGGGACCTACTTTGTTTCAACTTTCCTTTTTATTTACTTTTAGCTTAATTTTATTTCTTAGTTATTGTCTTAATTTTCTTGTGTTTTTTTTCTTTGGTTCAATAAATATATTATTAATAAAGAAAATGACATGAGTGAACATAAAAGTTATTTTGTTATTCGTAGTTCAGAGGAATTCAACAAACCAAATATCTGTACTATTTATTAAGAGGTAAATCATAAATAAAACCGTTTGAATATCGGTCTAGCCGTACTTGTGTTATAATAAGTGGTGTAACTAGGTATAAGGAGTTCGTACGTAGGTTCAAAACCAACCTTGTATATTAAAAAAAAACGGACTGATTAAACACAAGCCCGTGGGCAGAACGCATGTGGGCGTTTGTCAAAATTTGTATGAAAAATGAACGGAGAGAATGCGCAAGCGTCGGCCCATTCCCCGCAACGACATTTCAAGGACAGGTCATTTACTGGTATGGGGAGATTGATGACTTCGGATATAACAATAGAGATTTTTGACTTTAGCTATCAGTAATACTTACAGGTTGTTGTCTTACTTATAAGAAGCCTGGAGTTAGGTATATTTTCCTAATCTAAAGTTTTTCATATAACCGAACTTGTGTGTATGTATGCAATCGGATATAGAAAGATAGATTAATCCTTTTTATGGTTGTTTGTGCATAAGTTTGATTAGCATTTCTCGATTAGAAGAACAAAATTGAATTGATTGATGATAATAATTGGAGAACTTACTCGTATAATTATACGCAAAGACACAAATACGTAATGGACAATCCGACAAAAAATCATTTTTCGAAATTAAAAATACCATTTCTAGATTACACTCATAGAAATCTAAGAAAAATGAACTCAAAATTTTTAAACAGATATTAATGGAGAAAAAAAAAATGTAAAAATCCTCCTGTGACGTCATCACTCGGCATAAAAAATTAATAACGCTTTTGCTCACGTTGATTAAAGCAAAAAAAAAGTAAAATCCCTGATCATAAAATACCGACATCACATCACAATACGTTGAGCCTCAAGCTACGTCACTTCCGGCAAATTAATTAATTATTTAAATAATAAATATTTCAATAAAAACACATATTTAATTGTAACTAAAAAATATGGGTCATCTTTTTTCTCTTTCCTTATTCGAAAAGCGTATAAAAATGCTAATATTTTTTGTCGTATTGTCCATTGAGTAATATTATCTTCTGTGGGAGTTACAATTTTCGTGAAGGTTACATTTATTACAAGGCGTAGAAAAAAGGGTAGTTGTTACCTAGTCACAGTCATCAGTAAGACATACCTACCTAAAGTATCAGCCTATATACTGTCCCACTGCAGGGCAAAGGCCTCCATCATAGAAATCAAGTCATCGCTACTATAATGGGATTTATCTTAATCACCACGTTTGCATGCGGATTGATGATCACAAACCCGAGCTATGTTCGAAAAATTCGAAACATACTTTTCGCTCGACCCGGGAATCGAACCCAGGATCCCCGAGATCACGGCCCGGTACTTAAACCACTAGACCAACAGGGCGAGATACCTACCTAAGTATTAAAATTCTGAAGCCATTGTTAAATATTTCTTCAATATGAATGGGCAATTGCGACCTTCAAACGGTTTTTAAAAAGATCATTTAAAGTGTATGAGACGTTTTTATGCATTCGTGATTCAATTTAATTCTTCACGGTCACCAATCTGTTTTGTAACGTTTACGGAATCCGCTTGATGAAGCGTTTTTGCGCTCTTTTAAACAAATATTTGGGACCTTGAATGGGCGATCTAACGGACCATTAACCGCTGATGTAGATTAGATAACCGTAACTATGAGAGAATCTTTTAACTTTTTTACGTACTGAAAAAGTTCTCGAGATTTATGAATTTGTGGCGGTGGGCAATCGCCACATGAGGGTTCGTAGGAAGTAGAAAGTCTCACTATTACAGAAGTTTTATAATTATCTACTGACTAATTATTTTGTGCCGTAAAACAATAAAATACCGTGCCGTCTCGGCGTGAACGCAGGCTAATGTTTTTCGCTCACTGTGTCGCTACTGTCGACGTGGCGGTTTAGGGAAATCGCGTACGTTCCGATTCACTCTCGTCAGTGAATATAATGCTACGGATAGCAGATATCTTACTAATACTAATTGAGGTGACACGCTACAGATTCTATTGTCAACATTCAGACATATAATATCATAATTCGATGTTCGACCAGACGGAATGTCTCTCATCCCTTGGAAGATGGGACATGCTCTCGTGTGGGATGCTACCTGCGTCGACACTCTGGCCCCGTCTCATCTTCCCGGGACTATGAGGAGTGCCGGAGCTGCGGCTGACGCGGCAAAGAGACTGAAAGCTACAAAGTATAGGCATCTATCTGGTGCCTACCACTTTGTAGCTTTCGGTGTTGAAACACTGGGCTCCGTGGGGTTCCGACGCTCTCTCTTTCTTCCGTGACTTAGCTAAGCGTCTAGTCGAAGTCACGGGAAAGCCAAAGGCTGGCAGTTACCTCGCCCAGCGAATTTCCATCGCGATCCAGCGTGGTTGCCAGCATTTTGGGGACATTGCCACGGAGGCCTACTTCTTCTAATTCGATGTGAGTATGTGTTCTTGATGTTTGGGGTTACTGAGAAAAATGTGATATCCAAACAAAAATTCGCAAGTACTTATTACGTGTACGCTCTTTACAGTGTGGTCTTGTAGACTCGGTCTGGAAGACATTTCTGGTGTTATCTTGTTTCGGTCGCTGAATTGGTACCCACTAGTACAGCTGTATAACAAGAGTTTTAGTTGTTATACTGTGCCACTACTTGAATAGATTCAGGATTGACTTGCCTCGTTGGCGCAGTGGTTAGTACAGTCGCACTTTAGAAGCGACGGCTCCGCTTGGGGTCCGGGTTCAATCCCCGGATCGGGCCAAAATTTGTACCTGAGTTTTCTGTTAAGAAGTTTTCAGTGTCAGCCCGGAGTCTGAAAGTTGGCGGTCAGGACTCCCGTGCCGTGCCCGATCCCTCTCCGGTCGTGTCACACTGATGTCCCATCGGATTATAAGGGCAAGGGAATAGAGAGTGCACTTGTGTTTGCGCACCACTTGAGCACTACAATGCACTAATATATCCTGCGTAAGTGGCTGGCTGGTTGAGGTTGGCCGCCTTAGCCGAAATCGGTTGAAGTATTCTCCATTATAATATTACTACTAGATTCAGGACGGAGTCCTTGGCATAGACTTAAGTGTTAAGACCACCACTTTGAAAATTTGCCCTTACCAAAACTTTATTTACCAGGACTTCAGTGAAACTAAAGAATCGACACAAAACACAAACACAATTTTATGGTGTGGAAAATATGCGGCCATTGTGTTTAGCATTCGTAAAGACCCTGAAAATGGCAAAACGAAAAGTATGACAAAAAACGCAAAGGAAGATGTATAATAACATAATAGTAAAGTTTCTTAACTTTTCGTAAACAAAGCAAGGTCAAGCGCAGGTGCGTAATTTTAGAGAATGCGATTTTCTTAATGGCCATGTCAACTTGTTTTCGGTTGCAGAGGTAAGCTACCGTGAACATATGCAATGTATTAACTTTACATTTACTTACCGGCAATGTCACAATAAATCAAAATGGTTTGGCTGCAGGAGTATTTCCGGACGGCTACGACTTAGGGATCTTCAAGAGAAGAGCGTACTCTTTTTTTTAAAAAAAGGGCCGGCAACACATTAGAGATCTCTCTGATTTCGCAGATGTTCATGGGCGGCGATGATTACTTTCTATCAGGTGACTCGCTTGCTCGTTTGTCCGCCTCTAGCATGAAAAAAAAATAAAAATAAAATAAAGATAAAATAAAAAAAATATATAAGCCCTCATTTTAGCGAGTAAATCCCGGTTGCGTCCAAAGCTTTCGCTCTGGAGCTCGGGGTACCTACGCTTGAACTATAGGACCTAATTTAAAGCAAACGTTACGACCGAACCGGAGTTTCCAACTCTTTTCACACGCCCTGTGTGTCTCCGTTGTTTGCGACAAGTGTATTTTCGTTCGTTACAGGACGGCTTCAAATTAAACATCCATGATTCAGGATTTGGGGAGTCTGGTAATTATAATGAAGCGACTGCCGTCTGACCTTTGCAACGCGTACGCGAAAAATTGATTCTCGCCAAAAGCGGCCACTTTTGGCGTGAATCAATTTTTCGCGTACAAAAACGGACCCAACATTTGTGCATGGCTATTTAATAAATAGTATAAATGTTTGCCGAGAGGTTGTAACCCCGAAGTTGTTTAAAATAGATCCAGTTTAGTAGCTAAACATTAAAATCGATTGGCGTCGCTAGTGTGCCCTACCCGTCACCTTAACAGAGGAACCAGATAATCAAAGAATAAGCATTTTTCATTTAAATGTGGTGATTGACAAAAAAGTAAATTCTCATTCATTTTGTTTGATAAATAAATTATATTAAAGTTACTACCAAATCTGTATTGCAAGAGTACACGAGTTCTGAAGCGATGACTTTGGCTGAACGCAACTGGGTATGTACTCGCTGAGATAACTAAATAATAGTATGAATAGGTGGTGTAACCCTCAATTAAAAAATAAAAATCAGAATGAGTAAAATATCCTTACACCGGTCAATTTCTCATTAAAACGTGTCTCTTTAATCGCTCGACATTGGCAGAGTTATATAAGTGTTCGCCGTGGGCAACACAGTAGCAGCCATAATAATAAAAAAAAAATGGTATGAATTAATTAATTTCAAGCAACAATCACTCTTATTATTAGTGATTCTTGTAGCTTTGCTAACTAGTAAACATATTTTAATGTCAATTTATAAAATCTGATTTCGCGGATGTTTACGGGTGGTGTTTATTACTTTCCATCGGGTGATGGAACGTTTGTCGCCTAAAGCATAAAAAAGCATAAAAAAAAAACTAAAATCCACATTCCCACTCCCTTAGAAATGGCAGAAAATTACTGTATTATGTTCTCCCATGACGTTTCTATCTATAAGTACTAATAATTTTAAGATGTTCATCAATATAACTGCATAATTTTTAAATGTATACGCGCAGATATGTGCTTCATTACCCCTGAACTTTAAGTTCAAGGAAGACAACACAATATTTGGTCAACAGTACTACATTATTTAAACGCGACATTAATTTCACAACCTACAATTTTATTGTTCTGACTATACATACTTAATTACTGTTAATTAGAGTCATTATTTGAAGGTCGTTGAGCAAACGTGGGTCCCTTTTTGCCGTCTAAACTTTTATGCTCAGTTAAATTTTTGGAACGTGTAGCAATTTAAATTGCAATAAACGTAGGTGTAATTTATTGTCTGGCTAGACCTCAGGGTATGCTAAAAAAGGTAATCAATCATTTAAATAATATTTGTATCGGCATCATATAATTTTGAAAACTTAAACCACTTTAGATCACAATAAACACAAAAACTCGCGTTTGTATTAGCTCTTATTCTCAATTCATAGTCTCTTTCTCAATAGTAAATATCTAGTACTGGTAGTTTCACTTAAAATTAGTTTGAGATGTCATTATAAGTACTCAAACGAAGAAACGTGATCAAAAGAAGAACATCAAAAATGCCTTATTTATCAATCGCATTTAAGTAGTAGGTACAGGTAGACTTTCCGATCAAAAGAAAAGGGGAAAATGGAAAGAATTTCAGCTGGAATTTTGACATCCTTATAATTATGCTTTATTATGGTTTTTTACTGGTGATGACATTGCTCTTGGTTTCACGCTGAACTCGTAGAGTTGAGGAAAATAAGATAACGTAAGGCGATATTTAAAAAAAAACAATTATTCTACAAAGTGATCAGCTGATTATGCAGTCAGTATGTGACAAATTGCATCAATCAGCTGATTAGTTTTATGAGAAGGCGACGTTTTTTTATATTGCACCTTTGTTTCTAAGGCTGGGTTCGACCAATCTTTATTCGTGGATCTCAGATTTGTACAGAATGACAGCGTTATACCATACATTTATTATCGGAATAAGGTTGCTCGAATCGGCCTCAAGAAAAATCTTTCATATTTACCTAAGCATAATTACGTACTAACATTGGACGTATGGAAAAGGAAAACATACTGCACCGACCCCAGATAACCTGGGAAAAGGACAGGAGGATGATGATGCATTACATACTTTAAGTTATAGGATATCAAAGGATTGAACAGCAACAAAAACAAACCATGCATGAAGAACTTGTGGGGATTACATCTTCAACGAATGGATAATTTCTCTGACGCTGACGTATGGCCTGTCTGACTTATTCAATTATTTTAATGACAGGTTATTACAATTCTTTTGTTTGCAATTGGCCGCCGTTGTGCTTCGATGGCGTTTTGTTCAGGTTATTTATTACTGACAATTAAAATTATGATCATTTTTATGATGGTTCTTATAGATAGCACGTTTACTTAAAGGTACATTCTACATACATTTATAGCTCGAAGTAATATCATCAGATTGACCGTTCTATATTTTATTTTATTTTAAACTAGCTGACCCGACAGACTTCGTCCTGTCAAAAAAAAATTGTAATGTGGCAACAAATATGAACTTTATATAATAGCAATAAAACTCAAATTGATTCTACGTTTTAGTTAGAAAACGTTTGTATGCGAAAAAGAAAAGGGCTGTTTTTAGAGTTTTCCCGACAATTATTCGATTTTTTTCGCCGTGAGAACCATCCTTGGACTTCAACGAACATTTAAAAAAAAAGAATTGGCCAAATTGGTCCAGGCGTTGTTGAGTTATGCGCTTACCAACACATTTTGCGATTCATTTTTATATTATAAGATGCATCGTAATATTTCATTGTAACCCCAAACTTTACTTTAAGCCAGTTCTTTTTTATGGTAGTGAGACTTGGCCAGCACTTTAGTGGCACAAGCAGGCACACCGACCGACCGTAATGAAAGTATCCAAGTGTATGAATTACGTTAAGTGTATGTGAATCAATAAATTCAGTGATACAAATAGCTATGGGAATATGTATGAAGTTAGAAAACTCAGTACTGATTTATGCGTCCGTCTGGTAGATTTGCATGCGTTCTCATGCTAAGTAGTTGGTTTTTATAAGAATAAAGGCAGTGTTAAATCACATGGTGCAGCTGATTCAAATGAATAACCTTTCGAGTTGATCAGTAAACAGTTGTTTATCTATTTTTGGAATATTTTCTTTCTCTTAACTCATTACTCTCGTCAATAAAAGCAGGCTGTTGGTTACAACAGCCTGCTTTTACTGTGCCCAAAATGTTGGACTCTCTTTTCTACCACGAGGAGTTTCTGCTCTCCTTTTAAGTTAGAGAGCTCAAACCTCACATCCTGATCTGCTTGTCGTCAAGACTAGTCTGCGCGAGCTTCGGGCAATAACTGGCGAGAAGTAGTGCAGGATCGACCGAAGCGATCTCTTGTTTTGGAGGCCAAGAGGCTGTTCGGGTGCTGAGTCAGCGGAGTAAGTAAGTACTTACAGTTATCAATAGCGTGATCGTCCACTGCTGGACGAAGGCCTACTTAACGTTGCACCACATAATTCTAGCCCAGGCTTCCTGGCTAGATCCCTGAATCAATCAAGGATTGATGTGGGAACATCTAGTCACAGTCAGCAGGGTTCCTAACCGATAGTCGGGCATCCTACATTAAGCTTGCCTTTAAACATTTTTGAAATAGATTCGGTTAACAACATTAATTGTCAATATTCATTTAGCAGAAAACGTAGACCCTACGGTAGACTTTGTGTTTCTGTTCGTTCTGTTCTGTCTAATTGGCTAGCCCTGGCATAGTACTCATCAGCGAACTTATATCTCGCTCTCATAATGTATGCAATGAATGAAGCAGGTGCCAGAAGACTACACAAAACAATGAATAGCCACTGACTCGCATTTTTGTAAAACGCTATTGCGTGTGCGCATGCGAACGTATTTCCTACAATAAACAAAGTTATCAACCATCGATCGCTCCGACGCGTCCGCCAGAGATCACGATAGACATAAACGTTTGATCACCAGCTTTCCTACTCACTTGTGGCACTTTTAATATTAATTATGCTTCACTCTGAAAACGTTTCTTTTTCCAAATCAAATATCGTTTCTGATTGGCAATTCGTCATAGCGGGCTTGCCGTCAACGTTTCAAAAAGCAACAAAAAAAAACGTATTGTAATGTATATATTTGTACTTCCGCTGTTGGTGCTGATATCCGTAGGTAACACAGGTGCTTGAGCTACCTATCTCGGAGTCAGATCAATGTATGTGATGTTGACATATATTTATATCCTTATACCTATAATTTACAAAGAGGTAAATCCTGCAGAAAGTGGCATCAGCTATAGATAATCCGAAAACACGAAACGAAGCGATGTAATCGATACCTAGCGCCATCTATTCGTATAAAGTGGAACTAATGTCTCAAAACAAAGTGAGGGCGGGCCACTAGTTTAATATATTTCTTCTTCATTAACTTATTCAAGTGAATTTGAGGTAGACAGTCCACGTTTGAGGTGCAGGCGTTGAATTTTTCTTTTTATACTAAGTCGGTGGCAAACAAGCGTGCAGATCTCCTGATGGTAGCCAATTACCTATGGACGTTTGCAACTCCAAAGGAGAGCATAGCAGCTGCCGATCCCTTTAAAACCATAACAATCCTTTTTTGAAGAACCTCATGCTGTAATCTCCCGGGAAAAAAGTTGATCATTCTACAGCCGGAGCGTTCGCAGGAGGAAATTTACAAAAAGATCTTAAAAATCAAAATAGCTTGTGCTGTAAAAGCATGAACACCACCAATATCACAATGGGTTTACAAATACTCTCTTCTTTACGATCTCTGCATGAGGTTTGATCTGAACCTTATGATCGTCCTCCTTTGTCGTTGTTCACTCTTGACAGAGTGGTCGTGGTTCTCCATTTTCACTTTTTGCGGTTTACAGCGTCTCGGGAATTTTGGACTATGTATGTTTGTGTTACAGCCCTAATGAGGTTTGTCCAACGCTTTGGTGAGTGCCCGCGCGAACACTCACCTTCCACATGTCCCTGGACAATGAGTCGCGTCATAGAGTGTTCGTTGCGAACCTTATCCAACAACTTCCCAAAAGGTCGGCAGCGTAACTAAATCCTAATAGGTCTAGCGGATTTCCCATCAGGTGCCCTGCCTATCAGAGTTAGAGCTTCAATGGATTGAAATAATGATGTTGCCACTGCATATTCAGTCGCAAATATGAATTGCTATTTTAACCATGATTACAGAAATTGTTATATTTTCTGCTACCTGCAATAAACGATTACAGCGTATTCTCTAATGGGTGGTGGAGCAACCATGAATAATCGTTTAGCACGAGGTTTCATTCTTTGAACCTTTGTTACCGATGTTTCGCTCAATTTGCATGTTATCCGCTGCTTGTATGCTAGGCCTTGCACTTTCAATGTTGTCTGCAATTGGAAGTTAATAGTGTTCTATGAAAAAAAATAAAACATTTACATATTTACAAGCTTCTGAATGACTTTTTGTGGCATAATAAATGAAAAAAAAAGATCTACGGCACCTGCTTATTTTTGTAACTAGTTTCAAACTTTGAGAAATGCAACAACATTTGTTTTTGTTGACCGACTGTGTTACCTACTTTATACCCGGTCTCCCTTTCCGGTTTCACTTATACCTTTACTAACGTACGAGTATACTTTCATTAAGGACCACAGCAAACATGCTATTTTTAGCATCGGTGATCGGCGTTTATTTAACTGGTCTGCTGCTAGATGAGCAACACAAGCCTGGCGGAAAACGAAATAATGATTTGATTGTGCGATGTGGAATATGTAACTTCCAAAAAGTTAAAAATTTAATAGCAAACCTGCCCCTTAACTCAAAACCAAGCTTTGTGACAAAAACCAATTTTTTGAGACACCAGTAAAAGAAAAGGACGAAAGGGGGTTTAAAGGTTGGCAGCGCACTTGTGACTTCACTGGTGTCGCTGGTGTCCATGGGTGGCGGCAACCGCTTACCATCAGATGATCAGTCTGCTCGAGCACCTATCACATAAAAAAAAAATAGAAAATCGTTAACTTTAAACAACTTTTTTAATTTTTTTTTTACCCATGACTCAATACTCAATATGGTATTAATGTACCATATTCACCTATTTCAACAATGTGTTTTTTATTATTGAATAAAGGCTAACGATTAACCACAATACCACCTGATATTCAGTAAGCACCTACAATCTTTACATACAGTAATCAGTTTATAGGCTTTGCAGTGAAATGTAGTAAAGAATCGAAAGGTGGTGAAAGTAACCGTTAATTTGAACAACTTTTACCAAAGAATTAGCTTCGAGAGAGCAAAAATAAAGATAAGAAAGGTAGAAGGATTGATGATATTATAGTCTAGCTCGCAAATGCCTCTAATAATGTGTTGGACAATGAACGAACCTAATAAAATAAAAACCGGCCAAGTGCGAGTCGGGCTCGCGCACAAAGGGTTCCGTAGCAGCAAATATACATTATAAAGATTTTATATCATCGCGGATTTTTAAAGGTGTACAATACTGTAGTATATTTTTTGATCTATCTTATAAGGTTCAGCCATCGTTTTCAGTGTAAGCACAATAACTTAACCAAAATTACAGTTAAATCAACCTATCTCAAAAACTATAAGAGATACTTTGATCAAACCAAAAATCGTTGAAAGAGTTAATTAGCATGCATCACCTCTATTTTTTTTAGAATTTTATACCCCGTAGTTATAAAAATAGAGGGGGGGGGACATACTTTTTACGACTTTGAGAGCTGATATCTCAAAAACCGTTCACTTTAAGAAAAATGTTTTTTAGAAAACTTTATATCATTTTAAAAGACCTTTCCATTGATACCCCACACGGGTATGTACATCGAAAAAAAAAATTTCATCCCTCAGTTACATGTATGGGGGGCCCCACCCCCAATTCTTTTTTTTACTATTTAGTGTCATATTTTTGTAGCGGTTCATACAACACATATTCCCATCAAATTTCATCACTGTAGTACTTATAGTTTCCGAGTAAATCGGCTGTGACAGACGGACAGACGGACAGACGGACAGACGGACAGACGGACATGACGAAACTATAAGGGTTCCGTTTTTGCCATTTTGGCTACGGAACCCTAATAAGCTTAATGTTACCAATAAAAGTCAATACCAGATGAGAGGACCATAAGCAGTATGATTTGAACATTTTAACAGCCAATCGGACTATTTAAAAATTTTATTCGACTTTTACAAAAATCATAATTAATGGTTCATAACTAATGGTGCCGGGGACTACACATGGCCGTGTGGTCCCCGGCAGAGTAGAATAGGCCACCCTCACTCTTACCGAGGTGTCGTAAAAGGCGACTAAGTTAAAGCTGCTGACATGATCATAAGCACCCAGAGAAGGAAAACTCTGCATTTATATCAAAACCCTCGCCAACCCGTCTGCCAAGCGTGGTGAGTATAGCAATTACCCCTCATGTGATTGAGGGAGGCCCGTGCCCCAGCAGTGGGGACTTAAATGGGCTGATAATAATGATGAATGGTTCATAATCTGAATTACTGTAAAAATTGTATACCATGACCTAAATTATTCTTGAATATGTATAAATGAAGGTGAACTTTAAAATCTAGGGCATGACAGAACCTTTACAACAAATTTGTTGGAAGATGTGGAGCCGTGCACAATAAATGCCACTTGACTGCAATCAAAACCAGTGATGCGACTTGACGATTCAAGTTTTTAGGGCCTCGAGTGGCCGAGTGACATCGGGCAAAACTAGATTAAGGTATACAAGCTACTCGTTAATATCATCTCGACTTTATTCGGTGTAGTTTGGATCTCTTAGCCAAAATCTGTGTTTCTCGAAAGATGCATGCGACTCGTTTATTTCGTCTCTACTTTATTCGGTGTTGAACTTTTGATCTCATAGCCAAAGTCTACCAAAGTAGTCAAAGTAGTAATACCCAGGGAGGTCCTTTCACACGGAGTGAAGGGATATCCTCCCCTGAGCAATATTGCTCAGGCATCCCTGCGTTCTCTGAGAGCACATCTTTTTTAAAAAGGCCGGCAACACATAAACCGATCTCTCTAATTTCGAGGATGTTCATGGGCGGCGCTGATTCATTTTCATCAGGTGACTCGCTTGCTCGTTTCTCCGTTTCTAGCATCAAACAATTTCTGAGTTTCTCGATAAATTGGCCAAAATGTTCAGGGTTCTTCAAAACACGGGTGAATATGTTTCTTCTAGGTAAGCTATTATATCTTTGACCGCGTCGTCATTTAGTGTCATATGAGACAGTGGTCAAAGTGTACCCTATCCCAAATAAAAACTCTTGGACCCGCGGGGGTTATTGACCCGACGATTTATCCGATTGCAAAATAGAGCCGCACAGAACTATTCGATTGAAATAAATAGTAAAATTACTAGAAAGAACCAAGTGGTTAAATTTCAGTTGAGTCACATCACATCTTAAAGACTGTGATGGAACTCGTCTCCAAGATAATTGACATCGTAAACGTGTAACCCGTGTGGTCCCCGGCAGAGTAGAATAGGCCACCCTCACTCTTACGGAGGTGTCGTAAAAGGCGACTAAGGTAAAGCTGCTGGCATGATCATCAGCACACAGAGAAGGAAAACTCTGCATTTATATCAAAACCCTCGCCAACCCGTCTGCCAAGCGTGGTGAGTATGGCAATTACCCCTCATGTGATTGAGGGAGGCCCGTGCCCCAGCAGTGAGGACTTAAATGGGCTGATGATTATGATGATGAAATGTGTAACACCACAAAAGGCCTTAATAATTCCTCCAAAGTTATTTTATTTCCATCTTTTTGTTTTCGTATGATGCACACTTGTCTTTGAATAATCAATATCTTACTGCCACACTCAGAGTCGTTGATTACTTAGTTGGCTACTTAAGAAAAAATATTGACACTTATTTTGATACGTATAAAGACTACCGATACTAAAGCTAATGATCATTAACTTAAATGACGTCTCTGAGTTATAATGTCTATTTAAGTAAGAAAGAAAAATAATGGTGCCATATAAAATAATACAGGAAATCAAAAAGAAAAAACAGAATCAACATGTAAACTTATAAAAACACAATACTTAATTAAAAACAGGTAACAAAATCGTGTGGTTCCTTAGTTAATTCAGATACCTATAACACAAGTGCTTAAACTAATTACTTAAGAATCCATTCTGATATTAAAATATATATACATATATGTGATAAGTGAGATGAGATAAGATGGATCGACGGACGGATGCATTTAAAATTCATATTCCAAGATGTTCGCAGATTGCATCTTAAAATGTGTTACCAGATATTTAGTACTCTTTATAAATGTATGTACACAATATATGTCTTAGCTTTATTGACACCTTTCTAACAGGCAGAATAAGGCCAAACCAATTTGATGAGATTGCGTTTCGCCTATGCATGAAATCAAAATATGCAATCAGTCAAATACGTAATGTAATCAGTCTTGTATTGTAATTAGTTGTTGAAAGATAGTTAACTAAGCGTATCCATAGCCGCTGGAATGTGAAAAATGGAATGAGCAATTTACTAATCAAATAAATACCTAACTACATACATGCGGTACATAACATAAACGATTACCTTGTGGATACAAAACACATTCGAATAGATAAATATTGATGGGGGTTCTTTCAAAATGTTGAATTCAAACCTAGGCAAATGCGTTCTAATAAGATAGAATAGATACCTTAGTGTAGCTTTGTTGTTCATTTAAATGTTGAATTTGAACCTAGGCTAATTCGTTCTATCTTAGACCTCATCGTCACTTTGGGGGTTCTTTTAAATTGTTGAATTTGATTCTAGGCGAATGCATTCTATCTTAGACTTCATCGTCACTTTGGGGTTCTTTTAAAATATTGAATTTAAACCCAAGAGAATGTTATGGACCTCATCATCACTTTCAGGTGGCGCGGCGGTGTGGTACCAGTGTTAAATCAAAGACGTCTGTTATCGCACGTAGTTTATTATGACTGCGAGGCGTGCGACGCAGCGCACGTAGCTTAAACTACCCGAACAGTATATTAGTCTTAATAAAAAACGTAACGTTAACTTGCCAAGAGGCATCAGCGTCAAAGTGTATGAGTGAATTAGTGACACTGTAATACAAGTCACGAGAAGACTCTAGTGGGTAGCGACAGCGCTCGTCAGAGTCAGAGTCTTCTCGTGACGAGGCAATCATTCTACTTGTACACATAATACAACCGTAGAGACTTTGTATTCTATTGTTGCATATCAAGATATATAATTTAGTGTTTCACAATCTGTTCCGACATCAATACGCATCTATTGGTAAAGTGCATTAATTTAGGTCTAAGACGAAAATATTATAATCTTTCGTTATCGATAAGTATCCGTTCTTAGTGCGGGTGATTGAGCTTATGTTAGGCCTGTCGACCACAAAAACTTTCCGATATGACATTTTTGACATTTACCAAACGTTGATCCACGTTGAATTAAAGATTGCTGGCTAATGATTTTCTATGATAAGTTTTTTCCTAGTATTTGTATACGTTGAATACATTTGAACCATAATCTAGGATAAATATGTCAAGTCTAGTACTTATCTAAGTGCGGACAGCCACTCGTGGGGACTCAATACTACCATTTGTCGAATTCTTTTCATACATACAATTTCAAATCATAATATCAATGCAACTTATCAATTTCTCACTTTTATAGTGTTTGACGGGTTGGCGAAGGTTTTGATATAAATGCAGAGTTTTCCTTCTCTGGGTGCTGATGATGATCATGCCAGCAGCTTTACCTAAGTCGCCTTTTACGACACCTCGGTAAGATTCAACCTCATGTGATTGAGGGAGGCCCGTGCCATAGCAGTGTGGACTTAAATGGGCTGATGATGATGATGATGATGATAGTGTTTGACATTAAGGTCATAATTAGGTGAAGATTGACATATTGTAATAACATATATTATAGGTACGTTTTGTTTGAGAGGCGAACGAGGAGATCCAAATTAGGCGAGCGGCACAACATTCCAAAGTGCATATTTTACGTTTAATAGTTCTTACATACGGCAAAGCATTACCATATCAACGGCTAGTAATGTCCGGCCATTAAGCTAACTCCTGGCGTAGAGAAAGCACAGCCCTTTGGTCGTGGAATGGTCTGAATGAGCGCGAGCGAAGTGGAGCGCTTGCGCAATCCGAGTGCTTTGTTTTCTCCGCACTTTCGATTTTATTCGTAGCTCTGTGCGGACGCGTCATAAGGTAAAAATGTTAGATGGATTAAGTCGTGGACCAAAACCCTGAAGTGTAAAATCTGATTTGTGCAGTTTTAAAACGTGAATAAATTTTATTATTTTTTCGAATATCGCCATTGTATTGTTAACTTTCTCGAAATTTCTCATTATTGAAATTGTGTGCGATTGAAATTTTGATACAATAAATAATCTTAATAACACAACGACACAAAAAAAATTGTACATTATGAAATCATCATTTGAAAATACACCATCTACGTCTCTCGAAAAGTTGAAACCCGTCGAGCATAGACTTGCCGGTACCTGTGCGCATGGCAATACACCATGAATTTTCTGTGCGATTATATTTGATGCCCTCTTAAATGAAGTGTTAGCAAAAATATTTATTTATATACGTACTCAATACTCAATACTCAATATTTTATTTGCATTTCACAGTGTACATTATAAGATCTTAAAGATAGGTATACACAATAGATCACTGTGAACCCTGTCGGGCACAACAAAAATGGAGAGGAGGAACACCATTGATCAAAAAGAAAACATTATTAATTAAGTATTTTTAATTATTATGTATTAAATTGTTTTTTAATATTATTCAGTTTTTATAGCATTATGTTCTGTAATATATAAAGTATGTATATATATATATATATATATATATATATATATATATATATATTTGTCTGTTTGTAAGTAATATCTATTTATTCTGTGGTAATATATTAGTTTAGTTGCATTATCGCTTTAATTTATAATAATTATTCCTTTAATTCTATTGAATATTTTTATCATCTAAATATTCTTTTATATTATAATAAAATTTTTTTAATAATATACTTTTGAGATCTTTTAAAAAGTTATTATCATGTTTTATGTTTTTTAGATAATCCGGTAAATTATTGTACAATTTTATTGACATTGATAATGGGCTCGAAGAGTGGTGTTTAATAATTGAATTTGGTAGTGCTAATTTATTTCTGGGGCGGAGTTTATGTTTTGTAATATTGTCATCTCTTTTAGTGAATAGGGTGGGGTATTTGCGAACAAATTTACATATTTCGTAGATATAGATGCAGGGAAGGGTCAGGATTTTAAATTTTGCAAAATATGGTCTACAACTATCGGTGCTTTCTATGTTGGCTATAATTCGGATTAGTTTTTTTTGCATGGTTAATAAAGTAGGCGCATCCGTGCTACTTCCCCACAAGATGACGCCGTAACTGAGCCACGCGTATGCGTAGGCGTAGTAGGTGGTTATCGCAGTCGGTATGTCTGTGGTTTTTTTTATTTCTTTTAATGCATATGAAAAACTGCTTAATTTACGGTGTATTTTAGTGATATGTTGCTTCCAGTTTACATTGGTATCAATAATAAGAGTGTGTTGATTTACATTTTTGAATTCAAAGTCTTTGTCGTCGAAATTTGATTTGAAATTTAAGTTTAATCGTTGTTTTTGGTGAGGGTGGAAAGACATTACTTCTGTTTTAGATAAGTTTATTTGTAGATTATGTTCTGCCAGCCAGTCTTTTGTTTTATTGAGAATAGTGGTGAGTTTTTCGTTAAGATGTGTTGGGTTATTGCTAGCTATAAGTATAGATATATCGTCTGCAAACATAACACAGTATTCATTTAAGGCTTCAGCAAAATCATTAATGTAGATTAAGAATAACAGACACCCCAAGACGCTGCCCTGGGGTATTGAAGCATTTACAGGTATAGTGTCAGATCTTATTTTTTCGATGGTTTTGGTTTGTAAATTAAAGTGTTCTATTTCTATTGTTTGTTTTCTATTATAAAGGTATGATTTTAACCAATTATGACTTGCACCTCGAATCCCTATATCGTATAATTTATTTAATAGAATATTATACTGCACTTTATCGTAGGCTTTGGTCATATCTATTAATATGCCGATGGCATATTTCTTCTCATTAATTATATTGTGTATTTCCTGTATATACTTGAAAACTGCAAATATAGTTGATTTATTTTTACGAAATCCGTTCTGACACTCACTTAAAATGTTATATTTTTCACAAAATCTATAGATGCGGTCATGAATTACTTTTTCGTATATTTTTGATGATGTGGGTAGTAGACGTACTTTCAATTAAAGATAAATTTATGATGATATCTAATATTTATCTAAGTTATATTAATTTTCATATTAATAAACCATACAATTTATTGTATGTGCTTATAAACAATGACTTACATAGCTAATTAAATTCTCTTCGCGCTTAGTTGATTCAAAACGTGTACAAACCATTACATAATGGTTTTATATTAAGTATGTAGCATTCTCAATATCAAGAACTTTACATATTAAGAACAAAGGTAGATATTATAACTTAAGTGGTGTTTTGCATTGTGATATATATGCCATTACCTATTATATTAAATGTCTAAGTAGGTACGTTATTTACTACCCTGTATGTTTCCTTGTTTAAATAAATATCAGACGGCATCATATACATACAAGATATATGTGGGTTGTGAATAACGTAGACATTTAACATAATAACGGCATGTATCATATACAACGATTTGTAAAATAATGAAGTTTGTATGTAATAGGGATGTCCCTGCTCTATTTTCCTAAATGTTGGGTCGGATCCAGAGAGCCTAATTCAAAGCAGACGTTACGACGAAATCGAAGTTCCGCTCTCTTTCATATGCGCTGTGTGTCTCCTTTGTTTGAATGTGACAGATATATTCTCGCTCGTTACGGGATGGCTTTAAATTAAGCCACTTATTTGGCATCTAGCTTTGCCGCCAAAGAGTTAAATCACAAAGATTAGGTAGAACATGCTTGTGTTGTGTTATATGTTATATCTTTATTACTAATAACAGTTTTGTATTTTATATGGCAGTAATTAAAAGTGAGCTCAGGAGGGTTTCAAGAGATACATTCCTCTTTAGAGGGACCGGACGCGGTGGAATCCCCACAGACCGTCATCATCACTCTACCGAGGAGTAGTGGACATAGGTCTTCCCTAGTGCACGCCACTGCTCCCGATTTTCGGCCACTCTCATCCAGCCCACAGCAGCCAGCCTTCGAATGTCATCGTCCCATCTTGTCGCAGGGCGTCCTACACTACGCTTACCGAGTCGCGGTCTCCACTCAAGGACTGGCTCCAACGGCTGTCAGTTCTGCGGCTAATATGACCAGCCCACTGCCACTTCAGTTTGCTAATACAAAAATATATTATGTGTTTTTGTACCAGTTAAGATGACCAGTATGATTACAACCTTTCTATGTATTATCATATATAAATCTTTTCTAAACAAGATAATATATTAAGGCAAATTAAAATTCTTCATCATCTTTGTAAGAGATAGTCGCGTGTTCATATGTAATGACGATAAACAACAGCTATCACATCAAGTCAAGATGTGATTTATATTATTGAACTGATAAGGAAATATACATGAGTCGCTCAATTGAATACTTAGGTAATATAATTAAATATGTAAATACTGTAATAGAAGACTCATTGATTACAAATTGACACTAGTCAAATTACACTCTGTATGAAAATACACATTCATGACTGCCTCGGTGGCGCAATGGTTAGTGGGTTGCACTTTAAAGCGACGGTTGCGCCTGGGGTGGATCCGGGGTCGGGCCAAAATTTCTACCTGAGTTTTTCTGTTAAGAAATTCTCAGTGTCAGCCCGGAGTCTGGAAGTTGGCGGTCTTGTACCCCCGTGCCTCGGAAAACTTGTGCTTTATAATTGTACGGGACGGTACTTGGGTGCTGGTAGGTAAGTGAAGAAAAACGCCAAATATCTTCTATGTTGAGGAGGCGAGAGGCAGGCTTCTTTTTTCCTATGTTTTCCGCTAGAGGGCTCCGTCGGTTGAGTCGCTGTATCGTAGAAATGAATTTTGAGCCCCCCGCGCTCTGGTCTTAAGCGCGCGGCCGTATTTTAAAGAGAGCCGCGTCTCACTCCCATATTTCAACTATTTTTATTTAAGTTTTTCACTATCATATTTACATAAATCTATTTATTTTAGTTTAATCTATTAACCTATACTTATGCTATTTATTATAATTAAAAGACCTCAACTTCTATTTTTTATTAATATACAACTTAACACTATAAACAATTAAACAATAAAGTTTTTAATAAAATTATGACAATTTTTTAGAGTAGTGGACCTAATTACTATGTTATTACGACTAAGGTGACAAAGGTATCTATTTATAATAAGTAAAACTATTATTTTCTTATTCTTCACGGTCGTCCCGAACAATAATAGGTCCTGCGTCGATGGCTGATCGCTAAGATTGGCTGCTATGACCGAAATATCGGTTTGGAGGACATAAATATACAATTAAAATGTGCATCGTCTTCCGCACAGATTCTGTCTAGCTGGTTTGTGAATTCGATTCGAATGTGCGCTGTCGCTTCGGAGCCCGGGGTACGCTTGGACAGATAAAGGATTGCCGAACTCGCCGGAGTCTAATAATTACGATGAAGCGACTGCCGTCTGACCGTGCTCCAACCGTTGTTTTACTACATTTGGATCACGGTTACACGTTCTGAATCATTATCTCAAATATTGTAGGTAATCATCATCATCATCAGCCCATTTAAGTCCCCACTCCTGGGGCACGGGCCTCCCTCAGTCACGTGAGGGGTAATTGCCATACTCACCACGCTTGGCAGACGGGTTGGCGAGGGTTTTGATATAAATGCAGAGTTTTACTTCTCTGAGTGCTGATGATCATGCCAGCAGCTTTTCCTTAGTCGCCTTTTACGACACCTCGGTAAGAGTGAGGGTGGCCTATTCTACTTTGCCGGGGACCACACGGCTAATATGACGCATATTGTAGGTAATACCTATCCACAATATTGAGACATGCAGGTTTGTCCTCGATGATTTCCCTCACCGCCGATCTAATGGTAGACATATTCTTCTGGTCTCTCGATACTGGGACAAAACATATACACACATAGATAACCATTCAGGTAAATAGTTTTTTTTTTGTTCTCCAGGGGAAATGCATTACGCATATGTTATGTCCGACTTCCCCTCGCATGACGACGAGGGGTCTACCGACTAAAACCCCTAAAACCCCTGGGCATCCTCTTATCGTCCAAAGTGGGGAGTTGTGGTGACTAGCACGAAGCCATGTGCACAACTCCCCGGACGGAGCCCGCCTAAATGGCAGGCAGGACGCTTACCCCTGGCTGGAGGGCGTCCCTAACAAGCACTGGAAGGTAAATAGTTATACCTCAATGTAGATAACACAGGCTGGTGAACCATACATAGATCAGCGAATGGATGGATAAATATCAAAGTGTTATTGGAAATACTAAGTTGTAAGATTGAATATTACATCAGAGTACACAGCACTAGCCAGTTAACTACTTTCTTAGTAATCTAAGCTTACGTTTATATATACCTACTCGTAACTTATGAAGGTGCATTGCATCCTCGCTAGAGGTAATATTTAAATGATTAGGTTGTGATGACAATCCCCCCCCTGAAGTTGCATTTTAATCACTTAACATCTTTCTGTTTTATATTTTACACTTATGATAAAAATACTTGTAAATGCGCTTTCAGAAACTAGGAGGCCACGAAGAAACAGTGCATTTTATCACTAACTTTATGCATCGTACGCTAAATATCCACCTACACTTATATTGAATTACGTTATATTTCTTGTAATACAATCATGAGAGAGCGACGCTTCGGCATGAATAAGCCAGCACGACCGGAATGATACCACGGCCTCACAGAAAACCGGCGTGAAGCAGCATTGTGCTGTGTTTCGCTGCGTGAGTGAGGTAGGTACCGGAGACCCAATCCGGCGGAGAGGGGGCTTTAACCCTTAATCGGATATGAGTCAATGAAAAATTTCATTGGTTTTCTCTCTTATGCCATGACACATAAGGGTTAAAATCTAGTGGAAACTATTAAACCATTGTCCGATTAAACGATTTGGTTGGTAGCGCACATGTGACACCACTGGTGTCGCGGGTGTCCACGGGCGGTGACAATCGCTTACCATCAGGTGATCCGTCTGCTCATTTGCCATCTAACACATAAAAAAAAGTAACGTTCTTATTTTGAGCTACCATCGCTCCACGCTTCGTTGTACATATACTGTAATACCTAGTCTTACTGTAGGTACTATGTACAATAAAAGTATATTCATTCATTCATTCACGAGTATCACACACTATTATTGTGCTATTATTATTTAATTGCTTGCCAGTATTACGTTTGCATTCGCACCACAGACCAATAGTTTTTGTGCAAACTAGGCGAAAAGGTTAAAGTGGGTGGGTAGTCTAATCAGTGTCTTAGACCAAATAACAGAAATATAGTCTACTAACTTATTGATATTCAAAATGTCACTAACTTTTTAAGAAACCCAAAAATCTTGTAAAGCTCGTTACGAATCGACAGACGGCCTTATTCTAAATTGGAAATGTTTCAATTTTAATATTATGTGTCTGAGAGTGTGGTCGGACCGGTTGCGGTTGACCTATATTATAAAATCGCTAAACCAGCTTAAAATATGGCCGCGACATAACTTGTACAGTCGTGGACAATACTCTAACCTTTGGGGGGTTTTTTCTATGGAAAATCAGAAATTTCACTGACGATATATAGGATAGGTACCGTCGTCAGTAAAATTCTTTTCAACTTTTTCTTTTAATATCATCTTTTATTTTTTTTTATTCCTTGCTGCGGGAGTAACCATCCGTAAATGTGACAAGGTACCGTCGTCAGTAAAATTCTTTTCAACTTTTTCTTTTAATCTCATCTTTTATTTTTTTTTATTCCTTGCTGCGGGAGTAACCATCCGTAAATGTGACAAGGCCGATAAAATTTAATGTCAGTTATATGGTCTCCTATTATGGGATAGCTATAAGGATTCTATGAAACTGAATTACGTAAAAGATCCAGTCCAGTAAGTCCAGACAAGTGTTCAGTAAGCCAGTGGTATCGTAAAGAGTCTAAAACCATCCCACATCTGACATGAATTAATTACCCCTGAAAACCAGCGCCTCAGCATTATCTATGGGTGAAAATTTGACCCTCAGCATAATACCAAGACATTATGCTCAGGGTCACCTTTTCGGCAAAAAACATTTATTAGCTACGTAAGAATAAAATGTAATTAGTTATAAGTTTTGTTTGCTGAATAAATATTTTCTATCTATCTATATCTATTATAGAAATGTCTTTCTGTACTCATCTTATAGTATGTTGATAAACGTTTCAATTTTCTTTGCAAAGCAAAAAGTGCCTTAATTACTTAATAAATCTATCTAATTAAGAGAGGTTTTGCTTAATTGTAAGTAATAAAAATATAAGTAAATTAAGTTGGGATTTAGTTGGAAGATATTTTCTCATTCCATTTCTGGCATCTGGTTGATTTATTGATAGAAATATTGTAATTTTGCAACGCATTTTATTGAATTACCACTAATTTGCCTCTATTAACATAAATTATAATTTTATTAGGTGTAATCTGTATCTAACATTGACAAAATAAATCCTTTAACACGGAACTAACATATAATTAGTCTTCGTTAATTAATTAGTCGATCAAAGAAAATATATAAAATGTGCAGAAACTTAATTGTGAATTCACCTTCATTACCTAGGCCCAAAACGTTTGGCATTTTTTTGCAAGGTGACATATGACGGGTAGGGCACACTAGCGACGCCATTCGATTTTAATTTTTGGTACTAAACCGGATCTATTTTAAACAATTTCGGGGTTACAACCTCTCGGCAAACACTTATACTATTTATTAAATAGCCACGCACAAGTTGGGTCCGTTTTTGTATGCGAAAAATTGATTACCGCCAAAAGCGGCCACTTTTAGCGTGAATACATTTTTCGCGTACAAAAATGGACCCAAACTTGGTGCATGGTAATTTAAAAAATTTACGAATGTAAACTAACCGTAAAATTTACGAACTCCTTAACTTACGAAAATATAATTCAAATAGTGTGATAAATAAGAGATGTCACCTAATATAATTGAAATGCCGTTGGTGATATTGGTAAATCTAGACTGTATAGCTAAAACGATTCAATGGACAACATTTCATATTTTTAACATGTCCATATTGTTTTTTTATATGAAAATAGACATAAAATGAACGGACCCATATTTTTTCTTTTTTCAAAATTTGGCCATTTTGATGCATAAAATAATTATTGAAATTCTTTATATTCTAAATAGACGTAAGCGCCAAATGACGTCATCGGACGGCTGCATACAGCGATATTCCTTTGCTTATCATTGTTTTAATAAAAAAAAGGTACTACTGTCAAAGGTAAATAATACTAGTGTCAACATTGTCAACGTCATTCATTCATTCAACGTTGACAAGTTGTCTTTTTTTTGACAGTTGCATGTCATGGGTTTGGCATTTCGTAAATTTAAAACTATAATGTGCTAGGCAAAGAAATATTTTACATTCTGCCGTCCGATGACGTCATCTTACGTTTTTTAGTTTTTAATTTTTTTCTCAGTAAATAAGCAATATAAAAAATTAATAAATATATATTCGCGCAGCGGAAAAGTAAATAAAGAAATGGTATATTTTGTTTCAGAGCTTAGCAATTTTGAAATGTTGTCAATTAGCAGGTTTAAATGTCACTGTCACCGCTTTAGTTCCGGTTAGACTTCAGCAGCATTCTCACGCTGTGAAAGCTTGCACAAGTCTTGATCACGACCGGACCTTGAAACTTTATCATTTTAAAGAAACTTAGGTACTTATATACCGATTTTTCTTATTTTTTTATTCGTGGCCGTATTAACTAAGGTCGGTCTAAATTCTTTTCTTTTCGAAAATAATTACTGGTTGGTGGAACAAAAGAAGAAACATTTTTTGTGATAAGTAGGACACGGATCATGTGATGGTAAGCGATTGCCGTGGCCCATCGAAACCAGTCAAAGTGCGCTGCCAATCTTTAAACTCCCCTTTCCCATATTTGATATCCTGCACTCTCACTCAAACACTACTCAGGCCCTGCTTCACACCTAGTTTTCTGAGAAGCCAAGGTATCTCCGGTTGAGACAAAGTAGTTTTTTGACATAATGAACATATTTAATACTATTGAAATTTTATTAAAAAAATCTAATTTAATTCAATTTATTTAATTGCTTTTGCTGTTCTATTGTGTATTTTAATTCGTTTCTTTTGACTCGGATACTGACAATTTGGGCTATTTAGGTTGATATTATCTGTCGCGCTTATTTTTATTTCTTTTTTTTTTAGTTGTAATTAATTTGACAAGGATTGTATTCTTCTGCTTTTTTATTGTAAATTATCCGATAGTGACCAATGAACATGAATGTAATGTAATAATGTATCCTAACCTTATACTGCGTTTTGGATTAATTTCTGTTAGCTTGTAAGGTGTCTGAATAATAAATAAATAAATAAAATAAAGCAGATTAATGACAAAGTTTACTTTCTCGCGGTAAAAATTGATATCATTAATAACTAGGACCATAATGATTAATCTTATCTTGCTGAAGAATGTATTTATCATAGATACTTACCGAACTGACCGTACATCGTAACGATTGCATTTGGGCCGGTCGCTTACGTAAAGCTTACGTGAACTGGAGCTGCGCGCGCGCATATTCGCCTTGATCTACCGCGAACACGTGACTTTGCTGCTTGCACGTGTGTGAATATTGCTTAAAAATGTATTGCAATTCGATTATCGCAATATAGACGACTTTTAATAACAACCTTAAGTGGAGATAGTATTCAATTCCATCAAGTGAATCCCGAGACCCGAAGTGTCGCCTTGGGACACGGACGATAATTGGAAATAATGCTTGATGATGTTGGAGTATTAAATTCCATATAAAGTTATTTTAGTTAAATTTTTGAAATTGAATTTATTTATTTAAGTACCTAAAAATAAAAATTAAAAAGTAACATAATATTTCTCAATGCGGCATTTAAGAAGGTATCCGCTCAGCATCTGCAACGGACACGTGAGGTCCTCGTGGCGCTAGTATTCTGCGGATATTGCTTAAAATAAATTCATATAGTTGGGATTAAAAAATAATAAATAAGATTAAAGATTAAGTTCAAAAATATAAATACATTAATAAATTTGAAGATAAAAAATAGATATTGCCGGTGCATAGACGACTTTCCCCCTTTGCTTATTTTTCTACTTTATAGAATTTAACATTCTGAATCACAGATACTTATAGGTTACTTGTGTGAGATTTGACATTCATGATGAGTATTTTATATTAATATATATACAGAGATCAAAGTCGTGCTACCGTCAGCTGCTGGGAACCTTTTAAGGTGACGGGTAAGGCACACTAGCGGCGCCAATCGATTTTTATTTTTAGCTACTTCTTCTATTTTAAACAATTTCGGGGCTACAATCTCTCGGCAAACACCTATATTATTTATTTAATACTTATAGTTAACTGTTTGGACTGATTTTGCACACGATTTTAGATTACCGCCAAAGGTGGCCGCTTTTGGCGTGAATCAATTCGCGTACAAAAACGGATCCAACATTTGTGTATGGTCATTTAATAAATAGTATAAGTGCTTGCCGAGAGATTGTAACCAATATTGTTTAAAATAGATCCGGTTTAGTAGATAAAAATTAAAATCGATTGGCGTCGCTAGTGTGCCCTACCCGTCAGTTAAGAAGGTTTTAATCTACGGATCGATGGATGGGTTGATTGACTGCTATTCTGACGATATTTAGCAAGATCAATTTGTTTCCATACCGTCTTTGCTATACGAGCCCCATGGCGTTTCTCACACCACACTTATCTGATGGTAACAACTGATGGTGCAAATAAGAAATACTGATATAACTCTGCAATGGTTTTTGTTGTGCAAACCCATGAAACTACCATTGTGTGCCAATTAGAGTCATTACTCATAACATCTGTTATTAGGCCCATACATCTCTCATACAATTTGCATGATTACCCATTATAGGACGTAAATGTCGAAATTATAATAATTTGCCAATGTCAGCCACACTGTCACGCTTATGGTAATTATGAGATGGGTCTACTTGATATATGTGTACAAGTGGTTTCATCATCATCACCGCTGATATCTAGAAATTTTAATTTAAAAGCAATCCAACGTCATTTCAAACCTTGGGATGCTTAGAATCCGGATTTCAAGATATGACGAGGCGATAAAATAAATGTTTGCTCCAGATAGCTTCGTCAAATTTCTGATTTTAAAATCGAGGTGACCTCTTAATCCTACCAATAGCAAAAATTATGAAATAAGAAAAGAAAACGTTTCTTTCATTCTAATTAATTCAATTTGTAAAAGTACCGGGGTAAATATAGATATTTTTTTACAAAGGCTATTCTTTGGCTTGCCAAATCTAATACTTTATGTAACTATGTAGGTAAAGCTATATTTTTATGTCCCACGGTGTATATGTGCAAGAGGTGACCAACCATATCGTCAGATACCATCAAGCTTTAACCTTAATGACCCTTTATATAGGACATAGTCGTATTATTAGCTAATTACCAGCTAATTGCATCTTTGAGAACAATGATGAGAGATTATAAGATCGTTAAAAATTTAAGTGATATAATTAGTATTTATTTACTTAACAAGAAATTTAACGATTATCTTACCGAGACATATCCATAAGTGCTGCAAATGCAAACATATTTAGGTACTCATCATATTGATACCGTACGACATACACTTTGAAAGAATATAGTCCTGTAGCCAAAATAATAACTTTCTTGCTATTTTTTTTCAGTAAATTGCTATTCCGAACCAGCGGTACTTAAACTGAATTAAATGTTTGCATCATTCTAAATAAAGTGTACCTAAAGTATCTCTATGCCATATTTAGAGGGATTTTTCGGTCCTGTACGGCGGCCATTCGAGTTTCATTAATTGATAGAATAAAAACCTCTTCGTTAGAAACCAAAGAAAAGCATTTCTGAAAACTTTTCTTTTGTTTATATTTGTCATGTTACATCATTTTTTATCTTAATTATAAAGAAATTTAAATTTCCCAGTAAACCGTATTCTAACAATACTATCCGACACATTCACTCACTACTGCTGTGTTGGTTGAAGGAAAGAGATAGATTATTAAGTTTAGTTGCAGAGCAGCGCACGCACAGCATTGCGTTTTCTATGAAATAGCATCTGGTCTCAAAGGATGTGAGCTCTTTCGACACCGACACCGACCGGAGGTGGAGTCATGACCTGTGCTCAAGAAGGAAGGCGCGTTGTATAACCTGAACTGTCAGGCTTAGTGTGTAATAAACTGGTCGAGATAACTGTATGACTTAATATCGTTTGCGTGCAATACTGACGCGGTTTAGTCTTTACACGGCGTTTGACCGCAATTTAACTTGTTGTTAACTTAAAATAGTCTAGCGAACACATCATTTTTTGGTAAGGTACAGAGAATAAAAAAGTTCGTCACCTTAAGGTAAATATTCGCTTGCACGGCAAAAATCAGTTATCACCAACAATATAGTTTTAAAAAGAAAGATTCTTTACATCAAAAGGAATAAATGTTGCTACGAGCAAATCTGAACTTTCTGATCTAACAGTTAAACATAATTTTCTGTGCAACAGGTAATACTCTGACAAATTTACGAAGGGTAATAAGTGCTCATAGCATATCAATTTGAAAACTAACGAACCTCTTCGTTCTTTTACTGTACTTACCATTAATTTCTTTATTTGCTTCAAGTCCAAATGCAAAAACTTGTGTAGGAGAAAATTTAATAACATTCAAAAACTTTTTACATTTTCATTTTTAAACTGATTGATAGTAACCCAGCCTCACTACTTACTTTGCCTTCGCGCCAGTCATAGTGTTTATGAATGTCTTTTTTCCGTCAGTTTCTATCTATCACTATTCTCATATTTTCAAGTTGTAGGTACACACCTGACGGAGTGGTCGTGATTTTACGGATTGTCTGAATGTTGGGTAGCGGTTTTTGCGAGTCTTCTCAATCTTTCTCTCGGTGGCACTGTGTGTACATTCATCTAAGAAACATTTTGTAGCAGACTTGATACGTTCCGTCCACCTTGTAGGTGATCTGCCTCGGGAGCGTTGACCTTCTACTCTTCCCTGTACTTAAACGATTCCAAGGAGCTCTCGTTTCTTTATGACCGACCTATCTATATCTATCTATATTATAAATAATGTAAGTAAAGGTAAATAATTAATAAACACCAACATCATTGTATCATCTTTAATATTAAGAAAACACTCCTGTTATTAGTATTATATTATTCTAAAAAGAGCCTCCTCTCACAACACTGAACTGCTCTCACATAACGTCGCCCTACGTTATGTGAGAGCAGTTCAAATATTGCTAAATATCAGTGTTTCTTGAATAAAAGATATTTTCATTTTCATTTTTTCATTCATCATCCTTAATATCACTTAATCACTTAGTAGTTAGAATTTATGCAAATGTCCACTTTAGGTACTTCAGCACTGATTCCAGGAGAAGAAGCAGTGAACTAATCTTCTTTCATTTCACGAAACAGTCGTTATTTTTGAATCTTCTAATGTAATCCTTCCATCTAACCATATGTCATATAAATATAAACATTGCAGCAGACTTTTCTTAAAAGGCACATGTAGAGGTTGCCGGAAACTCAAGTAAAGCAACACTGCCTGTCGTAACACCAAACTGCAATTACGTTGCAACTTGCAGTACTGCATTGCATACAACAATTATACAGCCTATGGCCGAACAAGTTGCGGATTAGCATATCTTACTATTTGCTGCGAGGCCATTGTTCTTTAACTATGTTTTGACGATAATTTAGAAATGTTGTTGAGGAAAAGCTTTCATAAGATAATAGGTATTTAAGAAAGTACTTTCGCTATCCTCTGCACTCCTTATAACAAAGGCTCAAAAGAACTCAATAAGGCTTGCTTCATGAAAATCACCCTTATGATAAGTATATGGTTATTCGCTTCGGCATGAATAGGCCGGCTCGACCGGAGTGATAGCATGGCCGCACAGAAAACCGGCGTGAAGCAGCACTGTGCTATGTTGAGTGAGGGTACCGGGAGCCCAATCCGGGGGAAAAGAGGGGTATAAAGGTTGGAAACGCAATTGCTGCTCCACTGGTGTCGCGGATGTCCATGGGCGGTGGCGATCGCTTACCATCAGGTGATTCGTCTGCTCGTCTGCCACCTATCACATAAAAAATATACCTATATATAATTTTCCAAATAATAATTAGTCAAATGATTAAAGATCTTTCAAAACTTGAGTATCATCATCAGCCCATTTAAGTCCCCACTGCTGGGGCACGGGCCTCCCTCAATCACATGAGGGATAATTGCCATACTCACCACGCTTGGGAGACGGGTTGGCGAGGGTTTTGATATAATTGCAGAGTTTTCCTTCTCTGGGTGCTGATGATCATGCCAGCAGCTTTACCTTAGTCGCCTTTTACGACACCTCGGTAAGAGAGAGGGTGGCCTATTCTACTCTGCCGGGGACCACACGGCACCTTGACTTGAGTACTTGAGTATGTTACTGGTAAAATATGACTTTTGAATATCATCATAATTTTTCAGTATCCAGGTCATCTCGGATTTCAGCGGAATATTCTTATTTTGTTCGTCCTGATTTGTGGTCGAGTCGAGTCAGTCATCAATAGCTTACAATATACTCTCACTTTTACCAACTCATACATAAAGAGAATTAGATGTCGTGTTAAATCTGAAGATCGATATATCAGCTTAAGACTAAACACGTTTATTACACAACGATACTTAATCTTAAGAAGTATCAAAAACAATTAAACACAATCCTACTAGTGCAGAAAGTGAAAACCGTCTCAGATAATGCTGCATAATTGATTGGTGGCCGCAGACCATGGTGCCGCCACGGTGAACTACTGAACACAATGGGTGCAGCTTAACAACGATCACAATGAAATTATGAGCAATTATTACGGTAGAACGATATAACAACAGCGGGGTTGTGTGCAATTTAGATGGAGAATGTTAATAAGATAATGTTAACAATAGTAACGCTACTGGAATTAGAAATTATTATAAGGATTTATTAAATTTATATTGAGCGATGGTAGCTCTGACTTTCAGAATCCGTGTTCAAATCCTATGCACCTCTGGATATTTCATATCTATATGGTATTTCTAAAATTAGCTCGGCGGTGAGGGAAGACATCCTGAGAAAGCAGGCACGTTTCGGATAGGGCCTGAAATGTGTGACTATGATTCAGTTGGTCTGGTTCCCCTGTTAAAGGGTTGCGAAGGTTAGACGGCACTCCTACTTACTTACTCCACTGGCTCAGTGACCCGAAACGAGTCTTAGCCTCTGAAACAAGAGAACGCCGCATTGATCGATCCTGTACTCCAGCCACCGGCCTGAAGTTCTCGCAGATCATTTTCGACGACGTCTTTCCAGCGATACCTAGGCCGGCCTACCGGGCGTCGGCCCATCGGTCGGCTCTGGTATGCTTTCTTCACGAGACGATGCTCATTCCAGTCTCTCGAGGTGGCCAAGCCAGCGAAGACGATGCTCCTTGGTCTCGCCGATGATGTTAGGCGTGTCTATAATCTTCTCTATTATATATCAGACGGCACTCGCTTTATTGTAATTACCAAACTCCCTAAATCAAGAATCATGGTCCAAGCATGCCCCGGGCTCCAGAGCGACAGCTTTGGACGCAACACATCATGAATCTAATAATGTCACGAGAAATGATTATGTTGTATTTTAACAAGAAAGTTAATACAGACGACTAAGAAATTGAATATTCAATTCTAGGAAACCAATCAGTGCCAGGGAAATTTATAATTGTATTCTCAGCATGCATGTAAAATTTTACTAAAACAGTAATTTGCCATTCGTAAACTGTGTACATAAAAGCTCAGGTTTACGTAGAAAATTACACACCACGGCTAAAAACGATAAAGGAAACATCGTGAGGGAACCTACATGTGAGATTGCTGTTAACTACCTACTTCGTGATGTTGAGATACACTTAACTTCATTCACCAACAAACAACTTAATTCAAGACGAATAAGACAGTCATGATTGTTCCATTCCAAATTTTACAGTACACACAGTATATTGGCTCTCCTCAGCCTGATGGTAAGCAAGAGAAGAGCCCACGTTGCAATTATAACGGAAGCGATGCCAGGCATCACCTCCGTTAGGACTGCCATACATACTAGCCCGCGAGATGCTTCTTCACGCTTCAACTGAATGAATACAGACCTATTGAGGTCGAAATTTAGGTTGAAGATTATTTATATAATGTATCAATACGGGGATTAACACGATATTTATTATGTGAACCAACATTGTGTACTCACATATTTGGCTCGACGTTCGGCTACGTTACAGCAGCCGTGGTCACGAGCGGACCACTAGTCCGCTCGTGACTATGTGAGTACACAATGTTGTTTCACATAATAAATATCGTGTTAATCCCCGTATGATACATTATAGTTATACTGCAACGCGAAAATCTAAAAAACTATTGAAGCTTATTTCATCTCAGTGTGTTATTTAAGATTGCACCCAAAGCAGTAATAATCGCTTACCATCATGTGATCCGTCTCCTCGTCTGCCACCTATCACATAAAAAAGTCACTTTGTAGCCCGGGGTACGCTTGCACAAATGATCTAGGATTGTAAGTCTGATGATTAGAATGAAGCGACTGCCGTCTGATATTTGCAACCTTGTATTATAATGTATTGTAGAGTCCTTTTTCCGAACTGAGACTCCCATTTGGTCCATTGTGCGTGTTGGGTCCTGGCTATTCAAGCAGGCCAACTCTTTGCAACCTTACAACTCAAGTACAAGAAATCTCGTTTGAATAGGTAAGCTCTTAATTGTGAACATCTTTATGTACTACATTCACAAATTAAACACTGCCCATTTCGAATATTTAGGTAATCAAAGTCCAACCTCCGAAAACTCAATGGTTTTTAACTATAAACATCATCAAACAGTGAATAATTTTTTTTCGAACATAGCTTGGGTTTGTGATCAACAATCCGCATCCCATCGTAGCAGCGATGACAGGATTTGTATTTTTTTATATCATAGGCGGCAGACGAGCAGACGGATCGCGAGTAAGCGATTGCCGCCGCCCAAAGCACCCGCGACAACAGTGGAGTCACAAGTGCGCTGCCAACCTTTAAACCCCCCTTTCCCCCGGATTGGCCCTTTTATGTTGGAAGCCTGTGTCCTGGCAGTGGAACAAAAAATATAATGATATATCCTTACTATGCCGGACAATAAATATAATGGTATATCCTTGTGGCCGTGTGGTGCCCGGCAGAGTAGAATAGGCCACCCTCACTCTTACCGAGGTGTCGTAAAAGGCGACTAAGGTAAAGCTGCTGGCATGATCATCAGCACCCAGAGAAGGAAAACTCTGCATTTATATCAAAACCCTCGCCAACCCGTCTGCCAAGCGTGGTGAGTATGGCAATTACCCCTCATGTGATTGAGGGAGGCCCGTGCCCCAGCTGTCGATGATGACGATGATCCTTACTTTAGTTATAAAGAGAGACATGTTTGAACGGCTCTCAACGTCAAGGCGCGTTTGAGTATTCGAGCGTAAGTCCACCTTTACTTAATTCGCACGCTTCTCGGTATCTTCACACTTTCATGGAGGCGTCTCAGCGGAGCCACCGCCTGTCGTGACGGTCGCACACGCTCGTGCCGATACCATCGGTCTAACCTTTAATCTTCGTAATTTGCACTATCTTTACACCCACGCTTATGTTCTCAGTACCTGGGCCACTCTATCAATTTGAAAAGCAATGTAATAATAATAAGTAGGTACTCCATACAGTACATGCACATTTTTTTTTCCAGGGGAAACCATCATGGCCGTCTCTTTGCTACATGTAGGGACAAGGTGGTGTATGGGACTCAAATCTTAACTAAAACCCCTAGGGTGTCCATCTCCGCGCAATCGCGGTCGAAAACCCCACAGCCGGGACTAGACCATACCGCTAATCGCGCTCGCCGCTTCACCCCTATGTGGCGCAATACAGCCCTTCAACGCTGTACGACCTATCAGGACACCCAGTAATGTCGTCCCCCGCGGAGTCGTATGCTGAGCCAGCCACTCCTCAGCAGTGGATACGCTCACGTACTCCGAAAGCCCGTTTAGTCGCCTCTTACGACAGGCCGCGAAAACCTTGGCAGTATTCTTAAACGCCCCTAGCCACAGGGCGTACAGTAGGTAAATGCTCACTCCCAACTTCCCGCTTAATGCACCACCTTCCACTCGGTTACCTCACAGTTCTCTTCTTGTTCTTCATTCTTTCTTTCAATTTCTTTTTTCTCACTGACACAAGTACCTATAGTAAGCGTTCTCCTCCAGTTTGTGTTGAGCTTGTATGCTTAGAACGAGTTTGTTTAATTCATACGTTATGTCCGAGTGGTACTTATTAAGCCTGGCATTCAATTATTTTAGAGATTACACGAAAGTATTTGAAATACCTATAATTTGTTACTATAATGTTTTCCTTCGCCCATTTATATATTGTAAGAAAAAAATAAAAAAAATATATTTCACAATATCACATTCCTCTGACTCCGAGATATGTAGCTCAAGCACCTGTGTTACAGATATCAGAACCAAGAGCGGAATTACAAATATATACATATATGTATATAATACTTTTCTTTTGTAAATACATACTTATAATACATAGAAAACACCCAGACCAATACAAACAAACAGACGTGTTCATGCACACAAATATTTGTTCTGTGCGGGGATCGAACCCTCAACCCTTTGCTCAAGAGGCAACCACGTTCACTACCACTGATCCAAACGGGTTGTCAAATAATAACATTTTGCCAATAGGCATCTAATACACAATGTTTAGTAAAGCTGTTGGTAACTCAATGGAAAAAATATACATATATTCGATAACGAGATAGTTCCGAATCGGTGGTGTCTCAAATCTATGTGCATATTAATTTCTTCAGCATGAATAGGTAGGTTTTAAAATTGCATGTGCCTGATGAATATTTAGTGCTCGAAATTCGCCCTAAAACTACTTTTTTTTCATACAGCTTTCATAGAACTGATATAAACTTTTTTACCGTTGGTAAATTATGTGCAATACAGTAATCTATACCAGCACGCTTTTGAAAGCTATCTGACTAAAAGTGTCTCAACATTTTTGAAAGTGGGTTACGTCAACAATGTAATATGTACCTCATCTATCCATCACAGTGATTGAAGATTTTACACGGGTTTACTAACAGACCGTGTAACTATACATGTATCAAATACCTAAGTACCTACTTAGCCCAGTCACTTATGTTGTATGCCTGACATGCTATGTAACTTGACAGATATCAGTCTATAGTTACTTTGTGGTAATCGAAAGGAGCCTATTAACTAAAATCATGACTTAAACGTGTTAACGACTTGAGGTAATAAAATATTTTAATGTGACTTGCGAATGTCTTAAAATTCCATTATTAAAAAAACAACATACATTTAATTCTACTATTAGTATTACATAAACATATACTGAAAATAAAATAGTAAATTATCGGCCTATATATTGTCCCACTGCAGGGCAAATGCCTCTATCATAGAAATCAAGTTATCACTACTATGATGAGATTAGGCTTAAGCACCACCCTTGCCAAAAATTGGTGATCACAAATCCAAGCTTTGTCCGAGAAATTCGAAACACACTTGTCGCTCGATCCGGGAATCGAATCCAGGACCCCGAGATCACGGCTCGGTACTTAAACCACTAGACCAAAAGGGCGTTCAAACAAATACTTACTACGAGCAGATAGGTGTTCTTGGCTGAGTTCAGGGCGCTGCTCAGGGGGCATTTTATTTATAAGTAGGTTCATATTTTATTTATTTAATCAATTTAATATACAATACTTTGTTTGACGGCTAACACATTATTCGCAAACGAACGCGTCCAAAATTTGAGGTAGTTAAATTTTAAAGTTCCACGTTTAATAACGAAATCAATTTTTCTTTTGTAAGTACATAATTATGTATCACCATGACTATGTGACCCCCCCCCCCCTTCCCCCACTTCTGGCGCCAAAGCTGGATCCACCCTCGCAAAAGACATAAATAAATAAACTAAAACACACCTCTTAGACAAATTTTTAGTCAAAACAAATTAAAAAATAACATTACAAAAACACTCATCATCATCATCAGCCCATTTAAGTCCCCACTGCTGGGGCACGGGCCTCCCTCAATCACATAAGGGGTAATTGCCATACTCACCACGCTTGGCAGACGGGTTGGCGAGGGTTTTGATATAAATGCAGAGTTTTCCTTCTCTGGGTGCTGATGATCATGCCAGCAGCTTTACCTTAGTCGCCTTTTACGACACCTCGGTAAGAGTGAGGGTGGCCTATTCTACTCTGCCGGGAACCACACGGCTTACAAAAACACTCACTTTGTGTGAAATAAACTTAGACAGTAAGAAAATAACGAATATTCATTTCACACTGTGTAATTCAAAAACGGAATGCACATCAGTCACAAATGAGAAAACTTTAAGACGAACTGATATTATCAATCATAATTATGTGATCCCTCGTCTGATTAATGTGACTACAAATTACACGTACTATTCTCAAGTTGACAATGATAATTGTTTCATTACATCCTTTAATTACGACCCGCCATTTAATCACAACTGATTGTTCTTTCATGATTTGTACTGGATTCGAAGAAAGGATTTGTCTCGGCCTTTGTAATTGGTCCTATTATTATGATAATTGATGTGAGGAAATGTTTTTTTTATGTAAGTAGGTATGTTTTTATCTGAATGTAGTACCAATGTCTATAGACATATCTAACGGCTTTATCTACCCTATGTGAATAAAACGTAGATAGATAGGTGCTATTTATGGTACAATATACAAAATGTACCTAATAAAAGTTAAGGCGACGGGTACCCCTAACAGCTACGCGCATCGATTTAAATTGATAGCTACTAAACCGGATCTATTTTAAACAATTAAGGAGCTCAAGTCTCTAAGCAAACATTTATACTATATATTTAATAATAGTGCATTATTTTTTTATCTGTTCATGCACTCGAAATTTGGATTAACGCCATAAGTGGCCGTTTTTGGCGGTAATTCGCGTAGAGTACAAAAGCAGAACCAAAGTTAAGTACAACCTGTGCGGATAAATAATGGGATCAGAAATGACGGCGCATCTACTCACTTCTCGCTCGCACACCCACGAGTGCGAGTATAGACGCAAATAGTGTGCGAGCGAGAAGTGAATAGATGCGCCGCTATTTCTGATCCCATTTTTTATCCGCACAGGTTGTATAAGTATTAAATAAAGTGCTTTCCAAGAGGCTGGAGCTTCGAAATAGGCAAACAGTATCCAGTTTAGTTGCTAACAATTTAAAATATATATATTTTTTATGTGATAGGTGGAAGACGAGCAGACGGATCACCTGATGGTAAGCAATTGCCGCCGCCCATGGACACCCGTAACACCAGTGAGTCACAAGTGCTGTGCAGTCTGCCAACCTTTATTAAGCCCCTGCTTTCCCCTGGATCCAGTATCCTCACTCACGGTGCCCTACCCGTCACCTTAAACATACTTACTATCTAAGGCTAAGTTTTCACGGCGCAGTTCGTATCCGCCGCAGCCGCGGATTTGTGATCAGTTGATGCGCGACAGAATTGCGTCCACGCAAGTTCGGAGATACAGCCTTATGCCAAGGCGGCTGATCCGCAGCCTCTTTAAAATAAATCTAAGCCGATTTTGCCCGATCATTATCAACAATATGGATTCCTTCAAACGCAGCATGCGAGGAAGTATCTCGCGGGCCAGTATGGTAGTCCCAACGGAGGTGATGCGTTGACATCGCGTCCTTTGTAATTGCTACGTGAGGTTTCCTCTTTTTCCTCCTTGCTCTTGCTATCAGATTGAGGAGAGCCAATAAACTGTGTCACTATAAAAAACATTTCAGCTAAGAGTTGTTTTTAACTGCTTTTAAATATTACGCTAAGCTTAGGTACGCTGCGTGAGTGAGGGTACCGGGGGCCAAATCCGGGAGAAACGGGGGTTCAAAGGTTGACAACGCGCTTATGACTACACTGGTGTCGCAGCTGTCTATGGGCGTCGACAATCGCTTTCCATCAGGCGATCCGTCTGCTCGTCTGCACCCATTCACATAAGAAAAAGATTTAATTTTAAAGCTGGCTTTTTACGCCGATTTTAAACTTTATTTTGCTATTTGAGGACACGAATCAAATAAAAAGTAAATAGATAATTAAATTCAATTTCGCCTTTCTTCCATCGCCCGGTTGGTCTAGTGGTTTAAGTACCAGGCCGTGATTTCGGGGTCCTGGGTTCAATTCCCGGGCGAGCAAAGGTATGTTTCGAATTTTTCGAACATAGCTCGGGATTGTGATCAAAAATCCGCATTAGGCAAGCGTGGTGATTCAGCCTAATCCCATCATAGTAGCGATGACTTGATTTCTATGATGGAAGCCTTTGCCCTGCAGTGGGACAATATATAGGCTGATACTTTACTTTACTTACCGCCTTTCTTGATTTTAGGTATACGTAATAAATGACGAATTTTTAATATTAATAGCTTTAAAAAACATTATATTGTATGATTCACGATAGCAGCTAAGAAATGAAACGAGAAAGCAGTTATTCATGTCAACGTGTTTGTGCAAACTTATTGGAGATGTGTATCGTAAAAACGGCTCAAGAGAATTAAACCAATTTACGAATCTAGATTTGTATCGAAACTAAAGCTTACCACAGCTGGTATTATATTATGTAGTTCTATCAGTCGTATTGAGAATGGCAGTACAATTTAGCAAGACTGGTTTATAGGCAGGCCGTGATAGGTTACCGGCGAACTGTTAACAAACGTGGGCTTCTCGTATCGTTCTAATGACATCGGTATTTACTGGGCGTTAAGAAAATTACTTACCCTTGACTAATTTGTAAGCTCTAGTGACTTTTAAATTACCTATGTTGAGACTGTATTTCGTAGATTATGCATACTTACCTATTACCTACCAGATTGCTAACGTAATTAATGTAGGTATGTATCAAATGTTTACCTACATTTATGTCTATATTTTTCTATGAATATTAGGTCGACTTCAAATTCAGAGACCTATTTAGGGTTCCGTAGCCAAATAACAAAAAACGTAACGCTTATAGATTCGTCATGTCTGTCCGTCTATCCGTCCAACCGTCGGTATGTCACAGCCACTTTTTTCCGAAACTATAAGAACTTTATACTATTGAAAATTAATAAATAGATGTATTTTATTAACCGCATTACGTTTTTTACACAAATATAATTTAAAAAAAAAAATTGGGGTGTCCCTATTCTTATAACTGAAACTCTAAATTTTATACTTTGCGCAAGAGACGCTCCCAAAGTGACAATCAATATTCAAAAACAAGACTAACAATATAGGTGTACCAACTTAACTACTTAAGATTTTTTTTTTATAATTAATATTTTCTATTTATAGGAAAGTAGTGTCACGAATTCATTTAAAAATAATGATATTGATGGCCTTTACACTACCTCACACAATACAATTATTAATTAAAATAGATAATGCAGATTATTTCAATCCTCCTTGATCTACTAAATCTCGGCAAACATAATACCTATGCGTCAGCATCGTCTGAATCTCATATAATTATGGTTTATATGACTAATAATAGTCATAATTACATATTTCTACAGATGCGTCAAAATGGCTCTAAGATCTGATATTGCATAATTATGCCATATGATACTCTGTACTCCGTAACTGATGACTGGGGTCTATAATAGAGCCTTTGTATTCATAATCGAGGACCTGACCTTTATGTGGGTCAAAGTTTGCCTTTGCCATTGCCTTATTATACATGGACTTCATGGACCACCGGCTACGAAACATCAATAGATTGATGAAGCTCTTTATACCGTCTGAGGAATGAACTTCCTAATTCCTTTTCGTAACAAATAGATTTATTGATTCCCAACCAGTTGACGGTGGATCTTCGGTGGTCAGTCATGGCAAAAATATTGTCTACGCTTTGATTAATTTGGTAACCCGGCATAAATAACCTATAGTTGATATTTTTTATAGAAATCTTTTTCAGTTTATGCTTAAGTAAATAACACACTTATTTTTAAGTGTGTTATTATAAATAAATAACCTAATTCTGAATTGACTGAGATAAGTATTGGACTAGATCAGTCGCTATGAGATATGCAGAAATACCTACGTCGTAGAAGATAATTTCAGTTATAATAGTATATTATCTTTCTATATGGATCGGTTTCAATCAGTCATGACACTATATATAGCAAGATTTTATTGGAATTTTATGAAATTTCACAATTTATTCAAAAAGAGACGGAATTAAATCCTCTGAGAATTAGCGTTTTAAACGTTACATCCTCCCTTAATAATTTAAATTATAAACTAGCCCATTATTTTATATTTAATTTTAAGAATAATTTATAATTTGCGACCTGGTCGCAAAAAGGCTGGAAAGCACTGGTACAGATTTATTTAAAAAACAAAAAATTACTCGTTTTTTTCGAAGACACCAAAGTGACCGGATAATTATTACGGACTCTCACTATGTATAGAACCACTTCTTTATCGGGAATTAGTTTTAAATGTAAAAGTCGATAGAAACTAGGATCTTGCATTATGTAATGGAGTCCATAAACATTTAACAGCATTAAAAGAGACATTTACGAAGCATAAATAAGTAAAATATCATTAACCTGCTAATGAGCAGAACTATTAAATGATGGGTGAATTTCAACAAATGTAATTTATGTTAGCTTTCTTTTTTTTTCTGTAATGTTTTTTAGCTGTCGAGGTAGAAAATTACAACAAATCGTACAAGAGATGTTTCGGGTGCTCTATCTATGGCTTTTCGTTTTATACTATTCTTGGACACCCTGTATAATTGTATCTACATATGTATATCGGAAACTTAGACAAAATTGTCTAAGATCGGAAACATAAAATTTTCTCTTGGGATAAACACCCAAATGAAATATGTATAAATGTATATAGTATTATTATCTTATGGTATATATCTTCAATTATTTTTGTAACAACCTAATTAGATTAGAACGGAAAAACACAACGTAAACAAATTCTTTATCTTTAACTTAATAATTCCGATAAATTAAGATGAACTAGTTATTATTTTTGTTTTGAACACAGACATTTGTAACACGATTTATAGAACACAATAACAAACATATTTTCTCCTTGTTCCAGATAACTTTTGAACCGGCGGACCTGTCATAGACTAACGCGACTTGATAAAGACTTCTTTCTCCTGACTTCGCGCCCTTGGTCTCCTACTAATGTCATTGTCACAGACCAATAAGTGAACAAGTTGTCATTGTGTATTTGACAGTCGAGCTGCCCGCACGCGTCGACTTTCGATCTTGTCGAAGCGAAATCCAACAGTGTATGAACATTATGAGGATAGGATCTCTGAAGAGATAACATTTATTTTTGTTCCCTGTGTAGTGTAGTTTATTGTGATGGCGTCTTGGAAGTCATGTGGCCTGTGGACAGTGTGTGTAGTGTTGTGCCTGCTGGGCAAAATCTCGGGCTTGGACAATGGGTTGGCCCTTACACCCCCTATGGGGTGGTTGGCTTGGGAGCGCTTTAGGTGTAATACTGACTGTAAGAATGATCCTGACAATTGTATAAGGTGAGTAACTATTATTAATTATTATTCACTTTATGAGTCACCACCAAGTCATTAAAAGCCCACAAACGAGTACATCATGTATTACCTATTAATAATCGGAAATAATAATTTGCTATGGTTAGATTGAATATGAATAGATTGGAATAGATAAATCAAAATGAATAAACATTTATTAATCATCTTATTGTCATTGTAATTTTATGGCTTATTATGTGTAGGCTTTACCTGTTCGCTAATAGCGTACGTAATATTCAAAAATTGTTTCATTTCATTTAAATACTAATAACTTTTTATTGGTTTTTAAGCTATTAGTTTTATTCGGTGTTTTCGGTAATAACGTCCTAACAATATAACTACTATTATCAAAACTTTTGTCCCAAAAAGTCGTTAGTGAAATTTTCAACGCATTGGGGATGCCAAACTTTTTTCGAGAGTGCACAAAAACCTTAGACAATTTCGTCTTAGATAAAAACTGTACAGAAAAACGTTTTAAAAATCGAACCCGAATCTAAAAAAGTTTAGAATTATTACCCTACTTTTTATTGATATACAACCAGTGCGGATAAAGAATGGGATCAAAAAATGGCGACCTATCTATCCACTTCTCGCTCGCACACTATTTGCCCCACGAGTGCGAGTATAGACGCAAATAGTGTGCGAGTGAGAAGTAAATAGATACGCCGCCATTTCTGATCCCATTCTTTATCCGCACATGTTGTACCTATCCTGTAGTAGTAGCTCAGACACATATGCATATCAAAATACACGATTACGATTAGCGCCGTGGCTGGTACGTAAAGTATATGCCCTATATAATTTTGTTCAGGTTCGATTCCCTTCTAAGAAAAAATCGGTTTATGTATTTTTTTTGTTACCGCTTCCCATGCCTAGGTAAATCTTAAGTATTGATCAATGTAGTTTCTAATTTTGCACATTTATGGATAAGAGATTTTCAATAAGCAATAGACTTCATCTATTGCTTATTAAAAATCATTTGACCAAAAGTGTAAGTCCGAGGATGGCTCCCAGCACACCCAGACTTGAGACAATTTAGAATAGTTCGTTTACTAAATTGACTAGACCGGGAATCGAACCCGCCTAACGCGCTTAGGCTCTTTGGGCGCTTCAGCCACTGCGCCATAGACATGTAAAGAAACAAAGGCTACAACATTCATTATTTTATAGGAATCCATAAAAGATCGCAATGGATGTGGCAGTCTTTGCTTCTCTATCTAATTTTCTATAATGGCTCTACACCAAAAACCCGAGAATCTTCTCGATGGCATTATACTAATGGAAACCAAACATTTCATCATCATCATCATCATCATCATTTCAGCCAATAGACGTCCACTGCTGGACATAGGCCTCCCCCAATGTTCTCCACACAGATCGGTCCTGTGCCGCCCGCATCCAATGGATTCCCGCGATCTTCACCAGATCGTCGGTCCACCTTGTGGTGGGACTGCCACGGCTGCGACTTCCTGTGCGTGGCCTCCACTCCAGGACCTTTCTGCCCCAACGGCCGTCTGTTCTCCTCGCTATGTGCCCTGCCCATTGCCACTTGAGGCATGCAATCCTTTGGGCTATGTCTGTAACCAAACATTTCCCCATACAAAAATGATCAGATCAATTTTTTTATGGGATAGGTGGCAGACGAGCAGACGGATCACCTGATGGTAAGCGATTGCCGCCGCCCATAGACAACCGCGACACCAGTGGAGTCACAAGTGCGTTGCCGACCTTTAAAACCCCCTTTCCCCCGGATTGGGATTGAATGACGCAATTTGTATGAGAAGAAGCTTTTTTTTGCGATTCGTCCCTATGTTCCTAGGGGAAAAATTTTGTTTTTATTAGTATAATGCCCTCGAGAATTTTGTCGTGTATTCAAAAAATACTTATATTGAACCCTATGTTCATTTCAGTGACCGTCTGTTCCGGACAATGACGGACATCCTCGTGAATGAGGGCTACGCAAGCGTCGGCTACGAGTACATCAACGTGGACGACTGCTGGCCCGAGAGGGAGAGGGACGCGCGCGGCCGCCTTGTGCCAGACAGGGAGAGATTCCCCTACGGGATGAAGAGCTTGGCTGATTATGTAAGTAGATTTAAAAAATCATCGATGCGTATAAATAGCATGGACTAGCGTAGTACAACAATATTGACGACTGCTGGACCGAGAGGGAGAGGGACGTGCGTGGCCACTTCATGCCAAGCAGGTAGAGATATGATGAAAAGCTTGGCTGATTATATAAGTAAAATAGATAGTTAAGAGATCTGCGGAGATCAGTTCAAATTCAATTTGAGGCAAGCTTCTCTGTTCCTAGGATATCTCGCTATCTTTGTCGCACCAACCGCGACCCTTACGTGCGAGTAGAAACTGTGTGAATTTGCGAATACCAAAAAGATTAATGAAAAAAAATCAAAATGTAATCCAGTTTGGATTACATTTTGATTTTTTTAATACATTGTATAACTAGAGAATAGGTACAAGCTGTGTCTCTGTTCAAATTTCCATAATGATTAATTGCGTTTTTAATACTAAACAAATAGGCAGAAAATAGGTCTCTAACGTCGTAAATTTTACGAAATATAATCGCATATATTTTTAAGTGGGTAAATATTTGTAAGATAATGTTCTAACACAGACATAGATAAATACTTCCTTTATCCGAGTAACAGCAATGAAACGTCAAGATATTCTCAAATGGCAAATTTTTGTATTACGTTTGTATGGGAAACACGTTGTTCGCCGGCCCCTTAAACACCCTTCGATGCGTCTTAAATGAAGAACTCGTAGTATAGCAAACTGACGACTGCTGAGGACATAGGATGAAGGGCTTGAGTATGTAATAGATTCTTTAAAAAATATTCGATGCGTCTTCATAAATACTAGTAGTACATCAATGTAGGCGACTGCCGAGCCAAAAGCAAGAGATTCCCCTATGGAACGAAGAGCTTGGTGATTAAGCTAATCATTAAGGAATTCGTCTTCGTAGGAATGTATTCATAAGTACGATCGAGTTTTTCATTTTCATCCGCAAGTTCTTTCGGCCTATAATCAATACTAATATTTTATTGCTTTCCATAAGATCTACAAAAGGACGCGATTCATTATGCACTATTTACAATCGCTTCGCAACCTTGCACTACTTGAATTACTTATTTTACATAGGTCAATACCTAATCCATTTTAATTATTTAAAACTTAAATATTTAATAAGAGCGTAGGTGTGTCGATAAAGGAATTCTTTTCCTGATTTCTAGTTCAAGCCTAAGTTTACATTTGAATTGCTCGCGTTAAAAATATTTATGTTTATTTTATTCAAGTTTGACAGCATTGGTTTTATTATCTCCTAAATCACAGGACCAGTCGGTTTAAAAGATTTATAGTTGAGATTTAAGGCAGACTTCTGGGCTGGGTTAGATTGTAAAATTGCGTTTTCCAGCAACTTGTTAGATTAAATTTACAATTTATGTTAATCTATGATTGCTTTTGTCTTTATTGAGATCGCGGGGATATTAAGGTATTTACCTATCTTGAAAGGATAGCAGATCTGAATAAAATTGTGCTTATTATTCATCATACTTTAAACCTTAGTTATGAGAAAACTTAGTTTGATACCTACGAAATATGCCTAAAACTTTTAATCGGGACCTATTACATACCACGAACAAAAGTTACGTAAACATTTAAGGGCTACCTACTGACCACAGAACATTGGATTACTACATATTTCCTCAGTGCATAATTTTACATTGACAAAAAATAAATGAGAATCAGTTCAATATATTTGACACATTGTAGACTCTATGAGTCTTTGTCTGTAAAAAGAATCGAAGAATTTCGCAATAAAATTGCTAAGTAAACATTGAATTTCAAGCGCAAGGTTTGTCTACTCATGTAACATCGGTTTCGTGTATGCGCATCTATTTGCAGTGACACTTCTATTAACATTACAAGAATTGCAAGTCTTACTCGTGTCGTGTTTGCATACAGAGCATAAATATTAATTGCTATCAATAGAAGTTTATCACCTTTGATTAAACACATACGTACTCGTGTTTACGTAACATTTGCAACTTTATGTAATTAGATGTTTTCATTGATTAGTACAAACTATAATTTATCTCTTTTATTATCAAAGACACTATTTAGCAGTAGCAATATGGATTGATCCCACTTCAGAAATCCAAAAGCGATTCATATAATGTTTACGCATGTTTAGAATCCTGGCTTATCTGCACCAAAAAGTCTTCATCCTATTTCAAATAACATTTTTAGTAATTACCACGTTTAGGTAAATCAATTAATAAATAATCCTAAGATATACCTACACTATAGCATAGAGCTAACAGCCCATTCAACCATTCATTATATTGTAGTATTTTACAAAAAAAAAAGTTTATAGTCTTGTTACGGGTGAACACAAATAAATATTCAAGTACTTAAAAGATTCTCTTGCAAATGTTTTTGTACCTTGAAGACAAAGATATTCCTATACTCGTACATAAAAGTTTGACCTTTATAAACGAGAATAGCAAATGTCGTCATTCGTACCTTTTAGCTTCGTCGATTGATCCAAATGCATACACTATACTTACCTGTAGGGGTCAGATCGTTCTATATGATGTTGCCTGATATTTTATATTTATAAAACCAATACCCAATTCGGTTGGAAAATGGTATCAGCACACTTGTGACTCCACTGGAGTTGCGGTAAACTGCAATTGCTTGCCATCTGGCTCGTCTTCAGCACAAAAAACCTTATCGCAAACACCCAGTTCCAAGCCTCATTGATACTTTTATGGAGTAGTAACTACCACTGCAAAGGTTTTTCTCGTTACCTAACGTCTGTAATCCACATGGGTCTTTAACCTGTCATTGTGGGTCGTGGATGACTGTTCTTTGTCGCCGTTTCACACGGTGTCTGCGTAGAAATTGAGTCTGTTCTATTTCGTGACGTTGATATAAAAGTCAAGTTATGTAATGAAATTGATAAAGGTTGGAACGGATTGTGCAATGGTGGGGAAGAAACAGTAGACTTGTGTGAAGATATTTTGACTGATTTTATGTATAAGGAACATACACGTCGTGAGGATCTTGACTAAATTAAACCTAATATTTTTGAGAGAGAAAATTGGTTTAGTATCGCACTTTTCTGATAAAAAAAATTCTTAAAGATAAAACTAACTGATTTTCAATAATCTATGTTCGTCTTATTTCCCGTCCCTATAGTACGAGTATTTGTAGTTATGATAATGCGATGTGAAATCAAAAGATTCCTTTTTCGATTCTGGATTAAAATCTTAATAATTTCTGTAATACCTGGTACCTAAGTTGTAAATTTTGTGCAATAAAGTATATCTATCTATCTATCTACTCATAAGGTTGTTTCGTATAAATTTGTATAGGGTATGGGTCGTATGTTTCACGAATTTAGAATCAAGTCTTTCTTAATCTAATGACACAAAATTGTACAGGTATTTAGCTTCTCTAGATTTTCTGCTAATATTTGTGTTGTAGTTCCTTACATATTTATTTCCATACTATCAACTTCAGGCTTTGCCAATCTACACAACTCTATCCTCTGCCTTTAGACTCGTCTCATCGATCTTCTCTAAGCCGCAGTTAAATTCGTTTAGTTAACCTTTAGATAGATGCTAACAACCTTTCTAAACTGACATCACGTGTGTGTAACCAATCATACTACTCAATTGAAATGCATAAAATTTATTGATAATGACTTCTGCCTACCCCTATGTAACAACGGCCTTACGTGAAAGTTCGTTAAATGTAATTAGGCATTACACAAGTCGTTTAGCCGCTGCCGTCTTCATTTCGCACAATGTTCAATAATTATGTAAGTGTGAGTGCTACAATTAACAGCCGTTTGCACACTGATTAATCACATTGATCTGTTTTATTAATGAATTAAATTAGAAAAAGTTATTTTCGAAGGTCATTGTTTCCATAAAACTAGAAACTTTCGTATTATATTGTAATTAAGTTTAAACTGATTGCAGTCGCAAACGCAACGGGCAAGTGAATAATGCACATTCAAAAACTTTCAATGCAACCTCAAATTTGATTCGAACCGGGTTCTTCCTACCGTAGTCCTTAAAATACTCGCAAGTCAACTAATTTTGTGCAATTTGAGACATTCATAATAAATGTGCGTCATTATTTATATGAAAAGATGTAAGTAAAAGATCAAAAAGGAAGGAAGAGAATTTTATCAAAAAGGAATCAGATACCCATTGATGACTATTGACTATTCTTATTTGAAATATGCACTAGTATTTTCTCCGTAAAAAAATGTTTTTCATGGCTATTTTCTAGTTCGGCTGACTGTCCCTTACGCCTATCACAAGTTATGTGTCTAAATTAATAAACCGTTTTAATTACCGTAAGTTAATAAATAAATGAGTTACATTTAATCTTAATTAATTTAATAGCTTCCTCTGTATACCTACACTTTTCAAGATATATTTTTAAGGCCATCTCAAATGGCAAATAAGATTTTTAACCTTCCATGATCTATGTTTATGGTTATCGTCTGGAAACCATTAAAATCTCCGATTCACGTGAACCGGTAGTTCGTTGCTTATTAATGTCTAAACTATTCAATATAAGTTCCAAATCTGAGCAAATAAAATATATTTTAATGCAAATAAAATATAATCACGTTTTGGCAGTTTATTTTATTCCTATTATGCTCTTAAATTATGTTAGAGCTTTAAATAACATTTTTTTCCGCCAGCTATAAAAATACATTTACATGTTAATGGAATGGTGTAGACATATCAAATGCCATTTTTAAAACCGTTATAAGCCAATGAACTTTTTTATGTGCTTAGATATTTTAAGACTATTTACCATAAAGTATAAAACCATAATGCAAGATTTTGCTGTAACCTACCTACTAATCATTAATACGTATGCACCACAGATGCACGCCTTATTTATTAAACACCGTACTTTTTAACCTTCTTACTCCCTTATCGAGGGCACTTTACTGATAAAAACAAACATTTTCCCCCAGGAAAAATAGGGTTTTATCTCAGAATATAAAATCACCTCCCCATACAAAAGTAATCAGCTGGTTGGTTGTAATTGTATGGGGAGGCAATTTTTTTTGAGATAAGACCGTATGTTCCGTGGGGTAAAATTTTGTTATCATCAGTATTATGCCCTCGATAAGAGAGTAACACGGTTAAAAAAGCACGATGTATAATGCAGGTTACACGAAAACATATTTCTCTTCCAAAAATTTGAGGTGTTAAGTAAATTCCACACTTGGCATCGATTGATGCCCTGTGTGTTGATGCTCTTAATGATTTTTTTTTTAATCAGCCCATAAACTGTCCCACTGCAGGCAAAAGGCCTCCATGATAGGAATCAAGTTATCGCTACTATGATGGGATTACCTAGGCTTAATCACCACGCTTGCCAAATGCGAATTGGTGATCACAAACCCGGGCTATGTCCGAAAAACTCGACACATACTTTTCGCTCGACCCTGGAATCGAACCCAGGACCCTGAGATCACGGCCCGGTACTTAAACCACTAGACCTACATGGCGTTTCTGCTTGATAAATAACCTGTTTCAATGATGAAGTATCATCATTGAAACAAGTTATTCATCAAGAAAATTGATCAAAGGCTTTCCCATACATACAATATGTTTACTCCTCTACCTAAAGCTTGCCAGGAAGAAGTCCTACAAGCGATAAAGCCGTTTAAATACGTTACAGCAAATTACAAAACAAAAGCTCTATTTTAGGCATAATTTCAATATATTCGATAGAGTTTGCATCAAAAGTACCTACAATAAATTGGTTTTGGTAACTTTTACGGGACGCTTGTATAGTAAAAAATGGCGTGTAACCGATATTTTTTTGCGTTAATTTTTCTCTCAAACCGTCTTTCTTTTAAACCGACACTATAATGTACAGTCTAAATGAATCACTTCGCATGCAGAGGATGTGTACAGTGAATAAACGCACTTATACTTCAATTGTAAACCCTATTACATTCGTGTAAGAGGTGAGGTGCTTGGCTTTATTTCACGCGACTATGTTGTATGTATGCGTATGTTGGGAGTATGCACGCTAGTACTATGTTCTTTTATTCAACATTAGCATGTTGTTAACAAATAAAGTACAAGTTAAGAAGTTATCAGTTTCGTTAATCATTTATCGGTGGTGACTTTGCCTTTTGTCGCGGAGAAATTGCGTTTATGAAAAAGTTTGACATCACAAACAACAGACGGTGATATAATTTATTGCAAATTAAACTACAAATGAATTTTAAACAACTTAATCGTCATGTATCATTTATTTTAATCAATGAAATACTCTATTATTTGCCGCGAGAATTTTGTTTAGTATAGTACTCACAGCACAGATATTGTTCTAGTTTGAGACTAGATAAACAGTACGATCTCTTTCCTCATCTCTGTGCGTGTTTTCCAGTTTTCTCCAAAGTTGTCACTTTGGAGCTCCGGGTACGCTTGCACTATGATCTAAGATTCGTCTGGTCTTAATTACAATGAAGCGACTGCCATCTGACCCTTAAACAATGGCACCAGGGCAACCGAATCGTTGTTGTCAGAATCTATCCGAAACGTGCAGGTTTCCTCACTATATTTTCTCTCGCCGCCAAGCGAATGGTATAAATACGATCACTACCTCGCTTGCGCAGTGGTTAGTGGGTCGCACTTTTAGCGACGTATGCGCAAGAGGTCCAGGGTTCGATCCCCGGGTCAGGCCAAACATTAGTACCTAAGTTTTCGGTAAGAAATTCTTAGTGTTAGCCCGGAGTCTGGAAGTTGGTGGTCTTGGTACCCCCGTGCCTCGGAAAGTAAGTTAAGCCGTTGGTCCTGCGCCCGATCCCTCTTCGGTCGTGTCATGCTGGTGTTCCATCGGAATATGAGGGTAAGGGAATAGAGAGTGCACTTGTGTTTGCGCACACACTTGAGCACCTGCGTGCGTGGCTGATCGTTACGATCGGCCGCCGCAGATCGGTTATATATTATTATTTTAAATACGATACAGAGTTGAAACTTCCAGAAGTGCATGCTCAGATTCGAAACTACGACATTAACAGCCGCATTCAGAGACGTCATTTAAACTAATGTTCATTAACTTTAGTATCGGTAGTCTTTATCCCCCTTATTACAAATCGCGAACTAAGGACAGTTCCGGAACAATGGACAACATTTCAAAATTGCTAAGCTCTGAAACAAAAAATACCAATTCTTTGTTTACTTTTCCGCTGCTCGAATATATATTTATTCATTTTTTATATTGTTTATTTACTGAGAAAAAAATTAAAAACTAAAAAACGTAAGATGACGTCATCGGACGGCAGAATGTAAAATATTTCTTTGCTTAGCACATTATAGTTTTAAATTTACGAAATGCCAAACCCATGACATGTAACTGTCAAAAAAAAAGACAACTTGTCAACGTTGAATGTATGAATGACGTTGACAATGTTGACACTAGTATTATTTACCTTTGACAGTAGTACCTTTTTTTTATTAAAACAATGATAAGCAAAGGAATATCGCTGTATTCAGCCGTCCGATGACGTCATTTGGCGCTTACGTCTATTTAGAATAAAAAGAATTTCAATAATTATTTTATGCATGAAAATGGACAAATTTTGAAAAAAGAAAAAATATGGGTCTGTTCATTTTATGTCTACTTTCATATCAAAAAACAATATGGACATGTTAAAAATATGAAATGTTGTCCATTGTGCGAGCCCCTTTTAACATTGCTTGCTGGAACGAGATGACATGACATTTAGTACGGTAATAACTTTAGATCGTTATTAAGAATAAGGTGGTATGTGTATCAAAATAAGTGTTAATATTTTTTCTTTAGTAGCCAACTAAGTTAATCAAAGACTCTGAGTGTGGCAGTAAGCTACCCACTGCTCCGATTGAGTTTGACTGACGGCTTAACTTATATTGCTGCCTGTTCATAAACCTTGCAGAGGAGTAGACAGGTGCCTCTTCACAAAATTATTATGTATTGTTATCTAAGTATCATCTCAACACGTTTCGCAAACGTGTTCGAGACATTGGCGCACAGTGGGCGTGTTCAATGTAATCCTCGTTGTTTGTAATAAATTACGGCATAATCAATGCATGTCGGCTTCACGTCGTAGGAGGAAACCGGGGGATCCGAGTAAAGTTCTCACAAGGAGCTTTGTAAATATTCATTAATCTTTATTAGTCATGTCTTTTTACCTAGATTATAGAAAACTTTTATTAATTAAATCATTTCAAATATGTGTTGACAGGTGTAACTTATGGTATTTATTGAGAATTTAACTTAAGCTAAGCTTATCATCATTATCAGCCCATTTAAGTCCTTACTGCTGGGGCACGGGCCTCCCTCAATCACATGAGGGGTAATTGCCGTACTCACCACGCTTGGCAGACGGGTTGGCGAGGGTTTTGATATAAATGCAGAGTTTTCCTTCTCTGGGTGCTGATGATCATGCCAGCAGCCTTTACCTTAGTCGCCTTTTACGACACCTCGGTAAGAGTGAGGGTGGCCTATTCTACTCTGCCGGCCACCACACTTCTTAAGCTTCACCTCACTTGAAGCTTAAGCGGGGTCCACACTTCACTTGAAGCTTAAGATAGAGTGAATAAGGTGCTTCTGGATAAACCCTACCTTCGTAATAATAATCTTGTAAATAATAGCAAATGTTTAGGTACCGACTTAATCGTTACCACAAGAATGAATATTTACCTCCTGCAACTTTTACCCATAAACTTAGCAGAACCATTCTGCTTTGTTCTGCGAGAAACTTGAGTTATGGGTTGTTGCCGCGCAGTCGTGTTCAAACAGTTATGCATGCAGTTCTGTAACTACAAATCTATTATTGAATGGAATCACTTTTACTTGCAAATCTAGTCAAGTTTGTACATTGTAATTTGTTTACATTGTTAGTTGTTAGTGAAAGACGAATATCATTTAGTTATGTCTTGTTAACACTGGCGAAGTTTTAGAGTATGAAGGTTTAAATCCGTAATTCAATTGTTCTAAATGGGTAGCCACTTGAAGAACCTTAAGTGAAGCAGCGTTTACGCTGTAATTCTAGGATTGAGTGAGGGAACCGGAGGCCCAATACGGGGCGAAGGGGAGTTGCGGACTTGCGGGTGTTCAGGGCCGCGGAATCGGATCGGATTGATACCACGACCTCAAAGAAAACCGGCGTGAAGCAGCGCTCTGCTGTGTTTCGCCTCGTGAGGGAGGGTACCGGAGGCCCAAAAAGGGGGGTTAAGGGCTGTCAGCGCAACTGTCACTCCACTGGCGTCGTGGGTCTCTATGGGCGGCGGCAATCGCTTATCATCAGGTGTACCGTCTGCTCGTCTGCCACCTATCACATCAAAAGAAAGTAATTCGATGATATGGCATTGATCACAATCACAATACAAACACAAAGCGAACGAAAGCGCCCGGCGTTGCGGCGCGCGCTTCATCTGAGCGATCCACGGTAATGACAAAAAAATCCTCTCATACCAAAAAGATTAAAAACCACTAGTGTAAATGGATAGACGTTTGAATGCTCGAGTGAATGCTTCCGCCCATACAAAAAATCTCTAGATAGTTATGAAACAACGTCTCTGTGTTGAGGACCTATAAAGAAAACGTTCCATAATGAGAAAATAATATGTCGCATCCAAAAAAAGATTCTGTCACAACAACGCAATTCCGTTTCGTTCTTTGTCCTCTGGTTTGTATGTTCTTCTGCTAATTTTTTTTGGCCCAAGCTTTTCTTACATATACTTATACAGTTTTCACAATAATCCAGATGTAAATCATCAGACCTATAAGAGTTCAATTTATAATGTAGGTACAATTTAGGGTCTATAATTATGTCTTACAGAAGAGATTTTTGACTGAATGTGTAATAAAAACTTTACTGAAAGTCCAACAATAATTTTGCTTTACTTGGTGCAGCGACAGTAAATGAAAAGATATTAATATTATTTTAAACTCTGTCCACCTTATTACAAATCGCGAACTAAAGTTATTACCTTCCTAAAGCTCATGTCATCAAGTTCCAACATGCAATGTTAAAAGGCTGGGTCTGGCACGAGTTTTGTTCCGGGACTATAATGGGGGACTTAAATGCCTTAGTTGATATTTTTTATAGCAATCTTTTGCAATTTATTCTTAAGTAAATAACGCACTTAAAAGTTTCATCTCGTGTTCAGGCGGGACTCGAACCCACACCTTCCACAATCTGGGTGGATGTTCTTCCAGTTAGACCACTGAACGCGATACTAAGCCGACGAAATTTGTAAGTGCTTAATTCGAGATGAGCTGTCGATGAGTCCCGCCTGAACACGAGATGAAATTTTTAGAATAGAATAGAATAGAATAGAAAATATTTATTCAGCAACAACTTAAAACTAGTTACATTTATCTTAGAACTAAAAGAAACTTTTGTGCCGAAAACGTGACCCTCAGCATAATGCCAAGACATAATAATGCCGAGGCGCTGGTTTGAAGTGTGTTATTTACTTTTAATGCCTTAGTGACCTGCCACTAAAGCATTATAACTGGTTATTTAATCTAGATAATGTGGGCATTTTTATGTAATATTGCCGTTAGCGAAGTATTCCCTATATTTTACGTATCGTCGATAGTATCATGCATAGGCATAGCAAACATAATCGAGTCACCTGTTAATCACCAGTTTATTTATCGACACATCTGTCAATGTGCATGCCAAAAGCAATTAGCAGTTCCATCCATCAAACGCGCGATCAGTTTCACCCTCGTCTGGTGACACTGCGCAGATTAAGTGGATGCGTACCTTGCAAACTTGTCTAAATCATATTTTTCAATTTTGACATCTAGTCAAATATCGTCGCCCTGCCCAAATGTTTCACTGGTCGGATAACACAATTTTATTGGTAGTGACCCTGCCTCATAAGCCAAAGGCCGAGGGTTCGATCCCCAACCTGGACGAATATTCTTGTGTCAACACATATGTGTTGGTTCAGTGTTTGGGTGTTATATATGTTATAAGTATATATTTGTAATTCCTCTATTGTCTGATATCCGTAGCACAAGTCCTTGTCCTACTTAGTACGGAATTAGGTTAATGTGTGAGATGTTATATGAATTTGGTTATTTATTTAAATATCCTTTTTAGAGACAAAATCTTTCTTCAATTAAAAAAAAATGTATTTTGGGCAAGACGAAGATAGAGACCTATCAAAACAATCGAGATAGGTAAGTATTTTGTATAAAAAGGATTTTACATATAACTTCTTATCACTAAGATGTTTTATCAGTAAAAAAGTTTTTTGACTATTTTAATATGGGACTATGATTAACATAAATCAGATGTACATTTGTTATTGTTGATGAGTTTTTAAATGGAATAAAATGTACCTATTGGAATTCATTTACAAACTTTTTAATATCCATTATTTTATTGGGTACTTACATGTGAAAAGAAAAATTTATCTAGGTATACCAGAATATTGAAAAATATAATTGGAGACAAAGAGGGTCGCGCGAATGAAACACCATTATTCTCTAACCAAAGTGTTCGCATCTTAACAGATGCGCGTGAGCAATTTTGACGCATACGAGTTGTAATTGAGAGTTATAGCAGATGATCTCGCGATTGTACGACACCGATTGTCTCAGTGATATACCTATGTAGATCATGCTAAAATAGAGATTAATGTGTGATTTATTGAATTAAGATTTTTGTATTGTGGTACTATTATACAAGGTTTTGACAATTATATCTGGTAGAAAGCGACAATGTTTATTGATTTTCTGCGTGTATATCATGTACAAGAACTATACCTACCTACAGTTGTCATAATCCCGTTTTAACCCCAGTTTCGTGCATAGTTGTCTCTTTGGAGCCCGGGGGGTAATTTTAAGATTCAGGATTTCGCAGATGTTCATGGGCGGCGTTGTTTACATTCCATCAGATGACCCGCTTGCTCATTTTTCGCCTCTAGCATTAAAAAAGACCAAACCAGCTGAATAGTAGATATGCAAATACGTTTTAAAAGTCCATGGATGGAGCATGCTCGGACTCAAACCTACGACCCCCTGACCTGAAGGCGCACGATCTTATCCACTGAGCTACCATCGCTCTACTTACAAAATGTTAGCTTCTTTCTTAGAAGGCATATCATGGAACATCTCAACCCTAAAGAACTGTTGTACCCTCTCTAACCATTGCAAACCTACTCACGAGTCTTCTCAGCAGTCTCAAAAACATCCCATCTCATCCTATACAAAAAGTGATCAGCTGATTGATGCAATTTTGAAGATATTTTTTTTTCATATTTCACCATAATGTTCCTTAGGTAAACATGCTTGTTATCAAGAGTATAGTGTCCTGGAAAAGATACTAAGGCTCAATTCATTCAATCTTTATCCGTGGATAAATATATGGTATAACGTCAGATTTGTATAGAATAACAGCGCTATACCATAGATTTAGTATCGGATTAAGATTGGTCAAATCAGCCCTAAGACTTAGTAGCACCCGGTATAGTAGAATTAATAGTACTTTTAAACTCGATTGCTCACAAATGCACCGGTAATGACCACGAAGACGAGACCATCGAACCGCTGCGAGAAAAGCAACAAGCCTAATAACTTAATGAGATTATCTCACAGCTGCGTGATATCTGTTCAAATACCTAGTGATAGTGAATTGAGTTAAACGCCCGCATACGTTATAAGCATCACAGTTAAAACAAATTAACAGTGAAGTGAAGAATGTGATGTGTGAAAAGAGCGTGATTGCACGTCATTGCGTATTTGCTTCGCTCTATTTTATGCCAAGCGGTAAAAAAGCGGATTTTCTGATTGTAAATTATCACAACCGCCAGTGAATATTTGCAAGATAGATTTGATGATGCGTTGCCAGCCCTTTGAGGCGGTCGAGAAGGGAGTTTCTTGAACTTTTTTCTAAAATAATTATTAAACTTAGTACTAAATTATTTGACCCAATTCTATACTCGAATCAAATCAAGCCATGATTCCGTTAAACGATATTCTTTCTATGACATATTTATATAAAAGATAAGCGCCCTCATACTTAGATATATAAATTGAAAGGGAATGGAAATAAAATGAAAACAAGTACACCTGATTTATTTTGTTTTTATTTGCTCTTTCCTGGTGCCACAGAATACCAAAGCCATAGCTTTTCTAAGCAATGTGGTAATAATACCATAGCATAAGCTGAGTGGCAACCATTTAGGTAGCATATGTTAGATTTAGTATTAGTATTAATTTGCTTATATAATTTGGTTATATTTGCTTCAAATGTATATATTTTTTAATTCCATTTCACAATGCAAGAATTCAGAACCTGGCACCTGACGTTCTTACCGACATCATTAAATTACACTGAATCTATAAAAAAAGTTGAATTGAAATAATGGCTCAGTTTTGTGAGTTATTTCGTTAACTCAATAACATCTGCTCGCTGCTGTTTGCAAGAAAACAGTATCCTTATATCGGCTTTCTTGACTCTCTTGAAATTGCATTTCTTTAATCTTCATAATTAGAATAGCAGTCTTCAAACTTCATTATAGTTACAGGCCGCGGTAAGTCTAGCGGTGACCTTGAGTGCGCAGAAATCAATTTTAGTATAATGTGAGCTGTTTTACAAGTGCGCAATCTAACGCCGAACGCTACACTTAGGTGTCGCGGCCTGTACGAACCAAAGCTACAAGCGATGTAAAAATATTCCTTGCTGCCATTCAGAAAGTTGTACGTACATGCTATCATGCGTCGATCAATTACAACAATCATATACGTCCACGTAATTGAAAACTACTGTTATGCAGCGAAAACCTGCCATTCATCAATCGTAATTAATAATCAAATTTAGATTGGATCTTTTGAAAATTAATTAAATACATATGTACTCACTTTAGCATAATATGAATCAACATTAAAAAGAAAGTTTAAAATCGTATGATTTTTCTTTGTTTTAATTTTATAATCTTCCATACATCTAATCAAAACTGTCTTTCTTCCAATGACTCTCACCTTATTTATATTATAATAATGAGTAGAGATTTTAAAATACATTTGGTTTATTATCTTGATGTGTGACTGTCTGCATTATTTTGCCAACTAATTATAGATTTTCGTGAGTCGATGTCAAAAGACTGCCTTTATATCTTTATTGATATATTTAATAACTTTTAGCGCCTATTATAATTATAGCTTTAAAATTATAATCAAGATTAATATATAAATTTTCCTGTTGTACTTTTATTATAATTTATGCATATAAACTGTTAATTACCAAGCCTCTAGACAAATTTATTATGATTGTTACTTCCAAGGTACAATTATATGGACATTTTATATTTAATATTATATTTTAAATCTACGTCTGTAAACATAAAATGTCACTTATTCTGCACGTAGTTGGTTGATCTAATTGTATCTTTACATCGTATTTTTGTGGTTATTTTGCCGACGTTTTTTTAAATAGATATTTAGAAAAAGTCCTTTTAGAAAATTAGATCAACAAAATAAGCGAGAAAAAAGCTGCCGAGTAGGCGTTCCATTTTTCATTCGTTGCGTAAGTTTTTTTTAAAAAAAAAGCCAGTTCGGCTGTTGTAGGCATAGATAATACATATAAACTGTTGTAGGTGGGCAAGATCTTTTTCGACCTGGTCTATCCAGCGATACCTTGGGCGTCCCACCGGGCGATTGCCAGTTGGTCGACCCAGGTATGCTCTCTTCTCTCGACTTCACTTCTTCAGCTCGATCCGACTCCATTCAGAGGCAGAACTTTTTCCGTGTAGGAGTTCCTATACGAATGTTCCGATCCTACTGTAAAAGTTCGAATGGTGTGCATAAACTCTATTCTCAGCACCAATAGAACAATTCACGATTGAACTACGAAGTCAAATGTATCATAGACAATATTTTTAAGGTATCATAGACATTTTTGAAAATTCTGCAGCGATCGAATTTAATATCCAACATACTATTAATTTTGCTTAGTATGTCCAATAATTTACTAAATTTTATTAGAATATTTAATATTTTAATATTTCGTGTACTGTGTCGGGTGAAACGGAACGCGCCAAAGTCAACGTAAAATTTTATCTTTACAAAATTTTAAATTCCATTTTGTTTGTTTGTTGCGTACCTAGGATGGCCAAATGGTCGAAGGCCAGTTGGCCGTCCAAGGTACCGACGGAGAGACGAGGTCGAAAAAGATTTGCGTACACTTCTGGCGGATGACTGACAGGAGGTGGCGCAGGACCGGCTAGATGGAGACTTTTATTATCGGAGGCCAAGGCTCACTTTGGGTCGCTGCACCAGCCTAAGTTAGGTAGTTTTTGTATGTTCGATTTGGTGAAAATTTTGAAACAGAGATGGAAAACGTGCAACATAAAAAAATTGCCAGCCCGGAGCAAAGGCTTCGGCTGGTACAACTCGTGGAAGCTGATTCACAGCTACGGTTGGGAATATTTACTTCAACTTTCAATCAGTTAGATTTTCCTATAAAATACAGTACTCTTTCTAATCAAAGAGTACTTCGTATTTAAAATAATGTCATATTTGTTGTCAGATAACCTCAAAATTAAGTTCTACCGGACCTTAGCACTCGAAGTGTTCGAACGTAGATCTAGCGACGTTCAATCGAACTATTTCAATTGTGAAGTTCTAAGAATTAAGACAAATTAAGTTTCATTGGAAAAAAGTTCAATCTTCGAACTTTTTTCGAATGTGAACTTTGTTCGAGTGGCCTTAGAAGCGTGCCCCTGATCGTGGCCGAGCCAGCGCAGTCTCGCTGACTTGGTTTCGCCCATTATATTTGGTTCAGCCACTAGCTCTTCTAATTTTCTATTATATGTTACACAAGTGCTTAAGCTACTTAGTACGGTATCAGCTCAATGTACGAGATGTTGTATGAGTTTATTTCTTAATTCTGTCACACGTAAATAGGACGGTGCTTTCTAATCAGCCGGTAGCGTCGCTCACTCCGCGGTTCACTCTGCGGTGAGCGCCTCACTACCGCGATTGCATCGCGTTTGATTTGCGGTCGCGAAATTAAAGATAAAAGAAGATTCGCTAACTCTCAATCCGACTTCCTACTTAGTTATACATAATGCTAATAATATCCTCCAACCGATTTCGGCTTAGGCGGCCAATTTCACCTATCAGCGTAAGTGAGTTCACTTATGCAGGATATATTATAGTGCTCAAGTGTGCGCGCAAACACAAGTGCACTCTCTATTCCCTTGGCCTCATAATCCGATGGGACACCAGTGTGACACGACTGGAGAGGGATCGGGCGCATGACCAACGGCTTAAAGTGCTTTCCGAGGCACAAGACCGCCAACTTCTATCCCCTTATTACAAATCGTGAACTAAGGATAGTCCCGGAACAAAATTCGTGCCAGCCCTCTTTGACATTGCGTGTTGGAACGGGATGGACTGACACAGACAAACCGGGCTGGTACCGGGCCCGACCCGGGGATCGACCCCAAGCGCGGCCGTCGCTTTAAAGTGCGACGCATTACCCACTGCGCCAACGAGGCAGTCAATAGTTACACTCACGTCGTTTCGGCACATCAGTGTCACTGTATACCAATAGATGGCGCTAGGTGCCGATTGCATCGCGCAAGCGATTTGTATTTTTGGATTAATAAGTAGCAGCACTTGTGTCTACAGCGGAAATACAAAACCTAAACCCAGACACAGATCAAGCAACTGTTCATGACACGAATCCTCCTCATCTTTGCGTGTAATTCCCAGTTGCGTCCAAAGCTGTCACTCTGGAGTCCAGGATACATTTGGACCATGACTCTTGATTTCGGGAGTCTGGTAACTACAATGTAGCGACTGTCGTCCGACCTTCGTAACCCTTTAACAGTGGAACCAGACCAACTGAATCATGGTTACACGTTTCAGAAACTATCCGCAGGTTTCCACGCTATATTTTCCCTCACCGACGAGCTAACGGTAGAAATTTTGAAAGGTTTGACGACCCGATTGGAACAGTGGTAGTTAACGCTGCCTCTGATACAATTGTTGCGGGTTCGATCCCCGCACAGTACAAACATTTGTGTGCATGAACATGTTTGTTTGTATTGGTCTGGGTGTTTGCTATGTATTATAAGTATGTATTTACAAAAGAAAAGTATTAGGATATGTATATATTTGTAATCCCACTGTTGATTCTGATATTCGTAACACAGGTGCTTGAGCAGCCTATCTCGGAATCAGATCAATGTATGTGATGCTGAGAAATATTTATTATTTATTTATTTATTGAATATGCACATAGATTTGAAAAATCAAGAGGAACATGCTCGGAATCGAACACAGTCCCCTGAGCTTCGCTGTCATGTCCATGACAGAATTCTTGAAAACAAAGAAAATACAAATAATTTTTATTCGCTTTTCGAATAAAGAAAGAGACAAACAATTACCAATTTTTAGTTATCATTAAATAGGTGTTTTTATTGAAATATTTATTTTAAATTATTTAATTAATATGCCGGAAGTGACGTAGTCCTGAGGTTCACCGTATTGTGATGTAGATGCTATACGTCCAATAAAAAAGTCAATATTTTGCCGTGTCATTATGATCAGATATTACTTTTTTTTTTAAATCAACGTGAGCAAAAGCGTTATTAGTTTGTCGTGCCGAGTGATGACGTCACAGGAGGATTTTTACTTTTGTATTTTTTTCTCCATAAATAATTGATTAAACATTCTGAAGGTATTTTTTAAACATTTCTATGAATTTAATCTAGAAATAGGTGGTATTTTTATTTCTGAAAATGATTTTTTGTCGTATCGTCCATTTGCAACTATTATGACGTGTGTGTGTGTGTATGTCGTGACATCTAGCGTAAACTCGCCTTTAAAGAAGATAACAAATCATTAATCCGACTTCCTACTCTGTTGTTCTTGAAAACAAAGGATTTGTTTTTGTACCGACGACTGCAGTTGCAACTTTGTATGCAATACGAATAGAGAAGGCTGCCTTTAAGCGCATCTGGTGCACGTTATAAATAGACACCACTTTTTCTTGGCGATTTCTTTTCGTTTTTGCAGGTCCAGGTGGAAGTAACATTCATTTTTGACGACCACTTTTGAAAACAGACTTAGTGATATTAAATTATTAGTATAAATATTACTTGTATGAAATAAATAACATACTCAATGCCGATTACGGCTACGGCGGCCAATCTCAAGGATCAGCCACGTATGCAGGATAAATTGTAGTGTTCATGTGTGTGCGCAAACACAAGTGCACTCTAGAGACCCTTACCCTCATATTCCGATGGGCCAGTACTGTGACACGACCAGAGAGGGATCGGGCGCAGGACCAACAGCTTAAAGTGCTTTCTGAGGCACGGACGTACAATACCGGCAACTTCCAGACTCCGGGCTGCCACTAAGAATTTCTCACCGATAACTAAGGCACAAATTTTTGGCTCGACCTGGGGATCGAACCCGAAACCTCTTGCGCAGCCGTCGCTTTAAAGTGCCACCCGAAAAGTGCTTTAAAGTGTCCGGTCGTGTCACAGTAGTGTCTCATCGGAATATGAGGGTAAGGGAATAGAGAGTGCACTTGTGTTTGAGCACACACTTGAGCACTATATATTATCCTGCGTACGTGGCTAATCGTTCATATTGGCCGCCACAGCTGTAATCGGTTGGAGGATATTATTATTATACGCGCAATAAGTATAATTCCCACGAGATGTATTCTAATATGTTCGACGAAACGCACAAACGTTTTCAACCTACTTGTAACAGCTGTTAGTAAAAACAGTAGACACAAAAAGTGTATCATTCTTTTCGAAAATCGAAGTGAAAGTAGCCTCCACTCACGTGACGCAATGCAGCGGCTAATGATTTGATAACGCCAATTCTCTATTATGTGTAAATAACGATCACATTCTTATTTACTAATGATGTGCAGAATCTAGGTGTCACTGTTCTCCTTCCGATATTAGCGATTGAAGCTAATAATCAGGGACTGGACTAATAATTGATGGATGTATAACCATGATTGTTCTGCGAGTCTCTGTTATTTATTAGGATACTAAAAAAAACATTAACTAGCCGGACAATCCCCAACGATCGTGTAGTCTCATAATAGGGTATTTCCTACCTGAACCTATTATGAATGACGCTTCAATGAGGAAAATTCCTGAAGGAACCAACCCATACACAAAATGGTGAGAAAGCCTTCTAATGAAAGTATGCATTATTGGATTTAAAGAGAGAGAAGAGAGTAATTCTCAAATAACTAAAAGCCTAACTTTGCGAACAAATGGTCTTAACATTATGGCTTTAAGATAAAGCCTATATTGTCTTTGGCTCTAGCACAATCTTACTAGTATTTTTCTTGATTTCATGAACTAGTTGTTGGATTATATGACATGTTTTTATGCAGCTAATTCGAATCCTTATCTGTTTTTCTTCAATCATTGCTCGGTATTATTGCATCGAAACCATACGGTAGCATCGAGTCACATCCTTACTCGCTTCTATTTACTTTTATTTCTGGTGTGTTATCGCATGTTTGATTATGTTTTATAATATATAATGACTCTTTATCTCGCCGTGAGAATGTTGGAAGAGAACTTTTGTAGGATAGGAAATTTAAAAATGAACTTTTATAAAAGTAAGGTTTTGGGTATTAGGTATTAGTAGGGGTATTCCTACCTACTCAAATTTTCTCCTCGATAGGTAGGGGGAAATTTCGATAAAATTCACCTTTCCGTTCTGGAACCCAATTCTCGTACTTTTGGTATTTATGAAAAATCGATATGTATCGCAAAAACATAGTTCTTTTTGTATGGTTTTAATCTCGGAAAAGACTACCTCGACTAGAATAGTCTAAGGCGTTGATACAGGCGTTCGATCAGAAACGAGCTGTAGAAATAATAAAACTGAGTAGAAGACATGTTAGGGCACTCACTCGGACCCTCACGGGTCACTGCAAATAAACAAGCACCTGCAGAACATGGACCTTTCAGATCCCAAAATCTGCAGGTTCTGTCGCGAGGACGAGGAAACGATTATCCACGTCCTCGGCGAGTGCGTAGCGCTGCACCGCTGCAGAAGCCGGCACCTGGGAGCACACATGATCTCGGCAGACGAGATCAAAAGCTCCCCCATCAGCTCTATTATCGGGTTTATCCTGGAACTGGAGCTACATGAGGTACTGTAATATGTTATGGGGCTGCCACAATAGATCATATACTGGTCGCATGTGGCTATGAGACGCAAGGCTCACCCCATTAAATAATAATAATAACGGTTTTAATCTGCAATGTTTTTTTTATATCGAAAATCCCGAGACTTCAACTGCTGGTCTGTAATTCATCATTTAGAGTTAAGGCACTTGTGGTGAATGGGTTAGCATTAAGCACATTATGTAAAATCGTCATTTCGACTAACTATTGCAAATAGCAAAGATGAAGTCTTTAGTTGAATGAGTCGGGCTAATGGGTCAATTATTTAGTTAATTACTTTGCTTCTAAAATGATGGTTTTGCACAAGATGTTGGTAGGTAAGTACCTAACTTAATTTAACGTTCACCGATATTTAAGTGTTACTTCTACACCCGTATATTGTTGCCACATTGTTGCAGTCGTGAAAGTGAACTCAGTATTTGACAGTACCGCCACGCTAACTGACAAGTTCAATGGCCATTGATTAGAAAATAACCGAATTGTAGAAAAAAGTATCTCTCGAGTCGAGTAACCCATGGATTTAATTCAAAATCAAGCATCAATCAATTAGATATTTTATGCATTTAAATGAAGAACCTTCCAAAAATATCTAAGCATTTGACAAAAATCACTATGTACCTTCATTTATTTATATATTCTCGTACAACAAATGAAAATGCACCATTGCATATACTGACTTCGGCGCAATTGCCTTTTATGTTAAGATATATTTGGTTAGTTTGAATGCTAGAATCACTTTGGTACGGACTGTATCTTCTGTGAAAATTTTGCATGTTGCTGTAACTCGTATGAAGTAAACTAAAACATACTTATCATTATGCGGGTTGAAGAGTTAAAGTTATAAAAGAGTCTGAACACTCAAGTTGTTGAAGATGAACTTAATCATACATTATCATTCAGTGAGCTAATTGAGTTAAAGAAATAAAAGAGATACCTAAACCGAAAAACAGAGATACCTAACCGTTTCGTCATTATCTCCTGTTACTAAAGGTAGTAATTGACAGATGTCGAAATTGAGATAGTTCATATTGCCGATTCACAGTGGATGTACACCACTCTTTACATTTCGATCGGTGATATATTTTTCGCATATCTAATGGAATCTTAAAATACCAGTCTGATTACTCACTCAGACCACTCAACAGTGTAGCTGTAATATATTTTTAATATTCATAAAGTGTTATAATATCCGACGTGCAACTTCTTAGATCACTTGAAAATATTCTAGTTTTTCGATGGACAGATCGTTTCACAACGTGTGTGTTGCGTACGCGTTGATCGTAGTTAGTGCATAATATGATCGTTTGAGACGTTAAACGTATTTAACTGCTTTCAGCAAGTGATACTTTAAATGTGCGAACTTAATGGAGTTTTCTAACGCACAAGTCTATCTGAAGATAGGGATGGTAGCACCAATAGTTGATATTTTAATAGCAATCTTTTGCAATTTATTCTTAGGTAAATAACACACTTAAAAGTTTTCATCTCGTGTTCAGGCGGGACTCGAACCCACACCTTCCACAATCTGGGTGAATGTTCTAACAATTAGACCACTGAACGTGTTACTAAGCCAAATAAACTAATAAATAATAACAAATAAACTATAAAAATGTCAACTATTTTAGCAGTCTCATCTTAACTGGTGGTCAAATATTTGTAATAATATTTCCACTGGATATTGGAAATATAACTACCTACAATATTGATGAGACAATCGACAGCTCATGTCGAACTAAGCACTTACAATTAACCATAGCACCAAGTTGACGCGTCTTAGAATCAAAATGTCTTAAATTACAATTATAATTTTTATCATTTTCTTTTTTCATTTAACTTATTTAACAAAAAAAATTGTAAGCATCACAAAAATCGGGCGTCGGATTGTATGGTCGCTTAGAACATCTTCTACAGTAAGAAAAAAATAATGAAAGCATTTGAACTTACCCTATAAGATTTGCAGTCAAGAAAGACTAAATCGAATGTCTGATTTGAAATACTTTTGATCGTCAAGTTCCAACTTGAAGTTGAAACATTAAATTAGAAGAGAAATTAACTTCTTACCAAGGAAACTTTACTATTTTTAACTTTGATTTTAATGATTCACAATACAATCATTTTACAAGATAGTGTTACAACGTAATTGAGACAACCCTAACGATTGTGCATATGATGTGATAGCGAAGGATATATGTTACAGACATTAGCTCGGCCATATATTTCAAACCAATATCGTAAATGTCCTTTTTAGGTGTTATTGCGTTCTCAATGGTCATAATTCAATAATATTTTGGAATGATATTTTGATTTATGTTTAGATTATCAGTTTTCCCGTTGTTGAAAGCGACAATTAGACACTGATATCATCGAAACATGTTCTTGCAGTGAAATAAACTTATATTGTAAAATTGTATATCGTGATAGTAATGTTGGCACGCACTTATAATTTTAAAGAATTACAGAAAAATTTTTTTTTTATTTTAAAAAAGGGCCCCTCTGGACTTAAACTATTTAAGGCGACGGGTAGCCCTAACTAGCGGCACCATTCGTTTTTAATTGTTAGCTACTAAACCAGATCTATTTTAAACAATTTCGGGGTTACAACCTCTCGGTAAACACTTATACTATTTATTAATTAACCATGCACAAATGTTGGGTCCGTTTTTGTACGCGAAAAATTGATTACCGCCAAAGACAGTTTTAGCGTGAATCCATTTTTTGTGTACAATGTTGGGTCCGCATTTGTGCATGGTTATTTAATAGATAGTGTAAGTGTTTGCCGAGAGGTTGTAACCCCGAAATTGATTAAAATAGATCCAGTTTCGTAGCTAACAATTAAAAACGATTGGCGTCGCTAGTGTGCCCTACTCGTCACCTTAAGGCTGGTGTTGGGGATTTAGGCTAGCCACCTAAGCGGTCAAACTATCTTGGCATTAGGGAAAAGCATGATTTTATGTGAATGATTTTATGAGTGCGTCCTTCCGGTCATGACTTACGGTGCCGAGACGTGGACACTCACGGCTGGACTAGTCCACCGGTTCAAAGTCGCTCAAAGAGCTAAGGAAAGAGTTATGTTCGGAGTATCTCTGAAGGACCGCGTCAGAAATGATGTAATCCGACAGAGAACCAGAGTCACCGACATAGCCCACCGAATTAGCAAACTGAAGTGGCAGTGGGCTGGTCATATTAGCCGCAGAACTGACAGCCGTTGGAGCCGTAAAGTCCGTGAGTGGAGATCGCGACTCGGTAAGCGTAGTGTAGGACGCCCTGCGACAAGATGGGATGATGACATTCGAAGGCTGGCTGGCGTAGGCTGGATGAGAGTGGCCGAAAATCTGGAGCAGTGGCGTGCATTAGGGGACCTATGTCCAGCTGTGGACGAGTGTGGGTTGCTGATGATGTGAAAAAAAAATATTAATTGACAGCCAGTCCGACTTACCTCATATTTTTGTAGTTACAAAGTTTTTTGGTTTGTTCATTTGTAATTAATTTTGTTAATATTTTCTTCAAAGGCAGGATATTTTGATCGTGCTATCAACATTTTGGTCACGTGACTAGCATTATTGTTTATGCTGACTGTACAGAGATAATTTTGTTGGATGTCTCAATCCCAACTGTGAGTCGAATTGATGTATTATCCTTATACCCATCATTTGTGCACGTTGCGATATCTATGAGTTGGGAATGTTTGAAACAGTCGCGGCACAATTGGACTCGGTCTCGTTGCTCTTTGCGCGGTTGCAACAGTGCGCAGGCGCGCCGTGGGCCTAGCTCGACCCCTGACCTGTTGATTTGAAAGACATTTCGGATTGCTGCTTTATTGCTTATTGTTCTGATGATCGAGTTTCCTTATTTGTATTAGAAGTTCTAGTTAGATTAATTACCGATGTCATTTTGTTTTTATTATAGTCCTTTTGTTTTAGCATGATATCGCTACATTATACCTTAGGTACTTAAAATTTGCATGCCAAGTTTGGCAAAATATGAGAACAGCTATTATATTGAACAACCCATGTATATACCATATTTAAAGCAAATAAAATTATTCTTATTCTTATCGTTGACCGACTGCCTCGTTGGGGCAGTGGCTAGTGTGTCGGGTTTGTAACCCGGGTCGGGCCAAAATTTGTACCTGAGTTTTTCTGCTAAGAAATTCTCAGTCTCAGTCCGGAGTGTGGAAGTTGGCGGTCTTGTACCCCCGGGCCTCGGAAAGCACGTTAAACCGTTGGTCCTGCGCCCATTCGTGTCACACTGGTGTCCAATCGGAATATTAGGGCAAGGGAATAGAGAGTGTACTTGTATTTGCGCACACACTTGAGCACTATAATATATCCTGCGTAAGTGGCTGAACGTTGAGATTTGCCGCTTTAGCCGAAATCGGTTGGAGGATCTTATAATCGGTGAGAGCAGACAGAGTTATACGTTAGAAAAAACTAACATAAATGTATAGATTTTGAAATCTGTGGCCCATGTCATTCTAAAGCGAAAAGATCATAATTGTGATTAATTGAAGAGATTTAAATAGACATGATCGTAATTATCATTGCTTTTAACAAAGATCACGTATTTGCTACTAGTACAGAGCTAATTTACCTACTTATTATTGATTAAACATTTTAAAATGGCTTCCTTGAGTGCACTACGAAGATATTTCAAACTGTGCCAGTGCTGGGCACCCTGTTGACGCCCTGTTGGTCTAGTGATTTAAGTACCGGATCGTGACGTCGGGGTACTGGGTTCGATTCCCGGGTCGAGCGAAAAGTATGTTTCGAATTTTTCGAACATAGCTCGGCATTTGGCAAGCGTGGTGATTAAGCCTAATCCCATCATAGTAGCGATGACTTGATTTCTATGATGGAGGCCTTTGCCCTGCAGTGGGACAGTTTATAGGCTGATACTTTACAGTGCTGGGCAAAGTTTCTTGCTCTTTAAATATTTTTTTAAAAGTCAAACGCTGGAGCTAATGAACATAATTAAAACTCTTAATACAGATATGTAAGTAAACAATTAGTTCATCGTCAGCCCATTTAAGTCCCCACTGCTGGGGCACGGGCCTCCCTCAATCACATGAGGTGTAATTGCCATACTCACCACGCTTGGCAGACGGGTTGGCGAGGGTTTTGATATAAATGCAGAGTTTTCCGTCTCTGGGTGCTGATGATCATGCCAGCAGCTTTACCTTAGTCGCCTTTTACGACACCTCGGTAAGAGTGAGGGTGGCCTATTCTACTCTGCCGGGGACCACACGGCTAAACAATTAGTTAGCGTTTGTAAATATTACTGAAACATTAAACAAAATAATGTATTGGTATGCAAAGTTTATTGACACTTGTTATACAAAGTACATGACATGTACTACATTGTAGTCAAAAACATGTTTAACATGGCAAAAATAATAACTAGGTATGTTGATATAGAACAATGCTTATCGATAAGTAGAGAGGAATGTTTGGCTAAAAATATAAAATCATTCGAAAATATTAACATATTTTAGCGACTTCTGGACTTTCTGTTCTAATTCATACAATTAAATACAACATCTCATACAAACATTGACCTGATTCCGTACTAAGTATCTTAAGCACTTATGTTACGGACATCAGACAACAGAAGAATTACAAATATATACTTAAATACATATAATAAAGCCAGACATTGAACTAAAATGTCCAAAACAATAGGTGTAAACATTGATTTAAGAGTTGAATAAACTTCGCCAGCCGCAGTCACAAGCATATGTGAAAACACAAAGACCGTTTTATTTAAATTTGCATTTAACACGTTTTACGCTAGAGGCTAATCACCTGAGGACAAATTATTTCGTTCATAAGTATGAAACAAAATCATAAACAATAATTTTATTTCCACAACACGATACTTCTATTAATGGTTTAAGAAAATGGCCTGGTATCTACTTGCCAAAACAGTGCGTCGAACATTTGTTTGCACTCGCGGTCTAACTGTAGAAAATGCAGAATAATGAAAGAGAAAATTCATATTAATGAAATATATTAACATCATTAAAACACGTTCTGGCGGAAGAAATCTAGATTAAAAAATTAACACAAAATGATCGATAAGTAAAATACTACGAACTCGATACCGTTAGACATAGGGTGACCAGTAGTGGTCGCCGTGTGGTCCCCGGCAGAGTAGAATAGGCACCCTCACTCTTACCGAGGTGTCGTAAAAGGCGACTAAGGTAAAGCTGCTGGCATGATCATCATGGCCCAGAGAAGGAAAACTCTGCATTTATATCAAAACCCTCGCCAACCCGTCTGCCAAGCGTGATGAGTTACCCCTGCCAATTACCCCTCATGTGATTGAGGGAGGCCCGTGCCCCAGCAGTGGGGACTTAAATGGGCTGATGATGATGATGACCAGTAGTACCCTAACCATGAGTTTGAAAAACGGTTCTCGCTATCGAAAACTATCGCTTGGTCCCTTTCATGTCGTGCATGTGAAAGAGATAGAGCAATAGTTTTGGATAGCGAGGATAGTATTTCAAACTCATGGTAAGGTCTCAGTATTTGCCACACACTTGCCACGGGTTTCTACATGAAACGAATAAACAAATCTATCTTCGGGATACCTGCCTGACTAAAAACAACGAATTCAAGAAAAGAGTGAATAGGCTGTTATCAGTCAGATATGATCCACCCTCGGCCGCATCATCACTTACCATCAGCTGAGATTGTGGCCAAATGTCTGGCTATTCTAAAAAAAAAATGTTTTTGTGTCTTTACGGACGGGTTTTTTTAAATAATAGGTAATAGTTGATCATCATAATTAATGGATGTCCCAAAATATACTATGTCTGAACTGGGCTCTGAGCCTGTCTCAGGTATCAGCAATCTTTATTTAAGCTTATGACAAGGTGAATCCTGAAATCACAAAAACATTACAATTTATAAACGTTTCTTAGGGATCTTAACATATATAGATATTCTTTATTGCACAAAAACAAAATACATGATGATACAACAACAACAGACAGTACAATGGAGCGGTCTTATCGCTTGTAGCAAAGAAAAAATAATATAAGATATCTTTACATAATGTATAGTTAACTAGTAGCTTCACTTTGATGAATATTAAGTTGGTCAAATCAGAAATTTCAATAGACAAGTTTTTAGCTTACCATATTGAATTTTTAAAATTACGGGATTTAACATTTTATGTAAAAAACGGGAAATACGGTAATTGGTGGTCACCTTAGTTATATGCGTTAGCGCACCTAAACTAGTTTTTAGAAATGAGGAATAGTTCCCGTATACGAGCGAAATGTTGATTTACCAGTTTCAGTATGTTAATGCTGTGTCGATCGATATTTTCCGCCGGTGGGATCATGCAAACACCTACATACATGTAATATTAATTAAGTAGTAAAGTATCAGCGTATAAACTGTCCCACTGCAGGGCAAAGGCCTCATAGAAATCAAGTTATCGCTACTATGATGGGATTAGGCTTAATCACCACGCTTGCCAAATGCGGATTGGTGATCACAAACCCGAGCAATGTTCGAAAAATTCGAAACATACTTTTCGCTCGATCCGGGAATCGAAACCAGGTTCGGGGTCCCGGTACTTAAGCCATTAGACCAATAGGGCGTTGAATTAAGTTTTAAACATCTGATGAGCACTTTGCGTAATTATTTATTATTTTCTGTACAGATGGCGTCAGATCGAGTTACCCCCTTGCAGTGCAAAAATAGAACTTGTTATCTTAGATATAAAGACGCTCCAAAGTTCAACCACGGCAACCCCATGTGACGCTGTATGTACGAGTATGTCTGTCACAACGAATAATGTGTGTCGTTGATGTCTTTTGGTAGTGTGAATATTGAGTGTAGAAGTAACGTGCTCTTTATTTTATTTTATTTTTCAAAATCTACACCTAAAAGGTGTAGATTTTAAAAAATTATACTACTTATTTAAAATGTATATACTACTTACACCTCTTATTTCTCTTTTATTGTTTTCTCGTATATTATATCGGTTAGAATGAAAGTGAGTGAGTGTACGAAATGTGTGTCTGTGAAAGATTGTTAATATTATATAGATAGAACCTTTGTTGACTAAGGCCAACTTCGACCAATCTTTATCCGTAGATAAATCTATGGTGTAACGTTTTTGTATTGAATGACAGCGCTGTACCTTAGATTTAGTATCGGAACAAGATTGTTCGAATCGGTCCTTAATCGTTGTTCAGTGTTCATTCTTTTTCCAATGTATGTTTTTTTTTTTCAAACTTCTAAACTCCTTTATACTACAGTTTTAGCTGACAAGGGTTTATTGACCGAATTATTTTCAATTGTGACATGTACACGAGAGGTCTTCTGACAAATTAACAAATTTTAAATGTGGGAGAGCCACGCTTAGGCATGAATGGGCCGGCTCGACCGGAGTGATACCACAGAAGACCGGCGTGAAGCAGCGCCTGCACTGTGTTTCACCGTGTGAGTGAGGTTACCGGAGGCCCAATGGGGGGAAGGGGAAAAGGTTGGTAGCGCACTTGTGACTCCACTGGTGTTGCGGGTGTCCATGGGCGGCGGAATTGCTTACCATCAGGTGATCCGTCTGCTCGTCTGCCACCTCTCATATAAAAATAATAATAATAATAAAATTGCGCTGATTAGGCAGATGCAAAAATTGTTTTCCAATATTTTTCCCGTAAACGTATAGCTATTCTCGAATCCTCCCGTTTCCTGGTTGGCTCATTTAATCCTAATAAAATTGGGTTGGCATAATTCAATCAACCAAAGTAACAGTCTTTCAGGTAGACTTTCCCGGTGACATGATAACCCAGGATATAGATAAAGAAATCTAGGCTAGCTCGTCGCTCCATAACCACAGTAATATCTAAATTAGGTTTCTCGACTTCAAGAAGTCCGCAAAATACAATTTTTCTTGTTAACTGAGCGTAAAAGTCAAGTGTTTAGAAAACGGCTCGAATCCAGCCGCCTGAATGGAAAGTGGGTTATCAGGTGGAATACAGATGAGTTGAGAATTTGATGACTTATGATTGGAAAGCACAATAATTGCTTTCCAATCACGACGCATCAGTGCAGTTGGATGAAAGTGGGAAATGCTGGTACACAAAAGTTTGGCCCAGAAAATTTTCCATAGAATAAATGAATTCTAATAAACAAATCGGAAAGGTCCTCAAGTGGAGGCCACGTACAGGAAGTCGCAGCTGTGGCATGTCCCCCATAAGGCGGACCGACGATCGGGTGTAGTTTCCCGGAATCCATTGGATGCGGGCTGCACAGATCCGATCCGATCTGTGTGGAAACATTAGGGAAGGCCTATGGCAAGCAGTGGACGTCTGTTGACTGAAATGATAAATAAAAAAATATGTACAATCCAAGAATACAAAATATATTTTATGATTAACAAAGGTTTGAACTGTGGTGTCCAGGGATGAATGGAAGCTCCTACCACCAAGAAAAGCACTTGGTGTGCAAAGAAGAGGTCCCATTGTAAAATGCGTTTTCAAATTGCTTCCCCGTAAAAATACCTAGTAGGAAGAAAGAGAGTTCTTTTTTACTTTATGGATATCTTAAGGAGATAGGGAAACAAGCAAGGGAATCACCTTATGGTAAGTGATCACCCCCACCCATGAATATCCGTGCTTTACCAATTTGATTGCAGAAATTGAAAGCAAAATGAAACATATTATAAATATAAGTTTGCTACCACTGAAATTAATGTTATGTTCTAACATAATTTCTAGCCATAAATAAAGATCATATTTCAAATATGTTCCTACTAAAAGCTTGGTCAGAATTTTAAAATAACTCTAAACGGATGTGGACGAATATAACAACTATAATTGCTTAGAAAGGTCAGTCAGACAATTTATCTTTTTGAGGAGCATCTTGTTTTATGCATATTATGGCTTTCTAAGAGTGCACAAAATTGTATTATTATTCTACAAGAATATACATTAATGTCACGATGTTCCTGAAAAAATGTCTGTTTGGAATCTTCATAAGTTCATCTTTATTTTATGTATAGTTATTTATCAGAAAATATTTTAACGCTCTAATTAATATTAGTACAGTTACGTCCAAAGCTGTCGCTCTGGAGCCTGGGGTACGCTTGAACCATGATTATTGATTTCGTCTGCTAATTACAATGAAGCGCCGTCTGACCTTCGCAATCCTTTAGTAGGGGAACTAGACCAACTAAATCATGGTTCCACGTTTCAGAAACTATTGGAAACGTGCAGGTTTCCTCACGATGTTTCACCGCCGAGGTCATGGTAGAAATACGCACAAAAATCCAGAGGTGCGTGCTTCGGACCCAGTTCCCCCGTATGGAAGGCGCGTTCTGAACCACTTAGCTACCATTGCTCTCATCTCTAATTAGTATGAGTAATTGTACAAGTAAAAGTAATTCATGTGCAGATAATGTTGCTTAAAGCAATGCCGATTTTAATGGCCGTTCCGACTGGGTGTTAGACAAACTGTCTGCAACTTAGCGAGTATATTGGCAACATCTGCGCTTGCGCACGTGCGATGTGCATTGTTTAATATACGGCTCACGCACGTAATGACTGTGGATTCAATTCTCGAGTCGTTGACTCCGATGCTATGTGCGGATTATATGTAGTATGTGAAACTTTTTTCCTATCGTGATCGTTAGGTAAGATGGCCGTTTGTTGTATGTTTTCATTTGGAAGTCTAAAATGCATTTATTTATTAGAATTTTTATTAACTACTCTTATTCAAATATATACATAGAGTTGACTTTGATACAATTAATACATTTGAAGTTTTAATTGCAATAGATAAATAAGACATTAATTTTAATTTTGCTTCAGTTTAATAACTAACCGACCGAAGACACTTAATTGAATTGAGATTTCAATATGTAAGAAATTATTACAAAGATGAGACCACTAAACTTACTGTTGCCTGAAATTGAACGACCACTGAATACCCAAATTGTGTTTAGCTTCAGACTTAACCGACCACGGTCGAATTTGTACGATTTTTTTTAATAATTGAAATTTGTGAATATATAAATCTTACTTGATGTTCGTGACTAAAGTTAAATGTCAACGATGATGATGACCAAAATTTCAAAGTCAACTACTTAATAGTCTGCTTTTAAAATGAGCAGGAAGTTTAAAGTCAAGTCAATTTGGTAAGACTTGATCGGCCAAAATTGATACTTACCAAATATAAAGGAAGAAAACTTAATAATATAATACCAGCCAGAATTCTGGCTGGAATTAAATTCTTTTCGAACCTATTGATCATGGTATTAACAAAAATGAATTTCGCGGTCGTACCTTGAGGTCTGTTTCCGAGGTGAATGCCTTTTTTGGAAGTGGGTTAAAGAAAACATACTTGCACGACCGTGCTCCACTTGCAGAATTAACAGGTCATACTTACGAGTATATTTGGTATGTTTTGCTACTGATGCTGAGGTCAAGATTAATCATTCGTTGATCGAGATTAAGGTTATCAAGGTTTATTAATACATTATTATACAATTTATACTTACCTAGTTCAGATGTAAGATGTAGATACTTATGTAGTTAGATGTCAACCAGCTAAACCATAAACCATAGGCTCTCAAATTCCGCCTTAGAGAGCCGGGAGAAGTTGAAAACCAGCGCTGACCGAGGGTGTACACTCGAGGCGGCATGAGCTGAACTTCGTCCCTTTGTCTCAAATTTGTTCTCCTTTCTCAACTAATGTACTTATAATTATGTTTTAAGAGATAATAAACGATTTTTATTTTATTTATTTATTTACAATAAATTGTTGTATTCTGCCGGCAGTAAAAATACTCGAGGTCTTCCTCAGGGTTGAGGGTTGACATAAACTAGAAATGTAACCAGATACCTAAAATATTATTCCTTATATGGAATAGGTACTTAATATTTGTTTCTAATTCCATTCTACGTTATTATCTTTATTCAAATTCTGTTCAACGGATAGAAGAATTGGTAGTAACAATGTCAAAAAATTATGCCCTTTTTATCGAATGGCCGATAAGTTACTGCCAAGATTATTTACTATCGAGATTTTAGTATAATGATCATTGTGTTATAATACTTACTTATCTGTGGCTATGATGCACTTACTCGAATATATTCTGTGTGTTTAACACAAGGTGTTAAATTTATGTGTAAATTCATTCACCAAACAAGAAACAAAAGTTGCTTATTAGTCTTCATTAGAGTATTTGCATATTCAAATGCTAAGTGAAGTGACTCAGTTTTAACGTTTCGTCCCTCATAAATATTCAGATGATGTATAGCATGCAAGATTGATGCAAATATGAGCAGTGAAGTCTGCAGGCCAATGTCACCGGCGGCCGGTCGTGGGAACCGGACTCGAGGACATGAAGGTTGAAGAAAAGATGAAGAAAATCGATAGGGCTTGTTATGAGGACAACTGATCGATTAGGTTACGAAAGTTTCTAATTATTTAATATGATAATAAGTTGAATCAATAATATCAATATGAATAAGAACACAATAAATATGCACCAAATCTTCTGAAATAAAATTATAAGCTAGCCCCACCACATAACAAAACAATATAACGCCTAGTATTTGTTATGATTTTTAAAAAATACTAGTGACAGCACTACTCCAACGCCGTGACTAAATAGCTGAGTGGCATTTTGGTAGCATACCACGGAAAAGTGTCTGTTATTATTTTGTATTATTAAAAATAAATAATAATTATAATTTTCTATTTATCCATCAAATGGGAGCAGTGGCTCCCATTAACATAATAAATAAGTGTATTTAACTACCGTTAAATTAAACTTCATCGTCGTCTTGTTTACTGAATTTGTAGCTGTATAATTAGTAGGAGGAGGAGATTAATTAATTTTTTGGTTGATGATGATGACATGAATCATCTTTGATGATCATAATATATTATATAATAATGATCATGCTGAGAAGCCCTCTTCGTTGGTCAGACCTAAATAAGGGATGCAACCGGACTCACTTTGCCGATTGCCCTAAGACAAGCCGAGGAATAGGGAGGAATAGAAAGACCTTGTCACCGCCTCGGTACAGTTACTTCAAGAAAGGACACGACCTTCAGCAATGAAGAAAGCTATGAAGAAGAAGAATGATCATGCTACGTAAAATATTTGAAATGGAATGTTTTTTACCTTTGATGTGTGAGCATGTTTGTATGAATAACACGCTGTGGGCAGTTAAATGTGTCTGTGAGTGTACCCATATCTGTTGATATGTTCAATCTTGGAAATACCTGACTGGCTGACTTCCAATGAACTCTTGTCATCATTAGATCAGTATTAATTGGACGCGCTACTTTTAACTAAATGGTCCACTGAATCTTTCTGCCCCAAGGGCTCCCATCCTTCGCGCTGTTTGTTTTTATTTTAAATTCAACGCATTCGTGCGACTCCAAAATAAGCAGTCAACAAGCAGGCCAAGTGCAGAGTTACTCACCGGAAAGGTCCAAGTTAAACTTGAACTTCGTTCGGCGGTTAAACGACGTTACAACCCGATGCAATTCAATTTTACGCTTTCGGTGTCGAAGAAATTAAGACGCGGATGCTAAAACGAAAGCGTTGATTGATATTGTAACTTCATTACATTTTTGCGGAAATAAAACTATCACTTTACGTAATTTCTATCCTCTACCTAAAGGTTGTCTGAATGATTATTGTACTGTCTGTTGTTGTAGTTGTATCACACTTGTATTTGGTTTTTGTGCAGTAAGTAATATATCTATCAAACTTTTGATAAAATGAAATAGTAGTTTCGCTCATACTTAAAATGCCATTAGTATTTGCTTTTTTAGATGAATAGAGTATGGGTGATAATAAAAATATCCTCCAACCGACCAATACGGCGGTGGCCAACCTCAACGATGAGGCACGTACGCAGGATATATGTATTATAGTGCTCAAGTGTGTGTGTAAACACAAGTGCACTCTCTATACTATTTTCCTGATGGATCGTTTAAAATAAATTCGTTTTTAAATTTGACAGTTTTATCATTAATTTATGACATCATCTACAACTCAGCGGTTAGCTGGGCATCGATCTTTCCAAATATTCACCACTTAGATCGATCCTCAGCTACTCACACTCATATCAGCTACTGCTAGCCATCTTCCGCAAATCGTTACACTTACTGAGACAAGATAGATCAATATTATCCATTGGATATTCGTGTTTTTTTATTTTTATGGCCAGCCCCTAGCCCCGTTCACGCCCAGTTGGCAATCACTGACAGTTGTGACAGGTGTCAGTGGCTGATGCGCGGGCGCCGGGGTCAAGGCGGCGGCCTCGCGTACACAATAAACGCGGAATCGCGCGTCGCGTGACATGTCACCTGTCACGCTTCAATTAGCTTTGATGTGCCGTGGCGTATCTGCGCTTGCGCTTCCGTTTGTCAGAGAGTTTGTGCAAAAAGTAAAACAAAGGGATAACTTGAGCTATAACATAAAAAAATCTTACCTATAGCCATACGAAAGCGTAGTGTGGGACATGTTGCAAAATTTTGGACTGATGTCATTATGAGGTCTGCTGAGAATGTGAGATGAGAGAAGCATAGGATAGAAATCGGAGTGGACGGACACAGGCATTTAATTGATTAATTGAATGAATATAGGCAGTGACTCGGTATATTTTTTTTATTATAAAACGTCAGTATCTCGTCTGATGGTAATCGCTTACCGCAGCTTATGGACGTCTGCAACTCCAGTCACTCCCGGTTTTCCCTTACTCCAGAGAACTTGCATACTTCCTTTATTGAAGAACCTTATACTGTATGTATTCTCTAAGGTTAATAAAAGATAAATATAAGATAAAAAAAATATTTATTCAATTTAGGTTCATAGAGAACACTTATGAATGTCAATATATAGATACACATATTATTATCTTCTACCGCTGGTTCGGAATGTCGATTTCTACTAAGAAGACACCAGCAAGAAACTCAGTAGTTAAGCTTTTCAAATATTGACGATGTTACAGTTTCAATTGAGAAAAAAATAAATAATTGTCAAAGTTAACAGACTATTATGAATAACAACTCACAATGACTAATCGATTAGGCAGGTTTTAATATGAGACTTAATAATACTAATGTACGCTGTCATATTTCATCGTTAACATCCCAAAAACCTCATAATAAGAGGAATCATGAATGAAATGTATTTAGCATGTTAGATCAACAAAATAAGCGAAGCGAGCTGGTCCATGCAAAATAGAATATCGACCCGACAATAATGTACGGAATAGCTGGTTTTTTTTTTGCATATCGGTTTTCGGGGCGTAAACAATAAAAAATAAAGGTGTAGAGATCGGGGCCGGGGATACCAAACCCTATGTCTGAATGGTCGATTATGATTAAGTAATAATCATATAACGTACGAGTAATTAGGACTATAATAAAAACATTTTAACTACAAATTGTATAATTTAACTTCTAGAGCAGACCTGATTAGATACTTGGTGGACAATTAATTAAACGATAAGCGAAACAAAAGAGTGTTTGCATTTGCTTTTTTTATCCAAAGACAGACTGGTTTTCCACACCGATCCAATCTCAGTTGCAACAGTCTCATTATATTACAATCGCCATGTCGAAACCCTATAGCCCTAGCTATGTGAACACGCCAACAATAGTCGAACCTTCGGAACAATAAGAGATACAAGTGTACATATTGTTTTATCTGTCACTTATCTCTCCACTTCACGACCTTCAGGATCGGGTGCGGTTCTCACGGATTTTTGGTGCAGCAAAAGTATAATCTCTAACGCTTATGGCGAAGCGATAAGGTACAAAATCGAGCATCTCTGGTGTCTGCGCGTAAGCATGTATGAAACAAAGAGGTTGCAATTGTTGTGTGCTGACCTTTTTAGATCTAATTCTTTAGATTTAAACGATCGCACATTTTAGCTAATTGGTTCTCGTAGCAATAAATGGGCTTAGTAATATAAACACAGCAAGCGTAATTCACTTCTATAAATAAAGCAACATTTCTGCAACAGGCGTTACCCAGCTTTATAATAAACCATTAATTACAAACATTATACTGATACAAATTTGCATAACGTGAATACTGTAAAATCTACTGGCAATGAAACCTAATACCTAATTAATTACTTTAAGGTACCATGATTATCGTCTTTCGTCTATTCGTCTTCTCTCTCTCTACGTAATCCTATGTCAAACATAAATCCTTCATACCTTTTAATCATTTCCTAATAATCAATTCCACATTATAATAGATCATCATCATCATCATCAGCCCATTGAAGTCCCCACTGCTGGGGCACGGGCCTCCCTCAATCACATGAGGGGTAATTGCCATACTCACCACGCTTGGCAGACGGGTTGGCGAGGGTTTTGATATAAATGCAGAGTTTTCCTTCTCTGGGCGCTGATGATCATGCCAGCAGCTTTGCCTTAGTCGCTTTTTACGACACCTCGGTAAGAGTGAGGGTGGCCTATTCTACTCTGCCGGGGACCACACGGCCCCCGTATAATAGATGGTAGAACCTAAAACCCTAAGTATTTCATTTTCAACATATACATTACACATATAATATTAGCCTTTAGCAAAGTTGCCCGTTATCATATACCTGTTTTAAAAAGTAGATTATTTTATTTGATATTGACAGGAAATAGCAAAAGAAGGTAGTTTTTTTTTATAATTTCAGTAGATAAAGAAGTAAAGATATAAAATAGAAGTAAATTATATAAGAAAGGCCACAAAAAATCCCTGTGGTACTCCTCTACTTTAGATCATCTTGTTATGGTTGCATTAAATAATGTTATATCACATAACTAAGATTGATGTTGATCAATTAGCATGTCGCAATTATGTTTCATTACATAAGCTGCCTGTTAATTGAAAAGATGATTGGATTTAATTAATAGAACCATTTTGCCTTGTAATTTGGCATTTATTTTTATATCAATTACTAGATTAGACGGATGTTTAGATAAAATAAAATAGATTATAAAATTATTCAAAGATATAGTTAACCTTTTTCGACCAAATATCAATAGCACGATAACGATTGGATTGATCATGTAAGTTTTACAAAAGGCGTTATGAGCCTATATAATTCAATGACCTTTCCAGCCGACAAGATTTAATGAAAATTTTGCCATTTGGATCAACTATACATTATGGAGAAGGAGCTGGTAAGGTCAAGGCGTGGGCGCGGGCGTCATGTATGGCAACAATAATAGTTGCACTAACCTTTTGTGATCTGAAAAGTATTTGAGAACAATAAGGCATTTGAGAATGTTTGATTTTGTTTTTGTGATTTTAGAATTCAGCGATTTGTATTGATTTTATTTTGTTCAGATTTCGTTACTAATGAGATTGAAAGTTTGATGAACGACGAGCTTTCATTATGAACAAAGGGTTTTAACCACGAAATAATAGTATATGGAGGCTCATTATACAATTCTAGAAAAGTTTAGGCATTTAGGCATTTCTTTTTCTTTCCCCCTACCCCTAAAGGGTAAAATGGGGGTTGAAGCGTCGTATGGGAGATTCGAGTCATGAAAATATATGCAAAATTGATTGAAAGGCATTTCATTATTTTTAGTCTCCGCTTAATACTTACCTATTATTTCAGAATTATTTAATTGCAAATCAAGTTCGTATAGAAAAATAACATTTTTAAATGTTTTATTTTAATAAAATAAATTACCTAAGCGAAGCAAGGGTGGGCCACTAGTACTAATAAATGAAATGCCAATTGTGACTTCATATCCGTGACTTGAGATAACAAGCTATTCACATTTGTTTAAATGTTAGCACCTCAGTTAAGCTACACCAGTTTACCGAGTGGAGGAAGCCATTAGAGGTCCATTACAGTGGCACATCATTTCGCAAGTGCGGTTCTCACGGAGTGGCGCAAGCGCAGGAAGGCGGTGCGAAATGTAAACGATCCTATTACATAGAATTTGGATGCGTATTTCATAGGAGCAATCAAATGTTGATTTTTTTTCTATTATTGTGACGCAATTCAGTGGGCCCACTTAGGCCAGAAAGAAGCCTGCAATATAAGCAAATCATTGTACTAACGGCGAAAATTCTACACATCTTCGCTGTCTCACTGTATGTTTGAAGATATACCTCTTTAGAACTAGCAGCCCTCGTTCGTTCCACCCTATTTTTATTCTTCGTGCCTTTTTCATATATTTTAATAGTTATTCTGTTATTCGGGAACTATCAATAATATAATTGGTCCAGCATTACCTAACACACCTTCTCTTCTATAATAAACTCATAATTTAAAACTGCGCAGATTCGAATGAACATGAAAAACCATAGACATGATGCACCCTAAACTAGACTGTGCCTTTTCATAGAAATTCATACTTGAAAAACTGCGCGAAAACGTTTTAGTACTGGGGTGATGTGCGTTCTTTCTCTACCGCACTCATATAGAATCTGCGTCAGGGCCGGTTGGATCTCTTTCACACTCTGTGATGTTTTTTCCGAAAATGACACATTCCGCTGACTAGCCATTAGTTCCAAAAAAAAAACACATAAAGGAGATACGTCATTTCCCGTAAAATTATCGTCACAGAATAAAAAAGCTTGACACTGATTTAAGCAGATTTGTTTTATTATTATTAGTATATATTTACCATGAAAAGCACTTATCTACAAGTTCCCATGCTTTGTCGAAATCCTAAAGTAACATGAACATCGTACATTATCAAAAATTCACACAATTATGATCTCAATAAAATCCGTATACTTAATTCAAAATATTCCTTAGCAACTGCATTAACCCTGAAAAATACAATAGTTATTTAGTCAGAGTAATAACAGATTTATGAGATCAAGCACGTAACCTTGGATTCTGATTGTTTCTTCTCATAGAGCTATGGTAGCTTAGTGGATTATAATGCGCCTTCCATACGGCCGTAGGTTCAAATCAGTTCAAGCACCTCTCGATTTTTTAAATCTTAGTGCGTATATCTAAATTAGCTCTGCGGTGAGGGAAAAAATCTTGGGGATTAAAAAACCTGCACTTTTCGGATAGTTCCTGAAACGTATTACCATGATTCGGTTGATAACCCTTTAACAGGGGAACCAGCCCTGTTAAAGAGTTGCGAAGGTCAGACGAGAGTCGCTTCATTGTAATTACAGATCCCTAAATTCTAAGTCATATTTTAAGAGTACCTCAGGCTCCAAAGTGATACTTAGCTTTGGATGTAACCGGGAATTGTTCGCTACGATGAGTGAGTGAAGCACTTAACCTTGAATCTGAATGTTTCTTCGTAGGAGTGAATGACTCGGTCGCCTAATATCATTATAATAATGATTCGAGATAACGATCGCTTTTTGCACGATATATTTCGTAACAATAAAACAGATTATCTAACAATGAGAGAATTGTGTTCCGTTTAAGTTTTATTGCATGGTTTCTTTGGGTGCAGCAAAAACGTAGGTAACGTAATTATAATTTGTGGCTGTGATTTAGATGATTAGAAAAATGCATGAGTCATCGGAGTTAAGGATGCTGGGAATCGTATATAATTAATTACTAGTGGCCTGCCCTTACTTTGTTTCGGATAAACGGAGTTTCAAAATTATTATGAAACTTCGTATTACATGAAATGAAATAACTAAGGATTACTCGAATAAAAGATAAAGATAAAAGATAAAAAAATCTTTATCAATTTAGGTCCACACAGAACACTTATGAATGTCAAAATAGGTACATAATATCTACCGCTAGTTCGGAATGTCGATTTCTACTGAGAAGACACAAGAAACTCAGTAGTTACTCTTTTTAAATATTGATGATGTTACAGAGTTTATGAAAGTTAATAGACTACTATGAATAACAGATCAAAAGATTAATCAATTGACATGACCTAGAATCCTTCTCATTTAAATTGTCTTGTACACTATAGTAACCTTTCTTCATTAGGCAGGTTTTAATATGAGACTTAAACTTATCCAGTGTTAGGTTAATGACATTTTGTGGTAGCTTATTAAATATCTTAATACTTAAGCCAACAAATGAATTACTTTGACTTTTTTTGGAAAAGTGTGCAAGTTCTTACGTACATAGGAACATAATGCAGTCGAGGATGAATTGGGAAGCCACGGTAAAAATACTTATTTCTTTAAATATTTCCCTAAGTGAGTCACGTGATCTAAGGCTGTATATAGCGCGGATGGCCCTTTTCCGTAATACAAAAATAGTTTGTATGTCAGCAGCAGACCCCCACAAGAGTAGACCATATGACATCACACTGTGGAAATAACTGAAATAGACCAGTCTTGCCGTCTCGATATCAGTCAGACGTCCTTTCTCAGTGCCGGAAGCACTATAAAATATGTATTGTAAAGGATCCCCTGTGCAAAATTTCCAGTTTCTTATTCTTACAATTTAAGCCCTGAGTTGATAGATCATTCAGTCAGTCAGCTTTCGCTCATTTGGTTTAGATTTATATCTGGCAGGTCTTAGCGAATGATTCTACTCATTTGTTTGCAAATGACGCGTCATGACGCTTTGTTTAAGTAACTTGATTTCCATTAAGTTGGTAACCGGTTAAAGAAGTTCATCAGTTTTGTTAATTTTCATTGTTACGAACTGGTACTTATTTTGTATTGGTTTCGCCCTGTTGGTTTAGTGGTTTAAGTACCGGGCTGTGATCGCGGGGTCCTGGGTTCGATTCCTGGGTCGAGCAAAAAGTGTGTTTCGAATTTTTCGAACATAGCTCAATTAGGCAAGCGTGGTGATCAAGCCTAATCCCATCATAGAAGCGATGACTTGATTTCTATGATGGATGGCTATAGGCTGATACTTTACTCTATATTATTTCAACTAATTACAAGAACATGAGACCTACTCGTATCAAGAAGGGTGGAAGTATCGCCTATGTCACTAAAGCCTTCTGATGCATAGAAAATATCACTTATTACTGTAAATAACACTTATACAGATTCAATTACTACTCCGTTAGTACCGGTACTATGGTTTGATTGCAAACTGCGAGTACCTGAGGACTTTGTATTTATTCTGCATCTAAGCAGATACAATTTTCATAGTAATTTAAAATTGCTAAGAATTATGTTATATAATCGATTGACATGCAAATACCTAGGTGCTTATTGAAGGTCAATACTCGCTACATTTTCTAGTCTGATTGACTTAAAGACTAAAATACTCGTAGTGGTAAGTCGTAGCGTATTCCCAAGGTTTTTGCAACTAATATACCTACGGATTTTTACAAAGTTATTCTTTAAAACTGAAAAAACACATGCGAGTAATACCTACCTATAAGTATAAACAGTGTTTCGTAGTCATGACACAGCTTTTTCATATCCGGAATAACAGCGATAGGTAAAAAAAATAGCATCAATGTTTTTTAAAGTAAAGGCAATATGTTGACATGTATTTTTTATTTATTTGCAGGTACACAGCAAGGGTCTGAAGTTTGGCATCTACGAAGACTACGGTAACTTCACCTGCGCCGGGTACCCGGGTGTCGTCGGTCACTTAGCTGGCGGTAAGCTTAAATAAACAGAATTACCGCATTTTTTTAAATATATATATATATATAGAGAATAATTATAAATCATGTGGTAAAGATAGAAGGCAAAGAATTATAAATACCAGACTCCCCAAATCCTGAATCATGGTCTAAGCGATACCCGGGTTCCAGAGCGACAGCTTTAGACGGAACCGGAAATTGTACGCTAAGATGAGAGAGAAAGAGCGGGCAAAGAATTATGCCCTGTGGAACTCTTTATTTTTTTTAAAGATTTTTTTTGGCAGAACTTCGAAAACTGCTATCATAATTATCTAGTAATTATTCAGGGGTACCTACGAGTACATATTCCACCCAGTGTTGGACACATTCGGTTCAATTTTACTTATTCAAAAACTTAGGTTAAATCGATTGAATTAACATTTGCGACATTTGGGTTCTTCTTAGTATCTTTCTTAAAGCTCGCTCACCAAACTAATATATTGAAAATTAGAATATCAAGAGAAGTAAACTTCTTTGTGGAAACCTATCTATATAGCTAGTTAATTCTTAAAATAACTTAGATATTATTGCTATTCATGACTAATATAAAATGATTCTTATAGGGTTACTACAAAGTAGTAATAAAATTATCCTTGACCGCTCAATCCCCTTTTATGAAGCAACCACTATTTTTTATTTGTAAATCCTAATACGTGGTTTTGCTCAATCGTTTATTATGATTGATATTCTTCCAACACACAAATATTTATATAACTGTTTATAACGGTGAAGTTCCTTAATGTTACATTTATATTTTAATTCATTTTAATTACTGCTTTCATTGTTTCATAATTTCCGATAAAACAGTTATAACATGTTCTTTAAAGCATGACGTTGTTACAATAGGAACTGTTAATAGATGAGCAGGTATCTATTTAGTAGGTATATGACCTAATATTCTAGGTTTAAAGTATTTTATATTCCATCGTCGTTGTATGGAAAGTGTGTAGCATGTGTAGCAATGACCATTTCTTGAGTTGTGTAACATGTGACTTACAAATGTGTCACTATAGGCTTGAGCTTGACTCGTGGACTTCCTGACCGAGTCACTCATGCATACTGCATCAATGCATGTCAGTGAAAGTGGTGAACGCAGTTCTGTTTAGAGCGGTGATAGCTCAGTTGACAAGGTCGTGCGACACACCGCATTGGCCAACTGGGAATGACACGCTGAGATGAGGAATGACAGATGGCAGTTCTTTTTATATTATGTTACAACCCTTTATGTAACTATAGCTAAATAGTTCACTTTAATTTATATTAATGTTTGTTGTTTTTCACGAATCAATCATTTGACTTGAGTACCTACATGGTTGGGATGTATGGAATTTATCAAGGAAATTAGAATTTTAAAAATATCTCAAAACTTAATTGGATTTAAGCTGATCTTCTATTGATATGAACATGGCATGAACCTGTGAATTACGACCATCCATCACGCTATAAATAAGTATTATTGTAATAACACTTTTAATAACGTTACAAACTTACTCTTACTTGAGAATTCTTGTAAGAATAGTTAAGAATAAGAAAACATATATTGACCTCAACACATTATGTATACAAAACTAAAGAAAAAAATATACGACAAAGACGTAAAAAGTTGCGGCCAACAAGCCTCAGCCTCAGCATATGCTGCAATTGCCGCAAACGACCGCTGCAGCGCTGGTTCTCAGGCTGCACCTTGGGTGACGCCTTTGCGTTAAGTTAGTTCTTCCAGCTCTATAAATTGCAGACATTCTGATGACTGCGATCGTTTCACTGCTTACGAGACCATTATGAACTGTATGAGTGACAGTTTGCGTGTTGCAATTAAATTGCCACGTTCAAGCTTACGCATAATCACTCTTATGTCTATTATCACACAAAGTTTCTATTTGTGTGCCATTTCAGCTTCAATTATTGTGATCGATAGGACCATTAGAAAAATGTTCCTCAATTAATAAACAATGACTGTTAATTCACCGCTTTGTAGTTAATATTGTTCCTATAAATCTGATGGATGGTTAAATTAGTCAACTTGAGCGAATATGTTAGTTTCCTCTGGCCGCCGTCTACGAGTGGACGGCGGCCAAGCGAGCGGCTGGCGATCCCTTCTGCCCCCGAGAAAGGGAGGCGAGAAGAAAAGAGGATCGCCAGCAAATGACGGATGCATGGACGGCCTCTCTCCAAGTGGAGAGGTACGGCCGTCCCACGCTCGCGGCGCTCGCCCCGGTCTTGGACCGGTGGCTCGAGCGCCCCCACGGGTTTTTGTCCTTCCGGACGGTACAGGTACTTACCGGGCATGGTTGCTTCGGTAACTACCTGCACCGAATTCAACGGGAGGACACTCCTATGTGCCACCAGTGCGGCGCTGCGGAGGACTCGGCGCACCACACTTTGGTGGTGTGCCCGTCCTTCGACCAACAGCGGTCCGCGCTGGTCGCGGAGGTCGGACATGACCTCTCGTTGTCCAGCATAGTTGTAGCTATGCTGGATAGGGAGAGTGCATGGTCGGCCTTCGCCCACTTCTGTGAGGAAGTGGTGGCGCAGAAGGAGGCGGCGGAGCGGGAGCGCGAGACTAACCCCCTCGCAGGCCCGCTTCGAGCAAGGAGAGGACGAGTTCGGCGGAGAACTCTTCGTCCTCTCCGTGGAGGTGGCCAGCCGGCAACAGGGACGGGGGTCCCTGTGCCGGCACTGCCATTGGCACCTCCACCGCTCGTTGGGGACAGCTCAGCTCTTCCGGCTGTCCCCAACCCCGTGGCCGCACACCCCGTGTAGGGGCCTGTGGGGGAGTGGGGTTGCGGGGAATAGCCTAGTGCAGTTCCCGTGACCCCATTCTATACCCACGGGTGGTTGAGCCCCGGGAGTTTTAGTGGGTATGCCCTCAGGCCGCTTCTTGTTAGAAGAAGCGGCCCGGAGGGTGAGTCCCACAGTACCCTGTCGCCCCCCGGCGGCAGGGTCTGCGTAACGCATTTCTCCCGGGAAAACAAAAAAAAAAAAAAAAATATGTTAGTTTCCTAGATTTTAGGAAGCATTAAATTATTAAAGACTTAACTTTAACAGTCATCTCCAGATAAAGTAAATATGTCATTACAATGTGAGAATAGTAGTAATTCATAATCATTTTTTGTTTCTGAGCTGTTCATACTCTACTACTCGTAGATCAGTCATGTATCAGATTACAGATTTACGATTACGATTTACTATTTTAAAAAATATTCTAAAATCATTTTTTTTTCGTCATCAGTAATAATAATAAGTAGACTAAAATTTTGTCTTTGATCCAAACTCTAGTGTAGGTAAATTCATTTTTTGACAAGGCTTGATAAAGTAGAAGATTAAACCGAAACCTTTAAACCCAAGAATTGACAATGGCAACCAGTCTAAGTAATTTCATTTAATATTTCCAGATGCAACAACGTTCGCTGCATGGGGCGTGGACTACGTGAAACTCGATGGGTGCTACGCCCTTCCCACTGACATGGACCACGGTTACCCTGACTTCGGACGCGAGTTGAACCGCACTGGGAGGCAGATGGTCTACTCTTGCAGTTGGCCCGTCTACCAGATCTACGCTGGCATTCAGGTGACATATACTTACTTACTCCTGGCTCAACGACCCGAACCGAGTCTTGGCCTCCGAAACAAGAGAGCGCCACTTTGGTCGATCCTGCACTACTTCTTGCCAGTCATTGACCAGAAAATCAGTCTCGACGATATCAGACTCTCGACGTCAGGTGACATATCCACTGAAAAAATACAACTTCCAATTCAACGGCTTCAACAATGGACAACATTTCATATTTTTAACATGTCCATATTGTTTTTTTTATATGAAAGTAGACATAAAATGAACAGACCCATATTTTTTCTTTTTTCCAAATTTGTCCAATTTCATGCATAAAATAATTATTGAAATTCTTTTTATTCTAAATAGACGTAAGCGCCAAATGACGTCATCGGACGGCTGAATACAGCGATATTCCTCTGCTTATCATTGTTTTAATAAAAAAAAGGTACTACTGTCAAAGGTAAATAATACTAGTGTCAACATTGTCAACGTCATTCATACATTCAACGTTGACAAGTTGTCTTTTTTTTTTACAGTTACATGTCATGGGTTTGGCATTACCTAAATTTAAAACTATAATGTGCTAAGCAAAGAAATATTTCACATTCTGCCGTCCGATGACGTCATCTTACGTTTTTAAGTTTTTAATTTTTTTCTCAGTAAATAAGCAATATAAAAAATGAATAAATATATATTCGAGCAGCGGAAAAGTAAACAAAGAATTGGTATTTTTTGTTTCAGAGCTTAGCAATTTTGAAATGTTGTCCATTGGCAATTGATTAAGATTTCATGCCTACAACTGGAACCATTTAGCTCACTAGGTTTAAATCTTGGTTATTGTCCGAAAGGAAGCAATTTTTCTATTTTTTGCAGATCCTATAAAAAGTTGTTTTTGGCCTAATGCAGGGTTTCTTAAACTTTTTCCAGTCACGGACCCCTTTCAAAATTTAAACAACTCTACGGACCACTGTCAAAAAAAAATTGTTATAAAAAAAGCCGTACTTATATATTATATAAAATACTTTTATTTATTTGAACTTTAATCATTACAATTATTAAGAACTAAGTTAATGAGAAGGGTGCTGTTGTTTGGCCTCAATGAGAACGTTAATTTGTGGGACTGTCTTCGACAAGGCAAGTCGCATGTCATCTGCGACGTTCAACCGATTGCGACTTTTTGTCTTTATTGACATCAGAATCGAGAACCCTGCCTCGCAAAGATACGTAGTAGCAAACGGTATCAAAATGGACATAGCTCGCTTGACTAGAAGAGGGTAAGCTTGACTTAAGGAACCCCAAAAGTCGCCAAGATCTTTTGCCTGAAATTCAGCTTTCAAAACTTCTTTTGATCTCATGTCAATTAGATCATCTTTAATAAGATCTTCATCACTAATGCTGTCAATATCGATTAAAAATGGGCTCCGCACCCATGTTTCTTTTTCAAGCGACTCTGGGCTGAAATAACCTTCAAAAGACGTCTGCAATGTTTCCAGATGCTTAGACACCTCTTTCTGTACCTTCTTTGATGTCGTGTGGCCGTCACTTTGTGTTTTTTGCATTATCAACTCTTCTAACATCGGAAAATTTGCAAATTTACCTGATTCCACTCTCCTTTTCCAAAGTGGCAGTTTACCTAAAAAACCTTTCAGCCGTTCAGACGCATCCACAATGGTGACTGCAAGACCCTGAAGTCTTTGTTTTTCAGAAAAAGTAACACTTCTTCTCGCAACTCAAACAAGCGCTTCAATACTTGTCCCCTTGACAGCCAACGAACTTCTGTGTAGTAAAGAAGTACTTCATGTTCTGAACCCATTTCTTGACAAAGCTTTTTAAACAGGCGGTGGTTTAAGGCTCTTGCTCTGATGAAGTTAATTATTTTGACACATGTAGACATAACTTCCTTCAAAAAAGTAGGCATAGTTCGTGAAGCCAAGGCATGTCGATGCAAGACACAATGAGTGATTATAACATGAGGGCACTCTTTCTTGATCAAAGCCGCAAAACCAGATGTATTACCAAGCATCGCGGGAGCTCCATCGGTACATATACTACCAAGTTTAGTCTTCCAGTCTACATTTTGTGCGATGAAAAATTTTTTTATCATTTCAAAGACATCTGAAGCCTTCGTAGTTTCTAAAAGTGAGTCGCAAAAAAGAAACTCCTCTTTGATACTACGCGTATCATGTTTTACATAACGGACAAACACCAAGAGTTGGCTGCATTGTGATACATCGGTGCTTTCATCCAATTGCATACTGAACGGAAACGGTGAAGCATTCAATTCTTCAATAACCTGCTTTAAAACATTTGACGACATTTCAACAATTCTAGAATGAATAACATCGTTTGATAAGGGAACAGCTTCAACCTTCTTTCTTTCATTCTTACCACACACAAGTTCCACAATATCCAGTGCGCAAGGCTTCACTAATGTTTCCGCGATAGTATGTGGCTTCTTTTGCTGAGCAATACGGTAAGCAACCTTGTACGATGCCTCAAGACATGGTTTTTGTGTCGGGGTGAATCCTAATTTAGGTAAAGTGCCGGCTTTTTCAAACCGAGCCTTCTTAGTACGAAAGTCATCAATGCTGTCACATACATTTCCAGGGTGGACAGTTTTAAGATGTTCTGACAACTTTGCTGGTTTCATACTTCCATTAGCAAGCACTTTTCCGCATAAAAAGCACTGCGGTTTTTGAGTTCCATCACGTTCAGTCACGAAAGTAAACCCAAAGTTAACATAAGACTCGTCATACTTTCGTTTCTTTGACATTTTCTTGAACAAACTGAAACAACGTAATATACAATTAGGTACGTTACACAATGGACAACATTTCAAAATTGCTAAGCTCTGAAACAAAAAATACCGATTCTTTGTTTACTTTTCCGCTGCTCGAATATATATTTATTCATTTTTTATATTGCTTATTTACTGAGAAAAAATTAAAAACTAAAAAACGTAAGATGACGTCATCGGACGGCAGTCTGTTCATTTTATGTCTACTTTCATATAAAAAAACAATATGGACATGTTAAAAATATGAAATGTTGTCCATTGAATATGTAAGTTTGTATGTATAATTAAAAAATACTTATTATTATTAATCCTCTTTTTACGTACCTGTACGTTTCACTAATTAATTAAACAATGCAAGTGACGGATACGATGTGCCGTGCGGCGCGCAGCGACTGAGTGAGCGAGCGGGTGGCGCGGGCGGTGGTGGGGCGAGGCGGCGGCGGCGAGAACTCACGCGTACGTACAGCTCGCGCGATGAGACTTTGTCTTTGACCGCAGAGTGGAGGGGATACTGCGCATGGGTACCGCCAATTATAGCATTCGATACCCAATTTTTGACTTCTGCGCAATAACGGTCAAAGCCAAAGACTCATCGCGCTAGCTTGTAGTCCGGGCCCGCGCCCCACTCCACACAATTTTTTGAAAAATATTTTTGCAAACTCACCTCCTACGGACCCCTGATACACCTGCTACGGACCCCTAGGGGTCCGTGGACCACACTTTAAGAAACCCTGGCCTAATGTATGTGCATGCATGTTTGCACGTCATGAACTCATTGATCATGTATCATTTTACGGTGTAATAACATTTTGAAAAAAACCTATTTATGAAGCACGTTACATAGATTTGTACTAAGCTCAACTTTTATCTAGCTCTTTATGCAACAATGACTATTGAACAGAAGCTACGCCATTTCCGTTTGCATTCTGAGAGGTCTTATTTAAAAATTAAAATATATAAATATTAGACAACAACAAATACATCAATCTTATCCCAAGATCTGTGTACTCAATATTTCCTTTATATTTCAGCCCAACTTCACATCGATCATCGAGCATTGTAACCTGTGGCGAAACTTCGACGACATACAGGACTCGTGGGCCTCCGTCGAGTCTATCATAGACTACTACGGAAACCACCAGGACGTCATCGTGCCCAACGCAGGACCAGGGCATTGGAATGACCCCGATATGGTAAAGATTTGTTTATACTCCGTGTACCAGCAGTAGCGTTGCACGGCTTTCTCTGGTTCCTGGCAGGGACGGTTCAGTTCTCCAGGCTACCCTCTCTCCCGGCCAGTCCAGGGAAATCCCGTATCCCTTGTGCAGGCAGGCATTCGCCATAGGAGGTGTTGTGGAGGAGGCTTCGGCTGTATTACCATGACACTTTCTCATAATGGGCGATGAGGAAGAGCTGCATGGGATTTAGTGACTATGCCTCTGGCTGGCCTCTTGTTTAGAAAAGCATCGGCCAGAGGAGAACCCCATATAACTCAATTGCCTCCCAATGGCGGAGTATCATAAGGTTGGCCCATCTCTTGGATCCGCGGCATTCCCCCTGTGACATCAAAAAAAATCTATATTCACTTCTCACGTTAAGTGAAACCAAATGGGTTAATATCAATTGAAGTTTTACGATTTATTGTGGTTTACGAGTGGTTCTTTTGAAGTAGGATGACTGAGCACTTATGTCGTATGTTTCGAAGAAGTATTCATCGTAGGTAATGACTTAAGACCCAAGTTATTAAATTAATGAAGCACGTAACGCTAAATTTATGATTTCGTGAATAATGTAGGAAATAAGCATGTATTATGCGATCAATATTCATCATATAGGTAAACAATTTGTTCTGGTGGTTGGCTCCACTGAGCATCAATGTCACCTAATGACTTTTGAAGCATGACATAAAATTTGAATTAATGGTGTGATGATGACAATGTGATTGCATTGTCATGCCAGTATCCTCAAATTTTGAGAGACTTTTGGGTTGTTGACATCAATTAAGTTTTAAAAATTTTCAAACATTTTTCAATGTTGTATTATGAATCTGGAACACCAGGGTGATCCTAGTGAGGAAAGCGGAAGCTATTTTAACCTTTTGTGGTTCGAAATCTCAAACAACCCAAAATTATTTTAGAGTTAGATAAGAACATTATCCCGCTGAATGATATTCATACAGCAGGATAATCTTCTCGTCGAACTCCGCTTCCGAAATTACGGAACACAGATTTACAAAATAGTAAAGGCAGACTACTACTAATCTTAGCACTAAAATCCTTCCAGTTGATCATCGGTAACTTCGGCCTGTCGTATGAGCAGAGTAAAACCCAGTTCGCGATATGGGCGATCCTGGCGGCGCCACTGTTGATGAGTGTGGACCTCCGAACCATCAGGCCCGGAATACAAGGCGATCCTACAGAACAGGAAGATCATTGAAGTAGACCAAGATCCGCTCGGCATTCAAGGAAGGAGGATATACAAAGGTGAGTTGCAAATTTTGTACTTTTAAGATTCTTCCTATATTTCTTCCTCTCCTTTTTCTGATTATACGCGGTCATCCTCCATTATTCTGAGGACTTTTATCGAGAACATCATCTTTCTGTAAGATTTGTTGTAACTTTCAAAACTGAACTGCAAAATTTGGTGAAAACTTGAAATTTTTTAGACTTTGCAATTCTTGCACTTGATATTTTTATTACACGATTTGAATTCGACTATTACACAACGTAGCGAAAAGTCTTTGATATTCCAAATAAATTGTCTGAAATACAATATCATTAAAGACAGACATAATAAACGAACAATCTAATTAATTACTGGAAGGATTTGGCAAAGATTTGCTATAGGATCTGCCGAAGTTTATTTTAGTGGCTTCGAAAATTAATTGTACTAACTAAAAACTAAATCGACTTAAGTTAATGATTCGTCTTTTCAGCATCGCGGCATTGAGATCTGGTCCCGGCCCATCCTGCCAATCCACGGGCAGTACTACTCGTACGCTGTGGCGTTCGTGAACCGCAGAACCGATGGGACACCGTCTGACGTCGCTGTCACCCTGAGGGAGCTAGGCCTCAACAACCCCGCAGGATATAGAGTTGAAGTAAATAATCATATTCTACTGTAGGATTAATGGTATCCGCTACCAATTTGTCTGTTTTTGGGGCAACTATCAGCTCCTAATGTAGGTTAGTATGAAGTTGGCAAGTCGCATTTAGAGGGTTCATCCGGACATCAAACTCTTCTCAATTCAACATTACATTTCGATCACGGTTGTTTGGCACGTGTCGGAATCGGAACTAGCATTAGTTCCGATTTGACATTTTTGCATGGAAAAAACGTTTTACAACGCCCCCTGCCAATGTCACTGAAGTGCCTTCTGAACGTGGTCACAGTGCGATCTTATAGTCTAATTGTTTGACGTTGGGTCATAAGTGTTCTCTGTGAACCTATTTTTCATAATTATTATTTTTTATTCTTAAATTGCTAGAATGGTCATATGCACAATCACAGACTTCTTGTTCTGACGAATAAAATACAACTTTTCAATATGCCAACCTCACCAGCTGCTATCACCGACTTTCTATCTTTATTAAACTGCTTTCTTTTACTTACAGGACCTGTACGAAGATGTTGACTATGGAGTACTGTCCCCACAGACGAAGATAAAAGTCAAAGTCAACCCCTCAGGTAGAAAATATTTAATACAAGCTTTTGGGCGAGGATTGTACAAAGACTTGTGTGAAAGGTGGTTAATAGAAGATGGATAGATCATTGCTTCGTAAACATAAAAACTAATGTTCAGACTGTAACGTTAATAAATGCTCTGTAGAAAGGTATCTGTTCATGTCGATCAGGGCAAACACGAATGAAAAAATCTTTAGTTTTCGTACAGTCATCTGCAAAAATATGTATACACTTTAGTATGACAAAAGTACTAAAATGCTTACATTTCTTTGCAGCCGACCGTACCTACTCTAGAACTGATTAAGGTTCAGCTTCAATGGCATTGGTCATGAACTCATGATATGTCATCCCAAAATATATCCAATGAGCTTCCCTGAATGAAGCTCTTCAGTCCAAAAGTACTCCATCTAGCGGTTTCCCCCTGGAGTAGCCCCCATTCCACAAATATTTATTTTCATAGTCTCTTCTAGACAGTGCAGATTGTATGAGGTGTAAAAAGAGGTAAGGTAAACTGTACAGTTTTAAAAGGTACGTTTACGTAAGGAAACAAAACTAACACCATCATTTCAGTCTAAAATTCAGCTTTATTGCTGGTATATGAACTTTTCCCTTACCCCTTATCGTGCTTTCTGCAGATGCCTACCATTTAAATTCCTCATTGACATTGCGACTTTTTGGAGCTGCATCGCGATCGCATCGCTGATTTTCGAAATTGGTTGATGTCTGGTGCGACTGTATCGAAGCTACATCGAAATTGAATTGCGTTAGTATCTCTGCAAAAAGTCGCAATGTAAATGAGGCCTGAATAATCCTCATAGTGTACTCGTTGCGACATTAGAGAATAGAAGCTAATCTTATTTTCTTTTTACTATAGGTGTGGTGATCCTGCGAGCGGATGCGCAGCCCTCCTTCGCCTACAATGCGATACCCACGCGGACACCGTACACGCCCCTTAACGACGTCTTTCGGCTCAACAAGAAGTAACGCAATCTAGTAGGCGACCCCGGTAACACTGGACCGTACGCCAATCAGCAAGCAATCATTGGACGCTACAAACGCCATCTAGTTATCGGTTCTGACATCGCTGGATAGCGTCATCTAGCGATCGCTTACGTGAACATAGAACCATATTACGGCATTAAGCAGTCGATCATGGCCACGGCAGCTTAGGGCCGCGCAAAAGACGAGAAAACCGAGCATTCTGTATCTTATTTCAAACAAGTCATTGTGTGGAAGAGAAGTAAATGACTCCATAAATTGCTTGCTTTCTTTCTTTCAAACGTTTGGTACGACAAAGCTCGGTCTTCTAATCACTAGAGACCACGCCACCAAAGAAGTCCCGTCAAAAGGTTGCTTGTGTCGCCATCAACATTCAAATTTGAGCTTTATGGTCATAGACACTAGGAATCTCAAATGGACAACATTTCAAAATTGCTAAGCTCTGAAACAAAAAATACCAATTCTTTGTTTACTTTTCCGCTGCTCGAATATATATTTATTCATTTTTTATATTGCTTATTTACTGAGAAAAAAATTAAAAACTAAAAAACGTAAGATGACGTCATCGGACGGCAGAATGTAAAATATTTCTTTGCTTAGCACATTATAGTTTTAAATTTACGTAATGCCAAACCCATGACATGTAACTGTCAAAAAAAAAGACAACTTGTCAACGTTGAATGTATGAATGACGTTGACAATGTTGACACTAGTATTATTTACCTTTGACAGTAGTACCTTTTTTTTTATTAAAACAATGATAAGCAAAGGAATATCGCTGTATTCAGCCGTCCGATGACGTCATTTGGCGCTTACGTCTATTTAGAATAAAAAGAATTTCAATAATTATTTTATGCATGAAAATGGACAAATTTTGAAAAAAGAAAAAATATGGGTCTGTTCATTTTATGACTACTTTCATATAAAAAAACAATATGGACATGTTAAAAATTTGAAATGTTGTCCATTGTAGTTCCGTGTTTTTCCGCGAGATTTCTTTCTTGGCGCGGACTCTAGTCCTGCACAAATGGACATGCGGTGAAATAGTAATGCCATGGATTTGTTCTTAAATATTTTACTCTAAAGGGCCTAAATTTGCCCATGCGTTGTGTTTGTTCGTGAATCGTGATGCATATTTATGATGCTTATTGATGTTTTAACTTAGTTTTGTTTGTTTATTCCAAGTTATGCACATTTTTAATCTTTGTCAGCAATGAGTTTTTTTTATTGTTGTTGCAGTTAGATGGGTCTGTTGTGCCAAATTTAAAACAATCTCGAATGTTTTTCTTCAGTAACTGTGAATTTTCTCGTAAGCAGTTTCCAATGATTTGTAGTATAGGTAATCTTACACATTGATGGTTAGGAATTATTGTTAGTTAGGATAAGATATTTTTAATATGACCAAGGGACGTTCAGTGCTGCACTTTATCTTGTGAATAATGTGCAGCATTGCCTTGTGTTACGATTTTTTAAAGTACGGTTGACAGTTGAGTCCGCAATGTTATCTTAAACTTTCCTTTTTGCTTTTTTATGCACCAGTGCAAATGTGTTCGAATTTTTGGACTCGACTGTACCGCGTCTTACATTACACCGCATGTCTTCACCTAACGCCATCTATTAACGAAATCGGGAACTGAAACTCAAGTCAATCTCGTTAGGATCTACAAGTACAATGATATTAATTTTGAACTTTATCTTCGTCTACGTAAATCTTTTTTTTCAATTGGTGTGAAATATAGTTACCAACAGATGTGTTGACTTGCCGCTAGTTTATATTTTTATTTATGTTTCATTTGTCTAGTGTGATCAAAAGATGTTAATAATGTAACAAAATAAATGTTGAGAATCGATTTTGCCATTATGTTGTACCTAGGGTAAGGATGTACATTTTAGGTGCCTGTAAATGTAAGTTTTGTAGAGAACTTAATTAATTAAATAATAATTATGCATAATATTTTATTGTTTTATTTACATACATTTCAGAATAAATAACTTCATTTCATACAACACATACTACTACAATCTAATTTCACTAGCTAGCAACTAGGTAAGTAAGTACCTACAGGAATTAACACACTCACACAATCAATTTTCTGCATAAGATTTTCACCTTTAAGTAAAAGAGCATTAAGATGAGAATGGTTTAAATAAATATATTATATATATGTATCTGACACAACAGGACATTTTATAACATTGAAAATAAGAGAACACTCAGGCGCAAATAAGCTAAATGATCACAACAGTTTTTATGCGTATTGAAATGAGTGTCAATATTTAAAAAGTTATTTTGACGCCTCTCTGAGAAAGTCAGAAGACATTCGTTCCATATTTATCCAAGTTACAGGGCTATACATGTACAGGGGACTAGGTACAGCAATGAAGACCTTCCGACCCTAGAATTAAGAACTATTCATGATGATGAGCCCGAATAAGGTGGCTTAGCCGTCCCGTAACGAACGTGAATATACCTGTCGCATCCAAACAAAGGAGACAAACAGCGCGTGTGCAAGAGAGAGAAACTCCGATACGGTCGTAACATCTGCTTTAAATTAGGCTCAGCCTCAGTAGCTTTACTCAGTAAGAACGTTTAAAAGGGAAGTAAATTTATTTTGTTAAGTAAATTTGTTAAATGTAGTAAGTAATCTAAGATAAGCTCAATACTCCTATACTAACCTACTAATATTAGATACGTTAAGGTGACGGGTAGGGCAAACTAGCGACGCTAATCGATTTAAATTTTTAGTTCGTGGGTAAGGATTTGTACGCGAAAAATTGATTCACGCTAAAAGTGGCCGCTTTTGGCTGTAATCAATTTTTCCCGTTCGCGTTGGACCCAACATTTGTGCATGCATGGTTATTTAATAAATAGTATAAGTGTTTGCCGAGAGGTTGTAACCCCGAAATCGTTAAAAATAGATCCGGTATAGTAGCTAAAAATTTAAATCGATTGGCTTCGCTAGTGTGCCCTACCCGTTAACTTAAAGATAGGGATGTTAAATGTAAGTATATTTGAGGCTCTTTCACGCAAAAACTATTAAATAGATTTTAATTAAACTTCACAATAATATAGCTTACATATCCGAATAACACATAGATTACAATTCATGAAGAATAACATACCTACATATTAGCCAAAATATAATGCTAATTTTATCACCACAAACATGGATCAATTATTATACTCCTTTCGCTTTAGCATGATCTGGGTGACAGATGTCAAAATCTATACATTTTCACGTTTAGTCTCTTTCTAACGTGTGACTCACGTATAACTCTGTCCTGCTGTCACCGATATCATGATAAAGCGAAAGGACTATAGTCCATGCCACAGTCAGAATAGTGATTCTGACTGTGGCATGGACTATAGTTATACCTTGGATTAATTTTTGCTGAGCATGTAAACTAGACAAAAATTAAGTGTAAAAAAATAAACAAAATGAGTAAGTACTAGTACCTAATCAACATTTTTCCTAAGGCACGAAACATTTGTTACAACCGAAAGATCCTCTCCTATCGTCTCTTTAGAACCAAAAAGGTAGGTTTCGGAAAGCTGTTCCTTCTTATTAACCTTGAAATAATCTGCAAACAGTCTTCCATCCATTTCATACTAAAGTCGCATTTTTAATTAGACGAAGTAAACTGACAGATGTCAATGTGTCATTCCCCATACATTATGACATTTTGCATTTTGCAAATGAATGCATTTGCAAAATGTAAAATGTCATAATATATTGGGATTTGACATGAGCAACTGTCAAATCACTTTGTTTTATTATAAGTCCGACTATACAATCTGGGAAATTTTAAGAAATCGGACAGCTTGTATACCTACATTGATGTGTGGCTGTCCGCTCATACTATGCATTTATGTTTTTAAAAACTAAATGGCTATTGACTCGTGGTTCTCTGCCAGTGAACTTGAAGCCAGATACAGTTGTTCCCAAGTTTTCTTCTTCAATTATATTCACGCTTCTGAAACAGTGAAAACACGATTTTAAATGAGTAAATTATGAAAGATGAAAATATTTTTTAAACATCTTTTTCAAAAGGTCTCCAAATAAAAGAAATATAAATATAACTGTCATTTCTGCATATTACGCTACTATTTATATTGGCAGTTTCAAAAACTTTTCTCTTACTAAAACATTAAGTATCCCACCACCAACAGAAATTAAAACCACGTACCCAAATAATTTTATAGGTCCTAAGAGTTCAAATGCGTTTTATCGTTATGATAATGTCCTGAAAGGAAATTTTGAATAGATAAGTATAATTTTGCCAATATTAGATATTGATTTTCATTCAGTAAGTATAGAGATATTTTAATAAGACGAGAGGACATTGGTTCGAATTCGATCATACATTGCAAATCTATGCCATTTTCATTATTAGCTTAGCGGTAAGGGAAGGCATCGTTAGGAAGCCTGAAAAGTTTGGATAGTTTCCCATATTACTTATAATTCTAATTTCTAAAACTATTCAGATGATGGTTCTGTTGGTCTCTAGTTTCCCTGTCTAAGGGCTGATTTTTTGATCCGTAGTTAAACTGAACGAATGGTTTAAAAAGTAACCTATGGTCAAATATTGCCAAAATGTGTTTTTTGAACAATAGTTAGTTAAGTAGTTATATTACAAAGAATTACGTGACTATTGATTAGACAGTCAACTATAGTGAATTTAACCAAAAGGTCTACTATTACTACTAAGGATGAAAAATCGGCAATGGGTGCAAAGGGTAAAGACAGCAGTCGTTTAATTACTAAATCTTCAATGGACCAAAGTGAGAGTTCGAAGCGACAGTTTTGATCGCAACCGGGAATTACACAACGCTCTGATGATGATGGAGGTATTTTTAAAGTACGAGATCCTACCTTTCATGTCGCAATTTAGGTAGGCGTAGATTCTTCCAACCAAACAATTTCAGTAGCAATTTCTTGATCCTCATCTTGTGAAATAATACTGTCCGATTGCCTTTTCTCCTCTTGTTTAAGTTTTTCATTTAGAAAAATAAATTCATTTTCATCATTATTTTCCCCTGTTAAAAATGAATCTGCTTTATTTGAGTTATCAATGGTATTGTACTCCCCAAAAGTCCTGAGTGATAGACGTTTTTGTCTACTGTTTTCTAATTCTAATGCTTTGTTGACTGCACGTATAATCTCATTAGATTCCGTGCTGCTTACTTGGGTTATTTTTTTATCATTGTCTAAGGTTGAGACAGCAACTATTTGTTTTGTTTCTTCTTCTTCTGGTTCAAAATCCATAGCCACAAAATGATTATTTATTTTGCTAAGTCTCCGACTATTCCTATTGTCATTTGAGAGTATCACAAATTGTTCCTCTTTTTCTGCTCCAACTTCACTAGGTATCTGATGTTCGATTGGTTTATAAGTTAATTCCTTTAAATATGGATTCGTAACTGGTATTGGTTTTGAAGTTTTAGCTTCAATTGGAACCAATTTCCGCATAACAGGTTTTTTGGTAGATACTTCCCACGGAGAATAAGACCGTACTTTCGAATAAGGTTTTGTAGTTATTACGTATTTAGCCATATTTTTAGGGAATATGGACAGTTTCCGTCTCTCTTCTGGCAGTTTGGGAGTAGTTGTGGCCTGAGGTCTGGCGTTTAGGTTCACAATAGGCTTGTTGAGTTTAGAATATCTTTGTGCTTCTACTATCGTGACCATTATCACTAAACACAAAAACATCTGCAATAAATAAAAAAGATATGTATTGTTTGATTTCTTCGACACATTAATTATTTATGGGTAATTCTTCGGAATCGGGACTTTTGGTTCATCCCATTTGATTCACGTGGGCTCAAAAATAATGTTCAAGCTAGAATAAATTAATGTTGAAATATGAGTATCCAATTAAAGTAACTGTATTTAAGAGCCCTTTTAGAGAGCTTTGGTAGCGCCACCAACAGATTTTTACTGATTGTAATGAAATTTGTACAATAAAAAAACATTAATTTTAAAATAAAAAGATTTGAGATTTTTTAAGCTTCAATCTCTAGAAATTTGAAAAAAAGTGGCTACTTATTATTTCATCACAATCAGTAAAAATCTTTCAGTATACCGTAAAAAGGGACTTAAGTATTCTTATTTTAAACTAAACTTTTAATGTGAGCCATATTTTCAGCCCACATTAATTAAATGGGAAATACTTCCCATCCCGATTCCGAATTATTACCCTTATAATTGTAACAGACATCAATATTTGGAAACGTACTTTATTTGGAAATATAAAGAGGCTGCAGTGGAAGGTAAATAAACAAAAAAGTACTACTAAGTTAAAAAAAAATATCTACAGTCACTTTAAGCATAGTTTTTTTTTATAGAAAGGCCAATCAGGATGACCTCACTCCGCCTGATAGTAAGTGGCCGTGAAATCCAAATATGAGGTTGACAGGCACAACAGAACTAATAAAGTACCCATTCTGTCTGCCATCCTCACCCTAGATGGCCTGCTGAGATGTCCTTTCACGCCCCGCCTAAAAGACCCCGGATTGTATGAAGGATGTTATATTTACATGATACAACCAGCCTATAAATATTGCACAGCATTAAAAAAACAACAGAACTATTAAAATACAGAATCAAACCCTTGCGGTTTTTAAAAGATTTGATATAAATGTAATGTACCAACTGTTTTTATATAAAAAATAATAGTAATAATAACTTACCGATATAGGGCCTGACTTCATTTTTGTAAATGTTTATAAACGCAATGGAATAATTTATTGGCAAACAATGAACAGAGTATCACCAGGGGACTACACAGGAACTTATTGATTGAAGGTTTAAATATAAATCAAATTGCACATTTATTTATAAGCTGTCAGTGAAATGGTACTGTTACAAACGATATGATGATGGCCCTAATTTAGACCCAAGCTCCGTTTTCTGATGGGTTGATTCATTGGACCAATTAACTAATAAGGTTCTTAATTATTCCTAATTTGAGATTACATTAAATGAGCATTGTGTAATAGGAATTATATAACGTAATATGGCTAATGGTTGAGAAGAAATTAAGTGCGAAATAGAGTTAGGTAAGTTCGATTTGGTAGCGAAAATGCTAAAAACAATATTAAGAGTTAAGTTTTTGTTAGCTAAAACAGTGTTATTAAGCAATTTTCATTCTTTTATCAAAAAAATTGTATGAAAATATTTTGTTTCAATCGTCAAAACTGCTATATAACCACGTTTTAGCTGACTTATTGAATGTTACAATGTTTACAATACGAAGGTTTATTGAATGTTTATGAAAAAATCTCTAAGTTGACAATACAAAATGACTGCTAGTATTCATTCATTACGTATTGTCAATTTTATCATCATCAGCATCATCGTCAGACATAATTTATCCACTTTTGGATATAGGCCTCTCCCATCTTATTCCATGCGTAGCGGTTAGACGCCATGGTCAACCATTTTACGCCTGCGTGTTCCTTGATGTTAGTCCATCGCTGGGCGGCCTCGCGGTCTGGTGTGATCCTACGGTCTCCACTCAACGACCCGCCTCGTCCAACGGTCCCTCCTCATCCGCGCTATGTGTCCAGCCCAACTCCACTTCTGCCAGGAGGAAGTGGAGTCGGGCGTCATCGTCATCAATGACACGACACGAACTGTAGGTAAATTGAACGGAGTATAATGTCAATAAATATAAACATGCATTTTATCTAAGTATTTTCATACCTACATATTCGTTACAAATGCGCTGATGAATAAAAACAATTTTAAAATTCTTTTGAATATAAAAATATCGTATAGAGCAGATTCTCATGTTGGTATTAAAATAGGTATCTACGTGTAAGATCTCAGTCAACGATCCAGGAAATGAAATGGTTGCAGTACAGCAAATTTATTTCGTACATTGTTGATAACTTACAGAATATTACATTTGACCCCTCGGGTGACGCACACTGATAACCTACAGCAGAGAACATTAACCCGAAACATGACGCAGCATAGGAATATTTCGTTCTACGCACATGTCTCCGGAACACGACCGACAATAACATTACATGAAAGCAGAAAAAATCACATCAAAACACTTATCACTTCAAACGGAGGCAAATGATTCACGGTCATTTTAAAATCAGGTATACTGCAGCAGAAAGTATACCCCTCACTAGGATTGTCAGGGTGCCACGTCAACCACGAGAAAGCACTGTTCCCTCTGCAAATATCTGTACAGAAGAACATTTCTCTAGCCTCTGTTGGCGAATAATACGGATTGTTGATCCCAACAAACGCAATCCCACGCTGTGTAGAAGGTTCGTACACAACTTTATAAAAATACTGAGGCACCGGTATCACTGGATTATTGTTTTCATCTGTACTAAGAAATATGTCCACTCTTCTACCAAATTGATTGTAAAGTTGAGTGACGCCTAAGGTACCTGTATAAACAATGGTATCGTAACCTGCAGCATGGATATGATTGCGCAAATCCACCTCTAAAGTGTTCCAGTTTCCGCCGTTAAATCCTGTCCACTGAGGTGCACAATTAACATAATGAAACGTTGCTCGCTCACCAAACGCATAAACGAAGTCAGTTTTTGCAGCTAAATGTCCTCTTGAAAGTAATTCCGTCTTGTTTATGTAAGAATCTATCATAGGTCCAACCAGTTCAGCTACTGCAGCTTTCTGGCCTCTAGGCGAGAAAATATAATCTACGGATAAGTATCCATAGTGATCGTTGTCAATAAAGAAAGGCCTATCAACTCTTGTCTGGAACATAGCATTGTATGGCTTCTGTGTGTATTTTGAGTATATAACGTTGAGATGGCCTTCGTTGAAGCAAGACTCGTAAACTGGATAAAATTGATTTTGAACTCTGTAACCAACCTCTAAGACAGGGTTCCCTTCAAAACAAGTTCGATTGGTTCGGTCGCTGAGATGATTTGGGGGGTAGTTACATCGGAAGAATGTGAATCTTGCTGGATCATTGAGCCATTCTGTATTTCCGAAGTTATCGCCTCCTAGGCATGATATCGAAGCTGTTGCGATGGCTGATTTTGCGTCTGGATGTTGAATATTGCCAGTTCCTTCGCAGCTTACAGTTAATTGGTCCCCGTACTCCAAATCAACGTTCCCATTGGCGTCTGTTGGCTCCAAAAGTTTTCCGTTCCTAATGATGATAGGCAAGGGTTCGGCGAAGTGTGTTCGTGAATGAAGTCGGCATCTTTGGCCATGTTTCATGTTGAAGGCGCAGAGAATCATCGTGAATAACTTTTGCCAGTGTAACATTGTTCCTTAAAAAAGTGTAAGTAATTTGCAGCTGTGACAATTGGTAAGGTTATTATAGGATTTAGTGGTTTTGCAGCTCGTAGCTACTAACCCCATAGAACAGTGTAAACCTTGGCCTGTTTTATAAGCAAAATTTAAACTTTGTTACATTCATACGAGAATTTTTGTGGTATTTATAAAAAGCTTGTGGTTGTCAATAAACTGATCGTTGTCAAAAAATTTAATTTATCATCTTTATTGCCACAGATTAGGCGTATTAGCACAGATAAATAGTTTATGATGTAAAAACCTTACCTTTCCAGTATATAAAAGGTTTTATATTATTATCTTACACTATGGGTTTTCTAATACCCCTTCAATCATATAATCTGAAACCCAAAAAAACAATACTTAATGATACACCCATAGACCAGGTTATTACAATCTGCTTCATTTCTTCAAACAATATATTTTAACCAAACTTAATAAGAGCAATCGTAGCTCAAAGGATACCAATGTTTTTTCAAATCTATGTGCATATTTTACCATTACCATCTGCTCGACGGTGAGGGAAAACATCGTGAGGAAAACTGCACGTTCCGGAAAAAGTTTCTGAAACGTGTAACCATGATTCAGTTTGTATGGTTCCCCTGTTAAAGGGTTGCGAAGATCAGGCGGCAGTCGCTTCATTGTAATTACCAGACCCCCCAATCCTGAATCATGACTTAAGCGTACCCTGGGCTCCAGAGAGACAGCTTTGGACGCAACCGGGACGTCCATAGGCTGCGGTAATCGCTAAACATCAGGCGAGCTGCTTGCCACCGACGTAGTAAAAAAAATATGTGGATGTCCGTGCATTCCTAATTGTATTGACCTAAAATAAACAACAACAAGGTGGCTTCAATGAAATTATAGCTTAAGCACAGATCATATACTCGGGGTTTAACTATGTATGTACTGTTATTGAACTATTTCCTATTACCTACTGGTCACACACAAAATGTTAAACCACAACATTTCAAAATATATTTTAGATCGGGTCGAAATATCTGACAGCGTTGAGTTCCGCGGTCATCTAGAGGAAAAAGTGAAATTGGCTTCCAGAAAACTTGGCGTCCTCAATAGGTGTATTTCATGCCGAGGCATCTCTTGCAACTTTATAAGGTGCAGGTGCGTCCTCATATGGCACATTGCTCTCACCTCTGGGCTGGAGCTCCCAAGTATCAGCTTCTTACTCTAGACCGTATCCAGCGAAGGTCAGCCAGAATTATAGACGACCAGGCTCTTTCCGCCACGCTTGATCCTTTGTCATTGCGTAGAGAAGTAGCATCGCTAGATATGTGTCTTCTATCGCATCTACAATGGGGATTCACCATCGTACATCACGCCAGAACTACAAATTTCATCCACATCAGTTGGATCGATTTTACTCCACCACAGTGCGCTTCTCGCATCACTTCCTACCGCGCGTAGTAAAACTATGGAATCAGCTACCAACGATGGTGTTTCCGAACAGATACGACCTGGTGATCTTCAAGAAAAGAGCGTATTCCTCCCTTAAGAGCCGGCAACGCATCTGTGATGCCCCGTGTGTCGCTGATGTCCATGGGCGGCGGTAATTCACTTACCATCAGGTGAGCCGTCTGCTCGTTTGTCTGCCATAATGTAAAAATAAAAAAAATTGGTACCAGGTACAATATAAAAATAAAAAAAATAGGTATATTCGACCTATTCCATCAAAATTTTCCACCACACGGTTAGATGCTCGTAAAATTAATAATCTACCTAATATTAATACTCGCGGGTTTGACTTCGCACATATCCGACTGTATCTAGTTAATTCACTATAGTCATTACCACAGTCATCTTAGCAGACCACAAAAACTCGTTCTTGATCTTGAACCTAAACCAAAAGTCATAATGTTAAGAATTTTTTACCATACTCACAGCCACAAAAATCATATCGAAATAGTGCTCACAGCTTTATAATAAGTTCTAAATAATAAATAAAATAAAAATTTCACAACATCACATACAATGATCTAACTACGAGATAGGTAGCTCAAGCACCTGTGTTACGGATATCAGATTCGACAGTGGGATTACAAATATATACATAATACTTTTCGTTTGTAAATACATATAATACATAGGAAACACCCAGACCAATACAAACAAACATGTTCATGCACACAAATATTTGCACGGGGATCAAACCCGCAACCTTGGACCAAAGGCAGCGTTCACTACCACTTTTCCAACGGGTCGTCAAATAATGGGCTATGGGAACAAATTTTTAAGTATAGTTTTAATATTTTTTTCCAATGCCTTTAACTATTTTATGAATCTTTTGAATATTTTTGAAAAATAGCAGGTACTTTATTTTTTAATTAATTTTGAAACATTTTGAATGCGAAGCGTATTTGTGACGTCATAAATACGCTTAGTGTTCCCATATGTCATTTTCTCCAATTTACGGGAAATAGATCGTAGGAAAAAATAACATACTTCTAAAAATGCCTTTTGATCGGGTAAATTTAAAATTATCTACTATCTGGTAACATTACAGTCTTAGACAATTTTGTCTAAGATTACGTACGGTAAAACAGAATAAAAACAGCCCACTGTCTTAGTTTTGGTGTCAATCTGCAAATAATTCAAACTAGCGCCATCTGTTACTTGGCCCGGGTGAATAAGTCATTGAGACATTGTTGTCACCACGAAGTTATACGAATTAATCTTCTGAATACAACACAACTAACGTCATCAGTTACTTGGTGCGGGGGAATAAGTCATTTATTCCCCCGCACCAAGCATTTTATTTTATGTAATATGTGGCAGACGAGCAGACGGATCACCTGAATATTCTGAATGCAACCTGTCTTTATAGCTAGCGTATCTAGGCTCAAATGAAGGTCAACGCTATTTTATTGAAAATATCCTTGATCCAGAGTGGTTTGAAATTTTAAAAATATTAAAATATGTTATGAAGTACAAATGCCTCGAAACAGTTTTCGGATTAGAACCTGTTTAATATTTTTCCCGTACCCCATTAGGGAATTGGAATAATACCTTACCACACCTTGGATACTTGGTACATAATGTATTAAACAAACACTAACTTTTGAGAGTCACAGCCTTCCATCGTCAGCTCACTTGATATTATATCTAACAGTCTGAATATGCGTACAGAAGCGATAAAGGTTTCACCATCAGCTTAAAGTATCAACTTATTTAAGGAATGTCCCACTGCAGGGCAAAGGCATCATAGAAATCAAGTTATCGCTACTATGATGGGATTAGGCTTAATCACCACACTTGCCAAATGCGGATTGGTGATCATCACAAACCCGAGCTATGTGCGAAAAATTCGAAACATACTTTTCGCTCGACCCGGGAATCGAACCCAGGACCCTGAGATCACGGCCCTGTACTTAAACCACTAGACTAACAGGGCGTTATCTTCTAATTTAGCCATATTTAATACCATCAAATGATCTATTAACATTCTTTCGATTTTTTTTTCTCAATAGATCGTACCGTCGAACGCAAATCGATTTTTCTACTTACCTAAGTTACATGATCAAATCGTCTGAGACAATAGCATCCATTAGAAACAGTGATTCTTATCTTCGTAGACAGTATCACGTTTAAACACATAACATAGATTATTTTTAACAAATCGAGTAGGCCACACGTCCGTGTCCCAGGCTGCTTCATCGGGAAACTCAGCTGAGTTTTATTTACATAAACATATCGCTAATTCTGTTTGTGAGGACTGAGGACACTCCTGTGGTGATCGGCGGCAGGGACTGACGCGGCCCGTGTGTAAACACTCATTGTTCTATGTAATGTTTATGTAAACAAAAATATTGACGAGTGAAGTGACCTGCTAAATTGGAACAGACAATAATTATAATTTGGAACAGACGCTGATGTCTCAGAAACGATATGGCGCGAACGGTGAGTCAACATTCATGATAATACCTACTTAAAAAACCAAACTAATAGTCGTTTCCTTTTAATAATGACTATTTTTTATTGACCTGTTTTATTATTAGCTAGACCTTGTCTTACAGTTACTTTCGTTTCTCATTTAACTAGAATTAGGAATAGCAATTATACAGGGTGTATCAGTGAACAATTACAACCTTCTAAACACTCTACCAGTTATTTATTTAATATATTTCAATTTAAGATTACATTTTATCCATGTTGTTAGTGACTTGTAATTCCGTTAGTAACAAGGGATTAACAAAAAAACCGGCCAAGTGCGAGTCTGACTCGCGCACCGAGGGTTCCGCCGGTATCTTTTGATTGCGTTAACTTTTGTTTGATTTTTTCACAGCTTAAAGGGACAGTAGACCTAGGTATTTGGTATAAATTTCAATTTGATACATTTATTCGTTCGTGAGAAATAAAGTAGTAAATTTCATTTTATTAAAATATTTTTATTATTTCATATAAGTAAAAAAATGTAATTTTCGCAATTTTTCCTATATTTGCATTATATGACAATGCTTCATGCCAAATTTCAAGATTCTGAGTTTACGGGAAGTACCCTGTAGGTTTTGATTCCTTTGCGAGTGTCGAAAATTTGATGAAAATATCGATATAATCGGCTGTATCTTTTGATTGCGTTGGCTTAGAAGTTTGATTTTTTCACAGCTTCAAGGGACAGTAGACCTGAGTAATTGATATAAATTTCAGCTTCATACCTCCAGGTGTTCCTGAGAAAAAGGGTCTTGACAGACGGACGGACGGACAGACGGACAACAAAGTGATCCTATAAGGGTTCCGTTTTTTCCTTTTGAGGTACGGAACCCTAACAAGTACAAAAGCAAGGAAAGACACTCCAAACCATTTACCTCAGCTAGCCATACGGGTGCTACCAACCAGAACAACCGACCTCAGCAACTGAAAGATGTGCCTCCAAATAGGAGAGTCATATCTCTCCGCAACAGTCTTTAAGATACTCTTGGAGCTGGCCCGCACTCTCTCTAGCAACAAAGACATTTATTTTCGGATTTTGTAGCAATTCGTAAAATTGTATGAATAATATTTGTAGTATATATATTTATGTATATTAATTTTACTTTATTTTCATGTGCAATAAAGAATAGGTAACAAATATTCTGATCGAAATAAAAAGCCAGCCATTCTGTTTAGTTACTTTGTATAGGAAGACATATTTCTGCTAATTTCGAAAAATAAATATGAATAAATGACAGGTAGAATACGTGTTTAGAAGGATAAATAATAAAATAAATAAATATTTCACAACATCACATACATTGATCTGACTCCGAGATAGGTAGCTCAAGCACCTGTGTTACGGACATCAGAACCAACAGCGGAATTACAACTATATACATATAATACTTTTCTTTTGTAAATACATACGCATAATACATAGAAACACCCAGACCAATACAAACAGACATGTTCATGCACAAAAATGTTTGTACTCTGCGGGTATCGAACCCGCAACCCTTGGGCCAAAGGCAGCGTTCACTACCACCGTTCCAAACGGGTCGTCAATATAGTGGATATAGGTAACTGTTCACTGCAATACACCCTGTATATAAGAGATATAAATCCTACTACTGTGTTTATTTATAACATACAATACAACTTAGTATTGTAAACACGTGTTTTGCTAATTAATGTTAATTGATTCGTAGTAGACAGATGTGCTTTATACCTAAAAGAAGACATTATCACTCTATTCATGAATTAAATACTACTTAGTTAAAAGTTGGCAACCAAAATGCGGTTTTTCTGTTTACAAATGAGATATCGATAGGAAATGGTTAATTTTTACTTACTTAATAGATATTTAATAACACTGATTAGCTGTTAAATTAAATGTTTTTTTTAATATTGACTAATCCTGTTGGTCTAGTGGTTTCAGTACCGGGCCGTGTTCTCCTGGGTCCTGGGTTCGATTCCCAAGTCGAGCGAAAAGTATGTTTTGAATTTTTCGAACATAACTCGGGTTGTGATCACCAATCCGCATTTGGCGAGCGTGGTGATTAAGCCTAATCCCATCATAGTAGCAATAACTTGATTTCTATAATGGAGGCCTTTGTCCTGCAGTGGGACAGTTTATAGGCTGATACTTTACTTTAATATTGACTAATCAGAACATTAGATGTTAGTTCATCAGGGAACCGTCTGCTTGTCTACCATCACGAAAAATAAACAATTATTGGTACTAAATTTTTTAACATTTTCTACTTATGTTATGTATGTCATGATATTTTAAATTGTTTACTATGATTTATTTTCTTAATTATTTTTACATCTAAGTATTGTTTGAGTTTGTATCAAAATTCATACGCCAACAAGGCAAAACACAGTCCACCTTATTATAAATCGCGATTTAGAGTCATCACGGTACTAAATGTCATACCATCCCGTTCCAGCACGCAATGTTAAAAGGGGCTAACACAAATTTGGTTCCGGGACTATCCTTAGTTTCTGATTTGTAATAAGGAGGAGTGAAACTGTTACCATTTTAATTATATTACTTGAGATTCATGAATAAATTTTTTGTATTTTGTTCCTACAAAATTTTCCAAACTTTTTGACGTCTCGCTAGCTCTATTTCAAATTATGCTGAGTCACCTATATTTCCTGTCGTAGTACTCGTAATCATAGGTACCCAATTAGGTATATACAGACTGCACTGTTTGTAAAAAAACCAGGCCAATGAATCAAAAACTTGTCTTACCAACTTAAATTATTGATCAATAATCAGGTTTGATTATCCCAAATATGAAATTGTTAAAAGCCCTTTTCCATCGATTAAGAAGCCCCTTTAGTGGCGAATAATGGTGTGGCTGGTGTCCATGGGCGGCGGTGATTACTTACCATCAGGTGACTTTCTCATAAAAAAAAAATATTCGAGTAGATACTTCCAGAGTATATATTTGTAATCCCGCTATTAAGGTGCTTGAGCTACCTACCTATCTCGGAGTCAGATCAATGTATGTGACGTTGTGAAATATTTGTTTATTATTATCTTACTCTCTGAGGTACTTCATGAATTTGGTCTTTCGAAGGAATTATACTTTGGTGTCCATAAGAATTTCCGGTCTCCATAAGTGATACAATATCTCTATGGGTAACGAATTCGTTGTTAGTTACTTTAACATCATTTATATATAAAAAAATAACGGTTTGACCGATTCCAACATTATTTTATTTTTTGGATGCTTCTTCGACTGAAATAGATATTTTTATCTGATAAAAATATCGAGAAAACACGCAAAACAAATTACTTTCAACGCTGTAAAGGTAACGTATACTAGTTATGTATAAGTTCGTGCATCTTTTAGTAAATTCAACTCATAATCATATTTAGCACATACGTAGGTATTATTCACGGTCTGTCTGTGCCCTGAATGATGGAGTGGTCTTCTAATTGTGTTAATTAAACTCGCCAAGCGATGTCATACTTCACATGTCTATATTAAACATGCTATTCTTTTATGGATCCCTATTACCCAATGGGATAGGTAGCAATGGCCAATACAATGTTCCTTTCGTCAACCCAAAGGTTAAACAACCTTTGGAAAATATTTTTAAATTTGAGTTTGACTGATGTAGTTTTCTATTATAAGTATGTATTTACAAAATAAAAGTATTATATGAATAGATTTGTAATTCGGCTGTTGTTTCTGATATCCGTAACACGAGTCAGATCAATGTAATTATGTGATATTGTGATTTTTTTTTTATTTATTGACTCTACGTTTTTATACTTCGATTAAGTAAGACCTTCTCCGCGTACATGTATATCAATGAATTTAGAATTATATATACAGATCCAAGTTGCTCTAAGGTCACGAGTACTTATCTGAAAATGGCGTACCTACCTATAAGTGGGTGCTTAATCTCATTTTAGCGTGTAATTCCCGGTTGTGTCTACAGCACAATCCAAAAAAACTTTGAATGCGGATTTTTTTCCATATTACTTGTTGATAAACTACGACTATTTCTCTATGTAAGGTACTTTCGTGGTCAGAAAATTATCGACGTGATACAAATGAGTAGACATAACACGCTCTGTAACATGTATATTTATATAATGACTCAGAAAATCCTTAGAGGCAATTTTCTTTCAATTTACCACGTTATCGAGTTTTTGCTTAAAAAAGAGTCGGTCGTCATGTCAGGTTAGATCACATTACTTTAGTTAATGCGATGTACGTAGTGTTCTACCTTATTTTCCGTGTTTTATATTTTTTCGAAATGGTTTGTGGTCCGCTAACTTAAGAGTGTGATACCAGTACCATTGAACGGTAGCTCAGTGAATAAAAAAGCGTCTTCCACGCATGGTTCGAATCCGAGCATTATCTTCATCATCATCATCTTAAGCCGCTTTCAACGACTTTGGTGTAGGCCTCCTTCAATCTTTTCCATTCTATTCTATTTTTAACCCCCGACGCAAAAACGACGGGGTGTTATAAGTTTGACGTGTCTGTGTGTGTGTATGTCTGTGTGTCTGTCTATGGCATCGTAGCTCCCAAACATATGAACCGAATTTGATTTTGTTTTTTTTTGTTTGAAAGATGAATAAGGGGGAGTGTTCTTAGCTATTGAGTTGAGTATGGCAATTACCCCTCATGTGATTGAGGGAGGCCCGTGCCCCAGCAGTGGGGACTTAAATGGGCTGATGATGATGATGTTCTTAGCTATGTTGGATAAAAATCGATCCAAGATGGCCGCCGTCACAAAGATTTGGATTTTATGTTTTAACACAACTAGTAAAAGTAGCAGAATATGTTAATTGTGAAAAATTTCAAATCCAAGACGAATTATCTATTTGTTGTTCCAACTGCCTCAATATAGGTATCAAATGAAAGAACTTTAGTTGTGTCGGGGGTTTTTAAAATTTTCAATTTCATTTTGGGTAGTTGAAGTCCAGTTGTGCCCGCCAATCTTTATGCCGCTATGTCATCTCTTCATGGTCTCCACTGCAGCATTCCCTACATCACGAGTCTGTCTTTCGGTCTATCATAGCACCTCTGGATTTATCAAGTCTTTGTACAATCTTTTCTACCATTAGCTCGGCGGTGAGGGAAAATACCATGAGGAAACCTGCACGTTTCGGATAGTTTCTGAAACGTGTAACCATGATTCAGTCAGTCTTTTATCAGTTTATTATGTGATAGGTGGCAGACGAGCAGACGGGTCACCTGATGGTAAGTAATTGCCGCCGCCCATGGACACCCGCGACACCAGTGGAGTTACAAATGCGCTGCCAACTTTTTTACTCTCCTTTCCCTAGGATTGGGCCTCCGGTACTTCACTGACGCAGCGAAACAGCACAGTGCTGCTTCACGTTGGTTTATCATTCCGGTCAAGCTGGCCCATTCATGCCGAAGCGTGGCTCTCCCACGGTCGTACAATACGTATATATATACGTTCGTATCATTATATACGTTTTTTTTCTTTTAGTAATCATTTACTACTAAAATATTAAGATATGGCATTACAAAAAGTTACCAGAATTTTTCGGATAACTTTGTAATGCCAAACTTTGCAATGCTTGTTTTTTTTTTCAGATTATGTTGGTGATATGCACTCTACTAGCTAATGGGTGAAATCACAAGCTTCATAGTGACCCCTCAGCTGGACAGCATCAGGAAAAATCTGCAGATCCTCAGTGACGAGAAGAAACCCCGGCAGGAAATACAGAAATCCGAGGACTATAGGAAATATAACTACATCATTACAACATACTTATAACATATTAGATAACTAGGTACTTACATTTATGTAACTTGAAAGCAGATCTCTTTAATTATGCACCTGTTCACCCACTAGCGCCGATAATTTTTTTATTAATGTGATGAATTAAAACGAAAACTTTTTGTTTTTAAGTTAAAATACAGTATGTTGCTAAGAAATGCGTCTAAGTATTCATAACCTTTGTTGAAGAGCTGTTCGTAAATTTTATTTGAAAAAAATCGAATTATTACATAAAATACCACACAACGTAAAAGTTGAACCAAGGAACTTATATAGATAGATAGATAAATCATTTATTTGCATCATGAAACACACATAATAACAGATTACAAAATTAAAAAATTAAAACGCGAAAAATGCGAAAAATAATAAAAATTAAAACTACTTAATACATAACATATTTAAAAATTACAATACATAGATAGTTGCCATGTGCGAGTGAAAAAGTTAGCGTTTTGTGTGTCGCTGTGATGCAAAATGGCGATAGCTCAGCAATTTGGTTCACCGAATAGCAAACCGCTGATTTAAGTTCCTTGAGTTGAACATACCTAAATAGGAACACATTAGTAACATTTCAGTGCTTATTTCCTTAAATATTTCTAATGAAATGTGCCTTATATTTTCCTGTGTCTTAAACTTTCAATAAAATATTAATTTAAAAAAAACTTTAACGGACTAATTTAGATTTATTTAAGTAGTTGATATATTTTATAGCAATTTTGCAATTTATTCTCAAGTAAATAACGCACGTAAAGAACTAAGCACTTGAGGAAGATGTGGCTTTGATTCCCGACTGAACACGAGATGAATATTTAAGTGCGTTATTTACTTAATTTAGATATACATAATTAGTCCATGGTACTAAAAATCAATACACTCTGTACTATGAAGGTACGTGTATACATTATTAGCTTTTTTATAGTACTCAATTAATTCTGTATCCCTCTAAACAGATAAGTATAGAGATCGTAAATGTTTGTGATTATGTTTTAGAATGATTTTCAACCAAAGTAACTTTTATAAGCCGTGTGGTCCCGGCAGAGTAGAATAGGCCACCCTCACTCTTACCGAGGTGTCGTAAAAGGCGACTAAGGTAAAGCTGCTGGCATGATCATCAGCACCCAGAGAAGGAAAACTCTGCATTTATATCAAAACCCTCGCCAACCCGTCTGCCAAGCGTGGTGAGTATGGCAATTACCCCTCATGTGATTGAGGGAGGCCCGTGCCCCAGCAGTGGGGACTTAAATGGGCTGACGATGATGAACTTTTATAAGATACGAAAAATTACATCCTGTGCATATTTTTTTTTTAAGTATGGAATTCTTCTTTCTTAACGAGCGTACTGAACATACCCGCGCCGTCGACAGCAAACTGCTATGCGTGTGTATACTCCCTTACATTAATGTGCTATCACAAGTGAATATCGCCATCAACATTGAAATTTGAGCTTTATGCTCATAGATACAAGGAATCAAAAATGTTAGTTGTGTTTTGCCGCGGGACTGCTTTTGTAGCGCGGACTCTATTTACGAGTACTAGAAATGTCTGGTAAGCATAGACTTAAGAATCGCTCTGTGTATCTTCCTCATGGAACTAGAAAACGCAGGGTGCACGTCTGTGATCTACCTACCCACCAACTGCGACTGTCAATAGGTATACATACCTACCTACTTCATATGAGTATTGAGTTAGCAAGGCAGTACGTGAATTTAATTACTACGTCGATGGGGCGGCATCATAAGTGTATGATATTGCGGGATACCCCTGATAAATCTGAGAATAGAACCTAAGCCGTCAGCACGGAGGTCCAAATCGACGGATTTCGAAACGAATTTGGCCCAGATTTTCAAAATAGGTAGGCTTGCCCTACCCGGCGGGTTTACCTCTATACCGCGGTGGTTAAACCTACAAGTGCACTGAGCCAGTTGCGGGTCTATGAGCAGTCATGACCCCCCTGGACTACTTAACCTCTGATACCTACTTTTCTAAATACCTATCAGGTACAGGTTAGCCGTGTGGTCCCCGGCAGAGTAGAATAGGCCACCCTCACTCTTACCGAGGTGTCGTAAAAGGCGACTGAGGTAAAGCTGCTGGCATGATCATCAGCACCCAGAGAAGGAAAACTCTGCATTTATATCAAAACCCTCGCCAACCCGTCTGCCAAGCGTGGTGAGTATGGCAATTACCCCTCATGTGATTGAGGGAGGCCCGTGCCCCAGCAATGGGGACTTAAATGGGCTGACGATGACTTATAGCTAATTTGTAACTGGTGGGTTTTCCCAAGTTCTTTTAGCTACAGTCAACATAATAATGGTCTAAGGTAGTTTCCACACTGGCGGATTGCGCATCCGCCATTGCCGGCGTGGACGCTGCGCAGCCGCAACGTGTTCGCTGCGTCATCGCTCCGCTTTGAAAACGCTCGCAATTCGCCAGTGTGGCAACTCCCTAGTGTTCATTGAATCATCATCAGCAACCCACACTCGTCCACTGCTGGACATAGGTCTCCCCTAATGCACGCCACTGCTCCCGATTTTCGGCCACTCTCATCCAGCCCACACCAGCCAGCCTTCAAATCAAAGTATTCCACCGGTTAAGAATTAGTCCACCGGTTCATCATCATCATCATCAGCCTATCGCAGTCCACTGCTGGACGTAGGCCTCTCCAATTGTTCGCCACTGTGATCTATCCATGGCTTCTCGCATCCAGCTCTTGCCAGCCATCCCGCGCAGATCGTCCTCCCACCTAGCCAGAGGGCGCCCTACATTACGTTTGCCAAGACGCGGTCTCCACTCCAGAACTCGTTTACCCCATCGGTTGTCGGTTCTGCGGCTAATATGGCCAGCCCACTGCCACTTAAGCTTGCTAATCCGGTGAGCAATGTCGATAACTTTGGTTCTCTGCCGGATCACCTCATTTCGGATTCGATCTCGGAGAGAGGACGCCGAGCATTGCTCGTTCCATAGCCCGCTGAGCGACCTTTAACTTGTGGACCAGCCGTACCGTAAGTGTCCACGTTTCGGCTCCGTATGTCATGACGGGTAGGACGCACTGATTGAAGACTTTCGTCTTTAGGCACTGTGGTATCGACGATACGAAGACACGACGTAGTTTTCCAAATGCTGCCCAACCTAACTGGATTCTCCTATTCACCTCATCCTCGAGGTTGTTTTTACCCAATTGCAAAGTCTGCCCGAGGTATACGTATTTTTGAACAACTTCAAGAACGGCACCGTGAATTGCAATCGGTTCCGGTAGAACATGTTCATTGAACATGACCTTGGTTTTGTCCAAGTTCATCCGTAGGCCGATGCATTTAGAAGAGTCAGCCAGGTCATTCAGCATCTGTTGTAGGTCCTGCAGCGTTTCTGCCATTATGACGATGTCGTCAGCAAATCGCAGGTGAGAGATGTATTCGCCATTGATGTTGATGCCACGTCTCTTCCAGTTCAGCGTCTTGAACATATCCTCCATTGCATTTGTGAACAATTTCGGGGAGATGACGTCCCCTTGTCTCACTCCTCGATGCAATGGTATAGGACTTGTTTGCTGATTCTGTACTTGGACGGACATAGTAGCGGCATCATAGAGACATCTCATCACCTGGATATATCGCCAATCGACTTGGCATCGCTGCAGGGACTCCAGAACAGACCAGATTTCAACCGAGTCAAAGGCTTTCTCATAATCCACAAATGCTAGACACAGGGGCTGATTATACTCTTCTGTCTTCTGTATAATCTGCCGCACTGTGTGGATGTGATCTATGGTGCCGTATCCGCTCCGAAACCCAGCCTGTTCCGGTGGTTGGAATTCGTCGAGTCTCCGCGCAAGACGGTTCGTGATCACTCTTGAGAACAGCTTATAGACGTGGCTTAAAAGGGAAATGGGTCGATAGTTCTTCAAAAGGGTTTTGTCCCCTTTTTTGAAAAACAAGACGACCACACTCTTACTCCACGCCTCTGGAGTTCTCCCTTCGAAGAGGACATCGTTAAAGAGCTTTTGGAGTTCCCTCAGTACGGGTAATCCTCCAGCTTTCAACAACTCTGTTGTAACGCCATCCTCTCCAGGGGCTTTTCCATTTTTCAGCTGTCCAAGAGCAATCTCGATTTCGCCAATGCTGACTTCTGGCAAGTCTTCGGTGAAATGGCGTGTTAATGTGGCCCTAGAGTCCTCATTTTCGGGATCAGGTCGAGATGCATGCGAAGCGTATAATCGGCCATAGAAGTCTTCCACTTCTCGAAGGACCGCCGGCTTTGAAGCAACAACTTCTCCACGTGATGTGGTCAGCTTGGTCAGGTGGCTTCTTCCGAGAGATTGTACGAAAACCTTCGACCCCCGATTCTGCTCGATAGCTCTTTCAATCGAGAGAGTATTGGAGCACCGGAGGTCGCGTCGCACAAGTTTACTGATCTCCCGGTTTAGAGTCCGTTTTCCTGACGAAGTGGACGGTGGTTGCTCACGTCGTTGTCTCATTAGCCCCAAGGTCTCATCAGAGAGTTTCGACTTCCTACCTTTGCGCTGCATGTTACAAAATCTCGTGCCTTCTTCCCTGAGGACTCGAACCACATTTTCGAGGTTCTGGTCAACGTCCGTTGTGGTTTCCACGGCATTGAATCGGTTTTCCAGGTTTAACTGAAACTTTTCAGATCCTTTTATGGATTGCAGTAGAGTAGGCCGGAGTCTTGACCTCATCAAGCGGACTCGTTCGGCTTTAAAGTCGATATTCAGAGTGCCTCGGACAAGTCTGTGATCGCTACCGGTGTTGAACCTGTTGATCACGGAGACATCTCTGAATATATGCCGCCTGTCCGCCATGATGAAGTCGATCTCGTTTTTAGTCATAGTGTCGGGGCTCTGCCACGTCCACTTTCTTTGGGGCTGCTTCTTGAAGAAAGAGTTCATCAAAAAGAGCCCCTCTCGTTCGAGAAAGTTGACAAGCATCCGCCCCCTATGATTCCTAACTCCAAATCCATGGGATCCTACTACCGATTCGTTGCAATTCTGTACTCCCACTTTAGCGTTGAAGTCCCCCATGACAACATTGTAGTGGGTTTTGGTGGTGAAGTGGAGGGCCCTCGATATGTCATCGAACATTTCCTCCACTTCATCGTCTGAGTGTGTCGAAGTCGGTGCGTACACTTGCACCACCTTGAGGCTGTACCTCTCGGTGAGCTTGATGATGAGGTACGCTACCCTGTTCGACACGCTAGACATTTCCACTACGTTGTCAGAGAGGGACTTATTGACCAGAAACCCGACGCCGCCTTGAGAATGTTGGTCTCCCTCGCGGAAGTACATTAGGTGGCCCGACTCCAAGGTTACGGTGTCCTCGCCCTCTCTTCGGACTTCGCTTAAACCAAGGATGTGCCACCTTATTTTCCCAAGTTCCACCTCGAGTTGTGCCAGATGCGAATCAAGCCGCAAAGTGCGTCCGTTGTACGTCGCCAGAGTCAGTTTATTGTGGTGGCCTCCCGTAGCCCGGAGATTCTTCGCACCCCCCGTCCCGCCGTTACCATGGTCGCCACCATGACCAGGAATAGCGGGACTGCCGGGAACTGGGGGCCGTGGCTGCAGTTTAACTAGCATTAGAGGATTTGCCCATAATCGCCACGCTGGGCAGGCGGGTCCACCGGTTCAAAGTCGCTCAAAGAGCTATGGAAAGGGCTATGCTCGGAGTATCTCTGAAGGACCGCATCAGAAATGATGTAATCCGACAGAGAACCAGAGTCACCGACATAGCCCACCGAATTAGCAAACTGAAGTGGCAGTGGCAGCCGTTGGAGCCGTAAAGTCCTTGAGTGTCTCTACTCCACCGCTCCGCGACTCGGTAAGCGTAGTGTAGGACGCCCTGCGACAAGATGGGATGATGACATGGCCCGTAGCCCGGGAGGCCCGTGCCCCAGCAGTGGGGACTTAAATGGGCTGACGATGACGATGATGACTGGTCGTCGGCCGACATCAAAGTGACTAATTTTTCTGGTAACGCGCAGAAAGAACGCCGCCAGCATAGACGGAGCCGATAGGCGAGCCTGAGCAGGTTCGCGGAGACTACAAGGTTCGTCTTATAGCCCGCGTTCCCGCTCTGAGAGTTTCTCTCGGGCGAGGGATGGAAACTGCCGAAGAGAGTTTAGTGGGTATGCACCTGGGAGAAAGGTAGAATTCTAGATCTTACCAAATCTCTACACAACAACTATTGGAGCAGTCTGGAGGTATGCAGACTAGCGAAACTAACCCTACCGCATTGGATCTGAAGTATCTTGAGGTTGATAGGTGTTGGGGATGTGTTAAGTAAAACCAGCAGTTAGCAATATCATGTTGTATTGTCTGAGGTTACAATACAAGAGAGCGATTCTAACGTAATCAATTATATTTAACTTAACTAATTAGTAGGTCATCAGCGACATACGTCATGTAGCAGCGCGTAACATTAAGTGACGGTGCAAGTCTAATACGGCTATAGTACAGATCCCTACCGTCTCTCTAGACAATTCTTACAACTTAATAAGCCAATCCTCCGTTTAGTGACCAGTGCTCTAACGGGGCATGGCAGTTTTAACAAACATCTGTTCAATCTAGGTATTACAGACAGCCCTCTATGCAGAGCATGCATGGAGAAGGAAGAAACAGCCACTCATGTACTATTAGAGTGCGTAGGGGTGGTCAACAACCGGGCACACTACCTTCAAAAGCGTCTCCAGGAAATCTTCAGCAACACCAAAGCGCTGATAGGTTTCTTTGAAGAACTCTGCTGGTTAGAGTGACACCGGCCGACTTAACCCTCCGTACGCGAAATGGGCATAGCTGCTGCCTGATTGCGGAAAAGCCCGACCGAAGAAGAAGGGCTCGCCCTTGGGGTGCTCCCATGGGGCAAGATGCCCCCCAGAGGCGAGCCACTCTACTCCCAGCGGATGGGTGTGCATAACGCGGTGCCGATTTACTTAGTAGTACCGTAGTACCAACAATCTACCAACCAAGTATACCAAAGTATGCATGTTTAAACAATTTATCAACATTATACATAAGCTGTTTACAGAACAATTATAATGATTATCCAGACAAATTGGCCGACATTGAGCTTTAACCCAAACCTAAGATACTTATTGTTGGTAGGTAATTACTTTTTGTCCTCATATTATTTATAAATAGGTATCTAATTCTGGTTTAATTGTCTTCGAGTTGTCAAGGGCGCTCTTCCTTCGTGATCAACGGGGAGTAAAGTGTTTGGTAAAGTGCGACCATGATCAGAAGGCACTCGAGTGACATTGACCGAGGGGCGTTGTACAACATTTTGTCTATGGGAAAATGTGACAAAAGAGCATTAGTTCCGACTTTTGCCACGTGCTAAATAACCGTGGGGCGACTTTGACTAAGGGGCAACCAGAGCATACTACTCTTTGAACCAGAGTATTTATTACCTCACTCTATGCGGCAACCACAAGTTCTGTTCTAAAAATCTGTCAAATTAGATCTACAAATCTGTTTGATCGTGGGAAAAGTAACCAGAGTAATTTATGGAAATCATATTACACATCATATGTAATTTTTTTTTAAACCAATGACTGTAGATATACTTACCTAGTTTTATGCAAATAAAGATAAAAGTAACTATATTGCATATTGAAATTTTTGTCGAACAGAGTGAGAATAGAACCCACAACCTCTAACGTATGAGGGAGAATCGATACCAAAAAGCCAGCCGAAATCGAAATGTTGCGTAACTAATTTATCTACCTGGCGATGTAAATCGATTCTGAAATTTTCCAAGCTTAAGAATACACGTGGTCATACCTTGAATAAAAAATAGAGAGAGAAAGACTACATTACATACTACTGTACCTATAGTAAATATAATTACAATATAAAAAAACTAATGTGTTAATCCAGTGTGCCAGCTTCCTGTACTTATACTAACCAAATGTTATCGGAATTGGTAAAGCCGTTCGCTTGTGAAGAAGTATCAAACACACACACCAATCCGGGGCGAAGAAGAGTTTAAAGTTGGCAGCGCACTTGTGACTCCACTGGTGTTGCGGGTGTCCGCCCATTGGGCGGCGGCAGTCGCTTACCATCAAGTGATCAGTCTGCTCGTCTGCCACTTATCATAAAAAAAAACACGTTGAAGCAACCTGATACGTATTAATTTAAGAACTAAAGTAGATACCTACTTTTTACTTATATTTCTCAGGGTTTTGCAAAAAGTAACGCCTGTTACATATACCAATCTACAAATCAAAATACATATGTAAAACAGTCAAACTTCAGCCGATTCTGACCTTAATGAAAACACGATAGGTTCAAAATCAATTGAGGAATTTTGAAAGATTGTAGTAAGCTGATGTGTGGCTGTCTGTACCTACCTAAAAGTGATTTTTGTGAAATGCTCATATATTTTTGGTTGATTGTATTCAATGAACTCTCATCCAGCCCACACCAGTCAGCCTTCGAATGTCATCATCCCATCTTGTCGCAGGGCGTCCTACACTACGCTTACCGAGTCGCGGAGCGGTGGAGTAGAGACACTCAAGGACTTTACGGCTCCAACGGCTGCCACTGCCACTTCAGTTTGCTAATTCGGTGGGCTATGTCGGTGACTCTGGTTCTCTGTCGGATTACATCATTTCTGATGCGGTCCTTCAGAGATACTCCGAGCATAGCCCTTTCCATAGCTCTTTGAGCGACTTTGAACCGGTGGACTAATTCTTAACCGGTGGAATACTTTGATTTGAAGGCTGGCTGGTGTGGGCTGGATGAGAGTGGCCGAAAATCGGGAGCAGTGGCGTGCATTAGGGGAGACCTATGTCCAGCAGTGGACGAGTGTGGGTTGCTGATGATGATTCAATGAACACTAGGGAGTTGCCACACTGGCGAATTGCGAGCGTTTTCAAAGCGGAGCGATGACGCAGCGAACACGTTGCGGCTGCGCAGCGTCCACGCCGGCAATGGCGGATGCGCAATCCGCCAGTGTGGAAACTACCTTAGACCATTATTATGTTGACTGTAGCTAAAAGAACTTGGGAAAACCCACCAGTTACAAATTAGCTATAAGTCATCGTCAGCCCATTTAAGTCCCCATTGCTGGGGCACGGGCCTCCCTCAATCACATGAGGGGTAATTGCCATACTCACCACGCTTGGCAGACGGGTTGGCGAGGGTTTTGATATAAATGCAGAGTTTTCCTTCTCTGGGTGCTGATGATCATGCCAGCAGCTTTACCTTAGTCGCCTTTTACGACACCTCGGTAAGAGTGAGGGTGGCCTATTCTACTCTGCCGGGGACCACACGGCCAAATTACACAAATTAGCTATAAGTAATTTATTTTAATGAGTCAGCCTAAATACACTACCTACTTAAGAGTTCATAATTCATCGACCCCAATCTTAGAGCAACGCGTGAAGCATGTTGCTCTTAGACTCCAACAATCGATTTGATTATTCGTTATCAGCCACATATGGCCAGAACAAAACTTCTTTGTTCCCGTTGAGTTAACACGCAAGTGTTTAAGGTGACGGGTAGGGCACACTAGCGACGGCCATTGATTTTAATTTTTAGCTACTAAACCGGATCTATTTTGAATAATTTCGGGGTTACAACCTCTCGGCAAACACTTATACTATTTATTAAATAACCATGCACAAATAGTAATAATAGTAATAAGGCCGCCGTTGTACCTACATATCATGTAATACCTAGTATTAAGTTTTCATACTGTACTTTAAGTGCAATAAAAGTATATTCTGTTGATTCTGATATCCGTAACACAGGTGCTTGAGCTACCAATTCGGAATCAGATCAATGTATGTGATGTTGTGAAATATTTATTTTATTTATTTATTTATTTATTCATTGATTCATATATTCAAATGTTGGGTCGGTTTTTGTACGCGAAAAATTAATTCACACCAAAAGTAGGCGTGAATAAATTTTTCGCGTACGCATTGGATCCACCATTTGTGCATAGTTATTTAATAAATAGTATAAGTCTTTGCCGTGAGGTTGTAACTCCGAAATTGTTTAAAATAGATCCGGTTAAGTAGCTAAAAATTTAAATCGATTGGCGTCGCTAGTGTGCCCTACCCGTAACCTTAACAAGATTTTATATCATCAGCTGTCGGTTACACGTCCGCTGCAATAAAGAGATTATTATTCAGCCCAGCGGTTAATTCCTGGTTGCGTCCAAAGCTGTCCCTTCGAAGTCATGGTACGCTAAGACCAGGCAGAAACGTCTGCTGTTGGCCTAACATGCGCACCGCGACATATTTTGTCTACCCCGTTATCTCGTGTTTTATTCGTTTATGTCTATATGTCTTCCGACGCTAACATGGCTGCACTTAGAACTCGACTCTTTACGATCGTGATGCGCATGTTAGAGAAAACGACATATTAGTCGATATCGACAAATTTCTCATATCTCTTCCGTGACATATCTCGCGATGGCATGTTAGCTCGACAGGATTAGGCTAATGGAAATTGCAGCACATAATGTTGAAAAATCCACAGGTGCATGCTTAATTTTGAACCTACGACATCCTGTATGGAAGGCGCGTTCTTATCCACTAAGCCTACCATCGGTCTATAGATCTACATCATCAGCTAACGCAATGAAAACATGGAACTTTACCTTATCAGGGCGGTTTTCCTGCCATAGGGATGTTGGACCGCCTAGATAGTTCAATGGCCGCTTAGTGACTATGTAGCCATTTTTTTCCAATAGGTATAATGATAATGGTACCTAATGATGATTCTATCTCCTTTAAAGACATAAACATATTATAAATAATATAACATTTGATAGGTAGCAGACCATACGCATGCGGATCACCTGATGGCAAGCGACTACCGCTGCCTATGGACACCCGCAACAAGTGCGCTGCCAACCTTAAAACTCGATTGGCCGTTACCCTCACTCACTTCGCGAAACATGGCACAGTTGCAACTTCACGGCGCCGGTTTTGTGCGAGGCCGTGGTATTATTCCTGTCGAGTCGGCCCATTCTTACCATAACATGGCTCCCCCACGGTCTAAAGAAGGAACATATAGAAATAAAAACCAGAAACTATCTTCCCTTATCTTTATTTTTCGGACGCTGAATGACACACAAACCCATAGCAAACTACACACAGGAGTCATCGGCCCTCCGTCTCGTGGAGGGCATGGGTTCTTTGTACCTCTGCATTGAACGCCAGCACGCTTTCGCTGATGCACTATACCTGTAAAAAAGGAAACTTAAGCGCTTTAAAGACGAACGAGAAGCAAAAGCCTCCATGTAAACGGTGCTATAAGGGCGTAAAGAAGTTTAATTAGGTACCTAAATACTTGGGATGGACCATCACCGATATAAACGTAGTTAACGCCCTGAGATGTCCCGCCACCCTCCATAAGGTGTTACTCTTTTATTACAAAAAACTGCTCTGATAGCGCTTTTAATCCTAAACTAGCAAGTTCATGATTATTATGGAATAATGATAATTCTTAAATTTTTATTACAAATCCTCGACTAACCATACTCGACAACTTAGTACAGCAGGATAGTGTCAAAATTGATCGAATAATTTAATCATTCGTTCAGTGACATTCATTTTACATAACCTTATTTTGTAGTTTGAAGTAAAAATTCTAAAGAATTGTTTTTAAGCAACAACAAATTAAAATATTGACCTAAGTAAGGTTTCCAAGTAATATGCATAGGAATTGCTTATATTTTTGGGATTAAATCCAAAAATAAATTATTAACTTCTTTCTCACGAATAATTTTAGCGTAAAACGGAATTAACTGTCACAGGGATAAGTTGTCATAGTTACTGAATCGAAATTTTGAAGTTATTATTTTAGTACTCATTTTAAACTAGGGGTCCGGGTGGTTTAACTTAAGTATTATATTTGATATACTAAATAACGTTAAACTTAGCTTTGTAATAATGTTTACTCTAGTTATTCAGTTATTCCCAGTTTAATCACACTACTTATTTTAAACCACGTTTTGGAATAAGAGGGTTAGTGTCCAAGTTACTAAGCAGGACTAAAAAGATTGGTGTCTCCAAGACAGTCATTAGACCAATCTTGATTTATCTATGGGGTGAAACGTGGGCACTGACTCTGAAGGAGGAATATCGACTGCTGGGAGATACATGGGTACACAAAAGTTTTATAATAATCCTACTGGGACCATGAGAGTGGAAGTACAATAGAATAAGACACGCAAGTGAGACGTAACCAACATGTGTCACTGGCGTGATCATGTGCACACGTGCCACTCAACAGCAAATCTGAAAAGACGTAAGAAGATTCTGCTCCTTCTCTTCTCAGCCCTTTACATGATTTTTACAGAATTTAGGCACATACAAGTCATCCTATTCCTAATTTATGACTTATTAAATAGGAGACTTTGAAATATATATATTTTTTTATGCTAGAGGCGGACAAACTAACAAGCGAGTCACCAGATGGAAAGTAATCATCGCCGCCCATGAACATCCTCGAAATCAGAGAGATCGCTAATGTGTTGCCGGCCTAAAATAATAATAGTGACACTTACTTGTCAGTATACTCTGTCCTCCCGGGGAAATCTGTGAACCAGGTCTGAATAGACTTCGGCGCAACCCCAGTGTGGACCGCGGTAGGGGGACTAATAGTCGGCCTGGCCGTCGGGGGGTTCTCTGTGAAGTGCGTGGGGTCCTTGTAGCATCTGAGCACGCCCAGCTTATTACTTTCCATCGGGATAGGTGCACTGGACTGGGAGGCCGCTATGATCGTTCTGTAGTCTGACACTGGGAATGCTGTTGGTAAAAGTTAGATAGATAGATAACATTTATTGCACTAACTTTACAGATCTTATTCTATGGTATGTTAAAGTTGTTTAATTTTGAAAAGTACCTGGTAGCCGGTACCAGTGAGTAGCTAGTAGGCCCTACTGTCGGTCGGAGGACAAAGACATGGCTACACAACATCCAGGAGAGGATAGCGAGTGCCACCAAACTGTTTCGTCTCCCAAGAGACCGGACAAGCATATGAATTGATGGCTAACCTAAGCTAGTCGGAGAGGCCCTTGAGCCGAAAAAAATTTCAAAAAATGTTTAGTTTAGAGGGAAAAAATTAATACGGATTTTAATGAGGTAGATAGATATACTTTATTGCAAAAAATACACAACTTAAGTACTAGGCATTACAGAAATTTTGTGTACAATTTCGGTAATGCTAATGGTACTCACATCTCTTCTTATATGTAGCTTGGTACATAGTTATCATTTTGCTGTCCAGGTCATCGCATGGATGATCAAGTATATCGTTCGTAACATCCACCATCTGCAAATTGTAGAAACTTGTATGAAGTTCATGTGTGTCAAAAACGTTATACGTACAGAATGCTAGATCGGGGTGCAATAAGGCTGCTACCTATGTAAGTAGATTAACCGTAACTGGTAGGTGGACAGTTAGCTCTCCGTGCAGGATGCTTCATCAGAGAAGAAGTTCCAAAGAAGCGTGTCACTATCTAAACCCTCTGCAGCTTTCCCTCATCCCGTAAGAGAGCATGAATCATGAGTGTAGTGTATGTGCGTGAAAGAGAAGGAAGCATTATGTTGTCTCTAGCGCACGTGCGGTCGCGGTACAGCTCAGTCAGCTGTCGGCGGCAAGAGTGGGAAGGCACGCGCGTCTAAGAGCCAATAATACGGACGAACATACACCACATTTTGACGACGAGGTGAAACAGGATTTTTGTGAGTACCTCAAATAATAAAATTACAAAAAAAAAAAAAAAATAATAATAATGTGCAGATTAGGATGAGGAGTGAACACCAATGAATTATCTAATTGAGTAGGTACATGCTATTTAACACTCAAGTGAGTTGGGCAGACCACAAAATATTATGTATGTAACTAATTCATATTCTCAACATTTTTATAAACAGGCAGGATTGAACCTTAATACCCGCAAATAGCAGACATTACTTTATAATAAATGGCTATTGTACATTATGAGAGGCGACTGTTTACAATAGTAATTCTGCTTTGTTCATGCCGTAGGCAGGCAGGCAGGCATGTTGTTATTTTAAAGAGAGATTTGTTTACGTTTCATATTAATAGTTGATGTAAGAATCTACTTAGGTTATCTTGTTAGAATTAACGCACTATGTTGAATAGCTATGAGGGCCCGAGTTCGATTCCCGGTTGGCTCATAACAGAATACTTTGTTTTTACAATTAACGATTTAAATATACAAGAAACGTGTGGTTGCGAGCGGAAAAACGTGTAGGTACATCCTCATCCAAAAGTTTGAACTTTATTAAAGTCGGACCTGAAGAGTTAATATTGTGAAGAAGTATTTACCTGTTATTGTATGCATGTTGTTGTTTGATGTAACAGGATTAATTATTACAAAAGATTGGGCGAGCGTGTTACATTTCCTTTATTATTTTTACAAGTAACGTGGCTCGTTTAAAGGGGAGAACATACTTACATTCGAAGAATGTGGACTAAGCAAAACAGGTGACGCCTGTTTGTTATGGAAGTTTGCAAGTAGATACCACCTACTGATGAATAGACGCAATATTGTGATACTCTGATGTTATCAGGTGATGCCTGGTAGTCCAAAATCGGGTGACGCCTGTTTGGACTTCGTTATGTAATTAGATCTACCTACTGATAAATAGACGTAATTATGTGATAATTTCGTTTAACTCTGATGTTACCAGATGATGCCTGGTAGTCCAAAATCGGGTGACGCCTGTTTGGACTTCGTAATGTAATTTAGATACAGGTGATGCCTGTAGGTATATGATGCGATTAAACTCTGATGTTACCAGATGATGCCTGGTAGTTCAAAAGCGGGTGACGCCTGTTTGGACTTCGTAATGTAATTTACATACAGGTGATGCCTGTAGGCCGTGTTGTGATACTGTAAGTTATACATGGGTGACGCCCATAATATGAAGTTTGGTACGAGTGACGCTCGTATGCTGAAGTTTTGTTTATGTACAAATAACTCGCTGAGTGAACTAAAACTGCAATGGGGTTTGAATGAACGCTGGAAGGAATAAATAATGAATGTATCAGGTTGTTAAATGGATGATGCCCTTTTAGTGACCTTAAATAGACATTCTTTATTTGTTTCTTTGTCCACAGATTAAAAGATGTCAAGTCTTACGTTAGAAAAATTTGAATGCGATGGTGAAGCAGGATCGGTAGGAGCCAGATGGGAAAAATGGAAAAGGAGTTTATATATTTATCTGGAAGCTGCTGATGTTAATACTAGTTCAAAAAAACGTGCTAGTTTATTACATTGGGGGGGACAAGAACTACAAGAAGTATTGTTTAATATACCAGGTGGCTACATTCGGGCGGAAGAAGATCAGGATGGAGACTTATTTGAAGTAGCTATAAAAAAATTAGATGAATATTTTTTACCCAAGCAAAATAAACGGTATGAGAGACATATATTCAGGCAATTGAAGCAGGAAGAAAACGAGAAGTTTGAAAAATATTTAGTTCGACTTAGACAGCAAGCTTTGAAATGTCAATTTACAGATGTGGAAGATAATCTGATTGATCAGATAATCGAGAAGTGCTCATCGGAAGAACTCAGAAAAAAATTACTTCGCGCAGGCGAAAAGATTACCTTAACGGAAGTTATATCTGAAGCAAACACATTAGAGGTGGTGGAGAGACAATTATGTGAGTTCAGTCAGAAAAATAAAGATCAAGTGATAAATAAAATTGATACACAAGTGAAGGAGAAAACTTATACAAGTAAGAGCAAAAAGGCTTGCTATCGGTGTGGCAGCTGGAATCATCTAGCTTTTGATGTGAAGTGTCCTGCTAAAGGAAAAATATGTAACAAATGCAAGAAAGTGGGGCATTTTCTAGCCCAGTGTAAGAGCATAAGCTTAAAACGCAGCAATGAAGATAATTATGCCGAAAATAGTAGAAATACCAAAAGATTTAAAAAATCGAGCCAAGGAGTCGGAGATGTTAAGCAAGCAAATGCCATAGTAGATAAGATCGACTATGTTTTCAATGTCCTCCATAATGATACACTTACTTGTTTAGTAGGGGGAGCTCAAGTAAAGATGTTAATTGATTCAGGGTGCCAACATAACTTAATAACAGATAAGACATGGACAGAGATCAAGAAACAAATTTTGATGACAAGCCAAGAAGTGAAAGATCCAGGCAAAACATTTGTCGCTTACGGTAGTCAAGTACCTCTCAAATTATTGACGTCTTTCAATGCAGATATTTGTGTTGGATCAAAAACACAAAACGCCACCTTTTACGTAATAGATAAAGGAACACGTAATTTACTAGGTAAAACGACTGCGATTGCTTTAGGCGTACTAAAACTTGGATTAGACATAAATAATGTTGAAACGAAACCTTTCCCTAAATTCAAGAATGTTCAAATTCGGATACCAATTAATAATAACATTAGTCCAGTTGCACAGCCTTACAGACGCATACCGATTCCATTGGAAGAAAAAATAAATGCCAAAATAGATGAACTTCTCCAAAAAGATATAATTGAAAAGGTAGAAGAACCATCTGACTGGATATCACCGGTAGTGCCAATTTTGAAAGCGGATGGGGATGTCCGTCTGTGTATAGACATGAGGCGTGCAAATTTGGCCATCAAGAGAGAAAACCACCCGCTACCAACGATGGAACAGCTACTGCCAAAGATCCAAAATGCTAAAATGTTTAGTAAACTGGACATAAAGGACGCGTTCCATCAATTGGAGCTTGAACCAGATTCAAGGCACATTACTACATTTATATCCGACAGAGGATTATATCGGTTTAAGAGATTAATGTTCGGAATCACTTGTGCGCCGGAAATGTTCCAAAAAACACTGGAAAGGGTGTTAATTGAATGTGAAGGGGTAGTCAATTTCATTGATGACATTTTAGTGTATGGCAAAGACAAGCAAGAACATGATCATCGGTTAAAAAAAGTAATCGAAACATTAGGAGCAAATGACATTATGTTGAGACAGGATAAATGTATCTACGGAACAACTAAAGTCCAATTTCTAGGGCATGAGTTGTCAGACCAAGGGATTCGACCACTAGATAAATATTTATCGGCTGTAAAAGATTTTAGAACCCCCATTAACATTTCGGAACTACAGAGCTTTTTAGGGCTAATTAATTATATTGGGAAATGGATTCCTAATATGGCCACCCTCACAGAACCTTTGAAGCAATTGCTTCGGAAAAAATCAGCTAGAAATTCTGATATAAGAGACTCTTGGGGGGAAAGTCAGCAAACAGCCTTTTGTGCTCTAAAGGCTGCATTGAGTGACATACCAAATTTGGGGTACTACAACGTACACGATAAAACAATGGTGTTTGCAGATGCAAGTCCGGTCGGACTCGGAGCAATATTAGTGCAGGCAAATGAAAATGGTCCACGCATTATTGGGTTTGGAAACAAGACACTAAGTGATTGTGAACGTCGGTATTGCCAAACGGAGAAAGAGGCTTTGGCACTGGTGTGGGCTGTGGAGCATTTCCACATGTTCCTGTACGGTAAAGAATTCGACTTAATCACTGATCATAAACCACTTGAGGTTATATTTGGTCCGAAGTCCAAACCGTGCGCACGGATTGAGCGTTGGATACTGAGACTTCAATCCTATAAGTATAATGTCATTTACCGTCCTGGAAAAAATAATATAGCTGATCCCTTGTCTAGACTATGTACTTTCAGCGACGATAAGACTCAATATAAAGACTACGTGCAGGATATAATTGACTTTGCTAGACCAATAGCTGTATCACTTAAAGATATTGAAGAACACTCGAAGACTGACAGTAGCATACAAAAAGTAAAACTGGGCATATTTAACAAAAAATGGGATGACACAGTAAAGGGTTATAAGCTTTTTGAGAACGAACTTTGTTTCTTTGGGGATATACTGTTAAGAGGAACCAAAATTGTTATCCCGACACAATTAAGGAAGCTTGTATTAGATGCTGCTCACGAGGGGCATCCGGGAATGGTTGCGATGAAATTAAGACTTAGAGCAAAAGTTTGGTGGCCTAACTATGATAAGGACGTGGAAAGCTTAGTTCGGTCCTGTAAAGGATGCACACTGGTATCGGCCCCAAATCCACCACACCCACTCAAAAGGAGAGAGTTGCCTACTCAATCCTGGGTCGATATCGCCATAGACCTGTTAGGTCCGTTACCAAGTGGTGATTATCTTTTGGTCGTGATTGACTATTATTCTAGGTACAAAGAAATAAAAATATGTCGTGATATAAGCAGTAAGGAAATGATTCGGCTACTTAAGGACATTTTTAGCCGTTTAGGACATCCGGTTTCTATAACTGCCGACAATGGCAAACAATTTATTAGTGCAGACTTCAAGGCTTATTGTCATGAAAATGATATAAAACTGTTTAATTCTATACCTTACTGGCCGCAACAGAATGGAGAGGTGGAGCGGCAAAATAGGGATATCGTTAAACGTCTCAAAATATGCCAAGTAGAGAGAAAAAGCTGGAAAGAAGCATTGACAGAGTATTTGACAATGTACAATAGTACTCCGCATAGTATAACTGGAAAAACACCGGCAGAGCTATTCTTTCAAAGAAAATTCAGAGATAAGATTCCAATGATAGATATTGCAGAACAAAGTTTTGGAGACTTGGATGTTCGGGACAAAGACAAAGAAAGAAAAGAAAAAGGAAAAGAGTATACAGATAAGAGACGAAGGGCACGAAATGTTGACTTACAAGTGGGAGATAAAGTGTACGTTAAGAACGCAAATAAAACAAATAAGCTTAGTCTTAATTTTGGTACCACCACACATACAGTCAAATCTAAAAACGGAGGAGATATAGAAATACAGAACGATGAAACTGGACAGCAGCTAAGGCGCAATATATTGCATTTAAAGAAAGTAGAGGGAGAATGGAAATCAGTTAACAAAGAAATTGATGGTCATAATTTAGAAATGGCAGTTGAAGACAATTCAGAAGAGGAGATTGTAGATGATCAGGACTTAGAAGACCAAATTAAAAATTAAGAAATATGTTAGATTCTCAAATATGTAATTAGAAATTATGTAGATGATCAAGATAAAGAAATATGTTAGATTCTCAAATATTATGTAATCAGATATTATGATACAAATAAATTAATGAAGTATGAAAACTAGTTTTATTAAATAAAATAAAAAATAATAAAAAGGGAGAGATGTAGTGTATGTGCGTGAAAGAGAAGGAAGCATTATGTTGTCTCTAGCGCACGTGCGGTCGCGGTACAGCTCAGTCAGCTGTCGGCGGCAAGAGTGGGAAGGCACGCGCGTCTAAGAGCCAATAATACGGACGAACATACACCACAATGAGGACCGGCCTAAAGCCTGCTACATGATATTCCTAGACTTATTTACCGATTCAAAAAAGGAGGAGGCTCTATGTTCGACTTATCTTCAAATTATCTTGGGTATACGACACCCCTTCGGCTATCATAGTGCAGAGAATTCCCTACCTTGAGATTAGGCAAAACGTAGGCGCATAATCAATCAGTCAATCGCCGTCCACTGCTACACGTAGGCCTTCCCGACAGACACCCCACCATCATGGTCTTTCTCAGATTCTCAAACCCTATACTACGTTTCTCATTATGACGACCAATCGGCTCTCTTGCTCATTTCATTTACTAATACTTAAATATTACCCAGTCGATTTGTTTTTTCACATCAGAAAGTGGTGCTCACAGCACGTAACTTGTTATAAAACATGTTGTTATTGCGTGGCATCCTCTATTGTGTCATTGTCACATGGCTGAGCTGGTCCGGCGCAAAACTGTTAATTCCGGTTCAATTAATGTGTCAGCTTTCAATGGCGTCGCCCTTAATAAACAAAGCGGCGCCGGTCATCAGTTCCTAACAGCGTGAATAGTGAATACTCATAGTACTTATACACCGAGCAACAATACTTAAATGGAAAATCTTAAGGATCTATGGACCTTGCGCCGATTGATTTAGCCACGCCTAGCGTCGCTGCCTTTGGCCGCAACATAGGTACCTAAATAGACAGATCGGCTTTAGCATTGATGGCGAAGTATTCGTTGACCCAGGCACACGCTCCGTAAAGATGTCTCTCTTTCATGCCTAACCACGCCGATATCACTACGCGCGCATATACATATCCTATTCTAACACGCGATGTTTGCATTCTGTGTCTATATCGTGGGAGAGCCAAGCTTCAGCATGAATGGGCCGGCTCTACCGGAGTTACACCACGGCCTAACAGAAAACCGGCGTGAAGCAGCACTATTGTTGATTCAAGCTGTGTTTCGCTGCGTGTGTGAGACTGCGTGGGTACGGAGGCCCAATCCGAGGGAAAGGGGGATTTAAAGGATGGCAGCGCACGTGTGACTCCACTGGTGTCGCGGTGTCCATGGGCGGCGGCGATCGCTTAACATCAGGTGATCCGTCTGCTCGTCTGCCACCTATCACATTTTTTTGCTTTGACTATGATCCAAAATTTGACTGGTAGTTACATTGAAGCGATTGTTGACTTATGGGGTATGTCCAGATTCGAATCTAATAGCGCTTGTATAACCTTTGTACGTACTTAGATTCTGATAGCCATAATAACACAAGTGGTTAAAAAAGCTACCTACTTTAGTACTTTGGAATTCGATCGAGTATGTGATGTTGCCTGATTTAAAAAAAAACGAATACCCTAATTTACCTGTTTCCTCAGCTGTTCATAGTCCTGGCATAGCTTCTGCTCTTTATCGAGCAGTTGCTTGTACTGCTCCACTCGCGGTGAGTATGAGTGCGCATCGCAGTGGCAGTATGGTGCCACGGGCGCTGGTCTGACAGTTGGTGCTGCCGATGGGCTTGGGGGCTCGCATGGTCTGGACATGAATAATCAATCAATCAATCGTCGACCACTGCTGAACGTGGGCTACCCCCATCGTCAGCCCATTTAAGGCCCCACTGCTGGGTCACGGGCCTCCCACAATCACATGAGGGGTAATTGCCATACTCACCACGCTTGGCAGACGGGTTGGCGAGGGTTTTAATATAAATATATAAATGCAGAGTTTTCCTTCTCTGGGTGCTGATGATCATGCCAGCAGCTTTACCTTAGTCGCTTTTTACGACACCTCGGTAAGAGTGAGGGTGACAAATTTCCTGAATGAAAATGAAAGAAGCCTCTCAAAGATGTCGCTGACATCCGTGCTCTTTCTAACGTTGCCACTGAAGAAAATTTGTACTTTGTGTCTTATTTTAGTTTGATAATTCAACACCCCCCCCCCCCCCCCTACCTACCAAAGAGCGTCATTCAATCCAGTCAGTTCTGGGTTAGTCATAATGGCTAACCCAGCACTATTGCTCCGGGCACCACGCATTGACCCCATGTGCTCTAACACTTGTATTTTATCATATGTGGTGGCAGACGATCAGAAGAATCTCCTGATAGCTAGCGATTGCCGCCGCCGATGCACATCGTCCATCATGACCATGTCATTATCCTAGAGACATGGCCGGCCCAACTTTACTTACTTCAGCGAGTGGATCCTAGGGGGAATACTCAATACTAAATATTTTATTGCCAAACCATAATGTACAAAAGATGTTACAAAAGTGTAAGAACAATGTTATGGACCCTGTCGGACACTCAACTTAGGGTTTGGAGTCTTAGGGTAACGAATATCGATGACTTTAATTATAGCTCAGTTTAGCTAAGCTAAGAAGATAGGAAATAGCTAATTTCCAAACTTCTTGGCACAAGGGAAAAACATAGGATAAACAACGAAACCGTCCCCTTACGAACGAGAATTTAAAGTACCAATCGCATCTAAAACAGAGAGACACACAGCGCCGAGTGAAAGGGACGGGGATAAAGATTCGTTCGTGAATTACGTTTCGTTGTAGGCTCTCTGATCTTACTACATTATCCTAGATACCTACCTACTTATTAACCCACAAAATAAAAACTGAAGCTTATTAGCTTATACGTTTATAGTGTAGATTCATAGTGCAGTTTATTTTTTTAAACCCAAGAGTAATGAAAGTACCAAGGAATCCTGACAGAGTATTCGGAGCAAATTAAACATGACGCATTGCTATAAATATTTAGATAGGCGCCAGTCTTCAAGAGCTCTAGGACTAGGAAGTAGGAACTTACTTGCCAACAATAGGTTTTGGAAAAGGCCATTGGTAATCGGTGTGGTTAGTCGTTGAAAAGTTGTCCATTTTTGTAGGTTTTTCCTGAAACCCAATGAATTAATGAAAGAACAATTTCGTAGACAACATGAGCATGTTGTCTACGAAATTGCATCAATAAATTTTATTATTTTCGCTTCAAGTCTTTTGTCAAAATGTGTCAAATACATCAGCTTTTACCTGTTTTCAGTTAATTACGTTGATATTTTTAAGATTTACTATTACTACTTTTGCTAATTGACACCCTACATAATTTAGAATTGCTTTGGAAGCCAAAAATTTGATCTGTAAAATAATTTCTTCAATGAGGGAAGATAAAAACATTTTTGACGTTTTTTCGCTTTTTTTTCTTCATAAAAACTAACAGTGATTACATTCTCTTTGATACTAACCTCCTAACCAACCACATACTATAAAAAAGTTATATTACGTTTTCACTGTTTTTCATCAATATTTTTTAAATCCTTCATCATAAAATTCCTAAAAGTATAGGTAAATAAAATGTGTGGTATCCCAGTCAAGTACAATGTCTCCCTACTTTAAAAAAAGCAAAAATGCAAAGTACACCATTTGACATTTACTAATTATGTTTGGTCTCTTTCTAACTCAACAACTGCTAAGCTAGTACAAGTGTTACACTTGTCGCGCACATGTATTTATAATTTGGTCGGATTATACCAGTGTTGCCCACAATACTTCTACTCCCTTAACTCAGGCAATTACTAGTAGAACAAAAGCTTATGTAAGATCGATTTCTTTGAAAATAACAATTATTAAAAGACAGGTTTTCTTTTCTAAAAAACATTGTATAAACGGTATCTTTTTATAATATAGTGTGTATCAAAATGATCAAAAACGTAGGAAATTACTAGTCAGAGCAGGGAATTTTTTGTTAATATTCTTTCAACACCGGCGTGTTTTGCTGTCAAAAGTCAAATCGTCAAATCAGCTGTGTATCACACACAGGGAACATGTAACATAATAAATGTGCGTATTAAAATTTTGGTGTAAAAATGTCAACTGAGACAATTGATAAAAAAGCAACTCAATGTTTATGATAAATTCACGGTTCAATCGTCATGGCTCGGCGGAGGAGCAGCGGAATAACGAGCCTGGGCTTTAACCAGGATCAAGGTTTGTTAGACTTCCTAGTTCGACAACCTGCGCTCTTTGTTCTTTGGTTGTGAGTTTGTGCATTATTCATGATGTGGATGACTTGGAGGTTGTGGTGGAGGATGAATGGCGCGCGCGTGGAGTTCAGGGAGGGTCAGGCATGTGTGTACGGCGCTACGCCGCGCTCCCGCGCCTCAGCGCGTGGATCGCGCTGCCTCGCGTACTACACGTGTTGTTTATATTTTTAGTATATCGCCCACGCGCAGTTTTCGTTCCTTGACTTCGCACTATTGTTTGGGCGTTGGTTTTGTTTGCCCCCGTTTGCGTGTACTTGCGCATTTGTTGATAAATAAAGACGTAATTTCTGGCTATTTCAAGACGATGCTCTTGTTGCGAAAATTGCATGTGCAAAATTTCTAGTGTTTACAATATTGGGCACACCTTGCATGGAAAATTCACCATGAAACCTACATTAAAACAATATTTACGTTTCATAACTAAACTCAATCAAATTAACTGACAAACTGAGATAGCTTGAACCTTATTTATTTAGGCACAAAGACAGAAATTAGAGATACAGTTATAAACAAAAATTAAATATTTACACACATCTTTATTGTACATACCTCGGAGGCTTAGTTAAATGTAGTTTATTACTGTGAATCATGTGCCTTAAAAAATATACAAACAGAATTTATTTTTTATAAGAGCAAATTTTTGATAAATTCTTTTTTATTTTATTAATAATAAACAAACCTTCTTGAAATAGAATACTGATTTCTAAATATTATAGCCTTTTATTCCAAAATACAGAAACATATACATTTCATTTTACATCTGCATTTTACATTAAATTAAGTCTCTAATCTCGGCGTGCCGATTGGCAAAAGGCCTCCCCCAGCTCAATCCAGTGTTCCCTGTCCCATTCCACTCTGGTCCATCTTGGTCCTGCAGTATACCTCAGGTCATCCATGCTGATCAGTCTGATTTCTGAAACTCAACATTTTCTTTATCAAGCATAAGCAAATACCATGTTCAAATATTGTCTGCAGCTTCATACCAGAGTAGAATATTAATCAGTATTCATTCCTAACACTCATTGTATTTTTCTCATGAAAAATAAATAGGCAATGATAATTTATTCAAAAATAATTTTTTACTTTCACATTTTTGTCTTGCCACAAAATTTATGATAATTTTAATTAAATGTGTGTTTGATCTGAATATATTTTATGAAAAATTCTGTAAGAAATTTTTTATTTGCTAATATTTAGAAATAGTAGACATCCTATGGATGATAGATGTTGATGACAATGATTTGAATCTTTTAGGCTGCTTCACTTGCTGCCTAACATCAGGCCTGCGCGTTTACAATGTGGAACCACTTGTCGAGAAAACCCACTACAGTAAGTATTTATTAACTTGATAATTTTTTGTCATATTATTATGTACGTTGATAAACCATGGTATTATCAGAGTTCTCATGGCTTCTGTTATATAGATTGGTACTTTAGTAAAAAAAAAAAGTTACAAATTCCACAATATTTTTTTTTATTAATAATGATTCTTATAATTATATTATAGTTTTACTAATTAATAACTTCATGTTCATGTTATTTGAATATATTTATTTATAAAACAGTTTAATAAATAAAATAAACCAGATGTTAATAAATTTTAGCACTGGTTTTAAGTAAATCTTTATAATACTCCTAACCGAATGAGTCATATTATTCGTCTGACAATTACATACAATAGTTTATTCGCAAACCAATGCCAAATGTTTGTTTTAAGGTATGTTGGTCGGGTTATTGGGAAAAGTAATTTTTGTTAAGTATTGTTGAGTGACCTGGTAGCGACATTAAAAACCCAAAACTACCCTAATCGCCTAAAAAGGCACGATATACTCTGGCTACAGGAGAGAGTATAGGGTCACTGGACCAGGAGAAGTGTCCTTACTGGAGGGCACACTCAGCAAGCCTATCACAATCAACGTATCCATTCATAGTCCAAAGACTGATCGTGGATTAAAATAGAACAAAAAAAAAAAAAGTATTGTTGAGACATCACAATCATCAAGCAAGGCAAGATACAGTTACATTTCTGTTACTTATTTTTGTCAAAGTAATACTTATTTATGTTGTTGTGTCTGACATAACAAAGCCATTGTTTTACGCCTTTATGAATTAAGAATTGGTTCAATGTCACATTCAAATCAGGTGAACTAATTATAATGTATGTAGGGAAATTGTAAACTTAATTTCTTCTTAATTTGACTTTTAAATCTACAATGAGAACCCAAACTGCCATATGTATAAATTGAACTCCTGTATTCCTTACTTTCTACTCCTAGAGAATGGTACATTATGCATATTGGGTCTACTACATGTAATCACCTTTTTGCGAGGAGTTAGCTAGTTAGTCGGCCGCGTGATCCCCGGCAGAGTAGAATAGGCCACCCTCACTCTTACCGAGGTGTCGTAAAAGTAAATCAGCACCCAGAGAAGGAAAACTCTGCATTTATATTAAAACCCTCGCCAACCCGTCTGCCTAGTGTGGTGAGTATGGCAATTACCCCTTATGTGATTGAGGGAGGCCCGTGCCCCAGCAGTGGGGACTTAAATGGGCTGATGATGATGATGATAGCTAGTTAGTTGCTAACTCCTAAACTAAAAAGGTGCCATATAACAAGCATGGAATGCCCACAGTGTAAGAGGATACCTTTGGATTTGGGTTCAATAGTGGGCTGCTCTCAACTGATGATGAAGAGGAGTCGATATGCTCTTAGTTAGTCTTGGTTGCTTTAAAATCAACGCATTAAAAAATACAATGTATGTGACGTTGTGAAATATTTGTTATTATTATTATCTCGTGTTCAGGCGAAAATCGTTATTTTATCCTGCTACTAACTCCGCCCGAAAAGGGAAGCCTATGTTCAGCAGTGGTCTCTCGATGATGATGAAGAGGAGTCAATGCTGTATGTTAGTCTTGGTTGCTTTAGAGATCAAACATTCCCTTATTTATTTTTGTAGGCAAAGAGGAGCTGGGCGAGGTGTCGCTATGCGAGATGGTGTTCCGCACCAACTGGCTGCTGGTGGTGAAGGCGCGGCGGCCCTGCAGCCTCATGCTGCTCGATGACCAGCGGCGCGCGTTCCGGGCGGAGGTGCTCTTCAAGTCGCCCATTCGAGCGCTGCGTGCAAGGAAAGACAAGTGAGAACTTTATGACAGTTTTAATATTGTTTATAGGGTCATATTCATGAATGTTTGTAAAACCTTTGTTAACTAAATCGGTTTAAGCGGTCTTGTATCCCCGTGCCTTGGAAAGCAAGTTTACCCGTTGGTCCTGCGCCCGAACCCTCTACGATCGTGTCACGCTGGTGTCCAATCGGATTATGAGGGTAAGGAAATAGAGAGTGCACTTGTGTTTGCGCACACACTTGAGCTCTTTAATATATCGCCGATCGTTGAGATTGGCCCCCGTAACTCTAATCGGTTGGAGGATATTTATTATTAACTAAAACGGTGTAATAAAGCAGTTTTCATTCTTTTTTTGAAAATTTTATATGAACATTTTTTTATACGAACGTTTTTTATACGAACATTTTTTGTTTAAAATATCAAAACTGATCTATAAGACTGTTTTAGTTATCAAAAGGTTTATTGAACGTTTATGAATAAAGCTGATACAATAGCTAAAAGGTCTTCAGTACAGTCATTATTTTGAACAAGTAAAAATATAATGTAGAAACATCCTTTTTTTTACCTTTTTTTTTTTTTTTTTTTTTTGTTGGCCCGGTGGAAAATGCCGCCTTAAGCACACCCGACCGCTGGGAGACGGCCGGGTAGTGTGGGGCTCTCCCCTGGGGTGCTCCCAGGGGCCTACCCACTAAAAACCACCGGGGCATTTCCTGCTACGTCCGTGTGGGGTGGGCTACGGTAACGGGTAGAAACCAAGTCCGCGGCCCACCCTCGAAGGACGAGAGGCTCGCCAGCACGGCCTCTTCAAAAACGGGCCTCGCCGTAAAACGAGGCCTAGGGCCACTCCCATGGCCCACCATTCCCCCCTCTCCGGAATCGTCCACGTTGCTGGATTGCAACGCAGACGCTCCGGAAGGGACGACTGCAGACCCCTCCCCCAACCCATACCCTGCTGGCTGCAGGGCAGAGAGAGGAGAGAGCACCCACAGACTTTTAAGTTATACCCGAAAACCCTCCCGTTCGAGCATCCCCGCTGGGTTGCGGAGACAATCGAGGAGACGGGAAAAGCGGGGGTGGCGAGTCGTAGCTGCATCCCACTGGCTGCGGTACTCAACACAGACCCACCAACAAAGCCCCCACCATAAAGGCGGGGAGAGCGCTCCCGAGAATCGGGGCGCAACAGACTGTTGGCAGGAATTCCACCACCGTGGAACTCCCCAACATTCGAACGCGCCCGAAGGCGCGACAGTTCAAGGCCCGAGAACAAAAAGGCCCCCATACGGCACCATCACACCAGGAACACCGGCCCACCGCACGCCAAAGCGCCCGACAGTGGGTGCCACCACACCCCAACGCCAACCTACGGCAGAAGGGGGGGCTGGATAAAGAAGGCAGCCTCCGTGCCCGGCCCTATTGTGTTCAGGTCCGTAAAGAGAGGCCGGTCCTCTAAGCCCTCAGCAGACAATGAAAGCCCCCGAGTGGTGTGCGCTGCACGCGATCCACTGCGTCGGGGCTGGTCCGCCGGAAATTCTGTGCATCCTTTGGCCGTCGGGTAGCAATCCACGAATGAATTACTACCCGCCGTTGCCCGGGGAAAACCGTGCCCCACGGTAACCGTTTCTGCCTAATACCAACCGAAGCTGGAATCAGGACAGAACTGATTACCAGCGGGGCCACTCTAGGAGGTAGATACACCTGAGTCCCCTCCTTTTTTTTTTTTTTTACCTTCCCTTGATGCGTCCAACTTTTCTAACAATGCGTGGGAATTAGGAAAATAAAGTTATTGATTAGATAACATTGTAAGAAAAAAACAGCATTCAAGGTTGAATTTATCTTGCTGATTAGATCTTTCAAGTAGACTAAAGCCTTGGTGTTTGGCGATATCCCCGAATATACTGATTACTAGCAGCTGTGCGTGACGTAGTAGGTGTGGAGTTCAATAACCCCCGTTTTACCCCCTTAGGGGTGAAGTTTCGTAAAATCCGTTATTTATTTATTTTATTTATGGTATAGGTGACAGACGAGCAGATGGATCACCTGATGGTAAGCGATTACCGACGCCCATGGACACCTGCAACACCAGTGGTGTCACAAGTGTGCTACTTACCTTATAACCCCCTTCCCCTGGATTGGACTTCCGGTACCCTCACTCACGCAGCGAAACACAGCGCATGCACTGCTTCACGTTCTTAGGGGATATCTACGCCTTACCTGCTGTTAAGTTTTAGGTGTTATAGTTTCTGAGATTGAGAACGATGGTAGCTGAATGGTTCAGAACGGGCCTTCCATGGGGCGTCGTGGTTCGAAACTGAGCATGCACCTCTGGAATTTTCAAATCGATGCATATTTCTACCATTAACTCGGCTGTGAGGGAAAACATCGTGAGGAAACCTACACGTTTCGGATAGTTTCAGAAACGGGAGACCATGACTCAGTTAGTCTGGTTCCCCTGTAAAGATTGCGTAGGTCACGTGGCAGTTGCTTCATTATAATTACCTGACTCCTCAAATCCTAAAGGACGCAACCGGGAATTCCACGCTAAGATGCAGGGAGTTTCTAAAATTTCATGATTAATTTAACTTTTATTATTATTTTTTATTTTTTTTATTATTTAGACACCTTACAAGTTGAGAAAAATTAATCCAAAGCCCAGGATAAGATTAGAATACATTATTACATTACATTCAGGTTCATTAGTTACGGATAATTTACAATAAAAAAGTCAGAAGAATACAATCCTTGTCAAGATACATACAACAAAAAAATAGAAATAAAAATAAGCACATCAGATAATATCAATAATATAACATAAATAGCAACATAATGATATAATTTTCTAACTAAGTACCTTTGTATTTATTTGATTTTTGTAAAATTTTATAACGTAAAAGTTAATTAAAATTCCGATGTATTTGTTGTTTAACACTAAATTATGTAACTACCATTAAGGAATCGTATTAACACGTGGTAAGATAAGCCTTAACCTTCACCGAATAACCCAATATTGTTTTAATGATGATCACACAAAGTATAAACGCATTCTCAAATGAATGTATGTCGGACATTATTTTTTAATTATTATTTTATTTTAGCCTTTTATTTTGATCTTTTACATGCTATAGCTAATTTAGGCTAATATCTTATTCTTCGTTAACATCTTTAGATCTGTTTGCCAGTCAGCAGAGGCCTCCTCCAATCTTTTCCATTTGGTTCTTTCTTGAGCCACTCTGTTCCACATGACTCCCGCTACTTGTCTGATGTCGTCATCCCACCTTTTTTGTGGTCTACCTCTCTTCCTTTTGCCTTCTCTGGGGTACCACCGTGTCACTCTTTTGCTCCATTTGTCGTGTCCTCGCATTAAGTGACCAGCCCATCTCCATTTAAGTCTTTTGACTTTGATTATCACGTCTGTAGTTTTCGTTTTATTGCGGATAGCGCGCGATTTTTTAATTATAATGACATAGTATATTGGCTCTCCTCAGCTTAAAGGTAAGCAAGAGAAGAGCCCACGTTGCAATTATAGCGGAACCTCCGTTGGAACTGCAATACTGGCCCGCGAGATGCTTCTTCACGCTTCGTTTGAAGGAATCCATATTGTAGGAACGAGGAAATACATGCGCTGGAAACGAGTTCCATTTCTTAATGGTGCGGCATTATATTCCATTTTAGTTTTCGTGGTGCAATCCGAGCATGCACGTCTAGATTTTTCAAGTCTAGGTGCGTATTTCTACTATTATCTCAACGGTGAGGGAAACACCATGAGGGAACCTGCACGTTTCGGATAGTTTTGAAACGTGTAACCATGATTCAGATGGTCTGGTTTCCCTGATAAAGGGTTGCGATGGCCAGACGCCCATTCGCTTCATCGTGGCTACCGACTCTAAATCTTGGCTTTCCTCTTCAAGGAAGCGATAGCTTTGGACGTAACTAGGAATCACACGCTAAGATGAAGAACCATTCGTAGACTACTTTTTTTATGTGATAGGTGGCCGAAGCGTGGCTCTCCCACTGCGTTGTATTCCAGATAAAAAAAATAATAGCTTGTATTATAGTTATGTTAGTTTAAGCGCATTGCGACGTAATAAATACTTTGTTATTCCAATGACGCATTTAACTGCGTATAGAAATGTATTATGGATGATAAAACTGAAACATCTTTTGTTATTACAATTTTGCAAGTGTTTCCGAACTTCAAACATTATCCTTAAGATATGAATGAATGAACTGTCTTTAAATGTATTGAACAGTAGGTACCTACTTTTTAAATGTGTTTTTTTTTGTTTGAACTACTGTTAATTATGTAATTAACACTCCGCCGTATTTAATTGACTTACGTATTTAACTGCAAACATTTTATGCAAGAAATATCTTTATGATATATTTTTCCTTTGAGATCAGAAATTTTGTGCCGCATGGATTAAAGGCCTCCTCTAGTTTACTCAATGCTTTTCTATTTTTTGCTTTTGTTCTCCAATCTTTGCCGGCTGCTTGAATTATTTCAAGGAACAGGTGGCCTCTATTTCCTTTTCTCGTGTTGTCTGTGTATCTCGCTAGGTGTCTTGCCCATCGCCATTTTTGTGTACGTGCATGATATAATAAAGTGAGTCTATTAATTTAGTTTTGGCTCTGATATCTTTACTTCTAATTGTTTGCATTTCTTACTTTCAGTATGCTCCTTTCCATCGCTTTCTGACAGTTAGCTAGTTTTGTTTTTCATCATCAGCTCATTTAAGTCCCCACTGCTGGGGCACGGGCCTCCCTCAATCACATGAGAGGTAATTGCCATACTCACCACGCTTGGCAGACGGGTTGGCGAGGGTTTTGATATCAATGCAGAGTTTTCCTTCTCTGGGTGCTGATGATCATGCCAGCAGCTTTACCTTAGTCGCCATTTACGACACCTCGGTAAGAGTGAGGGTGGCCTATTCTACTCTGCCGGGGACCACACGGCCGGCAGTTTTGTTTTTATTTTATTGTTATATGTCCATGTTTGGGAGCCATAGGTCCGAGTTGGCAGAATACATGTATCCATTACAGGCTTTTTGAGATGCAGAGGAAAAGTCCCTTTTAGAATTTCCTTAAGACTCCAGAACCTCTTCCATCCAATGTTTACTCTCCGTTCTATTTCTTCTTCCTCATTAGTGTTACTGATTGATACTTGCTTTCCGTAATATATATATTTTGTTACGAATTCTAATGGCTTACCATATAGGTTGATATGAGTAGGTTTACTGTTTGTCATTAGTTAAGTTTTATCTTAGTTCATTATGAGCCCAACTTTTTCGCTCTTGTCCTTCAATGTGCTTATCATTTCCCTTAGTTTGTCGCTGGTCTCGGTAAAAATGACAATATCGTCAGCAAACCATAATAATTATGGTTGAAGTCTATTAAATATCAAAAATGTAGAATGTGAATGCTGGCTTAAAAATAAGTTTTGTTCTATGCATTTTTCTCTTCATTTCGAATAAAATAGATGTACCTAATGCTAGCTGGTAAATTGATACTGTTACAGGCAAAATTCTTTATGCTCTCGGTTATAATTTAAGTTTCACTTTTTAGTGAGTGAGAGTAAGTAGATAGGTAAACTACTTTATGATAGATTTAAAAAATTTGATTCTACCTGTTTGATAAATTAAAAAAGAGATGGCGGGATGAGCTCAATTCCAATAGCCCCAACTGGACCACAGTCGCCCAAAATCTAGAAATGTGGAGAAAGGGTAGGGAGGCATTTACCAAGCAGTGGGACACGATAGGCTCCTAATAATAAGATTACCTATTATTTATTGCTATCAATGTTCTAATATATTGTTCTAAACTTTCATGGTCACTAACATTAGAATAGTTATTTACGGGATTTCTACCATGTCTCCACTCAAAAATAAGTTAAGTACATGATAGAAATCCCGTAAATAACTATTCTACTACTTTACTCATCATCACACTGCATGAACCCAGTGCCAGTAATGTAAAATTACCCTCCAGGGTTGCAGTGGTGCTATCGACCAGCATACAAGTGCTCTCGCTGCCCTCGCTGCAGCGCGTGGCGTTGCTGCGCACACCTCCAGCGGTGCGACCGCTGTGCGCGCTCGCGACGGAACCCAACGCTGCGCAGATACTGGCCGCGCCCGCGCATAGGAAAGGGTCTTTGCAGTTGCTGGTGAGAAATAGATCTGTTTCCAGCGTTAAAGTTCAGTTTGCCATGCACACACCTCCTGATACGGTCCGAACCCGCGCATATAAAAAGATCCTTACAGTTACTGGTGAGAAGTAGGTATACCTAAAGCCATAACGACACATTAAAAAAAAATCATCATAAAATTGTTATAAGTATACAACACACACACTTCAATAAATATAACTACGCGCCGCGCAGATACTGGTCGCTCCCGCGCATAAGAAAGAGTCATTGCAGTTGCTGGTGAGAAATAGGCCTGTTTGCAGAGTTAAAGTCCAGTTTGCCATACACAGTTGCATATTCCTCCCCGCTCATAGGAATGGATCCTTGCACTTGCTGATGAGAAATAGACCTTATGTTCTGCGTTAAGGTTCATTTTACCATGTACACGTCTCCAGTGGTTTGGTCATTTAGCGCGTTCGCCACGGAGCCCAACGCCGCGAAGATTCTGGCTGCGCCCGCGCATAAGATATGGTCTTTTCAGTTGCTGGTGAGAAGGAAACCTAAAGTGTTAAAAGTTAAGGTTCAACTTGCCATTCACACGCCTCCAGCAAGATACTGACCGCGTCCGCGGATAGGAAAGGATCCTTGCAGTTACTGGTGAGAAGTAAACCTGAAGTATTAAACGTTCCCGTTCAATAGGTATGCCATGCACACGCCTCCAGAATGATACTGGCCACGCCCGCGGTTAGGAAAGAATCCTTGCAGTTACTGGTGAGAAGTAAACTTAATTTGTCCAACGTTAAAGTCCAGTTTTCCATGCACACGCCTCCAGCGATGTGACCTGTGTGTACTTATTTCAGGACGTGTCTCGTGCAGTGAAAGGCGCCCAGTCGAGTTCTCCCGCCGTGGTTGGCTGCCACCAAACGGACCTGGTCTGCTTGAGCCTCTCGGCGAACGGGGCCAAGCTCGCCACGGCCTCGGCGCGAGGCACCATCATCCGCATCTGGGACACGGGGAGCAAGATGATGCTGCATGAGCTTCGGCGCGGGTCTGATTACGCGGATGTCTACTGGTGAGTAACAACAGTACGTTACACACTAACCAGGCGTTCAGCCTGATTCCAGCTGTAAATGTGGATCGTCCACATCACTTGGACGCATTTACTTTCACTACAAAGTGTTTCTCACGTTACCCCTTACATCATTTAATAAAACTTTGGAACCAGCTTGCTATTGTGTTGTGACATTCATAAGTGTTCTGTAAGGACCTATCATCTATCTATCTAAATGGACAAACGACAAAAATATATATTTTTTTATATATGCTTTGCGAATAAAGAAAGAAAAAAAAGATGACCCGTATTTTGTAATTTTCATTAAATATGTGTTTTTATTGAATAAAAAAATTTATAAAAGATAGATAAAAATGCAAGAAGTGACGTAGTCCTGAGGCTCTACGTAGGTGATGTCTTTGCTATACAATAAAAGAAGTTGGCTCTCTCTCTGTCATTATTCACTAGTCATTGTCAGCCATTTTCTTTTTTCTTAAGTCAACGTGAGCAAAGGCGTCATTAATAGGGTATTTGACTAAGTTCGAGATTTTACAAAATATAACTATTTTATCAAAATACAGGTAAATATGTCCCAATAACAAAAAATCTCAATTAAAAATATAACGTCCAGCCCATTTTATGGTCATTCAAAGATTCATGGGCAAGTCCATTTTAAAAGTATGAAATTATTAAAAAATAATAATACCATTGAATAACCCATACAATTTGCACCAACTATTATAAAAGAACCATTGACATAAACGAAACATTTGATATAGCTACCATACAAAATTCAAATGAAATGCATACAAAATACTTAGGTGTGACGTCACATCTTAGTAGCCATTTGTATGGAGCGTTTTGGGTTTGCCCAAAATAATGTGATTTTAAAGTTGTGATATCTCAGGTAGTTTGAATGAGAATCAAGTAATTCTTTGAACGATGTTTCTATCATTGAGAGGTCTTTTGATTACAAAAATAAAAAAAAAATAGTCAAGTACCGTATTGTCATGCCGAGCTGTGACGTCACACGGGGATTTTTACATTTTATTTAATTTCTCCTTAAATATCTTTTAAAAAACTGGGAATTGGATTTTATTGGGAAGACCAACAGTCTTAATACGGTAGCAACTACAATGACTGCCTCGGTGGCTCAGTGCTCAGCGCAAGAGGTCCCGGGTTCGATCCCCGGGTCGGGCCAAAAATGTGTACCAAAATTTTCGGTAAGAAATTCTTAGTGGCAGCCCGGAGTCTGTCAGTTGGAGGTCTTGTACCCCCGTGCCTCGGAAAGCACGTTAAGCTGTTGGTCCTGCACCCGATCCACACATCCCGACCGCCCGGTCGTATCACATTTAGTGTCCCATCGGAATATGAGGTTAAGGGAATTGTACGAGCTACTCGTACTTGTGCACTATGCGAGTAGCGAGTATGTGTGTTGACCGACCGTTGAGATTGGCCGCTGTAGCCGTAATCGGTTGGAGGATATTATTATTATTAATTACAATGAATGTCTTAAAGCTAATAACAGGTCTTCACTGATACAATTAAAATAGGTACCTAACTGTAGGTTGTTACCTAACAGTTTTAACATGGGAAGATCACGAAAAGAAATCTGTTTCTCAGTATAAACTTCAACCCGAGCGGTTCGCTCGTGTGCTGCGTGTCGGACAAGGGCACGCTGCACGTGTGGGCGGCGCGCGGCTCCTACGCGCACCTCGCGGCCGCGCACGCCGAGCCCGACACGCGCGCGCTCTGCGCCTTCAGCGACGACGCCAGCGCCGTGGGTGAGTGAGACACTAGACACGCCGAGCCCGACACGCGCGCGCTCTGCGCCTTCAGCGACGACGCCAGCGCCGTGGGTGAGTGAGACACTAGACACGCCGAGCCCGACACGCGCGCGCTCTGCGCCTTCAGCGACGACGCCAGCGCCGTGGGTGAGTGAGACACTAGACACGCCGAGCCCGACACGCGCGCGCTCTGCGCCTTCAGCGACGACGCCAGCGCCGTGGGTGAGTGAGACACTAGACACGCCGAGCCCGACACGCGCGCGCTCTGCGCCTTCAGCGACGACGCCAGCGCCGTGGGTGAGTGAGACACTAGACACGCCGAGCCCGACACGCGCGCGCTCTGCGCCTTCAGCGACGACGCCAGCGCCGTGGGTGAGTGAGACACTAGACACGCCGAGCCCGACACGCGCGCGCTCTGCGCCTTCAGCGACGACGCCAGCGCCGTGGGTGAGTGAGACACTAGACACGCCGAGCCCGACACGCGCGCGCTCTGCGCCTTCAGCGACGACGCCAGCGCCGTGGGTGAGTGAGACACTAGACACGCCGAGCCCGACACGCGCGCGCTCTGCGCCTTCAGCGACGACGCCAGCGCCGTGGGTGAGTGAGACACTAGACACGCCGAGCCCGACACGCGCGCGCTCTGCGCCTTCAGCGACGACGCCAGCGCCGTGGGTGAGTGAGACACTAGACACGCCGAGCCCGACACGCGCGCGCTCTGCGCCTTCAGCGACGACGCCAGCGCCGTGTACGAGTCGCTGACCCGTCGCGATACGTGTCTTTCTAGGTTGAATCGAAAATTGTCGTTTTCTAACCCGGGGTGCGCTTGAACTATGATAGATTTAGGGTGTCTGTTAACACACATTTGATAGATATCAGCGCCGTGGGTGAGTGACTGAACCATCACGATCCGTGCCATACCAGGTTGAATCAAAAGATGTCGCGTTCTATGGACGGGGTGCACTTGGACTATGATTCAGGTTTTGATAGATTTATGTCTATCAAATCCTGAATCACCGTGGGTGCGTGACACACTTTATACAGCCCGGTGTGGTAAGTGACACACTACATACACAGCGCGCCGTGGTGAGTGAGACACTAGACTAGACACTGGCGCTCTGCGTGAGTCAATAAACCACCAAGATGCGTGCGGTTAGCGCGTAGTCGGTTACGCGTGTCCACACTTGCAGCTATGTATACTACCTATGTACTAGATTTACCCCAACAAGGTGGACGATCTGGTGAAGGTCGCGGGAATCCCTTGGGTGCCATAGGACCGATCTGTGTGGAGATCATTGGGGGAGGCCTATGTCCAGCAGTGGACGTATATTGGCTAAATGATGATGATGATACTATGCGTACACTCGTGGAGAACAAGTGCCGCGCAAGCTAGCTTCCAGGCTCGCTAGCCTCCTGTCTTAAAGGATTCACGTGTATTCCATAATAATGTTTTCTTTTACAGTGATTTGTGAAGATGGGACGTTCCATAAATTCACGTTCTCGGCTGAAGGCAACTGCCATCGTAGCGATTTTGAATATTTTCTGCAGGTTAGTAAAGCAATTTCGTCTTCTTAGAAAGTGTCACATTTGTGACACTGTGTTTGAAACTTTGAGACTTCTTTATAGATTTTTTGACGAAAATTCCGATCAAATCAAAAAACGCGCTAGTTACAATGATTTTACACTGCTGCCCCACCTTGAGTCCATGGCTGTCCCACCCTAAGCCCATGGCAGCCCCACCCTGAACCTATTTCTGCCCCGCCTGAGCCCATGGCTGCCCCACGAGCCCACGGCTGCCCCATCCCGGGCCCACGGCTGTCCCACCCTAAGCCCACGGCTGCCCCCACCCTGAGCCCATGGCTGCCCCACCCGGGCCACCGGCTGTCCCACCCTAAGCCCACGGCTGCCCCACCCTGAGCCCATGGCTGCCCCACCCGGGCCACCGGCTGTCCCACCCTAAGCCCACGGCTGCCCCACCCTGAGCCCATGGCTGCCCCACCCGGGCCCCCGGCTGTCCCACCCTAAGCCCACGGCTGCCCCACCCTGAGCTCATGGCTGCCCCACCCGGGCCCCCGGCTGTCCCACCCTAAGCCCACGGCAGCCCCACCCTGAGCCCATGGCTGCCGCACCAGGGCCACCGGCTGTCCCACCCTAAGCCCACGGCTGCCCCACCCTGAGCCCATGGCTGCCCCACCCGGGCCCCCGGCTGCCCCACCCTAAGCCCACGGCTGCCCCACCCTGAGCCCATGGCTGCCCCACCCGGGCCCCCGGCTGTCCCACCCTAAGCCCACGGCTGCCCCACCCTGAGCCCATCGGCTGCCCCACCCGGGCCCCCGGCTATCCCACTCTAAGCAACCGGCTGCCCCATTTGTGTTTCATATTTTGCCTCCTTTATCCGTCTAAATGGCACCAACCATAGCGTCTTATTTCACTCTCACATCAATGGTACGCGTTCACGTACACGAGCTGTGCAATGTGATTAGAACGCATTTGTTTTTTAACCAACTTCAAATAAAGGAGGAGGTTCTCAATTCGACATGTATATATTTTTTAATACATTTTGTCGTGAGGCCCTCAGGTGTGCCGCAACTGTTGTATCAGTCTGAATCTAATACGTGGGATATTATATCTTTCTTCTTCTGCCCATGTTAGTGTTACATATTTTTGACTTAAATATAAAATATTTTTCCAGGTTGGCGACGACGACGAATTCCTGCAATGATGTTTTTCCATCCAAAAAAACCTTTGCTGGATCTTAAATCTTATTGAGACTCACGTGCGTAAGTGATGAAATCAAACTACAGTTATTATTGCTTCAACGCTGTTCTCCAATCATGACATGATTTAGAGTAATATACTATGTGTAAACATAACTTTTTCGAGGTGTGATTTTGTGTCATTTCAAAGGAAAGTAGTTGTAAAACACATTTAGCACAAAATGTTATGTAATTAAGACTATCAGATAATGTAGGCGCGAGCTTCTATAGAAATTGAATCGGAAACTTGCATCAAATTTCAAATAATTCTCATATTAAATAAGTTCCATAGTTGTTAAATTACAATCAGTTTTATGTTTATTCGTTACACATAGTATACGTAAACCTTTGCACGGAGAAAAAAATTAAGGGTAGACATCGAATCAAAATATGCTTCGTGCAAGCAAAAAGGAACTCTGTTACTATTGCAGATAAAGTCACGCATCGGACTTGGAGACACGTGTCTTGATGAATGTTTGCTAAATCTTCGTAGTTTTAAGGCAAGAGCAATATTGTATATCCGAAGAATCCGGTCAAGTAATTTGAACGGATTTCAAACAAAACCGTAAAATATTGCGCTTGATCTGTAGGTATTTATATATCCTTCGATCAGATATTTTTGCTGACGAACATGGCTCTTTTAGTACAAAAGAAAATCAGTTTTTGAATTCTGAGACTATCAAAATGCTTTGCTATCAGTAACACTGGGTCAATAGGAATGGGACTATCGAGTTTCAAAAATTCGGCTGTACTATAGGATTGAGGTCCATCTCTTAGATTAAATCAAATAGAGGTCCATCTAGATTCCGCGCCACCAAAGAACTCCCGTAAAAAGCGCGCTTGTGTCGCCATTATTATCATAGACTCAAGCTATCTTATTATAACTCGCGATCTAAAGTTATTACCGTACTAAAGCTCATGCCATCCCGTTCCAACACGCAATGTTAAAAGGGGCTGGCACGAATTTTGTTCCGGGACTATCCGTAGTTTGCGATTTAATCAGGTGGTAGGAATCTCAAATTTTAGTTCCGAGTTTTTCCGCGGGACTTCTTCGTGGCGCGGAGTCTCAAGATGATTGGTTATTAGTGAACGTGATATTCCACTTTATTACAAAACGGGATCCAAAGTTGGTACCGTACTAAAGCTTATACCATCTCGTTTCAACACGCAATGGGAAAAAAGGCAGGGCACGAGTTTAGTTCCAATACTATTCTTAGATCGCGTTTTATAATAAGGGGATTATGTCAAAATGACAATTTGACGAACGAAACGACAAAGTTACGTTACTGTTGTAATCGCACTTGGTGCGGTACGGGTTTCGGGGTAAACCCTTTACCCGGGCTGCATCTCGCGCCTTTTTTGGCGCGGTGTTTTCGCTCCTCTGGGACCTCTCCCAGAGGAGCGAAAAAACCGCGTCACTGTGCTGTTAGGGCGGTCTTCGACCCCTGTGGGGCCTGCTGGCGGCCTATTTGGCGCTAGTCTTCTTCTTCTTATTTTTAGGCAATTCTATTGAAGTTGGACCTCAGTCCAAAGTACGCCATCTAGCGGATTGTTCGCTCCCCATTGTTTTACTATTAGTAACTTTTCCTAAGATGATTGCTAAACTAATAAAAACTCACTGGATGATTGTCGAAGATTTTGGGTGAAATATTGTATCTACAAAAATATATGATCGATGAGACCGCCCATGCATATTGTGTTCAAAGTTTCTATGTTACGTCTGCTTTAAGATAGATCACGTAAATCATACCTTATTAATACTTGTGTAATTTTTCTTTATCGTGTTATTTTAGTTCTAAAATTTAATGGATGAAGGTTAGTCCTTAAGAATTAGTTGATTCCATCTCTGGCTCTATAAAACTTGTGGAAATTACTATTTTAAAAAGAGCAAATATTGCTGTACTACCGTTTAAGCTTTGGGGTAACAAGTGTTCTCACACCCAAACTTTGTCCACTTTGTATATCCTTACAATAAAATTGGGTGTGCCTAGGGGCCTCGGCATACCCCTAATTTAAAGCTATAGTGAATGAATAGGCTACTTCTGGATTAACTCGCTCATAGGCTTCTTCTCAACCCATCACCAATAAATAAAGATGAATTGGCCCTGAAATCGCAACTATTTCAATCGATAGCTTATATTCATTCTCCCCGAGAACGCTCCGGCTGTGGAATGAGCTCCCTCCAGAAGTTTCCTCAAAGGTCTACCTACAGTATAAGGTTCTCCAAAGTTTTTAAAGGTTTTAACAATGCAAGTGTCTTGAGTTGCAAGCGTCCTAGGCTGCGTTAGTCGCTTACCATCAGGCGAGACGAACGTTTGCCACCAAAGCTGAATATAGAAAAAATTGTTATATCATAATAATTTTAGATAAAATGCTGTATCCTCTCATATTGCAGTGCCCTAACAGGGTCTATAGTGGTTGCTTAGTTATACTTCACCATCTGTTATTTACACTATGGAAGCAATAAAGAATTGAGTATTGAGTATAGAGCCAGAGATAGAACAACTGGCTTTAACATGAATGGAAACATGTTTGAATATTCGTGATTTAGGTTTAAAAAATTATGTCGTTGTAAAAGACAAAATGGTACTAAATTGCATTTTTAACTTAGTAATCAAGGGATGGGCGAAAAGGAGTTGGATTATAAGAAATATAATATAAATACTGGTTTTGTAGACACTTATATATTTATTGTGTCATTTTTAATGTAATCAAATGTTGACTGATGTACAAGCGGAGTTGCTTCTGCATTTGGTTACATAATATAGATTAGAATCGTTAGTTAGGGATTGCTTAGGTGGGATTTCGATTCACAGCATTGCCACAAAATTATATTTAAAGGTCACATTAATTTAATGGTGATGTAGATGGTATGGAGCCTCACCTATACAAGCTTGACTTGTGGATTTTTTCCAAATTGCAGCTAGTTCGCGCAATTTGTTTAGTATAATAATGATTATATAAAATGTATGTTTGTGTTGTTTATAAATAATTAGTTTTATAATAACTATAAATCAGTAATTTACAGTAAAATTTCATGCATCTCTCTATAATGTCAACTCATTTTAATGTAACATAGATATTTTCACTATATAAAATCATTTTTTATGTTCCATAATTGATTTCTTAAACAGCCTGTACATTTTATTTTTATGGTTACAATAAATGTCGCTCAATAAAAATCTGTACCTTTATATTTTGCTCATATTAGTGATAATCTGATTTCTTTTTTTATATGTATAGCCTAAATATTTTTTTTATGTTTGTTCTCATAATTTAAAATATCAATGTTACCTACTCGTATGTCATTTTCATTATTATATAGTCATGCCTTTGAACTGAGAGAATACTAGAATTCCATTATACTCTTTAATAATTACTTATAAACTGTTTGTTACAATATTATATAAGAACTCGACCCCATAGTTTCAGTGTAAAATTTAATGTAAAGATCTATATGTAATTATGTAAATATTTAATATTATAGTTTTTATACTTTGTCGGTAGAGAAATAGTGATAAATCATATTATATAATATCTCTGCTTACCTTACATTTTATTGGAATTATATTGATGCAAGGATATAATTATAATTTAGGCTATAAAAAGCACATTTCTAAATGTAAATAAGAAATTTCAGATGTTGGTTTATTTTTTTATGAAATTGTGATTGAAACGGAGCCTCTTGCTGCCGATAGACGAGGTCCATGTGCCCACGAAAATTTTCAACAATAAACATTTCTTTTTATAGATGTTTTTATTACTAAAACCCCCTTATACTGCTAAAGAACTACATATAATCAAGTCTTTTGTATGTCCCTAAATAATGAGCCACTTATAACTTATGAACTGGACCAATATAATAATCTATTTATTAAATTTACCTCAGACTCAAAAAGTAATAAATAAATGAAATATAAAACAAAAAGCCAAGACGAAGTGCAGTCTACATTTTTTAATAGATAAACATATCTTTAAAAAAATGCAAGATTATATTAATTCAACTTCTCATCTCAGCTCATTTTGGTTGGATGGAAATGCTTTTACCAAGCAGAAAGTGGCAAAAGCATTTCCATCAAAAAAAATGAGACAAGAACTCCACTCCCATCAATGAGTTATGATATAGCATCTACAAATAAACACTTTTAATTTAAAAACATCTTTAATAACTAATATAAATTATAATACACTATTTACATCAATACTTGAGTTTAATCAGCTGCTGGTTTCTTTCGGTCAAAAGGATCTGTCCATACTTTCATGTCTGAAACACAAGGAAAATGTATTATTATTTATAGTAGGTAGGTAATTACTGTCTTTTGTTGAACTTGAACATTATTTTATTCACCTTTGTCTTCCATTGAGTGCTATTGCAAATTATTATGAAACCTGCACTAAACCATGGTCTGATTATATAATTAGTCCATAACTAAACTTAATATGAACAGGATTAAATGATTTATATTTTATTACATAACAAATAATTCTGTCTGAAATTGTAGATACCTACCTACACATATCGCATAGTTTCTCAAAATTGTGGATACCTTTGTAGGTAATTATTGAAGATTTATCAATTATTGTTAATTGGGACAATAATTTATTCTGAATGTGTAACCGTAATCCAGTTGGTCTAGTTCCTCTGTATAAGGGTTGCGAAGGTCCAACGACTGTCACTTCATTGTAATTGCCAAACTATCTGAATCTAGACCATAGTCCATGATTACCCTGTGCTCCATTGAATATTTGTTCAGAACATATTATATCAAAGGCAATAAAGCCATTTGTATTTTATGTACATATAATATTATGTAACAAGAGAAAGAAATTGAAATACTTACTGCCTGGTTGAATATCTTCTTGTCTGATATTCTTTCTAGTCTCTTTTTGGATTTTTTCTGAAAAATAACAATAATATTATGTGAAGCAAGTGGTAGATAGGTACTACAATTGAAAATCTGAAACTGTGCTTAATTTATCTATGCCAATAATTTAATATATTATTAGATGTTTCTAACAAGAAACAATAATGACACAACAACTTTCACCAGTAGAAAGCTATGTTATTCCTGAAGATCATAGACAATTTTATTTCTACGTAAAGTCTCATTCCTGTAGGAAGACATAATAAAGAGATTGAACATAAATGCTGCGAAGTACTTCAAAACTTGGGGCATATTTAAGTTTCCATGAAAAGGTTAGAGAAATATTATATCAAACTGTTTACATGGTTTCCTAAAAATGGATATCTACCTAGTTTTGGCGTTAATCTATGATCCCGGATCCACTTTTAGTAAGTTAAATATCTGTGTCATAGCGGCGAATTTCGTTGATCCGTATCTCCCAGGCAGCTCTACTTTTGCGTAGTTAATAATAAGTTACTAATGAATTCACATACAGTTTCAGATGTAAATCTTGAAAAGATATTATAAACTTACTGTATTCAGAAGGATCTAACATAGGGGCTACTGCAATGGGATATAACGCGAGTCCTATGAGTCCTACGAATCCAGAAATGAAGGCAGCATATCGCCAGCCTTTGTAGAATCCTTTGTTGGCCGACATAGCAGTTTTTTCTTTCACGTAATCAGGATAAAAATTATTTTTCAAGCAACATGTATTTATTTAATTATTTTAATTTTTATCTGAATATGTCAATTCTGACACTGACAGTTAACAGCTGATAATGTAGCTTTTTTTAATTACAAATGCAAACGTATCAAAAATATGCAACTCAAACAGAAATTATAATCATGAAAATAATTGATGACGCCACTGCTGCTCACATAATATAGGATATTGGGAGCCTCATTGGTTATAAATGGGAACTTAACTTAAAAATCCGTTGTCACGACTTTCTTGACGCAGCTAAACAGGTAATTTGCTTATTCTAAAACTTTCTACAACAAGCTTGGACTTGCGATTGCAAAGAGCAATTTGTTCTCTCTATGCAAAGAGCAATCCACAAACTATATCATAGGGACACTACAGCAATCGTGTAGCTCAGTGGATAAGTACGCTTCCTAAATGGGAGAGGTTCGAATCCGAGTTTTCACCTTGGGATTTTTCAAATCTATGTGCTTAGATATTTCTACCACTAACTCGGCGGTGAGCGACGGTAGCACACTAGCTGAACGTGTAACCTTAGACAATTTAACCATGATCCAGAGAAAGTCTGTATTTCCTGTCTAAGAGGTTGCGAAGGTCAGACGGCAGTCGCTTCATTGTAATTACCAGACATCCCAAATATTATAATTATCATAGTCCACCGTACCCCGAGCTCCAACGCGACAGCTTTGAACGCAACTGGGAATAGGAGGGATACACTACAAAGGATACACTATAAACGCCTCGAGGATATTAATATCTATGAAAGCAAAGTTAGTAAAAAAACTATGACGATATTTTTGTTCAGATGTTTTATCAACGCAGAAAAAAATAGGTCAGACCCACTCGTCGCCTCGATAAGATGGTGGTCGAAATTGTTTTGACTGTTAAGTAGGTTTGTTTTGGTGCCTTGAAATTGTTTGTATGGAATGCACAGATAAATGTAGGTACCTATCTATCGCCATACTATGGTATCGCTTCTCACATTACGGAGCTAACAGCTATCAGCTAAGTAGCGGTAGGTATGTATCCCACTTATCTACCAGTGTACAGTTTTACCAATTTTATAAGTAACCAGCGCAGGTACAATTAATGTACCTGCGCAGAAGTCTTATTTTCGAATACTGCGGCAAACGCTCCATTTACGCGCGCCAAAAATTACAATTTCTTATTTTGACGCGAGTGCGGCTAAGAGAGAGATAGCATTCCTCTCTGGATTTATCGCATTTAATCTTAACGTAACGCAATAAAGTCTGTATTTCAACTGCTTTCGCAATCGTTATCAATCTGATTTAACTTGCTCTTCTGCGTAGACGAATTTTGCCGATCTAACTTATAAACGTGGTACACCTGTAATCTTTTGTACATTTGCCTTTATTTTATTATGGCTCCACCTACCCTGTTCTATGAGCTTAACATATGCCAAGATGTTAAAGCGACGGATACCCTTAGCTAGCGACGCCAATCAATTTAAATTGTAAGCTACAAAACCGGATCTATTTTAAACAATTTTGGAGCTCCAGTCCGTCAGCAAATATTCAAACTACCTACCTATTTATTTAATAATTGTGTACTACTTTTTGATATGTTTTTGTACACTCAATTTGGATTAACGCCATACGTTTTGACGGTCATGCAAATTTCGAGTAGAACAGTTACAAAAGCAGACAAAAAGTTAAGTATACGTGTAAATATTCTTATTCTAAATAAGATCTTATTTAGCTGCTAACGATTTAAATCAATTGGCGTCGCTAGAGGGCCCTACCCGTCACCTTATGTAAAATAATTGATGAAGTGGGTACTCAGCGTTTGAAGTTAGTCAAAACCTCTCAATAAAAAAAAAACTGAAAAAAAAATTCGACGTATTGGACCTACGGATTCTGCTGAATCAAAAGAACAAATAACTGATGGATGACAAAAGTTTATGTTAGTAAAACAAAGCAACGTTCTGTTGGCGACTAATTTTATTACAAGTTATTTTTATTACCGATATTTCCAAATAAGATATTTGAATTTTACGATATTGGAATTGTATGAAATACCCATTCATACAACATTTTTTCCTAAGTAGTTTCGGAACTGTGTATATATATCATAGAAAATTTCATTAATTTCCGGTAACATGGCTAACTGTGGTGTGGGGTAGGTGTTTGTAACTAGGTAAAAAAGAATTAACTACATGTAATTATTTCATTACACTTTATTGTCTTCAAACTATTATTTCGCGATGTGAACAGACTAGACAAATCTATGGAATCATCAAAAGCAGCAGTCAATTGAAAATCTCAATAAAGCTATTTATATTTACTTTCGATTCATGTTGGTGTTATTTATACAGCTTAGGTAACGAATAATGTGCAGGGAAACAATAGTTCCTATTATTAAATCTGTGGTTCATTCAATCGTACTTAATAGCAAACTAACTATAATTATAAACATCACAACTTCATAAATGCATAATACAATCGTTCATATGCTTACAATAATAAAAATTATAAAATAAATGCGCCACACAAATTAATTTAATCTATTCTTAAACTACCTACGGTATACGGTATATTACTATATACGGTATACATGACGTCACTTAGAGTTACCCTTGTTGGACTTTGGACCGTCCTTACCTATGTCTGAGATACAAGTGCTATTAATTTATGCACTGATACGCGGGATAACTCAAGCTGACCCGCCTGCACCTGCATAGGTACTGTGAGTATTAGATTACTTACAATTGTACCAACACTACCAACACCCAGACCCGAGTCAATTAATACTTACAAGTTCGTTTCCTAAATTCTAACCCCAAATTCGGAATGGAACCCGGTACATTCCGCGATTGAACACAAACACAAAACGTTAACCACTGCACAATATAAGGTCGTCAATATAAGACCCGGTTTCACCAATAATATTTAAGTGATAGTTACTTATCTAGATTTTTGTTGTTTTAAAGATTATGGTTGGATAAAAATTAATGAAAAAAGTAATAAAATAAATGATCCAAGGGAGGCGGAACCGAGTCTTTCTATTGTTAACTTAGAACTAACTAGGTACCTACTACCTACGTAGTTTAAGAACTACACTATTTCATTTATGTCATTATTCACAATATCTATGATATTTACCTTATTAACACCCTCCTCTAGTAAACGTAACAACTCGATATAAACAAGAGTGGGTGCATCGACTCCCCATAAGAAATCAATATGATTAAATGACTTCAATGGCACTATGTAATGTTCTATAGGATTGGCTAATTGCACATACAAATTAGTCACGTCCATATCTCCGGAAAGCCAGTCGTTTTCAGAGCTCAACAAAGCTATAGGCAATGTTATCTTATGAACTGGATATTCGGGAGGAGTTGGGGTACCGTACTGCTTTAAGTTTCCTACAACTCCATAATCAAATTGCTGGAATCTTCCAGCATTTTTTATTTCTTGCGCGTAATGGATTAGAGTCCTTGTCGAAGCCCCAGCTGGCACGTGACCAAGTATCATCGGCAGAAGAGTCTTATTAAACTGCATCTCATCATGACCGCAAAGTACGAATAAAGAATTTTCACAAATCACTTCTTCATAGTGATTAATCTCGCACGCATGTTTGGAAAGCCATCTCAAGACTGCATTTTGAGGAAGAAATTCGTTCGCCCCGAGCAGCTTCATTAAATACTCTAGGTTGTTACTGAACTTCGCTAATAAACGAATGGGACTTCTTATCTCAGTCATATAGGCTACGGGAGCTAGAGCAAAACCTGCTCTCAAAACTTTATTGTATTGTGTTTTTGTTGAAAGTAACGCAAACAGCACGGTGGTTCCCATCGAGTGTCCGATGTAGTTTATCTTTATGTCCCAGCCTTTGAGATCCATAATATAATCTATAACCGCTGGCAGATCATGTTGACTAATTTCATGAAAAGTGAAATTCCAAAATTCAAAGCTGTCCACGTTTAGCGATACATGAGCTCTTGAGTAAGTGTTGCCTCTCGCGTTCGCGAGCCAAACATCGTAGCCAGCATCAGATAAAATGTAAGCAAGGCCTTTTTTGGGGCCAGGTATGATCCAGTCGGCAGAGCTGCCTAACAGACCGTGATGGAGTAAAACCGTTTTCCGTGGACTTACTTTGTGGGTATTATTTTTTGGGATCGGTATTCTGTGTACTGTTAAGATGTATCCATCTTCGGTCACTATAGTGTGCGACTCAGCCGTGTATCCGTTGAGAGCTAGCAGCTGCGGCGTCGACAGGTGCACATCAGGACCTTCCGAACAATGAACCTTGATTTCCTGAGGAGCTATTTCATCGAACATTTTGTTATCACTGTTATGGGCTTTCTCCATGTACCGTTTGAACTTTTTTCGGTTTCTAAGTTCTGACTCGTCCGTTGTGTTTTGTCCGTCTATACCGAGATATGATGATATTTTGTTTCGTACATTTTCGATGTAGTAGTGTTTCAGGCTCCTGCCCTTTTCTCTGACGTAGTTTCTGATTTCTGATGTCTTGTTGGCGACGACGTCGTATAGGCTGGGGAGCCACGGGGTGTGCCGGCAATCACCGAAGTGTACAATGACGACAAGCGTAAACACGAGAAGCGGTAACTTCATGTTTACGAGTATTCCGCGTGCTCGACCGGCAGAGGCGGGCGATGCTCGGCAACTGAACCACAGACTGGACTGATTATTCAAGTTCTAATGTAATTTATCGCGCACTGAGGGGTCAAGGGGAAGTCTGACTCACATGTGAATACGCAAATGAATAGATATCCGAAAAGTGCATCGCCGAACTAGTTTAAATAGTGAAACAATAATAATGAATCATTTCCTAAATAAATAAAGTTGAATTGTTGATTTTATTGTTAGAATACGAATAGATTTGTTGTCGAATGTGGGTTACGTAATAAATATTTACGTCAAATGTTATCAAACTGGTTCGACAAGGTGCTATTAATATTTTTTGCGTTTTATCTACATCTCGTAGATTTCACGTCTACCTTTATACCTAGGTACTTACTTAGGTAATGTAAGTATAAAACACTTAAGTACCTTAACAAGTAAGTAAACATAATAGTTAGTATAAAACATTTAAGCACCTACACGAATTACATCATGGGCGGCAGCAATCGCTTAACATCAGGTGATCCGTCTCCTCGTCTGCGCACCTATCACATAAAAAAATTGGGCACACAGATTTGACTATGTACAGACAGCCAAATCTGTTAAATTCGATTCTTCAATCGATTGTCAGATACGTTTGGTTCAATATCAGCTAAGGAAATTTGACAGATTGTGGTACCTAACCTGATATGTGGCTGTCTGTACATTCCAGTTTAGAAAGCGACCTTTTTTTCGAGTCGGGGTATGGGGGTTGGCGTGTCTCCGGCTATCGTTATCTCCCTAATTCTAGTTGGGTGATTAGTTTATGGTATTAGTGGGTATAAGTCTCCCTGCGTGATCGTATCAGAAATAATGAGATCCGCAGGAGAACTAAGGTCACAGACATGGCCCTAAGGATTGCATCCTCAACTGGCAATGGGCAGGGCACATAGCGAGGAGAACAGACGGCCGTTGGGGTCCTCGAGTGGAGGCCACGTACACGAAGTCACAGCCGTGGCAGGCCACCCACAAGGCGGACCGACGATCTAGTGAAGATCGCGGGAATCTATTGGATGCGGGTGGCACAGGACCGATCTGTGTGGAGAACATTAGGGGAGGCCTATATCCAGCTGTGGTCGTCTATTGGCTGAAATTATGATTAGTTTATGGTGCATTTATTGCCCTTACCTGAGGAGGTAAGGGTTTTGAAGATGAGAATGCGTGTAATTCCCAGTTGCATCCAAAGCTGTCGCTCTGGAGCCCGGGGTACGCTTGGACCACGATTCTAGATTTGGGGACTGTGGGAATTACAATGAAACGACTGCCTGACCTTCTCAATTCTCAACCCTTTAACAGGGGAAGCAGACCAACTCAATCATGGTTACACGTTTCAGAAACTATCCGAAACGTACAGGTTTCCTCATGGTATTTTCCCTCACAGCCGAGCTAATGGTAGAAATACGCGCGCATAGATTTGAAAAATCCAGAGGTGCATGCTCGAATTTGAACCCGGTCCACCCATGGAAGGCGCGTTCTTAACCACTGAGCTACCTTCGCTCACTCATTACCCTTTTACCTGTTTATACAAAAAAGTGAATAAGATGATAACTCTTACTCTAGCTCAAGTCAGGAGAGTGCATATTCGAAACAGGGTTTATTCTAGTTTCGACCGTGGGCCAGCCACGCTTCGACATGAATGGGCCGGCTCAACCGGAGTGATACCACGGCCTCACAGAAAACCGCGTGAAGCAGCATCTGCGTGAGTGCGGGTACCGGAGGCCCAATCTGGGGGAAAGGGGGGCTTAAAGGTTGGCAGCGCACTTGTGACTCCACTGGTGTCACGGGTGTCTATGGGCGGTGGCAATCGCCCACCATCAGGCGATCCGTCTGCTCGTCTGCCACCAATCACATAAAACAAGTCAGTTCACAGACTTGATAGTAGATACCTACAATCTGTGCGGATAAAGAATGGGATCAGAAATGGCGGCGCATCTATTCACTTGCACCGTGGGGTGCGAGTATAGACGCAAATAGTGTGCGAGCGAGAAGTGAATAGATGCGCTGCCATTTCTGATCCCGTTCTTTATCCGCACAGGTTGTATAGGTATACTTCTAGTCAGTTCAACTCGGGTTAAACCTGTGGTTCAACCATCGCATATGAAATTCATGGGTTGAATTCAACTAACTGTGGGAAAAGATCCAGTAACAAGTGCGCTGCCAACCTTTAAACCCCCTTTTTTCCCGGTATGAGTCACCGGTACCGTCACTCACGCAGCGAAAACAGCACTGTGCTGCTTCACGCCGGTTTTCTGTTAGGCCGTGGTATCACGCCGGTCGGGCCGGCCCATTCATGCCGAAGCGTGGCTCTCCCACGGTCAACGGTGACTAAAGACAGGGGCGTAGCTACCGCCGTATCAATTATGCAGGGCCCCCGAGCCACGGGGGCCCCCAAAGTGTGTAAGGACAAAAATAAAAAAATCTTTACTCCCATATAAGAGCCTCCAAACAACTTTTTTATACGGGTCCCCGACAAGGCACGCTACGCCACTGACTAAAGAACACGAACTAAGAAGAAGATACCTACCTACTAAGAAAGATCAAAGAGTTGCACACAAAAATATAACCAAAGTCAAAACATTTTCTTTCATATTCCATTTCAGCCTTAGACAATTGTCTAAGATTTCAGCCATATTTCAGCATGATTTTAATATTGTTACTAAAAAAATACGTCCATGCGTTTCAGAGCCATAAGCCATAATTAAATTGAAAAATAAAACGAGTACAGTGGCCCCACGGTTATTTAGCTGTGGTTATTTATTTGGCACGTGGCGCAAGTCGGAACTAATGCTGTTTTGACATTTTCCCATAGAAAAAATATTGTACAACGCCCCCCCGTCAATGTCACAGAAGTGCCTTCTGATCATGGTCGTTGGCTGGTGGTAGCATCGCCTGTATCTTAACAAAAAAAAACAAATTGTCAAAATGACATTTGTTTTGTTTACAATAACAAATAGTTCTCTTAAATAAAGTATAGAGTAACTTTACTTAACTTTGGTCTGTGACAATAACATTTTAGAAACCTTGTTGTATTTACAGCTTTTATCAGATAATGATCTCAGATTTTGCAAAAGAAAAAGTGTTTTGGACGAAAAAGATGAACACAAGATTGGTAAAGTTTATAGAAAGCAAACCGAACATTTGGAATCCTAAACATCCAAAGTACACTTCTGTGGCTTACCGAGATCGAACTTATGTCGAATTTGCAACAAAATACGGCAATGAGTTTACAGGCCAGGCAGTCAAGGATCGCTGGACAAATATAAGGTCTACCTTTGCGAATTATTTGAGGAAATTGAATGCCAGCAGGACCAAAGGTGATGGCGAGGTTAGTTCAACTTTTAATGTAATTATTGGGTTAATAAGTCATTAAGGCTACTTGCAGAAATGAAACGATTTGTAAATTCTAAGTAAAGGATTCTAAAAAACTTATATTTATACTGCAGCTGGGGATCAGCCCTTTACTTGAAGGTCATTGTAAAATTGTGACATTTAAATGAACAAAAATATTTAATTTCTAGGAGTACAAAGTCAACTGGCATTTGTGGGAACCCTGTAAGTTTTTGTTGAAAGTAAACAAAAAATCAAAAACTGGCCCATTATCTGCAGAAAACAATGAAGGAAAAGCAAAAGAGGTTAGAGGTTATTTCAGATCAGATACAAACTTATTCATTAACATAACAATATATTATATGGGTCGTTCTTCTTTTTTATCGACAATGAGCCCGTCCTCAATAACCTATGAAGTAATTAATTATAAAAAAAGTATACGTTACACCATCAAGATATTCCTAATTTACCATGAAATAATGAAATTGTTTTATCACCTTGTAGATACTTTAACATGATTTAACTTTGTAAAAAAATATATAAAGTGTGACAGAGGTGTAAATGGCACTAATTTCGGGGGACGTGACGGAGGTGTTCATTTCAATCTAAAAGTTTTCTTTATCAATTAAATTTTACATCATGCATTAGTTCATATATAAAGTAGTACATTAACGAATATTTAGGACATACTATTTATCATTTGTAGTCTGTTATATAAAAGTTAAATGTTGATTTGTAAGTTTGGCTCATTGTCGATAAAAAAGAAGAACGACCCATATAACAATTTATTTATTTATTTATTAGGATCCCAACAAATGTGGCACAACCTTAAAAATAAAACTAAAAATCTATGAATACAATATGCTCTTGTGCACCTATAATTATAAGAGATCACAGCTTGCTTTAAATCACATTATTTGGTAATTGCCACTGTCGAGGACAGACCTCCTCGCCGCTTAGGCGCCCTTTATAAAATAGAAAAAGTATTACTTTGACGTGTCTTCTTCTTCTGACGTTTCGGCCGATAACATAAAAATTTCTGTATTTTCTTTATTTTTATAATTTTATTTTGTTAATATATTAATTTTACCCCCCTTACCGGTGTCACCTTTTCTGTCTGCCACAGCCACCTTAAAAATTGTTAGTCTCAAAGATAATTTCACTAGGGTCTTATGTCTATTACCACATTATTACAAAATGCGATCTTAAGTCATTACCATATTAAAGCTCATGTCATACCGGAATGGTATCGTAATATCAAAAAGGGCTGGCACAAATTTTATTTCTGGGACTATCCTTAGTTTGCGATTTGTAATAAGGAGATTAATGTTCCAGGTTGATTTTGGTTGTGTCTACTAACTTATTAATAAAATTAAAGATAACAGAAAATAATACAATATTTATATGCATCAAATACTTACTTGTTTTTTTTTATTTTAGATGTTTAGATTTTAACAAAATTATATAATTTTCTAGGAAGGTGAAGAAGACTGGAATAGTGATGTTGAAGGCAACGAAGACAAGTCCTTGAATGATGAGAAGGACTTATGCAAAAATGTAACTAATAATCTAGTCAATATTTTAGAGGGTGTGCAAAAAGAAGTATTCATGACCGAAGATAACAGTAAATATGCTCATGTGGGCCTTTCAGTATCAAAAAAACTATCTCAAATGAGTTCCTATGATGCAGCGAAAGCTTCAGAAAAAATTATACAAATTTTACTTTTGTATGATATGGAAAATCCAGATAATCCTAATAATAATAATATAAAGACTGAACATTATTCAAATGTATTATTTTAAAGCCTAATATTTACATCAAGATAGGTACTATTTCTATGTTCTATGGCATTGTCAGAATATTTCGTTTCATGCATCCCACTTTTTACAAATGGATTTTTTTTATTAATACGGTATTTGACAATTTTTTTTTATTTTTGTAATCAAAAGACCTCTCAATGATAGAAACATTGTTGAAAGAATTACTTGATTCTCATTTGAACTACCTGAGATATCACAACTTTAAAATCACATTTTATGGGCAAACCCAAAACACTCCATACAAATGGCAACTAGGCCACCTTTTTTTTTTGCAGATAAAGTACATTCGTTATTATAGGTAAGGAAAAAAGTACATAGTATCAAAATAAAGTACAGTTTATTTTTCTTTATCATTATGTATATTTAAAAACATGCGGCGCTTTCTGCGACATGTTTATCACCAATTTCATTTAAGGAAAATAAATACGACTAAGTACATTTTTCAAAATTCTAACGCAATCATGCGAAATAAAGTATTTTCGCGTACTTTATTTTTCTCGTAAAGTATAGAGTACAATCACCTGAAATAACGTACAATACTTTATTATAAAGTACGGGTGGCAACCCTAATGGCAACTGAGATGTGATGTCACAAACAAGCATTTTGTATGCAATTAGTTAATAGTTTTAAAACGTCAAGAGCTCAATTCTTTAGCAAGATTTACAATTTTAGTGCCCATTTATGCACAATAAATGCAGTAATTGCAGTATTCATTCATTCGTTTTTTTAAATCTTGTTTGCTACAACAAATGTGCAAAATAAGCTTAGAAATTCGCAACTGCTTTTTTATTTAAAATGTCTTGTTGATCAATTTTTCATTTAATGTCTTCATTTCGTTACAATAAATAAAAAAACTGGTGGATGCGGCACCGATCCGTGCTCTCTTACTGCCACACCACAAACTAAGTAGAAGATACTACGTATTGCCACACTGAGTCATTGATTAACTTAGTTGGCAAGGTACTTAAGAAAAAATATTGACCCTTATTTTAATACGCATAAAGACTACCGATACTGAAGTTAATGAACATGTCTAGCTTAAATGACGTCTCTGAGTGCAGCCGTTAGACAATTTTGTCTGAGCGTGCTCTTAAATATTGAGATATTTAAGAGCACGCTATATTCGCCAGACCAGAATAAATTAAAAAGCGGCGCGCAAGTTTTGACGAGGTATCGCCATAAAAGAAATCCTTGATTTTATGGAACTAAACAACGCGCGTGCATGTCTATGGTTCATTTTAGCTTGAGTCAGGAATACACTCTGTGGTCAGGAAATAGAAAACGCGAGGGTGCATGTCTATGGCTAAAATTTGTCATCTGTGGCTTGATACGGGTGACAGCAGGACAGAGTTATACGTGAGTCATTCGTCAGAAAGAGACTAACGTGAAAAATGTATAGATTTTGACATCTGTCACCCGCATCTAGCTAAAATGAATGTAATTCAAGTGTGTGTGTGTCTCTTGCTTGATTGCGTCCGTGCTTTTTATAGGTAGTTATTGTTAATTTTTCTCATTAAGTTATATAAAATTATTCTTTATGGTAAAATGACGAAAAAAAGAAAGAAAGAAGTATTAAACGCACAGAGCCGAGAATTAGTAATTCGTTTGCGAGACTATTTCGAAAAGGAGTGTCAAAATCGCGGTCCACTGTTACCTGTGGAAAGAGTGGTAGACAGAGTCGCAGAAGCGTTGGATATTGGAAAAAACACCGTTAGCCGAATAACTAAAGAAAAATTTGGTAAAAGTGGTACCGAAGAGAACCAATTATTATCACCAAACAAACGCAGAAGAAAACCAAAAGTGTTGAAAAATGTGGTACTTATTATAGACAGTAATAGCACCGTGAATAGCACAGACCGAGAAAGAAAGAGTGAAGAAAGGGCTAGCTAATTAATTTGTCATGTTGATGGATGACATAGGTAATGTGATAGATAACTTGCTTTGAGTAAAGAAACCTATTCAAAGCCCACTTAAATTGATATTAAATATAATGCATTTAAAAAAAACAGTTTTTAACATTTGTTTGACTTTAGATTATTGTTAGGATAACCCAATCAATCAAATTACGAGCTTTACAACCTGTGCGGATAAAGAATGGGATCAGAAATGGCGGCGCATCTATTCACTTCTCGCTCGCACACCCACGAGTGCACACAAAAAGTGTGCGAGCGAGAAGTGAATAGATGCGCCGCCATTTCTTATCCCATCCTTTATCCGCACAGGTTGTATTCACATGTACTACCTGTGCGGATAAAGAATAGGATCAGAAATGGTCATTCATCACGTCATTTTCGTCTATACTCGCACCCCACGAGTGCGAGTATAGACGCAAATAGTGTGCGAGTGAGAAGTGAATAGATGCGCCGCCATTTCTGATCCCATTCTTTATCCGCACAGGTTGTAGCTCTTAAAGAGTACCTACTAAACTGTTAATAAATTAAAATATCAATACTTATTCATGGTCATAGAATTTATAGGCGTTGTTATTATGTTGGTATAATATTATAATTTGAAGTTTTACAATTTTAGCTTCATAGAGAGGTGAACTACTAAAAAACAATCGATATGTTTATGTACTTCAAACAAACGTGACACAATCGAACCCGCCGGACTCGTGTTCACACCAAATTAGGTAATAATGGCGTAGCAAAGATTCTCACTAGCACATCTGGTGTCAATTTTCAAATTTCAAGTTTTCCATACAACTTTACAGGATAGTGGTTAATATTATCTTTATTTTTGGGATAAATGTGGTTCGGTCACAATTAAGGCATGAAATATCGGTAAGCTTTCAATTCCGATACTGATTTCCGATATTGGAACTCAATATCGGAATTGCAATTTTTTAATTAGATAACGTTTACAAATCGTTATAAAGTTAAATAGGACACTATAGGGAATGTGCATTAAAACATATTTTATTGAAATTAATTATTATTGGAACATTGCATATTGAAAATATACCTGAGACATATCTATTTTTGTCAACCAATCTCCGGGCTGGAGGAAATTGGGAACTTCGAAATGAGAAACTAGGCAAAACTTTCTTACCGATATATACTCGTTTGGACTCTTTAAGGCACATTAGCGACGCCAATGATTTAATTTTTAGCTACTAAACCGGTTCTATTTTAAACAATTTCGGGGTTACAACCTTTTGGCAAAAACTTATACTATTTATATAATAACCATGCACAAATGTTGGGTCCGGTTTGGTACGCGAAAAAATTATTCACGCCAAAAGCAGCCACTTTTAACGAGATGTGAATCAATTTTTTGCGTTTGGGCACGGATCCAACATTTGTGCATGGTTATTTAATAAATAGTATAAGCGTTTGCCAAGAGGTTGTAACCCCGAAATTGTTTAAAATAGACCCGGTTTAGTAGCTAAAAATTAAAATCGATTGGCGTTGCTAGTGTGCCCTACCCGTCACCTTAAGTTGAAGATTGGTCTAGCTTCGTTAACAAAAACACAAAACTGAGAGTCATTGGTGCCACTTCGATAACATTGGACTCCAACATTTTTTGTATTTCTGCTGACATACATTTTTTGTATTTCTGCTGACTTATATAATAAAATGTAACATCAGATTTTAACCTAATCTCCCTTATAATATTGTGCTGTATATCTGTTCGTTTGTTTGTATACGTTTTGTTTTGTTTTAGATGGTGTAATTCTCAATTAAAAAATTATTGTATTGTTTATATTGTTTATTGTTTATATCTCTCACAGTACAAGGTCATACAGACAGTGATATGATACTATTTTATGTGACACCCAGACCCTAACCCCGTGAGAGACTGGTGCCTGAAGTAGGTTTGAAAAACCTGTAGTACAGGTCACCAGGGCCCCCCACACAGATAAAACCGGTATGTCGCAAAAATAGAAGGCTCAGAAAAAAACTGTAGAATGTAAAACTAATACAATTGGCAAAAGCAGAACAAAGGAATAAAAGTAACTTAATACTAATAACAAAAAAAATAATAATAATACTAGGTGTTTGTGTGTGTAGAGTGTGGGTGTGTGTGTGCGTGTTTATGTGAACCAGTGAGTGTTTGTGCTAGAGAAACATTTATTGGGGAAACAATGTATAAGTGGTGGTGATTAAGAAAGACGAATAAGCAAATTCTCCGTTTCTTGATAATCAAGTGTTTTTAGGAAAGAGATAACTTTTTTTTTGCATTGGTACCTAGTCAAGGAGTATAGATTTAATTTCTTGTTGAATTTATTATACATGAATGGACCAAGAGAGATAAAGGATTTACGGGAAAGTGCACTATTTCCATGGTTGTATCGACAAACAGCATGCCTTCGACGTGTGCCCTGTAACCGACCTGAGTTATATACTATTTGCGTGTGTTGTTTGAGAATAGTGTGTAAGACGAATGATTGTCGGATACTGAGAAGATCCCAGAACTTGTATAGTTCTCGAGTGGGGGAGCGTATTGGAAGACCAGCGCCAATTTAAAAGATGAAAGAGAGAATCCCTACACCGATCAATTTCTAATTAAAAACGTGTCGCTTTAATCACTCGACATTGGCAGAGTTATATAAGTGTGTGCCGTGGGCAACACAGTAGCAGCCATTAAAAAAAAAACAAAGATCATCATTAATGACATAAAAACTTTTAGTTAAACTCTTTGATTTATATTATGTTTTTTTTTTGACGTCTCGTTGTTTACCGACACACGTGATTTCTTAAATTATCTTGCTTTTTGAAACTTTCATAGCGCTTTCTGTCAGTAATTGAGTTTTATATGTGTTTGTGTATGTGGGTGAAGGTTTATAGGGTAAGTATATAAAAACTAACTCTCTATTTACATATATTTATTCTATTTACTTTTTCATAACCCTATCCTCGGGTGTCAAACAGCGAGGATGGATGTTCCACCTAAACCTCCAGACCCCCCGGATGACCGTCATCCTCCGCTAGTATTCTCTAGCGAGAATGGCCTCCATTTTGGGTCCCCAGTAGTAGACTTAACCCCTAACAATCCCCCCATCAGAAAGCAAAAACGTCCAGCTGATAAGCCGGCTACAGAAGGGAATAATGATAAGCGGTATCGAAGTGTAAGTGACATCGATTCAGCTCCGTCTCAACAAACGATGTATTCACATCCTAGCCTCTCTGAGTCATACATCTACCGTGAAGCGGACTCTGGTCCCTTCATCGTACATGTATCGAGAGTAGAGCCTGACCCTGCCTCGGGTACCACTATTAGACCACTAAAGTTTGGACAGTTCCTCCACAAAAATAATATTGCAGGCATTGCTAAAGATGGTGTGACAGGTGTTGGACGAAATAGGATTGCGGTACAATTTAATACAGCTACAGATGCAAACAATTTTACACAATGTAAGTGCTTGACCAGTAACAAATATAAAGCGTTTATCCCTACTTACAATGTGACCCGTATGGGCCTTGTACGAGGGGTTCCAAAAGATTGGTCAATGGACGAATTTGCAGAAGCAATTGAAATACCAGACGGCTGTGGTATAATACTGAAGGCTAGGAGACTCAACAGGAAAACTACACAGAATGGAAACGCAACCTGGTTACCAACCGAAACCGTAGTTATTACATTTTCTGGACAAAAACTCCCCAAAAAAATATTTGCCTTCCATGCCTCCTTAATAGTAGAGACCTATCAATTGCCTACAATACAGTGTCACAACTGCTGCAGATTCGGCCATATCAAAACCCAATGCCGTTCCCAACCTCGATGCTACCGCTGTGCGCAGAACCACCCTGGAGACTCTTGCGAAGTTCTGGAAGTTGCATCAACTTGTCTTCTATGTTCTGGGAACCACTTTGCTATCAGCAAAAGCTGTCCGGAACAGTCTAGACAAAGGGGGATTAAACTGATAATGTCACAGGAAAGTATATCATACATTGAAGCTTCTACCCGAGTCCCTTCTTCCAGACGCTCATATAGTGATGTTACCAAAACCAACCATATCCCTTCACTCTCTCAAATGTCCGTCCCTTACTCACCACGTCCCTCACAAATTCCGTCAATGTCCCATTCTTAGAAAAAAACTATTACGTCAAGTCCACGTCTTAGAACCCCTCTCTCCAGAGGGTACTGTTAGGAGGAAACAGAGAATTGGTTTTTTAAAAAAGTTAATTTATTTTATTTTGATTTTTGACCAGTTAATTTTACAGAGATTTTCTAGGCAAGTGTCGCGGAGCGCGGATAGCGTCGAACTAACTAACTGAAATTGGAAAACATACTCAAGAAGTATAGTCATCTAATGACAAAGGCAGTTTTGCACTTTTATATACTAAGAACATATATAACAGCCCCCAAGGTTAAAATTAAACTTTACTTAAAAGTGAAGTTTAAGTTCAGAGTAAAACTATGTAGGTCTAGTGCGGGCTGCTACCTTTGGCGATTCAATAATTTCTAACTCTATGTCATTATTTTCGGCAATGCCTTGATGCCTTGTTATAGATACTCTTCGACATTTGCCTTTACAATTTTTATAAAATAAAAAGGATGTTATTAATATAATTATGATCAAGATACAAACAGTTGCACTTGAGTAATATTGACCATATAGAACAATATGAGGCTTTTCAATGATTTTATCCAGATTTTTAATAATTTTATCTGAGGCTTTATTATATTCCATGGAAATAGAGTTAAGGTTAATATTATGTAATTTTAAATTTGGTAAACTGATTTTAATATTATTTAATTTAGTAAAGTCGCAACATTTGTCATTTAGTAAGTCGAATGTCGAATTAACGGTTTGTATCTCGATAATTTTAGTATATTTAGGAATTAGTATTAAATCTTTATAATAGGCTATACAATCAATAGGGAGATGCAGAATGCCAGTACCTAAAATATTGATCTCGCTATCTCCTGATTTTTGACACGTTACAGCTAATTTGGATTTTTCGGAAATAACATAAATCCATTTGTTGTTACTAAGTCTTTGCCAAATTTCTATGTCACCATAAAAGAAATTAATTTCACATTGTTTTGGTACAGAGTTCAAGGCTTTAGATATAATTTCAGATTCACAAATCGCATTTGCAGATGTAGAATAAACATTAATAAATTCACACAAATAAAACATATCATAAACTCTCTTACAGCTATTTAGGCTATCAAGTTTACAATACAAAGACCTATCTCTAGTTATACCTATATATTTCGTCGATGGAATAATGGTTGTATAAGTTCTATTTTCGAATTTGTTTAACATCGGAAATGGGATACAATTATATAAACTAAATTCATTGGAGGTCACTAAGGGAACTTTTAAAACAAATACAATTTTGTTATTACTATAGAAAGTAGCTAATTCGGATATATTTAGTAAAACATATATATTTTCTAAAGACAGGATAACAGGAAATTGTCTAAAATTTGGTAAAAATCTATAATTGTCAACTAATTCAGAAAAAAGTTGTTTTGGTGTTATAATCGAAGGATGTAAAATATTAGATTTACTAAACATTATTCCATTTACAATATCTTCTAACTTAAATGATAGGGTTAGTAAACTACTCTCTAACATATTAAACATTTCGTTGAAATTTGATTTAATTTCAATTTTATTAGTAAGCAGAGTTAAATTCTTCAAATTATTTGATAAATTTTCAACAGCGCTATTTAATCTCAATTCATTGTTTCCAATATCATTAATAATATTTTTATAAGAAGAAAGTGTAGATTTTGTTACCAAAATATTCTCTTTCATTAATTCTGATATTTTAATTTGATCATTTTCCACAGATCGAATGGCGCTGCTATATTTAATAGCATCATCTTCGTTCATAGTTCCAAATAAGTGTTTAAAGACAGTACCTACGATGCCAAACCAAGCTGACCTTTTTGACCTAAATTCTATAAGATGCGAAATTGATTCAAAGTCTCTTATTAAGTCATAATAACGAACAGATAAAGGTTGTAATAAGTTATGACACTCTAACTCATTGAATGCGTTACTTTGTTTACACAAGTACCGTAGGGTGCCTATCACACCGTTCAGATTTTCTAGGTGCGGTTTAATAAATGAAATATCTGTAGGAATAACTATGTTTAGGTGACCATCGATTAATTTCAATAAGCCAATGGGGTCAAAATGGATACCTGGACTTTTTGTAGCTGGTTGAATGAAGTTACCGCTCACTACAGTCACGAAACTGAAATAAAATTTGTTTAATGTAAAACTAGTTAGAACTATACTTCTTCTTTTTTTGATTAAGTGGGACTTATTATTTTTTAGTCACCACCGCGACGTGCTAGTTTGACCTGATCGAAGTGATGGGTCACGTGACGCCTATTTATGAGCAAGGTTAGGCTGTTTCTACCATTTATCTTAACAACCTTATAGGGTCCCTTCCAAATTGGCGATAACGCTTTTCGGAGCCTGAGGTGGTTTTTCAGGAATACATAGTCACCAACTTTATAGTTTACAGGTTTTGAATGGGAGTCGTAGTAGGCTTTTGATGATTGTTTAGATCTGTTAATATTTTCTATGGCTTTAGACCTGGTAAATTGGAGTCGATGTTTCAGCATTTTTACGTAATCAGAATATGTAGCATCAGAGGCAGAAGTTTCATAGATGGAATTTGGAAGATATGGCTTATGACCAAAGAGAAGTTCGTAAGGGGAGTAATTAGTCGTGGAGTGAATAGCAGTATTATATGCTAACATAGCGGTATATACATACCGGGGCCAATTGGACTGAGATTCGTCAACGTAGGACTTTAAATATTCTTTAAGGGTTGAGTGGCTACGTTCTAACGCGCCTTGGGTCTGGGGGTGGTAAGGAGATGACCACAGCTGTTTTATTTTTAGAAAAGAACAAGTTTGTTTGAATAGTTCTGCCGTGAAGTTGGTACCTTGGTCAGTGAGAATACACTTAGGTATGCCGAAGAGGGATATGAAGTGGATGAGGCAGTCACTGGTCTCTTCAGCAGTTGTACTTCTTATGGGATAAGCTGTAGAATATTTTGTCATATCATCTTGAAGGGTTAAGATATATTTTAATTTAGCAGCTTCCAGATTCGGGGAGAGGTCCAACAATATCTAGAGAAAGTCTTTCAAAAGGGACAGTGGAGGTGCTAGTTATTTGCATAGGGGCTCTATTTATTTGACGAAGAGCTTTATTAGTTTGGCAGGACATGCATTTCTTTACATAATTTTCTATATCACTGCGCATATTCTTCCAGTAGAATTGTTCACGGATTTTATTAAACATTCTGTTTGATCCCAGATGACCAGCTATTGGTACATCGTGGTTTTCTTTAAGTATCTTGTGTATTTCACTTGGACTAGGATAATATATTTTATTTCTGTAAATATGAATTTCTATTCCGGTATTGTCAAATAAGTAGGCTAACATATTATATAATTTTGAATAAATGTGTCGATCAAATGGGTTTTTAAAATCAGTGATGCTGATTGATTTTTCTTCATTTAAATTAGATATTAAGTGATTTCTGAAAGTTTTAAGTGTTTCAAATATATCAGAGTAACTACAGTCATCAAAGTGGTGTACCTTTGTAAATAAAAAGAAATAAGTTTTGTCATTGTATGAAAGAGATTTGTAAGAATGTAACGTTTTTTCAGACTGTATAAAGGATTGTGAGTCAGGACAATTTGATAGTATATCTTGTACATAGGGAATAGACTCATCGAGATCAAGAGAGGTTGGGATTACAATTATTTTATTTCGAGTTTTCAATAAGTTGTCATTATGTTCTATTATTGGAGTGTTACAGGAAGCATTTGACTTTAGGAATTTAGAATAGTTATCATTTATTTCAGGTAAGACTTTAGGCGAATGATTTTGATTTATTTCGGGATCTACTCGACTTGTAGAGGGTTGCGGATTTTGAAGGTAAGGATTAGGTTTATTTTTATTTTCAAGGATCGAGACCGAAGGAGGTTGAACGTCAGTAGATTTCATTGACTTAGGAGGAGATGCAGAGTTAGGATTCAAGAGATTATCATTTTCCAGGAGATCCGTAATAGATATATCATCGAGGTTCATTTGATCTATGTCAGAAATTGGGATACCTAAATCATCTAAGGTAAGAGGACTAAAGGGAGAAAGTAGGGCGTTGTCATTACTAGGATTTTCAGGTGCTGGAGGGACTGGATTAGCAGAAGTTGGAGAATCGGTAAGTTTTTCAGGATTTTCATTTGTTATAGGATTCACAGGATATCGCGAGAGGGCATCGGCTGCAGAATTTAATTTTCCTTTTCTATAAATAATTTCGTATTCGAACTCTTCTAACTGTAGACGCCATCGTTGCATTTTACTGCTAGGGTCAGTATGATTGAAGAGCCATTTTAAAGGGCGATGATCAGTTACTATATAGAATTTTCTGCCAAAAAGATAGGGACGAAAGTTTTTACAACCAAATATTATTGCCAAAAGTTCTTTTTCTGTTGTACTGTAATTGATCTCATTTTTGTTTAAGGTTCTGGAAGAATAAGCTATAGGATTGTCTTTTCCAATGGGACCTTGGGAAAGGATTGCGGAAATAGCGTAATTGGACGCATCACAGGTAAGGGTAAAGGTTTTTGTAAAATCAGGATAAGTGAGAACGGGGGCAGATATTAATTTATCTTTAAGGCTTTCAAAAGAGAGCTGCTGTTCGTTTGACCAAATAAATGGGACATCTTTCTTTAAAAGAGAGGTAAGAGGTTTGGACAATTTGGAAAAATCGGGAATAAATCTTCTATAATATGATATGAGGCCTAAGAAAGATTTTATATCTTTAGGACATTTTGGGACTGGAAATTGTTGAACGGATTTGATTTTATTAGGATCAGGTTTAAGGCCACTTTCTGTTATAACATGACCTAAATAACCGACTTCTTTTCTCAAAAATTCACATTTGTCGGGCTGTAACTTGAGGTTGAAAGATCTAAGCTTTTGAAAAACTGCGGAAAGGTTTTCGATGTGGGATTTTAAATCGTGTGAGTAGATTACTACATCGTCAAGGTAAACAAAGCACCTTTCACCTTGAAGACCAGTTAAAACATTATTCATTAAGCGTTGGAAAGTGGACGGGGCATTTTTTAAGCCAAAGGGCATGCGACAAAATTCAAATTGACCTTGTGGGACGCTAAATGCTGTCTTGCAAGAATCCTGGGGTTTCATTTTTATTTGATGGAACCCTGACGCGAGATCAAGGGTTGAAAAGTATTTAGATTTACCTAATTGGTCTAAAATTTCGGTAATGTTCGGAATCGGGTAAGTTTCGCCTATTGTAATATCATTAAGTTTTCGATAATCGATTACAATGCGCCATTTCTTTTGGCCAGAAGCATCGATTTTCTTTGGAACTATCCAAATTGGAGAAGACCAGGGAGATAAAGAAGGTTGGATTATATTTTGTTCAAGCATTTTGTCAATTTGTGCTTTTACTTCTTGCTTGTGGACTTCAGGGAATCTATACGAATTTTACGTTAATTGGTTGTTCAGAAGTAGTCCGAATTTGATGTGTAATAGCATCAGTTGAAGTTAGTTGATCACCAGGGAGGTGAAAGATATCTGAGTATTTGGAGCATACATCACGTAAGACTTCAGATTCTTCGGAATTTAAATGAGAAGTTCGCAAGAGATTTAGGACTTCTTTAGTTCTATTAAGGCAAGTTGGTTCATTTATATTATTATAATTATAAGTATGTTTTTCAATAGGGTATAAGGTAAGTTGGAGGTTTGAATTTAAGTTAACAGGTTTTTCAGAAGTATTTAGTATTGTAAGATTTATTCTATTATTTTCTTTTACTTTTACAACACAATTTGCTATCAAAAGAGAGTCAGTAAGATGTTCGTCAAGAATCATTCCTTCTTTAATATCAGGATTTCGGACAGAGCATTCCACTAAAATTTCAGAACGAGGCGGGATGTAATAAACAGGGATCATTAAAGATAAGTTTTATTTTATTCTTGTCAATGTTAAATATATTACGATTGTAATCAATGTAACATTGGTAATGAGTCATTAAATTGTTACCAATTATTCCGTCGTAAGGTAAATTAATTTTATCTACAACGTGAAAATTGTAAGGAATAGATTCTCTTCCTAGAATAAGATTCATATCAAAATCACCAAGAGTAGGGACGGCTTCCATATCATTATCTATACCTTTTAATTTTAATATATTATCTTTTTTGAGTTTCAGGTGCGGGCATTGTATTGAAGACTTTTTAATGAGGCAGATTGAAGATCCAGTGTCTACAAGAAAGGTAAGTGGTTCATCAGAAATAGAAGTTTTGAGGAGAACATGAGGTAAGGATAATTTAGATGTATTACATTTTATCTCATAAATCTTATCAATCTTTTTTACAGTTAAGTCATTCAGAGGATTTTTATGGACTCTTTGATTGCAGTCCTTTGAAATAGTAGAGTCAGAGGAAACAGAGGGCTTATGGACTTTCTGTGTATAGTCCCTTGAAATAGTAGAGTTAGAGGACACAGAGGGCTTATGAACTTTCTGTTTGCATTCTTTCAAAACAGTAGAATCAGAGGATACAGAGGGTTTATGGACTTTCTGTTTAGCAGTCCTTCGAAATAGTAGAATCAGAGGATACAGAGGGTTTATGGACTTTCTGTTTACAGTCCTTTGAAATAGTAGAATCAGAGGATACAGAGGATTTCAGAATGGTGCCATTAGAATTAACATGAGATGGAATTTCGGACTCGACGCGACACCGTTGGGAGTCCGTTACTCGTTTAAATCTTCATTTTCTTCCATACAATAATTTTCTTCTTGGGTATCGTAATTATCTTGGGCTTGGTATTCTGGTTCAAATCCAGAATCAAGTGCCTGATTATGATCATCGTTATGATCATCGTTTACGAAGTGAACTCGAATGTTACGACCATTGAAAGGTTTTCGATTGAAGCTGCTTTGAGGTTGCTGCTGAAATTGATTTGAAGTCGGACGTTGGGGATATTGAGTTGAAATTGGACGTTGAGGATATTGTACTGGTTTAGTCGGAAATTGGGGAGGCTGACGCCTGATGTTGTAAGAATTATTATATTCGCGTTTTTTACAGTTTTCAATACTATGGCCTTGATTTTTACAATACCGACAGATCGGTACTTGAAATTGATTGGATGATGACGTATTGAGATTATGTACGGGTCTGAAATTTGGCTTGAATTGAGTAGGACGCTGAGACATCGAAACATTTTGTGAAGACGGCGTATGACGTTTATACATAAGTTTTTGAATTTTTTCTTCGGCTGTTGCGAAATCTATAGCACTGTTTAAGTTTTGTGGATTCTTTCCACGGACTAAATTGGAAATGCTAGGCTTAAGGCCCAGTAAGAACGTGTGTAGGGCTAAGTCGTCCATAGCTGCAAGACGACCTACTAACTCTGATTTCTTTTTATTCGACAACGTAATTTCGGTGATTAATTTTGACAGACATGTCTCAACTCTGAGTGCAAATTGACTGACCATTTCTTGAGGAAGTTGATGACAGTCTTGAAGATCTGAAAGAAGATGCGCATAATGTTTTGTTTCGCCGAATTGACTTTTCAAAAATTCACTAAGTTGTTCCCAATCATCAAAGTCTTTAATGGAACAGGCTATCTCAGCTTTACCTAGTAGCTGGGATTGGATAAATTTCAACAAAATCGGCCTTTGAGATGAAGTGGCTAAATCTATAGCACTTTGACATATGGATAAAAATGAGCTTAGTTTATCTCTAGAGCCATCAAAAGGCTTTATGAATTTGAATAATGTTCCGATAGAGATTGATTCCATTTCTTTCTCACCTTTTACAGACATTTCAAATAATTAAAATAACTTTCAATTCGAATGAAATAAAAAGTTGTTACGGTGTAATAGACGGACACTGTAGGTAACTTACAGCGGATCAAGTTTCAGCTTGTGTTATAAAAGGTTTGTGAGAATACAATTTGTTATTCACGATAGATAGAACGTGTTATGATGATGATGGTTATTATCGTGAGAACTTAATGTAAACAAACTCGATATTAATACTGACTGATATTAAGCACGGATATTAATAACTATGAACTTCGGATTAAAATAAAGTTGTCTGACTTACAGTAGGATTATGATTTTCATGATTATGAATCTTCTTTTCAGGACACAGGGGGACGTTCTACTTTTCAGGATACACAGGGGCGATCTTCTTTCCAGGACACAGAGGGGCAGTTTTCTTTCCAGGGCACAGAGGGGCGATTTTCTTTCCAGGATACAGAGGGTCGATCTTCTTTCAAGGAGACAGAGGACGTTCTTCTTTCAGGGACACAGAGGGGCGATCTTCTTTCTAGGACACAGAGGACGTTCTTCTTTCAGGGACACAGAGGGGCGATCTTCTTTCTAGGTACACAGAGGGCGTTCTTCTTTCAGGGACACAGAGGGGCGATCTTCTTTCAAGGACACAGAGGACGTTCTTCATTCATAGACACAGAGAGGCGATCTTCTTTCAAGAACACAGAGGACGTTCTTCTTTCAGAGACACAGTGGAGCAATCTTCTTTCAAGGACACAGAGGACGTTCTTCTTTCAGGGACAAAGAGGAGCGATCTTCTTTCAAGGAACCAGAGGATGTTCTTCTTTCAGGGACACAGAGTGGTGATCTTCTTTCAAGGACACAGAGGAGCAATCTTCTTTCAGGACACAGAGGGTGTTCTTCTTTTCAGGTCACAGAGGACGTTCTTCTTTTTAGGACACAGAGGCACGGCACAGAGTTTTTAGAATACCGAGGAAACAGAGTTCGAGTTCGACACCGCGAGGAAATTGAATAATGACACTTCACTTTTGATTCAGAGTCCGAGGAAGTTCAGAAACGGAGACGAGTCCAGGGATACCAGCGGTTGTTATCCCTTTACGCTGCCACCAAATTGTTAGGAGGAAACAGAGAATTGGTTTTTTAAAAAAAGTTAATTTATTTTATATTGATTTTTGACCAGTTAATTTTACAGAGATTTTCTAGGCAAGTGTCGCGGAGCGCGGATAGCGTCGAACTAACTGACTGAAATTAGAAAACATACTCAAGTAGTATAGTCATCTAATGACAAAGGCAGTATTGCACTTTTATATACTAAGAACATATATAACAGTACGACAAACACGCACATCAGGACATAGTGGCGAATCCGCCCTCATCAATGCCTAATGGCTGTGCCCTTTTAGATTCTTCCCCACTCCCAGAGGATAGGCTGATAGAGACAACGGTAGCGTTGTTGACTATCATTTTATCCAAATTTAATGACGCTCTACCGTCCAACGTTGCTTCTCAACTTCAAATTCTCTTTAAAAATATGCCGTTAGATGTAGGCATCCATCAAAATCTCAAAATAGTGAGTCCGATGACGGACTCTTGCCAGTTTCTTCAATGGAACTGTAAGAGTATCCGTCGTCGAAAAAGCGATTTATTATATCTTTTTAACAAATACTCCGTGGCAGTCGCTGCCATCTCTGAGACATGGCTGGTGCCTGACTCCCTTTTCAGGGTGTCTGGTTATGCATGTCTTAGAGATGACAGGGATGATGGCTACGGAGGATGTTCCCTATTAATTAAAAGAACATATTCATACTCACAACTCCCAATCGCTACTCACAGTCCATCCTTTAATGTGGTGGCTGCGAGAGTATTAAATATTTCATTTGTTTCTGTATATATTCCACATCCAACCTTATCCCTTATTCCTGAACTCCTATCAATCCTATCTTCTATCCCCTCTCCTATCCTTGTCCTTGGTGATTTCAACGCTCACCACACTACCTGGGGTTCACATTCCTGTGACACATTTGCATCCCAATTACTGGACCTTTTCGAAGACCTCAATTTGTGCGTATTAAATGACGGCTCTCCAACAAGGAGAGTGTCTCCAACTCAAGATCCTCGATCAGTAGTTGATCTGTCTGTGTGTTCTACTCTACTTTCCTCCTTATGCTCATGGAAAACCCTTGCTCATTCCTATGGTAGTGATCACTTCCCCATCATTATAACCAAACCCCAACATGTCATTCCCGCCATCTCCCCTCCTCCTCTTCTTAAATATAAAGTCAAGCATGCAGACTGGTCTAAATTTAAAGTGGAAATAGATAATCGTTTGACACCTCTCTTGAACTCCCCCCCTACTAATGTCGAAGACATGTTGTCCACTCTCATGGAGGCTTTGTCGTCTGCGGCAGACACAAGCGTTCCTATAAAGAAACCGAACCGAAAGGAACTGGCTCCTCCACCATGGTGGGACTCCGAATGTTCGGAAGCGGTGGCTCGCAGAAAACAGGCAGAGAAAGACTACAATCTCTCCATGACGGTGGATAACTATGCCAAATATAAAAAAAGAAAAAGAATGGTTGGTTAAACTTTTGTGAAACTCTTTCCCCCAGATCTCCGTCCTCCATTGTTTGGAAAAATATTAGAAGATTCCGCGGCTCCCTTGTCGGTCCCTCCCCATCCTCAAATGCTCCTGAAATTTGGCTCAATGACTTCGCGGACAGACTTACTCCCCCTACCGTACCATCTGAAAAATCCATCCCATCCCCTTACCCTTCAATCCAGAGCACCGATAGGTTCGACCAACCATTCTCTATGACTGAACTAAAATGCGCTTTAAACGGACTGAGAGATTCGGCCCCAGGAGAAGATGGCATTCCTTATTCATTCCTTACCCACCTGGGCTCAACAGGGGAACGATACTATCTGGATCTCATTAACACCATTTTCTTAACTGGTAATATACCGGATTCTTGGAAATCCCAGATTGTCATCCCCCTGTTGAAACCAGGTAAAGACCCATCCTCCGCCTCCTCTTATCGCCCTATTGCCCTCTCCTCTACCCTAGCCAAGGTCCTAGAACACATGGTCAAAAACCGACTAGAGTGGATAGTAGAAAACCGAGGTTTGTTAGCCAACAGTCAATTTGGTTTCCGTAAGGCAAGAGGTACCACTGACAGCATAAGTATACTAACAACGGACATAAGAATCGCGTTTTCAAAACAGGAACACTTAGTGGGGGTATTTTTAGATATTGCGTCCGCCTACGATAATGTCCAACTTCCGGTGCTCAGACAGAAGATGCTTCGCTTGAGTCTTCCAGAGAGGTTAGTTCATTGCGCAACAAACTTGTTGATGGGTAGGTCAATCAAAATTAGATCTTTTAATCATTCACTTGCCCCTAGGAACCTATGGCAGGGCCTCCCACAAGGCTCGGTACTAAGTCCTATTTTGTACAGCATTTACACATACGACCTAGAGCAATGCGTGTCCTGCTTTTGCAATGTATTACAGTATGCTGATGACCTCTGCTTATACGTGTCCGAGGAAATCATTGATAATATCAACGACAGACTAAATTCTGCTCTACACTATTTAAATATTTGGCTTAAGGATCACTGCCTAGACCTATCAGTGTCTAAAAGCAACGTAGTGGTATTCTCAAGGAAAAAATATATCCCGAATATTAATATTACCTCTGATGGTCAACCTATTCCTGTTAACAATCAAGTAAAATTCTTAGGTGTCATTCTAGATTCAAGAATGACTGGCACTCCTCATTTCAACTATGTGGCTCAGAAGTCAGAAAAGGGTATTAATATCCTCAGATCTCTTTCAGGAGTCTGGTGGGGTTCTCATCCCTACAGCCAAAAGTTACTGTACAATGCAGTCGTTCGCAGCCATTTTGATTATGCTTCATTCCTGCTTGAGCCCTGCAACAAAGAGGCATTGAATAAGTTAGAGAAGATCCAAATGAAAGCACTCAGAATTATCCTAGGAGCTATGAAGTCTTCTCCGAAGAATGCCTTACAGGTGGAAGCCGTAGACCCCCCACTGGACCTCCGTCGTCAATATCTTTCAGATAGGTTTGTATTCAAAACAAGCCAATCTTCTGGTCACCCTCTTCTACCCCGTCTTCAAAACCTATCTGAAATAATTTCACAACCTTCAAATAAATACTGGGCCCATAAAATCCCTCCTTTAATTATTACCAGTTTTAGTAAACTTCCAACCTTGACATACCCTGTGTTACAATTCCCAAAGAACCCTCTTTTTAGAATTCCCTTTGACGCATTAATTTATGAGCCACAAATAATATTAGACTTCGGCATTCAGAAGGATGACCCTGTGGCTGACTATAAATTTAATTCTCTTCTGAATAAGGATTGGCCACAGTGGCTACCCATTTATACAGACGCCTCAAAATCCCCTATAGATGATACAGTTGGAAGTGCAGTTATCATCCCAAAATTCCATGTCATATTATGTTTTAAGTCCCCGAAAGAGTCTTCAGTATTTACTGGAGAATCCATTGCAATTTTAGAAGCTGTCAGTTATGTTTTATCCCACAAATTAAACAAATCAATCATTTTCTCAGACTCAAAAAGCTGTTTACATTCAATTCTAAGTAACTTCTTCAGAGCAAAATTTATCTCACCTGTTGTCCTTGATATTAGAAATCGTTTATTTGAGTGCCATTTGCAAAACCTTGATGTAACACTCGTATGGATTCCTGGTCACAGTGGTATTCGAGGCAATGAACAGGCAGATTTTTGGGCTAAGGAAGCCATACAGCTTGGTTCCCCTCGCCAGCAGAACTTCGCATACGATATTCTACCCCAGGCTTCCAACACCTTGGTGGAAGATTGGCAAGAAAGATTTAACGAATCTTCAAGATCTAAGGGTCGTCACTTCGCAAATATACAGCCGGTGATCCCACGTCGTCCATGGTTTTTCAAAAGAAAAACAATAGAAAAGTCCATTGTATCCACCATCAGTCGCTTGCGAATTGGACATGCCTGCACTCCGGTCTTTTTAAATAAGATACACGTAAAAGACTCGTCACTCTGCGAATGTGGCCTAGAGGAGGGTACACCTGAACACATTTTCTTCAACTGTCGGAAATACCCAACTTCGTTGTATGACATCCTTCCCTCGAAAATTCCTCGCCCCATCAACTTCCCTTTCCTTCTTTCTCTTTCCTCCTCACGTTATATTGAATATTTATGTAACTATATCAAATTGTATAATATAAGATTATAGTAACAGTTTCTATGAATCTCCCAATTAACAAAGTTTGTGTTGTCTAAATGTGTATGTCAGTGTACGTTCTGTTTGTTTTAGGTGATGTTTAATAATAACCCAAACTCAATCATCTGAAGGGAACCAGCTCATTTCTCAACTAATTTTCTAAGGAACGTGTCTCTCTAATCACTTGACATTGGCAGAGTTGTCTCGTAAGAGCAACAGCAAGCCAAAAAAAAAAAAAAAAAGATTTATATTATTACTGTAGAATTTTGTTTTTGTTTAATTTTTCTTTATCCACAAGTGATTAATTATTCTATTTTATTTTGTCTGCTACAGTTACAGTTTAAATAACTTTTAAACGAGTATATCGGTCTGTGTATCGTATTTTAAAATGTTCACACTCTTAGATTTCCATCGAACTAATCAGAATGATCTTAAAAATTCCGATTTTCTGCAAAAAATTATCTGCAAATGGGATGAGATTCATAAGGAAAATGGTATTTTTCGATATACAATTTACAACTTACAAGAAAAATTCGTAGGGCCATATTTACTTCAGGTATGTAATTTGTAATGTACTTAAGTAGTTACTTAAGTACATGTAGAATTTTTTTTGCAAAGGTATACTTGAATACCAAAGTATTCAAGAAAAATTTGCTTTACAGTTAAATCCAGATCGAAATATTAAGAGGAGGTATCCCGAGAGTATACATAATATACGTCAGCCATTTGACAAAAATAAATTTAATTTTACAAGAGCTTCACCAGAGGAAATAATTTTTACTTTCAAAAGATGTGTTCAAGGTGAGATCATCATTTAATAATTTTGCATTTATTTTAAACTTTTTGTTTTGGTTATGGTATCGATAAGTCAATATTAAGAGCTCTTGTTCGGTCCAGTAGTGCTGCCATTTTATTGATTGTGATGAATTTAAGATATTATTGCCATTGATTTTGAGTCTTACACATTATTCACTACTGTTTAAAAGAAGCAACTTTTTATTAAACTTTTTACTTCTAAATTTGGTACGTGTACAGAATTATACAACACATTTTTTTATTAAAAATATTAAAATTCTGTCTTTTAGTACACTTATAGATTTCTTCTTTAAATGTCTCAAATCCATCATAACATAATTAACTAAAGTCAATATAATCATACTGGAATGAGCAAGCGGCTTTAAAGTTTTTTTGTTATGAGTACACAATGGCTACTTACATCATTCAATTAATAGTATATTTCTGAAGTTTATATTAATTCATTGAAACAAGAAGGAAAATCTCCAAGATCTGTGGTATTTATGAAACTATCCTAATACCTAATTATTGTAATATTTAAATTCCCTATCACTGTGAGGTGGCAAATACATTTTTTGTGATAAATCTGACAAATTTTGTATACTTGCTTTTCAATTTGTTTGATATAAACTTCATTGATAACTGGCAGATGGAGGCTCTACTTTGAACACAAGCAGTATGGAACTAAATGAAATGCGAGAAAGCTGGAACAATATACAGGAACCCAGTACCTAGTGATGGTAACAATTAGTCATTCACTTTGTATAAATACATTTATTTATGTATTTATCTCCATTCTTTGCTTTGAACAATTTAATTGTATCAATAATTAGTAATTAGTTGACAATATGGATCACTGGTACTTAATGTTTTTTTTCTACTCTTTACAGATGTAGACATTCACACTGTCCTGGTGAATGTTAGCCCAATATGCAGGTACCACAGTCTTTTCTGTCCGTCCATCAACATGTGTCTCCCACAAGTTGTGACACGAGAAAGCTTGGAGTTGATAATTGACCTCATGTATTGTGCAGGGGACAGGTATGTAGTAGAAATGTTCATATTATAGATAATTAATCATAGATAGATACTCTTTATTGCTCAACAAGAAAAAGTTTTTAAACTAAAACCCAACTACCAAAAAAAACACACTCTAAAAAGTATGAATCAAGAAAATTGAAACAGCTGAAATTATTATGCCGTATCGCTGTGGTCATACATACATGTATAATATACATAGTTATAATTAATATTTTTCATGTAAAGTATGACGATTTGTAAGCTGTATATAAGCCAATGCAAATAAAGTACTTTTTAATTTTAAATTTTTTGGGATCTCGGGGTTCTGGGTTCGATTCCCGGATGTATTTCCAAGCATGGTGATTAAGCCTAATCCCATCATAGTAGCGATGTAGGCCTTTGCCCTGCAGTAGGACAGTTTATAGGCTGATACTTTTTATATCATATTAGGAGGACATTCATGCCAATTAGGGAATAATTAAGTAGGTTAGTAAAAAAATCTATTGCATTATGATTTACTATCTATACACACACTTTCAAGATAAGAATTATTTATTAAAAACTAGTTATCTATGGCACTTCAATTCATCATCATCATTAGCAACCCACACTCGTCCACTGCTGGACATAGGTCTCCCCTAATGCACGCCACTGCTCCCGATTTTCGGCCACTCATCCAGCCCACACTAGCCAGCCTTCGAATGTCATCATCCCATCTTGACGCAGGGCGTCCTACACTACGCTTACCGAGTCGCGTTCTCCACTCAAGGACTTTACGGCTCCAACGCCTGTCAGTTCTGCGGCTAGTATGACCAGCCCAATGCCACTTCAGTTTGCTAATTCCTTGGGCTATGTCGGTGACTCTGGTTCTCTGTCGGATTACATCATTTCTGATGCGGTTCTTCAGAGATACTCCGAGCATAGCCCTTTCCATAGCGCCTTTGAACCTGTGGAATAGTCCAGCCGTGAGTGTCCACGTCTCGGCACCGTAAGTCATGGCCGGAAGGACGCACTGGTCGAAGACTTTCGACTTAAGACTTTGAGGGATGGGTGACGAGAAGACTTGACGAAGTTTACCAAATGCTGCCCAGCCTAGCTGAATTCTTCTATTGGCTTCTCTCTCGAAGTTGTTTCTGCCTAATTGGAGCGTTTGTCCTTGATAGACATATTCCTGAACAACCTCGAGAGGTACTCCATTAACAGCGACCGGTCCTGTATCAACGAGATCGTTGAACATGACCTCGGTTTTATCCAAGTTCATCCAAAGGCCGATGTGTTTGGAAGATTCAGCCAGGCTGCACCATCTCCTGTAGGTCTTGTAGGGTTTTCGCCAAGATGACGATGTCGTCTGCGAATCGTAGGTGTGCCATGTACTCGCCATTAATATTGATTCCGCGCTCTTTCCAGTTTATCATTCCGAACATGTTCTGCAGCGCAGCGGGGAAAAGTTTCGGAGATATAACATCTCCTTGTCTCACACCACGTCGCAGCAGGATAGGCTCGGTTTGACCTTTTTGGATTAGTTCGGACATATTAGCAGCGTCATGCAGACGCTTCAACACCTCGATATATCGCCAATCAACTTGGCACCTTTGCAAGGCCTCTAGAACAGACCAGGTCTCGACGGAGTCAAAAGCTTTTTCATAGTCCACAAACGCCATGCACAGGAGCTGGTTATACGCTTTGGTCTTCTGTATAACCTGTCTCACTGTGTGAATATGGTCTATGGTGCTATAACTCTGTCGGAACCCGGCCTGCTCTGCAGGTTGTCAAGTCTGCCTGTAAGGCTTCAATTATTAAGACTATATTTTATATTAAGTGGTTATGATTGTCTAATTCCTCTAGTATTTCAATGATTAGATTTACAACTAATACCCAAGTATAAATAAAGAGAACAATATATTTTATGATTATACAATATTTAATAATATATTTTATTTTAAATTAATATTTTTTCTATTATTAAATCCACTTTGTGTTTATGATTCCAGAGCCTTCCGAATTGGATTTAACAGCTTATGTGGGTTTGCATCTGTTAACCATTTGCATTATCATTTATTTATAATAGAACAAGTTTTACCAGTGGAGACAGCTGTGAGTATACACGAAGACTTTTAATCGGTGATCAGGACCTACTGATTCCGACTAGGTGGATGATGGCCATTGCTATAGTAATAGTAGTTAAATATTTCAATATTATAACCAAAGTTAATTTTGCATTAAATAACATTACCTACAGAATAGTCTACCTGGTGACCAAAGAAAAGATTTATGGCAAAGAGTGATAATGTTATTTTACATCTGTAGTATTATTTCTTGACTGAAACTTGAAAAAAAAAACAATCCCAATCATTCCTACAGCTTTGATCTTGGTTATACTCAGCTTTTAACTAACCGTAATGACAACTATGATTTATAGTTTAGCGCAATGGTTTGTGCGCCGGTTCAGACGCAAGGGTCGCGGGTTCGATTCCCGCACCAACACAAATGTTTGTTGATGAAACATATTTTTGTTTTGGGTATGGGTGTTTGTGCTAAGTACCTTCGTTGTTCCTGGTTACCATAGTACAAGGGAAAACCTTAGTTTGGGACCTGGACAATGTATGTGATGTTGTCTCAATTTATTATTATTATAATTCCAGAAATGTGAACACATAAAAGGCCCTGTATACTGTTTGACCAAAGAGTATTCTATACCAGCTTTTTGTTTCGAAGTGTTAGAAAAAGAATCATCAAAACACATATCAAAGGAAATATACAAACTGTTAGAGTATATGCTGGATCATTCCATAGCACATAACATATTTGTGACCAAAGGGAGCAGTTGTTCAGGGAGCACTGGAGAAGTGTTCCGTGTGTTGGTCTGGCCTAGGAAGAGCAGTGCAGGAGCGAAACATCTTAAAGCATTTAATGTCGCTTTATGCGAGCTGAGTGGATGGTTTCCTATTTACAGTAAGTATAATTCAAAAACTTGTTATTCCCTCATGTGACAAACACTGTCTTTGAACAGTATGCCTTATGTCCTTTTAAAAAAAAACATAATTCAATTTCGGTAGGGTTATTATTAGATAAGAAATTGAATTATGTTTTTATTGCGAATATTTACTTACTTATTGATAATCGCTTCTGCGACTGGACTTGAATTTTTGCCATGGTTTTCGAATATTTATAAGATCGAACTTGCTTGGCCGTGTGGTCTCCGGCAGAGTAGAATAGGCCACCCTCACTCTTACCGAGGTGTCGTAAATGGCGACTAAGGTAAAGCTGCTGGCATGATCATCAGCACCCAGAGAAGGAAAACTCTGCATTTATATCAAACCCTCGCCAACCCGTCTGCCAAGCGTGGTGAGTTTGGCAATTACCCCTCATGTGATTGAGGGAGGCCCGTGCCCCAGCAGTGGGGACTTAAATGGGCTGATGATGATGATGATGATGAACTTGCTTGATCGCACTTTCAACAATATTTTTTATAATATTTTCCGCGTGTGGGCCGAACTTACACTCTTAAGGATCTACATCGGCGAAATTACGCCGCCGTAATTATTAGGTGATCATGAGAGATTTACAAAAAAAAGATTTTATTATTCTTTGCTTCAATTATTCAAAAATGTACTTTTTTTAAATCTTTCATAATCGCCACAATCAATATTAAATATTGGCCGCGTAGTTTCGTCGATGAAGAACCTACGCGGCTAAAGAGGCTACGCGAATAAATGGTACCTACTGGTATTAATATAATTTTTTTATGTTACAAATAATTTTTATAATTCCTTTTTTTTATGTGATAGGTGGCAGACGAGCACGGAATGCCAAATGGTAAGCGATTACCGCCGCCCATATACATCCGCGTCACCAATGAAGTCACAAATGCGCTGCCAAATTTAAAACCCCCCTTTCACCCGGATTGGGCCTCGACTCATGCAGCGAAACACAGTGCTGCTTCACGCAGGTTTTCTGTGAGGCCGTGGTATCACTCCGGTGGAGCCGGCCCATTTATGCCGAAGCGTGGCTCTCTCATGTTAAGGTGTGAATCAACTGGAGAAATTTGATAGTTTTGTATACTTTGATGTGTAGCTGTGAACTAGTTGGAGGGACCAACCTTTGAACGATTCGTCACTCATATCATAATATCCTGTTTTATTGTTGACATCAATATGTTAGTCATAATCGTACTCTGCTAGCCTTTGACCCTTGTAATATTGACAACGATTGTAGTGTATGACTAATTTGATTAATAGTTATTGTTTAGATATTTTATTTGTTTACATACAGATACATTTAGTGTGCTTTATGTGGCAGATCATGCAATTTCGGGATAAAAAAGGACACCTCTATATTGCTGTATTCTGCAGGATTTGAATATTAGTGTCTATGGCATCAATGATAAAGGGTCAATGTCCTTAAGGGAGCCCGCTGGTGCGTGGTACGGGGGCACCAGCACCAGCATTGCACAGGCTCCCTTTGCTGCCAGATAGCGACGGCTCAGTTCTCCCGGCTGTCCCTATCCCCTCTCCCGGCACGTCCGGGGGAGGAACCGCCTAGTCCGCCGTACAGGCGGACATCCGCCCGGGGAATATCGTGGAGGGAGGCTTTGGCTGTATCACCATGATATTCCCCAATATGGGCGATGAGGGAGAACCTCAGGGGGCTTAGTGGGTATGCCTTTGCCTGGCTTCTCCTTGGGAGAAGCCCCCCGCCAAAGGAGAGCCCCACATAACCCGGCCGCCCCCCGGTGGTCTGGTATGCATAAGGTAGTCGGCTCATCTCTTGAGCCGGCGGCATTCCCCCTGCGAAACCAAAGAAAAAAAAAGGGTCAATGTCCTTGGTTTTATTTGAGTTCAAAAATCAACATCTTCATACATTTTCAGTGAAATAACTAGCAAAAACATTTTTATTGTTATACTAAATCTTGACATTTGAACATTAGGGGGACAAATCCTAACAGAAGACAGCATAATTTTTGGCCGGCACTTTTATATTTGGACCACAAATGTATGAAAGTCCGAGGATTTTCCTCCACATCTTAGTGTGTAATTCCTGGTTACGGCCAAAGCTGTCGCTCTCAAGCCAGGGGTACGCTTGCACCATGATTCAGTATTTGTGGAGTCTCGACAAAGAAGCGACTGCCGTCTGACCTTCTCAACCCTTTACAGGGGAACCAGACCAACTGAATTATGGTTACACATTTCAGAAACTATCCAAAACGTGTAGGTTTCCTCACGATGTGTTCCCTCACCGCCGAGCTAATGGTAGAAATACGCATATAGATTTGAATAATCCAGAGGGGTAAGCTGGGATTCCACGACCCCTCGTATGGAAGGCGGGTTTCTGAACCACTGTGCTACTACTATCGCTCTTTCTTCCTTCATTGTAAAGTTTTATTCACCCTTATTACAAATCGCGGACTAAGGATAGTCCCGGAACAAAATTCGTGCCAGACCCTTTTAAAATTGCGTGTTGGAACGAGATGATATGAGCTTTAGTACGGTAATAACTTTAGATAGCGAGTTATAATAAGGTGGCTTAAGTTTTATTTGTTGTTAATGATTTATATTCTTTTCAGACGCACAAGCCTATGAAAATTTACAAGTCTCTGATCTGGAAAGCGAGTTAGCTAAATGGAGGATAGATGATTTCGAAAATCTATGTAAAGAAATAAAGGCTTTGTATTGAAAACATTTGTATATTCTTCATCACGCACAATACACACACGCCAATAGAACCTATTGAATAGGTGAACCTACTTACATCTGTCATAATTTTTCACTTAAGGTGACTGGTAGGCCACACTAGCGACACCAATATTTTTGTATTACAAAAAAGGGCCATCCGCGCTATATACAGCCTTAGTCTTTCATAGATCACGTGACTCATTTCGGAAAATATTTAAAGAAATAAATATTTTAACCGTGGCTTCCCAATTTATCCTCGACTGCATTATGTATGTACGTAAGAACTTGCACACTTTTCCAAAAAAGTCCGATATTCATAGTCTTAACACCATAAATAAACTTAGGCTTGCCGTCCCGGTCCTCAGACTTCATAAAATCGGTAATTCATTTGTTGGCTTAAGTATTAAGATATTTAATAAGCTACACTCAGAATGTCTACACAGAATGTCATTAACCTATCACTGGATAAGATTTAAGTCTCATATTAAAACCTGCTTAATGAAGAAAGGTTACTATAGTGTACCAGAATAGTCTTGTTTAAATAGTTAAATGATAAGGATATTTGGTCATGTTAATTGATTAATATTTTGAGTTGTTATTCATAGTAGTCTATTACTTTTCATATTTGGTTTTTTTTCTTCTCAATTGAAACTCTGTAACATCATCAATATTTGAAAAGAGTAACTACTGTTTCTTGCTGGTGTCTTAGTAGAAATCGATATTCCGAACCAGCGGTAGATAATATGTATATATTTTGACATTCATAAGTGTTCTGTGTAGAAATAAATTGAATAAATAATTTTTTATCTTTATCTTTTAATTGATTTAAATTATTAGCAACTAAACCGGATATCTTTTTTAACAATTTCGAGGCTGCAGCCTCTCGGAAAACTTATATTTATACTACATATAATTATACTATTTTTTGAATACTTATACTTAATTAATTAATACCACTTATGGCGTTAATCCAAATTTCGAGGGCAAAAACAGTTCAAAAATTAATGTTAAACGTAAAAATAAAAATGTTACATAAGTCATAGATGTTAATTATAATAATAATAATAATATCCTCCAACCGATTACGGCTACGGCGGCCAATCTCAACGATCAGCCACGTACGCAGGATATATTATAAGTGCTCAAGTGTGTGCGCAAACACAAGTGCACTCTCTATTCCCTTACACTCGTATTCCGATGGGACACCAGCGTGACACGACCGGAGAGGGATTGGGTGCAGGACCAACTGCTTAACGTGCTTTCCGAGGCACGAGGGTACAAGACCGCCAACTTCTAGACTCCGGGCTGACACTAAGTATTTTTTACCGAAAACTTAGGTACAAATTTTTGGCCCGACCCGGGGTCGAATGTTAATTATATATATATATATATATATGAGCGACAGTGGCGCCATTATTATTTTCACGGCTTTATTGATACTACCTATTATAGTATCTGTTACAGGCTATACCGAACTATGCTCAGATCTGATGAAAGCTAATAAGCTAAATGGGCAGGGCACATAGCGAGGAGAACAGACGGCCGTTAGGGCGGAAAGGTCCTCGAGTGGAGGCCATGTACAGGAAGTCGCAGCCATGGCAGGCCTCCATGGTGGACCGACGATCTGGTGAAGATCGCGGGAAACCATTAATTGCGGGCGGCACAGGACCGATCTGTGTGGAGAACATTGGGGGAGGCCTATGTCCAGCAGTGGACGTCTATTGGCTGAAATGATGATGATGATGAATAAAATTGTCTACAATTTTTTTTGTATTCCTATCCTAATATTCTTATATAAGAAAAAAAATTACATTTTTAGGGTTCCGTAGCCAAATCGCAAAAAACGGAACCCTTATAGATTCGTCATGTCTGTGTCTGTCCGTCTGTCGGTCTGTCCGTCTGTCCGTCCGTCCGTATGCCTCAGCCACTTTTTTTCAAACTATAAGAACTATAGGTACTATTGAAAATTGGTAAATAGATGTATTTTGTTAACCGCATTACGATTTTTACGTACAAAATAGGAAAAAATATATATTTTTGGGGGTTTATGCTTAGAACTGAAACGAATTCTTTTTCATCAAACCCATAGGGACGTGGGGGTTGATTAAACATGATGTTGAGGTTTATAATATATATTTTTTCTAATCTTAATACTTTACGCAAGAGACGCTCCCAAAGTGGTAAAATCTGCCAAAAAAATATAGACGAAGTAGCTATGTATAAAATCTCTAATTCGATTCAATGTTGAGTAGGTACCTACTCGAGATTAGTCCTTCTGTTCACCTGGTCACCCCTATCTTCGACCCTCGTCTTATTCTAAAAGTAGAATTTTTACTACTTTCAGTTATCAGCCCTGGTTGTTAACTTCTGAGCTGAGGAGTTGTTTGCGACTTTTTTGTATTGGAGTTACAGATAGACTCAAAAAAGTGTGACTGTAATTTCAATAATTAATTAGAAAAATACTAAAGAGTATCAGCCTATAAACTGTCCTACTGCAGGGCAAAGGCCTCCATCATAGAAATCAAGTCATCGCTACTATGATGGGATTAGGCTTAATCACCACGCTTGCCAAATGCGGATTGGTGATCACAAACCCGAGCTATGTTCGAAAAATTCGAAACATACTTTTCGCTCGACCCGGGAATCGACCCCAGGACTTCGAGATCACGGCCCGGTACTTAAACCACTAGACCAACAGGGCGTCTAAAGAGGTCCAGATATTTCTTGACTAGCTTTTACTAAGTTAGTAAGGCTACAACAGAAGTATGTGAACCGATATTATTTTGTATTTAAGGTGACGGGTAGGGCACACTAGCGACACCAATCGATTTTAATTTCTAGCTACTAAACCGGATCTATTATATATCCGGATCTATTGACCCAACAATTATGCATGGTCATTTAATAAATAGTATAAGTGTTTGCCGAGTGGTTGTACCCTGAAATTGTTTAAAATAGATCCGGTTTGGTACCTAAACATTAAAATCGGTAGCGTCGCTAGTGTGCACTACCCGTCACCTTAACATCTACCTATATTACATTTTAAAAAAGGTTGCTTTATAGCATGTGGTAAAAAATAATCACTTTTCATTAATTATTTAAAATGTATATGTAGGTACCTAGTTTTTAGTTTTCCATCAATTTAATAGCATCTGTCTACCAAAAGAAGGTGGCCACATTTGTAAGGCTGTCTTCAATATTACTTTGGTATTCATTTAGTTACTTAAACTGATTTACACAATATACTAACAAAAAGCTTTAAACGAGCTTAAAATTAATTTTAGTTGCATTCATTCTACATTATGCAATGGATTTATTGCATCGGCAACTTTTTACAGAAATCATACAAAGTTAGTACAGACTAAACAGCAATTAAGAAAGAGCCTTAAGTTTTATATTTTAGTTATAATTAAAACTCAATTAATTAAAGGGATCCAACTCTAAACATCGAACAATTTCGTCTTCGAACATGTGTCTCTTTAATCACTTGACATTGGCAAAGTTAAATCAAAATTCAATAGACGCCATACCAAAAAAAAAACATATTTTAGTGGTCAGTCTTTATTATACTAAGATCATATGGGTTATTTTAAGGTGAAGGGTAAGGCACATTAGCGACGCCATTCGATTTTAATTTTTAGCTACTTAACCGGATCTATTTTAAACCATGTTGGGGTTACAACCTCTCGGCAAACATTTATACTATTTATTAAACAACCATGCACAAATGCAGACCCAACATTTGTACGCGAAAAATTGATTCATGCTAAAAGTGGCCGCTTTTGGCGGTAATCAATTTTTCGCGTACAAAAACGGACCCAACATTTGTACATGGTTATTTAATAAATAGTATAAGTGTTTGCCGAGAGGTTGTAACCCCGAAATTGTTTAAAATATCCGATTTAGTAGCTAACAATCAATAACGAATGGTGGTGCTAGTTAGGGCTACCCGTCGCCTTAAGTGGATTAGGCCTACTGGGATACCACTATAAAAAACGCACTAAGTGCTTTACCTCATGGTGGGGTGGAAACGAGCACCTATCAGGCTTGTACTGTATCAATAAGTAGCTAACTTTCTTCTAACCAATTCTATCATATTTAAGTTATACTTATGATTAGAACAGTTTTCATTGATAACTTTTTGATAAAATTAGAGAAAAACACTGTTGAAGATTGAAATGTTTACTTGTCAACAAGATGAAAGGAAGGAAGAAATGACAATAGAAAAGTAAAAGTCTAGATACAAAATAGTAAATGGAATATCAATTAAACTAATAGAAATATAGCCAGTACCTATTTAACATAGAGGCTACATTACAACACCAGCCCTTAATTGAGATTCCATAGTTGACTAAATAACCTAACTATGTCAAGTGCACAACCCTAAACCGACAGTACATTTGGAATGCGCAACCCTACCTAACGGCTTTGTCAGCATATCGGCACACATGTCACTAGTTGGTACATATTCAATTAAAATAGTGCCTTCAGCGACTTTTTCCCTTATGAAGTGAAAACGGGTATCGATATGCTTAGTCCTGTTGTGATGAATAGGATTAAGTACAATCTTATGTGCACTCTGACTGTCATTGTGCACGGTAACCGGAGTCAGAGAGGTGCCACTTACCTCCTGAATCAACCAGTTAGGGCCATATACTCTGCTTCCGTTGATGACAATGCAACGGTGGGCTGTTTTTTCGATTCCCAGCTAATTGCTCCACCGGATAAGCTGAAATAGAAACCCGTATAGGACTTTCTGTCAGTGGGATCATTTGCCCAATCACTGTCTGCATACCCAGTCAGACTGAAATCTGGAACCCTCTTGTAAGTTATGCAGTAATCTACTGTTCCTTTCAGGTACTGCAACACCCTTTTTGCAGCCAACCAGTGTTGTTTATCAAACTTTGCAAGAAATTGGCTAAGATAGCTAGTTGCATAGGCAATGTCAGGGCGAGTATTCACAGATATAAACATTAAACTACCAATGAGTGATTGATATGGATACGGATGCAACTCACCGCTCTTATTTGGTTCCAACTTCACCTTTTGTAAGGGAGTAGGGGCAGATTTACAGTCTGCCATATTAAACTTCTTAAGAACATTTAAAATGAACGTTTTTTGATTAATTTTTACACAGTTCTTTGTTTGGGAGACATTTAAACCAAGATAATAGTTTAAAGTCCCAAATCCTTAATACCAAAATATTTTTGCAAATCACATTTGACAGCGTCTGCCAATTTGTCATCTTTATGACAAACAATTATGTCGTCAACATAAACTGCCAGTATGACAAGTTCCTTTCCAAATAGTTTGGTATAAATACATGGTTCTGAAGGAGCCCGTTTAAAACCTAACGCAGAAAGAGTTTCATTTAGCTTTGTGTTCCAAGCACGAGGCGCTTGTTTCAGCCCGTACAAAGCTTTCTTGAGTAGGCAAACTTTATTCTGTTGGCTTGGTTTCTCAAAACCTTGCGGTTGTACCATATATACATCCTCCTCCAATTCTCCGTTTAGGAACGCTGTGTCCACGTCTAAATGTCGCATCTTGAGGCCTAATTTTGCTGCAAGTGCAAACATCATACGTAACGAAGAATTGCGAATTACTGGCGCAAAGGTTTCTGTATAATCCACACCAGCGGTTTGGCTATAGCCTTTGGCTACTAGCCGGGCTTTATATTTCGCAACTGCACCTTCTGCATCCTTCTTTACCTTATATACCCACTTGCATGGTATTATCTTTTGACCATCAGGTTTATCAACCAAAATCCATGTTTTATTATTAATGAGGGATCTATATTCATCTCTCATAGCACCCATCCATTTGTCTCTATCTTCTGATTGAATAGCTTGATTGAAGGTTTCAGGCTCATCAAAACTATAGCTTGCTGACACAAAACCTTTATCTTTCGCTAATCGATTCCTTAAGGGATACCTTCCTTGGAAAGTAGGTTCATCAGTAGAAACCTGTTCTTCGAGAATATCCTCCTCATCGTGGGGAATTTCTTCATCAGAAATAGGGTCTTCTGGATCAGGATCGATTTGTGCAACTTCTACGTTCACCTTAGTAGAAGTGCCAGAGCTACCAGCAATGGGATTTTGAACTTCCGCCTCATTCCTGTTTGAGAATACCATCACTGCAGGGGGATCAACAGGAAACTGGCCTGCAGGATTATCACCTTTCAAATCAGAGAAAGCATCTTCGAAGAACACAACATCCCTAGCTTTTAAGAGTCTTCTCGGATAGCTCGCATCTCGGAAGTAATAATTACCTGGATCTTCCGAATATCCAACAAAAGTGTACTGTTTAGCCTTCACATCCAACTTTTTCCTTTGACAATCTGGAATGTGTACTAGTGCTCTACAGCCAAACACTCGTAAGTGACTCAAATCGGGTTTTGAGCCGAACCATATCTCATAAGGAGTAAGGCGATCTAGAGCTCTATGCGGGGATCGATTCTTCAGGTACGTTGCCACTTCTATAGCATCCTGCCAATAGGCTTTGCTAAGAAAACCACCAGCTAACATACACCGCGCTTTTTCCACAATCGTTCTATTTGAACGCTCCGATACTCCATTTTGTTGCGGACTGTGTGGAACTGTGGTTTGATGCACAATACCATTAGAACGTAAATAACTAGAGAACTGTTCATTAACATACTCTGTTCCGCAGTCTGTTCTTAATGCCTTAATTTTAGCTCCTGTTTGGCGCTCGACTAAAGACTGAAAAGCGATAAATTTTGCTTTTACTTCCGTCTTAGAAGCCAAGAAATAAACAAAAGTAAGTCGAGAAAAGTCATCAATGAAGAATAACGCATATTTCTTACCTTGAAATGAATTTTCCGACATAGGTCCACAAATATCGCTGTGGATCAATTCCAATAACGAATTTGTACTCTTAGGCTTATCCACACTTACCGTGAAGGGTTTTCTTGCTTGTTTCCCTTCAACACATGGTATACATGGCTCCTTATCCACTGCTGAGTAATCCATTCCAACTGCACGTCCATTCCTTAGGAGATTCATGTCAAACCTGCAAAGATGACCTAACCGCTTGTGCCACAGCTGAAATTGAGACGGACGGTTAGTGCGTACATCAACAGCCTGAACTTGAGAATCTGCAGAATGACAGTCAGAATTCACATCAAGAGCTACATTTTTGTTAATATTAACATCTAATGTATAAAGCCCGCCATGTACTGAACCGTGTAAAACAGGATTACCTTTATAAGAGAAATAATCTCTATCAAAAAAATTACAGCCAGTATTATCAAAAAGTACACATAAACCTTTATCGACTGCTTTCTTAACCGAAATTAAATTAGTGTTCAATTTAGGTACAAGTACAACTTCACTAATCTTGTCGATACTACTATTAGTACTGATTGAAACTGTTCCGATTCCCACGGAATCTATCGCTTCTCCGCTAGCGACGGTCACCTTGCCAGAATGCAGCGGTTTGAGTTCTGGCAGCCAATCAGACCTTGAAGTCATATGAGAAGTAGCTCCAGAGTCGATGTACCACGTATCTTTATTACCATTTACTCCCAAGGCAGTTATTGATGTTGAATCATGCTTATTCTTCAACTTATTGGGGCAATTGTATTTAGTATGACCTCGTACGTGACAATCAAAACATACAACCTCCTTCTTCTTCTTCGTCTTGGTACTATGTTGAATAATTTGACCTTTCTTCGAACGCAACGCAGACTCACAATCATAAGGCTTGGTTTTCGACATCTCATTCAACAGTTTTGCCTTTACCATGACCGTGGTAACCTCAACATTACAATTTTCTAAAGCCATGACCAAGGGATCGAAGTTATGCGTTAGACCTCCCAATAGTATCGCAGCCAAAGAAGAATCCTCGATTTTCTTACCAATATCAGCGAGATCTTGAGCGGTACTTATAACGGCATTTATATACTCTTCGATAGTATTAAACTCTTCAAGACAATATCGGTAAAGCTTACGTTCTAAAGCTAACCTTCTGCCCATGCCCTTATCTTCATAGGCGTTTTGCAACGACGTCCAAGCGGCCTTAGCACTCTCCGCACTCCTCACATGAGTGATGGCTCCTCCATCTAAAGTCATGCAGATTTTGGCTAGTGCTAATTCATCCTTACGCTTTCTCGTTGACTCTGGGGTTTCATCTCCATCAGGATAACCCACAACAGCTTCCCACAGCTGCTCATGCAGTAAGTAAAATCGCATCTTAAACTTCCATGCACTGTAGCCTTCCCGTCCGGAAAGCATACGGATCGCTCCCATTCCCATTGCATTGCTGCTTGTGCCTGGGGACACTCTATCCCCGCTACCTTGCATTTTGCACAATGACGTAGCACAATTTTTTTCGAGATTCGACGAACTATATTTTCGTGAAAATCATAGTACAACAACACAACTAATATTATATTTATCAGCTAGCTCGCTTGTAGCGCCTCGTGCTGATAACGTGATAAAATTAGAGAAAAACACTGTTGAAGATTGAAATGTTTACTTGTCAACAAGATGAAAGGAAGGAAGAAATGACAATAGAAAAGTAAAAGTCTAGATACAAAATAGTAAATGGAATATCAATTAAACTAATAGAAATATAGCCAGTACCTATTTAACATAGAGGCTACATTACAACACTTTTGGAAGCTCAAAGTTGTACGAAAAATTATGCAACTGCTTAACAATAAAATGGGGATTATCTTAAAAAAAATTTTTTTCTTTGTTTTAGACAATGGGAGCATTGTCAAAATATTCATGCAGCAATGAGTAACACGCAAATAATATTTCCCCAGTATAAAGATAGTCAGTAGGTAAACTATCGAGGAGAGTCTTTTCGGTATCCTTGAAACAAAAATTGTCAATTGTCTGAATACTCAATTCAAATACATACCTCAAATATATAACCTTGAGAGCCGCTCAGATATAAAGGGGTTTTATTTATAAATGTTCAATAAACCTTTGTTAGTTTCAACGGTGTTATAAAACAGTTTTGAGGTTAGAAACAAAAAAGTCAAGCAAGCTGTCAAGTTTTGTTAAACGGCTATTTATAAAGTCTGCGAGTCCTCAAACATAGGTAACAACCCGCTCGAGTACAATGTACGTGCGGATCGGTAGTGCCTTCCGTAGTCCGTACTATAAAGGATCACGTTTGGAGTACAGACTTCGGACAGACACACGCTAAAGTATCCAAATCTCCTTAATAGACTGTGACCATAACATTAAAAAAAATGGTTTATTATCTACTCGTTTTTTCCCGCGGCTTCGCTCGCGTTAGAAAGAGACAAGAGTAGTCTACGTACTCTCCATTCCTTCAACTATCTCCATTTAAAATCACATTAGTCAGTTTGCCGTGAAAGACGGACAAACAGATAGATAGACACACACAAACTTTCTCACTCTAATATTACTAGCTTTCCCCCACAGCGAAGTGCGAGTAGTATTCGTTTTGGTTCATCTCACAGGAACCTGTAATTTTTCGGAATTTAAAGTATCCTATGTTCTAAGTTACCTCTTTTTTTCAGCCTAATGGGTCGAGACGTTCATGAGTAATAAATAGTGTAACAAACTGGACTTTATTTATTTATTTATTTATTTCTTGCACCATATATATACAATATACAAGTTACATAAATATCAAACATAACTATCGTAATACATGGACCCTGTAATGTAAGGGTATGGCAAGAGTTAAGTATTAGTTACTATACATTTCATGACAGATTACTACAACTACTTACTATCTATTATTAATACAATATTTATTTATCCTAATACCTAGAAGTGCTAATTTTACATCGAATAATTAAATTCAGACATGTTTTGTATTTATATAATGCTAATCTTTTTGTCATTGAAAAATTCTTCGACACTGTAGTATGATTTTCTTAAAAGTAATAGTTTAAGTGTTTTGCTGAATGAATTTATGTTTTCTTGGCATTTCAAATTGTTCGGTAGTTTATTGTATATTTTTATACATCTGTATTGTGGGCTATTTCTAAACATTTCCATTTTGGGTGTTGGAAGAGCTAAATCATATTTGCGACGAGGGTTATGATCATGTTCAAATAGATGTTGGTTTTTCTTAACAAATGTGGCTGCTTCTATCTTATTTTAAATTTAAGATAGAATTGAGGGAGTCTGACAGTTAAAAGTAACCACGTGAAGTCAGTCACATGGTTACTTTTACCTACTGGCTATATTAACACTGTATCGTTATTGTTACAGTTTGAGCGCACATTTCTGGAGCATCTGCGGCGTGCATCGCTAGGTAGAAACCGCACGCGATCAGTACGAGAAAATGTGCGTATTTCGGTTATTCGTAATCATCGAATGAATGAATGAATATACCTTTAAATAATATAATATATTAAATGATTTCTGGCCGTCCAAGATACAGGCATTGCCTAGTTTGGAGGCTCCTGTTCAATGTTTGTGGCATAATATGCATAGTGCACTTAAATTTTAATCTTATGTGTGTAACTGTGGTTATTTTTTCTGTGCAATAAATACATTTTTATCTTTTATGTTATCTTATCTTATTGCACACAACAATATGAAAAACACAATACTAGGTTTTACAAGAGATGTACAGCGAAGAAGATGTATATTTTCTTTTAAGATTGCCTCGGTGGTACAGTGTAGCTAGTGGGTCGCTTTATAGCGAAGGTTGCGGCTGCTATATCCTGCGTACGTTGCCAATAGTTGAGATTGGTCGCCGTAGCCGTAATCAGTTGGTGCATTTTTTTATACTAAAGGCGACAACATTTTTATATTTTCATTGTTACATTTATTTATTTAGACAACCATATCCTTCAACCTTTTACTTCACTCACCTCCAAAGGCATAGTCGTAGGCGTCGGCCTGTAAGTATTACTTATTATTGAAAAAAAAACAGACAGTTCATTTACCTATTTAATTTATTAAACCAAAAGTAATGAAATCGAAACCTCTAATTGATGTCTACTAACATAACTCATTGATGAGGTTATTGGGTTATTATTATACTTAAGTATTACTTTCTGTATAATACTTACCTATATAAAAAAACTTGGTTAAATTAACCCGAAATTTAAAATGTAAGTTGGTAATTTATAGCTAGATCGTACTGCCAGCTGACCGGCTATCTATATCGGAACTGTTGTGTGTGTGGTTGTATACACCTCAGCTCATTATAAACCTAAAAGTGAATGGCATTGTGGCTATCCGTCCATGTTAGTCTCGATTCGGCCGGTTCCCACACAACGGTACTCCCGTTGTACGAGTATCTCGCGTGCGCGCGCTCAGTCGAAGTCGCGGCCTTAACCGCCATGGGTCGCTCCCTCCGCTCCATCGCTGCGTACGCGCCGGTCTTAAAAAACGTGCGACATGCCTCTGGGTGCCCCTTCTCCAAGCGGGACCAGTCCCAGGTCGCACCAACAGCAGACATCAGCGAGGAAATCTTTGCAAATGCGAAACCGTACTCCGAAGTCCCAGGGCCGAAGCCGATTCCAATCCTTGGCAATACTTGGCGCATGGTTCCAGTGATAGGCCAGTTCGATATCTCGGAGTTCGCTAAAGTGACGCAAAGCTTCCTCGACAAGTACGGCAGGATCGTTCGTTTGGGCGGATTGATTGGGAGACCAGATCTGCTGTTCGTGTACGATGCTGATGAGATAGAGAGGATGTACAGGCGGGAAGGGCCGACGCCGTTCCGCCCGTCTATGCCTTGCTTGGTGAAGTACAAGTCGGAGATTCGCAAGGACTTCTTCGGGGAGTTACCAGGAGTTGTTGGGGTGTAAGTGTTATTATTTAATTTTAATTTACAATCTCTGATCTTGCAAAAATCAGTGTTACCTACTCATATATTTTTCTGAGTGCGGGTGCGCAGGTGTCTACGTTAGTGTTTAGAATTGAAATATGCAATTGAGTTGTACCTGGATGACGTCATCGTAAAAATTAGGACATATTACAACAATTAGCTAATGTTCCTTGACCTACATTATAAAGCATTAAGCCAGTATTTTGCCTGTAATTAGAAATCGTTGCATCGATCACATCGGATGTCGTTCGTATTTGGAGCGGCGTTGGCGAGTGTTCTCTGACTTTCACCTTTTTTCTTCGAGCCGTCTAGAGATTTCAACTCAGTATGCAAGGTCAACATGAAAGTAATTTTATTTCCTTGAGCTCGGTGACTACTGTGGAATTTTTTTAAATAACAACGTAAAACACCGCCGCCATATTGATATCACTGCGTGAATTTGTAATCTGACTTCATAGAACAAAATTATTGGTAGGTACTTGAAGTTAACGGTTTTTCCCGGTATTTATAAATCATTGATATATTTTATAGTGCGTGACGGGTGTTTGATATTTAATTTAAGGCGGAGGCGCCGCTCACTCGGGCCACCAGGCGTTTTAACGAGGTATCGGATGTAGTCATCATCATCATCATCAGCAACCCACACTCGTCCACTGCTGGACATAGGTCTCCCCTAATGCACGCCACTGCTCCCGATTTTCGGCCACTCTCATCCAGCCCACACCAGCCAGCCTTCGAATGTCATCATCCCATCTTGTCGCAGGGCGTCCTACATGGATGTAGTAGACCCTTTTAATTGCTCACTGAGTGAATTCGTAAGAGCCGCGCTTTTAATTGTTAGTTATAAGTAGCTGTAACTAAATTATATAAATATTGTACTCCATAGTCATAGAAAATAGTATATTATAATTCTCACAACATCTCATACGTTGACCTGATTCCGTACTAAGTAGCTTAAGCACTTGTGTTACAGATATCAGACAACAGAGGAACACAAATATAATATAATATAATAAGTATTATAATATTTGTGTTATAGTAAAGTAGCTGTTAGAGTAATGTTTATAATCACACGTGCGGCCGTCACCGTGCGCGGGATTAGGCCCATAAAAAAAAAAAAGTAATGTTTATAATGTTCTTATAAAGTGTAAGGTGCTCTAAGTACCTACCTACACATAGGTATTGTCATGAAAGTATCTCTCAATAATGCAGTTTTATTATTAAATGCCTACAAAAGCAATTAAAACTAACAAAGAAAGTCATCATAACATTCATAATTGATCTGAAGTTTAATAGGAGGAGAATAAATTAACCGAGTAGTTAAGAGTAAGATGCCATTGTTATTTTACGATCAATCATTTTATTTATAAAATGTAATGAATTTATAATAGAATTTGAAACAGTTCATAAGTCGTAATTTCACTGAAAATTTAAGATACCTCGTAACCTACTGTCTGTTAATCGTCAAGTCAACAGGAAATATAAATAAAATTAAAATTAAATATAATTTATTTCAACCAAATTAATACACAAAATAGAATAGGTAATTATTTTTTTTATGGTGTTATCCCGCGCACGGTTACGGCCGCGCGTGTGACTCCGCCAATGTCAAGTGTTTAAGAGTGACACGTCGATATAAAATTGACCGGTAATTTTGCCAAATGCTCGATCTGAATAGGTAATAATAGCAATACAGTATTTGACATTTATACATTGTAATAAATAAATAAATGTCAAGCTAAATAGAAATTCAGTATACAGGTAATAATTAAATGTCAAGTTACATTAAAATTGGATATAAATGTCAAGTTTGTATTAAATTTAAAATTTAGCTTAGTCACACATATTGTAACACTAGTAGGAATGAGTGATTGACGTATGTCGGTAGATAATAATGAAGGTGATAATATAAATAAAAGTATTGAGAGCGATCGATGGTAACTCAGTAGTTCATAAAGCTCTTTCCATACGGGGGGTAATAGTTCAAATCCGAGTATGCATCTCTGGATTTTTCAATATATGTGCGTATTTCTACCATTCGCTCGGCTGTGAGGGAAAACATCGTGAGGAAACTTGCACGTTTCAGATAGTTTCTGACACGTGTACCTAACAATGATTCAGTTGGTCTGGTTCCCATTCAGACCGCAGTCGCTTCATTGTATTAATTTCCAGACTCCCCAAGACCAAGACCCTGAATCATGGTCCAATCGTAAGCCGGGCTTCAGAGCGACTGCTTTACGCGCTACCGGGAATTGCACTCTAAGATAGGATATAAATAAATGTATGAATTTTATAAGGTCCCGCTTGCGAAAGTTGTCAGCAGTTAATTTGCCGCTAGTTTAACGTTGTAAGGCGGCTATGACGAAACCAGTCGTGAAGTTATGGCTTGTTGCCTGACCCCGTTCCTTGGAAATTAGATGAAAATGTGACACACAAAATGTTGTGCAGATAAACGTAAGTTCTTTTAAAGTCTGTTTCGAAATAATTATGTATTTGTGTTATTTAAGCTGGATAACAATCAACCAGCTTTTTAAAACGGAGACAAATTCATCAGGATATCAGCCGGCCTTGAGTTACAACCATAGTATTAAGTACCTATTACCTTACTCTCTAGTTATGTACAACAGCTGTGTAAGTGATGTAAAAATACGTTTTTATTTTATATTCTGTATTTGTTGAACTGAGAGACTGCAATATATCAAGTATTAATTTAGCTAGTAGGGTTCTTTTTCACTTGGATTTTATTTTTTGTTCTCTATTCCAATGTTTTAAAAGGGTATTTGACCAATTTCTAGAAAGTACAAAATATCAAAACATAAGTAAATATGTACCAATAGCAACAATTCTCAGTTAAAAAAATAATGTCTTACCGGTTTTATGGTAATTCAAAGATTCATAGGCAAGTCCATTTTAAAAGTATGACATTAATAAAAAATAGTTATACCATTGAATAACACATACAATTTGTTTATAATAGAACTATTGACATAAACGAAACATTTGATATAGCTACTATACAAAATTCAAATGAAATGCATACAAAATACTTGCGAGTGACGTCACATGCCAGCCGCCATTTTGTATGAAGGGTTTTGGGTTTGCCCAAAATAATGTGAATTTAAATGTGTGTTGTGATATCTCAGGTAATTTAAATGAGAATCAAGTAATTCTTTCAACGATGTTTCTATAGTTGAGAGGTGTTTTGATTATAAAAATAAAAAAAAAATAGTCAAGGTACCGTATTTTTACTCTTATTGGTGTTATCGGTGAAGCAAGGAAACCGTTAAAACTGTTTTTTAAAATTGTAGTGTACAGTGGCTGACACATCAAGCTATACAAAACTGACACATTTCTTCATTCGATTATAAACCTTATATTGTTACACATTGAGTTCGAAATCGATTGAGGAAATTTGACAGTTTTGTATAGCTTGACCTGTCAGCCACTGTACATAAATATTCTTATATTTCTATAATGTATCAATACGGGGATTAACACGATATTTATTATGTGAAACAACATTGTGTACTCACATATTTGGCTCGACGTTTCGGCTACGTTACAGCCTACCGTTCGCACCGTTGAGTCTGCTCGTGACCACGGCTGCTGTAACGTAGCCGAAACGTCGAGCCAAATATGTGAGTACACAATGTTGTTTCACATAATAAATATCGTGTTAATCCCCGTATTGATACATTATAGTTATAATGCAACGCGAAAATCTAAAAAACTATTCTTATATTTCTATTAAATAATATAATATTCTTATAAAATTGGTCTTCCTTTCAATGGTCCTCTTTAAATTCTAACTGCTGTTGATGTTCTAGTCTCTAGACGTTCAAATACACGCACCAGAAAGGAGAGATAGCGTTAACCGCAGTGATTACGAATAACGTCACGCATTGTTGGTGAAACCTGCGCGGGAAACCGACGATATAAGCCGAAGTAATCTTAAATAGGTTACTTATGGAGCCGGCAATCAACGTATTTCCCATACAAACGTCATAACAAAACAGTTTTCAATTTGAGGTTATCTCGACGTCTCATTGAAAGAAAGAAAGAAGAAATAGAACTATTTAGTGACCACAATACATAATTACATGAAACAAATAATAATAAAAAAAACGGTACTGAGCAAAAAAGTTGCGGCCATCAAGGCACAGCTTCTGCATATGCTGCAACTGCCGCAAGCAACAGCTGCAGCGCTGGTTTTCAGGCTGGACCTTGGGTGACGCCTTTGTGTTAGAAGAAATATAAATATTGACAAGCAATAAGTATAGAAAATTACAAAACAAAATTGACAGATACAAAATAATCCAATACATAGAGACCTCAGGATCATTGCTGTTATTTGGATTAAGAAAGTACATATTTATCTACCGTGCCGTACCGGGCCGTGTGGTCCCCGGCAGAGTAGAATAGGCCACCCTCACTCTTACCGAGGTGTCGTAATAGGCGACTAAGGTAAAGCTGCTGGCATGATCATTAGCACCCAGAGAAGGAAAACTGCATTTATATCAAAACCCTCGCCAACCCGTCTGCCAAGCGTGGTGAGTATGGCAATTACCCCTCATGTGATTGAGGGAGGCCTGTGCCCCAGCAGTGGGGACTTAAATGGGCTGATGATGTTGATGATATTTATCTATGTCTTGGTTAAAACATTTTCTTACTAATATTTATCCACTGTGCTATGTGAAGTGTTAAAAATATTATTTTACTACCTGTGAGGAAAAAGAATGGGATCAGAAATGGCGGCGCATCTATTCGCACACTATTTGCGTCTATACTCGCACCCCACGAGTGCTAATATAGACGCAAATATGTGTGCGAGCGAGAAGTGAATAGATGCGCCGCCATTTCTGATCCCATTCTTTATCCGCACAAGTTGTACACTTTGTAGTTCGTGGATTTTGTAGGCGGTTTTTTTTTTAAGCTGATGGGATCAAAACCAAGCATATAATAACGTATAAATGTCTAATGGCGTAGGTATTTGTTTGTGACTCTTCCTCAACGGTGTAAGGATCGTGGGATCGACTTCTGCTTTTGACAAATTGTTCGTGTGGTTAAAAGTTTTGTTTGTAAGTTCTGTGCCTGAGTGTTAGAATATCTGTTTGGGTATAGATGTAATTTTTTTATCGTTTAGGTTTAGGTAAACGATAAAAAACGATACATATATCGTGAATAACAATATCCATCATTAAATAAGGTTTATTCAGCGTGTTAGATCAACAAAATAAGCGAAAATAAAATCAACTGATCCTTACAAAATAAAATATTCAGCCGGTAATAATGTATGGAACAGCTGATTTTTTTTCACTTATTTTGTTGATCTAAATGGACTTTATTCACGATAGCTATTATGAGGTTTTCGGGATGTAAACGACAAAAAAATACCGGTGTATATTTGTGATGGGTAAACATACATAGTAGTTACTTCTAATGATTTTGATACCTATTATAAGTAACATATGGACAAATCTAGCTAACATATACATATAACTATACTATTTATACAGAGGTAAATCCTATGGACCGCGGCAACGCTTACAGGTGACCCAAAAACACGAAACGCTGGCGCGATGTAACCAACACCTAGCGCCATCTATTGGTATAAAGTGTAACTAATTTCCCGAAACGAAGTGAGGGCGGGCCACTAGTCTAATTACACAAGTAAACCTATACCCCTCATTTCAAAACGCGGTCTAAGAAAAGTTCTGGAACTAAAATCATGCCCGCCCTTTTTAACATTGCGTATTAGAACGGGAACGTCTTGAACCTTAGTACGGTAATAACTTTAGATCGCGATTTATAATAAGGTGGATTCGGTATACGTATGTAAGGAATATATTTTCCGTTTGGTCTTTATCTTGGTAAAATGTATTTTAGAACAAATTTTGTAATGTACTGGTTGATAAGTGGGTAATTCATCATCATCATCATCAGCCTATCGCATCCACTGCTGGACGTAGGCCTCTCCAATTGTTCGCCACCGTGATCTATCCATGGCTTCTAGCATCCAGCTCTTCCCAGCCATCCTGTGCAGATCGTCCCTCCACCTAACCAGAGGGCGCCCTACATTACGTTTGCCAAGACGCGGTCTCCACTCTAGAACTCGTTTACCCCATCGGTTGTCGGTTCTGCGGCTAATATGGCCAGCCCACTGCCACTTAAGCTTGCTAATCCGGTGAGCAATGTCGATGACTTTGGTTCTCTGCCGGATCACCTCATTTCGGATTCGATCTCGGAGAGAGACGCCGAGCGTTGCTCGTTCCATAGCCCGCTGAGCGACCTTTAACTTGTGGACCGTACCGAGTGTCCACGTTTCGGCTCCGTATGTCGTGACGTGTAATTATCAAATAGGATTCTAGGTACTAGACATTCCTCTTCTTAGATAGAAATCCGTCGATGCTCTTAGTCGTTAGCATGCAATAAAGGTTTGTTAGTGCATTATGTATTTAGTTACATACTCGCGCATTACATTTGCTTAGAAGTATCGACATTCCACATGCTGACAACATTCATACAAATGTCTTTAGTCATTTGAAGTGTACACATTTATTTAAGGTGACGGGTAGGGCATACTAACGACTCCAATCGATTTTAATTTTTAGCTACTAAACCTGATCTATTTTAAACAATTTCGGGTTTACAACCTCTCGGCAAGAACTTATACTACTTATTAAATAACCATGCACAAATGTTGGGCCCGTTTTTGAACGCGAAATCAATACCGCCAAAAGCGGCCACTTTTAGTTTGATCTGATAACTTTTTCATAGTAATTGCACTTTTCCATATTGTCTTATCTTAGTAACATCGTTAAACTGGTTAGTTGAGAACAGATCGTTGTCTCTATAGTCAACGAAGGGTAGGCGGTAGAGTTGATTTAATTATTTAATGATATAATGAAAGTTAAGTTACCTCTGCCCAGAGGGATGTAGAGAGAGAGAGCACTGTACTGGACCGCACAACAAAATATCTGTGAAAAAAAAAATCGCCTTCAAAAACCACGAACTAAAAAGTGAAAATGGGTAATAAACTAAAAAGTGTATGGGAGTAAATGGGTACGAAAGCAAAGCAAAGTCGCAGTCGTAACGAAACGAGTGGCTCACTTAAAGTGGAGGTGGCCAGGACATGTCGCCCGCAACTAAGCATCTGGCTGCAAGCGTCTTCTTGAGTGGAAGCTATGGGGAAATAAACGCCTTCAAGGAAGACCTCAGATGCGCTGGAATGTCGACGTGAAGAGGGTTGCTGCTCAAAGCTCAATGCCGGAAAGAATGGAAAATACTGAAGAGGTACACTCAAGTAGTTGAAACAGGCTAAAGAAGAAGAGCAGAAGAAGTTAGTCAAGATGGTCAGTAGGTTTATAGAGATGTAACTGTTATACTTGAGCCAAAGATTCGTGGCAGTCGGTGTTATATTTCATTTATTAATCAACGAATGAAATAGGTAGGCTTTACCTTCTGATTCTTGCGTGTACTACCTATAGTTTACAGATGTTATCATTAACAAAACAAGGATCCTTACCTTTCAGGGGCATAAAATTGGTCCTCAAACACATCTGCTTCTTCAAACAGACTAATGTATCATTTATTTGCTCGGTAGGCTCTGAGTGACCTTGCCCGGCCTAAGCAAACTGACTATGTACTCGCCACTACTTCGCGCTCAGTAAGTAAGTGAGTGCTAAACAGCTCAATGGCATTTAGCGCTGATCTGTAGACAATTTGTTTGCGTTTTTGACATGACGCTGCGTAATATGATATAATATATTTTTATACAGTTAGAAAACATTATAGCTGTTATGATTCATAAATGTGATGTGTGGAAACCTACTACAGTAACATTTTTTTATAATGGCTCTACCCGAAGATAATTCGCCAATGTCAAGTAACTTATTGAGAATAAGTAGTAACAGTCTAAGTCAGTCAAAGTCACAGTCACTCAATAAAACGCCGGTGTCTTACGTTTTATCGACCTACGGATTTACCGGATATCACTCTAAAAGCATTCGCGGATTTTAAGACTCCTAGCAAGATGTCACGAGACAACTCACTCGACACACAATAGTAGTGTTAAAAACGATACAATCCAACCATTCTTATTATTAGGATCACTTTGCGGCACTTCACTGCACAAATTTGTCCACTAAAAACCACTAGACACTAAATTAAACTTTTGAATTGCATTAGCCCACGAAGGCTTGTTTTAGCCCGACTCGCCGAATCCCTACAGTAACATTAAACATCTTTAGATTTTGTCAATCTACTAGTACCTACTGACTAGGACAATGGTGCATTTATTAGTGATCCTACCTCATACGCCAAAAGTCGAGGGTGCAATCCCCCGGACAAACATTTGTGGGATAAACAATTGAACACTATATTTAAGTACCTATTACATTTGTAACACCTCTATGTCTTATATCGAAAACATCAGTGCTTAAAAAAGCTATAGTCTCGAATCACTTCAATGTATGATATTATCATACATATCATACATTGACCTGATTCGGTACTAATTAATTATTCGGTACTAATTATAATTACTATTAATATTATGTTGTATGAATTTTATTTAAAGATACTCGTACAAGGAAATCAGCCATCTACTTCATCATTTATAATCTTTTTTCCGTTTTTCAATAATACTGATCTCATTGCAATAATATGGATTTCAATTATTTCGGAACTTTACATATGCAAAACCCATCAAAGAACGCAAAAAATAATATTATAAAATGCGTCGAGTCAATACGACCCGGCGACATTTTCGCTGGGCCAGATGGTCGTTTGCCTTTCATTTTTGTTGGTCACTAGAGAGAAGTAGCTTTATGGGAATCCCGAACAGGTTTACAAAACGACCGGTTTTAGGTGGATTCTTTACTGCTTGGCCTTTAAAAAAACATGGATTTCCATGTTAATTTATTTATTTATTTTATTTAAGGAAACATACAGCTTTTTATATATTTCATTAGTAATAATGACTTAGTGTAAACTAAGTTATAATAGATATTACATTATATATGTTTTGTTGATCCTTTCTTAACTGATCTAATATTAATGTGATATGTGATAAACTTTATCTTATCAGGTAGGTTATTTATTATAATCAACCTGATTTCCTTCACATAAAGGTTCTTTTTGGACAACTGTTGGCTATTAAAAGCCTTTTTTGGTATCCTAACAAATAAATTTATTTTATTTTGTATCAAGATTTACACGCACACAATCTTCTCTCTCTATTCCTATTGTTTTATTATAAGTAATGTGGCATTAAAAAAACATTTTCTGTTTATGGTTGTTTGAAACAGCTGGAGCTCAATTCTCGGGATTTCGATAAGAAAAAAACATGGCGGATATCACCAGAAAACCATACAAAAAAACTATGTTTTAGTGATATATGTCGTATGAAAAGAAATGTCACGAGCCCGAGAATTGGGGTCCTGTTCTATGTTTCTTGATGAGATTTTGTCATTGATACCTATCAACCATTTTTGATACATATTCACCCACCTGGGTGAACAGGTTTTTCTGCCCCCGTAACGAATATTTTTTATCAGTCATAATATATCATGGAAATACTCGCTTAAACAATAAAGCTTGGAAAGTTTTCTTCATTTTACAATTTCTCTACCTTTTCCCAATTCCATTTCTGAACTTTTAAGTCCATGCAAATCTATTAGGTAAGAAATTGAACCTGTTTAAAAATCCTGTTAGTGCTTTTGTAGTAGACGCAGAACATAACTTTCTGTTAGTCTTACTTACTAAGTCATGATGGTGGACGTTGATGACGGAGAGTCGTGAGCAATTTGCACGTAATATTGCAATATGCGGTGAAAGTCATATTCAAATGAAATTATCATTAAATAACATTATGTCGCAACAACAACGTGACGTTAATTATTGATCTCTAGGTAGGTTTTTATAAATTTATTTCATTTGTAGATCACATGATATAGACAGTTTTTAAAGAACTAAAATAATTTCAAATGCCACAACAGGGCATAGTATAATGATCCGGTCTTATCGATTTCTTCAAGATAACCTTAGGTAGAAGAGAGAAACAGCGTCTTAGTATGATGAGTCATTTCTATTCTGTTGATTTATGAGATCTTATATCAATTTTATATCAACTTTGAAATTGGTAATATACATAAAAAGTACCACTCTCTATTTAAGAGCGACGCTCTTGTCGGTGGAGTAGTCTCCATTCCTCTTACGACTCTGCCAGCACCTTAAATTTCTTGTACGTCATGACATTCGCTTTTTCCTTAAGTTGTTAGACGTAATTTCTTCTTGGTCTTCTCTTCCTCTCTTTCCTTCCAGCACCAGGTGTCCATCATAATTTATCATAATCGCTTCTCACTTACCATTTCTAAAACTTCCTCATTCGTTTTCTTTTCTATCCAGCGAATGCTTTCATTCTACGCCAACACCACATCTCGAAAGCCTTCAATCTCTCTCGGTCTCTTAATAATAATAAATAAATATTTCACAACATCACATGATCTGAGTCCGAGATAGGTAGCTCAAGCACCTGTGTTACGGATATCAGAATCAACAGTGGGATTACAAATATATACAAATATATACATATAATACTTTTTCTTTTGTAAATACATAAGTACTCTCTAATACATAGAAAACACCCAGATCAATACAAACAGACATGGTTATGCACACAAATGTTTGTGCTGCGGGGATCGAACCCGCAACCTTTGGACCAAAGGCAGCGATCACTATCACTGTTCCAAACGGTTCGTCTAAATTTGTTTCATTGTCCACGTCTCACAACCAAGAAGTACCTACCTACCCTTAATTTTAAGTCGTCACCTCGAAAATAATAATTAGCTTTGATTCATTAAGGTGGTATATTTAGGTAACTAATTGAAAATGATAGAGAGGGGCAATATCGAAACTATATTATTTATTTACTAATTATCAGTTTACGTCAAAAAAGGTAAACTAAGATACTTTAAAGATGTGAACTAATTAAAAAAATGTGTTTCAGAAACAATTTACGTAGATTCAGATTTAAAATTCGAATTTATAAAATTGCCACAAAAAATACCAATGCACCGTACACACTGCATGCCTGGCGTTACTTACTCACTGCGCGTAGTAAAGCACTTGACCCACTTGGTAAGCGGGGCGAAGCGAAAGCGCATTGAACGAGTGACGCACTGTGATCACAGGAGTAAGCAATGGACAGAGTGAAAGGTGGGACGGGACATACCTAATCTAACGGCACACGTGCATCGCACGGTTTGCACCTGCTGAGTGGGATACCACTCCTACTATATCCCTGGGAGGAGTGGAAAACTACACGCTGTGTCATGAGCCCCCACTATGGGCGATGAGAGTAACCGCAGAAGGTTTAGTGGTAGCCTTCTTGTTAGGACCCTGGGAGTGCCACACTACGGCATGAATGGGCCAGCACGACCGGAGTGATACTACGGCCTTATAGAAAACCGGCGTGAAGCAGCACTGTGCTGTTTTCGCTGCGTGAGTGAGGGTACTGGAGGCCCAATCCGGGGGAAGGGGGGTTTAAAGGTTGGCAGCGCATTTGTGACTCCACTTGGTGTCGCGGGTGTCCATGGGCAGTGGCAATCGCTTACCATCAGGTGATCCGTCTGCTCGTCTGCCACGTATTACATAAAAAAAGGAAATGTGGCAAGGCCAGAGAGTTGGACAGTCGACGCATTGCAAACCAGGGTGGGGTGGTGTGTAAAATAGGTAAATGTATGTAATGATTCAAAATGCTATTATTAAAAGAGGTAGTTCTTCATTTGTCCTGCCTAAGAACTCAAGATCTAGACCGTTTGATATGTTTTTCCATCTGGCTTGCATACCTACTGCTAAGCCGGTTTATGCAGCACGTAACAAACTGTTCCTAATGCTGCCAGTGACTACCCTGGACTACTTACTTAGTGTGTACCTATCGCAAAACATTGTTGGTACATCTCTGTCTTTTACTAGTAAATCATCTGCCGGCTGATTTTTATCTAGGCAGGCTATCATTTTGCGAGCTAACTGTGTTTAGGGAACCTTGGCATAGTATTTGTGCTTAGGATTCGTTATGTAGTAGGTAAGATTAACGGCCGCACTCAGAGACGTCATTTAAGCTAATGTTCATTAACTTTAGTATCGGTAGTCTTTATGTGTATCAAAATAAGTGTCAATATTTTTTCTTAAGTAGCCAACTAAGTTAATCAACGACTCTGAGTGTGCCAGTTAGTTACTTAATTAAAGTACCTCAATGCCGTAAGTACTTTTAAGATACAATTTTGAATTATTTTTTTCGAATAGACAGGCATTTTGGTTTATTCCCGCTGTCTACCCTCTGCTTGTCCACTCCGGGTGGACAGTGAAACAATTGTTTAAAAAATTCCCTCTGTCTGTCCACCCCCTCTTTCAACGAAGAAAGGGTGGACAGCGGGAATTTTTTTAACAATTATTTCACTGTCCATCCGGGGTGGACAGCGGGAATAAACCAGCATTTTGACCAACATAACACAAAGAATGTCAAATTCGTATGCGTCAATATAAAAATCTTCAGCACAATATCGTTAATTAGTAAATTAGATAAAAAGATAGATAGATACTTTATTGCACAAAATATACAACTTAAGTACTTACAAGGCATTACAGAAATTTGTGTACAATTACCTAAATGTATGTTTTGCTATCTTTTTTAGTTCTAAATAGGCACTAAATGTATTTAGTATAGTAAATTATTGTTTTCTATGTATTACAAGTATGTATTTACAAAAGAAAAGTATTATATGTATACATATATTTGTAATTCCGCTGTTAGTTCTGATATCCGTAAGTTCCGTAACACAGGTGCTTGAGCTATTTTTCTCAGAGTCAAATCAATACGTAGGTACCTACCGATGTGCTGTTGTGAAAGATTTTATTATTATTATTACCTATTTACGATCCAAAGTACCTATTAAATGTCAAAAAGAAGGAAGAAAGTACATAGCGGGAATGGTCGCTTTTTATTGAAATTGCTTTGACTTTTTTTTGTTAAGAAGGTCGTTTCATTGTTACCTCCTTTCTGTCCTCAGAAAACTTGATTTGTTTCGAATATAACATGAATGCTTATCTACATTATTATATGCGTTGGGAGATTCAAGGTAAAAATTTGAATTATGAAATCGCAACTTTGTTAGGTCAGGTGTCTAATCCGTGAGTTGACCTCCTCCGCGTGAATCTTTATAGAATAATGTTTACAAATCATGCGCGTGAGATGATTTTAAGAATTCATTACAGAATCTGCTACAAAATATCACGTTTTTAAATGTGAGTCTTCTCAACAGGAAGTCATCGTTAGATACTGATATGTGCACGTAGGTAACTCTGTTCCCGCTTAGGTATGAATGGGCCAGCTCGACCGGAGTGATACCACAGCGCTCAAAAGAAATCGACGTGAAGAAGCATCTGCGCTGTGTTTTGCCGAGCGAGTGCGAGTACCGGGTGCCCAATTCAGGAAATTAGTTTTAAAATCAGTTTTAACTTGCAATCATTAGTCTTCGATAATTATTTTGATACCTACGTAATCGGTCGAATTATACATAAGTACAGGGGCACAAAGCTACAAAGGGCATCTACTTGGCGAATATACGGTTTGATTGCCTACCAGAGTACTTAAGTACTTATTCAACTAAATTGTGCCAGTTAACCGTAATAAAAATAAATAAATAATTCACAACATCACATACATGATCTGACCCGAGATAGGTAGCTCAAGCATCTGTGTTACGGACATCACAATCAACAGTGGGATTACAAATATATAGGTGCATATAATACTTTTCGTTTGTAAATACACACTTTTAATACATAGAAAACACCCAGACCAATACAAACAGACATGTTCATGCACACAAATGTTTGTACTGTGCGGGGAACGAACCCGCAACCCTTGGACCAAAGGCAGCGTTCACTACAACTGTTCCAAACGGGTCGTAACCATAACTTTTATACTCGTTCTAAGTACATACTGCCGTAGCGGAGGACATACATATTTTGAATAATCGTTTGTAACGAGTCGACCTCGAGAATTTAATCGTTATATGAGCATTCGATTCAATTGATGTCGTATTGTAATTTTCAATGGCCAATGCAATGACCTACTTGCTTTACTTCATATGTGCTTGCAGTAGGTAGGTAACAGTCGCGTCTCCCCCCTCTCTGCGGGGGCAGCCCGCTGGTGCGTGCTACGGGGGCACCAGCACTAGCATTGCACAGGCTCCCTCTGCTGACCGATAGGGACGGCTCAGTTCTCCCGGCTGTCCCTATCCCCTCTCCTGGCACGTCCGGACATCCGCCCGGGAAATATCGTGGAAGGAGGCTTCGGCTGTATCACCATAATATTCCCCAATATGGGTGATGAGGGAGAACCGCAGGGGGTTTAGTGGGTATGCCTTTGCCTGGCTTCTCTTTGGGAGATGCCTCCCGCCAAAGGAGAGCCCCACATAACCCGGCCGCTTCCCGGTGGCCTGGTATGCATAAGGTAGTCGGCTCATCTCTTGAGCCGGCGGCATTCCCCCTGCGTAACCAAAAAAAAGGTAGGTAACAGTATTTCTGTTACGTTATGGGCGCTTGCTCTATTGCATTGAAGATGATGATGATGATTTGTCCGCCATTTTGTTTAATCCATAGAGCGGCCATTAAAACCTACAAAAAACATAAATTACATTAAAATACATTGCAATATTCCTAGGTAAAACCTTCTATACTATCAATACTTAGTTTTCAATCTTCAGAAGTATGATACAAAGGTTTATTTCAAAGGTTTTTGCTAGCTTACGAGTTCTTTCGTGTAGTACCGATAAATTCAAAGAGTAACAGTCAGCCATGAACTTTTCCTTAAAGGAGCTTTAACTACGAATACCTACCTGTGTAGTTATGACGCCATGAAGAGTCATTTGTACAGAATCAAGTTTGCCTCATTGCGAAATCCAAAAAACGTAGCTTTATAACCGACTTCAAAAAAGCAGGAGGTTCTATGTTCGACTATATGTTTTTTTTATTTATTTTTTTTTAATCAGCCTATATACTGTCCCACTGCAGGGCAAAGGCCACCATCATAGAAATCAAGTTATCGCTACTATGATGGGATTAGGCTTAATTACCACGCTTGCCAAATGCGGATTGTTTATCACAAACCCGAGCTATGTTTTTTTTATTTATGTTCACCGATTTCTCGGCCAATTCTTAACCGATTTGCACAATTCTTTTTTTATTGGAAAGAACTCACTTCCAAGTTGGTCCCATTTTCATCATGTCAGGTTCTGATGAAGGAATCCCATAGAAATCGAAGGCAACCCTCAAATTTTATAAGCACATGAAATGTTTTTGTATTTTTTATCAAAACTGCACCAGTATTTACGCCTAATTTTATTATTTTTGTGGCTCAGATGATGATGGAGAGTCAATTCTTCAACGGCTACCGAAAAATGAGACACTAAAAAGCATGAAAAAAAAATCTACTAAAAAGTGTGAATTAATATTTTTCAACATACACTTCAAATATCATTTTATAACAGTACACTCGAGAAAGGGTGTTACCGAAATCGGCCCCTAATCCCTGTTGAATAATTGAATGAAGTATATTAGGTACGAGATAGTCTTGGGCGGCGACTTCGCTAACACCTTTTCTCGAGTGTATTGTTATAAAAGGTTATTTGGAGTGTTTCATACACATCAAATTCAGTGTTAAAAATATTATTTCACAATTTTTAGTTCGTGTTTTTTGAAGACGGTTTTAGTAGATTTTTTTTTCAAGCTTTATAGTGTCTCATTTTTTGGTAGCCTTCCCCCTCCTCCCTCCTCCCTCAGCTCCCACCCCCGCCAACAACCATCGACCTAAATGTGAATACGGTATTGAAAGAGTTACCTTTTAACTCCTAACCGTTGAAGAGTTGGTTTTTTTAACGATCCGTTTGGATCAGAGGTAGTGAACGCTGCATCTGGTGCAAGTTCGATCCCCGCACAGTACAAACATTTGTGGCATGAACATGTCTGTTTGTATTGGTCTGGGTGTTTTCTATGTTATATAGGTATGTATTTATAAAATAAAAGTATTAAATTTAGATATTTGTAATTAAATGGTTCTGATATCCATTACACAGGTGCTTGAGCTACCTATCTCGAAGTCAGATCAATGTATGTGATGTTGCGAACTATTTATTATTTATTGATACTCGACTGTATATCTGTAATTTTAAATTTCAACTTTGAATCTAAAGCAAGTCAAAGTCCGCATCAATACCCGAGAAAATCGGTCGAGAAGTCATTAAAACTTACTTATCGTCTCCACAACACAATATTTGTATTCTGTACATGCAATGTGACAGACGCAAACAGCCAATAGGATTAAAGTAATGTGCATTTCCATTCCGAAGGCGATTTCTTCGTTGTCGCGTGATGTGAGGCCGGCTGGCCGCGATAATGATCTAGGAGAACTATGATGACATTTATATTTACTTGCAGGAAGGATGTACATGTAGGTTAAGAAACTAAAGATAATAAATAAAAATCTAAATTTAAGTAGATAGATCCTCCTCCTTCCACTCTTGACAGAGTAGTTGTTGTTGACGGTGTAGCATTTTCGTGTGCTGATACGTCTCGCGCGATGTGTGTCCATTTGTTGCGGTCCACAGCGTCTCGGGAGTTTTGGACAGTGGATGTCTGTGTTACAGCCCCAATGAGGTCTGTCCAAAGTAGATAGATAGATACTCTTTATTATACAAAATTTTATAGAACTTAATGCTGCTGTATATGTACTAGCTTTCGAATGTTGCCCGAATAGTTATTTGTTTTTGTTCATCCCACAAGAACTTCGGGGTGAAAAATATTCGGAGCGCATTGGCGGAAGAATCTTCCTCCCGCACGCGCTCCGCCGCTTCTTTTCCTGCCACCACCACTCCTCCCCTGCCAGTATAGCTTCCATTATACTGCCAAGGGTGAGATCCTAAATTTAGATAGATAGATGATTTTCGAGTCCCTGAATGATGAGATCCGCAGGAGAACTAAGGTCACAGACATAGCCCAAAGGATTGCATGCCTCAAGTGGCAATGGGCAGGGCACATAGCGAGGAGAACTGACGGCCGTTGGGGCGGAAAGGTCCTCGAGTGGGGGCCACGTACAGGAAGTCGCAGCCGTGGCAGGCCCCCCACAAGGTGGACCGACGATCTGGTGAAGATCGCGGGAATCCATTGGATGCGCATTTGGCAAGCGTGGTGATTAAGCCTAATCCCATCAAAGTCGCGATAACTTGATTTCTATGTTGGAGGCCTTTGCCCTGCAGTGGGACAGTATATAGGTTGATACTTTATAGTGTGCAAACGAGTAGTTGCGTAGACGGCGGGCAAGTACCTATGTAAATATTTTTAAATATTCGACTCATTAGTATGGTTGCAACAGTGGAATTTAAAAAGCCTTTTCTGTACAACAAACAATGTGAAGTACCTACGCAGGTATAAGTGAAAGTTAAAAATGCTTTTGTGTCAAACAAAATATTTAGGTACCACAACCAGCACCCATGAAACATAAATGGTAGATATAATAAGTTATAATAACATAACATCATCTCATCATCATCATCATTTCGGCCAATAGACGTCCACTGCTGGACATAGGCCTCCCCTAATGTTCTCCACACCGATCGGTCCTGTGCCGCCCGCATGATGATTTATTCTTAGGTCCATGATATTTGTAATACAGGTATTACTTTAAATAACCTTCAGAGATCCGATGCTGAGATGATGCTGTAATCACTGAGCTGTCAAAAGCGTTAGTAAATTGACCATGCTTCGCTATGAGCCAACAACATCCGGATCCCACCTGAAGACTGTCAAAGAACTTTTATCTTTAAGCAGTTCATGATGTTCTAAACATCACTTCTCTCATTCCAGGCACGGTGAACAATGGCGCAAGTTCCGCTCCAAGGTCCAGAGGCCGATCCTGCAGCCGCAGACGGTGAAGAAGTACGTGGCCCCCATCGAGCTGGTCACCGAAGACTTCATCAAGTACATGGAAGAGGCAAGAGACGAGAACGGAGACCTGCCGCATGAGTTTGACAATGATATTCATCGGTGGTCTTTGGAATGTGAGTGCTGACACTGATAATGGGAAGCTATTAATTTTCGGTTGTTTATAGAAATGACGGCAAAAAATTCAATGAGGGGAAACATTTGTTGGCAGCGATTATGTTGGCGAAACTTTTATGGAAGAAAATATTGTCAACAATTTTATTAATGTTATAGGCAACTGTTGTTCAAACATTCTGAGTCAAATGACTTGGTGAAAGGAAACGGATCAAAATACTTATTTTCAATGAACAGGATTTACTATTTTAATGAATTTGTTCAGTGATTATTTATAATTGGAACGTTAATGGCGGGAATATCAAGGGAAATTGATCATATTTTCACATTTATGAACCGATACATTATTAATTGAAGCCGTGTGGTCCCCGGCAGAGTAGAATAGGCCACCCTCACTCTTACCGAGGTGTCGTAAAAGGCGACTAAGGTAAAGCTGCTGGCATGATCTTCAGCACCCAGAGAAGGAAAACTCTGCATTTATATCAAAACCCTCGCCAGCCCGTCTGCCAAGCGTGGTGAGTATGGCAATTACCCTTCATGTGATTGAGGGAGGCCCGTGCCCGAGGGAGCAGTGGGGACTTAAATGGGCTGAAGATGACGATGATGATGACATTATTAATTTTATTTCCGTGTTTAGCATTTTTTCGCAATGCAGTATGCATTATTTACTAATTTTCTAAATCTGCATTCGATCTTTCCACATGGTCAGTACCGATCGTTTTTAACGTCTCCCTCTTCATCCTGGCGTGTACTTCCGGGTACAATGGCGTACCCCGTGCGTCCAAAGCTGTTGCTCTGGGGCCCGGGGTACGCTTAGACCATGATTCAGGATTTGGGGAGTCTGGTAATTACAATGTTGCGACTATTGTCTGACCGTTTAACAGCAACCAGACTAATTCCAGAGACTATCTGTTACGTGCAGGTTTCCTCAGGATGTTTTCCCTCACCTCCGATTTAATGGTAGAAATACGCACATAAATTTGTACAACCCCTAAATGGTGCTTTCTAAACCGTTGAGCTACCATCGATCGTTTTAATTTCCATTTTAATATTTTTCCAGGTATCGGCCGAGTAGCCTTAGACACTCGGCTGGGCTGTCTGAAGTCAGGTCTCGGCAGCGACTCGGAGCCTCAGCGCATCATCGACGCGGCCAAGTACGCGTTAAGAAACGTGGCGGTCCTCGAGCTGAAGGCCCCCTACTGGCGGTACATCCCCACCCCGCTGTGGACCAAATACGTCAACAATATGAACTTCTTCGTTGAGTAAGTAGATAATCTTAACTTTTATTTCCCTTCTCGATATTGAAAGAGGAAAAAAAAGAAAATACATTAATTGACCATCACAACCGTCTGCTCGTGATAAGTGGCACATCACATAAAAAAAACAACAAAGAGAAAATGAATAAAGTAGGCATAACACGACTCAGATACAAAGAGAAGAGATTATGTGGTTGTGTGTGGTCAATCAGATCCCGACCTCAGCATTTGATGCTTCGGCATTATCTGGGGTGCAGCAGCAGCTCTGGTATTTTGGAGGGACCTGTATTATTATATGGCACCACCAAATAAATATCATTCATTCATTCATTCATTCATTCACCTCTCCTTCCTCTACTATCAAATGTTGGTCTGTTGTTAGTTGGTTTGTTGATCGTTGGTGGTTGTCTGATTGAAATCGCTTCTAATATTATACATATAAGTTTTTGTAACAGTTCACTGCTGGATTTACATTAAATTTATCACTAAATCACACTTTCATATTTATAGGCCTCTGAGGTCAGTATGTTTGTATGAAAATTAGGTCCTGGGTCGATTTGGTTGTTTGCGAGTGTGTGCCATAACAACAGTTGAAGCGAAGTCCAAGGATTCTATAAAAGACTTCAATCGCAAATAAACAACAGTAATTGGCAGTTCTTGACTTACGGAAATAATTTGTATTTTTTGTTTTTTACAGACTCTGCTCCCGCTATATCAACGAGGCCCTGGAGAGGCTGAAGACGAAGAAGGTGACCTCAGAAAATGACCTGTCTCTATTAGAACGAGTGCTTCAGAGCGAGGGAGACCCCAAAATAGCTACCATCATGGCATTGGACCTCATTCTAGTGGGAATTGATACGGTAATTTGAATATTTTTCACAAAGAACTGAACCTCTGTTTTTTTTTATGATAGAACCGATCGTTTCTAGTCTAAGTAACAGCATTTAGTGGCGAAGAATAATAAGTTAATACTTACGGAGAACTAGTAAGCAGTTAAAGAGACAGTGCGAAAGCTATGCGTCGGCTCGGCTTAGTGACATCACGGCCTCAAAGGAAACGGTTTTTGTATTGAGACCCATTTTGAGAAGAAGGGATATGGTTGGCAGCGCACTTGTGACTCCACTGATGGTGCAGATATCTAGAAGCGGTGGCAATCGCTTGCCGTCGAGTTATCCATGTTCCACCATCTTTAAGATACATTTTCATACCCAGATAATTTCATGATGAATAAAGTGGAACTATGGCTGCTTATCTATAATGTACTCGTACAAACCTGAATGTTAAATTTAGTCTTGAGTTCATGATAACTTATTTATGTTCCAGATATCAATGGCGGTCTGCTCAATCCTCTACCAGACGACGCAGCGGCTGAAACAGCAGGAGAAGATGGCGGAAGAAATTAGGAGGGTCCTCCCTGACCCGAGCAAACCCTTGACTTACGCTGATTTGGACAAACTTCACTATACCAAAGCCTTCGTTAGAGAAGTATTTAGGTAGGTTTTTAAAATGGGTATTACTACCTACGTATGTTTTTTTACCACAATCTCAGCTGATGGAAACTGATGATAAGGGCTAGAATGTAACGCGTTTGCCTAGAAGATGGCTATTCATGTCCAAACAGATGTCTACAGTCCGAAAAAACAGACCTCGGTAATGAGTTCGATTCAATTAGCTGTCCGCATTATGAATCTGGAAACGAATCGCTTCGTACGGACAAGGGGTATGTAACAACGTATGGTTGAAACCACACGTCGCGGCGTGTCGTCCGGTGATGGTATTGGCTAGTGTGGGCCTTTTTGGGAGGATGAGTAGGTAGTAGGATGGCCAAATTTATTTTGGCCATGGACTAGAGGAAGCCGTGAACAGAAGTCCGCCAGGACTTCTGTTCCGGGGATGTTCGCGGTGCTTAGTTCCTGCCATTTTTCCGTTACCCTTCTACTCTAGGAGCAGCCCCAGGGGGTTTTAGTGGGTATGCCTCTGCACGGCCTCTGGTTAGCAGAAGTCGAACTCAGAGGAGAGCCCCATACTATGGGGGGCCTAAGGCCGCACCGCTGATTACCGGCAGCGACCCTGCCATCTCAGCCCACCCAGCGGCATTTCCCTCTGGAAAACAAAAAAAAAAAAGAGTAGGTACCTTTGTAGGTCATGGCGCTGGTTTTATGTGAATTTTTGACATTACAGCATATATCAAGCGTATTAGGTATGCGTTATTAACTAAGTAGCGTCAGTTTTAGGTACTATATATTTTGACACTATTTAAATCAACAACATTATAAACCGATCAGTATGATTGTATGACCGGGTTTTATTTTTATTTATTTTTTTTTCCAGGATGTATTCAACAGTTATTGGAAATGGCAGAACATTGCAAGAAGACGACGTCATTTGTGGTTATCATATTCCGAAAGGGGTAAGGATTTTTGTTCAAACTCATGTTTAAGTAGGTAGTATTAGCACTACTGGGGAGATGACCGTAATCACCACCTATGTCGCTATGTGAGGAAACGTAGAGAACTCCTTGCAGCACAATGTCAGTCCATCGATTCGAAAAATGAAAACCAAATACTATTCGTACTGTGAAACAGTGGAATCAGCTGCCTGAAGAGGTGTTCCCTAGAGGCTACAATTTGGGGGTTTTCAAAGCGCGAGTGAATAGGTATCTAGGTAATCGTGCTACATCTTAGACCATATTATCACTTAGCATCAGGTGAAATATGGTCAAACGCTACAGTAAAAAAAATTATCAATTAAGATTGGGTTTAATCTCAAAAATATAATTAACCATTCCATACCAATAGGGTATACGACTAAGTTCAAGATTTTACAAAATATAAATATTTTGTCAAAATGTAGGTCAATATGTGCCAAAGGCAAAAATTCTCAATTAAAAATATAACGTCTAGCCGGTTTTATGGTCATTCAAAGATTCATGGGCAAGTCCATTTTAAAATTATGAAATTATTAAAAAATAATTATACCATTGAATAACCCATACAATTTGCACCAATTATAATAATTATTATAATAGAACCATTGACATAAACGAAACATTTGTAATAGCTACCATACAAAATTCAAATGAAATGCATACAAAATACTTAAGTGTGACGTCACATCTAAGTAGCCATTTGTATGGAGCGTTTTGGGTTTGCCCAAAATAATGTGATTTTAAAGTTGTGATATCTCAGGTAGTTTAAATGAGAATCAAGTGATTCTTTCAACGATGTTTCTATCATTGAGAGGTCTTTTGATTGCAAAATTAAAAAAAAAGTAGTCGTATACCGTATTGCATCAATCAACTGATTGCTAAGTATGTACTCAACCTTATGTGTATCCAATCATATTGTATATAAACGAATACTCTGTTAATAAACAACAGTATTTAATCGATATTCAATTGTCCTTGCGGAAAAATGTTTTTTTTATTACTATAATCGGGAGAATGATTTTTTTGGGTATAGAATTTTTTTGCAGTTTATTCATAAGTAAATAATGCACTTAATTTTTTTTCGGTGGTGGGACTCGAACCCACGATCTTTTGCTAACCGGGCAAATGCTTTACCGACTAAGCTACCGGAGACCTTGGTATGTCGACGAATTTTGTAAGTGCTTTTTGCTTCGCCGTAAGTCGACATTAGTTTCATCAATATTTGAATGTACTTACAGATATCCAGTGGAAATATTGATACAAATATTTTACCACTAGTTAAGAAGAAACTGCTTTATAAATATGAATTTTCAAAAACATTTTTGGAATAAAAAATTAAGTGCATTATTTATAATCAGGAGACCTAATCCAGGGGAAAGCGTGGTTTAAATGTTGAAGCGCACTTTCCACTCCACTGGGGTTACCATAGTAAATGATTGCCGATCAAGTGATCTATCAACTCATCTGCCAACTATCACATAAAAATATCATGTCCGCCTACCTAGGTAGATATTTCGGCTATCTTAGCTAACTTTTTCCTGTGATGATAACTGTCCAAATGTTTCCAGGTTCAAGTAGTTTTCCCGACGATAGTGACGGGTAACATGGAGCAGTTCGTCTCCTCGCCTGCCGAGTTCAAGCCTGAGCGGTGGCTGCAAAGTGACGGGAAGCTGCACCCATTCGCCTCTCTGCCCTACGGGTTCGGCGCCCGCATCTGTCTTGGCAGGCGCTTTGCAGACCTGGAGATACAAGTCCTACTAGCTAAGGTATGAACCATAATAAATTATTTTTGAAGGAGGATAACGCTTCGATCATATTTATTAGGTACAATAGTTATTTACAGCATGTTTACAGTCAGCTTCATTTTTTATCATTTACATCCCGAAAACCTTTTAATAGGTATCGTGACGTGAATGAAGTCCATTTAGCATGTTGAGTAGAGCAACAAAATAAGCGAAAAAAATATCATGTGTTCCATACAAAATTGACTGGCAATAATGTACGGAATAGCTGATTTTTTCACGGTACCTATTATGAGGTTTTCGGGATGTAAACGATAAAAAAACGGTGTATTAGCATTCAAACCTAGCATAAATATATGAGCATTTGACAAAAGTAAATTTAGGCGTGTACTTTTATTTGCTGTCATTTGTTCTCGAACAAAAAATTATAATGCACCTTCGCTTATGAAATGCTCTGATATTTATGGTAGTATGGACGCTAAAATATTTTTGAAACTGCCTGTACTAATATTTCCTCTAGGGGCAATTTTATAAGTTAAAAATGTGAAAGTGTCCGAAATTCCCAGCCGCTTAGGAATATTTGTGTGATCTACGGGCCTTTCTGGGTTTTAACTTCCGTCCTCACGATTGGTGGGAGCTTTCGCATGAGCACTAGTCTCATGACACATGTCAGCCAATCTCGGCTTAATACACACCAGAGCAGTTAAGCACACACACTTTGGGCTTTTATTTGCTGCTATTGAGCATTTGACTTCTTCAATTTATTCATTATTATGGCTTGCGAAGAGAAGTTTCACCCCTTGGTCTCCTTACCTCAATCTTCCCACACACTCTGCTTCGTTCCTCGGTCTAGGTAGGCGTTCCGCTAGATCTGCAATTCACATGTATGAATAGATCTGGCATATTGTTATCTTAAAACTAAAATCTGGATTTTACACTCATGATCGATAGCTGGAACGTCTCGTGAATCTCAGTCCCTTTCCCTTTCTCCCTTATGGGCTAGACTTTCGCATCTGCCTCTAAAAGATCTTCGTAGATGATATGGTATTGATTAATTATTTTGCACTTCCAGTTGCTCCGGAGATATCGTCTGGAATATCACCACGAGCCCCTGGACTACGCGGTCACCTTCATGTACGCGCCCGACGGACCACTACGCCTGCGCATGATAGAGCGATAATCGCTCTTATTTGCTTATCATTAGAGCACAAATTACAATTTATTATTATGTTTATATAAATAGTTTAAGGTAATGCTAAGTACGGAAATTGTGTGTTAAATCTATAGTTTAATGGTATCTACTCATATAAGGTAATTATCAAATTATAAGTTTTATACTTTGTGAATATTTTAAGTTCAAAATGCTTTCATTTTAAAGTAACTTATTTATATAGGTACCTTTCAGTTTACATGATAATATTATAGGTGAATATTATGAAATAACGAAAATGTAATAAGTAGCTAATGGAAAACTTATTAATTTTTAATAAGTTTTCCATTAGCACCCATTATTATGTACGAGTTATGACGTAATGTAAACTTATTTTGTGTAAATAAATGTTTATCGTCTTAGTGTTTGGTCTGAAAACTTCCCTACATGTTATAAAAAATATAAAATCAGCATAAAGTATCAGCCTTTATACTGTCCCACTGCAGGGCAATGGCCTCCATCATAGAAATCAAGTTGTCGCTACTATGATGGGATTAGGCTTAATATGCCTAGTTTTTTGAAGTTGTGTACAATTTTGTGCAACAAAGAATATCTATCTATTTATAAGTACCAAAAGCAAAATTTTCTGTTATTCCCGAGCCCCTAGTATAAGTTATAACGAACGTACTAAGCGTTACTAGATTAATTATTTTTTTAAAAGTCGGGCACCTGGTGTTGTGGTTGATTAAGTACTTACCATCAGAGAACCCTCCACTCGTGTGCCCTTCTTTTTCATCTTAGTGTTTTGTCTCGGTTATATCCGAAGCAATCGCTTCAGAGCTCGTGGTCAGCTTAACTACTGCAACTCTCCCTTTTCGAAGGGTTTTGAGTATCCATAGTGGTCATTTTGTTGACACGCGTATCACACATCGCGTAACACTTTTTGGGTTTACCCCTTCTACCAAGATCCGGCGGTGGTAGCATGGTCAGACATTTATTTCCATATCTATCCGGTTTTTCGCAGGATATGACCGTACAGTTTTATCAATTTTATAAGTTACACCAATGTACCTGCGCAGAAGTCAGGATTGCAAGCCTCAAGTGGCAATGGGCAGGGCAAATAGCGAGGAGAACAGACGGTCGTTGGGGCGGAAAGTTCCTCGAGTGGAGGCCACGTACAGGAAATCGCAGTCGTGGCAGGCCCCCCACAAGGTGGACCGACGATCTGGTGAAGGTAGCGGGAATCCATTTGATGCGGGCGGCACAGGACCGATCTGTGTAGATAACATTAGGGAAGGCCTATGTCTAGCAGGGAGATTATATTGGCTAAAATGATGATGATGAGAGAGAGGATAGTTATGCTTACGAACGATAGAGGGAGCTCTTCAGTTTTCATACAAATTGTTTACGTATACGCTACGATTCTTCGAAAATTTCGTGCTAGCCCTGCAGTTTGTGGACCTATGTAGTAAGAAAATTTATTATTTTAAATATTAATTTAAAAAAATATATTATTTTGGACATCATCATTATATGCACTGCCTGGTTATTTGTACCCTTTTGTTTTTTTCTTTACTTTGTTTTTTTTCTGTATTATTTTTTTTTGTTCTTTTGTAACTGATATGTACAAAGTAAAGAGAGTTCGTCGGAATCTTTGATATTTAATGTCAGTTAGTGTATTTATGCTGTGGCTGTGCTGTCAGCAGACGGTTTACTTGATGGTAAAAGATTGCCTCCTACCATAGACATTTGTGACAATGTAGGTACTTTTCGGCCTGAATGGGTCGGCTCAAAAACGGCGTGAAGCAGGACTGTGATGTGATTCGATGTTTTAGCGAGGGTGCCGGAGGCCTAATCCGGGTAAAAGGGGGGTTAAAGATTGGCAGCGCACTTGTGACTCCACTGGTGTCACGGGTGTCCATGGGAGTCGGCAATCGCTTTCCATCAGGTGATCCGTTTGCTCGTCTAGTACTAAAAACTAAAAAAAATGCGCTGCAAATTTTTTCCATCCCTCCGGATTCGGCCCCCGGTCGTCACTCATTTGGCGAAACACTGCGCAGGCGCTGCTGCTTTCAGGCCGTGGTATAACTCCGGTTGAGCCGGCCTATTTATGCCCTAGACTGTGACTCTACCTAGGTACTAAGTTGTGGGTAAGTACTACAGCCCTGTGGTCCCCGGCAGAGTAGAATAGGCCACCCTCACTCTTACCGAGGTGTCGTAAAAGGCGATTATGGTAAAGTTGCTGGCATGATCATCAGCACCCAGAGAAGGAAAACTCTGCATTCATACTAAAACCCTCGCCAACCCGTCTGCCAAGCGTGGTGAGTATAGCAATTACCCCTCATGTGATTGAGGGAGGCCCGTGCCCCAGCAGTGGGGACTTAAATGGGCTGACGATGACTACATGGAAATGATAAAACGCCTACTATGAATTGATGTGCAAAGTTCTTTATAAGTACTTAGCAGGTTTTTCATAGCAGGTCACAGACCATTCGATTCTTTTTCGATATGCCTAGTTTTAAACCAAATATATATTCAAAGAATGTTGCCATACCGGTTACAATCTAATGTATCTTGTTCGTTTAATCTTAAAGGATCTAGATACCGAACTTGGTTGATTTTAAATCACTTGGACACATGTACCCAGGTACCTACGCGTTGATAACTAATATGTAAGAACTTTATTCATAAACCTTCTGTTAGCTACGCCTAGTGTCCCTAGGCTAAGGTCCTTAAAGCACTCCAATTAAATAAAACACACTTATTTTCACTTATTTCTTCTTCTTCTTCTTCTTTGCCTGTTCCCACTTTAGGTGGGGTCGGCTCTCCTTATCCTTCTGCGCCAGGACAATCTGACCGGGGTTGTCGGGTCAGGTAGTTGGGACTTCTTAACTAGGTTGACTGTACTGGTCCACCAGGTCAAGGGCGGCCGTCCCCTTCCTCTATTGCCTTCTGGGATTGCCAGTGCTTTCTGGACCACATGCTCGCTGTCTCTCCGCATGACTTATTTTCACTTATTTACACAACTTAACTTTAGGCAACTGTTTTATAATAGACAATATAGAAGATAGTATCAAAAGTAAAGAAATATAAAACATAGACACTATCAAAAAGGATGTTTGTGGCCGTCGCCAACACGTTCAATAAACCTTTGTTAGCTATAGAGCTTTTTTTTGGGTTGAATTCTTGCTTTGAAGGAAAGGCAAAGGGTACAGAGCCCATACAGCCATCGTTAGGTATAGAGCAGTTTTGACGTTTAAAACAAAAAAATATCATACAAAATTTTTGAATAAAGAATAGAAACTGCTTTATAATACCGTTTTATTTAACAAAGGTTTAATAAACATTTTATTCGGTAACTGCCTCGGTGGCGTAGTGGTCAGTGGGTCTTACTTTAAAGCGACGGCTGCGCAAGAGGTCCCGTGTTCGATCCCCGGGTCGGGCCAAAAAACGCTTTAGCATGAATGGGCCGGCTCGACCGAAGAGATACCACGGTCTCACAGAAAACCGGCAAGAAGCAGCAATGTGCTCTGTTTCGCTGCGTGAGTGACGGTACCGGAGGCCCAATCCGGGGGAAACGGGGTTTAAAGTTTGGCAGCGCACTTGTGGCTCTAATGGCGTCACGAGTGTCCATGGGCGGCGGCAATCGTTTACCATCAGGTGATCCGTCTGCTCGTTTGCCACCTATCACATAAAAAAAAGATAACTAATAAATAGTAAGGGCTTTATTCATAAACGTTCAATAAACCTTTGTTAGCTAAAACAGTCTTATAGAGCAGTTTTGATATTTGAAACAAAAAAAGTCAGATTTTTTAAAAAACAAGAATTATAATAGTAACTACTATGCTGGTATACTTAATTTGTAAAGTTTTCCTTTACTTTAAACCTCAGCTTTTCCATTATGACAGCATCTTGTAACCTATTCATACAGCTATCAAGATTTAAAGTAGGCAATTTAGTTAGGTGTGCCAATCTAACCACACCGTCAGACAATTTCCTCGGGAAGCCGCCGAGTTTCACATTTTCATACCAGTTTTACCAGTTGGTACGAGTAGTATCTATCTTGTTTTATGTATGTAGGTACACATACTTGATACCTAATAAGGACAAGATAGGGCCCACCCAGTACTCACACCCACATCCGCAGTACTCATAAATGTATCTAATATTTTAAATTTGAATGCCTCAATGGTAAGTGGGTCGCCCTTTAAAGCGACGGCTGCGACCGTGGGAGAGCCACGCTTCGGCATGAATAGGCCGGCTTGACCAGAGTGATAGCACGGCCTCAGAGAAAACCGGCGTGAAGCAGCACTGTGCTGCGTGAGTGAGGGCACCGGCGGCCCAATCTAGGGGAAAGGGGGTTTAGAGGTTGGCAGCGCACTTGTGACTACACTGGTGACACGAGTGTCCATCTCTTACGATCAGGTGATCCGTCTGTTCGGCTGCCACCTATCACTTAAAAGAAAGGTCTCGGGTTCGATCCCCGGGTCGACCCAAAAATTTGTACATAAGTTTTCGGTAAGAAATTCGTAGTGTCATCCCGGAGTCTGGAAGTCCCCTGCGTCTGGATGCACGTTAAGCCAACAGTCCTGCGTCCAATCCCCTCGGTCGTGTCACGCTCGTGTCCCATCGGAATTTGAGTGAAAGGGAATAGAGATCCCACTTGAGTTTGCGCACACACTTGAGCACTATGATATATTATATCCTGCGTACGTGGCTGATCATTGAGATTGGTCGCCGTAGCCGTAATCGGTTATTACTATTTTAAATAATTTGTATTTCAAATATGGTTAGATATAGGTTTGCTTGGAACTGTGTGATGTTGAATACTATGTCAAATATTTAACAGTTTTGCTTAAGTCCTGGGTTCGATTAATGGGTCGAGTAAAATGTATGTTTCGAATTTCTTGAACATTGCTCGGGTTGGTGATCACCAACCCGCATTGGGCAAGCGTGGTGATTAAGCCTAATCCCATCATAGTAGCGATGACTTGATTTCTATAAAGAGGTCTTTGTCCTGCAATGTAACAGTATATAGGCTGATAATTTACTTTGTATTGTTACTTCTAGGAAAAATATTACATAGGTGGGTATTGCTTACTTTTTAAAAAAATGTCTCCTATTCGCCACAATCAATATAAATTGGCTGCGTTTGTACCGTCGCGAGTCGCCTTAATGTATTCAATTTCGATCTTTCGTTGTTGCTAACCATCACCACATATGACCTCAGAAAAAAACCGGTAAATAGAGAACACAGGAGGCGCTACAACTGGTTGTAATAAAAAAAGGAGCAGACGAGTTCTACTCGTAAAAGAACATTCTCCGCATTTTTGTGTCCAATTTAAATCTAAAATGGCAAGCATATTTTGTGTAGGATGTCACTCTGTTTGATAAAAAAGATTGGTATATATTTTAGAAAACGAAAATTTCTAAATTAATTCGGATTTGTGTGTGTGGCCGTGTGGTCCCCGGCAGAGTAGAATAGGCCACCCTCACTCTCACCAAGGTGTCGTAAAAGGCGACTAAGGTAAGGCTGCTGGCATGATCATCAGCACCCAGAGAAGGAAAACTCTGCATTTATATCAAAACCCTCGCCAACCCGTCTGCCAAGCGTGGTGAGTATGGCAATTACCCCTCATGTGATTGAGGGAGGCCCGTGCCCCAGCAGTGGGGACTTAAATGGGCTGACGACGAGGTGTGCTGGGAGATAAGTAGTGCGTTTTAAAGAATTTTTGTATCTTTGGAAATTGAGCAGCTGTGTTGTCGGTTATATCAAGAGAAATCTGAACGGAGTTGAACCCTTACGGTGACGGGTAGGGTATACTAACGACGTCAATCGATTTTAATTTTAGCTACTAAACCGGATCTATTTAAACAATTTCGAGGTTACAACCTCTCGGCAAACATAGCGGAAAGGATTGCATGCCTCAAGTGGCAATCGGCAGGGCACATAGCGAGGAGAACAGACGGCCGTTGGGGCGGAAAGGTCCTCGAGTGGAGGCCACATACAGGAAGTCGCAGCCGTGGCAGGCCCCCCACAAGGTGGACCGACGATCTGGTAAAGATCGCAGGAATCCATTGGATGCGGGCGGCACAGGACCGATCGGTGTGGAGAACATTGGGGGAGACCTATGTCCAGCAGTGGTCATCTATTGGCTGATATGATGATGATGAACCTCTCGGCAAACACTTATACTATTTATTAAATAACCATGCACAAATGTTGGGTCCGTTTTTGCACGAGAAAAATAGATTACCACCTAAAGCGGCCGTTTTTAGCGTGAATCAATTTTTCGCGTACGCGTTGGACCCAACATTTGTGCATTGTTATTTAATAAATAGTATAAGTGTTTGCGGAGAGGTTGTAGCCCCGAAATTGTTTAAAATAGATCCGGTGTATGGCAATTACCCCTCATGTGATTGAGGGAGGCCCGTGCCACTGCTGGGGCACGGGCCTCCCTCAATCACATGAGGGGTAATTGCCATACTCACCACGCTTGGCAGACGGGTTGGCGAGGGTTTTGATATAAATGCAGAGTTTTCCTTCTCTGGGTGCTGATGATCATGCCAGCAGCTTTACCTTAGTCGCCTTTTACGACACCTCGGTAAGAGTGAGGGTGGCCTATTCTTCTCTGCCGGGGACCACACGGCACAGATCCGGTTTAGTAGCTAAAAATTAATATGGATTGGCGTCGCTAGTGTGCCCTACCCGTCGTCTTAATCGGCCGATCGGTGCTCTTACCAATTACTTAGAAACCTACTTATTAAAAGCTTACCGCGGGAGAGCCACGTTTAGACATGAAGGGGTCGGCTCGACATGAGTGATACCACGGCCTCACAGAAAACCGGCGTGAAGAAGCACTGTACTTTTCGCTGTGTGAGTGAGGGTACAGGAAGCCCAATCTGGAAGAAAGGGTGGTTTAAAGGTTGGCAGGACACTTGTTACTTCACTGGTGTCGCGCGTGTCCACGGGGGCGGCCATCACCAACAGGTAATCCGTCTGCTCGTCTGCCACCTATCACAAATAAGTTTCCTCTAGTTGTTAATACAGGTATACCATGTTTCTTTAACCATCGTACAAACTTCACGTGGATAACTATACCAAAAAAAAAATATTTTACCCAAAATTCTATGTCAAAATTTTAGTGTAAATAAAACTTGGCACACAAAGGAGTTTTCACATACCTACAAGGTATCCCATACATGGCATGGGTATTCAATGCTCTTGGATGCGTGCTTTAAATTTTTAATTACTTAATCTCAATTTTAAAAACACGTCATAATTTTAATGCCGACTTTTAATTGGATCACGTTTTAGAGCCCTGGTTTAGCCAGACCCACCCAGGAATAGCCAAAGGTGTCAAATCTCACCATCCAACATCTACTATCTCATCCGACGTTGAATATGTGTGTGTATGTAATGTATTATGTATGCAAAGCCTTTCTCTTCAAATCAAATCATCATCTCTCTCGCGTCTGCCACCCATAACATAAAATAAAATATCATCATTGTTGCATAGATGTGGGATGGTGAACGGTAGATGCATGCAAAGGAACGTGTATGAGTTCGATGTTTGAATTAGAATGCCGTGCGAGAGAGAGAGAGAGATGGGAGAAACGACGTATGGCGGACGATGTAAAGACGTGGAAGATGACGCTTTAACAAGATAGTTAATATAGAATAATTATACGAATCCCTGGCTTTATTTGAAACCTCATCACACATAGATCCATCGTAAGTTGTCAGGTCGTCACGCATGTAGGTATGAGTAAGTACCTATACTTTTTGTCCATAACGTTGCGTAACAACATCCACTTCGTGATCTTTAGAGGAATGTTCGTCGGCTCGTCACATTAGTTTGTTCGCTAAACAACCGTTCCGGATGCTTGCAGATTTACCTAAGGTGTCTTGTTCAAGTCATATGAGTAAGCGGGTTATTTTCATCATTTCAGCTATGAGACATCCACTGCTGGGTACGCCCATAGCCTCTTCAATTCCTCATAGAAATCTCTAAACTGATCCATCTTGTGCTGAGGGTCTCCTGTTATCTTCTCCAGGTCGTTGATCCATCTTTGTAGGGGTCTACCAGCGACTCTATTATATTTTTGACTCTGTTAATTTATTTAGGACCCTCAACCACAGATAATCTTGGTTTCTAAATTTATCAATAATGTAATCCAAAAGAATAATATTATTTTTCAATTGAAAAGTGGTGTAAGCGGAAGTCTTTAGCAACAGTTTTGGAAGAACATCAGCTTCTTTTTAATGATTGAGAGAATTGATTTTGGATGATGTAAATAACAGCATATTCTTTTAGCTTATAACTTGTACTAACAGCGAACATCTCATGCGTATCATTCTTATTGCAATTGACATAAAGATTAATTTCGAATAAGATGTCTCATGAACTTTTTTTGCAACAGCTTTTTGGTCAACAAAAAAAAACTTGAACTTCAAACAATCGTTTGGTTTGTTTGAGCAGTGTTGCCCGTATCAAGTCCCATTAGCAGGGGAAACTAATGAAAATTGTAACTAACGCAAATGTAGCAACGTATAGAATCCTTTTTTTTTATTTATTTGTATCTCGGTTGTGGGTCTTTTAAAAAGACTTCGCTAACAGCGCGACTGGCAGGATGGCGCATTCGGTAGTGACCCTGCCCTAATACGACAAAGGACGTGGGTTCGTGGGTTTTTTTAATTTAATTTTTTATTCAAAATCTACAGCTCTTAATAATATTTTCCCAAAAACTTAAATATAAGCAATAGCTACAGATAGTTCAATCCACGAAGACGCGCCCCACCCTTTCTCATTATCATCGCTAACAAATTAGCAATGAGTGCTCACGCACTCTATGATAAATTGACAGAACGTCGCAGAGTAACTGAAAAGATGCTCTACTTGTTTTTTTTTGTGAGAAGTGTTCACTCACCCCTCATGCACCGCGAATGCCCTTGCCTAAAAGTGGTGGGACGCGTCTTCGTGACTTGAACTATCTGTAAGCATTTAAGTATAGGTACATTTGTAATTCCTCTGTTGTCAGATATCCGTAACAAAACGTAACACAAGTGCTGAAGCTACTTATTACGAAATATGTTCATACATTCTCTCATTATGTTGCATGAATGTTTAATATTTATTTTAGCTTGATTGTCCGTAAGAAAAAAAAATGCTATGATATTCTAATACTGTGCATTAGCACGGTTTAAATATCTGCACCACGCTAGGGCGTAAGCGCCAACGCAATCAAAAGAAACTTACCTTAAAGTGGATCATAAACTTGGCGATTTCAAGGCTTTTAAAATTTTCAGTTAGATGAGTATTTCTAAGAGTACCTAGGTTACTTTATAATTATAATGCTCGTAATAGAAATCTGATATAAAAATTATGATTCCCATATTTGGTGGTTGACGACGGGCAATGACTAATTTATCTAGCGCTCAGTCAGAATAGGAAAATGAGTCTGCAAGCTTATTATTATTTGAAAGGAATGGGGTGAGAACCTATTACAGCACCTCATGTAGCTCCAGTTCCAGGATAAACCCTAGAATGGAGCTGATGGGGATGCTTTTGATCTCGTCTGGCGAGATCATGTGTGCTCCTAGATTTCGGCTTCTGCAGCGGTGCAGCGCTATGCACACGCCGAGGACGTGGATAATCGTTTCCTCGTCCTCGCGACAGAACCTGCAGATTTTGGTATCTGAAAGGCCCGTGCAAGCTTAAGTGCCATGACAACCGTAGTTTGAGAAAACTCTTTTTACAACTTACCCCAGTTTCCCATACGTTTGTGTTTCTTTGCGTAAAAAGGTTAAATCTACATGAGCGTGTGTTGTATGTAACAGAACTGACCGCTTTTAAATAATGGTATCTAAACTTGTTGACTTTGGACAGACCTTAAAATATATCGCTGTAAATATATTCAAAGGTAAACATTGCTGGTCTCGGCTGAGTCGATTTGGCTGATTTTGGTTTTGAAATTTCCATGAAAAGTTAAACAGGTAACAAGAATTTAAGGTAAAATAAAAGGAAGGCGAAATTAATCTCCCTGTGTTCCACTAATTTATTATGGAATCCTGTAAGTATCTACGTGTAACAGTTTGTTCTCTACACTTTTGATTTCAAAGAAATAACAGGCACGCAAGATGTTACACGCGAGTGTTTTGCAAAGGTTAATGGGATAAACATAGGCATTAAGCCTATTTGCAAAACGTAGAGTTTCGGAGTGTAGCATTATAATTGTTTGATCTTTTTGACTTCCACAAATTATAAGCTAGTGCGGACGAGGGAAAGGCAAACTATTCGTGAAACGTTTTGGTCAAGTAGGGATTTCATTTGCATGGATCAGCTGAAATAGTTGAAACTTAGATATTTGATTAGTGTAAAGGACCAGTGCCGTGTGGCCGTGTGGTCCCCGGCAGAGTAGAATAGGCCACCCTCACTCTTACCGAGGTATCGTAAAAGGCGACTAAGGTAAAGCTGCTGGCATGATCATCAGCACCCAGAGAAGGAAAACTCTGCATTTATATCAAAACCCTCGCCAACCCGTCTGCCAAGCGTGGTGAGTATGGCAATTACCCCTCATGTGATTGAGGGAGGCCCGTGCCCCAGCGGTGGGGACTTAAATGGGCTGATGATGATGAAAGGACCATTAGGTCATGTGTTGCGCCAATCAAGTATTTTGAAGCTGGTGTATTTTACATAGACTTTATTTTCATAGTACTGTTCATGTTTTTTAATCCCTTTTTGATTTAGTAAAAATCTTGGTGCTTGCTCAGAAGAAACTTCATTACACTTAACATCATTAATGAGTATATAAAACACATATGTCTATGTCCACTAGCTCGGCGGTAAGTGAAAACATCGCGCGATCGGTTCGGAAATTATTCTGAATACTTTGGGTCATACGGTAGTCGTTTCATTACCAGACTGCTCAAATACTTTTTTTTTTGGTTTCGCAGGGGGAATGCCGCTGGTACAAGAGATGAGCCGACTACCTTTTGCATACCAGACCACCGGGGGGCGGCCGGGTTATGTGGGGCTCTCCTTTGGCCGGGGGCTTCTCCCAAAGAGAAGCCAGGCAAAGGCATACCCACTAAACCCCCTGCGGTTCTTCTTCATCGCCCATATTGGGCAGATGTCCGCCTATACGGCGGACTAGGCGGTTCCTCCCCCGGACGTGCCGGGACCTCTCCCGGGACCTATCCCCTCGGATAGGGACAGCCGGGAGAACTGAGCCGTCCCTATCGGGCAGTAAAGGGAGCCTGTGCAATGCTGGTGCTGGTGCCCCCGTACCACGCACCAGCGGGCTCCCTCCGCGGAGAGGGGGAGACGCGCATCTGCTCGGCGTCTCCTCCCTCCTCACCCTTCGGAGCGCGCTAGCGAGGGGATCTCGCTCTCGCTCGCGCTCCGCCGCCTCCTTCGCTACCATGACGTGCTCGCAGAAGGCAGCGAAGAGACTGCTCAAATACTGGATTATGGTCCCAGCAAACCCTAGGAGCCGAAGCGACAGCTTGGATGCAACTGGGAATCACACGCTAGGATACACTTTATTTCAGACCACAGAGTCCATAGGTGTTAGTAACAATATTAACTTACTTATAAACTATGTTAGCGTTATTGATAAAGTATTAAAACAAAGATAGATGGAAGTCGGCACACATCTACCCGCCTCTTATGGCGTGCAAGCCAAAAGACTGACGGCATATTTTTTTTACAGTAAAAGTAATCATATTATTAGTCTACATACATTTTGATGTACCTATTGTCACGGAGAGGCACGCTTGGGCATGAGTGTGCCGGCTCGACCGGAGTGATACCACGGACTCAGAAAAAACCGGCGTGAAGCAGCACTGTGTTTCGCTGCGTGAGTGAGACTAGCGAAGGCCCAATCAAAGGTTGGCAGCGCACTTGTGACTCCACTGGTGTTCCGGGTGTCCATTGGGCGGCGGCAATCGCTACCATCAGGTGATCCGTCTGCTCGTCTGCCACCTATCACATAAAAAACACTTATTATGTATCCGTGATGCAACCCTCAGCATGCATCGTGCAGTCATTGTGAAACTTCTACACGTAATTATGTTGTCGTCGGGGAAAAATTACGCATTTTATGTAGAAAATTACGCGAATGGTGCAATAACGTTTATGTGAGAAGACGAATTTTGAACATTAAACATAAAAAACCGGCCAAGTGCGAGTCGGACTCGCCCATGAAGGGTTCCGTAGCAGCAAGTAAGATATATGGAAGGTAAATTGCGGTTTACGGTTTAAAACGTATTAAAAAAACTACTCACTATATCTAGTTCAAACCAATTTTCGTTGTTAGTTTTAGTGATTATGTACATCATATATTTTTTTAGTTTTATAATTCATTTATTATAGAAGTTAGAGGGGAGGGGGGAGGACATAATTTACCACTTTGGGAGGGTCTCTTGCGCAAAGTATTGTGTTTAGAAAAAAATGATGTTGAAAACCTCAACATCATTTTTAAAGACCTATCCATAGATACCCAGACGTATAGGTTTGATGAAAACATTTTTTTTAAGTTTCAGTTTCAATTTGGAGACCTCCGTTTTTTGCCATTTGGCTACGGAACCCTAAAAAGTATGATTTTATAAGTCATGACATATGTAAGACCGAAAACACCGCTCGTAAAAAGTGCTTTTCCAGTTAGCCAATTTAGGTATAATAGCAGATGTTATGTATATTTTGTCGCTGCCTAAACTAGAAAATGCTATTCTAGCTATGAGTGAAAATCGCTTAGGTAATCTAAGTGAAATCAAAGTAATGTGGGTATCATCCTCTTTTCAAAAGTTTAAAAATCACTATGCCTTCCTGAAAAGTTACTTGGTGGATTTATCTGAATACTAAAATTTATGATAATAATTAATTATTTTGATAGTAAATATAAGTTCCTACCTAAGTAGATACTTGTCTAGGAAAATAATATTTTTGCTCCAAAGTTATATGAAAAATAAATACGAAGAACCACGTCAAAGATATTTTGTTTCTGTTTTCAAATAAGGGTTTTAAGACTTATGTAGAATGTACAGTGGCGGACACATCAAGCTATACAAAACTGTCAAATTTCTTCATTCCATTATAAACCTTATATTGTTACACATTGAGTTCGAAATCGATTGAGGAAATTTGACAGTTTTGTATAGCTTGACCTGTTCGCCACTGTACATATGTGTGATGAACCTTTTCAACTCAAAACGCTAGACATACCTGTTTGTTTACAATACCTCATTATATTCACAGATGTGATCGTAAACCAAAGTTACATGGCTCTATTTAGTGTGAATATTACTACTTACTCCATACAAAACCCCGGCTTATTTACTCAACTCTCGAGAACTTTTCGCACCTCACTAAAATTGCTTTGTTAAGTGTGAAGCGTGACTTGTAAACAGTTCATTCACATTCTTGTTCATTCTATGAATGAACTACGTGCATTCGCTCCGTATCACGAAAAAGAAAGTGTTTTTAGAGTTCCGCGCTCTAATTGGAAAAGCGGAACACTTGTGGAATTTGTTCTTTGTTTGTTATACTTTCAGTTTCTCACAAAAAAAATGTATGTATTGATACATAAATGGGAATCAGGACACATTTTGTGACCAATGATAACTTTGAGTAAGTATAATAGTTAATGAAGGTTTCGAAAATGTCAAGTGAAGTTATTATTATCTGATAACTCTTGATCTCTTCTTACGGCCGCACTCAAAGACGTCATTTAAGCTAATGTTCATTAACTTTAGTATCGGTAGTCTTTATGCGTATCAAAATAAGTGTCCATTTTTTTTAAGAAGCCAAGTTATTCAACGACTATGAGTGCGGCAGTTAGACTTGTGATCCATTTGTCTTATCAATATCAAATAATTATAGTAAATTTTTACTCATGTCTATTCGGAATGCCATCGCAATGAATTTACTAAGAGATTTCAGAATAACTCTGTATATTTTTTTAAATGACCAAATAGTCGCAAGCTCATCCATATATGCACCTTAAGATATGATTTCTTGAACTAGAGAGGCACAAAAGTGGTCACTAATTGGATATCAATAAAAACTATTATAGACCTTATCTACTCTTATAATTAAGAGTTATAAGAGTATAATAATAATAATATTCTCCGGCTGATTACGGCTACGGCGGCCAAGCTCAACGATCAGACACGTACGTTGGATATATTAAAGCGTTGCTCAAGTGTGTGCGCAAACACAAGTGCACTTTCTATTCCCTTACCCTCATAATCCAATAGGACACCTGAGTGACACGACCGGAGAGGGATCGGGCGCAGGACCAACGGCTTTCCGAGGCACGGTGATACAATACCGCTAACTTCCAGACTCCGGGCTGACACTAAGAATTTCTTATAATACATTTTTGGCCCGACCCGGGGATCGAACCCGGGGCCTCTTGCGTAGCCGTTAAAGTGTGTCCCACTAACGACTGCGCCACCGAAGCAGTTATAAGAGTAGAAACGGGCGAAATATATATTATTTTATGTGATAGGTGGCTGAAAACCTCACGGGTCACCTGATGGTAAGCGATTACCCTCGCCCATGGACACCAGCAACACTTGTGGCGTAACAAGTGCGCTGTCAATCTTTAAATCCCCCATTCCTTCGTATTTTTAATTTTGATTATAACTTGGTTTAATAGCTGCTGAACTCTCGCTACGCCTCTTTCAACGCGCACTTGGTTGGTTTTTTACAGTTCGTCTCTTTGGGTTCCTAACAATAAAAGTTGCTAATAGACTGAAAGTTATTAGCGGATGATTTGAATGTGCCCGCTGACTGATCGAAGTACGTGAGTATTGGGAACTAAGAGCGAAGAAGAAGAAGAGACCCGTCTATTGAAAGAATTGAGGATTTCCCGAGAGATTACAGTAGGAGGACTATAGTATATATAAATGAGGTTAAAGAAAGAACAGATAAGGTTTTTAAACGGGTCGCCCACATGATTAATAATGTAAGACCTGTGGATTTGCAGGAGTTCATGGGCTGGAGGCTAGAGACACACTTGTGTGCCACCGTATAAAAAAATAGAATAAGTTGTCTCACCCGAATGATTTCGATGGTGATTAAGGTTTTTTGGATTTTTTTATACTACGTCGGTGGTAAACAAGCCTACGGTATTCACAATTTTGAGAACTTATCCACTGAGCTGCACTCGCCCAAATACCTACTTAACCTTGTAATGTAATTCTTCTTACAATAATTAGGTAGGTATACCATCATTTTACCCGTCATAAGCCTTTATTAATAGCAAAATGGCTCTTATAAATTAAAACCACTTCAAAAGTATTCGCGTAAACCCATTTTAAAACTAATTCGCAAAAAGTAATTAAGACGCATAATTAACGGTTTATAAAGAAACATATAGGGCTAATTGTTTCCTATTTTAGTTTTGAATTAATAGTTAGTAAGTTCGTTTTTATGGTCCTTTCGTTGTAGCATGATATGGATGACAGATGTCAAAATCTATACATTTTTCACGTTACTCTCTTTCTAACGCATGATTCACGCATAACTCTGTTCTGCTGTCACCGATATCATGCCAAAGCGAAATGATCAAAGTAGTAAAATTGACTGGACTAATGACGCGCATTTGGTAGTGACCCTGCCTCATACGCCATAGCAGGCATAGTTATATTCCCACTCCCATGGTTAAAGATATGGGGCGAGCCAAACGTATTGGTGAGCTTGATATAAGGGACCCCAACAGGGTTACCAAACTTGACAATAACAAATTCGTTGAAAATACAAAATGCGTTAAAAATAACAAAATTTGTTGAAAATGAAAACTTGGTTAAAAATAACAAATACTTAAGCAATTCGTTGAAAGTAACAAATAATAAAGTTAAAAATAACAACTTTGTTAACAATAACAAATTAGTCAATAATAACCAATTTGTTAAATATAACAATTGTTAAAAATAACAACCGTGTTAAAAATATTTTTTAACTTTCTTACTAACTGTGTTTATAGTTAATTTATTTTAAACTGTTAAATGGTTTAAACTTTTTTAATGCCCACCACTATTGTAAAGGCATAATGCTGGTTAGTATAGTGTAGTCACTAAACTTGCCTCCACTCTCTGCATCAACGAAAGTCGGACGAACCATAAAACGATAACCGTTTGGTAGACGATATTTGCGTTATTCTTCGATTTACATGGACTGCCACGAAACTCAATATTACTCCAAAACAACCCGTTTGGATCTATGGTAGCGAACGCGGCCTCTGGTACAAGGGTTGCGGGTTCGATTCCCGCACAGTACAAACATTTGTGTGCATGAACATGTCTATTTGTATTGGTCTCGGCGTTTTCTATGTATTATGTATTTATCTGCCGTGTGGTCCCCGGCAGAGTAGAATAGGCCACCCTCACTCTTACCGAGGTGTCGTAAAAGGCGACTAAGGTAAAGCTGCTGGCATGATCATCAGCACCCAGAGAAGGAAAACTCAGCATTTATATGAAAACCCTCGCCAACCCGTCTGCCAAGCGTGGTGAGTATGGCAATTACCCCTCATGTGATTGAGGGAGGCCCGTGCCCCAGCAGTGGGGACTTAAATGGGCTGATGATGATGTATTTATAAAAGAAAAGTATTTGTAATTCCGCTGTTGGTTCTGATATCCGTGACACAGGTGCTTGAGCTACCTATCTCGGAGTCAGATCAATGTATGTGATGTTGTGAAATATTTATATTTGTATAAAAATGATATCATAATCTTAAAATATTCTAAATAAAATTTCTAAAAAATCTTCTATAAAGAATATAATTTTTGCGTGTACTTCGGAGTAATAAATTAGATTATTTGACGAAAGTCACATCTCGAAGAATCACTTATTAACCTAACAATGCCACGTCACGTTAAATTCACATAGTGACTGCGCAAGATGGTAGTCTAGGAATCATATTCGTACGTAAAATCAATAAAAATATTTTCCTAAAAGTTAAACATCACGGTTAGTCATCATCAGCCCATTTAAGTCCCCACTGCTGGGGCACGGGCCTCCCTCAATCACATAAGGGGTAATTGCCATACTCACCACGCTTGGCAGACGGGTTGGCGAGGGTTTTGATATAAATGCAGAGTTTTCCTTCTCTGAGTGCTTGTGATCATGCCAGCAGCTTTACCTTAGTCGCCTTTTACGACACCTCGGTAAGAGTGAGGGTGGCCTAGTCTACTCTGCCGGGACCACACGGCACGGATCTCACGGTTAGTGTTGTCATATTAATTTTAGCAACAATCACCTGTCATACATTTGAGACTTTCTTTAGGCAACGTCATCGCCAGTGGTTTTTATGCGTGGCATGAAATGCGATGTTGGACGAATATTCAAAAGCAAATTGATTATTCAACGGCTAATATGAATGGTTTGCATAATTCATTAACAGCATGAAAACGGCTGAAACTGGTTCCTTGCTGAACTAGATTTTTTAATTAATTACCTACAACCCATATGAAAAGTTTAGAAGCCTATTTACTAGAATACATTTTCAACTATAAGAAGTTGATGTGGTGGGTGTTAAGAAGAAGACAAAATATGTTATGAATAAAAAAAAACAAAATCACACAAAAAAGTTTATCAACGTGGGCTATCCACGCTTCGGCATGAATGGGCAGGTTCGGTCGGAGTGATACCATGGCCGCACAAAAAACCGGCGTGAAGCACCGCCTGTGTTGTATGAAGCTGGAACTGGCCAAATCAGCACTCTAAAAGTGGCCTATTAAACTGTGGCGTCACTCCAATATTTACTTTAGTTTTCCTTTACATTTAGACAACAGAATTTACCAACTTATTCGTATCGAAAAAATAATTAATGTACGCCACAGTCTTAGAAAAAAACTCATTGCGGGCTCATTTAAATTGTCATCAAAGTCAACCTTTTTATAGCAATATAGGCTTTAGTATAGCTAAGGATTCCAGACTTGTAAAAAATTATTCCAATAAGGGAGGATTTACATTAGTCGTTGTGGCTTATCGACCAATGTAAATGCCCCCTATTGCGATCTAAGTGACCGATAACTATGATTATGCAGGTGAATACGTGAATCAATCAACTGAGCGGAGACAGCACTTTCGATCTCATTGATCTCAGCAACGAGAGCTTAGAGTACTCACTATCTCTGCCGTAATGTACGGTATGTTTCCTATGTCTCACGGCATACGAAATATTTGCACAAAAGAGCAGTGAAGTGAAGTGTATGGAAATTAATAAAATTTGAATAAAATAAAATATTTATATCGATTTTCTTTTAAAAAATATTATTATATTTTTTAATAAAAAAAAAATTATGTGATAGGTGGCAGACGCGCAGTCGGATCACCCGACCCGATAAACTTTTGATCAAAAAATCTTACATTACTTACATTTAACATTTTACCTGAACTAGGATGACCTGTGTTTCAGGCTAAAAATAGGTCCTTTACTATAACAATAAATCATAACTTACATTTATAGTGCATATTCATTGGTCGACCAGTTTTGATCTGTCAGCAAAGCGAAACGCTGTCTCCGTATTTTCATTGGTCATTAGCGCCAGCAGCCAGGGTGCTCAAAAGACATACCATACGGGGGGAACGGGGAGGCTCCGCATTCGGGTTAGCGACTGATCTAGGGACCAAAAAAAAGGCGATCTTAGAGTGCTCATTATCGCTGCACTAATCTTCCAGTGCGGCTCCAATCTAAAGCGCATAGTTCAAACTAATAGCTCCTACCATAAATTTATGAGAAAAATTTAATGTTTATCGATAGACAAAGTTGAATGTCTGGATTTTTTTCGAAAGAAAATCTATTTAGGTAAAGTGAGTTCACTGAAGTTATCTTTTCAAAAGTGGACCCAACTATTTATTACCTACTTAACATAGCCAATAGTTTTTGAACTCGTCACTTTTATTTAATAATTATATTCGACCAAGAAAAGCCTCATCTTTTAAATGTAGTTATTTCCCAAAAAGTTTCAAATATGTAGTTATTTTACAATTCAACGACTTGTTAAGTCCCGCCCCGTTCGTATACATCGTAATTTTTTATATAAATTAATAGTATGTAGATTTAAAAAAATGAGGTTTTCGACGAGGGATGTATACGATAAAAAAATGACGGTGTATATCAGGTATTGCGTATCGGTCATTAACGTGTTATGTGTAGCTTTCGTCCCACGCGTCAATGGAAACGCATACGCAGAAACGTATCACGACGCGACGTTCGCAAATCGTTGCCGCGAAGCCGCTGTCAGTCACTGCGCGGCGTTCACAGGCACCATACAGGAATTGCCTGGTCTGTGGTGTGGTGATGCTCTGGTGAAGTGCTCAGTTCATTGTCGAAGTGCTGTTCGAAAAGGTTGGTTGTTATTCCTTTTTTCATTGGCGATATGATGATGCTCTAGGATTTTTGGAACCTGGTGGTAAGTGACAATACGAAGACGAAAATGAACTTCATCCGAATTCTTCAATCAACCGAAGTTGTTGTCATAATTAAATAATATATCAACAATATGGAACAATACACTTTTATGACTATAAGCAACTTGAAAAACTCTCGCAAGCTAAGCTTTTGAATTAGCGCCAATTCGACCAATCTTATTCCGATACTAAATTTTTGGTATAGCGCTGACATTCTATACAAATCTGACGCTATACCAAAGATTTATCCACGAATAAAAATTGGTGGTGAATCGCACCTTAGTGTATTAGCAAAAGAAAAATTAAAAAAGGTCTTCCTATTCCAGTGGAATAAAGTATTATTTTTTGGCTCCTTTAGCCGGCATACATTATTTTTGAATAAACCGGTTCTTAGCATTAAAAGGTTACCTCTTAAGTAGGTAGAGATACTCATAATATGGTAGATACTTAAGTAATAATTCATCATTACCTACTATTTGCTGTAAAGCATATTATCATAAGTAGATAGATAAATCATCAAATTAACACTAATCACAGAAAACCGACGTTAAGCACTGTGCTGTGTTTCGCTGCATGAGTGAGGGTACCCGAGGCCCAATCCGGGAGAAATGGGGATTTAAAGGTTGGCAGCGCACTTGTGACTCCACTGGTGTTGCGGGTGTCTATGGACGGGGGCAATAGCTTACCATTAGGCGATCTGTCTACCATTTATCACAAAAAAAAAACTAAGCTTATCACCATTACCAAATAAATTTCATTTTGAATACTAATGAATAGGATGCTATTTTATTCTTTTAATGACCAATCAATGAATACTATCTCATTTAAATTTAAGAGTTCACTCAATTTACTAAATTGTAAAATGAAAAAGAATCACGTTTTTTTAAATATGGACTCTATCCGAAGATAATTTCGCCAAAGTCAAGTAACTTATTGAGAATAAGTAGATAGTCAACAGTCGAAGTCAGGCAAAGTCACAGTCACGCAATAAAACGCCGGTGTTTTTCGTTTTATCGACCTACAGATTCCGCGGATATCACTCTAAAAGCAATCACGGGTTTTAAGACTCTATTAGGTCTAAGCAAGTTGTCACGAGACAACTCACTCGACACACAATAGCAGTGTTAAAAACGATACAATCCAACGATTCTTATTATTAGGATCACTTTGCAGCACTTCACTGCACAAATAAACACCAAATTTGTACACTAAAAACTTCTAGACACTAATTTAAAACCTTTGAATTGCATCGGCGCACGCCGCTTGTTTTAGCCCTACCCGCCGGATCTAAAGAATCACTTAATTTAATCTTCCCAGTCAAAGTATCATTTATAAAAATGACAGCTTAATTTTTTTTTAAAACTTTTTACAAATTGCTTAAGCCTATTAAAAACTCAATGATACTGGCTCTTCTAACTTGTTTTAGAATAAAACAGGCTATAACAGTTATGCCTAAAGGATATGAATATATCAAAGCGATAGGCTCATAAACGGTCTACCTATTAATCTACTTTTTAGATAAAAAAAATATAGGTTTAGATACAAAAAAAGTCTGGATTATGATGGTATTATTTAGGTTCGAAAGTTTAGTAAATAAATAAATATTTCACAACGTGACATACTTTGATCTGACTCCAAAATAGGTAGCTCAAGCACCTGTGCTACGGATATCAGAATCAACAGTGGGATTACAAATATTTGTTTACATTTAATACTTTTCTTTTGTAAATACATACTTATAATACATAAAAATACCTCAGACTAATACAAACAGACATGTTCATGCACACAAATGTTTGTACTGTGCGAGGATCGAAACGGCAACCCTTGCAGCAGAGGCAGCGTTCACTACCACTGCTCCAAACGGGACGTCCGCGTCATTCAAATATTGTCATAGTTCGTATTATGAATGTCGTTTTTTCAAATTAACCGTAGATTATGTAGCCATGAGATCAAAATGCAAAAATACACTTTCCCTGACTAATGGCAGTAGATTCTATGTCATTTGATGATCATGCTACAAGTTGATATTCAAAAAAATACAGTGTGTAAGTTTGTGATTTCTATTCTGCGTGGTTAACGTAGCTGCTACCGGTTGCATCATTATTAATTTATATGCCCTTTCAATCAAGCAAAACAAAGTATCCTTTTGTTAGGTTACTCCTTTATGTTTTACAGCCGTGTGGTCCCCGGCAGAGTAGAATAGGCCACCCTCACTCTTACCGAGGTGTCGTAAAAGGCGACTAAGGTAAAGCTGCTGGCATGATCATCAGCATCCAGAGAAGGAAAACTCTGCATTTATATCAAAACCCTCGCCAACCCGTCTGCCAAGCCTGGTGAGTATAACAATTACCCCTCATGTGATTGAGGGAGGCCCGTGCCCTGGCAGTGGGGACTTAAATGGGCTGACGATGATGATGATGATTATGTTTTACAAATATGTGTACGTACTATAAATATAAACTAATAGTTTTAGCTGCATGTTTAAAACCTAACTAATCAAAATAATACAGATCAATAGTTTATCTGAAATACAATGTATCAATATTCGACGCATCTGCGGATGACCATGGGCGGCCGTGCGATTTTAGAGCATGCTCAAAACTAGCATGCTTTGAGCATGAAAATAAGCATATGTAACTGTTAAACCTACTTGGGTTTCTATAAACAAAGTCTACATTCTGGTTTTAAGAAGACATCCTGTATGTCAGTCTGTTTGGTGTTCAATTGTCTGCTTACCAAAATATATGTCGTATGTAAATACAAAATATGCCTGTTTACTCTGCCCCTCTACCGATATAAACGCGCGATGCCCATAACCATTTATTTATATCGGTAGAGGGGCAAAGTAAACAGGCATATTTTGTATTTACAGTAACAATAGATTTAAGCTGACATTGCGACGATTCTAGCGCCGCCAATTGATTTGATTCTTTAATTACTAGATTTATTTTTATTTGATTTAATTTAACTACTGGATTGTGCCGTGCCGTGTGGTTCCGGCAGAGTAGAATAGGCCACCCTCACTCTTACCGAGGTGTCGTAAAAGGCGACTAAGGTAAAGCTGCTGGCATGATCATCAGCACCCAGAGAAGGAAAACTCTGCATTTATATCAAAACCCTCGCCAACCCGATTGAGGGAGGATGATTGAGCGAGGCCCGTGCCCCAGCAGTGGGGACTTAAATGGGCTGATGATGATGATGAACTACTGGATTTATTTTTATCACTTGCGTACCGGCGGTGACCATCTCTTACCATGTGACCTGCGATCTCGTTTGCAAACTCATAAATATTATAGTAATTGGGAATAAAAGGATACTGATGGCCTCATTTAAAGCACTCGTTACGACCTATCGGAGTGTCCCTCTCTTTTACATGCGCTGTGTGTCTCCTTTGTTTGGATGTGACAGGTATATTCTCGTTCGCTACGGGACGGCTTTAAATTAAGCCACCTGGGACGGATTTAAGAACATTACACCGTATTATTAACTAGGTACTACAAATCTGGAATTTGGAAAAGTCCTCGAGTGGAGGCCAAGTACAGGAAGTCGCAGCTGTGGCAGACCCCCCACAAGGTGGACCGACGATCTGGTGAAAATCGCGGGAATCCATTGGATGCGGGCGGCGCAGGACCGATCTGTGTGGAGATCATTGGGGGAGGCCTATGTCCAGCAGTGGACGTCTATTGGCTGAAATGATGATGATGATGACGACTACAAATCTAGGATGTTTAGGACCGAGCACATCACTAATAATAAGCAAGAAACAAGTGAGATCGATGAATGGGCCATTACATACTAGTTAAAGAGACAGAATCGCTTGAATAATGCATGAAGTGTGTAATATAACTAAACAGTTTGATAAATTGTTCAAACAAATCGTTGTTAAGAGCTCTACAGTAAAGAATCTTCAAGTCGGTTTGACGGAAGCCGTAAGTAGGTACTTGTACTTCGCTGAAGGAGTAACTTAAGTAAGGTAGTTTATTTATACACAATATCTGCAATGCTTTTACCAATTCACTTAAAGTGACGGGTAGGGTCAACTAGCGACGCCAATTGATTTTAATTGTTAGCAACTAAACCGGATATCGTTTAAACGATCTACGACTACGATCTCTCGGAAAACATTTATACTATTTATTTAATACTTAGACTTAACTTTTGGGTCTGTTTTTGTACTCGAAATTAGAATTACCGCCAAAAACGGCCACTTATGGTGTTAATCCAAATTTCGTACATTTCGTACATTTCAGACTCAAAAGTTAAGTATAAGTATAAAATAAATAGTATAAGTGTTTTCCGAGAGATAGTAGCATCGAAAATGTTTAAAAGATATCCGGTTTAGTAGCTAACAATTAAAATCGATTGCTGGCGCTAGTGGAGTATACCCTTCACCTTAATACAACATGTACACTTACAGTTTTAACATGGTTCAGCTTATTATTATTAGATAGAAATGGGGTGAGCCCTGCGTCTCATAGCCACTGCGACCAGTAGATGATCTATTGTGGCAGCCCAGTAACCTATTACAGCACCTCATTTAGCTCCAGTTCCAGGATAAACCCGAGAATGGAGCTGATGGGGGAGTTTTTGATCTCGTCTGCTGAGATCATGTATGCTCCTAGGTGCCGGCTTCTGCAGCGGTGCAGCGCTATGCACTCGCCGAGGACGTTGATAATCGTTTCCTCGTCCTCGCGACAGAACCTGCAGATTTTGGTATCGGATAGGCCCATGTTGTCAGGTGCTTGTTTAATTTGCAGTGCCCTGTGAGGGTCCGAATGAGTGCCCTAACATGTCCTCTACTCAGTTTTATTATTTCTACAGCTCGTCTCTGATCGATCGCCTGTATCTAACGCCTTAGACTGTTCTACTTCGAGGTAGTCTTTTCCAAAATTCAGTGCTTTGCTTATGCTCCCATTCTTTTAACTCGAACCTGACCATGCAGGCTGGAACGCCACTTATTGGTTCCGGTCCGAGTAGTGGCCGGTCTCAGTACTAATAAGTACCTAATATAAGTTTAGTATTAATAACTTCAGTATTTATTTGTTGCGATTAACGCAGTGTAGATTCTTCTTTTGTCCCTCGCTATGAAGTCATTTTACAAAGTTTCATCATCATTCTCATCATCATTTCAGCCAATGGAACGTCCACTGCTAGACATTTAGGCTCCCCCATTTTCTCCACACAGATCGTCCGGTGCCTCCCGCTCCAATGGATTCCCGCGAATCTTCACCAGGATCGTCGTTCCACATTGTAGGATGCCTGCCACGGCTGCGAGTTCCTGTACGTGGCCTCCCTCGAGGAACCCTTTCCGCCCCCACTTCCGTCTGTTCTCCTCGCTATGTGCCCTGCCCATTGCCACTTGAGCATGCAATCCTTTGGCTACGTCTGTGACCTTAGTTCTCCTGCGGATCTCACATTTCTGGATACGATCACGCAGGGATGACTCCGAGCATAGCGCCTCTCCATGCTCTCTGAGTGACTTTGAGCCTCCTAATCGGCACTTTTGTTAGCGGCGCACGTTTCGGTCCGTAATGTCAACACTGTCAGCAACACACGCATTAAAGACTTTCGTCTTGAGACACTGCGACATTTTTACAGTTACTGACTCAAATTTATGCATTTCTTTTGAATTCAAAGAACTGTATCACTCATTTAGTTCAATGAGTTCACTTGAATCGGTAATTCGATTATAGTTGATGACAATAAAGAACTGATTGAAGAAAAATTGAGTAAGTGACTAGAACTAGTACAATTTAACTACACACTTATGAACTAAACTAATGTTTAAGTACACAGTAAATGCTAGTTAGTACCTAACATTACTCCTATGCCTTCAATAGGTTTTACCTCACAGCAAACAAATATGACGATGAAACAATATGTGTACAAGTATTATTACTTAACCATAACTAATATTAGTACAAAGACTATTGTTTAATTAACCACTTTGTTTCTATTAGTTGTGTGTCTGTGATGGTGATTCATTTATCAGATTAGTTTCAATTTGTTGGTAAAGTAAGTTGTATCAAAGTATTCATTCATGGTAATATACTAAATGACCCTTCCGTATTTCCGGCTATAAAAAGTTAATCATGAATATAAATTTAAAAAATTTAAGGTATGATTCCGGTAACAAACATTTTTCCTTAAGAAAAATACTAATAGAGTTTAATGATTTCGAGTCCCAGATTGTTTATCAGAAGAACCACTCATTCGAAACAATTTTGTCGAAATTAATTATTTCTAAGGCTAGGGCGTTCTATATTCGTTTTAAAAGTAAACAAAACATAAGATGCACGATGAGCTAACCACATCACTTTTTACTCTATAGTATAGATTTAATAATTTAAAAATGAATGCATATTGTAAATGAAAATGAATTTATTATAGGGTATACAAAATAAATAAAAGTGACAAAAGTACATATTCAAAATGCTATTATGATATCCGTAACGTAACACGCGTGCTTGAACTACCTATCTCGGAGTCAGATCGACATAGGTATGTGATGTTGTGAAATATTATGATTATTATATTTAATTTAATACTGAATGGACATCCCAAGACAAACCACGGGTCCTTGAACCACCGGTTCCGCATTTAAATCGCAAGTCTACCGTACCGCTGGTTTCAAAACCGGTTCTTGATTTTGGAGGCTCTGTCTAACCTTGATCTCAGGCGCAAGCGTAATAAAATAAAAAGAATGTCCTCCAGCCGACATTGCTACACGTGTGTATCTTATAATGATTAATTAGCCCCGAGTTATTCGCCATTTTAACACGTGTGTTGCCTTGGTGGTGATACTCAAAATTAGAGAACATCTTATTATTTACGTGTCCAAAAAGGGAGACTTTTATAAATTATTTTGTTATGTTTTCGCCAACTGGATAAACTTAAGTTTTTTTGCTAAAAGTTATGTCCACTTGAAACCTCAGCCAATCATGGTATGGATGGTTGATCATTCTATTATGGAGATTTTGTTTATCTAAAGTACCAGGAAAGCAAAAATTTTGTGGAGGTCGGTCTTTCGCGACGTTACAAAATTTTTAATGTACCAAGAAAACAATTGATAAATTATGATGTGTGAAACTGATCGCTGATACGAGAAACATTTGCTTACTAATGGTGCTGACGGTTATTTTATTTAAAATTAGTATTTCGCTTGCAACTTTGCCTACATGAATTAAATGATACTTTAAAATATCTATGTAGTAATGAGATGTGTTCTCATAGTCAAATGTGCCTATGTTTCTTAAGAATAACTAACTGGTCAAATAGTTTCTGAAACTAATTTAGCAATTTGTACAGTGATAAATTACACTTCTTCTCTAATAGTGTTATTTATATAACTTTGTGAATATTAATTTAGATTCCTAATGAATGAGAAAGTAATTAAATTAAGCAAATGGTTCACGGTTCACTCGATCGTGAAAGCTTGACCCACGAATGTATCTTACATATTAATTTGCATCATAATGTTAGTATATATATATATATATATTAAACTGTTTCATTAAACTGTTAAATATTTTTATATTTTGTTTGCCTAGAAGATGCCTGTTCACTCTTGCTTTAAAGATGTCCAGATTGTAGTGGTCCGGAAAAACAGACCTTGGCAAGGAGTTCCATTCTTTAGCTGTCCGCATGAACGAACAATTTTAATTAATACAATGCAATATTCTTTTTTATAAAAAATATGATTATAATGGCAGTATGACATACAATGCTTATAATCAGTATCGCTTAGATAAATCGTAAACGTAAAATTATGAATTAAAATTATACATAAGAGGACAGGCGAGGAGATCAACATGTCAAGGAATCCTTATCATTTAAATAATCTTCTACTTTATGCCTTTCTGCATTAGGCAGTTTTTGACGTGAAACTTAATTCTCACAACATCTCATACGTTGACCTGATTCCATACTAAGTAGCTTAAGCACTTGTGTTACAGATATCAGACCACAGAGGAACACAAATATATACTTAAATACATATATTACACCCAGACACTGAACAAACACAAGTGTTCATCGCACGAATGTTTGTCCAGGGTGGGGATCGAACCCACGACCTTTGGCGTAAGAGGCAGGGTCACTACCAATTCCGCCATCCGGTCAGTCACTTAACCTTATGTAACTTAAACTTATGTACCGGTGAATCAATATTTTTTGGGGTAACTTACTAAACATTCTAATGCTCAATCATCATCATCATCAGCCCATTTAAGTCCCCACTGCTGGGGCACGGGCCTCCCTCAATCACATGAGGGGTAATTGCTATACTCACCAGGCTTGGCAGACGGGTTGGCGAGGGTTTTGATATAAATGCAGAGTTTTCCTTCTCTGGGTGCTGATGATCATGCCAGCAGCTTTACCTTAGTCGCCTTTTACGACACCTCAGTAAGAGTGAGGGTGGCCTATTCTACTCTGCCGGGGACCACACGGCGTTCCCACATATGAATTCCCAATTTTATGAAGTCTAACGGCCGCACTCAGAGACGTCATTTAAGCTAATGTTCATTAACTTTAGTGTCGGTAGTCTTTATGCGTATCAAAATAAGTGTCAATATTTTTTCTTAAGTAGCTAACTAAGTTAATAAACGACTCTGAGTGTGGCAGTTAGATACATAAATAATCATTGAAATTAAAATTTGTGATTGTTTCATCAAATCTCTTTATATAGTGAAAGGTTAGAACTATTACGAGTACGTCGCAAGGTAGTACACGTAAGCATTTTTTCAGAAAGAATTGTTCGCCAATGAAAGTGGCTGTTACTTTTACTGGTTGCGACCATGCACTTTGAGATTGAACAAAGCTATTGTTACTACTATTATAGTAGAGGTCGTTAAACTATCGATAAAGACTAATTTGTTGTATTGATTATGAGGACTTCTTTGAAATCATGAATGACGTCGTAAAATAGAAAGTCATTTCAACTGCGATACATAATCAAAAGAGCATAATAATTAGAAGCTTGATGCTATTGCTGTGGTTGCAAGGTTCATTGGCGCAACGGGTAGCTGCTTGAAGATTCATCGTTTTTTTATATCGTTGGTGAAATGTGACTCTTCCGAAATGCCATGGGACCAATATTTGTGTTTTTTCAGTCCAGACATTGAACATAATTCCTATTGTTATGAATCGCGAACTAAGAATAGGCCCGGAACAAAATTCGTGCCCTTTTAACATTGCGTGTTGGAACGGGATGAAAGAGCTTTAGTACGGTAGTAATTTTAAATCGCGATTTATAATAAGGTGGAATATGTATATGTCACGTCTAGTAATCCGATATTCGGGCGCTTATTTACCTAAACAAGATAGTATTCATATAGATTGGATACAACCGTTCTGATAAATATTTTCCGATTTTAACTTAACTGTAATACTTTTGTTGCACAAGTAGTTTAGGTAAAAAATAATTGTGATTTAAGTTCTTGATTCGACATGAGCTGTCGATAGTCTCATCAATATTATTTATTGTGGAAGGTGTGGGTTCGAGACCCGCCTGAACACGAGATGAAATTTTTAAGTGTGTTATTTACTTAAGAATAAATTGCAAAAGATTGATATAAAAAATATCAACTATTGTGATTTAAGATTTAATTTTGTACTAAATTTAAGGTATATATCATACATTTTGGGTTGTTTCATTTCCACGTGTAATTAAAAGTCTGATACGTCAGACCAAACCTGAAAACGATTTAAGTCGCAAATTTGATATTTATTTTTATCGAGACGGCAGGTACTCTATGTCCGTACTGTGTTGAAGATTAGGTGAATAAGCGCCCGGTTAATGTGTGATTTTTACCATTGTTTTAAAGTTGGTGAACTCGGCCTGTCGAGGACAGACCTCCTTGCCGCTTAGGCGCCCTTTATAGAATAGAAAAAGTATTTCTTTGACGTTTCTTCTTCTTCTGACGTTTCGGCCGATAACATGTAAATTTTCTGTATTTTTTTTATGATTTTATTTTGATAATATATTAATTTTACCCCCTTATCGGTGTCTCCTTTTCTGTCTGCCACACGGCCCTTAAGCTGCTTTAGTCTCTATTACAAAGGTTTTTATCATCTCCAACAAAATATCAGTACAATACAAAAAAGCAAATAAAATGTTCGTGCATTTCATGAATATTTTAATTAGATAACGTTTTTTAACAGTGAAGGTAAACTGCCTTAAATTAGTACGCATCTTTTTAGTTATGAATCTAAGGTAAATTCATTTCAACCTTGTAGAAGTTGTTCCGCGAAAAATACGTATCGTATACTTGCCTATGTAAGAAGAAATCATAGTACTAACACCTAGGTTTTAAGCTGTACCTACTTATACTAATATTATGGATCAAAGTTATCTTAAATATCTATTAATAAATATTAATTAATTAAAAATAAATGCACTTTGTTTTTCTCACTTTGTTTATTTGCGATTGTAATGTGTTGTGTGTATATTATAAATAAATAAAATAAAAATGAAAAGATTTTAATCTTTTCATTTAAATTTTTATTTATTTTTTATTTAATACCTATTATTATGAATTTCAGTGGAATGAAAATGCATGCTAATAGAAATTAAAATTCAATTATGCTATTTGTTTGATTGTTGCACGGAATTTAGAATTTTCAAAAAAACTAGATATAATTAAAATGATAATAATAAACATCTCATACGTTGACCTGATTCCGTACTAAGTAGCTTAAGCACTTGTGTTACAGATATCGGACAACAGAGGAACACAAATATATACTTAAATATATATATTACACCCAGACACTGAACAAACACAAGTGTTCATCGCACGAATGTTTGTCCAGGGTGGGGATCGAACCCACGACCTTTGGCGTAAGAGGCAGGGTCACTACCAATTGCGCCATCCGGTCAGTCAGTGAAAATGAGTTGATGTCCCCAATTCTTCATAAGTAGATATTCGTAGGTCTAGGTTAGGTAAAGGATTTATTATCCCAATTTCTAGCTTTAATGTTGTAATTGAGCAAAATGCAATGTGTATTAGATCTGTTTCTCAAGCACGCCTTACAAAATAATTAACTTCGAGCGGTGCTTTTTACAATAGTGGTAGAGCAAATAATAAATCTATTAAAAAATTATAATTTATTAAATGTTATAAGAACAAAGAATAATAATGACAAATAAACAATTGGTATTTGAATAATTAGATGATATTTTAATATCCTGTAAAAATTATAAATGAAAGATAAAATAACATAAATAACGCTTATTGATATCGTTTCTTTTTTATTAATAGGTCATATTAATTTGGTCAGCAAGATGAGGCATCGGCTGTGTAAGCTGCGGTGGCCGGCAGCAAACGCCACGGCAAGATACCTAACCACAACGACGCACAACTACCAGGCTTCAGAAAATGGACTGGAATTCGGTAAGAATAAATAAATAAATATTTCACAACTTCACATACATTGATTTGACTCCGAGATAGGTAGCTCAAGCACCTGTGTTACGGATATCAGATTCAACAGTGATTACAAATATATATATATAATACTTTTCGTTTGTAAATACATACTTATAATACATAGCAAACACCCAGACCAATACAAACAAACATGTTCATGCACACAAATGTTTGTACTGTGCGGGGACCGAACCCGCAACCCTTGTATTAGAGGCAGCGTTCACTACCACTGTTCCAATCGGGTCGTCAGAATAATAATAATAGGGGTTAAAAAAAATCTGCGAAAAAAAAACCGCCTTTAAAAAACCACGAACTAAAAAGTGTAAAATAATATGTTTAACATTTGATACACTTCAAATAACATTTTATAACAATACATTCGAGAAAAGGTGTTACCAAGGTCGGCGTCCAATACATTAATTAATGTAATTTAATACAGCATTCTATTATTCAACAAGAAAGGTCCTCAATTTTTCCAGGATCCCATCATCAGATCCTGGTATCCTGATCATGGTACTAATCCGGGACTATCTACTTTCCAACTAAAAAAGAATCATCTAAATCGGTTCAGAAATCGCAAAGTGATCGGCGAACAAACATAAAAAAATATATATTATATACATGTCGAATTGAGAACCTCCTTTTTTTAGTTGGTCAAAAAGTATGAAACGCCCTATCGGTCTAACGCCCTGTTAGTCTAATGCCCTGTTGGTCAAAAAGTATGTTTCGAATATTTCGAACTTAGCACATTCTAATATAGCTAGCATAGCCGCATTTGGCAAGCCTGGTTATTAAGCCTAATCCCATCATAGTAGCGATAACTTGATTTCTGTGATGGAGGCCTTTACCCTGCAGTAGGACAGTTTATAGGCTGATACTTCAATAAGTTACCATACTGTTATTTAATTTTGATTTCAGCCTACTTACACTTTATATCAACTAGAGATCAGATTGATATTGTATTTTTAATGCAAAAAAAGTCTTGCTCATGACTCTTTTTTTTTCTTGGCTGAATTGACGTTATTATCAATAATACCTTTTTAATTTAATCTGAAATGAATTTCCCATTTAAAACTGTGTTGTCTTTGTCTATGTGTACGTTTTGTTTTGTTATAGGTGGTGATTTCCCTAAAAAGAAAACTCAATTAATTAAAAAATCTACTCAAATCACCGGTCAATTCAATAACATACTGAATGTGTCTCTACTCACTTGACATTGGCAGAGTTGACTGCGTCTCTGACGTACAACACTACTAGCCATTAAAAAAAAAATCTGTGTTAAAACACAGTTAATTATGGATTAAATTCGATTCGATTAAAATCGACGTTCCGACCCAGCGGTAGATATTATGTATCTATTTTGACATTCATAAGTGTTATGTGTGGACCTAAATTGAATAAATATTTTTTTATCTTTTTACCTTTATCTTATTTTTTTATTAGTAGTAACAATTTGTTACTTTGCAAATTAAAGAAATATTACTATGGATAAAGAACTTCTAAGAAAATCGCCAAACAAAGCGTAGGTACATTTCATACTTAAATCGTGATTAAGAAACCGTGATGTACTTGAAGTCAGACGAATTATTAAGAATACTCCTTTATAGCGAGGACTCGAAGCTAAAACTAGCCTCTTTTACCTACCAAGAGCTCCAAGCTTGAAACATTAATTAAATTAAACTCACTTGGTTAATACATTAGGTTACCATGGATGTTTCCACTTTTATTCGTAATGTCGTAACATTGAAATATATATAAATAAGTAATACATATAGAAAGAATTAAAAACAAAAGTCGACAGGTAAATGAAGTGCATATAAGAACAATTCTTTTTGAATGAGATGGGCGCATTCATTAGTATCTTAAACGTTCCTAATTCGCAAGCTGCAAAATATTTAGCAGAAATGTTTTTGAACCACTGAATTTTCCCGCTCGCGCAACTATAACATAAGGACGCAAACATGTATGTATATTAAGTAACGATGGGGCTGGCATGTATGTTCAATCAAAAGCCCCCAAATAAATAAAGAATAAAAAAAAACAATTCTTTTTGAAAGTGGTTTTTCCCTTCATACGCGGAAATTAACCTGATCCATGTCCTTGCTCTTTAAATTCTTAAGAACGTAGGTACGAATGCATTACCTTTTACATAGTGAGTGGGTTAAAATTGAGGGTGCTATAAAGATATCTGCCACGGCTGTTGATTCTTTCTACTGCTTAAATGTAACAAATACCTACTGAAACTGAACTGAAGTGCACCTATAGTGCAGTATCTCTATCTAACTTTTACTATTGAATCTAAGGTAAAATCACAAAAAAGTCAAATACATGATCATCTGATTACCGAACAGCTGATGTTAGAATGGGGGATCTCCTGTCCCGCCTGAACACGAGATGAAATTTTTAAGTATATTATTTACTTAAGAATAAATTGCAAAAGATTGCTATAAAAAAATATCAACTTTTGATTTAGCAGTCTCATCTTAAGTGGTGGTCAAATATTTGTAATAATATTACCACTGGATATTGTAAATATACCTACAATAGACGACCCGTTTGGAACAGTGGTAGTGAACGCTGCCTCTGGTGCAAGGGTCGCGGTTTCGATCTCCGCACTGTACAAACATTTGTGTGCATGAACATGTGTGTTTGTATTGGTCTGGGTGTTTTTTATATATTATAAGTATGTATTTACAAAAGAAAAGTATTATATGTATATATTTGTAATCCCACTGTTGATTCTGATTTCCGTAACACAAGTGTTTGAGCTACCTATCTCGGTGTCGGATCAATGTATGTGATATTGTCAAAGATTATTATTATTAATATTGATGAGACTATCAACAGCTCATGTCGAATCAAGCACTTAGAAATTTCGTTGACATAGTAACGCGTTCAGTGGTCTAATTGGTAGTACTTCACCCGAATTGTGGAAGGTGTGGGTTCGTGTCCCGCCTGAACACGAGATGAAATTTTTGAGTGTGTTATTTTAGAATGGGGAAGTTATAATGTCAGTCAGTAATATTATGTTGTAGTCCGCCTCCGCGTTCAAAGCTGTCGCTTCGGAGCCCTGTACGTTTGGACCATGATCCAGGATTCGGGAAGGCTGGTAATTACAATGAAGCCGTCTGACCTTTGCAACCCTTAACAGGGGAACCAGTTTAACTGGGAAACGGTTACATTATTATTATTATTTATTTATTTATTAAACAAACAACATTTTTATTAAAGTACAGTAGCCGTGTGGTCCCCGGCAGAGTAGAATAGGCCACCCTCACTCTTACCGAGGTGTCGTAAAAGGCGACTAAGGTAAAGCTGCTGGCATGATCATCAGCACCCGAGAAGCAAAACTCTGCATTTATATCAAAACCCTCGCCAACCCGTCTGCCAAGCGTGGTGAGTATGGCAATTACCCCTCATGTGATTGAGGGAGGCCCGTGCCCCAGCAGTGGGGACTTAAATGGGCTGATGATGATGATGATGACAGTAGTTCCGTAAAGCTATTTGCATAGCTTGTCTGCGGGATCACGAGTCTATAACTTAAAAAAATAAAAATACTTAAGTGTATCTTAAGTATCGACTGACCGTATGGCGCAATTGGTAGTGGCCCTGCCTCTTACGCCAAAGGTCGTGGGTTCGATCCCCGCCCTGGACAAACATTCGTGCGATGAACACTTGTGTTTGTTCGGTGTCTGGGTGTAATATATGTATTTAAGTATATATTTGTGTTCCTCTGTTGTCTGATATCTGTAACACAAGTGCTTAAGCTACTTAGTACGGAATCAGGTCAACGTATGAGATGTTGTGAGAATTATTATTATTAATTATGCTACTTTAAATTAGCTAAAAAATATGTTTTAAGTTTTCTTTTAAATTTATTTACATGTTCAGAGTTATTATCTCAAATATTGTAGGTGTCTACAATTCTGTAAAGTTTCCTCACGATGTTTTCCCTCACCGCCGAGCTAATGGTAGAAATACGCAAATAGATTTGAAAAGCTCGGATGCAAATCACTACGCGGCGGAAAGTTGTTGCTCTGGAGCTCAGGGTACTATTGGACCATGATTTAGGATTTGGGGAGTCCAGTAATTACAATGAAGCGACTGCCGTCTGACCTTGGCAACCCTTTAACAGGGGAACCAGACCAACTGCATCACATACACACAATCGTTCTTATGTATGTTGTTGTAACAGGTGTAAATGGTAAACCTCGAGTATCCTCGTGTCCAGTGCACGGGCGGTCCAGGTCGACCCACGCCGCGCTGGACACCTCGGTCTTCGAGACCGTCTCCCCGGGCGTGAGGGCCTGGGAGGAGGTGCCGGGCCCGAAGCCGCTGCCGCTCCTGGGAAACACATGGAGATTTGCCCCCTATATTGGTAAGTTGTACCAGTATAATAATATCCTACGCCCTGTAGCTAGGGGCGTTTAAGAATACTGCCAAGGTTTTCCCGGCCTGTCGTAAGAGGCGACTAAACGGGCTTTCGGAGTACGTGAGCGTATCCACTGCTGAGGAGTGGCTTGCTCAGCATACGACTCCGCGGGGGACGACATTACTGTGTGTCCTGGTAGGTCGTACAGCGTTGAAGGGCTGTATTGCGCCAGATAGGGGTGAAGCAGCGAGCGCGATTAGCGGTACGGTCTAGTCCCGGCTGTGGGGTTTCCGACCGCGATTGCGCGGAGATGGACACCCCAGGGGTTTGAGTTAGGGTTTGAGTCCCACACACCACCTTGTTCCCTACATGTAGCAAGGTGACGGCCATGATGGTTTCCCCCAGGAAAAAAAAGTATAAAAATATCCTCCAACCGATTACGGCTACGGAGGCCAATCTCAACGATCAGTCACGTACGCAGGATATATTATAGTGCTCAAGTGTGTGCGCAAACACATGTGCACTCTCTATTCCCTTACTCTCATATTCCGATGAGACATTACTGTTAAACGACCGGAGAGGAATCGGGCACAGGACCAACAGCTTAACGTGCTCTCCGAGGCACGGGGGTACAAGACCGCCAACTTCCAGACTCCGGGCTGCCCACTTAGAATTTCTTACCGAACACTTACGTAAACATTTTTGGCCCGACCCGGGGTTCGAACCCGAGACTTCTTGCGCAGCCGTCGCTTTAAAGTACGACCCACTAACCTCTGCGCCAGCGAGGCAGTTGCTGTTGTTGTACAAAAATATTTGTTGTAAGGATCCCTTGGATGATGATTGAAATTGAAAAGTATTGTTATAAAGATTAATTTTTATTTTATTTTTTATTCATTACAACAAATCCGAAGCGTGGTAGCACGGCAAATCTTACTGCCGCACTCAGAGGCATCAAATTAACTGTAATGGTTATTTAAGAAAAAATATTAACACTTATTTAAATACTCATTAAGTGCCACACTCATAGTCGTTGATTAACTTAGTTGGCTACTTAAGAAAAAATATTGACCATTATTTTGATACGCTTAAAGACTACCGATACTAAAGTTAATTAACATTAGCTTAAATAGCGTCTCTAAGTGCGGCCGAAAGACTACCTTTAATTAACATTTAGCTTAATTGACGTGTCTGATTGGAACGATTGTTTTCATTTATACAAAAGTGAGTTAGGTTTTTTTTTATTTATTAGGAATAGGAAACAACTACAAAATATATGTTCACTTAAGACAGTACACACTTAAACTACTTTATAATGTCATGACGACGCTATCCACATGTTACTAAATTCAAGTTGTTCCAAGCTGCCCAAAAATATAACTAATAATATTACAAAGACAGCAAAATATAATGAGGAAAAATATTCGGTAGGTATTTAGGTGAACAATTTGGGCGCAAAAACAAAAGAATAATAATTAAATATTAGAGTAGAACGGTATAGCGATCTTACAATGACAACTCTTCAATAACAGTTTTTAATTATTTACACAATCCTTTATTGTTCAATCCGTGCCACAATAGATCATCTACTGGTCGCAGTGGCTATGAGACGCAGGGCTCACCCCATTTCTATCAAATATAATATACTGTCCAATCCATTCGTCTCTGGAACTCCTTACCCCTTCCAATCAGGAAATCACAATCCCTTCCTATATTTAAGTCCCGTGTCAAAACTCACTTCCTATCTCTATAAATAGGTACACTGTTTTATCCTTGTCTCTTCTTCCTTTTTTATGTGGTCTGCTCTCTGGTCATTTATACCTATCTATAAAAAATATTTTTATTGAATTTTTGTTATAAATTATCTATGTATTAACCTATTATGAGGTATGTATGTATTGTTTATTATTATTTATGTAATGTAATAATATTAATATATAAAATAATGTATAATTCTGCCATTCTCAATTTCATTTGTTAAACTAGTTGGCACTGCCTTTCCTTATTATTACGAATACGATATTTCTTTCCTCTACCCAAAGGTTGTCTGGAAGAAATCGCTACAAGCGATAAGACCGCCTTATTGTACTGTCTGTTGCTGTTGTATTATGCTTGTATTTTATTTTTGTGCAATAAAGAATATCTATCTATCTATCTATTATTAACAAATATATCAATATCTTTTGAGTGGAAACTGTCATTATTAGACAGCATCATACGACGAATCGGTACGCGCCAGCCGGTATTCGTGCTACTTTTCCAGCAAATTTTAAAACTAACAAATCAAAAAAGACTTCAATATCCATTCATTATATATCAATATCCTTAACTCTTTAGATAGTTTTTAAGAGCTCAAGGACGACGATATCTTTTTAATTTATTAAAATAATTGCCAGCAATTATAACATACCATTCTCACTGTGAATTCGTGTGGTTAACTGTGCAATTAAAGGTTTAAAAATTAAAGTCCCCAAAGGTCAGTGCTGTAAAGGTAATGATAAATATCTTGCTTTAGCTTCAGCTGATTTACTGATTTTAATGAGTCACGAGTGGGTGTAATTTATATTGTGAGGAGTAACAAGTTTTAAAAAAGAATAACTTCTTTTCGAAAAGGACATAGTTCATATCGTAATTATATTTATGTTGCTCTTAAAGTACAACCTGTGCGGATAAAGAATGGTATCAGAAATGGCGGCGCATCTATTCACTTCTCGCTCGCACACTATTTGCGTCTATACTCGCACTCGTGGGGTGTGAGTATAGACGCAAATAGTGTGCGAGCGAGAAGTGAATAGATGCGCTGCCATTTCTGATCCTATTCTTTATCCGCACAGGTTTGTAATCATGTTAAGGCCCACGTACCCGGTTTTATGTGGGAGAGTCATGCTCCGGCATGGATGGGTCGGCTTGACTGTAGTGATATCATGGCTCCACAGTAAATAGGCGTGAAGCAGCGTCTTTGCTGTGTTTCGCTGCGTTAGTGAGGGTACCAGAGGCCCGATCCGGGGGAAAGGAGGTTTAAAAGCTAGCAGCGCACTTGTGACTCCACTGATGTTCCGGGTGTCCATGGGCGGCAGTAATCGCTTACCATCAGGAAATCCGTCTGCTAGTCTGCCACCTATCACATAAAAAAAAAACAATCATAAGGCAGGACGCAATGGTCAGTCCTTATAAAGTAAAGCCACGTTATGTTCAATAGGACTAAACTTTTCGCTTACGTTTACTGCTCGAGTAGAGAAATTTTCTCCCACTCTAACCTTAGAGCAAGATTTAAAGAATTTTTTTTCAAACGTACCTCAAAAACTATTATTTAAGCGATAAGACCGCCAAAATTGTACAAAAAGTTTCTGTAATGCCTAGTACTTAAATTGTGTATTTTGTACAATAAAGTATATCTGATCTACTTATCTATCTATCATTACAGATCTTAACCTAATTCAATAGCCCGGTCCATTATGACAAACATTTAAAAAAAAACGTCTTAGAATTGAGAAATTATCCTGCAATTTTCACTAAAATCAGCAAAATCATTGTCAAAAGAGAAGCGGAAACAGACCAGCTTCTTAAGGTGACGGGTAGGGCACACTAGCGATGCCAATCGATTTTAATTTTTAGCTTCTAAACCGGATATATTTTAAACAATTTCAGGGTTACAACCTCTAGGTAAACACTTATAGGTACTATTTATTAATTAACCATGCAAAAATGTTGGGTCCGTTTTTGTACGCGAAAAATTGATTCACGCGTTTTCATTCAATCCATTTTTCGCGTACGCGTTAGACCTAACATGTTTGCATGGTTATTTAATAAATCATCATCATCATCATCATCCCATTTAAGTTCCCACTGCTGGGGCACGGGCCTCCCGCAATCACATGAGGAGTAATTGCCATACTCACCACGCTTGGCAGACGGGTTGGCGAGGGTTTTGATGTAAATGCAGAGTTTTCCTTCTCTGGGTGCTGATGATCATGCCAGCAGCTTTACCTTAGTCGCCTTTTACGACACCTCGGTAAGAGTGAGGGTGGCCTATTCTACTCTGCCGGGACCACACGGCAACGGCAATTTAATAAATAGTATAAGTGTTTGCCGAGAGGTTGAAGCCCTGAAATTGTTTAAAATAGAACCGGTTTAGTAGCTAAAAATTAAAGTAGATTGGCGTCGCTAGTGTGCCCTACCCGTCACCTTAATACAGTACCGAGCTCTATTTAATTTAATCATGAAAAACAATGTGTAATTTCACGGTCTTGGCTTGACTATGACGATGTTGGAAACATTAGGCAACTTTGCAACTACCGCACATCATTAATGTTTCAACACGTCATCGCGGTGAGTGCAACAGATTGCACCCACTAGTGATGCGAAACAAAATGTATTCGGGTGAAAAAAAAATCGACTCAATACTACTCAGTCAGAGCCACGTCTCGGTGAACATAGTGTAGGGCGCCCTCAGGCTAGATGGAGTGACGATCTGCGCAGGAGAGCTGGCTAGAATTGAATAGCCGAAGAAGCTTTTCCTTAAATGAGGGGATAAAATCTGAACTGGCTTTTAAGAGGCTCTTCAATACCAGTTATCAAGATATATTATGGGAGATCTACATGAATGGTCTTACTCATCACCTTAGCGCTTATTTCCGGTTCCTCAAGCTGACGATTTGGAGCCCAGGGTCCGCTTTTCTTCTTCACGGCTTCATGATAACCTTATGCCAAATGGCATTGCTATAAATTATAATCTCGTGTAACGTCAAGAGCCTATTATCCTCGACCTTTTACCAGGACCGGGCGGAGGTAGCATGACTAAACATTTTTTATTAACGTACACCAGACCAATCCAGACATTTGTTGACAATTCATTCGAAAGAATCGAATAGTTTAACTCAGGTCCTATCACAGTAGCGTAACGTGCATTGTAATTTGATAGCGGGCCCAAATGCCCAAATGGGTGTCGAAGGAGTTATACGGCAGAGGGAAAATTTTTAGGTTAATTATTAGGGGCCCCTGTAGCCTAGGGACATATACGACGGTAGCTGCCGCTGTCCCATCACAACTACGTCACCATGCTGTTGACATGGCGGTCACGCATCGGCCGTTTTCGGCAAGGTCTCGTTAACAATGTCACATTAGATTAAGTAACAGTATTGCTTACACGCGTAGTACTACTAATTAGGAGAGGTTAATCGATGGGACAAGTAGCGTATTATAAGGTAACTGTCACTTTTTGAAAGAGTTTCCTCAATATTTACCTGTGAGGTTTTATGAAAAAAAAATTAACAACATAACATATTTACACTTTTCTAGTCCCAAACTAAATTTTTCCCTTTTGCTCTGGAATACAGGAATACGGAAGGTACCACAAACACCCAGACCAAACACAAATGTCTGTTTCATCAACAAAAAAATGTGTTCGTAGCAAGCAAACTACTGCATCTCAACCGACGCTTGAATCACTGCGCTGAGTAAGTCGAAAAAATAAAATAAAATGTAAAATAAAGTCTCCAGGAAATCTTCAGCAACACTAAGGCGCTGATAGGTTTCCTTGAGGAACTCGGCTGGTTGGGTGACACCGGCCGACTTCACCCTCCGCACGCGAAATGGGCACAATTGCTGTCTGATTGCGGAAAAGCCCGCAGGAAGAAGAAGAAGAAGATGTAAACTAAAATCATTTCCCAAAATGACCAATCGTACCCAGAATCTATTACTCGTATTAGAGTTCCTGGGTCCAACTCAGCACGTCACAAAATTCGTAGTTGAAATTTTAAATTTGCGAATCAAAATTGCCAATTTACTCAAGAAACATATTCTTATACAACGAACATTGTAATAATGGAAACCATTAATAGTACAAAACTCAAAAAGTATGTAATTAGCTTCTAGATATCAATCTGATAATCATGTTAATAGACATAAGCACGAACAATTTAGTAGCTGCTGAGCAATTTAAGTTTTATCCGATTTAATCTCAAACCATGACCCATGGCCGAAACGTCATTGCCTAGAATTGACCATAAAAGAATAAAGTTAGAATACATCGTCTTAGTCTCCTAACGATTAATTTAATGATCGATTCTCTCAGGTGTGGCGTAAAGTTACTGTGAACTTAAATTTGCTCGCTTTGTACAAAAGTTGAAACGTAACAAAAAATATTTATTTTGCAAGTAATAAGTTGTTGCGTAAGACAGTTTCCCGGGAAAAGCAGTTTGCAGCAGTGTACACCGGGATGGTTGTTGTCGGCCGGTCGCGGCTTGTCGACCGTCCTCTCCCGTCCATGAGCGTGTCCCTTTCTTAAAATCTGCGCCCCCTGGTGCCGGTTTGACTGGAATCGGGCATAGTGTCCTGTCTGGGCTTCCTGAGAAAATCTCTTTATAGTGTAGTAAAAGAAAATGTTTATTTTATTTTGTTGTATACGTTACTCATTCAAAACCGTCATATTATAGATATCTATCTCATTGAGTTTAGCATCACGTACGTATCTTCACATTTGAATGAAAGAATGAATGAATGATAACTTTATTTGGCACAATACAAAACAAGGAAACTTAATAAGAAACATAACCTAGACATAAATAATGACGAAAAGTAGGACAACATTATCCCTGTATGTGCCAAACAGGCGGCCGCTCAGCTATAGTCAGTGCTGATCCATGAGACCAACCTCGACGCTGTTTTTCAGCGACTACGATTACATTATTGCGCATCTGTTCCATATCCATGCATGCATGCATAATTGAGATTGAGATTTTGCATGTTATTATTTATTTATTTCTATTTATTATATCTGACTCCGAGTTAGGTAGCTCAAGCACCTGTGTTACGGATATCAGAATCAACAGTGGGATTACATATATACACATATAATACTTTTCTTATGTAAATACATACTTATAATACATAACAAACACCCAGACCAATACAAACAAACATGTTCATGCACACAAATGTTTGTACTGTGCGGGGATCGAACCCGCAACCCTTGTATCAGAGGCAGCGTTCACTACCACTGTTCCAATCGGGTCGTCAACTCCCAATTACTCCAAATATAGTTAATTTCTCTGCCTCGCTTTATTTTCTTTCACGTGGCACTGTATGTTTAGAAGTCTGCCGCTTTATTGTAAATTGAGAATGAGCAAATTTTATTAACCTTGATGAGGTGATCAAAAAGATGTGCTAAAACTATTATGATCAAGCACTTTACAATATAACGTAAAAACTAATCATAAATCGGTCCCTTCGTTGGGAAGTCACGATAGACATAAAATTGATACTTTTCGTCATTACGAGAGTTACAAAGTAGTTATTTGATGCCATAAAATATCATCATATTTTATGGCATCAAATAACTACTTTACTATTATAAACTTCTAGTATGTAATAAATAAGTGCTAGTTAGAATCATTTCAGCATGATTTGTATGGCTTAGAGACACTATTAATGAGGTGCACCTGTCATCATCATCAGCCTAATTAAGCCCCCACTGCTGGGGCACAGGCCTCCCTCAATCACATGAGGGGTAATTGCCATACTCACCACGCTTGGCAGACGGGTTGGCGAGGGTTTTGAACTAAATGCAGAGTTTTCGTTCTCTGGGTGCTGATGATCATGCCAGCAGCTTTACCTTAGTCGCCTTTTACGACACCTCGGTAAGAGTGAGGGTGGCCTATTCTACTCTGCCGGGGACCACACGGCCCCTGTAGTTGACGCAAAATAATGGTGACTGACCGGATGGCGCAATTGGTAGTGACCCTGCCTTTTACGCCAAAGGTCGTGGGTTCGATCCCCACCCTGGACAAACATTCGTGCGATGAACACTTGTGTTTGTTCAGTGTCTGGGTGTAATATATGTATTTAAGTATATATTTGTGTTCTTTTGTTGTCTGATATCTGTAACACAAGTGCTTACGCTACTTAGTACGGAATCAGGTCAATGTATGAGATGTTGTGAAAAATAATATCAAGCGTTGGCTTAGAAAATATCGCGGAAAGGATTTGTAAAAAAAAAAAAAGTATTTCAAACAAAATAATGTACCTATAGAGATTTTAAACTCATCTGGATATGCGATCAAAGTGGATGAATGACGATGACGTGGGTATCCCGCGGCTAATGTCTGTTTGATAACATTCTGCACGACTATCTATCCAATAACGGCGCACTCCCGCTCCTTGTCAACTATTATTTTTAGACCAGACGCAGTCAGAAGCTGATATTTACGTCGATTTCACAAACGACAGTGTACAGACAATATGTTTGATTTATAGACGCTCGGTAGCGGCAGCGTCTAAATATACTTTTATAATTATTGAGATTATTGATTGATGAATGAATGGTGAGTCTTTCAGTCCGCGTCTATTAGCGTCGCGGCGTGTGAGAGGATGCTCGTTGGAAATATTAACACACATACACTCATCTAATCAGATAGTTTTCAAAAAAAAATCTGCGAAAAAAAACCGCCTTCAAAAACCACGAACTAAAATGTGTAAAATAACATTTTATAACAATATACTCGAGAAAAGGTGTTACCGAAGTAGCGCCTAATACTATATCTTGTAATTTAACACAACATTTAATTATTCTACATAGATTAGGCGCCAACTTCGGTAAAACTTTTTCTCGAGTGTACTGTTATAAAATGTTATTTGAAGTGTATAAAGTGTTAAAAATATTATTTTACGCATTTAAGCTTTTCATTTTTTTTATGATATATTGGCAGACGAGCAGACGGATCACCTGATAGTAAGCGATTACCGCCGTCCATGGACGCCTGCAACACCAGTGGTGTGTGCGCTGCTTACCTTTTAACCCCCCTTCCCCTGGATTGGGCCTGGATTAGCTGGTGGTTTTTAAGGCGGTTTTTTATTCGCAGAATTTTATTTTTTCAAGCTTTTTAGTGTCACATTTTTTGGCAGCTCCCCCCCCCCCCCTCCCCCTCCTTATCCTTTAAATCCTTACCGTTGAGGAGTTGACCTTCCATCATCAGCAGAGTTAAGCGTTTTTTAGAAAAAGAAACATAAACGCTACGTGTGCCTCTCCAAGATCCCCTCATCAGATCCTGATATCCTTATCATGGTACCATTCCGGGACTATCTTCTTTCTAACAAAAAATTATCATCTAAATCAGTTCATAATGGGTTAAGTAATCGGCGAACAAACGAAAAAAAATATTCATGTCGAATCGAGAACCTCCTCCCTTTTTTTAAGTCAGATACTCGTACATTTTTGAATTTGTAAGCAGAAATGCCGGTTGGCTTTCTCGAGTGAAAATTAAATTTGAATACGTATCGTGGACTACTTTACGACACTAGACATTAGTAAAAGATTAATTGAACACCTTACTTAATAAAAAAGTAATATGCATAAATAAGTGGTTTATGTATATACCAAACAGTAATTTATTTTAAAGCTAAATATCCATTTAGCTACATTTGTTTCAAAATATTGTTGCTGCGACGAAATGTCTATCCATCTTCGTAAAAGTAAAGTATCAGCCTATATACTGTCCCACTGCAGGGCAAAGGCCTCCATCATAGAAATCAAGTCATCGCTACTATGATGGGATTAGGCTTAATCACCACGCTTGCCAAATGCGGATTGGTGATCACAAACCCGAGCTATGTTCGAAAAATTCGAAACATACTTTTTGCTCGACCCGGGAATCGAACCCAGGCCCCCGAGATCACGATCCGGTACTTAAACCACTAGACCAACAGGCGTTTCTTGTATCCACTTGTTCATTGTATTATCTTCGTACTTCGCTTAATATTGGCAATGTTTCGCGTTGCTGGGCAATGTTACCGACTTTGTTGCGTCGCCTTTTGCAAGCCAATGTTGCTTAGTGGATATTTATGTTGAACTCAAAGAGAAGATTGTAGGAATTCATCGAAAATCATACATATCAGACACATAATGCAAATTATGTGGCAAATCTGGTTATTAACTATCATTGTGAACGGATAAAAAACCAGTCCAAAAGCAAGGCGTGGCAAACCCATATCAATTCATCAAACAATATTATGGTAATATGAAACTGACAGGTGGGAGTTTTAAAAGATACTTGTTATTGCTTATTCATGAATTAACAATGTTTATTTTGTGCAACCTTTTATGCGTAGGCTGGGAAGTAGTTTGGGTACAGTTAGACCAGTGATTAGAACATTTTCACATTAAAAAAGAAAGTGCTTAGAAACCTAATTACAACGTACCAGAATATAGTGCGAAATTATAAGCTTCATCTAATTGGTCCGATAGGAAACCGTGGGAAGATTGCTATAATGATTGTTATTTTCTAATCATGATCCAATTCTCTATCATCGTGGGAAACATTTAAGTGAGATGTTCTTGTTAGTAAAATACATTATATTAAAGAAAGAAGAAAGAAAGAAAATATTTATTATTATAGACATCACAACACAGAACATATAGCAATTATAAACAGAACACAATTTGGTACAAACAGAAAACAAAACATAAAACAATTAAAAATACATAAAAATAAAACAAAAGGGAAAAAAAAACAAAACTATATTCAATCATGTCCAGACAGTGCCAAATGAATATAATGATGTGTTATGACGTCTAGTATAAATGGCCCTCACTCAGCTTATGTCACAGCCCAGACAAAGGCCATGACGCTGGTTTTCAGTATTAACAGATGAAGGCGATCGATATTCCGATAGAAAAGGAAAAAATATTTTACTAACCACATCCAGGAAAAACCACCCGTAACAAATATAACTTCGTCTATTTTTCCACTGTTATTGTGTAAATAAACAGTGCGAACAAAACCAGGACAACACTTCCGAAAAGTGGATTTTTCCTATGATGCGCATTATAACATGCGTGCAAAGTAGTGGCCGTTGTTTTCCAATAACATGAACTACTTAAAAAAACAAGAACATTATTGGAAAATCAAGGCCGCTCTGCAAGCATCACAAAAAAACTACAACGAGTATAACAAATAATTTTCCTAAAGGAGCCAAAGTTGACCCCTGATAAGTGTGTAAGGGTTAAAGTACGGTATATTACTTAAAATAGATCCAGCTTAGTAGCTAAAAATAAAATCGATTGGTGGAAACATTTTCTCCAAGAAACCTCAGGCACACTAGATAAATACGCACGCTAACGCAGTATCGACATCCGCCATTTTGGCCAAAAAGTTACCTACCGTATAATTTTTGTAAAATATTATTCTTACCTTGGGACTACTGGTTTGAGTATTGGGCCATGATCGCGGGGTTCTAGGTGCAACAAGGATCATCTGGTGCGTGTTATATTAGAACAAACGATATTTCTTAAGAAATAAGCATAATACTAGCATACAATATTCGTACACAAAATGATGGTAACAAATGTGATGGTACACAAAATGATTCCTAAAATAGAAAGAACGCTCCTTAGCCCCCCCCCCCCCCCTTCCAATCATATCTACCAAAATAAAGTTAGCGGCGTCGAGTAAACCCGACATCCCTGAATTTAGTTCCTACAATTGTACTCCGATGGGACCTCCATACTGCTTGCGTATATATCTACTGTGGCTCAGGTCTGTCACGCGTTTTTGTGTTAGATATCCATAAAAAATAGATATCCAAATTCCAAATGGGACGAGTTCAAGTCCCGACATAAATTAGAAAAATCCAAACGTACATGACTGGATTCGAGTCTACAACTTTCAACCTGCACTTTCTTACCCCGCTGAACTACTGCTTAAGTGATACTGTAATATTCTGCGGGCAATACTGGTACGGTGATGAGATCCGCAGGAGAACTAAGGTCACAGACATAACCCTAAGAATTACTCAAGTGGCAATGGGCAGGGCGCATAGCGAGGAGAACAGACGGCCGATGGGGCGGAAAGGTCCTCGAGTGGAGACCGACGATCTGGTGGAGGTTGCGGGAATTTAGATAAGGGCGGCACAGGACCGATTTGTGTGGAGAGCATTGAGGGAGGGCTATGTCCAACAGTGGACGTCTATATGCTGAAATGATGATGATGATACTGGTACGCATCAATTTATGATAATCTGTTGGCAACACTGGTACCTGTAGTATTTCGTGAGAAGCAGCACCCGTAGCGAATACGGATATCGTCCTCGTACCACTTCGCTTTCGTAACAAACGTTATCAGCTGATTTTGCATGCGTCTAACGTACAATACTCATTGAAGTGTTAAAAGCAAAGGTCAATGGACGAAATAGTTTTTGTACAGTGTTTTATACTACCCGCATGGACTCGCGACAGACGATAAAGTATTTCATTCATATAATGACTGATATAGTGACGACTCCTTGCGTTTACTGTAGTACCGTGACTTTTTTAATGTGTAGGTACCTACCTAGTCATATTTTATCGTTGTTATATAGGTGTTTGCCGAGAGGTTGTAACCCCGAAATTGTTTAAAAAAGATCCGGTTTAGTAGCTAACAATTAAAAACGAATGGTGTCGCTAGTTAGGGCTACCCGTCGCCTTAATGATAACTTTATCGATTGGTGGAATAATTTAGCTAAAGCACTTGTTACTGTTATGGGTATCAAAATCAACCACATGTGACACGAAGACGAATGTAACATAGTAACGTTAAGTGCTTGTCGATATCTTTTACTTGAGCACATAGTGGTTGCTTAGAATGAAACACAATCTATTCTACCATCGATACGCTCGTCTGTGACATATCACATAAATATTTGATCAAACTCATTGTGTGCCTATTTAATTTAATTTTAAACAAATAAGATTAAACAGGCGTCGAATATCGAAATTAACATAAGTAGAAATATGATTTTTCTTACCAAATCAGTCAACATGTGGAAACAAAAGCCAATTAGAATATTGAGTAGGCCATAAAATAAAATTATTGATGCAACTGTAAGCAATTCACCCATAATTTGTATGCATAAATACACATTTATGGACAGCAAGTTTGGGTAGTCTTCTATAAACTGCTAAATTATAGACCATATTTTGTATGTATAAATACATACACAATTAAGTTACGGACTTAGCTACTATAAATAACGAATCCATACTAATATTATAAATGCGAAAGTAACTCTGTCTGTCTGTCTGTCTGTCTGTCTGTCTGCTACTCTTTCACGCCAAAACTACTCAACGGATTTAAATGAAATTTGGTATACAGATAATCTAGACCCTGAGAAAGCACATAGGCTACTTTTTATTGCGAAAAGGGGGTTGTAAGGGGTTGAAAGGGGGGTAAAAAGTTACTTTTCCACGCGGACGGAGTCGCGGGCGGCCGCTAGTAAATAAATAAATATTTCACAACATCACAAACATTGATCTGACTCCGAGATAGATAGGTCAAGCACCTGTTTTACGAATATCAGAACAAACAGCGGAATAAGGATATAATACATCACTAGGATCTACATCTACACATCTACATCAATTAGGATATAATACATTACAGAATCCTATTCACAATCCTTTACTGTTCAATCCATTCGTCTCTGGAACTCCTTACCCCTTCCAATCAGGAAATCACAATCCCTTCCTATATTCAAGTCCCGTGTCAAAACGCACTTCCTATCTCTATAAATAGGTACACTGTTTTTTCCTTGTCTCTTCTTCCTATTTAATGTGGTCTGCTCACTGGTCATTTATACCTATCTAAAAGAAATATTTTTATTGAATTTTTGTTTTAAATTATCTATGTATTAACCTATTATGAGGTATGTATGTATTGTTTATTATTATTTATGTTATGTAATATTATTAATATATAAAATATGTATATTTCTGCCATTCTCAATTTCATTTGTTAAACTACTTTGCACTACCTTCCCTTATTATGAATACGATATTTCTTTCCTCTACCCAAAGGTTGTCTGGAAGAAATCGCTACAAGCGATAAGACCGCCTTATTGTACTGTCTGTTGTTGTTGTTGTATCATGCTTGTATTTTGTTTTTGTGCAATAAAGAATATCAATATATCTATCTACATTTAATACGTTTCTTTTGTAAATATAGTATGATATTATTATATTTTATTTTTTTATTTATTTAAATTTTATTGCACAAATTTTGTTGCAATGAGGCGAACTTAATGCCAAGAAGCATTCTCTACCAGTCTACCAGGTCATGCGAAAAGTGAAGTGGTGCGGCGAAAGGAAAATTTTATAGGTACCTACTAGTAAGGAAAAAAAAACATTAATATAAAATAACTACACACTACTTAACAACTACATTGTATACATCCCTACATATATAAATATATTTAAATAAATATATTATTAATAAGTACATGATAAATTAATACTATATATATCTGTAAACAAAAAAGTAATATACATAACAAAAAAATACTACAAATATGTAGAAATATGTTATATATATACATATAAGCAATTAAATCATATGGAAAGATTAGAGATCCATCTTTCTTAATAATGTTAAAAACAGTTCGTATAAGCCCTTAATTTGTTCATATGTGCTGAGCAGCCCTAATGTCCTAGCTCTTCAGAGGACGATTCATATGGAGGTAGGACTTTTTCTAAATAAAATTAAATGTTACAAAAATTAATGTAATTTTTTATTACTGTGCAAAATAAGAATTTTCGGAATTATTTTAAAGATTATTTCTTTCAAATCAGACCGTACCTAACGGTTTTTAACACAGACCAAACTGCCGTTTGCCGATTATCAATTGATTGGGCCTGCGGTACCCTCACTCACACATGGAAACACAGCACAGTGCCGCTTCACGCCGGTTTTCTGTGAGACTGTGGTATCACTTCGCTCGAACCGGCCAATTCATGCCGAAGCGTGGCTGTCCCATTGTAATAAAAATAATCCGACATTTTTTTTAAAACATTTCATTACGCTTTGAACGTTTTTACGCCATGAAGGTACAGACAGCCACACATGAGATTACTACACTACTATCTGTCAAAATTCATCCATTGATATTGAACCGAACGTGTTTGACATTAAAGTCAGAATCGAATGAAGAATTTTTATGTACAGTTAAAAAATACTTAATAACTAAATAACTTAAATACCATGTTTAATACATTTAGTACATTTACCAATTAAATACATTTAGTAATATAATATAAATAATATAATTTAATACATTTACCAATTAAATACATTTAGTACCATGTCAAAGTAACTGTTCTGCCTATTAATAGTCAGTTTCTAAGGGGAACGTGAAAAATGTTACTTCGACATAGTACTAAAGTGTTAAGTTACTTTTGATGCTGACCGTACCTTCAAATGAGTCGTCCGTTTTTATTTATTATTATATTAAGGTTGTAGCTCAGAAGGTTGATGGAACGCCTTCAAAATGATGATATTTCGAAACTCATGTAATATGTTTTAGAAATATCAAGGTCTTAACTTTTTCTTTTTGGAACTTATTTAATCTTTGAGGCCTCTTTGTTAAAATTCAAAGACGAAACAGTTAACCGCTTAGTGTTGTGCAAGTACGGAGATTGCAGTAATTTCTCGATCCTTCCACAAAATGAAATCAGAAAGACCTACCTACTTACTTATTATTCGAAGTTCTGGGGAGCGTTCGTTGCCGAGTGGTCACTGCGACCAAATTTGATCTATTGTGACCTACCTACTTACTTACTTACCTACCTAACGATTTAAAAGATGATTTTCAAAAATATTGTCCTAATAACTTTATTATGCAAATTAAAACGATTAGTAGGTTTTTTTAGTGGTGGTAAATGTTTCGTCAGCATCTTAAAAGGATACATGGACCTGGTAAATGGAATGTACGAAAACTATTATTCATCTTTTTTTATGTCAGGTACCTTACAATGTTGTATTTTCCTTTGCACGGCAGTTTTAAATATTGTATGTATTTATTAGCGGATCGTCTTAATGATAATAAGAATAAATTATTTCGTTATCTTAGGTAACAATAAGGTGTTACATTAAAATAAAGGGAGTGATAAGCTGTTACTAGACAGACATGATCCACCCTCGGCCACACCATCACTTACAATCAGGTGAGGTGTGGCCAAATGTCTGGCTAAACTAATAAAAAAAAATAAGGTATCACTATGATTTACCGTGTAGCCATACGAATCGAATATACGTATTTAAAATTGAAAATGCTTGACATTTATAACATTTCATACTTATTTACAAATACTGAGTCATTTTTTAATGTGATGGACGAGCAGACGGATTGCCTGATGGTAAGCGATTACCGCCGCTCATGGACACCCGTAACACAATTGGAGTCACAAGTGCGCTGCCAACCTTTAAACCCATCATTCCCCCGTATTGGGGCTCCGGTACCCCCACTCACGCAGCGAAACACAGCACAGTGTTGCTTCACGCCAGTTTTCTGTTATGCCGTGGTGTCTCTCGGGTCGAGCCGGCCCATTTATGCCGAAGTTTGGGATGTTGTATTTATACCATCAGAATTATCAAATCAAGGCCATTAAGATACCCTCAAGCCTCATTAGTTTGTAGAATTAAAATGTTTTTAATATTTTTATTAACAAAATCACCTCAAAAGGAGAGTTTAAAGTTTGCAGCGCACTTGTGACTCCAATGGTGACCCTGGTGTCCATGGGCGGCGGTAATCGCTTACCTTCAGGCAATCCGTCTGCTCGTCTGTCACATAAAAAAATGACTCAGTATTTGTAAATAAGTATGAAATGTTATAAATGTCAAACATTTTCAATTTTTATTAGTATATTCGATTCGTATGGATACACGGTAAATCATAGTGATACCTTTTTTTTTATTAGATTAGCCAGACATTTGGCCACACCACACCTGATTGTAAGTGATGATATGGCCGAGGGTGGATCATGTCTGTCTAGTATAAGCTTATTCACTCTCTTTGTGACCTATGGGGAACCTAAGTAGTCATGCTCACTTAAATGTCTCTGAGGTGGTGGCGCTATGTGGCGGGTCATTACAATCCCTCTAATATGGTTGAGTGAAATGATGGCTGACACATACGTCATACTTGTGAACAGGTGCCACCTTTGGGGACTGGTCTGCTTCGGTTTACCTCATAATATTTATTTTATAATTATTTCCTTTATTTTGTGTAACAATTAAACTGTATGGCTTGGTTTGATGATGACATAACATTGTATGAAAGTTTGGCGATTAAAAATAGTAACTGGCGAGTTTCTTGCCAGATCTTCTCGACCAGAAACAAATTTCCGAGCCGGTGGTAGAATCGCATTATGTTTATTTATTTCTTCAGTATATTTTATGTATCAACATATATATGTATTAACATGAAAATTATACATAAGTACTTGTAAATAGTTTTAAGTCATTCAAATGTATGACGATTTGTAAGTGCTGTGTACAAGCCTATGCAAATAAAGAATTATTTGACTTGACTTGACTTGACTGACTCTTTATTTCAATGTAACATCTTATTGTTACCTAAGATTACGAAATAATTTATTCTTATAATCATTAAGACGATCCGATAATAAATACATACAATTAAAACTGCCTTGCAAAGGAAAATACAACATTGTAAGGTACCTTACAATGTAAGGAAACTGGCTAGTGGATTTCCTAAGCCGAATGCATGTCATGTGACGTACCCATCGTGTGACCATTGTTCGAGCCTATAAAGAGATTTAACAAGGTCTTGTGAAATAACTGTATTTACATAAAATTGGGCATTGTGTTGGTAATATTAGGTTATATTATCTATCAACCATTCTGAACAACATTTGTTCAACGACTTTTCGAAGTTCATCGAAAAAAAAATTCGACTCCCCATACAAAATGGCCAAGTCACGTGACCGACTTTGTATGAAAAGTTGTAATTTTTTCATGCGAATTTCCAAAAGTGATAGAACAAATGTTGTTCATAATGGTAAGTAGAACACGTGGTTAAAGGGATATAAATGTTTACAGATACACCCTGTATAAGTGTACGAAGTTTCGATCTTGTATTCAAATAAATGATCCACTCAGCACGATTCAGATTAATACATTATGATTTATTATTTTATTTTATTTTATTCCGAAGACCAACAGCTATCTTAATACGGTAGCTGTTAGCCAATGGGAATGGACCGTATGAATATAAAAGTTATTTAAATAGGTAAATAAAAATATAATAAGAAAATGATCAAACCAACCGCTATGTCGTATGTACAAGAAGAGACAAAAACAGAACATAAATAATATGAAAATACTCTAAAAAGGCTCCCTAGCCAGCCTATAGTCAACAGTAGCTATTACAATGCATGTCTTAAAGCTAATAACAGGTCTTCACTGAAAGTATTTATTAAGGAAATATTCCTCATCATCATCATCAGCCTATCGCAGTCCACTGCTGAACGTAGGCCTCTCCAATTGTTCGCCATCGTGATCTATCCATGGCATCTCGCATCCAGCTCTTACCAGCCATCCTGCGCAGATCCTCCCTCCACCTAGCCAGAGGGCGCCCTACATTACGTTTGCCAAGACGTGGTCTCCACTCTAGAACTCGTTTACCCTATCGGTTGTCGAATCTGCGGCTAATACGGCCAGCCCACTGCCACTTAAGCTTGCTAATCCGGTGAGCAATGTCGATGACTTTGGTTCTCTGCCAGATCACCTCATTTCGGAATCGATCTCGGAGAGAGACGCCGAGCATTGCTCGTTCCATAGCCCGCTGAGCTTCCTTTAACTTTTGGACCAGCCGTACCGTAAGTGTCCACGTTTCGGCTCCGTATGTCATGACGGGTAGGACGCACTGATTGATGACTTTCGTCTTTAGGCACTGTGGTATCAACGATACGAAGACACGACGTAGTTTTCCAAATGCTGCCCAACCTAACTGGATTCTCCTATTCACCTCATCGTCGAAGTTGTTTCTACCCAAGTAAAAAAAACATAAATTCAATAAAGTGTACTGATAAACTTTAGTTACTAGATAAACTTTAGTACTTAGATTTATACAAGGTTAAAATATAAATGTCAAATGGGAGCCACGTTCAAGCCTATGTGTTGATTTCATCAACAAATAAATGATATCTAAATAGGTGCCAAGTACAAGGGTCAGACCTACTTGGCTAATTCTCATGTACAGTCAAAAGCGCATCAGACTATACACTTTGACCTAGATACCACCCTTATGTCCAGGGCATAAGCGTTATTATCGTACTACAAGTGTATACCGTTATGTGCTGTTGACCGTACCTACATAATCTACTAGGGAGTGAGTTATCTCAAAGATTGCATAGTGAAATAGTTGTTATATATTTTATGTGATTCTACTAATCACAGCCGCAGCGGCTAATATTATAGCACCTTACAATTTTATAGCGGCCTCACAGAAAACCGGAGTGAAGCAGCGCTGTGCTGTTTCGCTGCGTGAGTGAGGGTACCGGAGGCCCAATCCGAAGGAAAGGGGGGCTTAAAGGGCAGCGCACTTGTGACTCCACTGGTGTCGTAGGTGTCCATGGGCGGCCGCAATCACTTACCATCAGACTATTCGTCGTATCATATAAAAATAAATACCAGACTTCCCAAATCCTGGATCAAAGTGCAACCATACCCTGAACGCAACTGGGAATGAAATGCTGAGATGATAATGATCCTTTTACTTATTTCACCTTATTGTAGTAATTATTTAATTTTATTATTTAAACCTTATTGTAAATTTTTCGGATTATATATTCTATTGACATTTTTTTAAATTTACAACAACTTCCACGGACACTGCTTCCGTGCCTTTTTTCTCTGATAATGATGATCCGTCTGCTCGTCTGCCACCTATCACATAAATAAAATAAATAAATAAATACCTTATACGTTTCAATGATTTAATGAAATGATATTTTCAAATGCAATGTCTCGACATTAGCCGAACCTTTGGTCGCACTGTTCGTGCATGCACCGGAGCGCTGCAGTATTGCACCCAGCAGGAAGCACATTGCGTGCGCCGGCGCACCTATATTAGACGCTACTTATCTATGCGATTTACTTCTTCGATGTTGAAGAACTTGTTACATAATAATGTAACTTAAATTGGTGAATCAATATGAGTTTTATTCAGCAGATATTTACGATGGAGATTTACGTCGGTCCTTGGGTATTTACTGAATATCTTTGTTGCTTATAATGCGTTCATCATCATCATCATCGTCAGCCCATTTAAGTCCCCACTGCTCTCCACGGGCCTCCCTCAATCACATGAGGGGTAATTGCCATACTCACCACGCTTGGCAGACGGGTTGGCGAGGGTTTTGATATAAATGCAGAGTTTTCCTTCTCTAGGTGCTGATGATTATGCCAGCAGCTTTACCTTAGTCGCCTTTTACGACTCCTCGGTAAGAGTGAGGGTGGCCTATTCTACTCTGCCGGGGACCACACGGCTCATAATGCGTTAATTTCATTTTTTTATTTTTTTCTTCAGAATAGCTAACATTTTTAATATGGAAAAATAACAATAACAAGAATATCAAAGAGCTATTGACAAGCTACCACATGTAGAAGCTAATGTTGACTCACAGTAAATCACAAGACTGCGTTAGATGTGTATTTTTGTTGTGTTTTTTTTTTATTTTATATTTTACATTCAAAAAAGGCACCCGCGGAAGATCAGCGCTAAGGTGTCGGCCATAGCACATGCTGAGCGGGGACCTATTTTTTTCTTTTTTTTTTGTACTTCTTTTGAGATGTCAAGAAATATTATAATTATATTTAATTTAGTTTATCGTAAGGCAAAATTCTGAAAATAATGTTTGCAATTTTATCACCTTTCATTCCATTTACGATTATAGAAAATATAATTAGATTTAGGACCCATTTTATACTTACTTTTTTTATTTTTTTAACTTGCGCAAATCGTTTTTTTTTTCGAGTAAAGTTTGGTTTGGTTTTTATGGCAGATAAGTAAATTTGCCGTAAACGACTCAGACCATCTTTCTAAATAGGTACTTGCATACTAAACGATGAAAATCATAGAACCCATCAATTTTGTTTACGCCTTAGTCGTGTATAGGTTACAAGATGTATCGGTATACATGCCATTAACCACCGCTTCTACCAACCGTTATGAACAGCTTGTTCCAAGACTATTGGAAATTGGTCCAAAATTTCAACGAAGCAAACAAAAAACTCAAAGAGATTGCTTTATATACATATACGGGTGGTACATAACTAAGTTTTGTACTACAGGCAAGTATGTAACTAGCAAAGGAATGTGGATTTGCTCAATAAATAAATTAAATAAATATTTCACAACATCACAAACATTGATCTGACTCCGAGATAGGTAGCTCAAGCACCTGTGTTACGGATGTCAGAATCAACAGTGGGATTACAAATATATACATATAATACTTTTCTTTTGTAAATATATACTTATAATACATATGAAACACCCAGACCAATGCAAACAGACATGTTCATGCACACAAATGTTTGTACTGTGCGGGGATCGAACCCGCAACCCTTAGACCAAAGGCAGTGTTCACTACCACTATTTCAAACGGGTCGTCTAAAAAAAAGAGGTCATAAGTCTTAGTAATATTTTTCTTGCATGTTTAGTTACAGTGTAAAACAAAACGTTGAACAAATACCGCACGCGTGCAGTAGCGTGCAGTCATGCCCAAATTACGCTATAATTATGTTTTTTTTTTTTTTACAAAACGAGCAGACGGCACACCTGATGGAAAGTGATCACCGCCGCCCATGGACATCTGCAACACCTGAGGTATCACATAGCGTTGCCGGCTCTTAAGAAAGGAGTACACCCTTTTCTTGAAGGTCACCAAGTCGTATCTGTTCGGAAACACCACGGATGACAGCTGGTTCCACAGTTTTACTGTGCGTGGTAGTAACAACACGTTTTTTTCGAATTATTAGCATTTATACGACACTTGTCAAAAATAGTAAGTGACTTACTAACTAATGCCATTGAATAAACAACAATGCTCAATCACTTCTAATAACAGTGGTGAAACTAACTCGATTCGATCTTTTGTTTTTAATACGTACAGATTGCGATCGAAAGATAATATAGTAAACTATGGAATGAACTATTGCCTGCGGTATTTCCGGACAGACAAGATCTACAAACCTTGAAGAAAAGAGTATTCTTTTTCAAAAGGCTGGCGGCACTCTTGCGACTCCTCTGGTGGTCCATGGGAGGCGATAAACCATCCGAAGTGATCCGTCTGCCTGCAAAAAAAAAATATGCACGTACGTGCAGGGTGGCAGAATAGAACAGTATACTACTATACTTGTATTTCTAAGAAAAAATACAGAGTAATGAGACATTACATTTTGATTACAAAATCTACCAATATGTGATGACCAACAGGTAATGATTTTCTGATGAGTGTGAAAGCTGAACCAACAGCGGTTGATGAATATCATCTTTCATTGTATGCACATCCGACGAGCGCGATTGTTTGACCATTTTAAGATTTCTCTGATTTCATCATTGATTGGAATTTTGAGATCATACAAATTTTAAGAGAATATAGAAAATTTGCTGATATGGAAAGTTTTGATTTCTTAATCATTTGATACAAATTTATTAGAATATAAATATAACAGTTTACATAAGATTACGAATATAAAAAAATACCTACAGTATTCTAAAAATAACCAAAAAGAGCATTATAACTTCTAGCTTAATCAAACCAACAAACTATGACGAGAGTACAGGAAAACCTACATTTGACGAAGTTGTATATTAATTAAAACAAACATTTCCTGAAACGATATATATTAAAAAGTAATTTATATACAGACATAGCCCAAAGGATTGCATGCCTCAAGTGGTAATGAGCAGAGCACATAGCGAGGAGAACATACGGCCTTTGGGCGAAAAGGTCCTCGAATGGAGACCACGTACAGGAAGTCGCAGCTGTGGTCGGTCCACCTTGTGGGGGGCCTCCCCACAAGGTGGACCTACGATCTGGTGAAGGTCGTGGGAATCCATTGGATGCGGGCGGCACAGGACCGATCTGTGCGGAGAACATTGGGGGAGGCCTATGTCCAGCCAGACGTCAATTGTATGTTTAAATGTATCATCATCAGCCCATTTAAGTCCCCACTTCTGGGACACGGACCTCCCTCAATCACATGAGGGGTAATTGCCATACTCAGCACGCTTGGCAGACGGGTTGGCGAGGGTTTTGATATAAATGCAGAGTTTTCCTTCTCTGGGTGCTGATGATCATGCCAGCAACTTTACCTTAGTCGCCTTTTACGACACCTCGGTAAGAGTGAGGGTGGCCTATTCTACTCTGCCGGGAACCACACGGCTAAATGTATGTTTGAGAGCAATAAACCAATTTTTATTTATTTATTGGCTGAGATGATGATGACACCTCTTTATGCGACTACATTAATACAGTTTCAAATTACTTGGGTTATCTTAATTTCTTATGCATACTTAATTAAGCTTCAGGTCAAATTAGTGACAAAATAAATCATCATCAGACGTCTATCATGAATGAAACAACTGGAACAGTAATTAAAGTATCAGTTAAACGAATTCATCACCGGAGTTGATTGAAATGAAAGTTTAGTAGCTACGAATCGAGAACTATGTAAGACTGGAAGTTAATGGATGCTATGAAATGACTAATGTCATCATTAAGTTACATGAATCATTTAATATTATAAATGACTTGCTAAGATTTTTGAAAAAAATAAGTTGTCATCATAGCTGTCAGATGATGAAGCTCAATAACTTTATTATATTTTTCTCGTCGTCCATTTGGTCTAGTTCCCATGTGTAAGGGTTGTAAAGCTAATCGTTTCATTGTAGTTACCAGACCTTTTACCACGCTTCGGCATGAATGGGCCGGCTCGACCGGAGTGATACCTCGGCCTCACAGAAAACCGGTGTGAAGCAGCACTGCGCTGTTTCATTGCGTGAGTGAGGGTACCCGAGGAAAGGTGTGGGAGGAGTCCGGGGTATAATGGTTGGCAGCGCACTTGTGATTCCACTGGAGTCGTGGGTGTCTATAGGCGGCGGTAATTGCTTACCATCAGGCGATCTGTCTGCTCGTCTACCTTTTAGTACTTTAGTAGTAATTATTTAAATTTTTTGATTATATATTCTATTGACATTGAAGTCTAAGGTTATCGTGACTTATTATTATTTTAATAAGCTTTTATTACACTATTGACATTCAAAATTTTATTAATATTATTCCTAAATTAATTCTTTCAAATCATTAAATTCAATTATATAATAAATAATAAATTAATATTTATGTAAATGATCTAATGTATGCCTATAAAGGCAAGCTGTGAGAACCTTTCTTAATGTTAGACCTACTCTCATATAAACCACAGTTTGTAACAATAAAGGATTATGATTATGAGTCGATACACTTATCCAGTCTATACACGAGTTTATATATCGTTTGTGACTAGCGTTGAATATGTAGAGTAAATTGTGTTTTCCCGTAGGAATGAGACATAGAAAACCTATCTTATACTTTAATGTGACCTATGTGTCACTCAAATATAGCGTAGCTAAGCCTAATTACCTAGAAGCTACTCTATATTTGAGTGACAAAAAAATACCAAAACATTATATTATTTGTTATATTATAATGTTTTGGTATATTTTTTTTTGTAAAAACATAAATATAGATGCATATATATTATAGATAACACAAGTACATAATTACACTCTATAACAGCCATTTAAAGCACCTTTTCAAATTATTTGATTATTATTTTGACATTCATTGATTTTTGCTTGAAGTGATGGCAAAGCCAAACAGGAAGGGTTATGACTTTAGCAGTCTAAGTATGTAAATATGGTTGTATGTTCCAAGATTCTGCCTAAACCGATGCGATTCCGATTTTGATGAATGAGGTATCAATCGATTCCTTATTACTGCCCAAGTGACCAAGACTTATATTTTATTTTAAAATAATAGAACTGTTCGTGCTATATGAAAAAACTTTTTTGTTTTTTTTTTAAATTTTACAATGCATTGGTTTCAATCAATGCGAGATTGCGAGATATTAAATCGAACAATCGTCTTTACTAACCAATGATAGAAAGTTAAAAATGCTTATGGTACAAAGTATACCACTACTAAAAATGCACGTAAAGTTTACACGTAGAGGGCAATGAAGATAAATGATACCATACAAGAAAAATCGTCCAAAGGAAAAGCTAGGAAAGTGACAGAAAGTGCAAACAAATAAAAATAAGACGTGTGTATAGAGATAAGAGTTACGTCTACGCAAATATCTATCGTACACGTGTCGACACAATTGGCTTATGTGAAGCTTATTCGACCGTCATAGTACATACATACATTTATTTTATTTATTTATTTTATTTATTTATAAAGATTTACCGACAACATATCAGTTTGCACATACAATACCAGTACAAGGGTGCCTTAACTAAAAGATATGCCTATTATAGGTAAATACAGCATTATTGAACTTAATTACGACTAAAATATAGTTATATTAGGTAAATTATCTACTAAATATTAATTTTTATTTACAACTCACAATCCTTCAGCTTATCATTACACTTCCGCTTATATGTATGGATGGAATCATGAAAAATATCTATGTTATGATCCTTTATGTCATTATATGAGCGCATACACCGCTATGAAGGAGCACACCTACCCAGGTTGGTTCTACAATGAGGCAAACTAAAAAGATTTCTAGAAGGATGCCTGGGGTTGTGGTAAGGGATGGCTGGGGTTGTGGTACATCAGAGTAGTAGTTACTATACGTAATGGCCACCGCTGCTGCCTGATCTCTTTTATGACAAAATCCAGTGTACATTTGAGTTTTTACCCATACATAGTTGCTGCATTACTTACAAATTGTGGAAAACAGTCTAACCCTAATGGTAGTGAGCTGCTTTGAGAGGTTTACCTAGAAATTATTCGCAAACTATAGTGGTTCGAATGCATGCACCTCTAGATTTTTCAAATCTATGTGCGTATTTAGGTTTAAGGTGATGGGTAGGGCACACTAGCGACGCCAATCGATTTTAATTTGTAGCTACTAAACCGGATCTATTTTAAACAATTTCGGGGTTACAACCTCTCGGCAAACGCTTATACTATTTATTGAATAACCATGCACAAATGTTGGGTCCCTTTTTGTGCGCGAAAAACTGCGGCCACTTTTGGCGTGAATCAATTTTTCCAGTACACAAAGATGTTTACTAGCAAAAAATTAAAATCGATTGGCATCGCTAGTGTGCCCTGCCCTTTGAATAACTGTGCCCCCTCAAAGAGTACTGCCTTGGTTCCGTAGTTAGTTCGAGACATAGGGAGTCTAATTTTGATTTTATTACGAAGATTATGTTTGTTGGTTTTTATGACAAGTTCTACGAATTTTCGACGCATTTGAAAAGTTATAAAACAAATGTTTTTCAGAATGGTTGGTAGAACATGTGGTTAAAGGGACAGGTATACAGGGTGTATCTGTGAACATTTACACAGATACACCCTGTATACCTGTCTAAAGGGTTGTGAAGAATCTGACGGCAGTCGTTTCATTGTACTTACCAGACTCCTCAAATTCTGAATCATGGCCTACCCCGGGCTCCAAAGAGACAGCTTTGGACGCAATCGCTAAGCCAAGATGATGACGCTTGTTTTTTTATGTGTGTGTTGGTCGGTTCTAATTCTTTTGAGCTTTCTAAGAGACACTACTGGCTATGCCTCTTTGATATTTACAAGCAAGTGGTACAATGGCAACCTTTATTATTTTGCGGCCTATAATCAAAGCAGTTTCAGTTGCGTGTATAGACTTGTGTAATTTTTCCATACTTCCTAGAGTTTCATACATTCCTTGCACGATATCAATGTGACACAATCATGGTTCGCGTTTACAAAAGTTGACCAGTTAACTTATTCTACGTTACTGCCTTTGATCTGTTTTCAACTTTATTTCGTAAGAGATTACGTATCAGATTCCATAGATATCTAAACTTGATACCTATATTACTTACTTAAAAATCTTTGGTAAAAGTAAAACTAAACATTATTTAGAATAGAGAATATCTAGAAGAGACATTAAATACTCTTTATTGCACACACATAAACCTTAAAAGTTATGTATACAGAATATTCAGTAAAATCATTTAGGCGGTCTTATCGCTCGGAGCGATCTCTATCAGACAACCTTCAGGTAAAGAACAATAGATAGAAGAGGAAAGGGTTATGCAATCCTTCTAATATATCTACATAAATTAAAAAGATTTACATAATATTGTATGTTAATTCGTTTTATCTGAGATTTTCATGGTTATTATCGTCACATTTAAACTAACGCAGAGCGCCAAAACCTTTAGCTTCTATAAGTTCTTGAATTAGCAGAAGGAATAAATTGTGTTAGAGTAAATTACACGGGACATGGGCATTAGTCATCCCTGTCTTTCCTATAGTATGGGCGGCATCAGGATGGCATCCTAAGTCTATAGGCGGATTCGATCAATATGACTGTTATAAGAGAATGTACTTCGTCATTTTATTTTCGTAAGAAACTCACTTGTGTTCATCCAAAGCCGGTATACCATATCTCACGAGAGAATGAACGAATGACGTTATAAACGCGTATATTTTTTTTTTAATAATGGCTCTGCGTCTTGGACACAACTTGCCAATGTCAAGTGATTAAAGAGACACGTTTCTTTTCTTGTTGAAATTGGACGGTGATGCGAGTTGGTGAATCTCTTTAATTGAGTTTATTATTATTATTTTTAAAAATAAATAAATTTAAATACTGGCAGAGCACCACCTAAAACCAACAAAACAGTACAATAGACAACACAGAATAACTTGGGAGATTCTTATTATTTGAAATCGTATAAAACTTGTATTGTTTTGTGGTTCATCGTAATGTCACCGGAATATGTTTGACAGGTAGGCATACAGGTAATGTTAAAAGTCAAAAACAGCTGTGACAATAACAACGCCATTTAGCATTTTAGTTATTCTGCCAAAATTAGCCGTATAAGGATTTCCATTAGAATAGGTGTTGACTGTTGGATGAGTAGTTGGTAGAACGGACTTTTATGTTACACTGCATATATTTTTATGAGATAGGGGGCAGACATCCGCGACACCAGTGGAGTCACAAGTGCGCTGCCAACCACACCACTTCTTATGTGAGCAATATTTGCTCGAATACTTTTAAAGGTAGTGTGAATCGTGTCAATCACCCACTTTGGCACATTTTGCATTAATTAATCGCCGGAACATCGTGGATCACCTGATGGCAAGCGATTACCGCCGCCCATGGACACTGAATATCCTGCAACACCAGAGGAGTCACAAATGCGCTGCCGACCTTTTAAAAGGGAATACGCTCTTTTCTTGAAGGTTTCCAGGTCGTATCGTTCCGGAAATACCGCAGGCGATAGTACATTCCATAGTTTTGTCGTACGAGGTAGAAAGTTTCTTGAGAAATATAAATATATAAATATTTCACAACATCACATACATTGATCTGACTCCGAGATAGGTAGCTCAAGCACCTGTGTTACGGATATCAGAATCAACAGCAGAATTACAAATATATATCTGCATTTAATACTTTTCTTTTGTAAATACATACTTATAATACATACAAACACCCAGACCAATACAAACAGACATGTTCATGCACACAAATGTTTGTACTGTGCGTGGATCGAACCCGCAACCCTTGGACCAAGGGCAACGTTCACTACCACTGTTCCAAACGGGTCGTCAAATGTAAAGTTGAAGACTGCCAACCATCTAGATGATCTCGATGGAACTGTTGTCAAGTGGAACGATGCCGAATTGAAGCGGCAGGAATCAGTAAGAACAATTCCTCAGAGCATTCTCCATAGTATAGGCCTTAGACAGTTAAAAGTTCTAAGGTATAGGCATATAACTGCGCTATGCCAAAGATTTATCGTTGGATAAAGATTGGACGACTTGAGCCTAAGGAGTTCAAACTAGACAACTCTCACTCACAGGTAAGTCTTGCGCCCGTGTCGTGACCGACGAAAGCTGCCTCTAAGGTACCAAACACATGATAAAGTTATAAAGAGAATGAAAGGTACAACCATCCTTCTTCGATAGGTACAAGTAAGCGACAAGTACTGTAGTTCAAACGACAGGATTCATAGTGTTAAGGGGCTAGTTTGCCAAGAATAAGCGGGATTTAACCGAAGTGATACCACTGCCTCTCAGATGCTGGTGTTAAGCAACGCCTGCGCTGTGTTTTGCCGAGTGAGTGAGGTAACGGAAGTCTATTTGCGGGAAAGGGGAGTTTAAAGGTTGGCGGCGCAACGCGGATGATCCATCTACTCTTCTGTCACCTATCACATAGAAAAAGTACCGCGCTTATCGAAACCTACACAAAGTAGGGCTCTTTTTGCTCACAGAGGCTACGTTGTGTTATTCTTGCATTCTTTTTCAAATAATCTATATTCCTCTTTGAAAATAATACCAAAAAGAAAGATTCTTGTCCGTAAAAATAGGCATTCTAAACCAGCGGTGGATTTCTAAACCATGACTGAATTAGGATTTTTTTACTTTTATTTTACTATGTTTTACTATTTACTAACTCTGACGCCAACTCAGTGGACATGAACGCGCCTTCCCGTATGGTTCAAATCCGATCATGCACCTCAGGATGTTTCAAATCTATCTGCATATTTCTACCACTAGCTCTGCGACGAGGAAAAACATTGTGAGGAAATCTGCACGTCTCGGATAGTTTCTCAAAAATTATGGATACCTACAATATTTGAGATAATGATTCTGGACGTGTAACCGTGATCCAGTTGGTTTGGTTCCCCTGTGTAAAATAAAATAAATAAATAAAATAAATAGTCATTTATTTCAGGCGTTTACCCATAGCGTAACATATTATTTCGCATTATAATTAATTACAATAAAATGAATGAGTAAAGGTTGGTTAGGTCAAACGGTGGTCGCTTCATAATTACCAAACTTCCCCAATCATGGATAATGGTCCAAGCATACCTCGGGCTTCGAAGCGACAGCTTTGGACACAACTGGGAATAATACGCTAAGATGAGGAAGGCCTCTAAACACTATCTTTGTACTAGTAGGTAGGTAGTCATCCGCTTTGTATCGACCTTTCACTCTGTGTATAACTTACTCATGCATCCTAAGGTACCAAGATTGTGCGATAAGTTTCTTCTACCTATCCAATTGTCGTTTCTGCTAGTTATTTAGGTTGTTGCTCATCCATGTTAGGATCGCTATACCGGTCTCGGGAAAGTTACCTCCAAGATACCTCCGATGTAAAAAGGAAATCGTGTAATAGCTAGGCTGTTAACCCTTAATAGAGTATGAGTCAATGAAAAATTTCATTGGTTTTCGCTCTTATGTCATCACACATAAGATTCAAAATCTGGTGGTAACTATTTTCCCATTACAGCTTGTTAAATAAACGTTTGATTCTGGTAATTAGGTATAGTTGTTGTATAGAACTGTTTATCTCACATTTTTTTTTATTTGATAGAAATGGGGTGAGCCCTGCGTCTTATAGCCACTGCGACTAGTAGATGATCTATTGTGGCAGCCCCATAACATAATACAGCACCTCATGTAGCTCCAGTTCTAGGATGAACCCGAGAATGGAGCTGATGGGGGATCTTTTGATCTCGTTTGAGATCATGTGTGCTCCCAGGTGCCAGCTTCTGCAGCGGTGCAGCGCTATGCACTCACCGAGGACGTGGATAATCGTTTCCTCGTCCTCGCGACAGAACCTGCAGATTTTGGTATCTGAAAGGCCCATGTTGTGCAGGTGTTTGTTTAATTTGCAGTGCCCTGTGAGGGTCTGAGTGAGTGCCCTAAGATGTCCTCTACTCAGTTTTACTATATCTACAGCTCGTCTCTGATCGAACGCCTGTATTAGCGCCTTAGACTGTTCTAGTCGAGGTAGTCTTTTCCAAAATTCAGTGCTTTGCCTATGCTCCCATTCTTTTAACTCGAACCTGACCATGCAGGCTGTAACGCCACTTATTGGTTCCGGTCCGAGTAGTGGGCTCTCTGCCCCGGCCTTTGCTAGCATGTCAGCGACTTCGTTGCCTCTGATATTGCAGTGTCTCGGTACCCAAATTAGATTTACGATGTTGGCATTGCCAAGCTGATTTAGGAGCAGGACACACTCGCTAGTGAGTTTGGAGTCAAGTTTATCTCACATAGGAAGAAAGTTTATTTCACGGCAGCCAAGTACCTAGTTAGTTACTCGGGGTAACTCGGGATCTCTCGGAGTCCTGGGAATGCCCCGTTGGTCTAGTGGTTTAAGTACCGGGCCGTGATCTCGGGGTTTTGGGTTCGATTCCCGGGTCGAGCGAAGGTATGTTTCGAATTTTTCGAACATAGCTCGGGTTTGTGATCACCTATCCGCAATAGGCAAGCGTGGATATTAAGTAGTCTTACCGCGTAGTCTTACCAGTTGGACTTCTGGAAATTTCCTTCCCAATACATTTTATAAATCATAGACCTCAATCTTGATAGACAGAAGTTTTATTTAATCTAAGTAATTATGTGACAAGATGTCTTTTAAGCAAATGTTTTATCATGGGTCATAGATTCATGTTGTTCATAGGCTGTCTATCAATAACTAAGTCTATGTAGGTAGACTCTTATAAAAGTAGGACAATTGGGAGACTTGTTTTATTGGTAAGTTTATTGGGCATAAAATTCCCAATGGTCTTACTAGTAAGTTTAAAGGGAATGCAATTCCCAGTAGTCCAACTACGCGGTAAGATTACAGGGAGTAGGGGGATTAAGGTGACGGGTAGGGCACACTAGCGACGCCAATCGATTTTAATTTTTAGCTACTAAACGGGATCAATTTTAAACAATTTCGGGATTACAACCTCTCGGTGTACACTATTTATTAAATTGATTCACGCTAAAAGTGGCCGCTTATGGCAGTAATTAATTTTTTGCGTACGCGTTGGACCCAACATTTTTTCATGGTTATTTAATAAATAGTATAAGTGTTCGCCGAGATGTTGTAACCCCGAAATTGTTTAAAATAGATTAGTAGCTAAAAATTAAAATCGATTGGCGTCGCTAGTGTGCCCTACCCGTCACCTTAAGCTTAATCCCATCATAGCAGCGATGACTTGATTTCTATGATCCTTTGCCCTGCAGTGGGATAATATAAACAAATAAATATTTCTCAATATCACATACATTGATCTGACTCCGAGAGAGGTAGCTCAAGCACCTGTGTTACGGATATCAGAATCAACAGTGGGATTACAAATATATACTTATAAACTTTTCTTTTGTAAATACATACTTATAATACAAAGAAACACCCAGACCAATACAAACAGATATGTTCATGCACACAAATGTTTGTACTGTGCGGGGATCGAACCCGCAACCCTTGGACCAAAGGATATTATAATGATAATTCTATGTATACACCAACGCTAGTTTATTGTATTTATTTTTATAGCAGTGCTCTTTCTATGGGTACATACAGAATACCAGCGCAGCGTCGTGGTGGCGCGACACCCCGACACATGCTGAGTATGTGCCTTTTCGGTGTTTTACTGTGTACCGTCATTATTTTAAATGTTAAATGTTATTGTTATACACTGAATAAATATTTTTCTTTCTTTATATTATACTATACTATAAGTTAGTACGCAGAAATGCTAATTTGATGTCAAATTATTTTATTAAAACTGCATAAATTAGCTGGAGAGCGATTAACGACCTCATGTCTTGTTTTCATTTCAGGTGGGTACACTGTGGAACACATTGATAAAGTATGTGTTTCTCTACGTGAACAGTATGGCAAATGTGTCAAGATGGCGGGACTGCTTGGCCGCCCTGACATGCTGTTCGTCTTCGACGCTGGAGAGGTCGAACGAGTCTTCAGGGGCGAAGATGCTGCCCCACACAGGTTGGTGTAATATCGCTCATTCCATCGTCAATCTGCACGTTTCGGATATGTAGTTTATCAAACTGTGGCTACCCACAGTTGGCAGACGAGCAGACGGATCACCTGATGGTAAGCAATGGACAACATTTCAAAATTGCTAAGCTCTGAAACAAAAAATACCAATTCTTTGTTTACTTTTCCGCTGCTCGAATATATATTTATTCATTTTTTATATTGCTTATTTACTGAGAAAAAAAATAAAAACTAAAAAACGTAAGATGACGTCATCGGACGGCAGAATGTAAAATATTTCTTTGCTTAGCACATTATAGTTTTAAATTTACGTAATACTAAACTCATGACATGTAACTGTCAAAAAAAAAGACAACTTGTCAACATTGAATGTATGAATGACGTTGACAATGTTGACACTAGTATTATTTACCTTTGACAGTAGTACCTTTTTTTTATTAAAACAATGATAAGCAAAGGAATATCGCTGTATTCAGCCGTCCGATGACGTCATTTGGCGCTTACGTCTATTTAGAATAAAAAGAATTTCAATAATTATTTTATGCATGAAAATGGACAAATTTTGAAAAAAGAAAAAATATGGGTCTGTTCATTTTATGTCTACTTTCATATAAAAAAACAATATGGACATGTTAAAAATTTGAAATGTTGTCCATTCCGCCTTCCATGGACACCCGCAAACACCAGTGGAGTCACAAGTGCGCTGCCAACCTTTTCCCCTTCCCCCCCATTGGGCCTCCGGTAACCTCACTCACACGGCGAAACACAGCGCAGGCTTCACTGCGCCGGTTTTCTGTGAGGCAGTGGTATCACTCCGGTCGAGCCGGCCCATACATGCCTAAGCGTGGCTCTCCCAAATTTAAATTTATTTGTTTATTGGTATACATAACATGTAACAATCGGTGAAATACAACATGCCTCCTTTTTTGAAGTCGGTAAAAACACAGTAAACATAAGAGCTAAATTGTAGCCTAAAGACGTGTACACACAGCATCAGAATAAGATTACAAAAAGGATTAAAAAGGTAGTTAGTTCTAGTGTTTATATTAAGACTTGATAATACTACTAATACTTGATTTGATAAAATGGGAATTATAAATAATTGGTACCTACGTTAGAAAGCTTAGTGAAGGATGTGTTTCACGTGGAAACGGAAAGAAATAAGGCTTGAAAAGGGTTAGGTCGCATTTCCCCTGGAAGAACAAAAAAAAAAAATTATACAGAAGCTCATTATAGAGACACATGCGTACAAAGAGATTGTAAAAAGAGAGGTTATTCTTAAAAGACTGAAAACCGAAGGTCCTCATCCGATTTCGAGAAAGTATTCTTGCATTAAAATTTAGCAAGGTAAGTAAGTTAACTGAGTCAAAAATGGCATGTATGATTTTTTTTTAATGGAAAAGACCTTGTATCTGAACTGAACTTGTAGCCATAATCGAGTTGATAATTCCATTGTCTACGGATTCTGTAGGTCTGATGGCATGCGCTTTAATGTACCTAAATACCAGTCTGACTAAATCTTGGATCATGAACCAAGCGTTCAAAGTTCTAAAGTGACGGGTTCGGACGTTACCTGGTATGACATGGCGGATACCTGGATGAAATGAGATGTAATCTGTAACTAAACGGAGAGAAGGAAAACAGTTTTTTGTTGTAAATCATTTTGGTATTTTATTTCTATTTTACAGACCATCAATGCCTTCCTTGAACTACTACAAACACGTTTTGCGGAAAGATTTCTTCGGTGCCGAGGAGAACTGCGCAGGCGTTATAGCTGTGTAAGTTTGGTTTGTATGGACTAGTATACATACCAAATTAACACTAAATGACTAGGAGCCCAATCTCGGGAATTTTGATACGAAATAATATGGCGGATATCACACTAAAACCATACAAAAAAAAACATTGTTTTTACGATATAATATATCTATTTTCGGTAAATACCACAAGCACGCGAATAGGCTTGTGTGCTAGGTCAGAGATTGGTAGATTTTTAAATAGCATTGAGAAATATCTGTCAAAAGGAGTACAAAATTTCAACTTAAAACCTTATGTATTATTTTTGTTATGATCCCTCAAAGGCAAAGATAGGCAAGTAAATTTTATGTCTTAAATTTACGAAATTCATAAAGCAATTGATATCTTATTCAATTAATAGGAACTTTTGTTAAGAAACCATTTTCATAAACGTACTATTTCATATAGCTATCGAACAAAGCTATCTCGCGATGCGTATAAACTAGTGAGGGCTGACGTCACGCCTCGCGTCGCTGTTTGTATGGAGCGTTTTGGGCAAGTCTATTTTAAGTCATTTTCAAATTGTCCTATCTCGAAGAGTTTCCAAGCTAACAAATCCATTCTTTCACCGACGTTTTCATTTCTGAGGGGGTCTTATATTACCAACAAGACAAAAAAATAGGACACAAGCCTATTGGGCTGGTACTGGAAGGAACTTTTTTTACATTATGGCAGACAAACGAGCAGACGGCTCACGGAATTACCGCCGCCCATGGACATCTGCGACACACGGGGCATCACAAAGGCATTGCCGGCTCTTAAGGGAGGAATAAGCTCTTTTCTTGAAGATCACCAGGTCGTATCTGTTCGGGAACACCAACGTTGGTAGCATGAATGTAAATGTTTGAATCTTTTGTTGCACAGCTAACTAGACTGAAGAGCTTGAATTCATTGGTGGCAAATCGAATTTCGCAATCCGAGCTGTTATCACAAAATCAACTATTACTACTGCCTACTACTTGGCTCAGCGACACGAAGTGGATCTTGGCCTCCGACACGAGATTTCGCCATTGCGGTCTTTTTACCGCCACCTGTCGCCAGTTGGGCCGTTGTAGGTAAAATAACTATTAGTTCTTTCTTCATTCTGTTACAGACACGGCGAGTCGTGGTCTGCATTCAGAACTAAAGTGTCTAGAGTAGCCTTAAGTGCCGGGGCAGCTGCTCAGTACACGGAACCTGTTGCTCAAGTGGCTGACGCCTTCGTTAACAGGTAAGGTCCACACAGGGGGGGCACACGAATGAATGATGGAGGATGACACGAGATTCTGACAGAAACAAGATAGCTGCCATGTTTTTCACCTACCAGCGGCCAGAGGTCGCTGTTGACTAAGAAAACGAGTGACATGCTAAGGGTCGAGTTAACCAACTTTTCAAGCAACGGTAATCACGCTTTAACCATGCAAGCACCAATAGCATTCACAGTTAAAGTGTGTTTACCATTGTTTTAAAGTTGGCTAACCCTTAGAATGTCACTCGTTTTCTTAGTCAACAGCGACCTCTAGTTGCTGGTAGGTGAACAAAAACATGGCAGCCATCTTGTTTCTGTCAGAATCTCGTGTCATTCTCCATCATTTATTCATTGTCAACTCTGGCTTTCGGATGTTGATGCGAATTTCGAGGTTATCTCAGTTGTTTTTGTTACTTTTGGTTAATTTTTGTAATTTTTTTCACGTTTAACCTGCATAAGGCCAATTCCCATAACTTTAAGGGTAGTTTTATACATAAATATGAATAATTTTCTCTTAGAAATAACGGGTGAACTAAGAAAATAATAATTCGCCTTTTCATACAAATCTGATTTATGCGATTTATATGGGAAGGCGATTGATTAATTATACTTATTTCGTCATAACAATATGTTTCCTAGAGACATTTGTGCAAAATTATGTATAAAAGTACTATCCTTAAAGTTATAAGAATTTGTCTAAGACAAGTTGTATAAACATAGACAAGTATATAAATATATAACTATACATACTCATATTATATCTACAGTACTTAGCAGTTCACCCACCAGCCGCAAGTGGCAGCACTTTCCATACATGAACCTTTTTCCGTAGAGTTGTCACTCTTATCCTATATTATTATAATACTTATAAATATATTATAATACTCTTTGGGTCCACATTAACATCACTATCATCGACAAGGGACAGGGGCCCTGTTATTTAGTTTTTGAAAAAGTAATTTTCTTTTTCAGGATACGTGAAATAAGAAATGAGAATTCGGAAACTCCGGACGACTTCCTGAACGAAATACACAAATGGTCTCTAGAATGTAAGTTACTTTTCAACATTAATAGGTGTCAGTAGTAAGTTTTTTTTTACTGTGGGAGAGCCACGCTTCGGCATGGGCTGGCTCGACTGTTGTGATACCACGGCCTCACAGAAAACCGGCGTGAAGCAGCACTGTGTTGTGTTTGGCTGCGTGAGTGAGGGTACCGGAGGCCCAATCCGAGGGGAGAAGGGGAGTTTAAAGGTTTGCGCACTTGTGACTCTACTGGTGTTCCGTGGGCGGCGGCAATCGCTTACCATCAGGTGATCCGTCTGCTCGTGTGCCCCCTATGTCATAGAAAAAAAACAAAATTACGAGAAATTCAGTATCAAATAATAATTTCAAAATTAAGAAATTATAATTTTTAATTTAACAATTGAAATCGCTTCTTATAGCTTAGACATCACGAGTAGGTTAAAAACTCTTACCTTTGAATGTATGTGAATAGGTTACCTATAACTTACCTAAATAGCAGACACATTACCCTATTTTGTAACTGCGCGTAAGTTTTTTCTATACATTGCGCTTATTTAACCGTACCTTACCCCCTTATCTAGGGCATTATACTGATGATAAAAAACATTTTTCCCAAGGAACATAGGATCTCTACAAAAAATTGCCTCTCCATAAAATTTGCAACAATGAGCTGATTACTTTTACGGAAGGCGATATTTTTTTCTGAGATAAGACCTATATTGCTTGGGAGAAAATGTTTGTTTTCATTATTTTATTTATTTTATTTTTCAAAGTCTACAGCTCTTAAATTATACTATTTAAAATTTATATACCACTTACAGCCAATAACGGATTTTAAATACATTGACAAACTTATATAAACAATTATATAACTTATATAACACACTTTGGCTGGTGGGGCAGCAAAAAGAGGAAAAAAAAAGAAAACAACCAATACAATTTGACAGTTGTGTACAGACAGCCACACACCAGGCTACCATAATCCGTCAAAATTCCTCAATTGATATTGAGTCGAAAGTGTTTGACATTAAGATGAGAATCGAAGTCCAATGAAGAAAATCTGACTGTTCCGCATACCTTTATGTGTGGCTGAACGTACCTTGCACGTAATAATTCATCATTATGTAACATATTCATCAGCATAATGCTTTCGATAAGGGAATAAGACGGTTAAATAAGTATGGTGTATTATTTCCGACAAAGAGTTGTTTCAATAACTCTATTCTGTTACATTAGATACGCAAAATAGGTATACGTTAACATAAGTACTAAAGTATCATGATGATGACGTACTGACGCTTTGTTCTTTTATTATTTACAGCTCTAAGTCTTATAGCACTGGACACTCGGCTGGGCTGCTTCGAGGCTCGCGAAGGGTCCGAAAGCCAGAAATTGATAGATGCTGTCAACACCTTCTTCCTCTGTGTGGGTGAGCTGGAGCTCAGAGCCCCCTGGTGGAGGATATACCCCACTTCCATGTTCAAGAGATACGTTGCTGCGCTGGACACAATCCTCAGGTCAGTTGATTGTGTTCAATTTTATACCATGGTAAACAAACCAAAACGCACCTCTCGTTAGTTTATCATCTGACCATATTTCTGGTGGTCTGCCTTAGACCTGGCAAAAACGTAGCATTCAAAAGATTGGAACATTTGCATCTGGAACAGTGAAACGCTTCATTTGGAACATCGACTCTCAGATAGATTACGCTCATTCGGATCGTTCGACTCACTCGGATCATTCAGTTCATTCAGATCATTCGACTCATCGGATTATTCTGCTCATTCGGAACATTCGGCTCACTCGGATCATTGAGCTCATTCGGAACATTCGGTTCACTCTGACTCGAGATCCATTTGAGTCGAATGATACATTCGGAGCGAACATTAGAGATTCGGAACAGAGTATTATTTGGCTGAGTCGGGTCACTGAGTCGTCTCAGTAAAGAGTTACCCATAGTTGCCCATACTTGGCCTCCAAGCTAATATACACACTTACTTCGTCTTTCGTCGTGTCGGCGACATAAGTGACCATGCCCACTTTAATTTAGCGGAGCGATAGCCTACATCCACTACTTTAGTTCTTCTCCGAATTTCTTCATTTAGAACTTTGTCGCGTAAAGATAAACTGTAATTGGTTTGATGTAATTACCATATTATTTGTAATTCCTATGACATAAATATTAGGTAAGTTAACTCGGGATCTGAAATGAATTTATAATATAAGAAGTAAAAAATAGGTATTGTGGCGATTGGGCTGGATATAACTGAAATAAAGCGCTGGCAATGGGATGCTAATAAAAAGTCCTGATATTAGCAAAACAATGTATTTTGATGCTTCATCAGACATAAGACAATAACAATAAACAAAACAATAATATAACAAAAACAATAAAAAAGTATAAAAACAATATAAAAAAGAGGCTGGTCCAGCCATTGATTCTCAACAGATATCAACTGCCACCTATGTCATAAAAAAACGCACAGGAGGGTGGTGGGTGGAACGCTCCGTCACCGACCGAAAAATACTGACAATTGTTAGAAAAAAATGGCGGTGCAGAGAACCTTATAGGCTAGGTAATGAACTTATCTTATCGTGGCTAAAATAAATAATTAACTGTTTCTTTCTTTCCAGTGTAACTCTGAGCCACGTAGAGAGGGCGCTGGAGGAGCTGAAGACAGTCAGCAATAAGTCTTTACTCCAGGACCTGGTGTCCGCCGCCGGGCCCAGGGTGGCTGCCGTGGCTGCCCTAGACATGTTCCTGGTGGGGATCGACACGGTAGGTAGAAATCTTCAACCGATAGTCATAGGTCACGTAGACCAATAAGTTTTGGTCAGGACCAGTGCAGGAATAAGAACGTATGTAGGAAGGTACAGCTAAAGTTACACTTTGAATGCTACAGTTACACTGGAATCCCCATTATAAAAAAAAACATAAATTAACAGGAGAAACTCTTAACGCATCTATTAATCAAATATGTAGCTCCAATCATTATCTACCAGTTATCCATTATCTGTGCATTCTAAATTTAACAGCCTCAAATCGTCAGTTCATCGTATTGCTTCGTCCTACAGTACCTACGTTTGCCAAGGACATTGGCGTGGCCATTTTTTGACCATTGACCATTCCACTCTAAATACGTTGACTCCATCGCCCATCAGTTCGTATGGAGACTTGATTGGCCCTCCTTCACGTCAATGCCAATACATTGACAACTCAATGTATTGACACTGACGTGGAGGAGGGCCAATCAAGTCTCCATACGAACAAGCTCAGACAATTCTAAAGCCAGTTAAATTGGCTTCCAAGAAGCTCGGCGTGCTCAATAGGTCGAGGAGGTATTTCATGCCGGGGCATCTCTTGCAGCTCTATAAGGCGCAGGTGCGGCCTCACATGGAATACTGCTCTCACCTCTGGGCTGGAGCTCCCAAATATCAGCTTCTTCCTCTGGATCGTATCCAGCGAAGGGCGGTCAGTACTGTCGACGACCAAGCAATTTCCGACACACTTGATCCTCTGTCATTGCGTAGAGATGTAGCATCACTGTGCATCTTCTATCGCATTTACAATGGGGAATGTTCCGAGGAGCTGTTCGGCCTTATTCCAGCTGCAATTTTTCACCACCGCACATCACGTCAGAACGCGAAATACCATCCACATCACCTGGATGGATTTATATCGACTACAGTGCGTTTCTCACGTCATTTCCTACCACGCACAGTAAAACTGTGGAACCAGCTGTCATCCGTGGTGTTTCCGAATAGATACGACTTGGTGACCTTCAAGAAAAGGGTGTACTCCTTTCTTAAGAGCCGGCAACGCATATGTGATACCTCAGGTGTTGCAGATGTCTATGGGCGGCGGTGATCACTTTCCATCAGGTGTGCCGTCTGCTCGTTTGTCCGCTATAATGTAAAAAAAAAAAAAAATCTGATCCTGGGCGCAAGGTCCTCGACCAGTTTTAAAACCCTAGTTGAATAACATCTCTTCTCTCCCACATTTACTTTGCCTTCTCTAATTGACAGACATCTAACGCAGTGGCCTCCACCCTGTACCAGTTGTCCCTCCGGCCTGAAGTGCAGGAAAGGCTCCACGAGGAGATCAGCTCAGTGCTGCAGGGGCGGCCTATGAAGCCGGGGGATGTCAACCAAATGCCATACTTGAAGGCTTGCGTGAAGGAAGTTTTAAGGTGAGTTCTATTTAAAAGAGTAGAACATAACATTGCATTTTTTTTAAAGTAACCAGGTAGCCAGCATTGATAATGATAGTGAAACCTTTTCTATTCGTATTAATGTCTGATTCAATAAAAGTACTTATAACTTTCAGATTGTATCCAGTAGTGATCGGGAACGGTCGGCAACTTACCAAAGATACAGTAATTTGTGGATACAACATACCGAAAGGCGTAAGTACCTACCTACTTAAACATACCTTAAATAGTTTTTTAGATTTTCGCGTTGCATTATAACTATAATGTATCAATACAGGGATTAACACGATATTTATTATGTGAAACAACATTGTGTCCGCTCGTGACCACGGCTGCTGTAACGTAGCCGAAACGTCGAGCCAAATATGTGAGTACACAATGTTGTTTCACATAATAAATATCGTGTTAATCCCCGTATTGATACCTTATAGTTAAACATACCTTACATAGGCAAAGTCCTTACGGTGTAATTATTCCCATTTTTAAACATCATCTACTTTGAAAATTGGATTACTTTAAAAGCCTGATAACTTAAGGATTTCAAGTAGTTTCCATCCAGATCCCAATGATTTTTTTCTCTTAAAGATTTTTTTAATGACGTCGTATTTCTTTTAAGCAAGCACCAATATTTACTGTACAGACGGCGTCGTCGTACCGCCCCGCAGTATGACGGTACGCACTATTTGTGTCTCAGAAATAAATTGGCTACATACATGTTGGCTTCATACTTTATGAAGCCAACATGTATGTAGCCAGTTTTATTAATATAGCTAGTGACAAATTATCATGATTACAATGGAAAAAACGACAAAAAACATTTTCCGAAATGAAAAATACTATTTCTAGATAAGACTTAGAGAAATTGAAGAAAAATAATTTCAGAATGTTTAAACAGATATTTTATAGAATTAAAAATTAAAATGTAAAAATCATCATCACTCAGCATGACATTTATAACGCTTTGGCTACGTTGATTAGAAAAAAAGTAAAATCTCTGATCATATAGTCACGGTTATTTGACACGTGGCAAAAGGCAGAACTAATGCTGTGTTGACGTTTTCCCATAGAAAAAATGTTAAACAACACCCCCCTGTCAATATCGCTGAAGTGCCTTCTGATTGTGGTCGCACTATAAAATGACAAGACAAAATAATGACAGTGACAGTAACTTAAAGTCACCTAAACTTTTTTTATTGGACATAATAGCACCAACATCATACAGGACTACATCACTTCCGGCATATTAATTAGTAATATAAAAATAAATATTTAAATAAAAATACACGTTTAATGACTGACCGGATGGCGCAATTGGTAGTGACCCTGCCTCTTACGCCAAAGGTCGTGGGTTCGATCCCCACCCTGGACAAACATTCGTGCAATGAACACTTGTGTTTGTTCGGTGTCTGGGTGTAATATATGTATTTAAGTATATATTTGTGTTCCTCTGTTGTCTGATATCTGTAACACAAGTGCATAAGCTACTTAGTACGGAATCAGGTCAACGTATGAGATGTTGTGAGAATTATTAAAAAAAAATAAAAAATAATTATTAAAAATAAAATGATAACTAAGGGTAAATTTTTTTCTTTTTCTTTATTCGAAAAGCGTATAAAAATGCAAATATTTTTTTGTCGTATATATTCCATTGTTTCCCTTTGTTTCCAGACGCAGGTGATATTCCAGCACTACGTGATGGGCAACAGCGAGGAGAACTTCTCGAATGCCTCAGAGTTCCGCCCCGAGCGCTGGATGAAGCGGACGCCTGCGCAGACGCACAATGCGTTCGCGTCGCTGCCTTTCGGCTTCGGCAAGCGCATGTGTCTGGGTAGGCGCTTCGCCGAGCTGGAGATCCATACAATCATCTGCAAGGTTGGTTCTTGTGGCGTATCATTCCGGGTTGCGTTTTAAGCTGTCAATTTGGAGCTCGTGGTTAGCTTGGGTCGTTCTGGTCGGGGGTTGGGGTCCAGAACTAGCGAAGTCCAGACCTAGTGTCCAGACTTAGCGTGATCCAGACCAAGCTTGATCCAGACCTAGCGTGATCCAGACCAAACGTGATCCAGACCTAGCGAACTAGACCAAGCGTGCCATTTTCAGATCTAGCGACCTTGACTTAGCGTGGTATTTCTAGAATTAGCGACTTAGACCTAGCATTTATTCAAAGATGTCGCTTCGGAGCCTGGGGTAGGCTTGGAGCATTATTTAGGGGGAGTCTAGTAATTACAATGAAGTGACTGGCTTCTGACCTTCGACCCCTTTAACAGGGGAGCCAGACCAACTGAATCATGGTAACACGTTTCAGAAAGTATTAGGTTTTATCACGATGTTTTCCCACCCCGCCAATGGTAGAAATACTCACATAAGATTTAAAAAATCTGGACTATAATCTACAACCTCCTTTTTCAGTAAAATATCATTTACCATGTTGTGGTCCATAGATACAGTAATATATTATTATATCTAGTGACTGCCTCGTTGGCGCAGTGGGTAGTGCCGCACGTTAAAGTGACGGCTGCGCTTGAGGTCCCGGGTTCTAACCCCCGGGTGGGGCCAAAATTTGTACCTGAGGTTTTCTGTTTAGAAACTCTGTGTCAGCCAGGAGTCTGGAAGTTGGCGGTCTTGTACACCCGTGCCTCGGAAAGTACGTTAAGCCGTTGGTCCTGCGCCCGATCCCTCTCCGGTCGTGTCACGCTGGGAATTGGAATAGGAGTATAAGGGAATATTGAGTGCACTTATGTTTGCGCACGTACATGATCGTTGAAATTGGCCACCATATCGTAATCGGTTGTAGGATATTGTTAATATTTTATCTAGTGACTTTTCTCTTGTATTCCGTATATGTGTCTTACCGTAAAGAATTTCCTTTCTACCCACAGATGGTGCAAGCCTTTCATATGGAGTACCACCACGAGCCCCTGCAGTACCACGTCCACCCAATGTACACGCCTGACGGACCGATTCGACTGAAGTTGATCGAACGTTGATTTATTATCAACACATATCTATTTTTTAAGAAAATAACGCACTTTTAGTCTTCCATGTATCGGGTGGATGTTTTTTCAACTAAACTACCCTACCGAACGAGATAGACACGCAAGCGATTGTTATTCCATCCTCATCATCTCGATGGATGGCGGTCTAATACTTTGCGTTTCTCGCGGAACTTTCAAATTCAAAAATGTCTTTAATGAATGTAAGTCCATACAGAACATTTATGAATGTCAAATATTATGTAATCTACCGCTTTCTACCACGTACCTCAGTTCTGTGGACGGTTTGACTGCAGGAGTATTTCCCGACGGCTACCACTTAGGGACCTTCAAAAGAGCGTACTCTTTTTAAAAAGGCCGGCAACACACCAGAGATCTCTCTAATTTCACGCATGTTCATGGGCGGCGTTGATCACTTTCCATCAGGTGACTCGCTTGCTCATTTGTCGCTTGTAGCATAAAAAACCTAAGTCGACGAATTTGCAAATGCTTCGTTCGCTATGAGCTGACGATAGTCTCAAAATATTTTTTGCGTAACATTCGCGTAATTCTAATGTTTGTCTATTAATGTTAAATGTACCCACAGAGACCAATGAGACCATTTCGATGAACTCAGGCACGATAATTGATAGGTACTCCAGTATAAACCATTATAATGTCAAGTAAATCCGCCGCAAGCAACTGCTAAAGAAAATTTATTTAAGTGTTTGCAGTTTACAAGTTAAATGTAGTTCTTATTTGATAAGAACTACCTACATATTTATATCATTGCTGAAAGAAATACGAGTACCTATATTCGAGAAATTGTTGATGTACCTAAAGCCATTAACGGTTATGTACTCCTCGAATCGAAATAGACTAATTAAGAATAATTACTAAGTTTATTTAAAACGGACCTCCATTTTAAATTGTGCAATGAATGTTTGCAATCTTTTCGTACAGACAGCCACAGATTAGGTTACCACAATCTGTCGAATTTCCTCAATTGATTGGAAACTAAGCTTGTTGGGTTTCCAATCAATTGAGGAAATTCGACAGATTGTGGTTTTAAACTTTTGACAGATTTGTATACTTTGATATGTGGCTGTCCATACATAAACTGTAACATAGCTTTACGAGTAGGTAATAAGTATTTTTTTTACAAATATTTATAATTTTTGTACCTACCTAATTAAAAATATGTACCTAAAATATTTTCTGTTTAATTTTTCTTCATTTTCCTAATGATAGTTTATACCTTTCTGATATAAGAATAGTAAAATGTGAAAGTGGTGTTTATGTAGATGGGGAAAAAAACAACAAACTGACATTCATAGAATGTTTTACTTAGATTGACTCCAAAAGCAATCCTACTACATACATAGTCAAGAAAAGAACAATTTCGTACATTCCGTATTGCTAACATACCTACTACAAAAAATTAGGCATTCTTAATTTATAAAAAAAAAATATTCTAACAACTTTACAACACAGAAGGTACAAAACTGCTCCTATACTCTGATTTTTCATTATGCGAACTAAACTGACAGATGCAAATGACAAATTCCCATACATTTTGACGTTTTGCATCTGTCAAATAGTACAAAAATGTACAAAAATGACACATTGCCATCTGTCAGTTAAGTTCGCGTGTGTAATTAAAAATCGGAGCTTACATAGTAACTCTCTAAATTGAATGGCAACTTTTAGCGCACTGGCAAATATATTTACAAAAATATCACAAACGAGTATGATGATATATTTGAGTAGTTTTTTTACATATAAAAATATTCACAGGTAACAAAATTTCGGAATATTATGTACATAAATATTCATTTTGACTAGGGATTCTATACATATCAATATAACTTGTGAGGCTGCATCAAAAATGTATAATTATGGCACTATTTTATACATATATAAAATAGGCATGCGAAGTCGAAGCGCCGAGTTTATAAAGCTAAAGGCAGTGACAGTAACGTTTAAGTTTATAGTCGAATTTTACCACACAACTTTAACATTTTAGAAATATTTGTTAGGCGTAAGGGAAACCATGCGAGTGCAACTGCGGAGCGCGTGTGGACTTGTGGAGTCGTCCTCTACTATTATTATTGTTAGTACTATTGTGGATAGTACTCTAATACTTTTGTCAATAGTACTAATACTATTAGGAATAGTACTTATACAATTGTCAATAGTACTAATGCATAGTATTGTTAAAATAACAATAGCAGAATCTAAAGTAAATATCAATAATGAATTCAATACTTTTGATAGACAATCTACTAGTTTGAAAAACTATTATTTTAATTGGTGATACAAAACTCAATAAGAAAAATAACTTTCAATAGCATTGAAATATCGGTAATTCTATTTTGAAGCCATTAATAGTATCACAATTTTTACACGCGTCCGCTACTAATGAAGTTTTTATACTGTTTTTAATACATTTCAGAGAAGTTTTTTCAATTACAAAATAACAAGAGCGTGCACCCACATGAATAACTCACGCCTTAAAAGTTGCACCTAGAAACGCTCATTACTTTAATATCACAATATTAACCATTACCTTAATTTACAATATTTAACAAAGCGTTTGAGCTGTTACGGTCTTGGCTGCTCGTCGTCTGTACAGGTGGACGGTGAGAGCTGCGACCAGGACGATGAAGACTGCAGACCCAGCGGTGAGGTACACCACTGAGGATCCAGTTGCTGGGGTCAGGTCTTCGTTGACGTGGCTTACGTCTCTTGCGATTCTGCTTCTAGGCTTTGTCCTGACGAAGTCAAAGTTATCTGGAAAATATCATTTTCTCTTACCAACATTGTCTTGATATATGGTCACTTGTGACTGTCTTACATATGACTATGTTGATGACTGTGGCTATGACTGTATAAATTGTCATTATGATACTAGTATATAAATCTTGACTAGTTTATACATACTAGTTAATAGTCTCTAGATAAAACGCTAGTCGACCTCCGTCTTTATATTTTAAGATGCCTTTGTTAAATATATTTTTTATGAAAAAGTGGTAGAAAAAATAACAAAAGATAATTAAAATAGACACCTATAGCGAAGCGCACAGATACAGGCAACACATCAGGCTTCTACAGTCTGTCAAATTTGACAGATTGAGATATATCGATGTTCGTACATCGTTTCTTTTTCATTTTATCATTTCTTAAAAAAAATACTAGGCACAAAACTAAAGTTAAAATAAGTATATTATATCACTAGAATTCTTACCTACGTCAACAGCTTCAGCATCCTCATCATTAATAATGTCATTTGACGCTAATCTGCTAGTCCTAGGCTTAATTTCGTTGTCAGCTGGGAAAGGTGGCAGGTATGTAGAAGGAGGATTGGTGCTGCTTGGTGCGAAGGGCTGGGGACACTTAGGATCCCTGGAGCCAGGGTAACAGGAGCTGGGGGTCGGTATAGGAGTCGGCTTGGGGCAACGCGGGTCCGAGGAGCCAGGGTAACATCTAAGAGGAGCCTCCGTTGTGGGTTTAGGACAACGGGGGTCGTTTGAGCCTGGGTAGCACCTAAGCGGAGCTTCAGTTGTGGGTTTAGGACAACGGGGGTCGGTGGATCCTGGGTAGCACCTGGGTGGGGCCTCAGTGGTTGGTTTGGGGCAACGTGGGTCAGGGGAACCAGGGTAACATCTGGGCGGTGCCTCTGTTGAGGGTTTAGGACAACGCGGGTCACTTGAGCCAGGGAAGCATCTAGGAGCCTCCTGTGTGGTAGGCTTGGGGCAACGTGGGTCATTTGATCCTGGGAAACACCTGGATGGTTCTTGTGTGGTGGGTTTGGGGCAGCGTGGGTCTGTTGATCCAGGGTAACATCTAGGAGGTAGCTGGGTGGAAGGTTTAGGACAACGTGGGTCTGTGGAGCCTGGGTAGCAGTTTGGCCCGGCAGTACTTGGTGGCAAATACGTGGGTGGGTTTAATGTAGTTGGTCTGGGGGGTTGTGGGCAGTTGGGATCGGGGGAGCCAGGGTAGCAGACTGGTTTAGCTGTTGTGGGTTTGGGGCAGCGAGGATCAGTTGATCCTGGGAAACACCTGGGTGCTTCCTGTGTGGTGGGTCTAGGGCATCGTGGGTCTGTTGATCCAGGGTAGCATCTAGGAGGTGCTTCTGTCGTGGGTTTAGGGCAACGAGGGTCGGTAGAGCCAGGGAAACATCTGGGTGGTTCTTGGGTAGTGGGTTTAGGGCATCGAGGGTCTGTTGATCCAGGGTAGCATCTAGGAGGTGCTTCTGTCGTGGGTTTAGGGCAACGAGGGTCGGTGGAGCCAGGGAAACATCTGGGAGGTTCTTGGGTGGTGGGTTTAGGGCATCGTGGGTCTGTTGATCCAGGGTAGCATCTAGGAGGTGCTTCTGGCGTGGGTTTTGGGCAACGAGGGTCGGTGGAGCCAGGGAAACATCTGGGAGGTTCTTGGGTGGTGGGTTTAGGGCATCGTGGGTCTGTTGATCCAGGGTAGCATCTAGGAGATGCTTCTGTCGTGGGCTTAGGGCAACGAGGGTCGGTGGAGCCAGGGAAACATCTGGGAGGTTCTTGGGTGGTGGGTTTAGGGCATCGTGGGTCTGTTGATCCAGGGTAGCATCTAGGAGGTGCTTCTGTGGTGGGTTTAGGGCAACGAGGGTCGGTGGAGCCAGGGAAACATCTGGGAGGTTCTTGGGTGGTGGGTTTAGGGCATCGTGGGTCTGTTGAACCAGGGTAGCATCTAAGAGGTGCTTCTGTGGTAGGTTTAGGGCATCGAGGATCGGTCGAGCCTGGGTAGCAGTTTGGTGCTGATGTGGTCGGTGGCAGGTATGTAGGAGGGTTAAGAGTTGTGGGTCTGGGTGGTTGTGGGCAGTTAGGGTCAGAAGAACCTGGATAGCAGACTGGTTTAACCGTAGTTGGTTTCGGACATCGGGGATCAGTTGATCCTAAGTAACATCTTGGAGGGCTCTGCGTGGTTACTTTAGGGCAACGTGGGTCATTTATGCCGGGGTAACATCTAGGTGGGGCCTCTGTTGTTGGTTTAGGGCAACGCGGGTCATTGGATCCAGGGTAACATCTAGGTGGGGCCTCTGTTGTGGGTTTAGGACAGCGCGGGTCAGTAGATCCTGGATAGCATCTAGGTGGGGCCTCTGTTGTGGGTTTAGGACAGCGCGGGTCAGTAGATCCTGGATAGCATCTAAGTGGGGCCTCTGTTGTGGGCTTAGGGCAACGTGGGTCAGTAGATCCTGGATAGCATCTAAGTGGGGCCTCTGTTGTGGGCTTAGGACAGCGTGGGTCAGAAGATCCTGGATAGCATCTAGGTGGCGCTTCAGTCGTTGGTCTAGGACAACGAGGATCGGTACTACCTGGATAACATTTAGCCTCAGCAGTAACTGGAGGCAAATAAGTGGGTGGTGTTAATGTTGAAGGTCTTGTGGGCTGTGGGCAGTTTGGGTCGGGTGAACCAGGGTAACAGACCGGTCTAGGGGTAGTTAGTTTAGGGCAACGTGGGTCTGAGCTGCCTGGGTAACATTTGGGAGGAGCAGGTGTGGTAGGCTTAGGGCATCTTGGGTCGTTACTTCCAGGGAAGCAGTTGGGTGGAGCCGGAGTAGTGGGTTTAGGACAACGCGGGTCATTGGAACCAGGGAAACAGTTTGGTGGGGCAGAAGTTGTAGGTTTTGGACATCTGGGATCTGTGTTGCCTGGGTAGCAATTTGGAGGTGCAGGTGTGGTAGGTTTGGGGCATCTAGGGTCTGTGCTGCCTGGATAACAGTTTGGTGGAGCGGGAGTAGTAGGTTTAGGACAACGTGGATCGTTCGACCCAGGGAAGCAATTAGGAGGAGCGGGCGTAGTAGGTTTGGGACATCTAGGGTCAGTGCTGCCTGGATAACATCTTGGAGGAGCAGGCGTTGTCGGTTTGGGACAACGTGGGTCTGTGGAACCAGGGAAGCAGTTAGGGGGAGCTGGTGTAGTGGGTTTAGGGCATCTAGGGTCTGTGCTGCCTGGGTAACAGTTTGGTGGAGCGGGAGTAATAGGTTTAGGACAACGTGGGTCGTTCGACCCAGGGAAGCAATTAGGAGTAGCGGCCGTAGTGGGTTTGGGACATCTAGGATCAGTGCTGCCTGGATAACATCTTGGTGGAGCGGGTGTTGTAGGTTTGGGGCAACGTGGGTCTGTTGAACCGGGGTAGCAGTTGGGGGTGGCAGGGGTTGTTGGTTTAGGACATCTGGGATCTGTGCTACCTGGGAAGCATCGTGGAGGAGCAGGAGTTGTAGGTTTAGGGCAGCGAGGGTCTGTGCTATCAGGGTAGCAGTTAGGTGGGGCAGGCGATGTAGGTTTAGGGCATCGAGGGTCTGTACTGCCAGGTAAACATTTAAATTGTGTTGTTGATGGGGGTAAGTATGTAGGTGGTGTGAGAGTTGATGGCCTTGGTGGTTGCGGGCAGTTAGGATCGGGTGATCCTGGGTAGCAAACCGGTTTTGGAGATGTTGGTTTTGGGCAACGAGGATCGGTACTTCCGGGGTAACATCTAGGAGGAGCTGGAGTGGTAGGTTTTGGACATCTGGGGTCTGTACTGCCAGGATAGCAGTTAGGTGGAGCTGGAGTCGTTGGTTTTGGACAGCGAGGGTCTGTACTGCCCGGAAAACATCTAGGTGGAGCCGGTGTGGTAGGTTTAGGACAACGTGGGTCTGTGGAGCCAGGGAAACAATTAGGAGGAGCAGGTGTGGTAGGTTTGGGACATCTTGGGTCGGTGGAACCTGGGAAACATCTTGGAGGAGCAGGTGTTGTCGGTTTGGGACATCTTGGATCTGTGCTACCTGGGAGGCAGTTAGGCGGCGCCGGAGTTGTAGGTTTAGGGCAACGTGGGTCAGTGCTTCCAGGATAGCAATTGGGAGGAGCAGGGGTTGTTGGTTTGGGGCATCTTGGGTCTGTGTTACCAGGGAAACAGTTCGGCGGAGCAGGTGTTGTAGGCTTAGGGCATCTCGGGTCTGAGTTACCAGGGTAGCAATTAGGTGGGGCAGGCGTTGTTGGTTTCGGGCAACGAGGGTCAGTATTGCCGGGGAAGCATTTTAGTCCCGGTGTGGATGGCGGCAAGTAGGTTGGTGGGGTGAGTGTTGACGGGCGAGGTGGCTGAGGGCAGTTAGGATCAGGTGATCCTGGATAGCAGACAGGTTTCGGTGACGTAGGTTTTGGGCAACGAGGGTCTGAGCTTCCTGGGAAACATCTAGGTGGGGCTGGTGTCGTTGGTTTTGGGCAACGAGGATCTGTACTTCCTGGATAGCAGTTTGGTGGTGCTGGTGTAGTAGGTTTGGGGCAACGTGGGTCTGTTGAGCCGGGATAGCAATTTGGTGGGGCTGGGGTAGTGGGTTTAGGACATCTTGGGTCTGTGGAACCTGGGAAACATCTCGGGGGAGCAGGAGTTGTAGGCTTAGGACAACGAGAATCAGTACTTCCTGGGTAGCAGTTAGGAGGAGCTGGAGTGGTAGGCTTAGGGCATCTTGGGTCTGTGCTTCCTGGGAAACATCTCGGCGGAGCAGGTGTCGTTGGTTTGGGGCAACGAGGATCTGTACTTCCTGGATAGCAGTTTGGTGGTGCTGGGGTAGTAGGTTTGGGGCAACGTAGGTCTGTGGAACCGGGGAAGCAGTTAGGAGGTGCTGGAGTGGTAGGCTTTGGACATCTTGGGTCGTTGCTACCTGGGAAACATCTTGGCGGAGCAGGTGTCGTTGGTTTGGGGCAACGAGGATCTGTACTTCCTGGATAGCAGTTGGGTGGTGCTGGGGTAGTAGGTTTGGGGCAACGTGGGTCTGTGGAACCGGGGAAGCATTTAGGAGGAGCTGGAGTGGTAGGCTTAGGGCATCTTGGGTCTGTGCTTCCTGGAAAACATCTTGGTGGAGCAGGTGTCGTTGGTTTAGGGCAACGCGGGTCTGTGCTTCCTGGATAGCAATTAGGTGGGGCTGGCGTCGTAGGTTTAGGACAACGTGGGTCTGTGCTACCAGGGTAACAATTAGGAGGAGCAGGAGTAGTAGGTCTAGGACAACGGGCGTCAGTGCTACCAGGGAAGCATTTGGGCGCTTCCGATGATGGAGGTAAATAAGTTGGTGGAGTAAGAGTTGATGGGCGAGTGGGCTGAGGACAATTCGGATCAGGTGAGCCTGGATAACAGACAGGTTTAGGTGATGTAGGTTTTGGGCAACGTGGGTCTGTGCTTCCCGGGAAACATCTAGGTGGGGTAGGTGTCGTCGGTTTAGGGCAACGAGGATCAGTGCTTCCAGGGTAGCAGTTAGGTGGTGCGGGGGTAGTGGGTTTGGGGCAACGAGGGTCTGTTGAGCCAGGATAGCAGTTCGGAGGAGCAGGTGTTGTGGGTTTAGGACATCTCGGGTCTGAGGAACCTGGGAAACACCTTGGCGGAGCAGGTGTCGTTGGTTTAGGGCAACGCGGGTCTGTGCTTCCTGGATAGCAATTAGGTGGGGCTGGCGTCGTAGGTTTAGGACAACGTGGGTCTGTGCTACCAGGGTAACAATTAGGAGGAGCAGGAGTAGTGGGTCTAGGACAACGAGCGTCAGTGCTACCAGGGAAGCATTTGGGCGCTTCCGATGATGGAGGTAAATAAGTTGGTGGAGTAAGAGTTGATGGGCGAGTGGGCCGAGGACAATTTGGATCAGGTGAGCCTGGATAACAGACAGGTTTAGGTGATGTAGGTTTTGGGCAACGTGGGTCTGTGCTTCCCGGGAAACATCTAGGTGGGGTAGGTGTCGTTGGTTTAGGGCAACGAGGATCAGTGCTTCCAGGGTAGCAGTTAGGTGGTGCGGGGGTAGTGGGTTTGGGGCAACGAGGGTCTGTTGAGCCAGGATAGCAGTTCGGAGGAGCAGGTGTTGTGGGTTTAGGACATCTCGGGTCTGAGGAACCTGGGAAACACCTTGGAGGAGCAGGAGTTGTTGGCTTAGGGCAACGGGGATCAGTACTTCCTGGGTAGCAGTTTGGTGATGCTGGCGTTGTTGGTTTGGGACACCGGGGGTCATTGCTACCAAGGAAGCAATTAGGAGGGGAAGGTGTAGTTGGTTTAGGACAACGTGGGTCTGTACTGCCAAGGAAACATCTAGGAGGGGCTGGGGTTGTAGGTTTGGGGCATCGTTGGTCCGTAGATCCAGGGTAGCAGTTTGGTGCGGGAGTGGTCGGTTTGGGACAACGTGGGTCTGTAGATCCAGGGAAACAGTTCGGAGGTGCAGGTGTAGTGGGTTGAGGGCATCTAGGATCTGTACTTCCTGGGTAGCATTTCGGTGGTGCAGGAGTAGTTGGTTTTGGACATCTAGGGTCGGTGCTGCCAGGGTAGCAGTTGGGTGGGGCAGGAGTGGTTGGTCTCGGGCAACGCGCGTCATTGCTTCCAGGGAAGCATTTGGGTGCTTGTGACGAAGGCGGCAAGTACGTAGGTGGTGTAAGTGTGGATGGCCGTGTTGGCTGAGGGCAGTTCGGGTCTGGTGAGCCTGGGTAGCAAACTGGTTTGGGAGAAGTTGGCTTGGGACAACGTGGATCGGTGCTGCCTGGGTAACATCTAGGTGGGGCTGTTGGTGTAGGTTTGGGACATCTAGGATCTGTACTACCAGGATAACAGTTTGGTGGAGCAGGGGTGGTGGGCTTCGGACATCGTGGATCGGTTGATCCAAGATAACAGTTGGGAGACGCAGGTGTTGTCGGTTTAGGACATCTTGGGTCAGTGCTCCCTGGGTAGCAATTTGGAGGAGCTGGTGTAGTTGGCTTAGGACAACGCGGGTCTGTGGATCCTGGGTAACAATTTGGAGGAGCCGGTGTTGTTGGCTTAGGGCAGCGCGGGTCTGTGGATCCTGGGTAACAATTTGGAGGAGCCGGTGTTGTTGGCTTAGGGCAACGCGGGTCTGTGGATCCTGGGTAACAATTTGGAGGAGCCGGAGTGGTAGGTTTGGGGCATCTTGGGTCAGTGCTGCCAGGGAAACATCTAGGAGGGGCTGGAGTTGTGGGTTTAGGACAACGTGGGTCCGTAGATCCAGGGTAGCAGTTCGGTGGTGCTGGGGTTGTCGGTTTGGGACAACGAGGGTCCGTAGATCCAGGGTAGCAGTTCGGTGGTGCTGGGGTTGTTGGTTTGGGACAACGAGGGTCCGTAGATCCAGGGAAGCAGTTCGGTGGTGCTGGGGTTGTCGGTTTGGGACAACGTGGGTCTGTGGATCCGGGGTAGCAGTTTGGTTGTGCTGGGGTTGTTGGTTTGGGACAACGAGGGTCCGTAGAACCAGGGTAGCAGTTCGGTGGTGCTGGGGTTGTCGGTTTGGGACAACGTGGGTCTGTGGATCCGGGGTAGCAGTTTGGTGGTGCCGGGGTGATCGGTTTGGGACAACGTGGGTCATTAGATCCAGGGTAGCAGTTTGGTTGTGCTGGGGTGGTTGGTTTGGGACAACGCGGATCTGTGCTACCAGGATAACATCTTGGAGGTGCGGGAGTTGTTGGTTTAGGGCATCGTGGGTCTGTAGATCCAGGGTAGCAGTTTGGTGGGGCCGGTGTAGTTGGTCTAGGGCAACGCGCATCAGTACTTCCTGGGAAGCATTTCGGAGCCTCTGAAGAAGGCGGTAGATAAGTCGGTGGGGTCAACGTGGATGGTCTTGTTGGCTGCGGACAGTTAGGATCTGGTGAACCCGGGTAACATACAGGTTTAGGACTAGTTGGCCGCGGGCACCTAGGGTCAGTGCTACCAGGGTAGCAGTTAGGAGGAGCAGGTGTTGTAGGTTTGGGGCATCTGGGATCTGTGCTGCCCGGAAAGCAATTTGGTGGGGCAGGTGTAGTGGGCTTAGGGCACCGTGGGTCTGAACTTCCAGGGAAACAATTTGGTGGAGCCGGTGTTGTAGGCTTAGGGCATCGAGGATCTGTGCTACCAGGGTAACAGTTTGGTGGCGCAGGTGTAGTAGGTTTGGGACATCTACGATCAGTACTACCAGGATAGCAGTTTGGCGGTGCAAGAGTCGTAGGTTTGGGACATCTGGGATCTGTGCTGCCAGGATAACAATTTGGTGGCGCCGGTGTTGTAGGCTTAGGGCATCGAGGGTCTGTGCTGCCAGGGTAACAGTTTGGCGGCGCAGGTGTAGTGGGTTTGGGACATCTAGGATCAGTACTGCCAGGGTAGCAGTTTGGTGGAGCCGGTGTTGTAGGCTTAGGGCATCGCGGGTCTGTGCTACCAGGGTAGCAGTTCGGCGGTGCAGGTGTCGTAGGCTTGGGACATCGTGGGTCTGTGCTACCAGGGTAGCAGTTTGGTGGAGCCGGTGTTGTAGGCTTAGGGCATCGTGGGTCTGTGCTGCCGGGGTAACAGTTTGGCGGCGCAGGTGTAGTGGGTTTGGGACATCTAGGATCAGTACTGCCAGGGTAGCAGTTTGGCGGTGCAGGTGTCGTAGGCTTGGGACATCGTGGGTCTGTGCTACCAGGGTAGCAGTTTGGTGGCGCTGGTGTCGTAGGCCTAGGACATCTCGGGTCTGTACTACCAGGGTAGCAGTTTGGCGGTGCAGGTGTCGTAGGCCTAGGACATCTCGGGTCTGTGCTACCAGGGTAGCAGTTTGGCGGTGCAGGTGTCGTAGGCCTAGGACATCTTTGGTCTGTGCTTCCAGGGAAGCATTTTGGCGCTTCCGATGATGGTGGCAGGTACGTTGGAGGAGTAAGTGTGGATGGCCGAGGAGGCTGTGGACAGTTCGGGTCGGGAGAGCCTGGGTAGCATACTGGTTTTGGGCTCGTAGGACTCGGGCATCTAGGGTCGGTGCTACCAGGGAAACAATTAGGTTGAGAGGGCGCAGTCGGCTTCGGGCAACGAGAATCTGTAGAGCCTGGGTAACAATTTGGCGGCGTAGGTGTTGTTGGCCTAGGGCAACGAGGATCGGCACTACCAGGGAAACAATTAGGTTGAGAGGGCGTTGTCGGGTTGGTGCAACGAGGATCAGGAGAACCAGGGTAGCAACCACCTTGTTGAACAGTAGTAGACTGAGGCAAGTAGGTTGGTGGAACTTTGGTAGTCTGAGGACATCTGGGGTCAGTACTGCCAGGGTAGCAGTTAGGTCCAGATGGGGTAGTTGGACGTGGGCATCTTGGGTCGGTACTACCAGGGTAGCAGTTAGGTGCTGTTGGTGTAGTTGGCCGTGGACATCTTGGGTCGGTACTGCCAGGGTAGCAGTTAGGTCCAGATGGCGAAGTTGGCCGTGGACATCTTGAGTCCGTACTGCCAGGGTAGCAGTTGGGTCCCGAAGGTGTGGTAGGTCGAGGGCATCTAGGGTCGTTTGATCCCGGGGAGCATTTGAACTGAGGCGGGGCAGTGATTTCTCTGCAATTAGGATCAGGGGAACCAGGGTAGCATCGTGGTATGGTCGTTGTGATTTCTTGAGTTATTCCTGCACAGTTGGCTTCGCAGTTGTTGGTGCATAGCTGAAAGAGGAAGTAATATACAATACAACAATGAATACATAACAATGAATTTTTATCTAGCCAGCTGCTTTTGACATCAGCTATTTAAAAAAATTAACAGTTTTTTAAAGTACATTATTGCGTTATGCGGCGTGACATTAGGTGGAAAAGTGAGTCAGCATTTCAGCAACAATTATTTTAATTTATAACCCATCAGTAAAAAAATCCAACCAGGGATTTAAATTATTGTATTAAAACGGACTCTTTTCACGCATACGATCATTTAATAAACGGATTGTTAGGTGTATACTTTGAATGAGGATGTTAAGTAGCTTACCTCAACATTACAGGTTAGATAAACTTGGTCAGTCTCGGGGAAGCGGAATGCACTGACTTTGCTATACGCAATCAAAGTGGCGCCACTCTTTCCGGTGTTTGTCGACTTCTGCCAGATGTCTATCAACTTCTTTTTCCTGTAAAGGAATCAAAATATATTTAAATTTATAAATGTAGCGATTAAAAGTTAGCAGTAATTAAAACTAATGCTGACTTTTGACCTGACCAAGTCTTTGTCAGAAATGGATGTTCATGTTTTTCCTTATAATGATAATCGTTTCCTGATGTAACATCATCATCATCATCAACGTCGTCAGCCCATTTAAGTCCCCACTGCTGGGGCACGGGCCTCCCTCCATCACATGAGGGGTAACTGCCATACTCACCACGCTTGGCAGACGGGTTGGCGAGGGTTTTGATATAAATGCAGAGTTTTCCTTCTCTGGGTGCTGATGATCATGCCAGCAGCTTTTACCTTATATACTCCTGATGTATATATTAGTGTAATTGTATAACTATATTTTTTAAAGAATATTAGTAGTTCTTTTAGGAATGAACAGAAGAAGTACTTATTAGATTAATATTTTAAATGCTTTTACTGGTATCAGTAGAAATCGGTGTTATACTGATACATGAAAAGCTCACGTTCTTTATGGGAAGATATCATTTAGCCCACGTATACCGCTGGGGGGAGCGTGTCTTCAGAAGCGAAACTTCTTCTGTGGGTTTCCTTACGCCTATTCCTCTGCTGTTAGCAGAATGAGACAACATTATAGTCAATTTTATGGGCTGGAAGCTTGATTTAATCTAAGGCTAGAAGAGACAATATATTACAGCTAGTATTCCGCTTCATAGCGGAGCAGCAGTAATGGTCCGCCAAGCGATCCGCGGCGGAGGTGTTGATATAGATTGAGATTTCGCATAGTATTCGTTTACTAGACAAAATAAAATGTATCTTACTTAGGGCATCCTTCTTTGTCAGTTAGCTGGATTTTATTCGTCTTGGGGCTGTCATAGCTGTCACTATCATATGCCCAGCAGTCGTGAATCTTCAGGTTAAACTGTTTCCTTACATCCTTCAAGTATACGAGGATCGTGAGGTATTCGCCGATTTTTATCGAGTCCTTCAGCGGAGTTGTCTGGAAATTGGAGAAAATACATACAAAACAGATCATTACTGCATTTTGTGCCAATCTCTTGGACAGATGCAGGGTGCAGTCAGTGAAAAAACATTGTAGAATAGACATTATTTTTTATCACAGATTACTTTTTTATATGATTTAATGCTATTTTATCATCGGTCAAAATTAAACATTCTAGTGATACATTTCGGTGACTTTAACTTTTGGACTTTTGTATTAGAACAGCTGTTATTTTCAGATTTCACTATATTAGTCCCATAGCAAAAAAAAAACTTGGGATTTTACTGGTGCTCAAAAAAATTAATTTTATGTAAGTATAAGTTTTGAGACAGCATTCTCTCTAACACTCGGTCAGACCTGAATTAAATTTTTCGAAAGAAAGCTTTCAAGTATTATTTTCATCACAACCTAAAGATCTGTTAACAATTCTGTCTTCGGCTTCTAATATACTTACATTGGGAAAAACTCCCTTCTGAATGTCCATCCAGCATTCTACTCCTCCAGCAGGGCCCTGTACCGCTACCACGTCCAGCATATCCACCATGAAGGGCTTGAGCTTGAGCTGGTGCGTCTCCTCGCGCTGGCCCACGCCTGCTGACAGCTCCAGGGATGTGCTTGCGCATGATACCTGGAATAAGGTGGACACACAATCAATCAGGCATTTCTACTGTTAGCTCGGCGGTGAGGGAAAAGATCAGTCGCTTCATTCTAATTAGCAGACATCCCGAATCCTGGATCATGGCCCAAACGTACTCCAAGCTCCGAAGCGACCGCATTTGACTCAATTGGGAATTACCATGCTAAGATTATAAAAACAATCAAGCAGGCGGTTCGGCATTATTTCGGTAGATATCACTATGCCTTTTTACCTCGAACAAGTAACGTGTGCTACTGAATCAATGACCTTAAGCCGCCCGCTAAGAACTGAATTTCAAAAATAGTTCAATATTAAACCACCAAGAACACAGACGAAACGAAACGTAGTTGTAACGAAACAGAATTCTCGATTGGATCTTAATCTCCGTCTCTTACAACCTCGTTTCTTTGATTTGGATACAACTGGTAGATTTTAGTTGTCTTGTTACCAAAGCTCGTCGAAGCATCCCTTGTCTTTCTATCTTCATAAAACGATGTTGCTATGGCACAAGATCGTAATCACAACTTGATTATCCATGTCCCCAGTACAACAAATAATGCAATGATTGCAGTTGTGTTGTAACGAAAATCTTATCTCAACTGTGACCTTCAGTTTAATAGACAAAAAGCAGAAGACTTGAACTCAACGCAGATTACCACACGGTTGGTATATAAACGTTACATATGTTAATAATGATTACCGTGGGAAATTTTATCTTATCCATTTTATTTGTAAAGAGTTTTACTCATTCATAGTATTATCCGCATTAAGAGGACGATGGTAGTTAAGTGGATAAGAACACGTGCCTTCCATACGGGGTGTTGATTCGAAACTTGCATGCACCTATAGATTTTAAAAATTCATGTTCGAATTTTTACTATTAGCTCGGCGATGAGAGAAAAGCTCGTTAGGAAACTTGCAAGTTTATAGTTTCTCTAAATTGTAGATACTAATATTTGAGATGATGATTCTGCACGTGTAAATGTGATCCAGTTGGACTGATTCCCCTGTCTAAGGGTTGCGAAGGTCAGACGGCAGTCGAAGTTCATTGTAATAACCAGACTTTCCAACACTGGGCTTCATGGCGACAGCTTTGGGGGCAACCGGGAATAACATGGTTCATGGGGAAAGGAAGTTTTATCTCCGCACACACAGCTTTGAAGGGTGAAAGAATGCCTAAGTAGAACAACTACAATTATTGACATAATTATGCTAGAATATAAAGAAAACATACTTCCTCATACAAAACCGCATCATACAGCTAATCGGTCACTTAATACCAAGGTAGAAAGTGATTTTTTTTGCTTAAAATAGGCATACGAGTTTGCGGCCCATCTTCTAGTAAACGGTAACCGCCTCTCATAGACATCAACAATGCCGGAGCAGTCATGCCGCTGCCTACCGTGAAAGAAGAACTCTTTTCAAACCTCGTTTAAAAAAGGACATGTCAATGCGATCAGGTTGTATTTTGTAGGGTTCATAGTTAAAGTTACTATAGTTGAGCCAAACTAATAAGCCACATTTGACGTTTCTAAATTTTAGGTTCATAGAGAGGCGACCTACTAAAAAACTTCGATTAAAGTAAATAATCGATATGTACTTCAAACAAACGTGAATCGAATACTATAATAATGGAAAAAAAGTTATTAGTACTTTTATTTTGAGAAATGTGAATCAAATTATTGAAAAGAAAGAGGTAAGTAGGTACCGATCCGAGATATCGATCCGCGGCCAGTTTATTTCTTTTTCTTAGAAATCAAAGCGCTTAAATTGTGTGCCAGATATTTTTTTTTTGGTTTTTACAGAGTTTAATTAATGTATTTTTATTTTTAAACCAGAGAATAATACGTTTTATTTTTTTGAGATATACCCACTTGTGTAATATTATCTTCGTACAAGTAGGAACCATAATGCTTATTATTGCCTAAAGCCGCTACTTTTAGCAATTAACAAAATTATGGTTACTTGTAGGAAGAAATGGCAGAATTTTATTTTAAAAAATCGTGATTATCGCCATCATTATTACAAATTTAATCGGCGGCGCTAGTTTCGCCGATGCGTCAAATGATAATACCAGAGTTTGCCAGAGTTGGTCAGAGTAGAGATGATGAATCTTTGCGGATTAACATACCATTTTTCTAAAAATAAATACATTGACTTGACATCAAGCAAAACGCATCGTACTCCGCGTAATTTCTACTTCACTCTTTTGTTACCTAGTACACCTAAAACATTGTGTCACGTGCCATTGATTCATCATCCCTGAACCACAGAAGAGGAGCTAACAAACCTTCCTAGCGAAGTCCGAAGGTCCTTGTACGAAATCGTCAGCCTGGAAGACCAGCACGTTGTCGATGGTTCCGCAGGCGTGGCACAGCGGCCTGGACCCGCAGCCGTTCAGGGGGACCCTGAAGGAGTAGCGGGACTGGCTGCCGCCGAGCGATACGTACCTGGAAGGATAGGGAGGGAAGTTTTAGTAGCATTAAAAGTACCAAATCAACCACAGATTGCAAAAGATTATGTCAATGTTACTTTGACATAACCAATATGTTATTTTTTATTGATAATGGGTTTTCGCCGTGTGGTCCCCGGCAGAGTAGAATAGGCCACCCTCACTCTTACCGAGATGTCGTAAAAGGCGACTAAGGTAAAGCTGCTGGCATGATCATCAGCGCCCAGAGAAGGAAAACTCTGCATTTATATCAAAACCCTCGCCAACCCGTCTGCCAAGCGTGGTGAGTATGGCAATTACCCCTCATGTGTTTGAGGGAGGCCCGTGTCCCAGCAGTGGGGACTTAAATGGGCTGATGATGATGAATGGGTTTTGTTCTTGGCTTCAGACTGAACTCTAGAGTTGAGAAGAAACCTACGATGAGCGAGCTTACTCAGAAGTAGCCCATTCACTCTTGCTTTAAAAATATTGGGATTGTATTCACTTTTAGACAAGGTTCATCGTCAGCCCATTTAAGTCACCACTGCTGGCCGTGCTCCAGCCTCACTCAATCACATGAGGGGTAATAGCCATACTCACCACGCTTGGCCGTGTGGTCCCCGCTGAGTAGAATAGGCCACCCTCACTCTTACCGAGGTGTCGTAAAAGGCGACTAAGGTAAAACTACTAGCATGATCATCAGCACCCAGAGAAGGAAAACTCTGCATTTATATCAAAACCCTCGCCAACCCGTCTGCCAAGACAAGTATTCACTAGGGAAAACAGACGCTGGCAGGGCGTTCCACTAATTGGCAGTGCACATCACGATGAAAGAGGAAAAGCGCTTTGTATGCAATCGAGGAATATTCATCAAGAAGAAAGGAAGTTTGTACTGTCAACTCTGACAGTTGACAGACGCCATCATCGAAATATTATTTGCTTTTCTGTATTGCTATATTTTCTGTGACTATTAATTTTGCATCAGAAAACTAAGCCATAATAACGAAATTCGACAGTGACTAAGTGTTCTAGGTTGTTTTTTTTCAAACAACTGTAACAGGTGCAGCCCAAGCCATTAAATTTTGGACAACACCTTTCCCTACACACTGGGCGTCACTCTAACTCTTTGATTTTCAATAGGCCAGGTTGATTATAGTCAGAATAATAAAGTTCTTAAATTGACCCGATCGAGAATTGAACTCTGAACATTGTGCACAACATAAAAGTGCGATCAAAAAATTTCAACAAGTAGCTTACACTTTTTTATTACTTAGTTGACAAAGTTGGAATAATTTAAGTGCCTAAACATATATTGACACAAACACGAATAAAATTACAGCAAGATAAAATAGTAAGATAAGAGATTTAAGTATGTTCATTGAAAACAATGTGAACTTACTTGCACTTAGGATCGTTCAAGAACCCTTTACTGTAGATAATACCATCGTATACATCCTGGAACTCGACAGTTACATCTATGTATCCATTTGCACATTGTACTTCTATATCCGGGGAGAGGGGCGAGTCGGCTTGTCGGGAGCCCCTCACAAACTTCACCCCGGTATCTTCGCTGGACTCATCCGCGAAGTAGGGGGAGAGGTAGTTCTCTCCCGTCAGCTGGATATTCAGCTCGGCTGCTGTGAGCGTGTTGACGTCATCTGAAACAGCTGTAGCTAGCGACAGCTACAGAAATGATGTGGAATCATTAAAGTGGAATCAAAAAATTGGAGTTATAGAGTTTTTCGGCATCGGCTTTTGTATTTCTTTTTACGTCATCGAATAAAGATGCAATGTCGGTTACTGCATCTTTTGTTTTTTGCGCTTGACTTCGTTATTGGGCTAGGGTAGTGTTTTGTGCAATAAGAGACGAGAATTTATCACGAATTTAGCAGTGGGGCCTAAACTTAACCTACTCGTACCTCCTAGTTTTGGGTCTATCCCCATATATATTTTTTTTTCTATAAAAGAGAGAAAAAAAATCTTGATATTTCAAATTAGGACCTGTTTTTAAGCTAATCGAAACCTTAGGCTAGGTTTAACGATGGTATAGGTAGACAAATAAGACCAAGATAGAGTGAGATCAGTGAAGTAAGTTTTTTATAAAACGATTACTCCTTCATTCATAATGAACACATTGGAAAAAACGTATCAATTAGTACAAATTTAGTAACTTTGCGCGGTTATCATTTCATCGGCGACTTCGCATTTACAATGATATCTATAATTTATTGTTCGAGGTGCACAATGGACATTTTTTCGAGTCTCACGCACCTTATAATTCGCAACGAGCTCATGTGAATAACAATATTTGCTGGCTTATATTGTTCTATGACGGAGTTAGTACAAAGTTGAGATAGGCAACAACAACTTCATTATTTTACTAATTAAACTTCTCCTTGTATTGGTTAATTAGACGTGACGTAGTTTCGTTGTTTTCAATATTCACTTAGAAAATAGGTCTCTTTTTAAATTTCAAATACGTATATAATAGTTATAATTATAGCTAGCATGCATGTAGAGATATGGGTAAACGCATTCTGAAGTGGAGACCGCGTCTTGGCAAACGTAATGTAGGGCGCCCTCTGGATAGGTGGGGGGACGATCTGCGCAGGATGGCTTGCAAGAGCTGATTGCGAGAAGCCATGGATAGATCACAGTGGCGAACAATTGGAGAGCCCTACGTCCAGCAGTGGACTGCGATAGGCTGATGATGATGAGAGATATGCCTTTTTTATCAGATTTTCAAAATAGTTAAATTATTATGAAATAGTATTTTTATCCATTATTAATATAATACATTTGTCTAGGTATATTGTACGACTTCCTAATATTTGTCAAATATCAAAGGTTTTAAAATAAAAACAAATATTTTATACGACATTTATATATATTTTTACAATAAATGTCATTTAAAATAAATGTATTCATTTTATTACCTAATTTGTCTGTCATTATCACGTTAATATTTAATTAAACTCGCCAACCTTACATGTGTGCTTACTTCGCACGCTTATAAATATTTAGCAAATTTGTTTTACACTAAAACTTCGAAGCAAATGTTAAATTTTCATTATTTTAGTTCAATAAGCCTATATTTGTTTCTAAGCTAGTTGCACATCTTTTCAACTTTGACCTAAAGGGAGTTTTACTGCTGTGATTACGTCACTTGAAATTAATAATTTTATAGCCGTTTTGTGGCACATTTGGCTGTTACATACGATTATATAAACATGGAGATTGCCGGTTTGATGCGAATAGGCAGTTTTAGACGGCCACGGTAGTATCGTAAAATAAGTGTTGTTTATTTCTCTACGCGATAAACCTTCGAAATATCAAATAAGAGGGAATTGTTTTAGGTACTTGTAATAACGTTACATAACACACAAATTGGCTGGGCGTTTAAGAGTGTGCCAATAACGATTATTTTATTTGTGAAACATATGTTAAAAGTAAAATGTATTTACACATTCAATACGACCACGACACGACTTTTATATTATAGGTCTGTAGATACTATTCAGAATGACGCTTTAGTAGGGAAGTTATCCGGTACGTTTTAAATGATCTGAACATAGGAAACTAAAAATAACGATTTACATGTAAACTTGATCATTGTGACATTAAAATACTACCTACTTAGTTTCTTGCTGGTGTCTTCTCAGTAGAAATCGACTTTCCAAACCAGCGGTAGATTTGACATTCATAAGTGTTTTTGCTTATCTTTATCTTTAAATCTTTTCCTAGAAATTATAATTATCATTGACCTGACTCAAAAGTAAGAACTCGTACGTTAGGTTCTTGTAGGTGTATTATGGATATCACAATCATCAAATGTTTATTTTTTTACACCTTAATACTTCCAAACAAAAAACTTCCGTAGAAATAATCGATAGCAAAATGTATTATATTATATTATAATAGAAGTATTTCCGGACGGCCGACAAAGGGACCTTCGGGTGAAGAGCGTACTCTCTTTTCAAAAGGCCGGCAACACATTAGCGTGCCTCTAGCATAAAAAAAAAACTTTTGAAGCATGTGATTGAGCCACAACCAAACCATCGGGCTACTCCATACATTTACAATTTAATAATAGTTATTATTATGTACGTATTACCACAGTAGATAACAAGAGCTTTAAGCTAGCAAGCTTATACTGTGGTTACGCTATTAACATTAACCATACGAAATTACAGGCAAATTTTTTATGCCTGTGGGCAGGGATTTGGGGGATATATATTTTTTGTAAATATTTATGTATGTATATTTACATGTTATTTCACATGTAAATATTACTATATACATAAATATTTTGCTTGAATGTTTTATTCAAATACAAATACCCTTGTTAAAAAACAATTACTGTCGAGATTTTAGGAGTCAGCAAAGTCATCATCATCATCATCAGCAACTCACACTCGTCCACACGACATAGGTCTCCCCTAATGCACGCCACTGCTCCCGATTTTCGGCCACTCTCATCCAGCCCACACCAGCCAGCCTTCGAATGTCATCATCCCATCTTGTCGCAGGCAGCAAGGTATAAAAGTATAATTGTTTTGTTCTATTATAACCATTTATTAAGTATTTGTTTCAAAATGTCTTCAAGGTTGCGGGAGCGGCAGGTGGCGTGAACTATACGGTTTATTGGAGTTAGGATGATTTGCGTGCCTAAGTAGTGTCTTGAAAGATAGCAATCTCTTTCATGACATTACTTGAGTCCTCCGGGCATATAGGCTACTAAAATTCACAACCAGTTGCCGAAGAATAACTAACATTCTAGCTACTCAACCAGTTGCCAAAGACGATAGATTTTAGTACCAGTTGAGATGAAACTAGCATAAATAGGTTTTTGATATTTGTTGGCGACCTGGATCTTCTATTGTCAAATTAAAACAGTTGCTTGGAAAACATGTTTTGTTTACATGGTGTCAGAAGTGGGATACGAACCCACGCCCACAGAAGTGGACTGCGAGCTGAACGCAGTCCACTTCTGTGGGCGTTTTCCAAGCAACTGTTTTAATTTGACAATAGAAGAATATAAAATAGTTGCTTGGAAAACGTGTTTCGTTTACATGGTGTCAGAAGTGGGATACGAACCCACGCCCACAGAAGTGGACTGCGTTGAACGAAGCATTTTTCGTCGGAACGAAGATAATTAAGCGGTGGATGCGGCTGCGAAAGGGGGTGTCCTGCGTCACCTGCTTAGGAACCTATAGTTGTTGGTCGCCTCCCTAAGTTTACTGGTGCTCACACCGTGGGGGGCCATGTTGGCGACCAGCAACTAACCTCCTTATATTATTTATGGTTTTTGATATTTGTATTTTATATTCTTCTATTGTCAAATTAAAACAGTTGCTTGGAAAACGTGTTTCGTTTACAATATTCTTTGATTAAAGTGGTCAGGTTTGGTCTGGGATGTTGTGGCATCTCATTGTTCATTAGCCCAAACTTCCATACAAAAGAATTCTATTTCGGATTCGTTCCTTTTGATCATACTGAGTTGCGCTTTTTGCAAAGTACGTAGGCACAGCTACACATCAAAGTATACAAAAATGTCAAGCTTCTTCAATCGATTCTCACCTTTATTTCAAACTCGTTCGGTTCAATATGAATTGAGGAATTTTGACAGGGTGTAGTGTACAGCCACATCAGGGCTGTCTGTACAACCGAATAAACATCAATCCATTTTTTCAGCTGCACCCGATTCACCTGTCAGCAATTGCATGATGCAACGCCATTCTCACGCAGGTGCATTGAAATAAATCGAGTAGACGTCTCGCATCGAGTGCGTTATTGTTGCATTCTATGGTAATGTTATAGGCGCGATGCACTGTGCCTTATTAGGAACGGCCCTTATGACCGGATTTCGTCATTGGGAAAAAATGATTCAGTGGATTGATCGGACTTACAAGGTCGCTCTGAGGGCCGTGCCCAGTATCTCCCTAAAGGAGTTAGAAATAAAATACTTTTATTATCTACTCGTAGCTCTCAGTTCGTTCCACTTTATACCAATAGATGGCGCTAGGTATCGATTACATCGCGCAAGTAACATATAAAAATAAGTTGAAAGAACAGGAAATCAGAAGTTTTCCTGGTTTTTCCTGTGTTAAGTATAACTACCTACTCGTAGTACCAATATAAGCACAAGGTTGTATAATTACAATTACTATTCTGCTGATATCTGTAACACAAGTGCTTAAGCTACTTAGTACGGAATCAGGTCAACCTATGAGATGTTGAGAGAATTATTATTATATTATTATATAATTCTTTTTTTAAATTAAAAATAAATACATAATGTTTTTGCGTACTCCTGAAGTAGTTAGTAGCGAGATTAAATTAAAATATATATTTTTGAATATATCTTGTTGCCTGAACTAAATGAATTATTATTATTATAAAAAATTAACAGTGGTTATTTTTAAATATATATACTTCTTAAGTTTTACTACATAAAGACGAATATTATGTTATAGTTGCAGGTAAGTTTTTGGCATGCTTTCTGAGTGCAGTGAGCACATATCGAGCTCGATGCTCTATTTTTTTTGTTAAGGACTACAACGTACGGACAAATGTATGTTTTATACCGGATACACACGAGTAAGTAGTGACACGCTCCACGGATTTTGTTTCGCCTTTCAGTCGTTCAACATAAGGACTAAATTTGCGTATGTTTATATAGGGATGTCTGTATAGACATAGATGAATGAATGCGCTTACGGCATGAACTCTGTTTCTAGGTAAGTGATTTATCAAGGACCATTCGAGTGTCAAGAATCATGAGATTTATTCGCAAACGAGATAGGTAGTCTAAGCGCAGTCTTTCAATTTGCGTATGCACTTTGATTTCCTTCATCATAAATAATCTTAAACAGTAAATCTTAAGTAAGGAACAATAAGTGAAAAAAAAAAATACAATAATTTGAACGGAACAGTCATCGGAGTACTTAAAAAGTACTTTTATATATAATAGTGGCCAGCCTTCACTTCTTTGAAAATGTTGTTAGTTCCAAATTAGTACCAATAGACGGCACTGCTGGGTGTCAATTACGTCACGCAAGTGTTTGCCTTTTCAGTTGACCTAAAAGCCGAGGGTTTGCTTGTAGAAATTACTTCTTTAAAAATTGTATTAGAAGTACTAATTTCAGGTCATTACGAGTAGGTCAAGCTTTACCGATGACTACGAGATGGATCGGTAGAGGTCAATATTCGGGATCAAACTGACGAGCCGTGTCCTTGTCCGACTGCAATACTGCATTATATGCTAATAAGATCGCATACCTGCCCGAGTGCGATCATCTTTGCTATTTATAAAGAGGTTATTTTATCAGTAAACCGAAACAGCGAAACACTAGCGCAATGGAATCAATGCCCACCGCCATCTATTAGTAAAATTTGGTACTAATAGTAAAAAGTCCCGACGCGTGGGGGCGGGCTACTGTGCTAAACGCAAAGACTCTTTGCATACGGTAATGTATTTAATTAATAAATAATAATATATGGCAGTTAAGTTATTCAGAATGGTCAGTAGGTTTATTTATTTTTTTATTTATTAGGACAACCATACCCGACGGCTACGACTTGGGGACCTTCAAGGCCAGCAACACATTAGCAATCTTTCTAATTTCGCGGATGTTCATGGGCGGCGTTGATTACTTTCTATGAGGTGACTCGCTTGCTCGTTTGTCCGCCGCTAGCATAAAAAAGGTACACACTACAGAGGTCTTATAAAGGGAAGTAACTGTTACATTCGAGCCAAAGACTCGTGGCAGTCGGTGTCATATTTACAATTCATAATCCGAATGAAATTCTCTACCCTCTGCCTCTGTATTTACGTTTAGTATACTATGGTAATAAGTTAGCATACCTGCACGAGTGCAATCAGTGCCGCTGTGCGCATGACAGCCGCTTCATGGGGCCCTGAAACAAGAGATAACACTGTGAAAATCAGAAGAGACGGCCATGCACAGATGCGGACCCAACATTTGTACGCGAAAAATTGATTCACGCTAAAGTGTCCGCTTTTGGCGGTAATCAATTTTTGGTGTACAAAAACGGACCCAACATTTGTGCATGGTTATTAAATAAATACTGACTGCCTCGGTGGCGCAGTGGTTAGTGGGTCGCACTTTAAAGCGACGGCTGCGCAAGAGGTCCCGGGTTCGATCTCCGGGTCGGGCCAAAAATTTGTACCTAAGTTTTCGGTAAGAAATTCTTAGTGGCAGCCCGGAGTCTGCAAATTGGCGGTCTTGTACCCCCGTGCCTCGGAAAGCACGTTAAGCCGTTGGTCCTGCGCCCATTCCCTCTCTGGTCGTGTCACAGTAGTGTCCCATCGGAATATGAGGGTAAGGGAATAGAGAGTGCACTTGTGTTTGCGCACACACTTGAGCACTATAATATATCCTGCGTACGTGGCTGATCGTTGAGATTGGCCGCCGTAGCCGTAATCGGTTGGAGGATTATTATTATTTAATAAAAAGTATAAGTGTTCGCCGAGAGGTTGTAACCCCGAAATTGTTTAAAATAGATCCGGTTTAGTAGCTAATAATTAAAAACGAATGGTGTCGCTAGTTAGGGCTACCCGACGCCTTAAGAAAAAACTACGCGTAGCTCATCCTTGTCTCTCACGACAATCCAAGATGTTGCTAAGTTAAATAGCATTTCATGGTATTAGAAAAGTAAATGTTGGAACAAAATAACGACTTATTTTCCCATACTTTGTCGATAAATTCAGTACACAACGCATGACGAAACCCATTTAATCTAACAGAGGTTTAGTGACGAAACGGATCACGGAAATGCAGGGTTCACGCGGGCTGACCTCACGATGAGCCTCAGACCTCACAATTAAGTGCGCAAGATTTGCTATTTAAACTATTAACGTTATATGGCTAGGTGTGTTACAATAATTGCACATAGCTGATTAACTCCTAAACACCATACATCATCATTAGTTACCATTGGAGCAATGGAGGTTGTTTCTTTTTTATAGAGGCTCAGTAAATTGGCTTTCCTCAGCCTAATGCAATAATGAAAATGTTATTTTATTTTTAAATTTGTATTATTTATAAAATACATAGATAGATGTTATTTCAGATTCTGTTAAAAATATTTCATGGATATTATAAATGGAGCCGGTCAAGTATTATGTAAGCACTATGGGGGAGCGGGGGTATAATTGCTTATTTTGGCGTAGGGGAGTTCAGATGATGATTACGGCATCGATAATTATTTTCTTTTTATCACAAATGGCAACCCTCACATTCTGTTTGCTTGAAAACGAAACGTATTATCGGGGAATTACCTACAAATAAATGCATACGGTTAGTAGGGTTTCCGAGCTGTGACAAAAGGGGAGAGGGGGTTAGAGCTTTGCTTACTTTTGCTGACCAGGTGGGAGGGGGGGGGGGGGGGTCATCATCAGCCTATCGCAGTCCACTGCTGGACGTAGGCCTCTCCAATTGTTCGCCACTGTGATCTATCCATGGCTTCTCGCATCCAGCTCTTGCCAGCCATCCTGCGCAGATCATCCTCCCACCTAGCCAGAGGGCACCCTACATTACGTTTGCCAAGACGCAGTCTCCACTCCAGAACTCGTTTACCCCATCGGTTGTCGGTTCTGCGGCTAATATGGCCAGCCCACTGCCGCTTAAGCTTGCTAATCCGGTGAGCAATGTCGATAACTTTGGTTCTCTGCCGGATCACCTCATTTCGGATTCGATCTCGGTGAGAGACGCCGAGCATTGCTCGTTCCATAGCCCGCTGAGCGACCTTTAACTTGTGGACCAGCCGTACCGTAAGTGTCCACGTTTCGGCTCCGTATGTCATGACGGGTAGGACGCACTGATTGAAGACTTTCTTCTTTAGGCACTGTGAGGAGGGGGGGGGGGGGGGGGTAAGTAACTGTAATAAATCTGCTTACGTAATACTTGTACGTCACTTAAGAAAGAAGTCACTTACAGAATCACATGTACACTCTTACCGTTCTTGTATTAAACTTGTACTAACTATGGATTTGCCTTACTAGGTAGAAATTATCTGCTGTTGTCACGTTTTAATAAACAAATCTTAATATTGTATAAACGACTGTTTGCACGCTTTTTAGCAAGCAGAATACAATACCTAGGTTTGAGCTTTTATACCTATGGCTCTTAATATGAATTTTTGGTTATAGCAATCTTTTGCAATTTATTCTTAAGTAAATAACGCACTTAAACAATTTTAAAGAATGAATAAAGAATAAAATAATTAATTCAGCGCCAAACATACACAAAATAAAAATAGAACGAAATGGATATTAGAATGGCACTGAAATGGGCTCCACTCAGCATGTGTCACAGTGTCTAAAGGACACCCCGACGCTGGTCTTCCGTGGAGTCCAAGGAACTAAGGGACGTCACTGTGCGTGCCGACATCATAAAGTACATAAGTACACTTAACCTTATTTAAATTAATTAAGATTAGACACAACCCAGACTATTATTATCCTTAGACTAGAGTAAGATTAAGTTACAACTAAAGAAATAGCAATACAACTTGTAGGGGAACAGTCTTAACTGATTACCTACTCTGAATATAACATAAAACATCACACTTATACACAAAAAATAAAAAATATTAACAATAAATACACAACTTGACAATTTATAGTAATTTCGGGACAGATAAAAGATTAAATTTGACTTTAAAAATATTAATACTTTTCGACAGGTCTCCGGTAGCTTAGTCGGTAAAGCAGTTGCCCGGTTAGCAAAAGATCGTGAGTTCGAGTCCCACCCGAAGACTGTTGAAAAAATTTAAGTGCGGCTCTTGTTATATTGTGCCTATGTTTTGTGTGCAATAAAAGTATAAAATATTCATTCGGATACAACATTAATATGTATCACAGGTATTTTTTTGTAAATATATATTTTTTTGTTTGTATAAACAGACCTCAAGGTGCCTTGAGGTGAGTGTTCCATTTATGTGATCAAAGGACGTATTTGCATTATTTTTTTGGATTTTTAAATCAAATAAATAACATTATCTACGGTTTTGTATAAATTGTTAGCAGGGTTGGCAGTGCCCTTGTGTATCGAACGCAAGGGCGCTGCCAACCCTTAAACCCCCGGTACCCTCACTCACGCAGCAAAACACAGCACAGTGCTGCTTCACTCCGGTTTTCTGTGAGGCCGAGTATCACTCCGGTCAAGCCGGCCCTTTAGTGCCGAAGCGTGGCTCTCCCACGGTCAAAAACACTTGTAAACATTATGAGCTATCCTTCCGTTTTGACAATGAATCAATCGATTTGAAGCACAAGGTAATAAATGTTACAAGTTCCTGATGGGTACATTACTATTGAATTTGAAATCCGTCTTTATTTCCGTGATGTTATCTTGATGACCTCTTAACTTGCTGTTAAGATTTGACCTTAATCACAGCAAAAAAAAAAACCATTCCTATATGAAGTTTCTATAAAAGAACTTAATTTAACAGGTCTATTTTAAAATCCTTCACATATTTGTATTCAAGTATTATATTTGCAATTCATCTTTTGTCTGATATCCGTAATACAAGTGCATCGAGCGAGACATTGTATAAGATGCTGTATGAATGAAAATATTCATCATCATCATCATCATCATTTCAGCCAATAGACGTCCACTGCTGGACATAGGCCTCCCCCAATGTTCTCCAGACACATCGGTCCTGTCCCGCCCGCATCCAATGGATTCCCGCGATCTTGACCAGATCGTCAGATCACCTTGTGGGGGGCCTGCCACGGCCTGCTGCGACTTCCTGTACGTGGCCTCCACTTGATGACCTTACCGCCCCAACGGAAGCCTGTTCTCCTCGATGTGTGCCCTGCCCATTGCCACTTGAGGCATGCAATCCTTTGGGCTATGTCTGTGACCTTAGTTCTCCTGCGGATCTCATCATTTCTGATACGATCACGCAGGGAGACTCCGAGCATAGCCCTCTCCATTGCTCTCTGGGTGACTTTGAGTCTCCTTAATCGGCACATTGTAAGTGGCCACGTTTCGGTTTCATATGTCATCACTGGCAACACACACGCATTGAAGACTTTCGTCTTGAGACACTGCGGTAAATGGGCCGAAAATATGCTGCGTAGCTTCCCAAACGCTGCCCAGCCGAGTTGGATTCGTCGATCGACCTCTTTCTGGAAGTTGGTCTTACTCGTCCACAACTTCCAGTGTAGAGCTTCCAACCTTTACAAGACATGGTAATTCAACATAATTTTCTTCTTGTCCCTGTTCATTTTCAGACCCACTTGTTGGGTGACTCCACTGAGGTCGTCGAGCATTATGATTAAGTCTTCCAAGGTCTCAGCCATGACTACGATATCATCAGCGAATTGAAGGTGCGTCATGTACTCGCCATTTATATTGATACCAGTCCAGAAGTTTAAACACGTCCTCCAACAGAGTGGTGAACAGTTTCGACGATATAACGTCGCCCTGTCTCACACCTCGCTGGAGAGGTATGGGTTTGATTCCCGAAATGAAATTATTAATTTATTACAATTGCAACAAGCACACTAAAACTACTTATGAACGCGAATCTACCCCAAATGAATCATTCACATAATTTGCCCCAGCAAGCGCACATAAATCCGCCTCACATTTAGCAGAGGAATCACCTGTTTCTCTCGGTTGCGCAAGCGCATAACTATTTGCGCGCGCATTCGCCACTTGGCACTATTGTCTGGATCTTGCCAATATTGCGGCGGATCCTTAAGTCGAGATTTTATCTCCTCATTCTTGAGTTGAGGTTACACTTTACTATTCATTGGTTGATTATATAATAGAGAAACTTTGAAAAAGTAGAGCAAATTTTATTGGGGTATAAATAATTAGTGATGAGCTTATAAAAGCCCATCAATGGAAAATCCGACAAAAAATATTAGCATTTTATACGCTTTCCGATAAAGAAAGAGAAAAAAGATGACCCATATTTTTTAGTTCTCAATAAATATGTGTTTTTATAAAAATATTTATTTTTAATTAATATTTAGGAAGTGAAGTAGTCCTGAGGCTCAACGTATTGTGATGTCTGTGCTGTATGTACTTACAATAAAAAAAAAGACTTTAAGTTATATACTGTCACTGTCATTATTTTGTCTTGTCATTTTATGATCAGAGATAATACTTTTTTTTTAATCAACGTGAGCAAAAGCGTTATAAATTTATCATGCCGAGTGATGGCGTCACAAAAGAATTTTTAGATTTTATATTATTCTCCATAAATATTTGTTTCAAAATTTTTAAATTATTTTTTTAAATTTCTTTGATTCTAATCTAGCAATAGTAGATATTTTTCAGAAAATGATTTTTGTCGTATTGCCCGTTCTTATAGAAAGTAAATGTTATAAAATGCCAAAACCAACTCTAAGTACATTGCCTAAGAAAGCTTGTTAATTTACAGTAGACAGTTGTCTTTACTTTTGACAAATGGATTGTTAAAATTTCAACAATTACTAACCAAACGAAGTTCGTTAGCCACACAATTAACACAATAGATTTTATCTTTAGGTTTAAGGGTCAACAGTGGGTAGGTAATAGTGGAGATGATGTACCAACAAATTTGTAGATAGGTTTATTAGCCATAAAACAATATATATATATTCAAAAGCGACGAGTAGTAAATAAACCTAGTTATGCTTAACTCAGATTGCTTAATGACGCAAAGACATACATAATGTTTTCTTAGACACGGTCTAAAATCGAAGTCATGTCCTTTCCGATGATTTAGTTAAGCCGATAGGGGGCCACTCACTTGACCCGTCGTCAAGGCTTGAAATCCGTCAAATAGCTTACAGACAAAGTGCACTTAGTCGAAATGTTTGACTTGCATAGTTTGTTTCTCACGACAATTAAATAAGTAGCTAGAATGATACTCTACAGTCCTACATATGTATATACAACAAGAAGAGGTATGTAAAAAAAGTTGTAAGTAGGTACATTAAGTTTGATAAAACTTTTCATCATCATCATCATCATCATTTCAGCCAATAGACGTCCACTGCTGGACATTGGGCCTCCCCCAATGATCTCCAGACAAATCGGTCATGCGTCGCCCGCATCCAATGGACTTCCCGCGACCTTCACCAGATCATCGGTCCACCTTTTGGGGGGCCTGCCACGGCTGCGACTTCCTGTACGTGGCCTCCACTCGAGGACTTTTCCGCCCTAGGCCGTCTGTTCTCCTCGCTATGTGCCCTGCCCATTGCCACTTGAGGCATGCAATCTTTTGGACTTTGTCTGTGACCTTAGTTCTCCTGCGGATCTCATCATTTCTGATACGATCACGCAAGCAGACACCGAGCGTAGCCCTCCATAAAACTTTTAGTAAATCAAAATAAGACTAATTTAGATTGTGTTTTAGAATTTGAACCAGTACTTAGTATACCTAACTATCGGAATATTATTGCAAGATTTTAATAATATGAAATCTACATCATTATCATATATATTTTGACAGTTTTGCACAAATAAGTACATTTTAAGTACTCATCGTTAAGGAAATACAAAATTTAAGAAGATTAGCAATATACAAAAATTATACAAGTTTTTTTTTGATAAGAATTACTTGAACCTTTTGAATGTAAGTAAACTGATCTATCTTTTCTGCAGGTACCTTGTTATTCTCTCTCTCAGATCTTCTCGTCAGAATCAACTTTCCGATTCCGGTGGTAGAATCAAATTATATTTATTCATTTCTTAGTAGCTTTATTCTTATGGCCGTGTGGTCCCGGCAGAGTAAAATAGGCCACCCTCACTCTTACCGAGGTGTCGTAAAAGGCGACTAAGGTAAAGCTGCTGGCACGATCATCAGCACCCAGAGAAGGAAAACTCTGCATTTATATCAAAACCCCTCGCCAACCCGTCTGCCAAGCGTGGTGAGTATGGCAATTACCCATCATGTGATTGAGGGAGGCCCGTGCCCCAGCAGTGGGGACTTAAATGGGCTGATGATTTCTTAGTATGTTTTTTGTATCGACATATATGTTTAATTCCATGTATAATATCAATATACATAGTTGCAATTTATGTTTTCACTAGCTTTTGCCCGCGACTTCGTCTGCGTTCACACAATATCTTTATAAATTATAGCCTATGTGTTATTCTGATCTATAAGCTACATTACTGTAAAGTTTCATTAAAATCCGTTTAGTAGTTTTTTCGTGAAAGAGGAACAAACATCCATACATCCATCCAAACAAACTTTCGCCTTTATAATATTAGTAAGGATGTATGACAATTTGTAAGAGCTTTATACAAGTCTAGCCGAATAAAGTATATTTGAATTTTGAATTGAATTAAAGAAATAAATAATTATATTTGTTTAAATTGACTATTTAACTATGCATATCATATATGTATACGCATAAATGGTGCATTGAGCAAAATTCAAAACGTGTACGCGATAATATGAGGTGGTTAAAATTAATTAAAGAATGTATATTGGACATAACTTATTTGTCTCTTTGTGCTGTATTGACAATACACGTCACACATTACTTTGTCTCCCAGTAACCATTCTCGTAATTAACGTTGACTTGCACTTTGTATGCGTATTAGTATGCATTTCTTGGCCTGTTATTTCCCAAGTTTTTGCGCCACCTTTTATGTTTGAATGCACAATCATACTGTCCATTGTTCTAACGCAAAGTGGACATTGATAATGGGAAAAAATGCAGCAGATATAGCTTCAAATTTGGAATGTTATTGCATTTTTTGGAGTTTTTTTATGGCTTGCTGTTGCACATATGAGACAACTCTGCCAATGTCAAGTGATTAAAGTGACACGTTCCTTAGCAGGAAATTGGTCGGTTAATGATCTGGTTCTCTTTAATTAATTGAATTTAGATTTATAAATGTACTTGCCTACTTTTGACTGGTGGCGCAAGTACTTAGGTATACTGCTGCGGCACTCAGAGACATCAAATTAACTTTAATTTATTTAAGAAATATTGACACTTATTTAAATACCCATAAGGACTCTCCATGATTAAATTAATGAGCATTTAGCTTAATTGAGTGCGGCAGTTAATATATAATTATGTATTAGATAACCTATCTCGGGCTCCTATGGTTCAATCTCCAAATTTGACACACATTCGTGTGATGAGCCAGTGGCGTTTGTTCAGTATCTTTGTTATAATATTTATCTGAGCAGTCTACCGTAGTTTCATTTCATTCATTATCGATTGCACAATATACCTACCCTTTTACTAAAGTATAATGTCCTTTTATGAAGATTGTCTTGTAGAAATCTGGACCCCAATTCTATAATACGACATATATCACTAAAACATAGTTTTTTTGTATGGTTTTCAGGTAATATCCGCCATGTTTTCAAAATATCACGAGTACGAGAATTGGGCTCCTGGTAGAACCTAGAACGCCGAAATAGTAGGTACACTAAATGCCTAGTTCTAAAGCTCTACATTTGTGCAATAAAGTACTTATATATCTGTATTATCAACCTCACGTCAACCACACGCCGTGTGGTCCCCGGCAGAGTAGAATAGGCCACCCTCACTCTTACCGAGGTGTCGTAAAAGGCGACTAAGGTAAAGCTGCTGGCATGATCATCAGCACCCAGAGAAGGAAAACTCTGCATATATATCAAAACCCTCGCCAACCCATCTGCCAAGCGTGGTGAGTATGGCAATTACCCCTCATGTGATTGAGGGAGGCCCGTGCCCCAGCAGTGGGAACTTAAATGGGCTGACGATGACGATGATTATCAACCTTCGTTGATTCTGATATCCCTATTAGGTAGTTACGTTCAGCATTAAAAGTTGCTTTACACTTTAGTACCATATCGAAGTAACTGTTCTGCCTATTATAGACAGTTTCTAAGGTGAAACGCAGAAAAGTTACTCCGACATGGTACTAATGTGTTAAGTTACATTTGATGCTGACCGTACAACTGCTTCTGGCTTCCTTCTTTGATACTCATAATGTTGTTAATTAGATCTTACTCTATATGATGGCAAAATATTACATGTTTAATTACGATTTTCATTTACAATCAAAAAGTTGCGTCGGAACACTTTTATTGCACTCGCGGTATTTAAATCCGCCAAATCATAAAGGCATAGAGTAACTTATACATACTGAGATAGAGGCATCAGACAGCTAGCCAGTGCTAGCGCCATCAAGAGGAAAATGGACCAATACTCAACGGCTATGCAGTACGGCCACCTTAAAGATTCAGTCAAGGAGATGATTAAGTAAAATATCAGTAATAATTTCGTTTGCTATTAATAAAACAGTAGTTTTTTGTCGTTTTGGGCGCTTGCTCTATTGCATTAAAGATGCTCACCTAAAGCCCCAATAGTTGGGGGGGTCCCAAATTCATTCCCCGTTTGAAACGAGTCTGATATTTTTTCAATGGAGCCTGGCTAACCGATTTATCCGCCATTTTGTTTTATCCATAGAGCGGCCATTAAAACCTTCAAAAATCATAAATCACATCAAAATACACCAATAACTTCTGGGGCTCTGGTTTATTTCCAATACTTTTTTAAAGGTATTGTGGCGGCTTGAGATCATCGTTTCGGAAACTCGTTTTACTAGCGCGATATAAAAATGCATGGTGACATCTACCGAAACAACACCAAACCATCTGCTTGATTGCTTTTTATAACTACATCTGCTTTTACAAGCTCCATCTAACGAAAAGCTCTGAACTACTTTTCGAGTACGAGTACTAAGTGAAACGACCCTGCATAAAGGTTCCTAGAAAAAACAAGAAACGTTGTAACAAGCTTATTTACCATGAAGTTACCCATATCTACCGACACGGAAGTCCAGTCAACAAATGAATAGCTAATTAGAACAATTTTTAATCAGCTATATTAATCATTATTAGCAGAGGCTCTTGTAATGATTCAATCAATCAACTCACACCCAGATCAGAAGACCCAAAGGTCACCATCAACTTTATTACTCATCTACATTTTTACGTGATTTTGAGATTAAATTAACCAATAGGTCATGACCATCAGTTATTGATTAACTTGAACTGTTTATGATTTGCAGGTAGGTACAAAAGTAAAGTACAGACAAACACATGTTGTGTTACCTACTTCGATTTATCTCCTCTCAATTGACGTTGAACGAAATGTGTTTGACATTTAAGTTAAAAATCGAATATTACGTCGTCTTGCATTATAATAAACCTATGGCCCCTGTTAGTCTAGAGGTTTAAGTACCGGACCGTAATCTCGGAGTCCTGGGTTCAATTCGAGCAAAAAGTGCGTTTCGAATATTTCGAACATTGCTCGGGTATGTGATAACCAATCCGCATTAGGCAAGCGTGGTGATTAAGCTAAATAATCACCACGCTTATATATCATACTGCAGTGGGACAGTATATAGGCTGATAGGCACTTTAAGCCCATAGGTTTAAAGTAGGCCATAGCCTACCTCGACGGGGCAGTGAATAAATAGTGAAGCGCCAAAGCTCCCGGATTCACTTCCGGTCATTTTAACTCAGGAGACAAACTTTTCTAATTTACACAGGTCTCGGCTTATCTGGTGGCCTACAACGAACTTGACGTTTCGACGGAATCGGAGTTTCTTTCATTTCACGTGCGTTGTGGTCTTCTTTGTTTGGATGCGACAGGTTTTTTTTTCGTTACGTGACTGGTTTATTGTAAGCCACCTGGACCTGAACCCATATTAAGGGAATGCCCTATTTATTTTGAGACTTTTGTGCGTCGCATATTTTTTTAACAATTTTTAACTTTATCCTGATTAATTTTAGAACGTGATTGAAAAATAGAACAAATACGTACTAAAATAATATTATAATGAGGAAATATTTATATTTACAAATACCCTCACCAATTTTAAAAATAATTTCACCGGTAAAAAGATTAATTTTATGCCAAATACGCTACCCTTCAGTATCATAGGCTCATCATTAGGTAATCAATTTTAATTACTCGTACGTATCCTACTAAATTACAGTTGATTCGTTTAAAGGTTTATTTTTTATTTTTGATTAGACCATTGGAGAGCCACGCTTCGGCATGAATGGGTCAGCTCGAACGGACGGACACAATTTACCACTTTGGGAGCGTCTCTTGCGCAAAGTATTGTGTTTAGAAAAAAATTATGTTGAAAACCTCAATATCATTTTTAAAGCCCTATCCATAGGTACCCCACACGTATAGGTTTGACGAAAAAAACATTTTGAGTTTTAGTTTCAAGTATGGAAACCCCCCAATTTTTTTTATTCTTTCAAATTTTTATGTAAAAATCGTAATGCGGTTAACAAAATACATCTATTTACCAAGTTTCAATAGTATAGCTCTTATAGTTTCGGAGAAAAGTGGCTGTGACATACGGACGGACACAGACGGACAGACATGACGAATCTATAAGGGTTTCGTTTTTTGCCATTTGGCTACGGAACCCTAAAAGACATACATCAAAATGTCATAAGAAATAAATAAATACTTGTTATTCCATTTGTTTCGTTCGTCTCTCATTATGTGGACGACCTTATAAAGTACCACATTAAATGTAAAACTTTTGATGCCAGGATGCCACCGGTCGGCAAGTGTGCCATGGTCAGTGACGTCACTGTATAGACCCTATGCCCTGGTTATGTAGGGCGACTAAATTTTGTGAAAACTTACAGACAGTCACACGCCAGATCACTACGATCTGCAAAATCAAATTTGTTTGACATTAAGGTGGAGGCCGATTGAAGAAATGTAATAGATTTGTTTCCTATGACGTGTGTCTGTCTGTCGAACGGTAAAGAGACCAGAGACCTTACCATGAGTTTGAAATACTATCATAGCTATCCAAAACTATTGCTCTGTCTCTTTCACATGCACCACACCTTTCATTGACAAATCAATAGTTTTCGATAGCGAGACCGTTTTTCAAACTTATGGTAAGGGTATGTACCCTTCTAGTAACGTAATTCATTTACCATCAGGTGTGTGTGATGTTGGCTAAGAGACACAGTTTTAATAAAACCAAAGCTTGTGAAATTTAATTGCAATAAAATTGTATTGATAAATGTTGCTATGTTTAATTATGCTTGAATTATTTACATTCGACTGTTTCAAGAATTTTAAAGTGATATTAGGTATATGACTTTTACAATGGGTGGGATATTATATCACATTTTTTTGTTTTAAAAACCCATAAACTATTAGTGTAGAAGACACCCGTAAGCAATGTGTTTTAGTACTTTTTTTAAACTGTAAATGATGCTTCTCGTTTTTCAAAAGCTCGTTAGCCATCCAATCTTTAAAATAGTTGAAGTTCTCCTAATGAGTGAAAAGTGTCACAGTGACAAATAAATCTGGTCACCCTAACGGACCGGTTGGACTGGCCGGAGATCTGTACCGCTGACGATCCGCCCAGACTACATTATGTAACCTGCATAATGCGATATATGGAAAACGTGCTTAAAGTTATCATCTATAACTACAACTTAAAAGAATGATTAAACTTAATTAGAAAAAAATTGACAACATTTCAAAATTTCGAAGCCCTAAATTAAAAAATACCGTTTCTTTAGTTTCTTCTCCTGATATCGATAATATATCAAAATATTTTTTATGTTGATTATTTATTTAGAAAAAAAAAATCAAAACGGAAAACTACGTAATGACGTCATTCTAACAGCAGAATGTAAAAAAATCCTGTCATTATCTTACATTGACAGTTTATTTTTGTAGGTGAAGGAATCAACTTTATTCACCCGTAAGTATGACGTCATTTGGCGCTTACGTCTGTTTAGAATACGAAGCATTTAAATATTTTTTTTAGATATCTTAAGAACATAATTTCGAAAAAAGAAAAAATATGGGTCCCCTTATTTTACGTCTTCTTTCATATAAAATAATAATATAGGCATGTTAGAATTATGAAATGTCGTCAATTGTCTTTTGTTATTGTGAAAGTAGGTTTTGCTCGATAAACTACTTTGATACTATTCCTCAACCCATCAGTCTGAACAAACACAAGTGTTTATCTCACAAATTTTTGTCTAGGGTAGGGATCGAACCAGGACCTTTGGCGTATGTGGCTGGGTCATTACTGTAGTATAACCTGTGGCCGTCGCCACAGCAACGGAATGTTATTGTCATATAAATAGACAGAGCTAATATGAATACAAGTGTAATTACATAACATCGCAAATATTGTTTTATTTGTTTATAACAATTACCAAATACGCCATTGATCCAGATATTGCAACCTTTAGGCATGTAAACCAGACCAACTGGATCATGGTTACACGTTTAGGTAAAGCACTGGATCGAAAGTAAAATTATCAGCCTATACCTAAACTGTCCCATTGCCTCCAATGGGACAGTTTCCAAAGGCCTCCATCATAGAAATCAAGTTATCGCTCCTATGATGGGATTAGGCTTAATCACCACGCTTGACAAATGCGGATTGGTGATCATAAACCCGAGCTATGTTCGAAAAATTCAAAACATACTTTTTGCTCGACCCGAGAATCGAACCCAGGACCTCGAGATCAAGACTCAGTACTTAAACCACTAAACCAACAGAGCGTTCGTATCGTAAGTAATTAATATGGTTTTTCTCAAAGACAACTATTGTTTCATAACTTTACTACGATTTATATTTTTTTAAAGAAAATGTATGAGATTTTACTCACCTGAGACCATCCGGCATCTTCTGGTCATTGACCGAAGATTACCTTCCAATAGGAGCCAATCCTATCACATTATGTAATGTGATATATTAGTAACATAACATATTATGTGATACTTTATGTCACCAGTTTATAATAGATGTTCCAGATCGATTATTTATCTTTGTAAGGTATAGAGAGTGTAGTTTGTGTGCCGGGTGAAATATACACAGTATTTTTTTTATCTTTTCTATTTGTTAAAAGAGCTGTGTTCATTGTGACTTTTTTTAAACGGACTTTGGCATCAAGGTGACGGGTAAGGCACACTAGCGACGCCAATCAATTTTAATTTTTAGCTACTAAACCGGATCTATTTTAAACAATTTCGGGGTTACAACCTCTCGGCAAACACTATTTATTAAATAACCATGCACAAATGTTGGGTCCAACGCGTACGCGAAAAATTGATTCACGCCAATAGCGGCCTACTTTTGGCGTGAACCAATTTTTCGCGTACAAAAACGGACCGAACATTTGTGCATGGTTATTAAATAAATAGTATAAGTGTTTGCCGAGACGTTGATACCCCGAAATTGTTTAAAATAGATCCGGCTTAGTAGCTAAAAATTAAAATCGATTGGCGTCGTTAGTGTGCCCTACCCGTCAGCCTTAAGATTAATATTTCACAGTGTAGATATTGTTATGGTAGAAACTTGAAATCTCCAGTTTAATTTGACTGACCGGATGGCGCAATTGGTAGTGACCCCGCCTCTCACGCTAAAGGTCGTGGGTTCGATCCCCAACCTGGACAAACATTCGTGCGATGAACACTTGTGTTTGTTCGGTGTCTGGGTGTAATATATGTATTTAAGTATATATTTGTGTTCCTCTATTGTCTGATATCTGTAACACAAGTGCTTAAGCTACTTAGTACGGAATCAGGTCAACGTAATGAGATGTTGTGAGAATTAATGTTCTTCGATGAAATGTGTACTAGGTAATTTTCGTGTTGGTTTAATTTTTTTCTTCGTTGCTTCAATAGTAAAACAGTGTTAGCTTGTAACCTAGTAGGTAGTTTTAAGCTGGAAAGATGATTGAAGATTCTGAAGATTATGGAAAGATGATTATGATTATTATATAAATCTAATTCTTACTTATAATTATCATTTTTTTTTAATCACATAAATTGATCTGACAATCTCGAGATAGGTAGCTCAAGCACCTGTGTTACGGATATCAGAATCAACAGTGGGATTACAATTATATACATATAATACTTTTCTTTTGTAAATACATACTTATAATACATAGATAAGACATCCAGACCAATACAAACAGATATGTTCATGCACACAAATGTTTGCACTGTGCGGGGATTGAACCTGCAACCCTTCCACCAGAGGCAGCGTTCACTACCACTGTTCCAAATCTAATTATTATTAATGTAAATCGAATGTTATAAATCTAAATAATGTAATGATTACTTAGGAAGAGCGAGGCATTCCCAGCACAGGTGTCTTTTGACTACCTTCTGGGAAGGCCCCGGCAACTTGTTTGTTAATAATTTACTGCAAATAAAGATATTTTTATTACTTTTTATTATTATAATCTCAGTTCAATGGTATAAAAGTAAGTCAAACAAAATGGTAAGTGAAAAAGTTAACATCAAAGAAAAATATTGAAACCAGTTTTATAGCAAGATAAATAACACTATTAATAAAATTAAGCTAATCTATCAAATGCTCGAGAATGATATTTATAAAAAAATTATGAGGTGCTTAACTCTAGGATGTGTAAAAAATAAAGCTTTTTTGTGTGAAAACACATCCGCTTAAAAAAAGTTGAGAAACTTCTTTTGTCTTTGTTTAGAAAAAAGTAAATGCGTATTACATTGATCATTCAAGTAGATAAACATTTAAAATGAGAAACTTGACATTGTAAATTATCTTGCATATCTATTATTGACGACCCGTTTGGAAAAGTGGTAGGGTTGCGGGTTCGATCCCCGCACAGTACAAACATTTGTGTGTATGAACATGTCTGTTTGTATGTATTATAAGTATGTATTTACAAAAGAAAAGTATTATATGTATACATTTGTAATTCCACTAATGATTCGGATATCCGTAACACAGGTGCTTGAGCTGCCTATGTCGGAGTCAGATCAATGTATGTGATGTTGTGAAATATTTATTTATTTATTATTGCACTTTCAATCTAAGCAATCATCATACTACATGGTCTCATAGACATTTTCGAGTCATATATATCTGTAGTTACGATAAGATTTAAAATATTTGCGAGTAGTAGTCCATTTTGAAGAACAGTGAGTGGTTCTAAGTTTTCCTATTAAGGTGACGGGTAGGGCACACTAACGACGCCAATCGATTTTAATTTTTAGCTACTTAAACCGGATCTATTTTAAACAATTTCAGGGTTACAACCTCTCGGCAAACACTATTTATTAAATAACCATGCACAAATGTTGGATCCAACGCGTACGCGATAAATTGATTCACGCCAAAAGTGGCTGTTTTTGGCGTGAATCAATTTTTCCCGTACATAAACGGACCCAATGTATGTGATGTTGTTAATATTTTTTATGTATTTGGTGGCAGATGAGCAGACGGATCACCTGATGCTAAGCGATTGCCGCCGCTCATGGACACACTCGACACCAGTGGAGCCACAAGTGCGCTGCCAACCTTTAAACTCCCCATTCCCCCAGGTTCCACGCAGCGTAACATAGCACAAGTGCTGCTTCACGCCGGTTTTCTGTGAGGCCGTGGTGGCTTATCACTTCGGTCGAGCCGGCCCATTCATGCCAAAGCGTGGCTCTCCCACGGTCGTTTCACATTATTTATTTATTCATTGCATTTTCAATCTAAGCAATCATCATACTACGTGGTCTCATAGACATTTTCGAGTCATGTATATCTGTAGTTACGAATAAGATTTAAAATATTTGCGAGTAGTAGTCCATTTTGAAGAACAGTGAGTGGTTCTAAGTTTTCCTATTAAGGTGACGGGTAGGGCACACTAACGACGCCAATCGATTTTAATTTCTAGCTACTAAACCGGATCTATTTTAAACAATTTCAGGGTTACAACCTCTCGGCAAACACTATTTATTAAATAACCATGCACAAATGTTGGATCCAACGCGTACGCGATAAATTGATTCACGCCAAAAGTGGCTGTTTTTGGCGTGAATCAATTTTTCCCGTACATAAACGGACCCAATGTATGTGATGTTGTTAATATTTTTTATGTATTTGGTGGCAGATGAGCAGACGGATCACCTGATGCTAAGCGATTGCCACCGCTCATGGACACACGCGACACCAGTGGAGCCACAAGTGCGCTGCCAACCTTTAAATTCCCCATTCCCCCAGGTTCCACGCAGCGTAACATAGCACAATGCTGCTTCACGCCGGTTTTCTGTGAGGCCGTGGTGGCTTATCACTTCGGTCGAGCCGGCCCATTCATGCCAAAGCGTGGCTCTCCCACGGTCGTTTCACATTTATTTATTTATTGTATTGAGCTACATGTGTTAGATCTTGGAGTGATAATCAGATGAAGAAAGACAGTATGTTTCTCTGCACAAGCCGGCTTGTATAAACTCTCTTAGCAAGGATCTCCAACTTTCAATTTACCCAAGATATACGAACATAGCACCTCCAAGTTATGGACATGGCACACAATAAATAACGAATGCGGTATTATTATCCCGGAGCATAATTGCCGGAGATTATTCGCCGCAATCGATAAATGTAAGAGCAGATGACACGCTTTTGAAATGTCCGTGAATGGTAGGGTTGTACCATCACACCAAAAAGGATATAATTTTGTGCAACCTTAAAACTTTCAATTATTTCTCTTCTCGTTTTACCGTAACGTGGAATACCTTTAACTCATTAAAGACAGAGTTTCAGATAGTTCGAAAATTGTTTTTTTTATGACATAGCTAGCAGACGACCAGACGGATCACCTGATGGTAAGCGATTGCTGCCGCCCATGGACACCCGCAACACCAGTGGAGTGACAAGTGCGCTGCCAACCTTTAAACTCCCCCATGTTATCCTAAAATGTAAAAGTATGTAGACCACTCTTGAATTTTTGTCAATATCTACAACTGGGTTTCTCTATCATAGAAGCCAGACCGTTCTTCCCAAAGCACAGAATCATTTGTTTTCCAATGACTTAGAAGGAATCTAATCATCATCTCATAATCCAATTCACTATTATTTAAATGTCAGGAGTCACTTAATTAATAAACCACAAAATTTTAAATTATTAAAAATACGTCTTATAAGGTACAATGTCTATAGAATGGGGGTTATCGCGTGTAAAATATCCGCTAGATGGCGTGCCTCTGAACCGAGGTGCAACTTCAACATCATTGGCTGATTTATTCGTTAATTAACAATTTGACATATCACGTATAAAATTACCCAATCACCTTGTAGATGGACATCAGGCCTATTAGTACGCCATCTTGTGGATTTTTCGAGCGCGATAGCCCTCATCAAACGAATCCATCCGCCAAGAACTGCACATTAAAACCAGGCGGTCTACCACTTGCCTGAGAAGAATTCTGGAGTTTTTTGGTCACATAGCCCGGAAAGAGGGACATAATCTGGAACAGCTGATGGTTAGCATCAAGGTGGATGTAAGAAGAACCAGAGGTCGTAGCCCTATCAGATGGTCAGACCAAAACGTTCGACCCCGGACACCAAGCTGTATGACGCCCTCTACATTGCAAAAGACAGACATATATGAAGGTCTATTATTAAGAGCAAACTGGCCGCCCACGGGAGGAATCGCGACCCTCAGTAATGAGGGAAACGACTAGAGGAGTGGCAGCCCTCATTGATAAATCATCTAGATAAGCTTTGTTATCATGTTTTTTGTGAATCTTACGATGTCTAATTAGTGATACCAAGTATAATGTACCTTCATCATCATCATCAGCCTATCGCAGTCCACTGCTGGACGTAGGCCTCTCCAATTGTTCGCCACTGTGATCTATCCATGGCTTCTCGCATCCAGCTCTTGCCAGCCATCCTGCGCAGATCGTCCCCCACCTAGCCAGAGGGCGCCCTACATTACGTTTGCCAAGACGCGGTCTCCACTCCAGAACCCGTTTGCCCCATCGGTTGTCGGTTCTGCGGCTAATATGGCCAGCCCACTGCCACTTAAGCTTGCTAATCCGGTGAGCAATGTCGATAACTTTGGTTCTCTGCCGGATCACCTCATTTCGGATTCGATCTCGGAGAGAGACGCTGAGCATTGCTCGTTCCATAGCCCGCTGAGCGACCTTTAACTTGTGGACCAGCCGTACCGTAAGTGTCCACGTTTCGGCTCCGTATGTCATGACGGGTAGGACCAAGTATAATGTACCTTAGTATAGGTCATTCTCACACTGCAGCATAATATGTTGGAATCCATGTCTCGACCCCAAGGTCAAGGACATTAAGCTCAAAGTTCAAAACCTATTTATAATTATTTCAAACAATGACCTCAAGATCCGTAGTTTTTACAAAGAGTATAGTGAATATAACGTGATAATAGACTCAGGTTAAAAGCCAGACCAAACAGGTTTTTTTTTGCCGCCAAATAAACTTCCTATTTGAAGAAAAGGTTAGCCAAAAAACAATTTACATATAATATCTCTTAATGACGATAAATAATTAAGGTGACGGGTAGGGCACACTAGCGACGCCAATCGATTTTAATTTTTAGCTACTTAACTGGATCTACTTTTAACAATTTCGGGATTACAACCTCTCGGCAAACACTTTTAAGTAAAGTAAAGTATCAGCCTATAAACTGTCCCACTGCAGGGCAAAGGCCTACATTATTGAAATCAAGTCATCGCTACTATGATGGCATTAGGCTTAATCACCACGCTTGCCAAATGCGGATTGGTGATCACAAACCCGAGCTATGTTCGAAAAAATCGAAACGTACTTTTCGCTCGACCCGGGAATCGAACCCAGGACCCTGAGATCACGATCCGGTACTTAAATCACTAGACCAACAGGGCAAATATATTATACTTTTTATTAAATAACCATGCAAAAATGTTGGGTCCAACGCGTACGTGAAAAATTGATTCACGCCAAAAGTGGTCACTTTTGGCGTGAATCCATTTTTCGCCTGCAAAAACAGCCCAATATTTGTGCATGGTTATTTAATAAATAGTATAAATGTTTGCCAAGAGGTTGTAAACCGAAATTGTTTAAAATAGATCCGGTTTAAAATTGAGCTAAAAATTAAAATCGATTAGCGTCGCTAGTGTGCCCTACCCGTCACCTTAAACCAGCAGCCTTTGTAAGTTGTAAATAAATATGGTAATGTATGGTATGTAGTCCCACCAAGAAGACGGCGAGTTTATTTAGCATCTTGAGGATGATCAAAAATATTTATTGCATCTTATCTTGTCTTATACTATCTTACTGTCGTACGAGTACGTCTTACTACAGTGTAATTTTAAAAATAACGAATTATTCTATCTTAATTAATTAATTGGTAGACTCTAGTAGGTTTTTTTTTAGTTTTTTAGATTTTCGCGTTGCATTATACCTATAATGTATCAATACGGGGATTAACCCGATATTTATTATGTGAAACAACATTGTGTACTCACATATTTGGCTCGACGTTTCGGCTACGTTACAGCAGCCGTGGTCACGAGCGGACTACACGCGGATCATAAATATCGTGTTAATCCCCGTATTGATACATTATGTTTTTTTTTAATTAAAAATAAATTAGAAGTGTCAGCCCTACAATCCTGAATGCAAACTGGAAATGTAAAGTGCCTGAACGTTTACAATGTCCCAAATTTTGAGGTATTGTATCCCATTACACTACACGTTAACATTCATGAGGTCTTATAATCCATATTTCGTTTGGTAATAATATAAATTGGAGGCAGTGAAATTGTAGAGTTCTTGAGCAAGTTGTCTTCAGCTAAGTGCGAAGATAAATGCAAGACACACTTCTAAAGGGACGTATTTTTTGTTTGACGGATCGACTGATGGTAGGCGATTGGCGCCGCCCATAGGCACCTGCAACACCAGTTGAGTTACAAGTCCGTTTTTGATGAATCTTAAATGACTTTTGCTTAATAAAGTTTCAGTATCAGTATCAGCCTATAAACTGTCCCACTGTAGGGCAAAGGCCTCCATCATGGAAATCAAGTTATCGCTACTATGATGGGATTAGGCTTAATCAGCACGCTCGCTTAATGCGGACTGGTGATCACAGACCCGAGCAATGTTCGAAAAATTCGGAACATACTTTTTGCTCGATCCGGGAATCGAACCTAGGACCCCGAGATCACGGCCCTGTATTAAACGATTAGACCAACTGGGCGTATATGTGACTTTTGCTTAATCTTTTTTTTATATTTCACAACTTCACATACATTGATCTGACTCCGAGATAGGTAGCACCTGTGTTACGGATATCAGAATCAACAGTGGGATTACAAATATATACATATAATACTTTTCTTTTGTAAATACATACTTATAATACATAGAAAACACCCAGACCATACAAACAGACATGTTCATGCACACATATGTTTGTACTGTGCGGGGATCGAACCGGCAACCATTGGATCAAAGGCAGCGTTCACTACCTCTGTTCTAAACGGGTCGTCAAATTATTATTCTTTTTTCCATGAGCCAATGGCAATGAGTTATATTTTCGTAGTCCTATGCTGTCGGTAGCCATAAGAGGTCTTAAAACGAGTAACTGCCTGGGCCTAAATAGCATAACTCCTATATGGTCCTATCCAGATGGTCTATCGACCATAATCTGGGGAGCATTGACGGACTCACAGATATTGAAATCGGCAATGTACCTTTTTTCAGATCGTCCCTATGACACCTGTTCTGTCTCCGGAGCGCAATGAACACTCGTGTCTGTTTGGTACTTAGGTGACCTTCCTCAGTACAGACACCCATGGTGAGAGCTGGTGACGCGACCAATTGCGGTCGTTACAGCAATATATTAAATGATTTTATTGTAATAAATAAAATAATGAATGTTTTAGAGTAGTTAGAAGTTCTTGGAATATACGTTTACGGTATTATGATGTGATGTGCGTATTACGAGCATCGGGTCACGGATTCTGATAATTGAGTGTTTAACATTTAATTTGACATGTGCGCAATTAGTATGAAGTTTTAATTAAATCATTAAATGTTTACATCATGGTAAGGATGCCATGTTTGGTCAAGTTTAATTTTTAAACTTGACTTGAGTGATTAGATTCTATAACTTGAGAATTAAGAATGATATTAATACCCTCCAACCGATTACGGCCAATCTTAACTATCAGCCACGTACGCAGGATACATTATAATGCTCAAGTGTGTGCGCAAACACAAGTGCACTATCTATTCCCTTACCCTCATATTCCGATGGGACATTACTGTGACACGATCAGAGAGGGATTGGGCGCAGGACGGCTTAACGTGCTTTCCGAGGCACGGGGGTACAAGACCGTCAACTTCCAGACTCCGGGCTGCCACTAAGAATTTCTTACCGAAAACTTAGATACAAATTTTTGGCCCGACCCGGGGATCGAACCCGGGACCTCTTGCGCAGTCGTCGCTTTAAAGTGCGACCCATTAATCACTGCGCCACCGAAGCAGGCAACGTAAAGTAGCCAAGAGTAGTTAACTTACTTTATTTTAAGAACTAAGTAAGTACTTAAAGTTAGGTGGTTGGTTTTAGGTTCTACAATAGCTTTTAGTATCGCAGCTTCACTTACGTTATTATTGGCTTGTTTACTACCACCTACCTACACTTATTAAGGGAGTTGCCACACTTGCGGATTGCGAGCGATTTCAAAGCGGAGCGATGACGCAGCGACCACGTCGCGGCTGCGCAGGGTTTACGCCGCGGATGCGCAAGATAAGTGTGAACGCTATTGTGTTTTTGAACGCCAGAAAAACGAAGGCAAATCCGTTGCGCATCCTCGGCCTGAATGCTGCGCATCCGCGACGAGGTCGCTGCGTCATCGCTCCGCTTTGAAAACGCTTGCAATCCGCCAATGTGGCAACACCCTAACAGTTTTCATTAAATTTAACAAAAATCATCATCTCAATGTTATTCCCAATTGCATCAAAAGTCGCTTCGGAGACCGGGGTACGCTTGGACCTTGATCCAGGATGTGTTAAGTCTGGTAATCACAATGAAGCGACTGCCTTCTGACCTTCACAACACATAGACAGGTCAACCAGACCAAATGGATCACGGTTATACGTTTAGAATCATTATTTCAAAAATTGTAGGTATCCGCAGATTTTGAGAAACTATTTGAGACATGCAGGCTTTCTCACTATGTTTTCCTTCATCGCCAAGCTAGTGCCCAATATACACCTTTACTTTTTTATCGTTTACATCCCGAAAACCTCATAGTAGCTATCGTGAATAAAGTCCATTTAGCATGTAAGATCAACAAAATAAGCGAAAAAAAATCAGCTGTTGCATACTTTATCGCCGGGTGGAAATTCAATTTCGTATGGAACAGCCGATATTTTTTTCGCTTATTTTGTGGATTAGAATGTTATCTAAATGGTTTTTATTCACGGTACCTATTATGTGATTTTCGAGATAAAAACGATAAAAAATAACGATGTATATATATTGAAAAAACCAGAGGTGTATGCTCGGATTCTAACCACGAACCTCCTTATGGAACGCGCGTTCTTATCCACTGAGCTACCATATCCTCGTATCGTTGTTGGTTCAACTAAAATGTCAATAATGTTATGACATGTTATTTAATTAAAAAGGTATCGGTTGGATCAAGGAAAATCCCTTGCCAAGTGTTCAATGTAAATCCGTAAGGCCAGGTGTCGCAATTGAAGGCGTGGCCGAGCATGAACCTGGGACCCTAATTGATGTCTTCCATTGCCCGGCAATCGGTGTTACCCAACCTCAATGCCCACAGTTTAGCTTGCCAACAAATTGTATGTACTATTATTAGCTTTAATAAATTGTTGGAATTCTGAGATTGCTTGGGTAATGTCATGTAATAAGTGGGACAAAATTTGTCCTTTAAAAGCTTAAAGCAGATTGGGTTTGACTGACGTTAATGAGATGTTACTACAATCTGCCAAATTCCTCAATTGATCTCGAACCAAACGTTTAACGTTAAGGTGACGGGTAGGGCACACTAGCGATGCATTCGATTTTAATTTTTAGCTACTAAACCGGGTGTATTTTAAACAATATCGGGGTTACAATCTTTCTGAAAACACTTATACTATTTACTTAAATAACCATGCACAAATGTTGGGTCCGTTTTTGTAGGTGAAAAATTGATTGAAAAAAGTGGCCGCTTTTAGCGGTACATAATTCAAATTTCGAGTACAAAAGCAGACCCAAAACTTAAGTATAAGTATTTAATAAATAGTATAATAAGTGTTTGCCGAGAGATTGAGACCACAAAATTGTTTAAAATAGATCCGGTTTAGATGCTAAAAATAAAATCGATTGGCGTCGCTAGTGTGCCCTACCGCTACCTTAAGCTGACAGGCTACCATCATCAGGGAACGGACAAAAGTGATACATGAGTCGATTGAAGTACAGTTTTGTACATTTTTATCCGACTACGGCAAAGCAAAAGGAGTGTTATGATTTTGACAGGCTATGTATGTATGTATGTATGTATGTTCATCATTTCAGCAGAGACAATTTTCTTGTTTCGTACTTTTTAAATCGTGTTTTTGATAGTCCGGTTTTAGTTTTTAAACTTTATTTTTTTATGTTTGGCTCTCCATACCAAAAGGGAGTGGTAGTAGCTCAGTGGATAAGAATGTACGCCTTCCATACAGGAGGTCGTGGATTGGAATTTAAATTGTGTGGCAAAATTGATAGCAACTAAGCCGTATAACTTTTTAATAATTTCGAAATTCGAGACTCTCGGAAAGAGCCTACTACTTATTTTGTACTTTTTGATCTGTTTTGTACTCGAAATTTGGATTAACTCCATAAGTGGCCGTTTTTGTCGGTAATTCATATTTCGAGTAGGAAGCAGACCAAAAAGTTAATTATAAGTATTGAATAAATAGTAATAAGTTCTTTTCGAGAAGCTCCAACTTCGAAATTGTTAAAAAGATATCCGGCTTAGATGCTAGCAATTTAAATCAAATGGCGTCGCTAGTGTGCCCTACCGCGCACGCACGCGGCTCTAGATTTTCTAATCTACATGCAAATTTTCACCACGAGCATTGCTGTGCGCAAAAACATGATAAGGATCACCGTGGGAGAGCCACGCTTCGGCATGAGTAGACCGGCCGAGTGATAACACGCCCTCACAGAAAACCTGGCGTGAAGCAACACTGTGCTATGTTTCGCTGCGTGAATAAGGTTACCGGAGGCCCAATCCGGAGGAAAGAGGGGTTTAAAGATTTCAAGCCTAATTGTGACTCCACTGGTATCGCGGGTGTCTATCGGCGGCGGCAGTCGCTAACCATCGGGCGATGCGTCTGCTCGTCTGCCACCTATCACATAAAAAACCTTAATGCATTTATATGCAACATTAGTACGGTACCTTACTTGACTCATTCAAGAACTATCTATTTAACCAGGAAGCAGGTATTTCTTTATTATTCAAGTTCTAAGCTACGTGCTCACAAGAGGCGGATGCGACAGGCAGTGAAAGGCTTACCATAATGTATGTGTGAACTATGCTTTATAACAATTGTTAATAGGGTCAGCAGACCTATAAACCGAAAAGACGGAATATCCAACCTCTTCAGCCGGACATTGGGTAAAAAAATCGATTTTAATTATCGTTAATAGATTATTTTTATAAATTATTAATTAATATGCCGGAAGTGACGTAGTCCTGAGGCTCAAAGTATTGTGATGTCGGTGCTATAAGTCCAATAAAAAAAGTTTACTTACTGTCACTGTCATTATGTCATTGTTATGATCATAGATTTTCTTATATTTTTAAAATCAACGTGGGCAAAAGCGTTATGAATTCGTCATGCCGAGTGATACGTCACAGGAGGAATTTTATATTTTATTTTTATGCTTCATAAATACCTGTAAAAATTCTGCAATTATTCTGCTTAAATTTCTATGAGTCTAATCTTAAAACAGTATTGTTCATTTCGGAAAATTATTTTTGTCGTATTGTCCATTACACACGATACTGATCTTTTGATCAAAATGTTTTCGAAGAGAGATTTTAAGAGCTCCTAACTGTACTGCACCATCTGCTCGGCGGTGAGGGAAAACATCGTGAGTAAAATTGCACGTTTCGGAAAAAGTTTCTGAAACGTGTAACCTATGATTCAGTTGGTCTGGTTCCCCTGTTAAATGGTTGCGAAGGTCAGACGGCAGACGCTTCATTGTAATTACCAGACCGCCCCAATCCTGAATCATGGTCTACGCGTACCCTGGGCTCCGAAGCGGCAGCTTTGGACGCAACCAGGAATTACACGTTAAGATGAAGACTAGCTATACTACACAGCTGCACGTAATCCTGGATCATGGTCCCAAGCATACCCCGGGTTCCGAAGCGATGTCCGAATCTTTCCGGATCTTTGGATGCAACTGGGAATCATACGCTAAAATGAGGAGGATTAACTACTAGATATATTTAAATATTTTTCTTGAAATGTTTTAAATTCATCACAATTGACTTTATTAATTCAACAAATGTCAATGCTACTTGACGAAACTACTTAAGTTTTTTCAGTCACCGCTATGTTAGGGAGAAAAGGATAATAATATTGTAAATTTGAATGTATGTGTGTCTGTCTGTGCGTCTGTGTGTTTGTCCGTATTTCACAGCAAAACGGAGCAACTGGTTTTTTAGTGGAGCTAATTCAAAAGGACGGAGAGTAATATAGGCTACTTTTGTCTCTTTCTAACCCAAGCGAAGCCGTGGGCAACAGCTAGTAACTCATGCTTATTTGCTAACGGTACTTCAGTGGCGTGTCAAGTTATTCAATCCATATCTAATGTCTTAACGATTGAGACATTTAATGTCAGTCAGGAACTGTAGGTGAAGATTACCTGGAACAAATCATAAAAACATTATTAGCTTTGATGGTACATAAATTAAATGAATTAATCATTGACGATTACTACTCGTCAATCCAGTCTCGTCTGCCATCTATGACATAAAAAATACTTTTGTGTCTAACAGAGGTTATCTTCCCATGAAGCATCCATCGTGATGGATATTTTTTAGCAGTTCGTTGGGGATTCTTGAATTGTTGTATGAGGAAAAGGCTGGATAGTTGAATATGAATTTACTTGCTTTGAATTACATATTGTGTATTGAATTATAAAAAAATATATAAGTTCTTGACCGGCGAGTATATGGTCGCACGGGAGTTTGGCAAAATGCTCGTCCGTACGTCGCGTTAATGCGTTGATGTCTGTGTGAAGTGTGGAAGTGTGTGTCCGGAAATTCTATTAAGGAACTTATGTAAACACTGTTTTTGAAGTAGTTTTTCTGCGTAACGAATCTTATGAGTCTTAAATTTGTCGTAAAAATCAATCGGTGACGCTAGTGACCCTAACATGGATCCTTATACAAGACCAGCCCCAAAGCATTCTTCTAATGCTATATAATTCTTTTATGCTTATTGGATGCCGGCGACCACCCTGAAATATACCTCTCTATTCTGTGCTCTGATTTTACCTTAATATTGTCCTTCCAGGTCATTCTTCTATGTCCCCTCCCTCTTTTGTCCTCGATCTTCCCCTCCAGTATAAATTTAATATATTATATTTCTCTTTTTCATCGTATTCTTTATTGCTAATGATCATGCCTTTCTTGAAATGCCTTTACCGAGGCGGTGACAGGGTCTTTCCATTCTTTTCTATCTTCGGCTTGTATATTATATTTATTATTTCTATATATTATGCGACCATTCTATATATTATGCCGTGTGGTCCCCAGCAGAGTAGAATAGGCCACCCTCACTCTTACCGAGGTGTCGTAAAAGGCGACTAAGGTAAATCTGCTGGCATGATCATTAGCACCCAGAGAAGGAAAACTCTGCATTTATATCAAAACCCTCGCAAACCCGTCTGCCAAGCGTGGTGAGTATGGCAATTACCCCTCATGTGTTTGAGGGAGGCCCGTGCCCCAGCAGTGGGGATTTAAATGGGATGACGATGATGCGACCATAATATGCAGTTTTCTTTTTTTCATATTTAGAATTAGAATACCTAGTATTGAATTTAAAATATCAGAACACTAGCTAGATTTACTGGCGTATAATTTTCCGGTGACATTTGAATGGACACAAATCAATTTCAATACTGTTGAAGCGCTTAATAGTAATTCAATGGAAATTTTATTCAAAAAATTATCGAATATTCGGAAACATCGATATTGATTTTAATTAACCACAGTTATTTGTAATCGATTACAACAACGATCACGATTTGTCAAGGTCTATGCAAAGGGACGCAGCAGTCACGAGTTTGATTTAATAAAAACATATTTATATATTTTTTCTTACGCATGTGAATAAAAAACCGGAAGTATTGAAAAATGGTGTAGTTTTTTGGTAGTCCAATTAAACGGGTATTAAATTAAAGCGAGCGTGTTAATATTATACCTATATTTTATTATAAGTAATGATCCAATCGTACGGTCATTTGCATCGCTGTTTTGTATAATAAATACGATAACATATCGATTACCATTATAGATTCACAGTGTAACTTTTAAATAAAACAAATAAATGAAGGTACATTATTTAAAAAACGACATTAATAGAAAAATTAGGCAAGTAACGACGTTTTTGGTTAATAAACACTACTACTATAGATGTTTTTATTATTTTGTAAGTTTATATTAGTTTAAAAATTTTTAAGAATCGAAAAATCAATCGGAAGGCAGCGGCATGACTGTGCCACAGTAGATATATATCTACAGTTATTTGTAACAGTACATATATAGCCACAGTAGATATGTATCTACTGTGACTGTGCTCCGGCACTGTTGACATCTATGAGCGGTGGTTACGGTTTACACGTCTGCCTATTTTAAGCATAAAAAAATCTATAATTCCATTAATAACAAAATAAATACACAGATTTCAATAAATATACCAATAGTTTATTTTGTAACTTACAAAAGTAGAATTACATTTTGGAATACATCTATGCGTTTTGGCATACAGAGTACAAAATGTCATTATTATATTTTAACGCCTCCATTGAATTAACTACGAAATATTTATAAGGTTTGTATAGGCGCAATAAACTTTACGTTCAATATTACATAAAAGCTGACGTCTATATGAACCTTTGTTACGTTGTGGAAAGCTATGTATGTTGATAGGAAAAGGTATTTCACATTGCCTTTCAACTGAAATGGAATTTGCCGGTGCATTTTCCCCCTTCCTACAATATGGATTCCTTTAAATGAAAGCGTGAAGAAGCATCTCGCGAGCCAGTATGGCAGTGCTAACGAAGTGATGCCGTGACATCGCATCCGTTGTAACTGCAACGAGGGTCCACTTTTTGCATACCTTCAGTATGAGGTGGGCCAATATACTGTGTCACTATAAAAACCTACAAGACTTCATTCGTCTTATTTTCAGAAGATTGATGTAGAAAAGTACTTACACTGGCTTACACTCGATGAGTCGAGCACGCGCGCTTCGAGCATTTGTGAAACAAAATATTATTTTATATTGACTTAACAGCGGTAAGTAAACATTTTATGAATACGAAATCAATAAAATATTATCTTTATCGTCACCAAAACGTGACCAATATTCATTTATTTAAAAAGACAGTGAATTTATGAAAAACATCAACATTCTTGAGTTTTAACCGTGTACCGGTTCTGAATTCAACAATTCATTTTGGTCTCCTAATAATTTCATTAAGAGATCAAAATTAAATGACGTTTATTACGGGTAGCTAAAATTAATAAATTCAGACAACATACATTTACCTGTCATAGTCCTTATTATGACAAGTCAGGTATATGATGTTGATAGGGTTTCTTTTACAACACAAATTGCTCAAGCTACTTAGCTTAATATTAAGCAATTATGTTGTAAAATATATACTCTACTAGCTTTTGCCCGCGACTTCGTCTGCGTTCACACAATATCTTTATAAATTATAGCCTATGTGTTATTCTGATCTATAAGCTACATTACTGTAAAGTTTCATTAAAATCCGTTTAGTAGTTTTTGCGTGAAAGAGAAACAAACATCCATACATCCATCCAAACAAACTTTCGCCTTTATAATATTAGTAAGGATTATGACCCTTACTTTTAATTAAATAAAACCACAATTAGTTAAAACCAACCAATAGGAGATCATGCGTATGTTCTAGCCTTTGAAATAATCTTACAGGTAGATTTTCGGATTATCTATAAAGGTTCCGAAAAATTAAAATGCTTGGGTGATGTAATCGGCACCTAGTGCCATCTATTGGTATCAATTGGAGCTAATGTCCCGAAACGAAGTGAGGCCTGCCCAGTAGTCATCATTTCAGCCAATAGACGTCCACTGCTCGACATAGGCCTCCCCCAATGATCTCCACACAGATCGGTCCTGTGCCGCCCGCATCCAATGGATTCCCGCGACCTTCACCAGATCATCGGTCCACTTTATGGGGGGCCTGCCAAGGCTACGACTTCCTGTACGTGGCCTCCACTCGAGGACCCAACGACCGTCTGTTCTCCTCGCTTTGTGCCCCGCCTATTGCCACTTGAGGCATGCAACTTTGGGCTATGTCTGTGACCTTAGTTCTTCTGCGGATCTCATCATTTCTGATACGATCACGCAAGGAGACTCCGAGCATAGCCCTCTCCATTGCTCTCTGGGTACCACCACTGGCCCACTAGTATTACATCAATAATTATTCAATAATCTTAAGAGTTTAAATTCAGCCGACAAGGAAACGTAATGAGTACGTCTTGGCAAACGTAATGTAGGGCGCCCTCTGGCTAGGTGGAGGGATGATTTGCGCAGGATGGCTAGCAAGAGCTGGATGCGAGAAGCCATGGAAAGATCACGGTGGCGAACAATTATAGAGGTTATGTCCAGCAGTGGACAGCGACAGGTTGATGATGATGATGATGAAGTTATTGTAATATGTCTTGAAGAATTTTACCTTCAAGATATAGTTATTACAATAACTTAATTACAAGATAATTAAACACAACTCTTATTTATTCCAATGATACTCGTCAGCATAAATAACCGATCCCAAAGAGAAATCCTCCAATGATTGCGTCACCGAATTCTCATAACGATCAGATAAACTGTACACCTAGTCTATCCATCTAACACGCCCATCGAGACTATAACTATCTACGGTCTATACTTAATGCTCAATCTGGTAGTGGTAATCGCAAATTGTATAGTTAAACGACCTTGTATAGCTTCTTTATAGAAATACTGAAACAAAATTTTCAAACTTGAGCAGATTTCTATTTTTTTTTTTGGACTTATTTTTCTTTAAGGCAAGAGTGAACAGGCATCTTCTAAGCAAACGCGTTACATCCTAGACCATCAGGTGAGATTGTGGTCAAGCGTTAGCCTACAGTTCATAATAAAAAAAATAAAAAATTAATCCCGCTACAGTACGGATACGGTAACGGCCGCACGTGTTATTTCGCCTATGTCAAGTGTGTATTTTTCTTGTGTGTAAATACATACTTATGTATGACATATTCATACACACAAATATTTGACATTGCGGGGATCAAACTTGCAACCCTTACACCAGAGGCAGCGTTCCCACTGATCCAAATAGGTCGTAAAATATGCACATAGATTTGAAAAATCCGGAGGTGCATGCTCGGATTAGAACCACGATCCCCCGTACGGAAAACGTGCTCTTATCTCTTATATATAATGCACCCTTAGTAAAATACCGACCTAACTCAAAATTTTAATATGATGCTAAGTGAAAATAGTATCGGCTAAAATCCAGGGATGAAAGGTCATCTAACAACAATTTTGAGTTAAGTAAATAGGTACACTCACATATGAACACGAGATGAAATTTGAAGTGCGTTATTTACTCAAGACTACTCAAGAATAAATTGCAAAGAAATAAAAGCAACAATTTTGAGTTAAGTCGGTATTTTACTAAGGGTGCGTATGTGCGCTTGCCCGGGGTCGCAGCGCGCGGCAGATACCTAAATTAATTGGTTGTGGTTCTACTAACATAATTTTTAAGTATTTTTGTATACTAATAATATTATGGGCAAAGCTTGAAATAAATGAATTTTAATTTAATTAATTTAATTTTATCCACAGAGCTGCCATCGCTCTATTTCCTACTTTAGTATCTGGTAATAAACCATGTACCATAATGTTGCATTAGCTAATATATTTACGATAAGCGCATATAATTGAATTCAGAATTCAATTTAAGACCTCGTTATTCTAAAACTTTTATGACGCTATGACGACCCGTTTGGAACAGTGGTAGTGAACTCTGCCTCTGGTGCAAGGGTTGCGGGTTCGATCCCCGCACAGTACAAACATTTGTGTGCATGAACACATCTGTTTGTATTGGTCTAGGGCGTTATCTATGCATTATAAGTATGTATTTACAAAAGAAGAGTATTATATGTATTATAATTGTAATACCACTGTTGATTCTGATATCCGTAACACAGGTGCTTGAGCTACCTATCTCGGAGTCAGATCAATGTATGTGATGTTGTGAAATATTTATTTGTTATTATTAATACATTAAAAAAAAAACTGACTAAACCGTGGAAGCTAACGATGCACAAATTGCAATATATACGAATGCATACATCATCGTCATCATCATCATCGTCAGCCCATTTAAAGTCCCCACTGCTGGGGCACGGGACCTCCCTCAATCACTATGAGGGGTAATTGCCATACTCACCTCGCTTGGCAGACGGGTTGGCGAGAGTTTTGTTATAAATGCAGAGTTGTCCTTCTCTGGGTGCTCTGGGTGGGTGGGTGGGTGATCATGCCAGCAGCTTTACCTTAGTCGCCTTTTACGACACCTCGGTAAGAGTGAGGGTGGCCTATTCTACTCTGCCGGGACCACACGGCAAATGCATACATACATACTCTTTATTGCACAACATACAAAACTTAAAAGCTACAAAACTTAATAACTAAATGAGACGAGTAAAAATAAACATGTCCACCGTGAGAACAGTCTTAAGTAATGCATCGTTTAGATTTGCCTATTTGTAACCTTACTGTTGTATGTGTAAAGATTAAAATTGATTGGTTTGAAGGTTCCAACTGCAATATTGACCGTATCATGTGCAGGCGTGAATATGCTAGGATCTGTAGGTAAGTAGTGATGTGTCAATATGAGTTATTTACTCGAATTAAATCGAGATGAACTTTACTTGGGTTAATTCTTTCGGATCCGATCCGGGATACCCTCATCTGTGAATTAACTAACGGATTCACTCATTTGCCATCACGAACAGACAGCTAAACAATTTACTGTGTTATTAAGGTATACGCGTCAACAGGTTCCTCTTTTCTCTCTAATGTTTTTAATATTTTTCATATTTTGACTGAGGGTTGACAAAAAACGCAAGTTTTTAATAATTGAAAAAAAAACTAAAAAGGCAATCTGTATTGGAACACAAGCTTCGAATTCCGAATCCCAATTAAGATCTAATCTATAATATCACTAATAATTGGTTAATTATTAATATAAAATTAACTAAATTGTTATGTGTAACGTTGGAAAGACGAACCAGGAAACTTAAAACTCGATTTAACTCGTGTCTTTCCCGTGTTGACACATCTCTAGGATCTAAAGCTCCGTGACCTTATCCACGAAGTGTGAGATGAGTAAATGTCACACAGCTAGGATTTGAAAGTTGGTCTCCGGGTCTAGGGTTGCGAACTCTAATGAAATATCAGATTTAATGACATTTGACAAGTAATTTGCTGTGTGAGTGTAGGAAAGGTCTATTAAAACGTTGCCCGCTTATTGCTTCTGTGAATAATGTCAGACAAATATCACATACATTGACCTAACTCTAAAGTTCGTTACGGGTATCAGAATTAACTTAGCTATCATTGTATACATGACGTATGTGCGTTGTAAAATATTACAGTTATTTTTAAATTACGTACTTAAATTAGATATTATAACATCATACCATTGAAACAACATAAGTGTTTTTCTCCTTATTAAATAAAATTGAAACATAGATAAAAGTGTCATATAGAGTGTTCCTGACTTTACGGCGTTTATTTTTTTTTATTAATGACTATAAGATTTTTTTCGAAGTGAGGAAGTAGGCTTCTATTAATTTTCATGGAAAATTATAATGATTAAAAAATACCACCAATTAAACAATCATAATTTGAAACACGCAAAAATCGAGAATATCTCTTTACATATGCAAAACGAAGTTTTTTTATTATCATTCCAAAAATAACTAATGCTTGAAATTATGCAAAAATACTAGATAAACGATTTGTAACGCATTCCTCTTGTTTCAGTTTATTGTTTTGGCCGATGGCAATATTTTGAACTAATAATAAGTCATTATTGAAAGTCACTTTAGAGTTAATGTTTATGAAAGAAAACTGCAGTAAATTGACTGTAAGTTTCCAGTCCTTTTCATTTTTTAGCCAAATAGCCTTGTCGGATAGTAGGTACTTTGATTAAATCAAACGAAATAATAATTTTTAATTCGCTTAAGGTGTTCGTCAGCATTATAATACAAAGAAGGACCGAGTATGAACAATACAATAAGGGAAATTTTATAGATTACATAGTAATTGTACATAGTAGTTGTCGTACTCTAAATGTCGACTGTGCTGAATGAATACAGTTTATTAAAAGACAATGGTGGGTTTGTTCGCTGCTTTTTTATGCTAACCTTCCGATCGATGGACGGTTACATCCTTTCCAAACGGCAGGCCTTACATAACGCGAAGATATTAATGATACAGGTTCCCTCAAGACTTGGTGACTATCAGGGCTGTCGCCTAGATAACTTTTATAATAGCCGGTTAATTAATTATTTTTTTGTGAAAGGTGATAAACAAGCAGACGGATCACCTGATGGTAAGCGGAACTCGTAAGTTATTATTGACATCTCAAGGGAAGTTCCTGACTGTCGATATCTCGCATCACCAACAGTAATTTTACAGGTTCAATCATCATCATCGTCAGCCCATTTAAGTCCCCACTGCTGGGGCACGGGCCTCCCTCAATCACATGAGAGGTAATTGCCATACTCACCACGCTTGGCAGACGGGTTGGCGAGGGTTTTGATATAAATGCAGAGTTTTCCTTCTCTGGGTGCTGATGATCATGCCAGCAGCTTTACCTTAGTCGCCTTTTACGACACCTCGGTAAGAGTGAGGGTGGCCTATTCTACTCTGCCGGGACCACACGGCCATTTTACAGGTTAGTAGACCGTCAAGTCATATTTTTTCGGAATTGATGCTTTTTTTCTTAGGTAGTGTCGCCATTAGTGAGCCTATTCTTAACGTTTATTTATAGAACATTTTTGAAAATGTAATTTGCGGCCAGTACATCCTTTTAATACTAAATAAATACTAAATATGTAATCTTATTCGGTCTTTTGAAATAATCAATTAATTATGTTCTGTATCTACTCGAGTATTAAGACTACGGATCTAAAAATATATTTGCTTTTGCATAATACCTATAAAAAATGTTTGCTTAATAGGTACCACTACTCTTTTCCCTGTGGTTGGTAGCCCTTAGATTGGGACCATAACTTAGTTTTAATATTAATCCTGTGGAACGGCTGTTTCGTCTCACAATGAACAGAGAGGATTTTGAAAAGTTGACGGCCAACCTTCAGAACAGAAGCACCCAAAGAAGAAGAAGAACACTAACCCAGCATTTGAATTGGCAACCCTAGTGACCATCAATACAGTCTCGCTAATTCGCCGGATCCCACGGAAACTGCTGAACCTTTATTTCGATATCAGTTTTAATTATATCTTTACTAGTTTCAACGTTTCAAGGGCGTGGCAACTTGCTGCCACCTTATTGCCGTGTGGTTCTAAAACAATGCCACAGTGTTGGCCAACTGTGTGGGTGTCATTTCATAAAATGTGCGGACAATGGAAGGCGCGGGATTCTCACCAAATCTCGCTAAAAATGTTAAAACTTAGTTGCGACATTTGGTCACTTCAGACTTGGCCCGGTTTTTATTGCTCTTCGGTCATCTGTCCTAAGTGTGTCATAAATTTTATTTATAATTTTTAAATTACCATGACTTATCCTCTTGTCCAATGAGCGTCTTCTCAGCGGACGTTAATAAATTGTTTTTTTGGAAACCTCTATCTGTTGAAGATCAAGCTAAACATGTATTGCTAAATAAATCACTTATTTTACGCAGCAGGATTCTAGTTTGGTTAATGGTAGAAATAGACAGAAAAAGTTGAATGTCCTTAATAATAAATAAGTGACCTTTCTAGATCAAGATATTTTTTTGCAAAAATAAGACTTTGGTGACATCACTAAAACCTTTGTCCCTCGACTAGACTCGATTTCAAATCAACAGGTAGTTATGCTAATTTATTTTAAAATTTTACGGTTTTTTGTACATCATCATTATCATCATCTTAAGCCGTTTTCAACTAATTTGGCGTAAGCCTCATTCAATCTTCTTCATTCTATTCCATTTTGAGCATAAGTCTAGTTGTGCCCGCCATTCTTTGCTATGTCGTCTCTCCATCTTATTAGTGGCCTTCCGATAGGTCTTTTCTGATTCAATGGCCTCCACTGCATCATTTCCCTATACCACGAGTCTGTCTTTCGGGCTATATGTTCCGCCCATTGCCACTGGAGTTGCGCCACCCTTTTGACTACGTTGTTGTAAATAATAAATATTATATTTCAAATTATTTATTTAGCAATACAATTACGATTATATTAATTACATCAACCTCAACGATTTTTTTACAATATTATTATTGCTAGTGACATCCTTGATTTTGAACTTGATTTATAACTCTAGTATTTGATAAGAAGTCGTAAAAAGTCTAGGTCAACTAGTTTAGAGGTCTTCGGAGATCCTCGGTACCAGGAGGCATCGCTAACAGTTATAGAAAGAGACGAAAGCGAAGTGGAGATATAGCAGGGCAGCGGATCGCAGGCTCTAAAGCACGAGGGTCAAACACATTTTTTGAACTTCCTGTGTCTGATCTGTGGCCTACATAAGTCCTCCTCATCTTTGCCTGTAATTTCCAGTTGCGTCCAAAGCTGTCGCTCCGGTGCCCGAGGTACGCTTGGACAATGTTTCAGGATTTGGGAGTCTGGTAATTAAAATAAAGTGACTGATGTCTGACCTGCGCAAACTTTTAAGGGGAACCGGACCGACGAATCTTGGTTACACGTTTCAAAAAATATCCGAAAATAGAAATACGCACATAGATTTGAAAAATCCAGAGGCTCGGATTCGAAAAACATCCCCCCGAATGGAAGGCGCTCTCTGAACAACTGAGCTATCATCGCTCATCGTGGTCTACATAAGTAGAATGAAACAATTTACCTGCCAGCTCAAAGAAGAGGCTCAAGTACGCCAATTTGGAGTCCCTTTATCAATTTGTGCCTGTGGCCGTGGAGGCGATGGGCTGTTGGGGTCAGAAGCCAGTGACTTTGTGGGGGAGATAGGCCGTAGATTGTGCGAGGTGACAGATGACTCACGCTCTGGGTCGTTTCTGGTGCAGAGGCTGGCTATCGCTATTCAGCGTGGTAATGCGGCGAGTGTGATTGCGTCGGAGGCGGGGGTGAGTTGCCTGTTTTTGGCCGTTAGTCAGTGGATGTGTAATTTTGTTTGTTATTTTATTTTTAGTGAGGGATTTATTAATTTTGTTTGCTATTTTATTTCAGTACTTTTTGTTTATATAATTTCATATTTACCTACCAAAGTTAATTTTATATGAGTATTATGGCATGGTCTAGTCAGTCTTACAAAAGTATGTGATATAGGTACATTTCTATCAAAAAATTCTCGATATTTTTATATTTTTGAGCTATAAAAGAGAAATAGAAATTGTAAAAAAAAGTGTAGGACCCGCCAGCTTGAGCAACCGGATTGGTAAGTGTTTTTGTGTAGTGGTCCTTATTGTAAGCATTGGACAAGATATCACGAGCGACTGCCTAATTTTCACGTTGATCTTATATATGCATAGAACAATTGGATGGCAATCATTTTCAGCTCTCTGCCCGCGTCATCACTCTACCCCCTCTGTATCTACCTGGCGGGCAATGATTAAGTTGACTGGTCGAACAATACATACAAGTTGACATTATCTTAACTAACAATTAACTCTATCATTAATCATGTCATGATTTAAGTAATGACTTTTGCATGATGATACGCAATATTTTAGCGATGAAATCTTTAATGAATGGACGTGTCATCATAGAATAAATATCACTGCTAACCATATGAGTAGGTGTCAATTACATAGACTCTACTCTCGAGTGTGCTGGGAACGTCCCAGCTATCGTCATCTAATTTGACATGTGGTAAACGAGCAGACGGTTCACCTGACGGTAAACGATAGCTGTCGCACCAGGAGACACACAACACCAGTAGAGGTACAAGAACTCTGGCGACCTTTAAACTCCCTTTCGCCCGGATTGGGCCAACAGTATGCCGGTTTTCTGACTCCTAGTAAACCCATTCATGCCAAAGCATGGCTCTTAAACGGTTGACTAATGGCATAGGAAAGGCCCAAGTTTGAGAGCTGGAGCCCAATTCTCGTGCTCGTGATATTTTAAAAACATGGCGGATATCACCTGAAAATGATACAAAAAACTATGTTTTAGTGATATATGTCGTATAAATGTCACGAGCCCGAGAATTGGGCTCGTGATATTTTGAGAACATGGCGGATATCACCCGAAAACCATACTCCTGATGATTGGTGTGAATTGCTCAAATAGCGCATTTTTATACGTTTTAAATTGTCACTTAGTCGCTATATTCATAATACCAAAATTTGTAACAGGTCTCAATGTGTTGGTTACGTCATCAAATCAAATCGTATATTAAGGTTACTAAAAGTCCGGCAGATAAATTGTCCGTGGACAAATGACATTCATAATTTTTTTAGCTACAACTTGGAAAAATATCATTATTCATACTCTTTTTCTTCTTTTTTGTAAAAATAAATGTTGTTGTCGAGGTCGAGTTTTATTAATTTGGAATGCAATGGAGAAAAATAAAGTGATCTAGCTCATAATACCGGTTTCTGTTTCTAATTAGATTTAGAATATGTTTTTAAATTTGAAGATCATCAGCACGTGTTTGTTCATTAAAGGATTTTTTATGTTCTATAGGCCAACGCTTGACCACAATCACACCTGATGGAAAAGTTGTGCATGGTTATTTAATAAATAATATAAGCATTTGCCGATTTTTTTAAAAATAGATCCGGTTTAGAAGCTAAAATTAAAATCATTTGGCGTCGCTAATGTACCCTACCCGTCACCTTAATGCTAAGATTGGCTTTGGATTGGATTATCTTAGTTCCCAAATTTAACATTACAGACTATTGCATAAAGTGGTCGCTATAGCCGAAATCGGCTGGGAAGGCGTCATCATCACACTTATCCTGCATTGTTTCTCGGGAATCTCACCCATCCGACTCACCCGTGAAGGGTTCCGTAGCAGCAAGTAAGATATTAATTAATTGTAAAACTATTGAGTTGACTAAATGGAAAGTAAATTGCGGTTTACGGTTTATAATGTATTAAAAGAGACTACTTACTAGATATAGTTCAAACCAAGTTTCGTTGTTAGTTTTCATGGTAATGTATATTATATATTTCTTTTAGTTTTATGATTCTTTTATTATAGAATCTTTTCCCATTAAGTATAGAAATAAAATATATTAGAAACCTCAACATCGCTTTAAAGACTTATCCATAGATAGCCCACACGTAACGTATTGGTTTGATGAAAAAAAAATCAGTTCTAAGTATGGGTACCCCCCAAAATGTTTTTTTCCTATTTTTGTGTAAAAATCGTAATGCGGTTAAAAAAATACATCTTTATACCAAGTTTCGTAAATAGTATAGTTCCTATAGTTTCGGAAAAAAAGTGGCTGTGACATACGGACGGACAGACGGACAGAGAGACAGATATGACGAATCTATAAGGGTTCCGTTTTTTGCCATTTGGCTACGGAACCCTAAAAACTCAATCAAGAACCAGTGACCTTATGTAAAGGGTCAAATTGACCCCTAATTGCTACGGTTAATAACCTGTAAGTATGTTTATTGTTTCTAATATCGTTGCAACATCAGGTCGGGGCGTAAAATCCGAACTGTGTGCCCTTTCGGGCATGGCGAATCGTGCGCATATGATGTGCTGTCATAACGAAACTTCTTTAGTTTAATGATGTGTTAGCTAGCTGTGTGGTTAATGAGTAATTTAATTGGCGTTAAGGGAAAGGTTTAACACGAGCTTGAACGACCTGTTACATGAGTTGGAGAAAATCATAGTTATTAACTTTATATGCTGGTTTATTATCTTATAAAGCATTTAAATGGAAGGCAATGTGGAACGATTTGGCTGCAAGACTATTTCCCGTAGACAATTAATTAATATACTTACTTACATATAAAATTTACCATGTTTTTTGCCGTGTACATTAATTACTTGTATCATGCAACGCGAAAATTTCAAATCTTATATTTCCAGTAGTCGTCGGGAAATACTCAGACTTTAAACTCAAGATCTTCAAGAGAAGAGCATATTCTTTTTTAAAAGGCCGGCAACACATTAGCGATCTCTTTAATTTCGCAGATGTTCATGGGCACCGTTGATTACTTACCATCAGGTGACCCACTTGCTCGTTTATCACCTCTAGCATAAAAAAACCGTCTTATCTTGCTAACAATTTGAACACGATTCAACTAAACGAATCCTTGTCCAATGATGAATTAAAAATATTATCCTACAAGTTTAAGTTTTTCTTCTTGTTTTACTATTGTTGTATTGTAACTATTTTCTTTGTTTTGTCTTTCTTCCTCTTGTATGTACGTATGCACGTATGTCGTCCAAGGCTCCGCCTGAAAACCAGCGCTGCAGCGGCTTCGGTCACTGCAGCAAATGCTGAGGTTGGGCCTTGTTGGCTACAGAACTTGTTCTATTTAGGTATTTATGTCACTCGGGTTTAAATTTGTATTCTGTGGCCAATAAAGAACTCTTTATCTTTATCTTTTTATCTTCTTGGTTTTGTTTTGTTTTTCAAATTAATCTTTAGTCAAAATGTGGTCATATCAATCCTTTTGTGAGGACGTTAATCAATCAGTTTTGTTTCACGCAAAACTACAGAATTGATTGTATGAAACTTTTAGTCATATAGCTTACATACCTACCTATCAGAATATAACACAGAATATAATTCATAAAGATATTATTGTATATATATATATATATCCGTATTTAACGATGATGCTATCACCACGCACCAACCATAGGTTTTTAATTAAGTTCTGCGACTTTTTTTTGTAAAATAGAATCAGCTTATTCACCGGCAAAATTGACCGAGGCAATAAACGTATGTTCATTTGTCACTGGAAAAATAATGTCTCACTAATAACATTATAATAGCTACAAAAAAGTCCAAAATGTGATTTTTAAGCTCATTAAAAAGTACCCATGCTTGTATTAATAAAACAAGTTGTCTCCAAAACTAGAATTTAAGGAAAGATATTTAAATATCCGTTGAATTATCATTTTTAGATAAATTAATAACAATTTTACACTAAATGCTATATAACTAACTAACCAGGTTTGCGCAGCGATCTATAGTGAGTCTTGGCCTCCGGTAATAAGAACCATATAATTCTATATAGTATTTATTGATAAGATATTATAAACTAATATTTTTGGCTTGACTAGTACAATTTATAACTGCAAGAACCTTCTCTAATATAAATAACAATTAAGTAAAATGTTTTGGAAAGATATTATTTTTATTATTATATTTAACTTGTTTCCGAAAGAATAGCTAATGCATTCTTTGTAACAATCTGGAGCCCAATTCTCGTGCTCGTGACATTCATTATCATACGACATATATCACTAAAACATAGTTTTTTTGTATGGCTTTCAGGAGCCCAATTCTTGTGCTTGTGATATTTTGAAAACATGGCGGATATCACCTGAAAATCATACAAAAAAACTATGTTTGAGTGATATATGTCGTATGAAAATAAATATCACGAGCATGACAATTGGGCTCCTGGTGTCCAATTATCTGGATTCTCAATCATACAAAAAAACTGTGTTTTTGCGATAAACGATATGAGGACAACATATCATGTCACGAGAGCTCCTGAGGGCTCCTAAACTCGATGTTTTTATATTTTTTTCTTATTTTTTTTTATTTATTTATTTCGCAAAAAAATATTGATTTAACGCCTTATCATTGGTAGAAAATTCCAACTAGAATGAGCCTAGTTTGGCGAAATTAGTTTGGCCTTGACAGGTCAATATGACTACAAGAACTGGCTATGGTAAACTGTATGCTAATCATGTGGTTTCCATGGAAGCATTTTCGTAATATTGTCATCAGAACTTAAATTTATTGACACTCTTCTTATGTCACCATTTCTTAAGAAATTATCATTGGAAGTATTACAATTTACCAATAATAGGTGAAAACCTACTTTTGTTTCTAAATTTAATTTTTAAAATATTCAAATTAGGAATAATTCAACATTTACTACTAACAGCCAGTTGCGTTATGCTTGATATTTTGAACTAAGACTGGAAACATATTTGGTTCCACCTAACAATTTGATCAGGCGCTTAAAGAAGTCGGTAAAAAAAATGCACATTGCAAAAAAGTTTCAACTAGCCACGAACGACCTTTAATCCCACAAGTTATTGATCAAAAAGCATCGACCTTAGTTTTAATAGTCCAAAAGTAATAAACGATAGCAGATCCTTTACCACAATATATACATATAGACAAACATTGCGTCAGAAATCTTGTAGAGTTGTAAAGTGCAATTATTTCAGTGGCTCGATTATATCCGTTAAAATTTTTAATGTCATTCCAAAGGTTAGCACTTCGCACTGATTCATTTGAATGCAATCTTGAATCAAAGTAGCTCTTTTGTTGGTCATTATATCGCCATTCATTACTATAAGTGACGATATTCGCAATAAAACATTCGCCACTTTTGGCCATCGGCACAATAGTCGTATTATATTTATTGTGAGGCGATGATTTATTAGCTGTTAGCAATTTATTTCTGTCATAAACGGTTGTAATTATACAGAGGTGCAGTTGCAAAATGATTTTGACATTTTACCCGCTAGGTACGTGTCTTGAATGGCCGTCGAGTGAGAACCATTAGGTGTAATTCATGGTCGAGTCAAATGCAACATCCCAAATATATTCGCTAGGATGAGTACGTTGAATACTACGCGTATTAGTAGTTAATTAATATGTTAACATTTAAGATCTTCTTTATGCAAGCTTTGAACGGGTATCTTCTTTAATCAACTTAAGAAAATGAGATTTGTAGGTAAGGTAAATGATATACCTGTTAATGATAGCGTCAGTCATTAAACTATACTACACACAACCCGCGACTGAGAGTAAAGTATTTCATTCATTAAATATAAAATGAACGTGACACTGACTGTCACGAGTCTTTGGCTTAAGTGTAACAGTTACTTCCCTTTAAACCTTCAAAGACCTTCAAGAGAAGAGCGTACTCTCTATAACAAACCGGCCAAGTGCGAGTCGGGCTCGCGCACAAAGGGTTCCGTAGCAGCAAAGTCCAAAATTACAGTTAAATCAACCTATCTCAAAAACTATAAGAGATACTTTGATCAAACCAAAAATCGTTGAAAGAGTTAATTAGCATGCATCACCTCTATTTTTTTTAGAATTTTATACCCCGTAGTTATAAAAATAGAGGGGGGGGGACATACTTTTTACGACTTTGAGAGCTGATATCTCAAAAACCGTTCACTTTAAGAAAAATGTTTTTTAGAAAACTTTATATCATTTTAAAAGACCTTTCCATTGATACCCCACACGGGTATGTACATCGAAAAAAAAAATTTCATCCCTCAGTTACATGTATGGGGGGCCCCACCCCCAATTCTTTTTTTTACTATTTAGTGTCATATTTTTGTAGCGGTTCATACAACACATATTCCCATCAAATTTCATCACTGTAGTACTTATAGTTTCCGAGTAAATCGGCTGTGACAGACGGACAGACGGACAGACGGACATGACGAAACTATAAGGGTTCCGTTTTTGCCATTTTGGCTACGGAACCCTAAAAAGGCAGGCATTAGCGAACTCTCTGATTTCGCGGATGATCATGGGTAGTGTTGATTACTTTCCATCAGGTGACTCGCTTGCTCGTTTGTAGCCTCTTGCATAAAAAAGAAAAACCTAACGACCATTTTAAACTACTCAATCTGACATTTAGTCATTCATTAATATTAAATCAAATATTCTACCGTTTTTTAGATTTTCGAAAATGCATTATAACTATAATGTATCAAGACGGGAATTAACAAGACATTTATTATGTGATACAACTTTGTGTACTCACATATTTTGCTCGACGTTTCGAGCGGACTCAACCACTCGTGTAACGGCTGCTGTAACGTAGCCGAAACGTCGAGCCAAATATGTAAGTACACAAAGTTGTATTACAAAATAAATGTCGTGTTAATTCCCGTCTTGATACATTATAAATATTCTACCGTCTGCCACCAGTCGTTGCGAGTAGTATAAACAAATTAAGTGCCCACTGAATAGCAACGCCTTGCGCCCGTTATCAATAACTATAGTGTGCACTCTGATTTTTCCAGGTCTTATATTGCTCAGTATAAAAAAGAGTGACGGCTGCGCATAGGGTCCCCGGACCTATTCCTGGGTTAAGCCAAAGTACTGTAAGTTTTCGAGTTTTAAATTTTAACATTATCAGTACAGATCTAGAATCTGGTGATCTTATACCTTAATGCAGAGAGCATTTCCCATCAAGTCACCATTTACGTGTCAATAGAATATCAGTGAATTGAGATTGTTCTTTTGTTTGCGCATACATTTGGACACAATCATAAGTCCTTACTTGGCTTATCCTCAAAAGTGAACTGTCATAGACGAAATATTGGCTGGAGGACATTATCATTATAACAATTGAATCAGCTACAGATCAGCACCGTCAATACATTTCCATCGCAAAATAGACGCAGTAATGACTAAGATTGCATATGTCTAGACTTCGGTAGCAATTGCTGCACTTTTACAATAACCTTTAGCAAACCGTTTTATATCTACCCACTATTCGCTTACATTATTGTCTGCAACAGTATTGCGACTATCTTCCCATCATTAGCCGTGTGTGCCCACATTCTTACAAATGTCAGAATGGAAAGTGGAATACTTAAACGCGGCAACATCGTTCGTTCTATTGAACTTAAGACATTGTCAGCTGATCATTCATCTCGTTGTGTAATGTTATTATTGCCATTGTGTGATATAATGGTGGTAAGTCACGGGAGCTTGAGACCGCACAAATAGATGGCCGATTGTATCGATTGATTGGTTAGGAACAGAGTGGCTGACATGGTTTTGAGGAAGAAGACCAATTAGGCTGTTTGTTAGGGTGCTTCATCAGTGTATGTATAAAGTTTTAGATGCCGTGATATGCATAAAGTTAAGTAACGTATCAGCCTATAAACTGTCCCACTGCAGAGCAAAGGCCTCCATCATAGAAATCAAGTTATCGCTACTATGATGGGATTAGGTCAAATGCCAAATGTGGATTGGTGATCACAAACTGAATTTCCGAAAGATGTAATCCCACTGTTGATTCTGATATCCGTTACACAGGTGCTTGAGCTACCTATCTCGGAATCAATGTATGTGATGTTGTCAAAAATTTATTTATTTATATTTGTTTAAAATTCGAAACATACTTTTCGCTCGACCCGGCAATCGAACCACTAGACTAAAAGGGCATTTGGAACAGTGGTAGTGAACGCTGCCTTTGGTGCAAGGCTTGCGGGTTCAATCCCCACTTAGTTCAAACATTTGTGTGTTTGAATATGTCTGTTTGTAATGGTCTGGGTGTTTTCTATGTATTATAAGAATGTCTGTACAAAGAAACGTATTAAGTGTATATATTTGTAATCCCACTGTTGATTGTGATATCCGTAACACAGGTGCTTGAGCTACCTATCTCGGAGTCAAATCAATATATGTGATGTTGTGAAATATATTTAACTTTAACGAGCTAAAATTCATTCTGATGTAGATTCGATAAATACCCTGTATTCAAACGTCATAGATATGTACCTGTATTGTACATAAGAGAGCTCCAATGTTAGGTATTACCATCATGGTACCAATAGCTTGGGATTATAATAATATATAATCCCAAAGCTGAGTGTCCATCTTAATAGCGGGACTAAATCTGGAATCGTGGAACCTCGATCGGAATCTATTAAAATTATATAATTTTGATACTTTCGGTGAACGAAGCGTGGGACAGATGCGCAAACCCACACATTAGATATGTTCTCTAGCTTAACGCACTGTTTTATAAATCATAAGTTTACAAAAACACCATGGCACTCGTTGATACGTCATTGGCCTTGCTACTGTAGTATTTCAGTCATATCAGTAGGTAAAAGAGGAAATTTTGAGGAAGAAATGCATGGCGAGACAACATGAAACAATAATTTGATGTGTATGCATAGCTGATGTGGCCTAATATTGTCTTCTTGCATACAATTTGTAGCAATACAAAAATAATTTGGTCAACAGAAATATAAGGTTCCCAAAATAGTGCTTCGAGGATTCGGGTGATGTTTGGTATCATTTGTATGTACGGTGGGTTGACCATAACTGCTATACAACCTACCATAGCTGGGCGGTTCGAGTGGAGACCACATCTCAGTAAGCGTTATGTAGGACACAAACAAACAAGGTGGAGTGACAATATGGACTAGATGTGAGTAGGTGAACATTCCTATTAGACCTATGTCTGTCAGTGGACTACTCCAGGATTTATTGATAATGATGGAAAGGGACTTACTGCTACTATTACTTAAATGGATCTTGATCTCATCTGTTTTGTGTCTTAAGGTCCTTGGTGACATTGTCCCTCTAGCGACATGTCGGACGACCCAAAAGAGAGTTTTAGTAGAAATAGTCGAAGGGATGAAGAGTAACATAAGCTACTTTTTGCCTCTATCTAACGCGAGAGAAGTCGCGGGCAAAAGCTTGTCAAAGATAAACACGGAACATTTGACAAGTGGAAGTGAAGTAACGGAACTGCATACGCTGCGCGTGCGCCGGAGCAGTCGATCACGGAGAGAAAGTACCTGGGAATGGGTATTAAACCGGCATCCCATTGTGTTGGGCGTTTGCGACATGCGTCTGTCTGTTTTTTTTGTTTCAAGTTATTCTATTCTTACGTCAGGTTGGCTATTCTTTGATCGAATCGAATTATTCTGCTACGTTTTGTATTAAGGTGACGGGTAGGGCACACTAGCGACGCCAATCGATTTTAATTTTTAGCCACTAAACCGGATCTTTTTTAAACAATTTCAGGGTTACAACCTCTCGGCAAACACTTATACTATTTATTAAAGAACCATGCACAAATGTTGGGTCCAACGCGTACGCGAAAAATTGATTCACGCCAAAAATGGCAAGAACGGACCCGATGGACTCAACTGGATTTGGTGGTTTACCACCAAAAAGAATATATGGCTTGTAGTTACATCTGAAATTGCCGTGTGGTCCCGGCAGAGTAGAATAGGCCACCCTCACTCTTACCGAGGTGTCGTAAAAGGCGACTAAGGTAAAGCTGCTGAAATGATCATCAGCACCCAGAGAAGGAAAACTCTGCGTTTATATCAAAACCCTCGCCAACCCGTCTGCCGAGCGTGGTGAGTATGGCAACTACCCCTCATGTGATTGAGGGAGGCCCGTGCCCCAGCAGGGGGGACTTAAATGGGCTGACGATGATTCTCCACTTTATTATAAACCGCGATCTAAAGTTATTACCGTACTAAAGCTCATGTCATCCCGTTCTAACACGCAATATACGGAATCGTCTGATTTTTGTTCCGGGACTATCCTTTTATAAGGGGACTTGTGTCTGTTTGTTGATCTACGAAACTCGTAGCAAATTCAGTTTCCGTAGCGAACTCGTTGATGTCTTTTAATCTACACTTTGGTTTCAAACGTTTCTTATCCTTATCCTTATGCTTGATAACTATTGTATTGTTTTATACTACTTTTATATAATGAGTAATTTTTTAAATATAACAAATTATACATTTTGACTTTCTTTTGTCTGATAGACTTTTTGTTTCTTTTATTTTACGTGATACGTGGTGGCAGACGAGCAGACGGATCACCCGATGGTAAGCGATTGCCACCCGCGTTACCAGTGCAGTCACAAATGCGCTGCCAACCTTTAAACCCTTCCCCCGGATTAGGCCTCCGGTACCCTTACTCACGCAGCGAAACACAGCACAATGCCGCTTCACGCTCGTTTTCTGTGAGGCCGTGGTATCACTCCACCACGTGGTTTGGTGGCGGTTAGTGTGATTACACTTTACATTGTAGCTTAAAGTAAAAAAAAAACAAGTAGGTTCTATAAGTGTCACGAAAATCATGCTTCTCTTGTAAAACATTTGATACTTATACCGACTTAATTAGTAGGTAGGTATCATCATCAGCCCATTTAAGTCCCCACTGCTGGGGCACGGGCCTCCCTCAATCACACGAGGGGTAATTGCCATACTCACCACGCTTGGCAGACGGGTTGGCGAGGGTTTTGATATAAATGCAGAGTTTTCCTTCTCTGGGTGCTGATGATCATGCCAGCAGCTTTACCTTAGTCACCTTTTACGACACCTCGGTAAGAAAGAGGGTTCGCCGTGTGGTCCCCGGCAGAGTAGAATAGGTAGGTATAGCTTTTCTCAATTAATTATTTAATTAATTCTTGAGTAGGTCAGAAATGGCACTAAATTATTGTGTGGGTCACGCGGTCAAACTCATAAACTCAGTAAATAAACTCGACAACTAAAGCATCATTATTATTAAACAATACATACTTAACAAAGTTAAAAAGCTTGAAGTATGTACTTTAAAGGACACTCTGCTAATTATAGTCGATTGATGCGAAACCTCTAATATCTTTTTAGCAAATAAATTGCGCGAAACAATTAACACTAATTAAGGTGACGGGTAGGGCACACTAGCGACGCGAATCGATTTTAATTTTTAGCCACTAAACCGGATCTTTTTTAAACAATTTCAGGGTTACAACCTCTCGGCAAACACTTATACTATTTATTAAGAACCATGCACAAATGTTGGGTCCAACGCGTACGCGAAAAATTGATTCACGCCAAAAATGGCAAGAACGGACCCGATGGACTCAACTGGATTTGGTGGTTTACCACCAAAAGAATATATGGCTTGTAGTACATCTGAAATTGCCGTGTGGTCCCCGGCAGAGTAGAATAGGCCACCCTCACTCTTACCGAGGTGTCGTAAAAGGCGACTAAGGTAAAGCTGCTGAAATGATCATCAGCACCCAGAGAAGGAAAACTCTGCGTTTATATCAAAACCCTCGCCAACCCGTCTGCCGAGCGTGGTGAGTATGGCAACTACCCCTCATGTGATTGAGGGGAGGCCCGTGCCCCAGAAGGGGGGACTTAAATGGGCTGACGATGATTCTCCACTTTATTATAAACCGCGATCTAAAGTTATTACCGTACTAAAGCTCATGTCATCCCGTTCTAACACGCAATATACGGAATCGTCTGATTTTTGTTCCGGGACTATCCTTTTATAAGGGGACTTGTGTCTGTTTGTTGATCTACGAAACTCGTAGCAAATTCAGTTTCCGTAGCGAACTCGTTGATGTCTTTTAATCTACACTTTGGTTTCAAACGTTTCTTATCCTTATCCTTATGCTTGATAACTATTGTATTGTTTTATACTACTTTTATATAATGAGTAATTTTTAAATATAACAAATATACTTGTGACGGTCTTTGTCTGATAGACTTTTTGTTTCTTTTATTTACGTGATACGTGGTGGCAGACGAGCAGACGGATCACCCGATGGTAAGCGATTGCCACCCGCGTTACCAGTGCAGTCACAAATGCGCTGCCAACCTTTAAACCCTTCCCCCGGATTAGGCCTCCGGTACCCTTACTCACGCAGCGAAACCACAGCACAATGCCGCTTCACGCTCGTTTTCTGTGAGGACGTGGTATCACTCCAACACGAGGTTTTGGTGGCGGTTAATGTGATTACACTTTTCATTGTAGCTTAAAGTAAAAAAAAACCATTAGGTTCTATAAGTGTCACAAAAATCATGCTTCTCTTGTAAAACTTTGATACTTATACCGACTTAATAAGTAGGTAGGTATCATCGTCAGCCCATTTAAGTCCCCACTGCTGGGGCACGGGCCTCCCTCAATCACCGAGGGGTAATTGCCATACTCACCACGCTTGGCAGACGGGTTGGCGAGGGTTTTGATATAAATGCAGAGTTTTCCTTCTCTGGGTGCTGATGATCATGCCAGCAGCTTTACCTTAGTCGCCTTTTACGACACCTCGGTAAGAGAGGGGATTCGCCGTGTGGTCCCCGGCAGAGTAGAATAGGTAGGTATAGCTTATCTCAATTAATTATTTAATTTATTCTTGAGTAGGTCAGAAATGGCACTAAATTATTGTGTGGGTCACGCGGTCAAACTCATAAACTCAGTAAATAAACTCGACAACTAAAGCATCATTATTATTAAACAATACATACTAACAAAGTTAAAAAGCTTGAAGTATGTACTTTAAAGGACACTCTGCTAATTATAGTCGATTGATGCGAAACCTCTAATATCTTTTTAGCAAATAAATTGCGCGAAACAATTAACACTAATTAAGGTGACGGGTAGGGCACACTAGCGACGCGAATCGATTTTAATTTTTAGTTACTAAACCGGATCCATTTTAAACAATTTCGGGTTTAAAAACCTCTCGGCAAACACTTATACTATTTATTAAGAACCATGCACAAATGTTGGGTCCAACGCGTACGCGAAAAATTGATTCACGCCAAAAATGGCAAGAACGGACCCGATGGACTCAACTGGATTTGGTGGTTTACCACCAAAAGAATATATGGCTTGTAGTTACATCTGAAATTGCCGTGTGGTCCCCGGCAGAGTAGAATAGGCCACCCTCACTCTTACCGAGGTGTCGTAAAAGGCGACTAAGGTAAAGCTGCTGAAATGATCATCAGCACCCAGAGAAGGAAAACTCTGCGTTTATATCAAAACCCTCGCCAACCCGTCTGCCGAGCGTGGTGAGTATGGCAACTACCCCTCATGTGATTGAGGGGAGGCCCGTGCCCCAGCAGGGGGGACTTAAATGGGCTGACGATGATTCTCCACTTTATTATAAACCGCGATCTAAAGTTATTACCGTACTAAAGCTCATGTCATCCCGTTCTAACACGCAATATACGGAATCGTCTGATTTTTTGTTCCGGGACTATCCTTTTATAAGGGGACTTGTGTCTGTTTGTTGATCTACGAAACTCGTAGCAAATTCAGTTTCCGTAGCGAACTCGTTGATGTCTTTTAATCTACACTTTGGTTTCAAACGTTTCTTATCCTTATCCTTATGCTTGATAACTATTGTATTGTTTTATACTACTTTTATATAATGAGTAATTTTTTAAATATAACAAATTATACATTTTGACTTTCTTTTGTCTGATAGACTTTTTGTTTCTTTTTTATTTACGTGATACGTGGTGGCAGACGAGCAGACGGATCCACCGATGGTAAGCGATTGCCACCCGCGTTTACCAGTGCAGTCACAAATGCGCTGCCAACCTTTAAACCCTTCCCCCGGATTAGGCCTCCGGTACCCTTACTCACGCAGCGAAAACACAGCACAATGCCGCTTCACGCTCGTGTTCTGTGAGGACGTGGTATCACTCCAACACGAGGTTGGTGGCGGTAATGTGATTACACTTTTCATTGTAGCTTAAGTAAAAAAAACCATTAGGTTCTATAAGTGTCACAAAAAATCATGCTTCTCTTGTAAAACATTTTGATACTTATACCGACTTAATAAGTAGGTAGGTATCATCGTCAGCCCATTTCAGTCCCCACTGCTGGGGCACCGGGCCTCCCTCAATCACACGAGGGGTAATTGCCATACTCACCACGCTTGGCAGACGGGTTGGCGAGGGTTTTGATATAAATGCAGAGTTTTCCTTTCTCTGGGTGCTGATGATCATGCCAGCAGCTTTACCTTAGTCGCCCTTTTACGACACCTCGGTAAGAGAGGGGATTCGCCGTGTGGTCCCCGGCAGAGTAGAATAGGTAGGTATAGCCTTATCTCAATTAATTATTTAATTTATTATTGAGTAGGTCAGAAATGGCACTAAATTATTGTGTGGGTCACGCGGTCAAACTCATAAACTCAGTAAATAAACTCGACAACTAAAGCATCATTATTATTAAACAATACATACTTAACAAAGTTAAAAAGCTTGAAGTATGTACTTTAAAGGACACTCTGCTAATTATAGTCGATTGATGCGAAACCTCTAATATCTTTTTAGCAAATAAATTGCGCGAAACAATTAACACTAATTAAGGTGACGGGTAGGGCACACTAGCGGACGCGAATCGATTTTAATTTTTAGTTACTAAACGGATCCATTTTAAACAATTTCGGGTTTAAAAACCTCTCGGCAAACACTTATACTATTTATTAAATAACCATGCAAATTTTGGGTCCAACGCATACTCGAAAATTGATTCACGCCAAAAGTGACTACTTTTGGCGTGAATCAATTTTTCGCGGGACAAAAAACGGACCCAACATTTGTGCGTGGTTATTTTAATAAATAGTACAAGTGTTGGCCGAGAGGTTGTAACCCCGAAATTGTTTAAAATAGACTCGGATTAGCAGTTAAAAATTAAAATCGATTGGCGTCGCTAGTGGGCCCTACCCGTCACCTTAAGAAGCTTAAAATCACCCAGAGGGCAAAGGAATCGTATCAGAAATGATGAGTCAATAGACATAGCCCAAAAATTTATGTCTCAAGTGGCAATGGGCAGGGCACATAGCGAGGAGAACAGACGACCGATGAGGCGGAAAGGTCCTCGAGTGGAGACAGGTAGCTACAGTCGTGTTAGACCCCCTAGGTAGACCGACGATCTGGAGAAGGGCACGGGAACATCTTGGATGCGGGCGGCACAGGACCTATGTGTGTAGAGAACATTGGGCCAGCCTATCTTCAACGGGGGCGACTATTGGCTAAAAATGATGACAATGGGCTAGCCGCAACAATTGAAATTGGATCAGCCCTCCGCTCCAAAGGGAACCCATTAAAGATCCCACCAAGGCATGCCCTAGACTGGACTATCCAAGGAAAAGCTAGTCTAGCCAAACCAGGGTATTCCCTGTAGTATAGATATTGATTGTAGCCGCTGTGAACTGAGAAACCGTCCCAGATTGATAGCTTGAAGCGTTTCTCGGTTCATTCAGACCAGTGTAAATTTAAAAGATGAATTAATAACCTCAAGGTGAAAATTATCGTATGACAAAAAGTTATACTGGCATATTTTTAAATTAAAGACGTATCTAGTGATGTTTGATTGAATGTTATGTTGTTATTATGGAAATTTATACAAATAATGGCAAAGGTTACGTCCACACAAAACTTGTATATAACATGACATTGTTTTGGTTGAATTATGATTTTTATAATTATCTTTCAACTCACTGGAAAAATAAATAAAAAAATATTTTTGTTCTTCGACTTTATTGATAAGGCAAAAATGTGAAAATAATAGTTTCAATATAAAATCGAAAGCCTTCAAACCTGTACAGGCAATCTAAAGAAATATGAATTAAAATAGTAAGTAATAATTTGAACCTTCAATTTTTTTATGATATATAGGGAAGACGAATGCCTGATGGTAATTCAAATATATCCAAAAAGTTATTCAGTGCCATCTATAAACTAAAGTTTTTAGAATAACCTTATGCGAGTGTGAAATTAACTGATTCTCTTCTGTTTAATTTTTTGCACAATTAGTATGTAAATATAAATATATAATAAATATTCCACAACAAAACATACATTGATTTGACTCCCAGATAGCTCAAGCACCTGTGTTACGGTTATCAGAATCAACAATGGGATTACAAATATATACATTGAATACTCTTCTTTTGTAAATACATACATAAAAAACACCCAGACCAATACAAACAGACATGTTCATACACATAAATGTTTGTACTGTGCGGGGATCGATCTCACAACCCTTGGACCAAAGCTGCAAAGGCAGCGTTAACTACCACTGTTCGAAACGGGGTCAAACAATAGAAACACAATTATAGATTACTTATTATTATACAGGGTGTATCTGTGCACATTTACATCCCTTTAACCACGTGTTCTACTAACCATTATGAGCAAAAATCACATTTGGAAATTCGCATGAAAAAATTTGAACTTTTAATACAAAGTCGGTCACGTGACTTGTCATTTTGTATGGTTCTAATTGTCTTGTGTGTTATAGATATATATCTATCTACTAAATACATACATATTTTAAATTTAATTGTAGATGTAACATAAAAGTTGTTAAGATCTTGAAAAACTTAATCATTGTTGACATTTTGGTTGATCTACAAAACATATGACCCTGCTAATATTAATAAGCAAGATTAATAAAGAGCATACAATCTATTTTTTTTTATCATGACCTTACTCGAAAATTATCACTCTCATCTCATCATATTTAAGCGACCGGTCCTAGCGTGTCAGCCTCATCTTTAGTCAAGGTTACTTGTCAAACATTATATAGCACCTGTAGTGCCAGTTTTAAGCCTTAAATAATCACCAATGTTATGTTGAAACCTGTTTGAGAGTTCAGTATGGAAACGTACCAGAAAATTAAGAATGAACAAAACATAAAGGCAAATATATATTAGTCGAGCAAATATAGATGAGTCACCGAGGCAGTCTCTTATTTCTCCTCAAAGGTTTTTTTTTTTTTTATTTTGACGTAACATTATTATTGAGCTAACATAGATGCATATAACTAAGCCGTGTGGTCCCCGGCAGAGTAGAATAGGCCACCCTCACTCTTACCGAGTTGTCGTAAAAGGCGACTAAGGTAAAGCTGCTGGCATGATCATCAGCACCCAGAGAAGGAAAACTCTGCATTTATATCAAAACCCTCGCCAACCCGTCTGCCAAGCGTGGTGAGTATGGCAATTACCCCTCATGTGATTGAGGGAGGCCCGTGCCCCAGCAGTGGGGGCTTAAATGGGCTGATGATATAACTAAGCGGCGGATCTCAAAGAAACCGGTGTCTAAAAAGGTTAAGTGACACTAGACTTAAAATATTTTGTCCGGGACTATCCTTTTATAAGGGGACTTGTGTCTGTTTGTTGATCTACGAAACTCGTAGCAAATTCAGTTTCCATAGCGAACTCGTTGATGTCTTTTAATCTACACTTTGGTTTCAAACGTTTCTTATCCTTATCCTTATGCTTGATAACTATTGTATTGTTTTATACTACTTTTATATAATGAGTAATTTTTTAAATATAACAAATTATACATTTTGACTTTCTTTTGTCTGATAGACTTTTTGTTTCTTTTATTTTACGTGATACGTGGTGGCAGACGAGCAGACGGATCACCCGATGGTAAGCGATTGCCACCCGCGTTACCAGTGCAGTCACAAATGCGCTGCCAACCTTTAAACCCTTCCCCCGGATTAGGCCTCCGGTACCCTTACTCACGCAGCGAAACACAGCACAATGCCGCTTCACGCTCGTTTTCTGTGAGGACGTGGTATCACTCCAACACGAGGTTTGGTGGCGGTTAATGTGATTACACTTTTCATTGTAGCTTAAAGTAAAAAAAAACCATTAGGTTCTATAAGTGTCACAAAAATCATGCTTCTCTTGTAAAACATTTGATACTTATACCGACTTAATAAGTAGGTAGGTATCATCGTCAGCCCATTTAAGTCCCCACTGCTGGGGCACGGGCCTCCCTCAATCACACGAGGGGTAATTGCCATACTCACCACGCTTGGCAGACGGGTTGGCGAGGGTTTTGATATAAATGCAGAGTTTTCCTTCTCTGGGTGCTGATGATCATGCCAGCAGCTTTACCTTAGTCGCCTTTTACGACACCTCGGTAAGAGAGGGGATTCGCCGTGTGGTCCCCGGCAGAGTAGAATAGGTAGGTATAGCTTATCTCAATTAATTATTTAATTTATTCTTGAGTAGGTCAGAAATGGCACTAAATTATTGTGTGGGTCACGCGGTCAAACTCATAAACTCAGTAAATAAACTTCGACAACTAAAGCATCATTATTATTAAACAATACATACTTAACAAAGTTAAAAAGCTTGAAGTATGTACTTTAAAGGACACTCTGCTAATTATAGTCGATTGATGCGAAACCTCTAATATCTTTTTAGCAAATAAATTGCGCGAAACAATTAACACTAATTAAGGTGACGGGTAGGGCACACTAGCGACGCGAATCGATTTTAATTTTTAGTTACTAAACCGGATCCATTTTAAACAATTTCGGGTTTAAAACCTCTCGGCAAACACATACTATTTATTAAATAACCATGCAAAATTTTTGGGTCCAACGCATACTCGAAAAATTGATTCACGCCAAAAGTGACTACTTTTGGCGTGAATCAATTTTTCGCGGACAAAAACGGACCCAACATTTGTGCGTGGTTATTTAATAAATAGTACAAGTGTTGGCCGAGAGGTTGTAACCCCGAAATTGTTTAAAATAGACTCGGATTAGCAGTTAAAAATTAAAATCGATTGGCGTCGCTAGTGGGCCCTACCCGTCACCTTAAGAAGCTTAAAATCACCCAGAGGGCAAAGGAATCGTATCAGAAATGATGAGTCATAGACATAGCCCAAAAATTTATGTCTCAAGTGGCAATGGGCAGGGCACATAGCGAGGAGAACAGACGACCGATGAGGCGGAAAGGTCCTCGAGTGGAGACAGGTAGCTACAGTCGTGTTAGACCCCCTAGGTAGACCGACGATCTGGAGAAGGGCACGGGAACATCTTGGATGCGGGCGGCACAGGACCTATGTGTGTAGAGAACATTGGGCCAGCCTATCTTCAACGGGGGCGACTATTGGCTAAAATGATGACAATGGGCTAGCCGCAACAATTGAAATTGGATCAGCCCTCCGCTCCAAAGGGAACCCATTAAAGATCCCACCAAGGCATGCCCTAGACTGGACTATCCAAGGAAAAGCTAGTCTAGCCAAACCAGGGTATTCCCTGTAGTATAGATATTGATTGTAGCCGCTGTGAACTGAGAAACCGTCCCAGATTGATAGCTTGAAGCGTTTCTCGGTTCATTCAGACCAGTGTAAATTTAAAAGATGAATTAATAACCTCAAGGTGAAAATTATCGTATGACAAAAAGTTATACTGGCATATTTTTTAAATTAAAGACGTATCTAGTGATGTTTGATTGAATGTTATGTTGTTATTATGGAAATTTATACAAATAATGGCAAAGGTTACGTCCACACAAAACTTGTATATAACATGACATTGTTTTGGTTGAATTTATGATTTTTATAATTATCTTTCAACTCACTGGAAAAATAAATAAAAAAATATTTTTGTTCTTCGACTTTATTGATAAGGCAAAAATGTGAAAATAATAGTTTCAATATAAAATCGAAAGCCTTCAAACCTGTACAGGCAATCTAAAGAAATATGAATTAAAATAGTAAGTAATAATTTGAACCTTCAATTTTTTTATGATATATAGGGAAGACGAATGCCTGATGGTAATTCAAATATATCCAAAAAGTTATTCAGTGCCATCTATAAACTAAAGTTTTTAGAATAACCTTATGCGAGTGTGAAATTAACTGATTCTCTTCTGTTTAATTTTTTGCACAATTAGTATGTAAATATAATAAATAAATATATAATAAATATTCCACAACAAAACATACATTGATTTGACTCCCAGATAGCTCAAGCACCTGTGTTACGGTTATCAGAATCAACAATGGGATTACAAATATATACATTGAATACTCTTCTTTTGTAAATACATACATAAAAAACACCCAGACCAATACAAACAGACATGTTCATACACATAAATGTTTGTACTGTGCGGGGATCGATCTCACAACCCTTGGACCAAAGCTGCAAAGGCAGCGTTAACTACCACTGTTCGAAACGGGGTCAAACAATAGAAACACAATTATAGATTACTTATTATTATACAGGGTGTATCTGTGCACATTTACATCCCTTTAACCACGTGTTCTACTAACCATTATGAGCAAAAATCACATTTGGAAATTCGCATGAAAAAATTTGAACTTTTAATACAAAGTCGGTCACGTGACTTGGTCATTTTGTATGGTTCTAATTTGTCTTGTGTGTTATAGATATATATCTATCTACTAAATACATACATATTTTAAATTTAATTGTAGATGTAACATAAAAGTTGTTAAGATCTTGAAAAACTTTAATCATTGTTGACATTTTGTTGATCTACAAAACATATGACCCTGCTAATATTAATAAGCAAGATTAATAAAGAGCATACAATCTATTTTTTTTTATCATGACCTTACTCGAAAATTATCACTCTCATCTCATCATATTTAAGCGACCGGTCCTAGCGTGTCAGCTCATCTTTAAGTCAAGGTTACTTGTCAAACATTATATAGCACCTGTAGTGCCAGTTTAAGCCTTAAATAATCACCAATGTTATGTTGAAACCAGTTTTGAGAGTTTCAGTGATGGAAACGTACCAGAAAATTAAGAATGAACAAAACATAAAGGCAAATATATATTAGTCGAGCAAATATAGATGAGTCACCGAGGCAGTCTCTTCATCTCTCAGTACTACATTATTATTGAGATAACATAGATGCATATAACTAAGCCGTGTGGTCCCCGGCAGAGTAGAATAGGCCACCCTCACTCTTACCGAGTTGTCGTAAAAGGCGACTAAGGTAAAGCTGCTGGCATGATCATCAGCACCCAGAGAAGGAAAACTCTGCATTTATATCAAAACCCTCGCCAACCCGTCTGCCAAGCGTGGTGAGTATGGCAATTACCCCTCATGTGATTGAGGGAGGCCCGTGCCCCAGCAGTGGGGGCTTAAATGGGCTGATGATATAACTAAGCGGCGGATCTCAAAGAAACCGGTGTCTAAAAAGGTTAAGTGACACTAGACTTAAAAATATTTTGTCCATTAAATAAGCGGTTCTATTAATAAATTGATGTTAATATTTTTGAGGATCACAGTCCAGCCCGTTGAAGATCTATATAACTGACGTCATCCTACCAAGCAAAAGGTTAAGATCATAAGATAGGTTTTTTATAAGACGGATATTATTAAGATTCCTATGCTGTCGGTTATTATAACGATAATAATCAAGTTTTATGTAGAATACATTATAGGTATTTCATCAAGAATCTAATTCAAATGACTTCAAAATTTTATCACTTGTATTTTTAAAACTCAACTCACTAAAATAATAACTGAACTAGAATAATTATTTATCTGCATAGGCTTGTACACCACTTACAAATCGTTTAAAAATGAAATCATTCAAAATACATTTGAATGATTTAAACCTATTTAGAAGTACTTATGTATAATTTACATCATCATCATCATCATCATCAGCCCATTTAAGTCCCCACTGCTGGGGCACGGGCCTCCCTCAATCACATGAGGGGTAATTGCCATACTCACCACGCTTGGCAGACGGGTTGGCGAGGGTTTTGATATAAATGCAGAGTTTTCCTTCTCTGGGTGCTGATGATCATGCCAGCAGCTTTACCTTAGTCGCCTTTTACGATACCTCGGTAAGAGTGAGGGTGGCCTATTCTACGATGCCGGGGACCACACATAATTTACATATTATTACATAATACATGTTGATACATAAAATAAAATAAAAAAATAAACATAATGCGATTCTACCACCAGCTCAGAAAGTTGTTTCTGGTCGAGAAGATTCGGCAAGAAACTCGCCAGTTACTCTTTTTAATCGCCAAATTTTCATAAAATGTTGTATCTTTTAAAATGGTTGATATTTTTTTATAGCAATATTTTGCAATTTATTCTTAAGTAAATAACACACTTAAAAATTTCATCTCGTCCCGCCTGAACACGACAAGAAATTTTTAAGTGTTTTATTTATGTTTTTTTTTATGTTTCGCTTTTTGAGGTTTGAAAAGAGTTCTTGAGGCTGCGGCATGACTGTTCTCCGTAATTTTTGATGTCTATGAGCGGCGGCGGTTTCCTTTTATCATCAGAGGGGCCGCATGCTCGTCTGCCTATTTCATGTACAAAAAAAATATTAGCTATTTCACAGAATCGTGATTTATTTTATTATCACGTTTATTATGTTAAATGTTTGTTGTCAATGTTTTTGTCTATGTCATAGGTGGCCAACGAGCAGACGGATCGCCTGATGGTGAGTGATTGCCGCTGCCCATAGATACTCGCGACACCAATGGAGTCAAAAGTGCGCTACCAACCTTTAAACCCTCCTTTCCCCCGGATTGCTCCGGTACCCTCACTCACGCAGGGAAACACAGCACAGTGCTGCTTCACGCCGATTTGAAAAGAGTTCTTCTTTCACGGTAGGCAGTGGCATGACAGTGCTCCTGCATTGTTGAAGTCTATGAGCGGCGGTTACCGTTTACCATCAGAATGGGCCGCAGGCTCGTCTGCCTATTTAATCCAATAAAAATATTATTGTCTATTTCACAGAATAATAAATCACGATTATTATGTCAAAGTTTATCACTTTTGATGCCTAGGAATCTAGCATTTTATGGATAATCTAAATTTTAAGAGCTCTTACATAAAATTACGTAAGAATGTAAATTGAACATAGCCTTTGTTTTCGTCAGCACAGTAAATAAACATATTTTAATGTTATAGTTATATATACCGATATAAAACGGTATTTTATTTTTAAGTAAAAAACACACTTAAAAATTTAATCTCGTGTTCAGGCGGGACACGCATCCACACCTTACACAATCCGGGTGAATGTCCCACCTGAACACGAGATGAAATTTTTAAGTGTGTTATATACTTCAGAAGAAATTGCAAAAGATTGATATAAAATATCAACTAGGTATTTAATTTTTTTTATTGGGTGTAATATATGTATTTAAGTATATATTTGTGTTCCTCTGTTGTCTGATATCTGTAACACAAGTGCTTAAGCTACTTAGTACGGAATCAGGTCAACGTATGAGATGTTGTGAGAATTATTATTATTATTATTATTAAGAAAAACTTACTGTTTAAACTATTATGTTTATATATAAAGTATAAATAGATAAAATTGTTTTGAAGAGGGAAATGTCTATACAAAATTCAGTCGTATTTTGTATAGACATTTCTCTCTTCAAATCAATTTTATGCAATGAAATGAAAATAAAAACTCTAATGAAAATTTCAACTAAAAATCTTGTCACTACCGTTTTTATTTTGTGTTTATATTATTTAGTTTTCTTTCAACCGCATGTGGAAACTTGTAATTAGCTTTTAATTATATATAATTAAAAGCTAATTTCGTATTTTGTATAGACATTTCCCTCTTCAAAACAACTTTATCTATTTAAGCAGTGAAAATAACTTAAAATGCTTATTAGTAGATAAAATGCATATATTCACATGAACTTCAAAATGTAAAATAGGGCAGTGAATTAATGAAATGAGAGAGACGACATTTACTCTCATAAAATAATAATTTAATGATCTCGAAAAAATGGGCTACATTGTAATTCAAAACTAGTTAAAAAAATTATTATGCACCAAATTGGTATAATAAACGATATTTCGCCGCGATAATTAGGAATTTATAATACTTATTTAGGAAATGGTCACGGTATGCAAATATGGGTTGAGATTGTTATCTTTCAAATGCATATATTCATGTGAGATATTCACTTTAAGGTATGTTCGTGTGGCAAAACTCATAGCTCATTGTCCTCCATCATATTAGTAGAATATACATCACACACATTCAGTTTGATGGTAATGAGGGTGATTAATATGTGTGTTTGTCATGTGCTATAGAGGAACCAAGTAGAAATGGCTGGTTCATAGATCCTGGAAACACGGGTGTTGATGCACCCGTTTAGTGCTACGTGTGCGGTAATGAAGTGCTAGGTGTGCTTTAATGGAGTGGTAGGTGTGTTTTAATATAGTGCTAGGTGTGCGGTAATGAAGTGCTAGGTGTACGGTAATGAGTGCTAGGTGTACGGTAATGAAGTGCTAGGTGCGCGGTAATATAGTGCTAGGTGTGCGGTAGTGTAGTGCTAGGTGTGAGGTAATGTAGTGCTAGGTGTGAGGTAATGTAGTGCTAGGTGCTAATGAATTAAAGGTGATCCGGAAATATAGATAGACAACTGATATTGTCTATCTTAAGGATATAGAGGGCCTACAGCGAAACAGAATTCACGAGCATTTTTTTCCCAAAGGATGGGAAAAAAGATTTTCTCGGGAATTCACACGAGCTGTGCGTCACTTTTGTTTAGATGTGTCAGGTTTTACAGGTTACGGGACGGTTTTATTTACGTAAATGTTATTGAACAATAATGCAGAAAAATGTTTCTCAAGCACCATATAGGAGTATGTATTAGTACTACATATGAAACCCACAAAGTACGGTACCTAACCACTTTGTGGCATACAGTGTCGAAAAGGCTAAGCCCTTAGGGGTAAAACACATTATTTTCTTTCGTAACATGTCAATCCTTTAAGGTGAGTGATACCTTTAAAGATCAGTCAGCTACTTTGTTGAGCGAACGTCAGTTGCTATTCAGTAGGATAATTGTGACAGAATTTATTGCTATAGTTGTAAGCCATCTTAATCTTCCAACCGATTACGGCTAAGGCGGCCGATCGTAACGATCAGCCACGCACGCAGGATAATTTAGTGCTCAAGTGTGTGCGCAAACACAAGTACACTCTCAATTCTCTTACCCTCATATTCCGATGGGACACCATGACTGGATTTGAGTGCAGGACCAATGGCTTAACTTGCTTTCCGAGGCACACGGGTACAAGACCGCCGATTTGCAGACTCCGGGCTAACACTAAGAATTTCTTAGCGAAAACATGACTCTTGCGTCGCTTTAAAGTGCGACCCACTATCTCTACTACGCCACCGAGGCACTCGACAAGAGATATTTAAAAGCAGCAAGAAAAGGACGTTTCAACGAGCACTTTTGACCTTGTAAACGAAACCTTCAGATTGCCTAAACGCTATATTAAACATTTTACTGGCTCGAGCGACATCCAAATAATAAGTACAGTAAGTATGTAAAAGTATGCGGCTGTTTACTGATATAGTTTTTTTTTATGTGATAGGTGGCAGACGAGCAGACGGATCGAATGATGATGATACACCCGCGACACCAGTGGAGTTACAAGTTTAAAAAGTATAAAATAATTAATTTATTGCGCAAAAAATTAAAATGTTTGCAAGATGTCCAAAGTCAAAGAAATTAAAATCACTATGTTAAATTCAGAAGGTAAGAGAATTATTTGACTTAAAAAAAACAAGAAAGCAGCAAAATAAAAAAAAAGTTCTTTTCGGTATTAAAAGTGCACCACTGAGGTTTTACATTTTCAGGTTTTAGTCTTCGACCAAAGTAAGTGTGTAGCAGCACTGTGTATAGAATAGAATAGAAAAATGTTTATTTGGCACCAAAAATACAGATAACAAAATATAGATCTATACATTACTTATTAGTTTAATCCTAATCTAGGTACAGTATAATATCTAAATTTTAAGTGGTCCTCGCTCAGCTATTTGTCGAGACAGAGCCTCGACGCTGATATTCTGCGGATACCTATTTGACATACAAGTTACTTACAACAGAAACAGAGGTCGCTTCAGAATGCACCATACATCTGTTTAGATCTAATACTCTTACAAATTTAATATTTGTATATATATTGAGTTAAAGTATGTATTAAGTATAGACAAATTTGTTGTGCTGCGTTTTGCTGCATGAGTGAGGGTTCCGGAGGTCCAATCCCGGGGGAAAGGGGGGTTTAAGGGTTGGCAGCGTATTTGTGACTCCACCGGTGTCAGGTGATGTTGAGAAAAAAAAATACAAATTACGTGGTTGTTCTATCTTATCTTATCTTATCTTGCTATTGGGGGCTGACTAGGAATAGCCAGCGACACTTCGACCCAATGGGATCTTTTGTGTCATCCCCATTACCCTATATTCCTACTATCTCCCTGTGAATATATTACATTAGATGCACTATACACTTCAAGGGGAGTAGCCTGTAATCTTCTGGTTGTTCTAACTAAAGTCATAGGTTTGAAAAATCACTGATGCGTTAAAATATGCGAACAACATTCTTGCTGGATATTTTTTTATGAAAGAACTGGTTATACAATCGATGATTATTTGTTAAGCGCATCAATATTTTAGCGAACCTATGTGAAAAATTATTATTCGTTAAAATGGGTAGGAAATCATTTAAATTCTATTAAGTGATGAGTAATAAAAACGTTATATTTATGACAACAATCCTTTTGATTTGACATTGGTTTTTAATTATAAAAGTAATATGAGACTCATACATTCATGAATTGATTTTATTCCGCTCTTTTGAAAGGATTTGTGCGTTTTTAAATAATAGCAGATTTTAATATTGAATATGCTTCCTGTCTTAAAGATCTATTGTTTTAAATGCGAAATAAGTTTATCGAAAACGAATATTACAAGAACTCTATAGTACAGTCTTCTTCAGTTTTCTATAGTACAGTCTCGCATGCTGACGTTTTCCGGACATGTTTCTCGGCGTGGCGATCAGTCCACAGAGCGTCTTGGCATCCAAGGAAAAGTAGAAGGCACTGGACCGCGCGGGAGGTCACCCACACGTTGGACTGATCAAATCAAGTCTGCCATTGGAGATGAGTCTCCCAAAGGATGGGAGATGAGTCTCCCAAAGGACTGATGGCTGATGATAACGAGTGCAGCAGAATGACCTCGAGCGGGCAGCGGTGGCGGCGCCTGGTGAAGGCAACACAACTTCCCCTACCCACACTATCACAACCACTCTGCCAAGAGTGTACCGGATAAGAAGAAGAATATTACCGTAAACTATTTGACCTAGTGCGGTGACCTAGAAATCATCCAACTCGATTCACTCATAAAAGTCAAAACAATGCCAAATTAAATAACACATTTACACCCTACATTTCATATCGGTAGCCATGAAAATTTATAGTGTAATCGTACAGTCTTCTACACTATTATGTACACACTCCAAATACCAAACCTATAGCTAAGTAATAAAGTGAATTTTCGAATGATAGATTATTTTTATTACTGCACGAACTGTATGCCTATTCAATATCTAAAAGCTATTATAAGATCAATCACAAGTTTCTTGCTATATTGTTATCAACAATGTGTATTGTTTATTATAAGAAAATCGCAATTCTCGGAAACTATCGGTACTTTGATTGCCTTCATTGTTCCATACTTTAGGCATCGAGTATACTCAACACTTAAAGTTATTACTTAAATTTAGCAATGGCTGCCTTATCGAAATGTCAAAGGTGCAGTGGATTACGAATATTGACATCTCAATGAGTTTAGCATTAAATAGATTTGTTTGCAAATTATGATCGGTAAACTATAGCCATATGAATGTGAAGTTACTAAGTTTTAACTTATTTCTGGCAGGGTTTAAACTTGAAGGTCGCACCACGATTGAATGTTTGAAACTCTGACGACTGAACAAGAAGCAATATTGGTGTGAACGAAACACATGTTGTCAAAACATGGTATTATAAATAAATATTAAACAACATCACTAAGAGCAAATCGTGAGAGATACGCTTCGTCATGAATGGTGCGGCTCGACCGAAGTAATAGCACGGCCTCACAGAAAACCGGCGTGAAGCAGCACTGTGCTGTTTCGCTGCGTGAGTGAGGGTACCGGAGGCCCAATCCAGGGCAAAGGGAATTTAAAGGTTGGCAACGTACTTGTGACTCCACTGGTGTCGCGAATGTCCATGAGTGGCGGCGATCGCTTACCATCAGGTGATCCGTCTGCTCGTCTGCCAACTATCACATAAAAAAACCATCGCCCTATATGAATCGGTGGGCGCGTACTCTTATCTACTAATCTATCAAGCTTAGTGGATAACAACACGCGCCTTCATTGCGGTCGTAGGTTCGAATCCGAGTTACCATTCTACCATTAGCTTGGCAGTGAAGGAAAACTTCATGAGGAATTGTTTCTGAAACTCTTCGAATGTTGCGAAGGTAGACGGCAGTCGCTTCATTGTATTTATCAGGGCTCCCAAAATCTTAGATCATGGTCTGAGCATACTCCTGGGTCCGAAGCTTTGGACACAAGAATTATCCGCTGAGATGAAATTAACATCACATACGTATGTTATGTTAATCTCATCAGTATTTAGTCAGTAATGTACGTACATTACTGACTAAATAGTTGCAGAGCACTTGGATACTAAAATTTTGGATTCCTTATGTCTATGTGCATAAAGCTCAAAATTAAATGTTGATGGCGACTCAGCCGCGCTTTTCACGGGACGGACTTGTTTGGTGGTGCGATCTCTATGGTTATAAAAAGTCTATCATTCGTAAGTTTTAAATGTACAAGTAAATGAACTGAACAGATAATAGGTTAATGGGTCGACAATAGGCTAAAATATTACAGAAAGTCATCGGATAAAGGATATTTATTTTTTGAGTTCTTTATTAGGAACAAACACAATAAATTAATTGTTGATAATAAAGTAGGATATTAAGTACCTGAGTAAAGTTTGTGTCAAAAGATAGATAGATAGATAGATATACTTTATTGCACAAAAAAATACACAACTTTAAAAGGCATTACAGAAACTTAATTGTACAATTTCAGCGGTCTTATCGCTGGAAGCGATTTCTACCAGACAACCTTCGGGCAAAGGACATTTGATAGTAGAGGAGGGGTAGGTGGTGCAATATTGAAAAAGGGAAATAAAAGGTTCGCCAACTCAGATAAAAACCTACGGTCTACAGTTTAAGTGTTTTCTGAGACCATCGTTCAAGTCAGAAGTCGATTGATGAATGAACCAGCCTCATTTGTTCACTTTTTGTCTGTCAGAAAAGGACATAAACTAGGTATTCGTTTTTGCTGTAACATATGCAAACAAAGCCAATGCTTAGTATAGGTTAAATGTTACGTGTCGACTTTCGCTTTCCTTAGTGTGAGACGAATCTCTCGAAGTTTGTTTTGACGGCTTTTTAATGTTACCATCTTTTTTGTCATTTTAGCGCTAAAGATTTTTTGAATGATTTAGGTGGATTCGGCGGGTAGGGCTAAAACAAGCCGCGTGGGTTGATGCAATTCAAAGGTTTCAAATTAGTGTCTAGTGGTTTTTAGTGTACAAATTTGGTGTTCATTTATGCAGTGACGTGCCGCAAAGTGATCCTAATAATGAGAATTGTTGGCTTCGTTTTAACACTATTGTGTGTCCAGTGAGTTGTCTCGTGACAACTTGCTTGGACCTAATAGCGTCTTAAAACCCGCGATTGCTTTTAGATTAATATCCGCTGAATTCGTAGGTCGATAAAACGTAAAACACCGGCGTTTTATTGAATGACTGTGACACTGACTGTTCACTACCTACTACTCTCAATAATTTACTTGACATTGGCAAATTATCTTCAGGTAGAGCCATATTAAAAAGAAATGATATAGGTGGCAGACAAGCAGCCCCCCTTTCCCCGGATTAGATCTTCGGCACCCGCAATCGCGCAGCACAGACACATAATTTCCTCGTCATCTTCACAAATAGATAGATATTTTTTATTGATTGAACAAACAAAATATAAATATTATAATTTGGGTTGCAGCAGCTAAATATGACAGTACGAGTACAGTACACCAATCTTTATCACGTGTAGCGATTTCTGTACTAATGTTTAAGAAGAAGAGTAAGAAAAAAATATTTACTACATCACATTATACACACGAAACAAAAAATAGGATTTTATTTTCGGCTATATCCCAAGACAGGGATTTGGGGCCTGGGATGCGCTGTTGTTTTTTTTTTAAACCTAAAACTTAACTTGAAGGTCAGATAAATGAGCTTTAAAATATAAATAAACAAAACAAAAATTCATTTATTGCTTTCAAAGACGTATTCCTTTTTAATTATAAGTTTCTTTGTTCAGCTATAAGCGTTTCTGTTGTCTATGGAAACGAAATATAGGAAAGGCTTAAACGGCCTTATCTGATGTTAAATGATAAGATTATCATATTTTAATTTCATTGACATACTCATGCTCTACTTTTTAAGATAATTCCGAGTTTCTGCATCATAAAAATTAGCAGCTTAAACTACCTACTCGTGGTGCATTTCTGGGTAATATAGTTACATAGTTTCTTTGCAAATAATATGGCAACACTGCACATGTGTGTTATATGACTTCGAGCGCATCTCCTGCAATGTTCCGGCGATTAATTAATCCAAAATGTGCGAATGTTGGGTGATTGCCACCATTCACACTACTTTTAAAAGTATTCAAGCAAATATTGCTCACAAAAGAAGTGTAAAACACGAAACCTACTTCATTTTTAATGAGATAGGGGCCAGAAGAGTAGATGGATTACCTGATGGTAAGTGATTACTGCCACCCATGGACATCTCCAGCACCAGGGGAGAACACATCCAGTTCAGAAATACCTTACCAAAGTTAATTTATGAATTCCAGTAGGTACAGCGTGACAAGTTTTTTTACCGATAGATTACAATGAAAAAGTCTTAGTGGATAAGAACGCCTTCCAAATGAGAGCGCCTTCCATTAGCGCCGCGGTAAAGGAAAATATCGTAAGGTAAATCGTCTATTATAATTCTAATAATTCTCACAACATCTCATACGTTGACCTGATTCCGTACTAAGTAACTTAAGCACTTGTGTTACAGATATCAGACAACAGAGGAACACAAATATATACTTAAATACATATATTACACCCAGACACCGAACAAACACAAGTATTCATCACACGAGGGTGGGGATCGAACCCACGACCTTTGGCGTAAGAGGCAGGGTCACTACCAATTGCGCCAAGCGGTCAGTCACTCACTGCAAATCTGCACTTCTTAGATAGTTTCGGACCATGGTCATGGTTTCAAGTCCAGATACTAACACCCCGTTATTAGAAATCGCGAACTAAGGATAGCCCTATAACAAAACTCGTGCCAGCCCCTTTTAACATTGCGTGTTGGAACGGGATGACAATACCATGAACTTTAGTACAGTAATAACTTTTGATCACGATTTGTAATAAGGTGGTAAAAGTCCATTTCGGATCCGGAATAAATCAAATAATTTATTCGCTATAAACAGGGTGGTTACATTAAGTAGGTGTTACAGATAATATTACAGTACTTAAGCCTAATTAGCCTTATTTTAAGACATGCGAATAGTTTTTAAACATGGTGATTAATAACTAGTTGCCTATACAAACTAACTAACAGCCGTGTGGTCCTCGGCAGAGTAGAATAGGCCACCCTCACTCTTACTGAGGTGTCGTAAAAGGCCACTAAGGTAAAGCTGCTGGCATGATCATCAGCACCCAGAGAAGGAAAACTCTGCATTTATATCAAAACCCTCGCCAACCCGTCTGCCAACCGTGGTGAGTATGGCAATTACCCCTCATGTGATTGAGGGAGGCCCGTGCCCCAGCAGTGGGGACTTAAATGGGCTGATGATGATGATACAAACTAAAAGTATAAACTAATATTAAACTTTTTACAATGCAGTCTATTTAAGGTGACGGGTAGGGCACACTAGCGACGCCAATGGATTCCAATTTTTAGTTACTAAACCGGATCCATTTTAAACAATTGAAGCTAGAATGATGAATAATTTTACATACCAGTTAACTCGTATAATTTAGATAATATTATGTAGAGTTATCGTTGACTTCTGTTGATAATTACCTGGAAAAGAAAAATGATTTCCGTTAGTAATATTAAACACAATAAAATTACTTACAGTTTATGAATAGGAAGTCCTGTCATTTGATCGAGTCAATCAATTGTAAACAAAGGAGCTTTGTTAACTTGAATAGTAAATTAATTCGAAAATAATAAGCTAAAGTTAAGAGAATGATTGTTGGCTTATTATCATAGTTCACTGTAAGATTGATTTGATGTCTAACAAACTTCTACGTAATGTTGAGCGTGGGTGTTCTCAGATGTACGTCAATCTTGGGCAATTTCAATGCCTAAATAGGATGGAAAATTAATCTCAGTCCTCAGGTGTTTCATTAGATAGTTTAGGTAATAATTATCACTTAGTATTGTCTATGATTGACTGTAAGATTTTCGGAACTTGACTATGAAATTAGTCTCGCAATTATTATAGTCGAATTATATTGTTAGATTAATTATATTCAAGAAAAGGGCTCACTACATATAATTATTATATTTAGGCATAAATTATAAATGTACGGTATACTACCTCTTAAGGTAAGTGCGCCTTTTTGATTGTAATCGTAATCTATTTATACAATTTATGAAGAAATAAATCTTACAGACAGCACCATTAATAGGTAATCCGAAATCTCGAAACGCCTGCGCGATTTAATCGACACCTAGCGCCATCTATTGGTATCAAGCGGAACAAATGTCCCAAAACGAATTGGGGGCGAGCCCCTGGTATACGTATAATTATAGCGGGTGTAACATTTGTTAAAATCAAAATTCTTAGTATTTGAATAGTTCAGATGAAAGAAGTAAACTAAATTCCACCAATAACATCCTGTAGAAACAAGCCAAGTTTCGATAAAATTGCTGGTTTCTCTATAAAAAGGGATAGAACCTCTAAGCAAAGCCAAGTCGAAGAGGTTATTTATGTAAGTTCATGGGAAGATCTATCTAGACTTTACGATTTCGAGCGTCAAATGCGAATGACTTACAAAGATAATATATTCTTTAGCACAACTAACCTACTCTACCGTGACAGGACGCACCCATGCTGAATCACATCACACAAGTTATGGTGACATTTGACCTGTCAACTAAATGTTACTAAACCGTAACCTGACACCAGTATTTGTTACGCCAATTGTGGGATTTCGCAAATCTGTCAACGTGCGTGGGCGCATATTAGTTTTATGATGTTCGTAATGCTAAAACAAATTAAATATTCAATATGGCACCCAAATAGTTTTATTACAATAATCATCATTAGTAATGAGTAACAATTTTAGTAAAGTTTAGTAATTTATAAAAATTATTGTATTATGCAGTTTGTATGAGTTAATTAAAAATAAATTGAATTATTGTGACTGAAGCTTCTAGTTTTAAATAGATTAAGTCTATTTTTTTATTGCTTATAATAGGCAGACGAGCTTGATGGTAAACGGTAACCGCCGCTCATAGACATCAACAATGCAGGAGCACAGTCATGCCGCTGCCTACCGTGAAAAAAGAACTATTTTCAAACCTTGTTTAAAAAGGACATATCATAGACATTATTACGTAAATACAGATTTCCGTAAAATTATAAATAAGTGTAACCATGCTAATTTTTCACAATGCAGTCTATTAAGGTCAACGGGTAGGGCACACTAGCGACGCCAAGGGATTCAATTTTTAGTACTAAACCGGATCCATTTTAAAACAATTGAAGCTAGAATGATGAATAATTTTACATACCAGTTAACTCGTATAATTTAGAATAATATTATGTAGAGTTATCGGTTGACTTCTGTTGATAATTACCTGGAAAAGAAAAATGATTTCCGTTAGTAATATTAAACACAATAAAATTACTTACAGTTTATGAATAGGAAGTCCTGTCATTTGATCGAGTCAATCAATTGTAAACAAAGGAGCTTTGTTAACTTGAATAGTAAATTAATTCGAAAATAATAAGCTAAAGTTAAGAGAATGATTGTTGGCTTATTATCATAGTTCACTGTAAGATTGATTTGATGTCTAACAAACTTCTACGTAATGTTGAGCGTGGGTGTTCTCAGATGTACGTCAATCTTGGGCAATTTCAATGCCTAAATAGGATGGAAAATTAATCTCAGTCCTCAGGTGTTTCATTAGATAGTTTAGGTAATAATTATCACTTAGTATTGTCTATGATTGACTGTAAGATTTTCGGAACTTGACTATGAAATTAGTCTCGCAATTATTATAGTCGAATTATATTGTTAGATTAATTATATTCAAGAAAAGGGCTCACTACATATAATTATTATATTTAGGCATAAATTATAAATGTACGGTATACTACCTCTTAAGGTAAGTGCGCCTTTTTGATTGTAATCGTAATCTATTTATACAATTTATGAAGAAATAAATCTTACAGACAGCACCATTAATAGGTAATCCGAAATCTCGAAACGCCTGCGCGATTTAATCGACACCTAGCGCCATCTATTGGTATCAAGCGGAACAAATGTCCCAAAACGAATTGGGGGCGAGCCCCTGGTATACGTATAATTATAGCGGGTGTAACATTTGTTAAAATCAAAATTCTTAGTATTTGAATAGTTCAGATGAAAGAAGTAAACTAAATTCCACCAATAACATCCTGTAGAAACAAGCCAAGTTTCGATAAAATTGCTGGTTTCTCTATAAAAAGGGATAGAACCTCTAAGCAAAGCCAAGTCGAAGAGGTTATTTATGTAAGTTCATGGGAAGATCTATCTAGACTTTACGATTTCGAGCGTCAAATGCGAATGACTTACAAAGATAATATATTCTTTAGCACAACTAACCTACTCTACCGTGACAGGACGCACCCATGCTGAATCACATCACACAAGTTATGGTGACATTTGACCTGTCAACTAAATGTTACTAAACCGTAACCTGACACCAGTATTTGTTACGCCAATTGTGGGATTTCGCAAATCTGTCAACGTGCGTGGGCGCATATTAGTTTTATGATGTTCGTAATGCTAAAACAAATTAAATATTCAATATGGCACCCAAATAGTTTTATTACAATAATCATCATTAGTAATGAGTAACAATTTTAGTAAAGTTTAGTAATTTATAAAAATTATTGTATTATGCAGTTTGTATGAGTTAATTAAAAATAATTTGAACTATTGTAACTGAAGCTTCTAGTTTTAAATAGATTAAGTCTATTTTTTTTATTGCTTATAATAGGCAGACGAGCTTGATGGTAAACGGTAACCGCCGCTCATAGACATCAACAATGCAGGAGCACAGTCATGCCGCTGCCTACCGTGAAAAAAGAACTATTTTCAAACCTTGTTTAAAAAGGACATATCATAGACATTATTACGTAAATACAGATTTCCGTAAAATTATAAATAAGTGTAACCATGCTGTGTATGTGTAGCCGTGTGGTCCCCGGCAGAGTAGAATAGACCACCCTCACTCTTACCGATGTGTCGTTAAAGTCGACTAAATTAAAGCTGCTGGCATGATCATCAGCACCCAGAGAAGGAAAACTCTGCATTTATATCAAAACCCTCGCCAACCCGTCTGCCAAGCGTGGTGAGTATGACAATTGCCCCTCATGTGATTGAGGGAGGCCCGTTCCCCAGCAGTGGGGACTTAAATGAACTGATGACTGATGATGATGATGATGTAACCATGCTGTTAAAACATGCTAAGTATTAACTTATATAAAAGTACAGAAATATTACAATTAAGTACATTAACCTAAATAAAATAATATATTTTAGAAACAATGAATGAAGAACTTATATAAGATCAAATTTTTACGGCCAAAGTATGACCTCGGGGTTATCCTTTTTAATAAACAAACTTGACATGTCATCAAAAATCTAGTCAACATTGACACGGTCAACATTGAAAATAAAATATTTGCTTACTGCAATCACGATAGTTCAAAACCACTGGATTTCGTGTTGTGAGTATAGGCTGAACAAGTAATTAGAAGCTCGTCAGTCAAATAGTGAAATCTTCACAGACAAATAAGTACAATAGATTCGATATACGATTTGTTTAGTCATTTGACTAGTAATAGTTCTACCACCTCTTGGTGTATAATATAATAATAATAATATTTTACAACATCACATACATTGATCTGACTCCGAGATAGGTAGCTCAAGCACCTGTGTTACGGATATCAGAATCAACAGTGGGATTACAAATATATACATATAATACTTTTCTTTTTGTAAATACATACTTATAATGCATAGTACACAACACCCAGACCAATACAAACAAACATGTTCATGCACACAAATGTTTGTACTGTCGGGGATCGAACCCGCGACCCTTGTATCAGAGGCAGCGTTCACTACCACTGTTCCAATTGGGTCGAATAATTATTTATTTATTTATTCTTTATTGCACAAGAAAGTAAAGTACAATTGGCGGACTTAATAAATTATAATGATGAGGATCCACGGCCAAAGCGGCCTTAATTGTTTTTATTTGTCTTTTGTTTTGTTGTGGTGATCTTGTCACTGCGCGTGCGCTGATAAAAATATACATGTATAGGACACGTTCTGCCAGGTTTTTAAGGTAGTGGAAGACGAGCAGACGGATCACTGGATAGTAAGCAATTGTCGTCACCCATTGGACACCCACAACTTCTCTTCCCCCCGATTAGGCCTCCAGTAACCTCACTCACTTGGCAAAACAGCGCAAGCTCTGGTTTCTTGCCGGTTTTCTGTGAGGCCGTGATATTACTCTGGTCGAGCCAGCCCATTCATGCCAAAGCATGGTTTCCCCTCTTTTTTACTAAAAGTGGGTTTGCTCTTGGCTTCACGCTGAACTCTAGAATTGAGAGGAAACCTACGGTGAAGCGAGGTTACCCAAAAGTAACCTATTCACTCTAGCTTTGAAAATACATCATCATCATCATCATCAGCCCATTTAAGTCCCCCACTGCTGGGGCACGGGCCTCCCTCAATCGCATGAGGGGTAATTGCCATACTCACCACGCTTGGCAGACGGGTTGGCGAGGGTTTTGATAAAAATGCAGAGTTTTCCTTCTCTGGGTGCTGATGATCATGCAAGCAGCTTTACCTTTGTCGCTTTTTACGACACCTCGGTAAGAGTGAGGGTGGCCTATTCTACTCTGCCGGGGACCACACGGCCATTGAAAATACATATTAGGGTTGTATTCACTGGGAAAAACAGACGCAGGCAGGGCGTTCACGTTCACAGGGGCATCACGTATGAGGAGGAAAAGCGGCTTGTCGCAACGCAATTGAGGAATCCCTCGGTCTGTTCCTGTAAAGTATTATGGTTCAGTCACGTATGTGGGATGTTTGCGTTGAGATACACAAGCCACGAGTATTAGTTACAATTGAGCACAAAAAGCAAAACGTCACAGTCCTTTACTTAGGTCAGTGGCGTATTTGCTTTTCTAGATCACAATTTGCTGGTCTAGTGGTTTAAGTATCGGGCCGTCATATCGGGGTCCTGGGTTCGATTCCCGGGTCGAGCGAAAAGTATGTTTCGAATTTTTGATCATAGCTCGGGCTTGTGATCTCCAATCCGCATTTGGCAAGCGTGGTGATTAAGCCTAATCCCATCATAGTATACGATAACTTGATTTCTATGATGGAAGCCTTTGCCCTGCAGTGATTGCATCACAATTAAATACCCACGATAAGATAAGTTTAATACTTTTCTAGAAATTTGTAAACACTGTAACAACTGACAATCGTGAAAACAGCTGTCTAGACCCGATTACACAATCGATAAGTTGAATAGGTTGTGAGTAATGCAGAGGAGTCTTACATAAACGTGCTAACTTATTTGGTTGACCAAGTTAGCGCGTAAAGTCAACTATCGCGAATTGAGCCGCAGGATATTCTTGACCTATAGGCACTTTTGTATTTGGAAAGATTATAATGTTTTTCTTGACAGTGGGGGAGCAACGGCATGAATGGGCTGGCTCGACCGGTTCGATCAGAAAACCGGCGTGAAGCAGCATTGTGCTGTGTTTCGCTGCGTAAGTGAGGGTAACCGGAGGCCCAATTCGGAGGAAAGGGGTGTTTAAAGGTCGGCAGCGCACTTGTTACACCACTGGTGTCGCGGGTGTCCATGGGCGCCTTTGGTCCAAGGGTTGCGGGTTCGATCCCCGCACAGTACAAACATTTGTGTGTATGAACATGTCTGTTTGTATTGGTCAGGATGTTTATATGTATTATAAGTATGTATTTACAAAAGAAAAGTATTATATGTTTATATTTGTAATTCCGCTGTTGGTTCTGATATCCGTAACACAGGTGCTTGTACCTATCTCGGAGTCATATCAATGTATGTGATGTTGTGAAATATTTATTTATTTATTTATATTCACCTTGCGTGTATTTCCCGGTTGCGTCCGAAGATGTCGCTTTGGGTAAGCTTAAACCGTGATTCAGGATTTGGGAAGTATGATAATTACTATGAAGCCGTCTGATCTTCGCTACCTTTTAAAAGGAGAACCAGACTAGCTGAATCAAGGTTACACGTTTCAGAAGCTAACCGAAACCTGCAGGTTTCCTATAGTTTTTTAGATTTTGGCGTTGCATTATAACTATAATATATCAATACGGGGATTAACACGATATTTATTATGTGAAACAACATTGGGTACTCACATATTTGGCTCGACGTTTCGGCTACGTTACAGCAGCCGTGGTCACGAGCGCCACAAAGTTGTTTCACATAATAAATATCGTGTTAATCCCCGTATTGATACATTGCAGGTTTCCTGACAATCTATTCCCTCACCGCTTAGCTCATGTTAGAAATATGCCTTTCCTTCATCTTTGGTAGATTCTTGAAGCAGCATGGTGTGATGTGACTTTACAGCGGTGTGCTCATCAAAGTTTTAAATATTTGGCGCTCATCTCATATGCGAGAGTTTGCATACGATGATATCTAATTGTTACCTAGATAGGTACTACACATGGGGACTCCTAAGCTTCTGCTACGCGTTGTACATACCTATAAAAGTACATGACTATAAATAACTTTAAGAACGAACATAAACTGTTCACACCTCACAATACAATCATAAATGCGTTGCCGTTAATTTAATTTATTTTATATACCGTTCTCTAAATAAATCTCAGTGTGATCACCGGTTGCATCACGTAGATATTGTTTGTCTAAGCTTCGTGTTTCAACAAATTTATTGCTCATATGTTTGCTGTGAGCTTACAGCAATGCAGAACTAATTCAAAGTGATACACGCCATGATCTGTTGATCGGTGATGTAATTTTATTGTTTCTAGAAGTTACATTATAATAATAATAATAATTCTCACAACATCTCATAGGTTGACCTGATTCCGTACTAAGTAGCTTAAGCACTTGTGTTACAGATATCAGACAACAGAGGAACACAAATATATACTTAAATACATATATTACACCCAGACACTGAACTAACATAAGTGTTCATCGCACGAATGTTTGTCCAGGGTGGGGATCGAACCCACGACCTTTGGCGTAAGAGGCAGGGTCACTACCAATTGCGCCATCCGGTCAGTCAATTGTTTGAATTTATCCGGTCAGTCAATTATTGTCTTTATGGATGACTAATAAACAGTTCCACACACGTTGTGAGCTGATATTTTTTGTATGAAATATCTTGTTTCTCCTCACCAATCCTCATACAATCGATTCTCTTAGAATTTCTTCACAATACATTCTTTTGTGTGATGTGATGTGGCAGACGAGCAGACCGATCACTTGATTGTAAGCGATTGCCAACCTTTAAATCCCCGTTTCCCGGGGGAAATGGGGGGTTTAAAGGATTGGGCCTCCGGTACCCTCACTCACGCAGCGAAACACAGCACATTACTGCTTCACGCCGGTTTTCTGTGAGGCCGTGGTGTCACTCCTATCGAGCCGGCCCATTCATGCCGAAGCGTGGCTCTCTCACGGTCAAAACGAACATACATTCATACGAAATCTCATATGTTGACCTAATTCCGTACGTGTTACGGATATCAGACAATAGAGGAATTACAAATGCTATCTAACTTAAATAAACCCAGACACTGTACAAACACATGTGTTCATTCACACAAGCGTTCGTGCAGGATAGGGATTAAAATGTAAGTATGTAAAATTTAGTCACCTTTGAACAAAAATATTTTAGTATTTTACCGGTTAATCCTTTTTTGTCTGATACTCATAATACTTACTACGGACTCAGGTTGATAAATAAGAGGTTGTCACATTGTTCTATTTTGTTTCTTCATTAATAAAATTAACTTATTCTATTAGCCCTGCTCACTGCAATTTCAACTTACTGACCCGCAAACAGTTTCTCCTGATATCACCAACGCAAGAAAGCATCTTTAAATAAATAACTCATTCGTTCTGTTCTACAAAGCTGTTTTACTAGCGAAGTTAAATTACTTTGAGTTTAACGAAGCCGAATAATTTTATAATTGCATATGATTAATATCGCTTTCAATGGCTTCGATCAAAAGGTGAGACCCGTTTGTAAATACTCGTGAAAGTTTTTGAGGAAAGGCTATATGGCTGTGTTATGCATACTAAGGTCACTGTCTGATGTAGCATATTAGATTAATACATACTAGATTTTGCCCGCGCCTTCGTTTAAAAAAGACAATAGTGCCATCCATAAATACTTATAGTTAAAATAGTAAGTACCTGTTTGACGACCCGTCAAGCGACCCGACCCGACCCGACCCGACCCGAATAATGAATGAATGAAGGAATTCATTCATTCATGCATTCATTCATTCATTCATTCATTCATCCATTCATTCATTCATTCATTCATTCATTCATTCATTCATTCATTCATTTACCCGAATAATGACGACCCGTTTGGAACAGTGGTAATAAACGCTGCCTGTTCAAGGGTTGCGGGTTCGATCCCCGCAGAGTACACACATTTTTGTGTATGAACATGTCTGTTTGTATTGGTCTGGGTGTTTGTATGTATTATAAGCATGTATTTACAAAAGAAAAGTATTATATGTATATATTTGTAATTCCGCTGTTGATTCTGATATCCGTAACATAGGTGCGGAAGCTACCTATTTTGGAGTCAGATCAATGTATGTGATGTTTTGAATATTTATTTATGTATTTATTACCTACCTTGCTACACCCTTACAGGGTGCATGTTACAGACCTATAACTTTCTAGTCATATACCTCCTTATTCTAAATCGCAATCTAAGGTTAGCACCGTACTAAATTTCGTGTCATCCAGTTCGAGCACACAATGTTAAAAAGGGCTCGCACGATTTTTTTAATAATAATAATTAAAATACATCTTTATTTGTTCTCTCACATAGTTGGTTGGTACATACAAAATAAAGCTTAGTCTAGTGTTACTAAAACTATGTAAGACACTGGTATCTGTACTAGGAGACCTGTATGACAGATTACCAGCCTCTCCTACTCCGGACCGGTGTAAATGAATAAGCTTATCATATCTATGCAGCTATACTATATGTTCGAACGTAAGTGTGAGTATATGAAATAAGATAAGTGTGTGTGTGTGTGTGTGTGTGTGTGTGTGTGTGTGTGTGCGCGCACGTGCGTGCGTGTGTGGGTGGGTGTGCGCGTGTGTGTGTGTGAATATAAGTATAAGTATTTTGTTCCTTGTTTATCCTTAGTCCGCGATTTGTAATAAAGGGCACAAAGCTGAATATACTGTGTAAGTTTTAAGACTGCAATAGGCCATTTTCATCTATCAACAATAAATTATGAAATTATATTACTTGTATAGTTTTCATCACGGGAAATGCAAATATAACGTTATTTTCCCATGAAATCCTAAGATAAATTTTATTTTTCAAAATCAAAATTGAGGTTTTAGTATCTGTATGTCACGTGATTTCAAACGCCGACCGCCATGATGTGACGTCATTATACTAAAACATCTTTTTGACATCTTTGTTTACTTACCTACAACGTTCATCGAAATTAAACTTTAGCATTTTGACATTTCTCAATTTTAGTTCAATGCCCTTTGATTTAGTTATAGTGACGTCATGCGCCGTCACCATCATGGCGGTCGGTGTTTTAGCGCGTATATTTTACGTCAAATTTTTGATATTTTTTTTATAACATTTAGCAGGCATATTTTGCAGAAATAAAAATAATGCTTGATTATCTGATATATATGAGCATTATAAAAAATATTTGAAAAAATAGGAGAATTCCCTATTGTGACATGTATGCAATTCAATAAATAAAAATATAAGTAGTCTATATTACTATCCATCCTTTCAACTATTTCCACATTAAAAATCATGTTAATTTGTCGTTTTGTTTTGCCGAGAAAATCGGTCAAACAGACAAACACACACACTTTCACACATATAATATTAGTATGAATAACACTAGCGCCTGTTCGCAACTTTGTAAGCGTGGAGTTTGGTAACTCCTATGATATCACCCCCTTAGGGGTGGAGTTTCATAAAATCCGGTCTTAGCAAATGTCTACATCTTATAAGAAAACTGCCTGCCAAAGTGTCAACTCTGAGATTTTGTGATTAATCAGTGATACGCCAGCCCTAGTTACGAATTTTGATATCCATATTATTTTATTATTACTTAGGTTCATTATAATACAATAATATAAACAAATGATTATTGGTATATAATTAATTATTATCGCACATTTTATGTCACTATAAATGATCAGTCCATTAAAGCATCTTTATGACCACCGCAAATAATTCTTCCTTATAGGGTAATTTGATGGTTCCCTGAGGTCGACTTCCTTAAGTTAAGGTAACAAATCTTTTTAGTACCTACTTAACTACCTTCATTTAATTTTATTTAAGCGCACAATGTTTCCCGTGTCATAGGACAATATTATGAAATTATTGGTTGAAATATTTAGTTATGTTTATAAACCGAAAATATCTTCTGTTTGTAACCTGGTTGAGATGGTGATCCATACGCATACACATACTCTCCCTCTCTCACACACACACACATAAGTGCACGCTCACACACATACAAACACATGCGTACACAAACACACACGCACCTTTACACACGCGCACACAAACACACACGCACCCACACACGCACATACACACACACGCACGCGCGCACACAAACGGACACGCACCCACACACGCACATACACACATACGCACGCGCGCACACAAACACACACGCACCAACACACACACGGAAACATACATACTTATTCGCTGTTTGTTTGTTGTTTTTTTTTAAGGAACAGTTGCTTCCTCTGATACAGGTGCTTATTCTGTACCTACTCGAGGATGTCAACTCCTAAAATGTAATGGTTATTGTCGAAACGAATAAACATTTTTTTTATTAATAATTTATTAATTAATAATTATAATAAAAATACAATGTTTAATTGTGTGCGACGTTATCTGCAACAAGCCAAAAGTTACTAATTATATATGTAGAAAAAAGTCCTCTATTATTGTCCTCTATAGTCTAGTCTATTTGACTTCTAGTGAAATACTTGGTCGACGTCTGTCTAGTTACTTAGGGTGCATAATATTTGTGGAGGTAATAGTCGTTAATTTAAAATTTATCGGCGGAACATGAATTTGTACAGCAGACCATTCTCAAATACCTCTAGTCGACCTGATGAAATGTAATTTATATTTTTACTATTGTATTGTTAGCCCGATCTCAAGATCGCTCTCACGCTCGATATCATCGCATAGAAAGAATCGCGTAATCGCTCGTTTCCCAATCGGATCGAAAACGATTGACGTCCAAAATTGCAGGTATAAAACAATAAGATTGTTTAGGCAGTATATTTACTAACGTCGCCAATTTTGATGAATTGAATAATTCTCAATTGCAGAAATAAAGGTGTAATGTCTTTTTAGCTCTAATCAAAAAGAACTGTTCTTAGTTTTTCTTAATTTTTTTAGGTGGTAATCAAATAATTCTTTATTTGCATAGGCTTACAAATTGTCATACATTTCAATGATTTAAGACTATTTATAAGTACTTATAATTTAGATGTTAATACATATATATCATCATCATCATCAGCAACCCACATTCGTCCACTGCTGGACATAGGTCTCCCCTAATGCACGCCACTGCTCCAGATTTTCGGCCACTCTCATCCAGCCCACACCAGCCAGCCTTCGAATGTCATCATCCCATCTTGTCGCAGGGCGTCCTACACTACGCTTACCGAGTCGCGGTCTCCACTCAAGTACATATATATGTTGATACATAAAATATACTAAAAAGTAAATAAACATAATGCGATTCTACCACCGGCTCGGAAAGTTGTTTCTGGTCGAGAAGATCCGGCAAGAAACTCGCCAGTTACTCTTTTCTAATGAGCAGACGGATCACCTGATGGTAAGCGATTGCCGCCGCCCTTGAACACCCGCGACACCAGTGGAGTCACAAGTGCGCTGCCAACTTTTACCTTTCTACTGGATTAGGCTTCCGGTGCCCATACTCACGCAGTGAAACACAGTATAGTGTTGCCGGTTTTCTTTGAAGCCTTGGTATCACTCCGCTCGAGCCGACCCATTCATGCCGAAGCGTGGCTCTACCAAGGTCAAAATAAGGTGTCTTGTCTAGCTCTAATTAAAATCTTCTTGTCCGTGACATAGTAGATAAATTGCTGGAGAGTCGCATACGTTGGTACGGTTATGTCCTGCGACAACCTGACACCTACGTGGAAAACAAATATCTGGGTATTCCACCACCGCGAGGCCCGGCAGTAGGAGTAGACCTAAAAAGGTGTGGGTAGACATCGTAAAGTATGACATGTATGCCAATAAATTGACCACAATTAATGCACAAAACCGCGCGAAGTGGAGGAGTAGAAGCAGAAAAACGGACCCCGGGCTTCGGAGCGACGGCTTGGGACGCAAACGGGACTAAACACTTAGGTAATGATGACGATTAATTTTAATACGCGTTTCTGAAACTGTAAAGTATCAGCCTATAAACTGTCCCACTGCAGGGCAAAGGCCTCCATCATAGAAGTCAAGTCATCGCTACTACTATGATGGGATTAGGCTTAATCACCACGCTTCATCGTCAGCCCATTTAAGTCCCCACTGCTGGGGCACGGGCCTCCCTCAATCCCATGAGGGGTAATTGCCATACTCACCACGCTTGGCAGACGGGTTGGCGAGGGTTTTGATATAAATGCAGAGTTTTCCTTCTCTGGGTGCTGATGATCATGCCAGCAGCTTTACCTTAGTCGCTTTTTACGACACCTCGGTAAGAGTGTCACCACGCTTTCCAAATGCGGATTGGTGATCACAAACCCGAGCTATGTTCGAAAAAATCGAAACATAGTTTTCGCTCGATCTGGGATTGAACCAGGACCCCGAGATCACGGCCTGGTACTTAAACCACTAGACCAACAGGGCGTTAAACTGTGAGTTCTTCTGAAACTGTGAATATCTTAAATTCATCGCGATGAGGATATATTTATTGAACAAAAGAACAAAAACACAAGAAAATTAAGACTATAACTGAGAAATAAAAATAAACTGAAAGTAAATAAAAAGGAAAGTTAAAACAAAGTAGGTCCCCGTGGTAATGTCCCCAAAATACTGGCAGCATTACCCCGCTGGATCGCGATGGAAATTCGCCTATGGCTCTCCCGTGACTTCGACTAGACGCTTAGCTAAGTCACGGAAGAAAGAGAGAGCGTCGGAACCCCACGGGCCCAGGGTTTCAACACCGACAGCTACAAAGTGGTAGGCACCAGATAGATGCCTATACTTTGTAGCTTTCAGTCTCTCTGCCGCGTCAGCAGCTCCGGCACACCGATGAGTAAAATTCAAATAGCGACGCTTGTGGACGTTTTACCCACCGTAGGCTATAATTACCAGCTAGAATGTTCACAACCTTCACATTTGCTGATTATTTATGTTTTTGTAGCAAATATTTTGGATAATCATTAGTTACCTGCGGTTATTGTGAGCGAGCGAGTGGTATTTGTTCAATGGTGTTAATTTGTTAGGCAATATTTTAATTTCCTGGATTAAATTGCTGTTTTGATTGTTTAAATGTAATTGGAATTAAGCATAAAGTTCATGTCCAGCTAAATTTCCGTCGCTATTTTGCGGGGTAGTGCCAGTTTATTTGGGTTTCTGCCAAAGAGGTCTAATTTTAGATTACATAGACTATTAATCATAGACATAGCACCATAACCAGACTGATCCATGTCATTTAAATTTTATTGTGATTTCATAAACAAACATTCTATCCACGTTTTTTTTATACGACTGCTCCAAAAAAGGAGTATGTAATACATATTTTTATAGCAATATTTCGCAATTTATTCTTAAGTAAATAACACACTTAAAAATTTCATCTCGTGTTCAGGCGGGACTCGAACCCACACCTTCCACAATCCGGGTGTTTTTAAGTGTGTTATTTACTTAAGAATAAATTGCAAAAGATTGCTATAAAAAATATCTACTATTGATTTAGCAGTCTCATCTTAACTGGTGGTCAAATATTTGTAATAATATTTCCACTGGATATTGTACATATACCTACAATATTGATGAGACTATCGACAGCTCATGTCGAATCAAGCACTTACAAATTTTGTCGGCCTAATAACGCGTTCAGTGGTCTAATTGGTAGGACATTCACCCGGATTGTGGAAGGTGTGGGTTCGAGTCCCGCCTGAACACGAGATGAAATTTTTAAGTGTGTTATTTACCTAATAATGTAATGTGTTTTTGATTTACGTATAATTTTTCGAATGTCATCGGAATTTCGTTACCATGTTAATTTCGTATACAAACAAGTCCGAGATATGTTTATTGTCACTTTGCAAATCGACTTTTGTAATATTTATTTATTTATAAAAAATATTTACTTGAACTTTAATTACCTACATTAAATTAAACAATATCTAAATTAAGCATAGTTACTTTAACCATCATACAGGATGTATTTGTGAACATTTACATCCCTTTAACCACGTGTTCTGCTAACCATTATGAACAACATTTGTTCTATCACTTTTGGAAATTCACATGAAAAAAAATTCAACTTTTCATACAAAGTCGATCACGTGACTTAGTCATTTTGTATGAGGAGTCGAAAATTTTTTCGATAAATTTCGAAAAGTTGTTGAAGAAATTTTGTTCGGAAAGGTTGGTAGAACACCTGGTTAAAAGATTGGTAGAACACTCGGTTAAGAACTAGAGCGGCAGATTTAGAGGCGGCTTTTTCCTTAAAAAGTGTAGTTATGAAAAAACGAGCCTCAAAACACGCTTCGGCATGAATGGGCCATCTCGACAGGAGTAATACCACGTCCTCACAGAAAACCGGCGTGAAGCAGTGCATGCGCTGTGTTTCGCTGCGTGTGTGAGGGTACCGGAGGCCCAATCCAGGAGAAGGGTGGTTAAAAGCTAAGCAGTGCACTTGTGACACCACTGGTGTTGCAGGTGTCCATGGGCAGCGGTAATTGCTTACCATCAGGTGATCCGTCGGCTCGTCTGCCACCTATATAATAAAAAAAAATACAACCCTATTGACTCATTGAACTCTTATTACTATCAGTTATAACTGACTGCATTGACTATTTTATTTCTCAGAACGCTAGATTCTCTAAAATTACATATATTGACAAAATGAATGGCAAAGATATAATCTAACTATCCATTCATACAAAAAAGACGAAATCTAGAATGTGAAAATGTGTAATACTTGTCTATTGTTTAATACTAAGAATTGTGCCAGACATTTTTGAAACCTAGCTTGTTCACAAACTTTAAATAAATTGAAAATTTAAAAAACCCCCGACACAACTAAAGCTCTTTCATTTCATACCTATATTGAGGCAGTTAGAACAACAAATAGGTTATTCGTCATTTTCTGACGGCGGCCATGTTGGACTGGAAATTTTTGACAATTAATATATTCTGCTACTCAAGCCCTTTTATATGATAGGTACCATATTGTGGGAGTTGTGTTAAAACATAAAATCCAAATCTTTGTGACGGCGGCCATCTTGGATCGATTTTTATCCAACATAGCTACACACATACACACACACACACACACACACACACACACACACACACACACACACACACACACACACACACACACACACACACACACACACACACACACACACACACACACACACACACACACACACACATACACTGACTCAGACACGTCAAACTTATAACAACCCGTCGTTTTTGCGTTGTCGGGGGTAAAAGAAGATACTACGTATAGCTTGTTTAACGAATAATAAAAAATTGCAAGCAATTCATCTGATTTTTCCTTTTATTTCAGATCACTTCATGATTTCTTCAAACGAAGCGTGAAAAAGCATCCCGCGGCCAGTAAGGCAATACCAAAGGAAGCGATGCCTTGACATCGCGTCCGTTGTAATTGCAACGTGGGCTCTCTTGTTTACCATCTGGCTGGGAAGAACCAATATACCTACTACGTTATTAAATAAAAAAAAGAGAATAATTGCTGCCAGTCCTTCATCACCATTAAATAGCGATATGCAGGCCTTCCGTTTCGCGAAGGAACTCCGCCTTGTTCTAAGCGATATATACAACGCTAAATATATCTACCGATACCCTACGTTTTAAAAAAAAATGCGTGTTCTCTAGCTTAAGATTTAACAAGACAATACCTTATTTGTCCGAAGAAGCCTCAGCTGATATCCGTGGGCGTGGGATCTCTGTAATGGTTGCTTAATGCTTTGTTTCGGTAAAAAATGGCACGGCTAATAGGCCAAACATTCGCTGATTGATTGTTAAGCCAAATGGGTAATAGTTTAACAGCCAAATGTCATCAGTTAGTGTTGTACAATATGTAGACATATAATAAGTCTGTGTCAGTTTAAGTAAAGGTTAAGGAAATAATATGCAACATAAACGGATGTATCTTTCGATTGCGCTGACTTCAGTGGCGTAGCGTGGGTGTATTACGTACTTTTTTCAATCCGTCCGTATTAAAAGTGGTCCCAATATTGTATTATTTCTTGTGAAATTTCGCCACCCCCTATAAAGTTACGCACTACGCTACGCTACTGGCTGACTTTACGCGTTCTTGATAAACGGACAACAAAGTCTGGGTCATGTGGCCGACGAGTAGACGGATCACCTGATTGTAAGCGATTGCCACCGCCCACTAATGGAGTCACAAAGATGTTGCTAACCTGACACTCCCTTTCGCGTCTAAATGGGCCACCAACACCCTCACTGTGTGCTTTTCTGCGAGCTCGTGATATCACTCCAGTCGAGCCGGTTCATTCATGCCAAAGCGTGGCTCACCCACTAGAAGTTATCTTAAGCGCTCTAAAAATTAGTTTTATAGGTAAACAATGGTTGTTTCGCAGTTCTCGGCTTTTGTTTTAGGCTCTCACGGAAGACTCGCGGCATACTTACCTAGATTTATTAGTTACGTTGGAGGGCAATAAATAAACTCGAACACATGTTAATTTATCTAAATTTATGTTCAGCCACTCCTAACACGGTAAATGGGGTGTGTCAATTCATAATAAGAGGTAAGCTAGCGCGTAATTTGCAGATTAATGTGGCTAAGTAAAAATTTAGAGAGGTATTTCGACCGTAAGTCATAACAACGGATGTTCAGAAAGATTACGTTTTCAACTTCCTGATGACCGGACATATACACCGAAACCAGTAGAATACGGGCCCACCGTAAACTTACTTACTTTAGATTGAAAAGTCAAAAGACATTAATTTAGTATGTAGTTTTGTAGCATACACATAACTATGTACACACGGCGTCACGTCGAGTTACCCTTGTTGACCATTGGACCGTCCCTATGTCTAGGGCCCAAGTGCTATTTTTCTACTGCAGGGGTGTAACTTGATCTGACGTTGACTGTCCAAAGCACCCGTTTTGTAAGTCCGTCTCAAAATTTTCCTTATGATCACAACCGAATATATTATTTTAAGTAGAATGTGGTAAATATATTCCTTAATTATATGCTATGGCTATCATAAATAAAGAGTTTCCATAAACCCGCTAGCCTTGAACTCGGTTACCAAATAGTTGCATAACGGAAAGATGGTAATGTATTATAGCTGCTGCGCCTACTGACCTATTGATTACAGAAGTGATACCGCTTGGACAGTATTTGCTTTTTTCTATGTTGCCACCCATGTATTGGTTAAGTAGCTAAACATACGTTTTACGTACATAGTAAGGACAGACTGCCTCGGTGGCGCAGTGGTTAGTGGGTCGCACTTCAAAGCAACGGCTGCGCAAGAGGTCCGGGTTCGATCCCCGGGCGTCGGGCCAAAAATTTGTACCTAAGTTTTCGGTAGGAAATTCTTAGTGGCAGCCCGGAGTCTGGAAGTAGGTCTTGTACCCCCGTGCCTCGTTAAGCACGTTAAGCTGTTGGTCCTGCGCCCGATCCCTCTCCGATCGTGTCACAGTAAGTATAGTGGCCCATCAGAATAGAGAGTGCACTTGTGTTTGCACACACACTTGAGCACTATAATATATCCTGAAAGGGAACTTGCTTCGCCGACCTACCCGGAAGGTAGCGCTGCTGGTCGCCGGCCAACTTGTTCAGGATAGCCAAAAGGATAATTAAACAAACTCGCGTATGTCTATGAAAGTTTTTTTTTAATCAGCCTATAAACTGTCCCACTGCAGGGCAAAGGCCTCCATCACAGAAATCAAGTTATCGCTACTATGACGGGATTAGGCTTAATCACCACGCTTGCCAAATGCGGATTGGTGATCACAAACCCGAGCTATGTCCGAAATTCGAAACACTTTCAATCGAACCCAGGACCCTGAGATCACGGCCCGGTACTTGAACCGCTAGACCAACAGGGCGTTATAAAAGTTTTTATAAATAAATAAATAAGTCGTTACGAGTATGTTGCTGTCGATCGTAGAATTTATCGTTCCATGATCTGACATTACCAATTTGTAGATTTATGAATTTAATACATATAACCTTTGAACTGAATAGCCTTAAGGCAGTTTTACAGTCACGGTTTTATTAATCATCATCCGCCCATTTAAGTCCCCACTGCTGGGGCACGGGCCTCCCTCAACCACATGAGGGGTAATTGCCATACTCACCACGCTTGGCAGACGGGTTGGCGAGGGTTTTGATATAAATGCAGAGTTTTCCTTCTCTGGGTGCTGATGATCATGCCAGCAGCTTTACCTTAGTCGCCTTTTACGACACCTCGGTACGAGTGAGGGTGGCCTATTCTACTCTACCGGGGACCACACCGCAAATGATGGTATGAAGTTAAATCTATGTGTGCATTCAGGAGTGACAGTCAAGCGTGTATCTAAAACCGCCCTTATAATATGCATATCATTCAGCAGCAGACATCCTCGGAAGTTTATGGTACGTTTTTACAACTGGGACTATATGACCATACTATCAATTAGCAGACACAATCTCTCTCGACTTAGCGTATAATTCCCGGTTGCGGCCAAAACTGTTGCTCTAGAACCCGGGGTACCTACGTACGGCAGACGAGCAGACAGATCACCGGATGGTAAGCGATTGCCGCCGCCCGTGGACACCCGCGACACCTGTGGAGACACAAGAGCGTTCCCAACCCTTAAACCTGCCTTTTACCCGGATTGGGCCTCCGGTACTCTCACTCAAGCAGCGAAACACAGCACAGTGCTGCTTTAGGCCGGTTTTCTGTGAGGCCGTTTAGACCATGATTCAGAATTTGGGGACTCTGGTAATTACAATGAAGCAACTGCCGTCTGACCTTCGCAACAATGTAACAGGGGAATCAGACCAACAGAATCACACATTTCAATAACTTTCCGAAACGTGCAGGTTTCCTCACGATGTTTTCCCAGCAGACCGTGGGAGAGCCACGCTTCAGCATGAATGGCTTGACCAGAGTGACGAACCACGGCCTCACAGAAAATCGGCGTGAAGCAGCACCAGCTGTGTTTCGCTGCGTGAGTGAAGGAACCAGAGGCCCAATCCGGGTGAAAGGGGTTGAAAGTTGGCATCGCACTTGTTACTCTACTGGTGTCGCGGGTGTCCATGGGCGGCAATCGCTTACCACCAGGTGACCCGTTTGCTCGTCTGCCACCTATCACATTAAAAAAAAATCATTCTACTATGGTGTAATGGACACAACCTCTTATATAGATGTTTAAATTTTAAAAAGTGCCAATAATATCGCTTTTACAAAGACGTTTCCCGAATTATTGTGTTATTTCATATATAAAAAAACGAATTTATTAGACACACATATTCAAATGACAAAGAATACCGGATGTAACCTACAAACCTCCATCCGAGTGCGCTTATCTTCAAAGACAGCTATAATTGGCCATAGAATCGCACCCTATAGTCACAGTGAACTTCTAACATCACGCGCCATACACAGTGACCCGTCCCCGTAATCACTAGTGACGTGCCCACTCGAGACTTGCAAACTCGAGTTGCTAACTCGAGTTTAACTTAAGTTCCTTCTAAGCTTAATTTTATCTGAGTTGGATTTTCAAAACTATCTCAAACAAATGACTTAATTACTCACAGATTTCTAAACAGAGAGAAAAAGAACATTTTTGAGGTTTGGCGTTACGGTTTCAAATGATTAAAGAAAACAAATGGAGTATGCTTACTTAACTAGCAAAACAAAATATTTTGATATTTTTAGAATTTTAACAAATTTTTAGCTCAAAACTGCACGTCATATATTTTTTGACTCTTGAAATGATAATAAAATCTGCTTTGATGGAAGACTTAATCTTAAATTTAAATAAAAAATAATACTGCCCTAGCTCACCTAAAATTAATTTAGGTCTGGTCTGAGAAAGAAAACGGAATCTCCAAAGCTAACTTGGAAACCTACCAACTAATATTATGTGAATATGAACTCGGAATCACTCGAGTCGTGTTTATCGCATCTCTAAAATGCGCCGCTCGTGATGTGACGCAAGCCCGCGTAACATCTTCGCTTTCATTGGCCGACCTCTGACATTCCAAGACTTGTGCACAGTGGAGCGAAGGCAGTAAAGTAGCCAATAACCAGCACCCACGCAGGTACAGCACTTGATCGCAAACATGGTGGTCGTGCAGTAATAGTTTTAATAAAATGGTGAAAATTTTCATTTTTTATTTCAGTTTATTCCTATAAATACGGTTTATTAGTATTTCATTTCGTTTTTAATATAGTACAATAGTGTTAATACTTACACACGTGCTTATTGTAATCATGGTGGTCATAAATCACTTGTTTATATCTAAAATAGCGAAAGATTTTAAAAACGAATTCCTAAAATGAATAATTCAAATTCAAATTTCATTTATTTGCAGTAAACATTTTATAGTTCTTATCTTAAGTATTGCTCATACATGTTTAATCGATCTATCGATAAACAAATATTTTAGTGTTGTCAATTGTTTTCAAAAACTCAAAATAATTATTTAAAACGATTCATCTAACGATACCCACATGATAGAGTAAGTAAGTGATAAAAACAAATAATGACCCCACTGTAGGTGTACATGGGAGCTACATTTAAAAAAATATACTATTTATGTAGCTATCTAAATCTTCAGATTTTCCAGAGCGGATTTTCGATATAAAAAAATATGGCGGATGTCGCATGAAAACCATACAAAGAACACTTTGTTTTTGCGATATATGTCGTATGATGACAAAATATCACGTCACGAGAATTGGGACCCAAGAAGCTTCAATCAGAAAAAAATATTCCTTACTGTTCCTATTTTAAATGTGGGAACGTCTTTTTTTTAAGTGATTTACGCGACAGTAAACTAGACTCTTTTCTAGTCAATAGGATTTTTATAATGGCTAGACTGGACGATTTATGTCCCAGGTCGTTATTACCTAAAAATGTTGCATGGGTTTGTAAGTAAAAATATTATGGCGAAGATTTGCGACCTAAATGTTGGGATAATTGTTCTGTGTGACAAATGGAGGCGGAGGAATAGTTTGTAACGTTGCAAATTATAGTCTATGGTCATAAAACTATTGAGTAATTTGTAATAGCTAAAGACACAATACCGAGCCCGTGTCATGTGAAGAGAAATATTTTCATATTTGCAATTTGTAAAACTATTAAACATTACAAAAGAAAGTAATAATGATATTTTTTGCTTCAGCAAGATTTATATGTATATTGAGTACTTACATTCCCTAATTTTGAATGAGACAACAGGTTTGCCAAAGAATAACTGACGGACTATTTGACCATGCCTCAAGAGAGTTGATAAATCTGAGATTGCGTTTGTTATCTGACCTCCGTTAGGGGTAGGCAGAGGAATTAGTACAAGTGTAATATACATATATAGTTACACGTTTAGAATTATTATCTAACAATTACAGGTATTGTTTGAGAATTTATCTGAAACAACAATTGTAGGTATCGTTTGAGAATTTATCTGAACGTTTGCGGAATCTGTCATGATAATTGTTAATTTCACAGAAGCCTGTTATTTAATTTACTAAGGTGACGGGTAGGGTACTCTAGCAACTCTAATCGATTTTAATTTTTAGCTACTAAACCGGATCTATTTTAAACCATTTCGGGGTTACAACCTCTCGGCAAACACTTATACTATTTATTAAATATTTAAATCTAATGGCGTCGCTAGTGTGCCCTACCCGTCGCCTTAATAGCTCAGTCGTTTAGTTACTTCCATGCTCATTTCAATTTTCAATAAAGATGAGAACTTAGATTAAAAGTTCAAATACATGTAAATTGCCGTAAGAAAATATGATTGATGATGAATGAAAAATTACATAATAGCTGCGTTTGTAATAAAGATTATTACTATTAGATATGTTCACTAAAATGATGATAATTTGTGCTTAAGTGTAATTAAAAGATACTTTACATAAGTTGTTCTGATATCATGATTTACAATCTTTCTTACGTTGAGTGAACTTAAGGCTTGTTCTTACTGCGGCAATGACAAGGAAGACTATTAAAGTAGCGAATTATTTTACGTAAATACGACCACTTACAAGTAACTATAGTAAATCTATCATACTTCCTCAATCGATATTGAACCAATTGTATTTGCCATTAAGGTTTGAATCGGATAAAGTCTCAGTTTAATGGTTAAAGGACTTACTGTTTTTGGTCCAAGTGCCAAAAGTATTTTCCTGTGTTATGCAGAACTTGTCCCCCTGAGTATTTGTTACTATGGCACCAAAGCTGTAGGATCAATATCCTTGTTTTTATTACAGTTCAAAATTCAACATTTTTATACATTTTCAATGAATTGACTAACATTTTTTTTTGTTATCTTGAAATTTGAATATCAGGGGGACATGTCGTAACAGAATATAGTAACATTTGTTTTTGGCCGACACTTTCATATTTGGCCTGAACTAAAAAAAAATAATAGAAGTCCGAGGATTTCCTTTCCAGGAGGTTAAACCTGGCAATGTATTTTGAACTTTGTGCAGTTGAGATTAATTTAAATGTTAATCAATGTCAATTATGACGTTCAATTTAGTATTTAGGGGTTTAATTGACCCCAGAAATATGCTAATTCCCAAAAAAATAAGAAATTGTAAGATTTAAATTTTTTCTTGCTCTATACAAGATTTTATCGGATGTGAAAATCTTCCAATATTTTATGAAATGGACATGTTGACATGGTAATAAAAATGCCTAATTTAAAATCAAACATTTACGACTTTGATTTACATTTAAAATATGAATATAACCATGGATAAATTATATAATTAATCCTCCGAGCTGAACGTTTGCATGATAATTTGCTGGTGGCTCAGTTTATTTGCTGCCCAGTGCACTTTACATAAGAATAAATTGCAAAAAATTGCTATAAAAATATCAACTACTTACCAATAGTGTGTATGAATATTGCTCTTTCTTAATATCTAATCGAATCTCTTATTCAGGTAATAATTCTTCATAATTTCAAGCATTATTGTTGAATGCTCAAACAAACATGGTTTAATTAAAATTTTAACCTTTTCTCCAAGCACGGGTATTTAAAATTTCGTCATCTAAAGAAAATACAAATGTCAAACTCCACGTTTTTGAAATTACCAAGCGTATACGCTTTTGGAAAGGCGTTACGAAAAATGTTATTGTATGATTCCATGTGTTTGGTTGCGTAATGGTTATTCTAGGTAATCGTTTTCGAAGTTCACGACCTCTCTGTGTCTCTAAGCACCAGTATGCGTGAGGACGTTGCGAAATGATGTATTAACACATCTTCCTAGAGGAAGTGTTATTATCACCGATAGTGTTATTAAAGGTTCCAATGATTACACTTATTGTACACATAATGCCTTCTATATCATTGCTCATTTCCTCATTACAAAACTTTTCGCCCATAGCAACGATGGTGTTTCCAAACAGATACGACCTGGTGATCTTCAAGAAAGAAGCTTATTAGCCCTTGAGAGCCGGCAAAGCATCGGCATTCCTCATGTGATGCTGATATCCATGTGCGGTGGCAATCACTTACTATCAAGCCCTCTGCTCGTTTGTCCGCAATAATGTACAAAAAATATTGACTACGACTTTCGATTTTACTCTAATACCTACACCATTCAATGTTCAAAAGATTTTTTATAAGGTTTATTACAGTAATTTTGCGAAGTATTAACATACATAATTTTGCATATTTAAGTGGAGATGCCAATCAATCACAGCCGTTTTAAGACTTGACCTATTTTTTGAGGAAAATATTGCGATGGTCATCCAAAACTTGGGGCTTACTCATTTAATGACTTGGCTCATACAGTTTTTTCTTAGAATATTTTGTCTAGATTTATGCTTGACCACATTCAAGGCAAGTTGGATGTCGTTTTGTGGCATCATCTCCTTTTTATGAACATTATTAATGGCATGCGGTTACAGCTTTTTTTTAATTTCTTTCTCGCGGTTTTTACATCAATAGTACCTTACTTTTAATAAAAATTAAGTAGCATTTATGTCGAAATTGAGATGGGTTTTATATTTAAATGCAGTGTAGTTAAACATGACAAATGTTATTCTGCAATTTTCACAGAAAAGTGGCAAATAATGAATATCACATTTAGTGTAACATTACCTATAAATGTCGAGATTTCCACCAAATGTTCTTCAGTTCATGGTCGATTTAGCAATGTATGAAATATGTAAATGCAATTTTATTTACTCGTCTGTACTCATGTTACCACTAATGCGTTTTAAATTAATAACATTACTTGAATGATCTGCTAACTGAGGCAAAAAATTGCCCTGAAGCATTTTTATATGAATGAAACATATAGGACCAAATACGGCTCCTTGACGCACATCTTTTTAAGAACAATACAATTTTAAATGAATTTAATAATTATGTGAAGAAGGACGATAGTAATAGGGTTTGAATACACTTTGTTAAGATAACAATGAGAATTTAAGATATTTGTTTTAAAGAGATCTTCAGATTTTATTGAAATCAGTGAGGCTTTTGACATTTTGAATAGTAGAATTTAATTAATGAGCAGACATCTTAAGGTTCTCTCCCAAGGTTCTATGTATGTAATTTTTAATTAAAATAATAATTAATATAAACAACACATTAGGATACTTTTGGAAACTGGAACACGGTATCAAAAAAACTGGTGGTATACCACCAGTTTTGTTTATCTCCTTTTCCCTGTGAATCAATGATTACACAATAGTAATTAAATTCACGTGTGCCCAATTATGTGCATTCTCCGTTGGTTATGAATTATTCAGAACCGATAGCTTACTTTATGAATATTCATTAGCAATATGCTGAATGAACAAAGTAGAATGTGACTAGGAAGATGGAGCCTATTTGATGTTCATCTTATCTCAAACTAATATCTGATCATAAAACACTAGAAGCCGTTTCAATATCAATTTATTATTTTGACTGTACATCATGATTGTAATGTTTATTGGTTACTGCTGAAGTCTAGAACTTCAAACTATTCAAAGTTTATTTATGGCTAAAGATATATGCATTGAGATTTATATCGGTATGTGGTTTGATAGGGTTCAAAGTTGAATGGCATTATATAAAAGTGGGTAAACGTAAGCATAGTGCACACGAATGCATTATCAGTAAACACTTCTTTTCTAATTTATGCACAGACGAAAGGCTTTTAATTGTAGCAAGATTTAGTTACTTAGTCATACATTTACTTTTTAGTTTAAGATTTGGTTACCTAACAAATACCTAACAAACTGTTCACATTAATAAAAACGAACTTAGATCGTATATGAATAAATACTCCTCCTCATCTAAGCGTGTAAATCCCGGTTGCGTCCAAAGCTGTCGCTGTGGTGCCTGGGGTACGCTAGGACCATGATTCAGGATTTAGGGAGTCTGGTAATTACAATGAAGCGACTGCCGTCTAACCTTCGCAAACCTTTAAGGGGAACCAGACCAACTAAATCATGGTTACATGTTTCAGAAACTATCCGAAACGTGGAAGTTTCCTCACGATGTTTTCCCTCATGATGATGAGGTTCAGTTCGATGGAACTAATGGTAGAAATACGCACATAGATTTGAAAAATCTAGAGGTGTATGCTTGAATTCGAACCACGAAGCCCCTTGTGACAGGTGCGTTAAAAACCATTGAACTAACATCCCTTTTTAGAACATTCATTAAATTTGAAACACAAATATGAGAGACAATAATGATTTTTGGAATTCTACTTTCATGATTACTAACTTTATAATGGTTTTTAGCGATGGTAGAGCTCCTAAAAAAAGTACTCTGTCATTTCCAATAACATAAATATACTGAATTGAAAACACCACAGCTCTATTGCTCTAATCAATGAGCCAAAAAATAATGTTCGTTATATATTACTTACGTACCGGAGGTCGAAGAAATCAAAAGAATCAAGTATTACCTGAAACAAAAAATAAACAAATTAAGTTGATGTAACACAAAGAGATAAGGAAATAATCATACAAAAACCAGTTTTAAGAATAATGGATTTGGTAACTTATGAATGAAATTGTATTCACACTACGGTGACTGTGTCAACAAGTTAATACCTTGTCGCACTCACTCCTGTACTCACATTATCTTGGATGAGTCAATAGTGAGAGTGAATCAGGGTTGCTAGGAAATGGTTCTTATCCAAATTTGTTAATAATAGAATAGCCAACCAGTTTCTATAATTTTGGTAGGTTGATCTTTTCTTGCGTATACGTAACGCATATTATGATTTTGGCGTTATTTTAAAAGTGACAATCAAAATAATACATTTAAATGTGTTAGAATTACAATTTTCATGGTAAGCAGCCTTTTAATATTGACACGATATATATCTCAGTCCTTGGTACAGTTCTCATGTGGCACAATGTTGAGATACAATTTAGTTCACATTTTAAAGATTGTTTAGTCAAAATATCACGGTTAAATTCTTGAACGTTTTCAATAATAACTTAATTATATTTCATTAAATAAATTAGTGTGTCTTTTTATGGTTTTCTGAGGAAACCTACTACTACAGCTTACAGCGAAAAAAAAAATTAACGAACAAATATTCCCGTCTCTATCCCACGTGCTGTGTGTCACTTTTGTTCGAATTCAACAGATATTTTAGTTTGTAACAAGAATGTTTCAAGGTAGCCCCTCTTGTCATAATGATGGGACTTATCACACGGTGGTGTGTGTATGGATCTCTAACTCTAACTTTAAGCCCTGGCTGCTTATAAATATTTTTTTACAGCTCATACATTGACCTGATTCCGCACTTGTGTTACGAACATCAGACAGCAGAGTAATTAAAAAAAAACTTAAATATATACAAGGTGTACCTGTGACCATTTACATCCCCTTAACCACGTGTTCATGTTCTATCACTTTTAGAAATTTGCATGAAAAAAATTCAGCTTTTCGTGACGTGACTTGGTCATTTTGTATGGGGAGGAGTCAATATTTTCGATGAATTTCGAGAAGTTGTTGAACAAATGTTGTTCAGAATGGTTGGTAGAACACGTGGTTAAAGGGATGTTAATGTTCACAGACACTGAACAAACACAAGTGTTCACCACACAATTGTTTGTCTAGGGTGAGGATCGGACCCACAACCTTTAGTGTATGAGGCAGTGTCTCTACCAAATGCTCTATCCGGCTAGTCATATTAACGATTTCTTTTAGTACTTAAGCCAGTAGTAGTTAAGCCAATTTGACTGAAGAAGCAGTCCAAATAACTAACATGAAACCTCGGAAGGCCTATCATAGAATCTATCCATCATATTGCTAATTTATCAAATTATGGTTATGCCTCACGAGTAGCCTGTAGCTATGCTGACAGTAATCTAGTTAATGGATGTCTTATTTGACGTTTATGTTAAATTATTATTGGGCAGAGTTCGCAAAGTTCGAAGCAAAACTTACGACTTTCTTTTAAAGTCTTCATCTTCATTTTAAATAGTAGTATTTGACGACCCGTTTGGAATAGTGGTAGTGTTGGAAGGGTTGCGGGTTGGATACCCGCACAGTACAAACATTAATGTGCATGAACATGCCTGTTTGTATTGGTATACAATTGGTATGGTTGTATATTTACAAAAAAAAAGTATTATATGTATATATTTGCAATCCCACTGTTGATTCTGATATCCGTAACACAGGTGCAAGCACCTGATACCGACGGTAGCTCAAGAGCTACCTATCTCGGAGTCAGATCAATGTATGTGATGTTGTGAAATATTTATTTATTTATTTATGCTATAACAAGTGGTATACAACTTTTTGGTAGAAGTTAAACTCTTTAGAGAGGCAGCATGATTGAGATTCTAACAAAATACATGTAAATGTGTACCTACATTACACTTTACATTTAGAGCCATATTTCAATGTTTATTTATTTTCTTAGTACCTATTTGAAGTACCTACTTTTACTCGTATATTGAATACAAGGAATATTGAATACAATTGATATTTTTTATCATATCATATATTAGTGTTTAGATAAAAAAGTTACAAGCCATTTTTCTTCTTCCTAATGGAGGTATACGCAATCCTTCTACAAAAAACCTTCGTGATAATATACCTAGGCATAATAACTTTAATCACAAGAGATAATTATTATTTTTTTGAAGTATGAATATGTTTATTTAGTTACTCTTAAGTTCATAGTATTTCATGTGATTTTTTTCCATGGTGCTCTGATAAGGATGTGATTTCAACATACTTATAGGGATTGAACTAATCATGTTACGGTATTTCTATATCATGCAACCTTTTTTTTTTAATTTTGTTACATACCACAGACTCGAGGTCCGTGCCTTTGTTTGCTAGTAGGTAATACAATTTTAAAATGATGTTTGCTCCGCGTACCAAAAATCTTTTTCTTACTTAGATACGTATAATTGATTACTTGCTTACTGAAAAATACCGTCACTAGCATAAGTGCTAGTTTTTTTTACTTACTTTCAATAAATATTTTTAATCTCCTTACTTTATTTGTACTAAAAGTTATCTTCTTTATTATATTGCCGTAGCTACTTAAAAGTTTATAAATTTTAGCCTGGCGATCTGTAACACTGGTTTTAATAAATCTATTTCAGGCGCCAGCCTCTTACCCTCGGATCATATAAGTGACGTGCAATTAATGTACTTGTATTTTTGGTTTAAGACCCTATTGTAAAGAGGAAAATAAATAGGTATTTATTATTATTTATAAATTATAAGGTTATAAAGGTTTATTAATTATACTTAGCTCAATAATAATTCCAATCAATATTGTTGAATAGTACCAAGATTGGTGGTGATCATGTTCAGCTTAATATTTGAAAGATTTTTGTTACAAAAAGTCTTTAAATCTTGTTATCCTTGAAATGTTGATTTTATTGCTAATTAAAAGTAAAAAGATGAAGTGAAACACATAATGAAACTAGTTTTTACGCCCTATAAAACTAGTCACAGAAGCTTGCATTTATGAACATTATAACATAACTTACAGACCGCGGTACATAAGTTTTGCGGTGACCTTGGCGGTGGAAATAAATTTTAGTATAAAGTGAGATATTTTACAAGTAAGCAAACATCCCGAGCTACGCCGAGCGCTACACTGAAGTGCCGCGGTCTATTTAACCTGTGTTCCACAGTAAAAAAATATGATTTGATTGTATAGAAACTACGATATTCTTATAAAAATACATAATAATAATCTCTAACCGATTTCGGCTAAGGCGACCAATCTCGACGATCAGCCACTTACGCAGGATATAGTATAGTTCTTAATTGTGTGCGAAAACACAAGTGCAAACTCTTTTCCCTTACCCTCATAATCCGATGTAACACTAGTGTGACACGACCGGAGAGGGATCGGGCGCAGGAACAATGGCTTAACGTGCTTTCCGAGGCAAGTGCGTACAAGACCGTCAACTTCCAGAATCCGGGCTGACACTGAGAATTTCTTAACAGAAAAACTCAGGTACCAATTTTGGCCCGGGATTCGAACCCGGGACCCAAAGCGCAGCCGTCGCTTTAAAGTGCATCGCACCACCCACTGCGCCAACGAGACAGTCAGATATAATAATACAAGGAGATACCTACGTATAAAAGATAGACTTAAATACCTGCCTACCTAATTTTAACCATAGCAATGATGTTGCATCTTTTTACTCGGCGTCATTCATTTTATCAGTATCAATCAGTACACTAAGTACACTCACTAGCATATTAATCGGATACACTATGTTTTTTCTATTAACATTTGTTTACTTTCATAATGTAGTCGTACATATATGGAAAAATTAAACGCATATTATTTGAATTTTTAATTACGTAGAAAATGCAAAACGTTCTTTGTCATTTAATTCAAGAGTGTACACTGAGGCACGATTCGAACAATCTTTATCCGTGGATAAATCTATGGTATAACGTCAGATTTATATAGAATGATGACTGCGCTATTTAGATTTAGGTCGAATCAGCCCATTATTTTTTATGTGTTAGGTGGCAGAGGAGCAGACGGATCACCTGATGGTAAGCGATTGCCGCCGCCCATGGACACCTGCGACTCCAGTGGAGCCACAAGTGCGCTGCCGACATTTAGACCCTCCTTTCTTCCGGATTGGGCCTCCAGTACCCTCACTCACGCAGCGAAACACAGCACTGTGCTACTTCACGCCGGTTTTCTGTGAGGCAGGTGGTATCACTCCAGTCGACGCGGCCCATTCATGCCAAAGCGTGGCTCTCCCACGGTCATAATTTAGTATATTTTAGTAAGATTAGTTATATTCATCCGGAGTGGTCGAGTGGTTGTGGTTGTTTGGTTGCGTATTGAGCTCAACAGCTCAATACGCAACCAAACAATCAATAAATTAGAGGCTTAGATTCCGACAAAAACGATTATCCGAGATGTAGTTAGGTACTATTCAATTACTGCGTATAGCATACCGTCAGAACACTACAATTACTCTTTCAGTATTAAGTTGTTGTTCAAATAAAATTACCTGCTTCGTTGTGTTTCGATATAACAGTATCTTTATGTACATACGTTGAAGATAAGATACCCTCATGAGAAGTACTAGACTTGCTAAAATATGTCTTCATGAACTCTAGACACGAACTTAAATGTTGCATCGTAGGCGAAAAAATATTTTCATTCCGTGAATGCAGTTCTTTTTAATTATGAGCGATTTTTTAAATTACAAAGCTTACAGTTGGTGGAGTAATTTTTTTTTTTATTATCATGGAAAACATCACAGTGGCTGCTCGTCATCATCCTTTTACCTTGCTAGAGGGTTCTCTACCAGTTGTCCCGATTTTTTTTTCCTTTGACTACTGTCATATTCGAACGCCCTGTTAGTCTAGTGGGTTAAGTACCGGGAAATGATCTCGGGGTCCTGGGTACAATCCCCAGGTTGAGCAAAAATCATGTTGCGAATCTTTCAAATATGGCCCGGGTTTGTGATCACCAATCCGCATTTGGCAAGCGTAGTGATTAAGCCTAATCCCATCATAGTAGCGATGACTTGATATCTATGATGGAGGCCTTTGCCCTGCAGTGGGGCAGTTTATAGGCTAATACTTTACAGTCATATTTCATAAGTTAACAGCTACCTTTAACGGAAGTGTCATTGCTCATATAATGACTTTTTCTAGCTGAGCCACCGAAGACTAATGTCTTCGGTGGCTCAAATCTAGGAATTGTTATTTAACGTAAGTTTCTGTTTATTTGCTCGTAAGTGTAAACCCTAGAATATGTCAGTAAAGTACTAACTGGCCTGGATTCCCATCTACTCATCCACGGATGCACTGCCTTCATTAGCTGATCGCGATACCACGGCAAACAATGGTTATTACCTACTTTACAAACATGCGATTATGAACTGTCCTGAGTTGAGATAAGGATTTTGAACACTGTACAAACATCAATCTTGAGATGATAAAGCACCTGTGAATGTCTTGTGTGGTTGTTTAATAGAGATGTGTTAAGTTTGCTTCTTAAGGTGACGGGTAGGGCACACTAGCGACGGCAATCGATTTTAAATTTTAGCTACTAAACCGGATCTATTTTAAACAATTTCGGGGTTACAATCTCTCGGCAAACACTTATACTATTGTATTTGAGGTCAAAAATCATCATGTTCATACATTTTCAGTGAATTAACTAACAAAAACATTTTTGTTCTTTGCCAAATCTTGACATTTGATCATCAGGGGGACACGTCCTAAATACAGCAAAAGAAATATTTTGGCCAGCACTTTCATATTTGGACCAAAAGTATAATTATTTCTTTTGGCCGGCACTTTTATATTAGGACCAAAATTATTTGAAAGTAGCCGTGTGGTCCCCGGCAGAGTAGAAAAGGCCACCCTCACTCTTGCCGAGGTGTCGTAAAAGGCGACTAAGGTAAAGCTGCTGGTATGATCATCAGCACCCAGAGAAGGAAAACTCTGAATTTATATCAAAACCCCCGCCAACCCGTCTGCCAAGCGTGGTGAGTATGGCAATTACACCTCATGTGATTGAGGGAGGCCCGTGCCCCAGCAGTGGGAACTTAATTGGGCTGACGATGAATATATGAAAGTGCGAGGGTCACCTTTGCATTATTATCTCATTCACGTTTCTTCGAGCTACAAGTATCATCACATAATGTTTTGGCTAAATCAGAAAATATATGACTGTTACTTAATCAGTTGAAGATCACTAATTACATACATTACAAGATTGATGACCGTTAATTTAAAAATTAATCATTTAAATTAGTGAACGTAAACGTATTTTGTATTAAATAATCATGTTCTGAAAAATTCATGCTTTAATACAGTTTCTTAATGTATAAATAAATTATACTTAACGCCAAGTAACCACAGTTGCTCGTTTGCTACGTTTTTTATGTGTTAGGTGGCAGACGAGTAGACGGATTGCCGCCGCCAATGGACACCCGCGACACCAATGCAGCGTGCAAACGATTTTCATATTCAGCCAATAGTTTTTGGTTTTTTCGTTCCGTTTGCAATGCAGAATTTACCGGTTTTTGTAAAATTCATGGAAGGGTTAGCATGTCAATTTACCGTATTATATTGGCAACATTGAAATATAATGATTCAAAAATAAGGAAAATCGGCTTCATGGGACTTAGAAGGCGAATGTGGCTTACGTCGTATGCGACGCTAAGTCATACGAGTAAGTCAAAAATAGGTCTCCTGGTCGTATCTTTGTAGAAGTTATCATAAACCTTATCATCACACAAATACTTCTCTACATATTGCTGCGGTTACTTCAAAAAAATTATTCTCATCCCAAAATATAATGCGAATCCACGTTCGAAAGTAAACACGAATCTTCTCATAGTAGTAAAAGTTAACATTGTATTAGATAAAGTAGAAATCGAGAGTGGAAGTGGATCCTAGACTCAAACGGGCTGAACCAGTCGAGGTTCAAAGGTCAAGGAGGGTCTCATGCGCCGAGGTGCATCATGTATGTATCTAAGGATGCCACACATTTCTCTATCTGGTGGAGACTTTTGATAACAGCGGACGGACCTTCAAAAAAGTAGCTTATTGCTTTTAAAAATTCAGCGGTGCACTTGATTTATTAATGGGCCACGGGCCCGGGTATTGCTGAACATCAGGTGATCAGTCTGATCGTTTGCCCTCAATGTAATTAAAAACAGAAACTGATTCTGCGGTCTAATTGTTAACAGTATTGTCTCTAAAACATGGAGGCCGTGGGCTCAAATCCTAAAGAGATTATACCATTTTGAATATTGAAGTCTGATAGAAAAAATATTTCGTGCTTCAGATGGCGCGTGAGCCATCTGTCCCGTCACACTACGGCCCTAAGCTTCTAGGTAGGCCTACTCCATCGTAGGTTTCTTCTCAACTCAGGGTTCAGCACGAAGTCATAAACGAAAAATGGTTAAATAAATAATGTTTTATAGTGGATAAACAGACGACGAATAACTTTTTATTCGTCATCTGTTTTTCTCGCTCTTTAGATAAATGATCATGTGAAGAATAGAAATTAAATTAACTCATCTCAAAGATCATAAAGATATTATATTGTTATGATGAATACACGAGATTTAAGTTGACCTATTATTGTGTTAAATCAAGTAAAATATAAAAAATAATAAGTTTAGTGTGTTCTATGTGTTTTGTTTCTTTTGTTAGCCTGGAAAGTTCCAATGCTTTTTTAAATTCAATGGTACAAGTACAAGAAAGCGATTAGGACATGAACATTCCTGTTGTTAGGTCATAGCTGTTTTCTATGTATTTACAAAAGAAAGGTATTATAATGTATACATATATTTATTGGGATTCCGCAGTTGGTTCTGATATCCGTAACACAGGTGCTTGAGTTACCTATCTCGGAATCAGATCAATGTACAGTGGCGGACACATCAAGCTATACAAAACTGTCCAATTTCTTCATTCGATTATAAACCTTATTTGTTACACATTGAGTTCGAAATCGATGGAGGAATTTTGACAGTTTTGTATAGCTTGACCTGTCCGCCACTGTACGTGATGTTGTGAAATATTTATTTTATAATTTATTGTATTTATTTATTAGGCGATTTGCGAACATTTGTTCTGTTTAGTAATAATTGCAACTAATAATAACATTGTTACAATATTTTTGTAATAGGTTACAAAGTTAGCATTTGTTCAAATGTCCAATTTAAAGCACAAATGAAAATAATGTACTTTATAGAACACACAATTTCGTAAAACCCTTTTAGTCCTTTATGTATGCGTTTAATATTCATAGTACAAACAACCTATTGGCATGTAGATGATAGGCAAAGGCTAACCTTTGCCAGTTGTAAGTGCTAAAACTTACAACTTGCATGGCAAATGCACACATATTGCCATATCCATAAAATCTGAATTCGTTATGAGTTTCTACTGAAGAAGATCATAGTGCATAATCTTACTGCCTTAGAAATAAGGTTTATGTTCGTGTGACGAATTAATGGATAATGGGTATTGATAGGTAAACAAATTCTGACTTCAACAAAAGATTAAGGTCTGATGATTCTTGCTACAATAATGATGTGACTTGACTGCTTGAGTTAAATGTACGCATTTATATACCATCCTTTTTTTCCAAAACTTAAATTTTCTTTTAAGACAACGGTGGTCCTATTTTCATGTGACTTTTTTACGTCATCAAATTTAATTTAAATGGAGTATTATCTGGTGGAGTTAACTCATGTATTTTAGTTAAATGTATTATTGTAACAATCGTTGGTAGACACATCAATAAATAAATCAATTTTCATTATGTCCCTTTTCCTTAACCAAAAATAACATGCCTTTTAACTCAAATGATTTTTAATGCGCTTTTCGGCTGAATTGTAGCTTAGTCATGTACAAGTTTTTCACTCGAGTCACTTGAGTAAAATAGCATCACTATGCCATATTAATGAGTACAAACTCTTGTGCTTTTAGTATGGGTTCAGAATGTATGATGCATATCATAATTGCACGTTTAATATAGTATTTTATACGATTATGCTTATTATACCTCAAGTTAACTACAAAATGTAATATGAAATAGTAATATGTATGACATTTTACACAAAGTGATTACAAAATAATTTAAGCAACGAGAAGAGTTTATTGATTTATTTGTACCTACTTAATAAATATATACTAATAAATCATTTTTGGATAATTTACAATTTGGATGTATACTATATTTTTATTTGGAGGTTTGAATCCTGTTTCCTTATTCGTACTGCGAAACAGTGGAATCAGTTGCCTGAGGAGGTGTTCCCTAGAGGCTACAATTTGGGGGTTTTCAAAGCGCGAGTGAATAGGTATCTTCTAGGTAATCGTGCTAAATTTAAGACCATATTATTACTTACCATCAGGTGAAATATGGTCAAACGCTTACCTATCTAGAGTAAAAAAAAAATGACCATACAAGTAAGTATTAAACGGGACTATCTTAACTATTCTATATAATACCGTAAATGATGAACACAATTAAAACGAGAACCGTCAAAATTAGGTCGAGTTACTCTAGCAATCATTTTTCATATTTTTACTTCATCATCATGATCCTAACTGTCACTTGGGAGTCCGGGTATGCTTGGACCATGATCCAGTATTTGGCGAGTCTGGTAATTTTACCTTGTGAAACGACTGCCGTCTAACCTTCCCAGGTCTTAAACAGGGAGACCAGACCAACTGGGTTTACTTTACCTACGTTCAGGAAATTACCCAGAACCATTGAGAACATATCCATAAGGTGTAGGTATCCGCGCTATGTTTCCCCTCAATGCTTTATATTTAATTTAATTTAATTAAGTGGCCGTGTGGTCCCCTGCAGAGTAGAATAGGCCACCCTCACTCTTACCGAAGTGTCGTAAAAGGCGACTAAGGTAAAGCTGCTGGCATGATCATCAGCACCCAGAGAAGGAAAACTCTGCATTTATATCAAAACCCTCGCCAACCCGTCTGCCAAGCGTGGTGAGTATGGCAATTGATTACCCCTCATGTGATTGAGGGAGGCCCGTGCCCCAGCAGTGGGGACTTAAATGGGCTGACGATGAACCTCACTCACGCAGCGAAACACTGAACAGTGCTGCTTCACGCCGATTTTCTGTGAGGCCATGGTATCAATCCGGTCAAGCCGGCCCATTCATGCCGAAGCGTGGCTCTATGAATGATTAGTGCGATTTGTATGGGACAGAGATTTTTTTTAAGTTTAGACCCTCTGTTCTTTGGAGAAAAATGATTGTTTTTATCAGTATAATGTGTTCAATAAGAGAGTAACGGCCGCACTCAGAGACGTCATTTAAGCTAATGCTCATTAACTTTATTATCAGTAGTCTTTATGTGCATCAAAATAAGTGTCAATATTTTTTCTTAAGTAGCCAACTAAGTTAATCATCGACTCTGAGTGCGGCAGTTAGACAGTTAAGAAAGTACGGTATATACAGTCCAATCGCCACAACCTTTATGTCTATAGACATATCCATGTAATTTAAGTTGAAATTCACCAGCTACTCATATAACCGACATACTCCATTGGCTTACATCATTTGCACAATCGAGCTCATCTGACAATAAGCCGAAGTTCAGTCCTCTGACCTACAAGCCCGTGTTCCCACGGCGCGCGGCGTTGATGTCTTTTTGATGCGCCGCCTGCGCTTGCGCATCCGTAGACGTTTGACGCGAAAATTGAATGTTTTCATTGGTTTCGGTTTATAGGATATGCGTGAATTTGTACTGTAAAATATTATTTACTTATAAATAGGCTAAGTTAGGAATTTATTTAATAAAATAATTATAAATCATTTTTAGGCTGGTATTTCTATTTATTATTTATTGGTCGAGATATGTATAGAAATAATATGTATTTACTTAACTATTATTAATATAGTTACCTACATGAAAATATTTTTGTTTTTGTAATATGTATCTCGACCTATATTAATTATCTTTTAATAATATCAGAACACATCACATGCATAGATTTCATTGATTTCAAGAAATATTTTGGCAGGTCAGCTTAGCTTTATTGAACGAAAAATATTAATACATCATTTAATTAAAAAATCCTTAATTAAAATAAATATTTTTGATATATATGTAGACTTAATTTACGTTTAGGTATTTACATTTTACTTATCACCAATAAAGTAATTTTTGCTATAAAAATTTAATTAAGAGTATTATTTATTTATTTATTGTTATGTTTTTACATTGGCAAATGAATGTAATTTTTGTAAAAATAAATAATATGAATTGATTTAAAAATTGCATTTTTTTAAATATATTATTGGCTAAAAATACTTATCCAAAAAAATCCGCAATGGAACTCACCTTACGCACGAAAAAAAAAACACACGTCACTACGTCTCACAGCACTACAGTTCAAGATGCGCACGAGGTTAGAGTGCGTGCGTGCGCGACCCGCGACTCGCGCGCCGGCGCAGTGAAAGTCTTTATATAGCTTCGCCGCCGGTGGTCGGAGATGAGTCCTGCGGTGACCCAAGGTGTATCGAAAAAATGCCAATATGTAATTATTTTAACTATTGTAATGATTATATGTATTATAAGTATGTATTTACAAAAGAAAAGTATTAAATGTATATATTTGTAATCCCACTGTTGATTCTGATATCCGTAACACAGGTGCTCAAGCTACCTATCTCGGAGTCAGATCAATGTATGTGACGTTGTGAAATACATATTTATTTATTTTTACTAGTGTCATTATTTTGACTAATGTAATTATTGCTATTGTGATTACTAAAGCATCACAATGGATATTGAAATGATAATACCTATAATAGCTTTGTTAGCTCAGTGACTACGAACCTGCGAGGCTATGAATTTATGAGGAAGGTTGAATCAGAGCACAGCCGCTGGATTTTTTCAAAATATGTGAGGGAAAATATCGTGAGAAAAATCTGCATGTTTCGGATGAATTTTCAAATATTTGAGACCACCAATAATAGAGACAATAATTTTAACGTGTACACATAATCCAGTTGGTCCTGAAAATTCGTGCCTTCCATTCGGGGGATTGTGGTTTGAATTCGAGTATTCACCTCTGGACTTTTCAAATGCATGTCCGTATTTTTACCATTAACACGGCTATCCGAAACCTACACGTTTCGGATAGTTTCTGAAACGTGTAACCAGATTCAGTTGGTTTGATTCCTCTGTTAAATGATTGCGAAGGTAGACATGACCAGATTCCCCAAATTTTGAATCATGGTCTAAGCGTACCATGCAACCAGGAAATACACGCTGAGATGAGGAAGAGTTGGTCCTGAAAGTTGCGTTGGTCAGACAGCATTAGCTTTATTGTATTACCTGTCTGGCCGAATTGTGAATAATGATACAAGCGTACGCTAATATGATGAAGGTATTTTTTCGATCCGGAGATCACCGCAGACTCTCCTTGAGTCACCCCGAAACACAAACCACCACGGTGGTCACATGTTTCTAAACTATCCGAATTGTCAACCCGTTTGAAACAGTGGTAGTGAACGCTGCCTCTGGTGCAAGGGTTGCGGTTTCGATCCCTGCACAGTACAAACATTTGTGTGCATGAATTTGTCTGTTTGTATTGTGTTTTTTATGTATTATAAGTATATATTTATAAAAAAAAAGTATTATATATTTAATATCCCATTGTTGATTCTGATATCCGTAACACAGGTGCTTGAGCTACCTATCTCGGAATCAGATCAATTTATGTGAATATTTATTTATTATTTATTTTGTCCATTCATCCGAGCAAATGGTACAGTTTATACAGGGAGAACTGAAAAATCAATTGAGTAGGTATATCATTTTCGTAGGTAGAGGTGTCCTATATTCATAAAAAGAATGAACTATCGCCTACGATGTTTCCGTGATACGACCTGCGAACCTTCAAGAAATGTTATCTCCTTTTTAAAAGGCCGGCATCAAACTTCTGACTCCTTTGACGTTGCCGGTGTTCATGAGCAGTGATAATCACTTGCTATCACAGGTGATACATCCGCTCGTCTGCCCTATATCATAAAAAATATATATCACTTTTTACACAATAGATTTCAAAATCCCGGTTTTCCCAATAAAAAAAACCGTGGCATTTACATAAACTCAATTCATACAAGCTGTTTAAGTATAGCTTTTAAATTAAAGTCCATACAATTTAAGGTAATTACTAATAAAAAATAATGGAATAACATAATAATAAATTTTGTTCCAAAATGATAGGCTATTCATAGCTCAAACCATAAATCTAATGTTAGCATTTAAATTTTTCGGTAGATAAGTTTTTATTTTAATAAAAACATATGTACAAACAGACAATGTATTTCTTAATATCGCAAAACATCGTAATTGCGGTGTATCCTCGTTAAAAACGATTACTGTCTCCAGCTGAAATAATGAGAAGGAATGTCCTCACAATTTATTTGAAGTGCAAAAAATGTTGCCTACGGCTGCTGGGGCACAGTTCAATATGATGCAGTAAGGAGGGTTTATTGCATCATATTACTGTATGCTAACTCCCTGCCTTTAGCTTTTTTTTGGTACTAACCCATAGCGCATTATAGAAACTCATTTACTATTTCTCTTTTAACAATTTGTTTTCCTTTTTTCATGGACTTCCGCCAATATCAAGCGTAATAAGAGAGACACGTTGATTTTAAAATTGACCGGTAATTTTGCCAAAAGCTCGATGTATTTTCAGGTCTTCTCTTAGGTTAAAAAACGCCATATCTACAACAAACAAAAACAGCACATGTAAACAGCACAGATGACAGGACACATTAACACAAAAACACAGCTGATAAAAGACAAACACAATAGAAGAGATTATAATTTTATATCATATATACTTATGTATTAACATAAATATTTTAAGTAAAGAGATAGAGGTAAAGTTAATAAATATGGGAAGTTATATGGGCGGGGAATTTTCAGGGGTAATAAAACCCAATAGATAGGGATGTAGGATATTTTGGACATCTAAAATTACTTGGTTTTACGTTACAAATTGAAGTTTCAATCAATCAATCAATATGTTATTTTTCAAAAAAAAACTTAGAAGTACAGTGATACTTCTCACTAGGTTACATAAGCGAAAGTTATTCTGCTTAAATTTTGAAGAGTATTGATATTGCAAAAATAAAACGGCGTCAACACTACAAGTCTCTATAATCCAATTGAATCCAATCTTTTTCCCCGTCCCTTTTACATGTGATGTACTTCTTTTAGATATAAATTGAGGGGCAAGCACAAATATACATTCAAGGAATTTGTAGCGTGCCTACGCAATACTGTCATCATCATCAGCTCTTTAAGTCCCTACTGCTGGGGCAAGGGCCTCCCTCAATCACATGAGGGGTAATTGCCATACTCACCACGCTTGGCAGACGGGTTGGCGAGGGTTTTGATATAAATGCAGAGTTTTCCTTCTCTGGGTGCTGATGATCATGCCTGCTGGCAACTAAGGTAAAGCTGCTGCTTTACCTTAGTCGCCTTTACGACACCTCGGTAAGAGTGGCCTATTCTACTCTGCCGGGGACCACATGGCACACGGATACACCGCAATACTTTATCATCTTTTAATTCCAAGCGAGAGAGTAAGAGAGTAGATAGTTATGCTAACGTACGATAGAGGGCGCTGTTCAATGTTCATGCAAATTAGTTTACGATTTGCATACATTGCGTATCTTTGAAAAGTTCGTGCTAGCCCTTTAGACATAATCTCGTTCGTTAACGGGATATTTCGTATCGTTATTGGTCACGCCGACGCCTTGTCTTGTGCCCACGTCCGTTAAGACTTTCCTTTTACTTTACGGTATACATTTTTACATTGGCCCAGAGCTTAAACGACTTAATTAGCCGTTACAAGAAGCGTAAGTTACACAAGTTTACAAACTTTTCTGATGGATTAAACGTAATTTAGGGGTCATACGTTTATCATTCGAATGTAACAACTTGCTAATTATTCATTAAAACTAGTAATTATATGAGAAATAATTATATAACTTATATGAGTTTATCACTTGAATTTTATTCTTTAGCTTATGAGGGCTAAGTTTTGTTATACTTTAGGGTACTTGTTTCAAATGAAGACATTAAAAAAAAACTAGAATTTTGGTTATATTATTGAGTTTTATTTTAACCGCATGTGGAAACTTGTAATGTACGAGTAAATTTAATTATATACTTTAGATACAAACATAACATTGGAAGCAGTAAGTTTTCCTTAAAATAAATCATCACACATAACTTGCATGAATTTTATTCCACCACACTTCTCGACACCACACTTCTCACGCCACTTCCTACCACGGGTAGTAAAACTATGGAATCAGCTACCAACGAGGGTGTTTCCGATGTACAGTCTATTACATAATTTTTCGACGTAGAAATCTGATCAAGTTTGAAAATTCTGACGAATAAAATTATTGTTAGTAACTGCGAGATATTGACAGCGAGGAACTTCCCTTGAGATGTCAATAATAACCCACTGGCATCCGCTTACCATCAGGTGATCCGTCTGCTTGTTTTATCACCTATCATATAAAAATAATTAACCGGCTAGTATTAAAAATATCTAGGCGACCAGTGCGCTTCTCACGCCACTCCTACCGTGCGTAGTAAATCTATGTAATCAGCTACCAACGATGGTGTTTCCGAACAGATACGACCTGGTGATCTTCAAGAAAAGAGCTTATTCCTCCCTTAAGGTGACGGGTAGGACACACTAGCGACGCCAATCGATTTTAATTTTTGATACTAAACCGGATCTATTTTAAACAATTTTGGGGCTACAATCTCTCGGCAAACACTTATACTATTTATTAAATAACCATGCACATATGTTGGGTCCAACGCGTACGCGAAGAATTGATTCACGCCAAAAGCGGCCACTTTTGGCGTTAATCAATTTTTCGCGTACACAAACAGATCCAATATTTCTCACTGTCTTAATTTCATTACAATCAGTAAAAACCTGTTGGTGGTGCCACTGAATCGTAAAATAGACCTTAAAGTGATGGGTAGGGCACGCTAGCGACGCCAATTGATTTAAATTGTAGCTACTAAACCGGATCTATTATAACAATTTTGGGGTTACAACCTCTCGGCAAACACTTTTTTTACTTTTTTAAATAATGTCATATATCGCCACAATCAATTTAAATCTACTGGCCAGATAATCAGATGTCTTTCTGATATGATGTGAAAAGTTGCAACACTGATTAATGATAAAACAGTCATCATTATTTCATCGTCAAAAAGAGTTGTCATGCTGACTTTTAGATCTAAACTAACTGGTGGATTATGACTTGTGTTATTTCAGTCATTTAAATATGGTAAATCTGGGTCATTATCTCTTGTTCAGGGTCCACGAATTCATTTTGTCATGTTAAAAGGACAGTCGCTTACCTCATGAAAAAAGTTTCCTCCCCTAATTGTGAAGTTTGTGGCACCATAGATGATGTTCAACATTTACTGATAGAATGTAAAAAATATGAGCAAGTGAGAAAGTTACTGATTCAAAAATGTAACATAAATTTGTATGAGATGCCCATCTCATTCATTAGTATCTTAACCGTTCCTAATTCGCAAGCTGCAAAATATTTAGCAGAAATGTTTTTGAACCACTGAATTTTCCCGCTCGCGCAACTGTAAATAAGGACGCAAACATGTATGTATATTAAGTTACGATGGGGCTAGCATGTATTTTCAATCAAAAGCCCCCAAATAAATAAAGAATTAAAAAAAAAGGACAGTCATGAATTTTATTTTTGCAGTGCCTAATTTCGCAATAAATACCACCTTCTCCATACTACCGAATGATTGCTGAGAAATTCAAAATGTACAAAACGGAAGGCGCAAAATATCATGGCTCAGAAAAATCCGACGTAGGACTGACATCAAGAGCGTAGCGTCGTATCTGCAACTTTTTGGGTTTGTCACGGGTAAACCAAAGTTTATGGGTAGGGCACACTAGCGACGTCAATCGATTTTAATTTTAGCTACTAAACCGGGTCTATTTCAAACAATTTCGGGGTTACAACCTCTCGGCAAACACTTATACTATTTGTTAAATAACCATGCACAAATATCGGGTTCGTGCACAAACGCGAAAAATTTATTAGCGTGAATCAATTTTGTCGCATACAAAAACGGAGCCAACATTTGTGCATGGGTGTTTAATAAATAGTTTAAGTGTTTACCGAGAGGTTGCATTCCCGAAATTGTTTAAAATAGATCTGGTTTAGTAGCTAAAATTAAAATCGATGGGCGTCGCTAGTGTGCCCTACCCGTCGCCTTAAAGAGCTGACGGCCAATCTTCAGTAATAAAGTACTTTAATTTGATAAGTGTCAAGCAGATGGATCTCTTGCCACCCCCCATGGATACCCTGCAACTTTAAGCCCCCCCCTTTTTCCCCTTATTCGGTCACCGGTACGAGAGTACACACTTGTTCCGTATTTCGTCAAATGAATGAGAACTCATTTGACGAAATACGGAACAGACGGCGTCACGCCGTTTTTCTGTAAGGCCATAGTATGTCTGGTCGAGTTGGGCCATATATGCCGAAGCGTGGCTCTCTCGGTACCATTGAGAGATTCATCATCGTCAGCCCATTTAAGTCCCCACTGCTAGGGCACGGGCCTCCCTCAATCACATGAGGAGTAATTGCCATACTCACCACGCTTGGCAGACGGGTTGGCGAGGGTTTAGATATAAATGCAGAGTTTTCCTTCTCTGGGTGCTGATGATCATGCCAGCAGCTTTACCATAGTCGCCTTTTACGACACCTCGGTAAGAGTGAGGGTGGCCTATTCTACTCTGCCGGGGACCACACGGCTTGAGAGATTAAGCTAATCAATACCCCCTAGTACATATTCTAGACCTATGGTCCTAGGTCCTGGATATGTATGTTAAGGGTAACGCGAGCCATTCAACTACGTAAATATTGTAATGACCTGTTCAGTGCAGTGGTTGGTGCGCCGATACGCAAGGGTCGCAGGTTCGATTCCCGCTCAAGCACAAAATGTTTGTTAATAAAACAGATATTTGTGTTGGGTCTGGGTGTTTGTGGTTCCGTCGTTGTTTCTGGTTTCCATAGTACGAGGGGAAACATTCGTTTGGGACCAGGACAATGTATGTGATGTTGTGAGAATTATTATTATAATTATCCATCTCTTGGCGCAATATTAAAAAAAAATATTTAATAATAGTCAAAAAAGTTATTTATTCTGTATCTGATTATACATGATTTGCTTAGTGAACCTTCATTTGCAAATGCGACGTGAATCTCCAAAAACGAATGAATGAAAATTATCATTTATAATTTTATGAATCGTAAAATATAGATTCATTCAAATGCATTTGACTAAGTATAAAAATGACGGTTTTTAGGAAGTGAGTAACAATTTAAGATGCACATTTTATTATAAGTCGTGACCATAAATAATTTTATATTATTTAACATTTATTATGTAATTTATTTTGTTAGCATTCATAGAGGCCGTGTGGTCCCCGGCAGAGTAGAATAGGCCACCCTCACTCTTACCGAGGTGTCGTAAAAGGCGAAACTCTGCATTTATATCAAAACCCTCGCCAACCCGTCTGCCAAGCGTGGTGAGTATGACAAATACCCCTCATGTGATTGAGGGAGGCCCGTGCCCCAGCAGTGGGGAATGGGCTGATGATGATGTAATTTTGAACAGTTTTTATAACTTCATAAATGCATATTTTTTGTGACAGAAAAAGTGAAAAAAGAAGCTATGTTTAATGAGCGTATTCCTTTTAAAAAGGCCGGCGGCGCACTTTTTTTACGAGTAGGCAGATATTTAGCCGCAAGCTCACCTGAATGACGGTAAGTGATGATCTTGCCATGTCTATCTAAAACCGGCTATTCGCTGTATTCTGACATCCTCATTGACGCAGTGGGTATTGCGTCGCACTTTAAGGTGACGGGTAGGGCACACTAGCGACGCCAATCGATTTTAATTTTTAGCTACTAAACCGCATCTATTTTGAACAATTTCGGGATTACTATATCTCGGCAAACATTTATATTATTTATTAAATAACCATGTACAAATGTTGGGTCCATTTTTGTACGCGAAAAATTGCAAAAGTAGACCAAACAGTTAACTATAAGTATTAAATAAATAGTATAGGTGTTTGCCAAGAGATTGTAACCCCGAAATTGTTTAAAATAGATCCGGTTTAGAAGCTAAAAATTAAAATCGATTGGCGTCGCTAGTGAGCCCTACCCGTCACCTTAGCGACGGCTGCGGTTGGGGGGGGGGGGTCCCGGATTTGATCACCGGGTCGGGCCCAAAATAGTGGCAGCCCGGAGTCTGGAAGTTGGCGGTCTTGTAACCCCGTGACTCGGAAAGCACGCCGTTGGTCCTGCGCCCGATCCCTCTCCGGTCGTGTCACACTGGTGTCCCATTGAATATGAGGGCAAGGGAATATAGAGTGTACTTGTGTTTACGTACACACTTGAGCACTATAATATATCCTGCGTAAGTGGCTGGTCATTGAGATTAGCCGACTTGGCCGAAATCTGTTGGAGGATATTATTATTTTCTGTAAGCGGGCCATCGCCCGCTGTAAGCGGGCTACCACTTGGAAAGGACCGTGTAGTCAGAGTTAATCAACTAGTGCACATGGCGAAGAAGGGAGCGCCGTTGGGGGCTTAGTCGGTAGACCTCCGGCTTCACTGGAGAAGAGCCCGACATAACCCGTCAACCCTCCGGTGAACGGGTATACAAAAGGCGCCGCCGCAGGGCGGTGACGTCGGTCCCTTGCACTCCGGGCCGGCAACATTCCTCCAAAGAAAAAGAAAAAAAAATAACAGCCTATTCTTATGAAAGCATTAAAGTTTTTCACTCCTTACACGTACGCAACAGAAATGAGCACTCGTGACGCCTCTGGTGTTACAGGTGTTCGTGGGCGGCGGTTAATCCCTTACCATCAGGTGATCCGTCTGCCCGTCTGCTAGAGAACACTTATTAACACAGAATGTTGCACTCCGAATTTCCTGAAAACGAGAAGTATTTTTTTTTTAATGTAATTGGTGGCAGATGAGCAGACGGATCGCCTGATGGTAAGCGATTGCCGCCGCCCATAGACATCCGCAACACCCGCAAAGTCACAGAGTTCATTGACCACAAGGTGATAATAATTATAATATATAAGTACACATAGCGTTACAGCATGACGTTGACAAAAAAAATGGATATGGACAAAGAAACAGAGGCAAATTGAAGTTTTTGCTGCTTGTAGGCTGTTTGAAAATTTGCCGCCCCTCTGAGCTTTGCAATTCAATGTCCCAGCTAAGTTCGCAATAACAATTATGTTAATAAAGTTTATTTTATGTGATAGGTGGCAGACGAGCAGACGGATCACCTGATGGTAAGCAATTGTCGCCGCCCAATGACACCCGTGACACCAGTGGAATCACAAGTGCGCTGCTAACCTTTAAACCCCCCTTTCCCCCGGATTGGCCCTCAGGTGCCCTTGGCTCACTCTCGCAGCAAAACACAGCACAGTGCTGCTTTACGCCGGTTTTCTGTGAGTCATGAATTTGGCACGTACCTATTTACCATGCGATCTGATATAGGAATACTTAACCCCTCATTTTAGAGGACTATTATCATTTAAAAAAATAAAGTGTCAGCCTTTAAACTGTCCCACTGCAGAGAAAAGGCCTCCTTGATAGAAATCAAGTTATCGCTACTATGATGGGATTAGGCTTTATCACCATGCTTGCCAAATGCGGATTGGTGATCACAAAACCGAGCTATGTTAGAAAAATTCGAGATTACGGCCCGGTACTTAAACCACTAAACCAACAGGGCGTTGTGTGTCTGATGGTAGGTACTGGTGTCACACACTATTATCATTTAAATCTAAAATTTTAGGTTTTGTAATGGTAAGTACATATAAATAAGCTTAAGTTCTTAAAAGGCCGCCAACGATAAAAACATTTTTGCAGGTTAAATCTTTAAGCGAAAAAAAATCTTCGATATAAAATTGAACGCCCACTCGGCTATATCATACGGAACAGATACCCAGATCTCTCTGACACTATTCATAGTCAATTTGCAAATGAATATCAGAACATCCAATCAATTCTTCAAAGATCACAAGGCAGGGTTAGCCAACCATTTCTTAATGTGAATCAATTCTCGCCTGAGATCGAGACACAGAGACAGTTATCGCAACGCTGGCAACATTGTTTCACCTATTGTCTTCTGTGTTGCCCAAATGTGTCGTACAATTTGTTACAAATGTGTCAAGTGTGACAAATAATCAATGCTACTGTTGCATACTTGTGGTGAGACCAAATGTAATTTAATGGACGAATCTTATTGGACATGATCATCATCATTTCAGCCAATAGACGTCCACATACGTCCGCTGGACATAGGCCTGCCCAATGTTCTCCACAAAGATCGGTGCTGTGCCGCCCGCATCCAATGGATTTCCGCGACTATGTTGTACTAGTATGTAGTTGGAGTAGTATGTAGTTGGACTAGTATGTAGTTGGAGTAGTATGTAGTTGGAGTAGTATGTAGTTGGAGTAGTATGTAGTTGGAGTAGTATGTAGTTGGAGTAGTATGTAGTTGGACTAGTATGTAGTTGGACTAGTATGTAGTTGAACTAGTATGTAGTTGGAGTAGTATGTAGTTGGACTAGTATGTAGTTGGACTAGTATGTAGTTGGACTAGTATGTAGTTGGACCAGTATGTCCAATGGATTATTGGACATACTTGTATTTTTTTAAATGTGATTAGGGGCCGACAAGCAGACGGATCCCTGATCAGTGCAATCGCAAGTCAATTTCAATATATTTATTTCTCTTGTACTATATAGTATATGATACAATTCCAATTACACAGTTAACATATTTATGCTTTTACTATATTGTGGGAAACTGGCGGCAGACAGACTCTGTACTATGATATCCTGTAACGACCAGTGCGCAGCTAACCTTTAAATCTCTTTACATTAACACTGAACATGATTTTTTTATCTTCCTACAATTTCGATAAGCATTGACATATTACAAGGGACGGAAAATGTGTTAGTCGCCGATCCCATTTTTAACCGACTTTCAAAAAAGGAGCAGTTATATGTTTTTTTTAGTTACAATTTCCCTTGCGCAAGATATAATATAATTTATATATAGCACAAAAACGGGTGCACACACTGCTGCATTTAACTTACGATATTCTCTAAGTTTTTTATGTGATATGTGGCAGACGAGCAGACGGATCACCTGATGGAAACGATTGCCGCCGCTCATGGACACACTCGAAACCAGTGAAGTCACAAGTGTCAACCTAAACCCCCCTTTCCCCCAAATTCTCACACACGCAGCGAAACACAACAAAGTGCTGCTTCACGGCGGTTTTCTGCGAGGCCGTGGTATCACTCAGGTCGATGTAAATGTAAATGTCACTGTCAATTAAAAAATGCTCTTGCTTATTTGTACAAAACTCTAAAATTAGCATATTTATCTGCTTTCTTTGCACGTTCCTAAAATAGAAAAAACCGGCCAAGTGCGAGTCGGGCTCGCGCACAAAGGGTTCCGTAGCAGCAAATATACATTATAAAGATTTTATATCATCGCGGATTTTTAAAGGTGTACAATACTGTAGTATATTTTTTGATCTATCTTATAAGGTTCAGCCATCGTTTTCAGTGTAAGCACAATAACTTAACCAAAATTACAGTTAAATCAACCTATCTCAAAAACTATAAGAGATACTTTGATCAAACCAAAAATCGTTGAAAGAGTTAATTAGCATGCATCACCTCTATTTTTTTTAGAATTTTATACCCCGTAGTTATAAAAATAGAGGGGGGGGGACATACTTTTTACGACTTTGAGAGCTGATATCTCAAAAACCGTTCACTTTAAGAAAAAGGTTTTTTAGAAAACTTTATATCATTTTAAAAGACCTTTCCATTGATACCCCACACGGGTATGTACATCGAAAAAAAAAATTTCATCCCTCAGTTACATGTATGGGGGGCCCCACCCCCAATTCTTTTTTTTACTATTTAGTGTCATATTTTTGTAGCGGTTCATACAACACATATTCCCATCAAATTTCATCACTGTAGTACTTATAGTTTCCGAGTAAATCGGCTGTGACAGACGGACAGACGGACAGACGGACAGACGGACATGACGAAACTATAAGGGTTCCGTTTTTGCCATTTTGGCTACGGAACCCTAAAATCCGCCATTGTTTTTTCATTCTCACAGCCAATTAACTTGTTTTGAAGATTCCATTTTGGTAACATACAATGCAATAATATCATTACATTGTAGGAACATCAATGACCCTGATTTTTAACACAAGAATGGTCAGAATAGATGTGTTAGATGTGAAATTAATTAATCTCATAACAAATTAATCATTCATAAAATAAAGATAAAAACAAATGATGCTTTGTACCTACTTGTACGTAATTCGTTCTAGATTTTTATTTTTATTCACAGGGTATTCTTATAAGCTGGCTGGTAACTATATGATCCGGATTCTGGAAGTTGGTGGTCTCGAACACCTTCACTCACTCAGAGAAACACAGCACAAGCTCCGCTTACTTGTGGTTGCGCCCCGTTGGTCTAGTGGTTACTCTCCTGGCTGTCCCCATTACCTCCCCCTACACCGGGGGAGGAGGCGCCGTGCTCGCCTTGTAGGCGGGCTTCCGTCCGGGACAAAGTCGTGGTGGCAGGTTTCGTACCTTGGCCCACGACTTTCTCCCACTATGGACGATGAGGGTGAGTCCCAGGAGTTTTAGTCGGTATGCCTCTGGCCGGCTTCTCGTTAGGAGAAGGTCGCCAGAGGAGAGTCCGACATAACCCATCCGTTACAGACGGATGGGTATGCGTAACGCATTTCTCCTGGACCATAAAAAAGTGGTTTAAGTAACGACCCCTTGGTCTAGTGATTTAAGTACCGGGCCGTGATCTCGAGGTCCTGGGTTCGATTCCCGGGTCGAGCAAAGGTATGTTTCGAATTTTTGAACATAGCTCGGGTTTATGATCGCCAATCCACATTAGGCAAGCGTGGTGATTAAGCCTCATCCCATCATTGTAGCAAGACTTTATTTCTATGATGGAGGCCTTTGCCCTGCAGTGGGACAGTATATAGGCTGAAACTATATACATACTTGTAGTAGTAGGTATGGTCCTACAGTTTGATATTTCGCGATTATTTTTATAAATACTTAATAAGGGGTTAAAGTATGAAACTTTGTTTTTTTCCTGGACAAAATTTTTTTTCTGGTAAATCTTCCCTTTTTTTCTGGACTGAAAAAAACCCTAAAATTCTGTCACGAGTTTTAATAGGGCGAGTTTCCCCCTAACCCATTAATAGTTACTTTGCGAATTAAAAAAATGTTAATATTGAAAACACTACTACTAATAAAATCTCCTTTTGTATCGGCAATTTCATACTTTAACCTATAATAAGTACATACTCGAGTTACAGCTTGATGTTTCAACCGCGTTACATCTGCCGTTGTGTCACACATTAATTATTTGTAATTTAAAAAAATATATATATTATTAAAAGTTGATGTTCCTAACTTTTATATTCAAGTTTTTTATTTACTCGCATAGTGTGGTAGTGTGAGAATTAGCATATTTGTCCGTATCAAAGCGATTATATAGTTAATCTTCATCAAGGAAACATGTTTAGTTTCCTCTTTTCGAGAGGCATTTACACTATGCTACTTACTTGCATTTGTATATTAACTATCTGATACAAACAATGACTCTTATACAATCCTTACATCTTGTCAATCCTTATACATTTATGAATATCCTTTATGATAATCCTTATTTACCTGTACATTATACATTTATGATAATCCTTATACCTTATCAATCCTTATATATTTATGAAAGAGACTCTACCCTCTTGTTGTGGTAGTTTGCCAATTAACAAAGCAAACATTATTTGATAAATGTTACCAATACGAATATCGATGCATAATTTCAACTGTCGAAGTTAGTTAAGGTGACGGGTAGGGCACACTAGCGACGCCAATCGATTTTAATTTTTAGTTACTCAACCTATTTTAAACCATTTCAGAGTTACAACCTCTTGGCTAATACTAAAACTATTTATTAAATAACCATGCACAAATGTTGGGTCCAACACGAACGCGAAAAATTTATTAAATTTATCGCATACAAAAACGGACCCAATAAGTGTTTGCGGGAGGTTGTAAACCCGAAAAGGTTTAAAATAGATCCGGTTTAGTAGGTAAAAAGTTAAAATCGGTTGTCGTCTCTAGTGCGCCCTACTCGTCACCTTAAGTTACATATGGTTAGATCTACGAATTCTATAGATATATAGATTCATGTGAGACCACTCTTTGCGATTTGGATTTTAAAAGTTTCCAAGGATAGTTGTCCACGTAACAAATCCCTCGACACACAAACATCATTGTTTTAAAATTATAGGATTTTTTAAAATATACTACAAATTCCACGGACACTGGTACCATGTCTTTTTGTGTTTCTTTTATTTTTAAAGGGTTACAAAATTTGAAAAATTGCTCCACGTTAAAATTTAAATTACTTAAATAAAATTACAATAGCTTAAGTTTAGGCAGTCATGCATGATTATTGTTAGTAGGTTGAATTTAAATTTATTGTAATTGTAAGTAGGGTGTTTTTTCGATGGTAGCCTGGATATTAGGCGCGCTGTGGTGTCGTTAGCGGCGTTATCTGTATAGTATACAAAAGTTTTTTGTGTCTGGAGATGGCTACCATCGCGTGTGATACGCTTTGCAGAAGATGGGACTGTTTGGGAGTTGTTCTGACTATCGCAATGTTCTCGAACGTCTGACCCTGGGCTTCGTGGAGTGTCAGGGTGCGCGATCCTTCGCCTGATCCGTACCCCTGACTGATTAAAAGAGGCATCTCAGTCTGGGTGTGAACGAGGTACAGGGTTCTTTCGGACTTAGATACCTGCGCATCAGCTGCTCGTTTCAGCTGTAGGGACTTAGTTCGGGTATTAACCGAGTATATGCCACTACAGATGTGGGTGTCCATGGACGGCGGAATTGCTTACCATCAGCTGATCCGTCTGCTCGTCTGCCACTTCTCATATAAAAAAATAAAAAAGTGCACAATAACTCCTTTGTGATTTTGGTGATTTTGGTGTGGTCTAATTAAAAGATTCAATGATCTAATATTATTATCACTTTGCATCACTTAATTGCTCCACTGATCCTACAAATAAGGGAGATGTCCTTAGGTGAATCCGTTTGGGGAAATGATATATATAGTGAGATGCATTTCCCCAAACGGATTCATACTCAACATATTATTATTTAAAAAAAGCCCAATCGCACCATGTAAATACCGCTGGATGTATAATTTTGTGCGGTTTAAGAGCACCTTGTAGTGCGGCTAACCGCAAGTTAGGTTGCATTTAGCCGTAAATTGAGTACAAATAGGCTTTTAGGCTTCTCTGGAGAGAGTTCAGGGTTTCTCATTGTAAAATGGCTAATGACATAATTATAACAATGTAACAAGGCCGGTTAACCTCTGATGATTGAAATATAGCAAGATATTTTTATTAAAAATATATTATTATGATGAACTCGATAACGCAGCGGCTATGATGTTTAGGCGAATCGCGAAAAGTCCTAAGTTCTGTTCCCGACAGGTAAGCTTTTTAAAGTTTTCTCGGATGTCGCTCCCCACTACTAACAGTAGGTATAAGTTTTCATAGTTCATTGAATGTGCTTTTATTATTTTAATAAAAAATTAATCATTTCACACAAATTAATAGTCTCAGATAAAGTAACGTAACGCGTTTTTTTATGTGTTAGGTGGCAGCCGAGCAGACGGATCTCTTGATGGTAAGCGAATTGCTGCCGCCCATAGACACCTGCGAAACCAGTGGAGTCACAAGTGCGCTGCCACCTACCTTCCAGTATTGGGCCCCCAGTACCGTCACTCACGCAGCGAAACACAACACAGTGCTGCTTCACGCCTTTTTCTGTGAGACCGTGGTATCACTCCGGTCGAGCTAGCTCATTCATGCCGAAGCGTAGCTCTCCCACGGCCATTTACCTCGTAACCATCGTTATCTGACGTCGTTAACGCCCTGTTGGTCTAGTGGTTTAAGTACCGGGCCGTGATCTCAGGGTCCTGGGTTCGATTCCCAGGTCGAGCAAGAAGGATGTTTCGATTTTTTCGAACGTAGCTCGGGTTTGTGATCACCAATCCGCATTTGGCAAGCGTGGTGATTAAGCCTAATCCCATCATAGTAGTGATGGCTTGATTTCTATGATGGAGGCCTTTGCCCTGCAGTGGGACAGTTTATAGGCTGATACTTTACATCGTTATCTGATTAAGTATTTAATATCATCCAAAACGTTTGTCGTTTTACTTTATTTGGTCTTTTAGTATTTTAATGTCACCTGAACAGGCATCTTTTAGGCAAACGCGTATCATCTTAGACTGATTTGGGTACCGGGACACTGCAATATCAGAGGCAACGAAGTCGCTGACGTGCTAGCAAAGGCCGGGGCAGAGAGCCCACTACTCGGACCGGAACCAATAAATGGCGTTCCAGCCTGCATGGTCAGGTTCGAGTTAAAAGAGTGGGAGCATAAGCAAAGCATTGAATTCTGGAAAAGACTACCACGACTAGAACAGTCTAAGGCGTTGATACAGGCGTTCGATCAGAGACGAGCTGTAGAAATAATAAAACTGAGTAGAGGACATATTAGGGCACTCACTCGGACCCTCACAGGGCACTGCAAATTAAACAAGCACCTGCACAACATGGGCCTTTCAGATACCAAAATCTGCAGGTTCTGTCGCGAGGACGAGGAAACGATTATCCACGTCCTCGGCGAGTGCATAGCGCTGCACCGCTGCAGAAGCCGGCACCTGGGAGCACACATGATCTCAGCTGACGAGATCAAGAGCTCCCCCATCAGCTCCATTCTCGGGTTTATCCTGGAACTGGAGCTACATGAGGTGCTGTAATAGGTTACGGGGATGCCACAATAGATCATCTTCTGGTCGCAGTGGCTATGAGACGCAGGGCTCACCCCATTTCTATCAAATAATAATAATAATCATCCTAGACCTCATAATCACTTTCCATCAGGTGCGATTGTGGTCAAACGTTAGCCTATATTAAAAGCAAAATTATTTCCTTCTCTTTGATGTCCTTGACAATGTCTTGTCTTAAAGATAGGCAGAGAGAATGTTGACACAAAAGATGGCAATTTTCTGTTTGAATAATCATATAAACTTTATAGCTACTTACAATTCTAGCCAATCAGGACGTTAACTTTGCAATCAATCAACATAAAAAATCTTGTTTTGTGTAAAATTTTTCCAATGCGAAAGCTTGGCAACAACTAATAAAACTTGCATATTAAACAAGGAAAGGAACTACTTAATAACATAACATTATGTCACCCTTACACAGTTTCGTAATAATATTGAACTAAAAACTGCCTACAGAGGATTCTATTTAGGGTTACCACATCATAAATAGGAGAAAATAAATATACAACCTGTGCGGACAAAAAAATGTGATCAGAAATGGCGGCGCATCTATTCACTTCTCGCTCGCTCACTATTTGCATCTATACTCGCACCCCACGAGTGCGAGTCGCTCGCACACTATTTGCGTCTATACTCGCACTCGTGGGGTGCGAGTATAGACACAAATATTGAGCTAGCGAGAAGTGAATAGATGCGCCGCCATTCTTCATCCGCACAGGTTGTACTATTTATTAATTTATTTATTTATATCGTACAACTAACATTACAGGTCGCCCCGTTGGTAACTTAAACCACTAGTGGTTTAAGTACCAGGCCGTGATCTCGGGGTCCTGGGTTCCATTCCCGGGTTGAGCAAAGGTATGTTTCGAATTTTTCGAACATAGCTCGGGATTGTGATCACCAATCCGCATTAGGCAAGCGTGGTGATTAAGGCTAATCCCATCATAGTGGCGATGACTTGATTTATATGATGGAGGCCTTTGCAGTGGGACAGTTTATAGGTTGATACTACTACTACTACAATGCGATAGTGTAGATTGCTTACTGACCTTGATTTATTTGACACTAAAACAAACAACAAACAAAGTAGCCTTTGTGAATTAAGTTAAGAGGAGCTAAACACGTCGACGATCCCAGCGACTAATACTCGTGTTAGTGGCGCTTCTTTTAAGGTGACAGGTAGGGCATACTAGCGACGCCAATCAATTTTAATTTTTAGCTACAAAGCCGGATCTATTTTAAACAATTTCGGGTTTACAATCTCTCGGCAAACACTTATACTATTTATTAAATAACCATGCACAAATGTTGGGTCCGTTTTTGTATGCATAAAATTGATTCACGCCAAAAGCGGACACTTTTGACGGTTATCCAAAATTCGAGTGCAAAAGCAGACCAAACAGTTAAAATATGTATTAAATAAATAGTGTAGGTGTTTGCCGAGAGATTGTAATCTCGAAAATGTTTAAAAAGATCCGATTTAGTAGCTAAAAATTAAATCGTTTGGCGTCGCTAGTGTGCCCTACCTGTCACCTTAATATATTGGTCCGTGCGTGCGGGAACTGAGAACAGAGGCGGCCTCTGTCGGCGCCAGACGCACCTGTTTGGCACGCACAGCGCCATGCTCTGTAGCATGTCCTGGTCGCACACCAGCCCCAAAGGACTTTAACAGATACACCGGTAGATTAAGACCCCTTCTAACTTCTAATTTGTTATGTCCCACCATGCCGAGCACAAATTGGGTAGGATAGATTAGTGACTTCTTCTACTTTATCGTCACTCTCTTGGCAGGCTGGTCGTCGTCGTCACATCAGCGTTTATGGCTTGCTTCACAATCCTCTGCCATTCCTGCCTGACGCAGATATGCTTTTCTAGTGCATTCGTGGAGTGGACCATTAAGACTTAACTGACCATTGACAATTTATTTAAGGCGACGGGTAGCCCTAACTTAACAGCCGTGTGGTCCCCGGCAAAGTACAATAGGCCACCCTCACTCTTACCGAGGTGTCGTAAAAGGCGACTAATGTAAAGCTGCTGGCATGATCATCAGCACCCAGAGAAGGAAAACTCTGCATTTATATCAAAACCCTCGCCAACCCGTCTGCCAAGAGTGGTGAGTATGGCAATTACCCCTCATGTGATTGAGGGAGGCCCGTGCCCCAGCAGTGGGGACTTAAATGGGCTGATAATGATGAATGATGTAGCCCTAACTAGCGACACCGTTCGTTGTTAATTATTAGCTACTAAACCGGATCTATTTTAAACCATTTTGGGGTTACAACCTCTCGGCAAACACTTATACTATTTGTTAATTAACCATGCACAAATGTTGGGTCCGTTTTTGTAAGCGAAAAATTGATTACCGCCAAAAGCGGCTATTTTTAGTTTAAATCAATTTTTCGCGTACAAATGTTGGGTCCGCATTTGTGCATGTTATTTAATAAATAGTATAAGTGTTTGCCGAGAGGTTGTAACCCCAAAATTGTTTAAAATAGATCCAGTTTAGTAGCTAACAATTAAAATTGATTGGCGTCGCTAGTGTGCCCTACCCGTCACCTTTAATGATTATCTTGACAAAGTGCACACTAGGTTACTATAATCATTAAATTTCCTCAGTTGATATTGAATTATACGTTTGACATTAAGGTATAAATCGATTCAAGAAAAGTTAGATTTGTTTATATTGATATGTGGCTGTTCGTACAGTCAATATGAAAGAATAAATATAATATGGTTGTAAAATGTTAATTAAATAGAAAAGATACCAAAAGGTAATACTAGTTGACCTACAGGTTTTTTTAGTTTGGTATCAATACTTAGATATTATGCTAAAGTCACACAATTAAATTCATATATTGGGGCTAAACGTGACGAAAATAAACAACACGCAACGTGAAAGTTTAAAATCGTATGTCATATATTTTCATAATACAGTTAATTTTTTTCTTGCTGTCGCCAACCCTAAGACAACAGAGTGACCTCGAATTTTGTCTAATATGTGACCTCTCGCCTTTGCCTGCCCATCACTATATTTTCGGCAATTACTCGCAAATGTTAATGTGTTGATCAGAAACTTGCCAATTGGAAACATATCATGTTTTAGTTTTATGGTCTCCTCGAGATCAAATTATTAAATTGCGAGAACTGTATTAGAAATAATAGTAATGGCAAGTGTCATGCTTAAGAAACATATTTTTTATACCTAGTGTCTAACCTTGAAGATGTTAGAATGCAGGTTTTATTCTTAGATATATGCCAACATGATAAAAATTGTTACTTAGCCAGTACAAAGTTTGACCCACTCTAAACTAGTGAGCTACTGAGGTACAATAGCACAGTATAATAGAAAGACCTTCGGTATCGTCTAACTTCAAAGGTGTCGGCCTACTGTTAGGAAAGCCCTTGTTTTATTGTGACAATAGCCCCAAATCATGGTCTAAGCGTACCCTGAGAACCTGGAACTATACGGAAGATACTGAGACTATAGTGTGATGATGCTGCAGGACAGTATGGTGCCTGCCGCTGAAATCTCCATTAAATGAAGTCATAAATACCCTACAATGTATTTTCTCACTCACAAAATCACGGTGCGCATTCACTTATACATATAGGTATCTGTTCTCGCCTACATTATAATTATATTGTATTCCTTCTTCTAGACCCACTTACCTAACTCACTCACAACCAGGTTCCACCAAGATACCAGCGCTGCTACGGCTTAGCAGGTAATGCTGAGTTTGGGACCTGATTGACCACACACATTCACACCTCTTCTTGTATATCTGCTACTTCGTGTCATGTGTGCCTATTATATTGTACTTAATACTGTAAACTTGATCTCTGTTCTATCATGTAGCTCTCTGTGCAGCTAGTGTTGTGATGGTCAAAAAATGTTTGTTCTTTCTTTCTCTTCTTTCACTTACACAAGCTTATTACCAAAAATATGTAGACACAGAAAGTCATCTCTAGCTAACCTTGATATCGAACAGTTCGCTATAGAGCAGTATATCGTATCTTGACTCTCTCGCACATCTATACTCAATATTCAATTGTTATAAGGTACCGGCTATCTCGGACAGATGACGGAGATTCTCTGTCATTCACGCTGAAACATGGCGAGATCCCTGTACGCGCACATATATGTAATTATGTGTGCCTATTAAGCTTGTGATGTAGGCATCATTTTATATGTGATAGGTGGCAGACCAGTAGACAGATCACCTAATGGAAAGCGATTGCCGCCGCCCATGGACATCAGCGAAACCGGTGGAGTCAGAAGTGCGCTGTCAACCCTTAAACCCCCCGTTCCCACCGATTAGGCCTCCGGTAGCCTCATGCACGCAGCGAAACAGCGCAGTGCGGCTTCTGCTTCATGCCGGTTTCCTGTGAGGCCGTGGTATCACTCCGGTCGAGCCGGCCCAAGCGTGGCTCTCCCACGGTCACGATCTCTCCCATACGAATATCTCTGACGAGATTCACGCTGAAACATGGCAAGATCCCTGTACGCGCACATGTATGTATGTAGTTGTGTGTAGCCTATTTAGCTTGTGATGTAGGCGTCTGACGCGTTCTGGGTGTATTTTGTATTATATTATCATCTTCAGCACAAAGACCAAATATTATTATTTAAAATTATTAATGGTTTAATTGATTCTCCCTCCCTTTTGAATCGATTAGCATTCAGATGTCCTAGACCAAGCGCACGGCATACATTTACATTTTCGGTACCCTTTTGCAAGACAAGGTATAGAAAAAATAGCTTTATTATTAGATCATGTAATAAATACAATAGTACTTACGGCGGCATCGACATATTTCATGACAAAATGGCGCGTTTTCGTCGCCTTCTGAAGGAGCATTCACTTAGTATTAAGTATAAAGTTTTCTTTTTTTTTACTTTTTTGCATAACTGCTATCAAGAATTTGTCTTTTTGCTTAACTTTTTATTCCTGGAGTGCAAGTTTCTCATTAACATTAATTGTATGAGCTAGTAGTGGAAACTAATTAGGCTAGTGAGTTACTTAAATTTAATAAGTCTAAATGTATTAGTATTTAAGCTGTTTGTTTCCTCAATAAAGAAAATAAAATAAAATAAATAAATTTAAATCCCCACTGCTGTGGCACGGGCCTCCCTCAATCACATGAGGGGTAATTGCCATACTCACCACGCTTGGCAGACGGGTTGGCGAGGGTTTTGATATAAATGCAGAGTTTTCCTTCTGTGGGTGCTAATGATCATGCCAGCAGCTTTGCCTTAGTCGCCTTTTACGACACCTCAGTTATTATATTATAACTATCTGATAACTGACCGCGTTTGTTTCAAACATTTTGCCGCGAGTGTGCGAGGTGTACGTTCATTGGATATGGATAGCATTACTTGCATCAATGTGATAGTTTCCATATCTAATGGACCCGTGAAACACCAATTTGCACATTGCATTGACTAACACCGACACTTGACCTAGAGGATTAGGCTTCATAAAAATGTTTCGCAAAGCATGTGTTAATGTTATTGTAGACACGCCGTCGCCGGCCCGAGCTCCGCCTGTTCTCTGTACGACACCTTACTGACGAGATTGGGTTACCGTCGTGACAGTGAATCTGTATTGAACACGAGTTTACGGAATTATCTGTTGCAACATTGGGTAAGAAAATTTGAAGGCATAGGTGTATAGGACGAAATGGGTATGGAATTATTCTGTTAAGACATACAGTGTTAACTAGAAGCCTGGAAGTTGGCGAAGTAGTACCCTCATTCTTCGACGGTTCTTTTTGGACGTTAACGTAGACGTTTCTTGGGCGAAATGGGTATGGAATTTTATTGTTAATACATTCAATATTCATTTGAAGCGGAATTAGCAATGTAGTGCCCTTGTCCTTCGTTAGTCATGCCTGGATGTTAACGTGGACGTTTATAGGACGAAATGGGTATGGAATTATTCTGTTAAGACATTCAATATTAACATGAAGCCTAGATGTTGGCGATGTAGTGCTCTTGATCTTCGTTGGTCCTGCCTGGATGTTAACGTAGACGTTTATAGGACGAAATGGGTATGGAGTTATTATAAATCTCGATACAAAGTTACCGTACTAAAGTTCATGTCATCCCGTTCCAACACGCAATGTTAAAAGGTGCTGGCACGAATTTTGTTCCAGGACTATCCTTAATTCCCGATTTTTAATAAGGGGGAGTATGTTTAAATATGTTGGCATTAAATATTAAATGTGAATTATGTTTGTTTAGTATCCGAGCGTCATGATATCTATTTAAGGCGAAGGCAGGGCGCATTATAGCAACGCCATTTAATTACAATTTCCTAAAATTATTGTATGCTCCAGTCTCTCGACAAACACTTGCTATTTATTTAATAATCATGCACGAATGAATCGTCTGTTTTTGTGCTCGAAAAATTTATTCACGCCAAAAGTAGCCGCTTTTGGCAGTAAATCAAATTTTGAGTGCAAAAGTAGGTCAAAAAGTCTATTATAACTATTAAATAAGTAGGCTAGAGCTCCAAAATGATTAAGAATTGTGCGATAAAATTGTGTATATTTTTCTTAAAGATTATTATAATTATTGTTAAAATTAATTTTGAAAAGCCCAAGAAAATGTTATTACCTGTTTTGTTTCTCATGTAAGTGATTTTTTTTGTAAATCTTTATGAGAAAATAAATATCTCTAAACCTAAACCTAAAAATTGATCCGGGTTAATGGCAAACAATTGAGGACGACTGGTGCCGCTAGTGCGCCTTAGCATTAAGCTAGTTTTATTTGATTTGGCACTTACCTTCGTTGATTCTGAGACCCTTCAGAGGTGTATATGATTCCTTATGTATTTATTTGATGTACGATTTGTTTGAACACTTGACCTTTGCAATAGATGTTTGTATTTAAGACATAATAAACATGGGCTCGCGTACATCACACTTGCTTGTTTTTATCTTAATCTAGAAAAGAAATATCATGTCAAAGGTCATGACGTTTCATGGTCTGACATTTTATTTTGCGCAACAGATAGGAGGGAAGGTTTGCTTCCATTTTTTATTTTGATACATTGAGCCTTATTATCATCCCAACTTGTCATTCCTGGTTGCGTCCAAAGCCTCAATACGTTTCGACCATGATCCAGGATTTGGGTAATCTGGTCCGTACTTAATTAAGTAATGAACTAAAAATAGTGCACTTAAATAAATTTAAATTAATTAATATTATATAATTAATATAAATATAATTTTTTTCGACAGTCTTCGAAACTACCGCCGGCTCACGGCGAAGCAAAAACCACTTACAAAATTCGTCGACATACCAAGGTTTCCGGTAGCTTAGTCGGTAGAGCAGTTGTCCGGTGAGCAATAGATCATGGGTGCGATTCCCACCCGAAGACTGTCGAAATTTTTTTAACTGCATTATTTACTTAAGAACAAATTGCAAAAAAATTCTTTCACCCAAAAATTCATAATGACGATTGCTGACCAAATCAGACGCACAACCGAAAACCGCCGTAATAAACGAGTTCCGGAATGGAGACCACGTCTTGATAAACTAAGTGTAGGACGCCCTCAAGCCAGATGGAGTGATTATTTGCACTGGCTGGGAGGAGCTGGATGAGAGTCAGCTAAAAATCATTTGGGGAGGCCTATGTCCAGCAGTGGCCTGCAACGGGCTGATGATGATAATGAATTCCAATGAAGCGACTGCAGTCTGACCTTTTGGTTAGGAAATGTGCATCTCAGCTGCACATTTGTTCGCTCTGTGGTTGCACGTTAACACCATTAATTTTAATAATGAGAACCAGATAAAGAGAGGCATCAATCAAATGCGTCCGCGTTGCATCCGCCACCGCAGCGTGATAGATCACGCGTTGTTACCTATATCCGGATCCCACGTCGTGGAACGCCACACTTGACTATGAAGTCACGGCATTCATAAGGGTAAACATCATAATAAGTATATAAATATATAAATGTGCACGTATGGAGTACCTCAACTAGAACAGTCTAAGGCGTTGATACAGGCGTTCGATCAGAGACGAACTGTCGAAATAATAAAACTGAGTAGACAGGGCACTGCAAATTAAACAAGCACCTGCACAAGATGGGCCTCTCAGATTCCAATATCTGCAGGTTCTGTCGCGAGGACGTGGAAACGATTATCCACGTCCTCGGCGAGTGCATAGCGCTGCACCGCTGCAGAAGCCGACACTTAGGAGCACACATGATCTCAGCAGACGAGATCAAAAGCTCCCCCATAAGCTCCATTCTCGAGTTTATCCTGGAACTGGAGCTACATGAGGTGCTGTAATAGGATACGGGGCTGCCACAATAGATCACCTACTGGTCGCAGTGGCTATGAGACGCAGGGCTCACCCCATTTCTATCAAAAAATAATAAATAATAGCGTATGGAGTGGCGTAGGTGCCTTTGAAGTTACAGACAGCCATCGCCCCATCCATACATCCCTAGATTAGGCCTCCGTTACCCATGATCCTGACCACTGGCTTTTAAATTTTAATTATTTAATTGTGACTGCCCAACTAAGTACGGACCTGGTGGCTTAATTAGAAGGAGTCCCGTAACAAACGAGAATCCAAACAAAGGAGACACACAGCGCGTGTGAAAGAGAGGGAAAGTCCGATTCGGTCGTAACGTTTGCTTTAAATTAGACCCTCTGGCTTCTGCCTGTCGGTTGACCTACAGGAGATTCAGCGCACTTATGATTCTAGTGGTGTTGAGGGTGTCCATGAGCAGTCGCTAACCAATCCCATAAAAACCAATACATTTTTTTTAGTCACACAGTTTATTGGCTCGCCTCAAAAGTGTATAAAAACCTATTGGGAGGGGATATCAATGGATAAGTTTAAGGCGACGGGTAGGGCACACTAGCGACGCCAATCGATTTTAATTTTTAAGCTACTAATTTGGATCTATTTTAAACAATTTCGGGGTTACAACCTCTCGGCAAACACTTATACTATTTATTAAATAACCCTGTACAAAATGTTGGGTCCGCTTTTGGCGTGAATCAATTTTTCGCGTACAAAAACGGACCCAACATTTTTAGTAGCTAAAAATTAAAATCGATTAGCGTCGCTAATGTGCCCTGCCCGTCACCTTAAGTATTGTTTAAACAAAGGAAATTTCTCCATCCTCCTCTGCTTCTGATTGAAATACGAAATATAAGATAATGCTAAATATAAAATATAGTTAGATTTTTTCTTATCCAACGTCCTTGTTAACAAGACGAACCAAAACCCGTTACCAATTCTCATCCGCGATGCTCGCCCATTCATTCATAACTGTTTAGACCAAACCGTAAAATTGTGGCAGAACAATAAAATTACACAGGCTCAGCCTCAGGATTGCCACGATTGGGCAACGCGATACCATCGGACACAGATGCGTTTTCAATTAACGCCCAGACTCTAACTCGAGTACACAATGCAATTGAGGTTGCGAAATTTTTGTGGAATATTTGTGATAATGTTAGTGATTCTGTTTGGTTAGAGAAATAAAAGGTTAACTGATTGTTATGGTGACGCTTGTTATGGGATAAGCAATTAAAAATAACGGTAAGTTTTTATTTATAATAATAATATCCTCCAAACGATATCGGCTATTGCGGCCAATCTCTACGATCAGCCACTTATGCAGGATATATTATAGTGCTCATGCGTGTGCGCAAACACAAGTGCACTTTTTATTCCCTTGCCCTAATATTCCGATGGGACATCAGTGTGACACGACCGGAAAGGGATCGGGCGCAGTACCAACGGCTTAACGTGCTTTCCGATGTACGGGGGTATAAGACCGCCGACTTCTAGAATCTGGGCTGACACTGAGAATTTCTTAACAGAAAAACTCAGGTACAGGTACTAGGTTTTGGCCCGACCCGGGGTTAAACCAAGGACCCCAAGCGCAGCCGTCGCTTTAAAGTGAGACGCATGTATTACCTGATGGTAAGTGATTACCGCCGCCCATGGACACCTGCAACGTCAAAGGAATTACAAGTGAGCTGCCGGCCTTTTAAAAAAAAGTTACAAAATACAACACTTACAAAGTTTAGTAGTGAATAATGAAACTTTACATATTTGGTCCTATATAGTTTTTTAGATTTTCGCGTTGCATTATAACTATAATGTATCAATACGAGGATTAACACGATATTTATTATGTGAAACAACATTGTGTACTCACATATTTGGCTTGACGTTTCGGCTACGTTACACCTCCTACCGTTCACTCTGTTGAGTCTGCTCGTGACCACGGCTGCTGTAACGTAGCCGAAACGTCGAGCCAAATATGTGAGTACACAATGTTGTTTCACATAATAAATATCGTGTTAATCCCCGTATTGATACATTATAGTGTATTTGGTCCTAATTGAGATAAGGACTGAACTATCTGTGGTTTTCCTCCTCGCACAACACTGCAGGTAAGTAGGTAGAGTTTCAAAAAATGTATACAACATTTAAAACATTGACCTTATTCTGTACTTATCGTACGGTTATCAGACTACACCCAGACACAAGTGTTCTTCACACGACTTTTGTCCAGGGTGGTCCCTCGACTTTTGACGTACGAAACATGGTCACTAATATATATAGAGCATAGAAATAAAGACAACGAAGTCTACTAATCCGCAGAATATCAGCGTCGAGGCTCTGTGTCTCGACAAATAGCTGAGCGGGGAGCTTTTTGGCACCTCTTAAAATTTAGATATCATACTGTGCCTAATTGGCCGTGTGGTTCCCGGCAGAGTAGAATAGGCCACCCTCACTCTTACCGAGGTGTCGTAAAAGGCGACTAAGGTAAAGCTGCTGGCATGATCATCAGCACCCAGAGAAGGAAAACTCTGCATTTATATCAAAACCCTCGCCAACCCGTCTGCCAAGCGTGGTGAGTATGGCAATTACCCCTCATGTGATTGAGGGAGGCCCGTGCCCCAGCAGTGGGGACTTAAATGGGCTGACGATGATGACTGTACCTAATAGATTAGGATTAGATTAATAAGTAATGTATAGATCTATATTTTGTTATCTGTATTTTTGGTGCCAAAGAAACATTTTTCCTATTCTATTTCTATTTCTTACTACATAGCAGGAAATTAATAGTTTTACATATGTTATAAGATGAATATGATGAATTTCCTGAGGGCCTAATTTAAAGCACACGTTACGACCGAATCGGAGTTACCCTTTCTTTCACACACGTTGGGTGTCTCCTTTGTTTGAATGAAACAGGTATATTCTCGTTCGTTACGGAAAGCCACATGGTCTATTCATCATTTTCAAGAAATATAAAAAACAAAATAAAAAAGGTCAACAAAGCAAAAATAACAAATGAATGCAATACAAAAATAACAATCTTATAACATTTTATGACATTAACATGCTATTTTATGTAAATTTATCGAAAACATTTTAAATGCAAATAAAAATGTTAATACAATATATTATCTCAATCAATCAATGCTGACTTATATCCGTTTTAATATTGTGTTAGGTTTTTTTAAGAATCTTTACACGTTTCTTTGGTCAAGAGATGAGTGGGAAAAAAGGAATTCTTGGCGATACGAATCTAAAGTCCTTTTGTGAACCAAACAAAGGTGAATTCCTATTGACTGGACAGTAAAGGATGCTTAAACTACGAAGTTAGTCCGATGATTAACCTATAAATATTGATGGTCTATTGTTTCTAAACAATAATACGTGGCTTCAGAGATTTGAATGAGCTTATTTTATGAGCATCGAAATAGGTATAATGTGGTGGTTAATGTAATAAAGATAAGGATTTCTTTATTGACCACAGAACACAAATTTAAACACAATTCAAACACGAATGACATAAGTAGGTACATAAATATATAAATTCTGTACAACCTGTGCGGATAAAGAATGGGATCATAAATGGCGGCGCATCTATCCACTTCTCGCTCGCACACTATTTTCGTCTATACTCGCACTCGTGGGTGTGCGAGCGAGAAGTGAATAGATGCGCCGCCATTTCTGATCCCATTATTTATCCGCACAGGTTGTACATTTGTTTTTTTTTTTTCTTTTTTTTATGCAGTGACCGAAGCTGGCGCTGTCAACGTAAGTGTACACATGGACACAACCAAAATAATAATAAGTTATTACCTACTTAAGTACCATAAAATGAAAAAAAAAAAAAACATGAAACGAATGAATGATAAAAATATTATAAATATTTTTATCACCAATAAATAAAATAAAATAATAAATTGTGATTACTACATATGTAATAAATATATTAAATTAAAATGCGGTGAGGATACCGGAGGCCCAATCGGGGGGAAATGGGGGTTTAAAAGTTGGCAGCGCACTTGTGACTCCACTGGTGTGGCGAGTGTCCATGGGCGGTGGCAATTGCTTACCATCAGGTGATCCGTCTGCTCGTTTGCCACCTATCACAAAAAAAAGCAGTATCCCCTTTTGACTCTGTAGTCCGCACTATATGCAGTCACTCACCGCATTATGTATCAATGCGATGAATGCATCAATGTGTTTACGATGTCCGTCCTATAATAGACCTATTGTATTTTCTGCCAATAGAGCTTTGTTGACGCAAGCTTACGCTGCTGAGATATGCGATTGCGGAGTTTGCAATTAACTTTTTATAGGGTTGATATCATCTTCTACGCTGACAGTTTTAAAGGTCAGTCTTTAAATATGGCGTAACTTAACACTTGTAGGTACCTCCGCACTACGCAGGTTTACGTCAGCTGTGACATTTTTTTTTACTTTATTTTATTGAAAGGGTACAGACTAAGAGCCGATTTTTTGATCCGTAGTTACTTTTTGGTTCAATTGACTATACAGAGTGTATTTGTGAACATTTACATCCCTTTAACCACGTGTTCTACCAACCATTCTGAACAACATTTATTCAACGACTTTTCGAAATTCATAGAACATTTTTTCGACTCCCCATACAAAACGACTAAGTCACGTGACCGACTTTGTATGAAAAGTTGATTTTTTTTCATGAGAATATGCAATTGTGATAGAACAAATGTTGTTCATAATAGTTAGTAGAACATGTGATTAAAGGGATGTAAATGTTCACAGATACACCCTGTAGTTAACTGGCTAACCAATAGTCAAAGTGACAGCGTCAAAGTGACGTAGTTCCTTGTAATATAACTATTGTTTACTTTGAAAGAAACTCCCACTTAACATTATGTGCCGTCTATGTGTTTGTTTATACGTTTTGTTGTATCTTTTTGTTTTAGGTGGTGTAAGAACTCAAATTAAAATAATATCCTGAAGAATTTAATCTCATCCATACCGGTCAATTTTTCTTTTAAAACGTGTCTCGTTAATCACTCGACATTGGCAGAGTTAAAAAAATGTGTTTGGCATAAGCAAACGCAATAGCAGCCATAACAAAAAAAAACTATTGTGTAAAAAATATATTTGGCTATATTTGACCATTGGTTACTTTTTTAAACCATTACCTCAATTTGACTACGGATCAAAAAATCGGCCCTTAGGATACATAATTAGAAATCAGAGACTGCCATAAGTAACCATTTTCACAATAGGTCACGTTTAAACACTGGAGAAAAGAAGCAAAAAGATCGTTAGAACAACCTAAGCTAAGAGGTGTAAAAACGATGCCCTTACCTGTACACACAAATCTACAAATCCACACCTCTAGACTCCTTGGCACCATCGAATGTATGTATAATTTCTCTATTTTAAATTTTATTTCTGTCACAATTGGAATCCTTTTTGAATACATTAAAATCAAAAGACACTGTTGCATTAAGAGAATATTTTAAATAGAGTTAAAATAAATAAATTCATACATAATTTTACATTGCACATTGACTTAATTTAGAGTTAAAGAGCTTGGGGACTACGGTGCGGCGGCCTCATCGCATGGCCCTTTCGGTAGTATTTTGCTGTTTGAAGCTGCTACCGAAATGGTCCTGGCGTCCCTGGGCAACGGCGGGTAGTAATCGGCGTAGCCGCCTATTGCTACCTGTGTCTCGACAAATAGCTGAGCGGGGACCTTTTTGGCGTCTCTTAAAATTTAGATATCATACTGTACCTAATAGATCAGGATTAGATTAATAAGTAATGTATAGATCTATATTTTGTTATCTGTATTTTGATGCCAAAGAAACATTTTTTCTATTCTATTTCTATTTCTTACTACATAGCAGGAAATTAATAGTTTTACATATGTTATAAGATGAATATGATGATGTTCCTGAGGGCCTAATTTAAAGCACACGTTAGGACTGAATCGGAGTTTCCCTTTCACACGCGCTGTGTGTCTCCTTTGTTTGGATGCGACAGGTATATTCTGGTTCTTTACGGAAAGCCACATGGTCTATTCATCATTTTCAAGAAATATAAAAAACAAAACAAAAAAAGTCAACAAAGCAAAAATAACAAATGAATGCATTACAAAAATAACAATCTTGTAACATTTTATGACATTAACAAGCTATTTTATGTAAATTTATCGAAAACATTTTAAATGCAAATAAAAATGTTAATAAAATATATTATCTCAATCAATCAATGCTAACTTATATCCGTTTTAATATTGTGTTAGGTTTTTTTAAGAATCTTTACGCTACGTTTCTTTGGTCAAGAGATGAGTGGGAAAAAAGGAATTCTTGGCGATACGAATCTAAAGTCCTTTTGTGAACCAAACAAAGGTGAATTCCTATTGACTGGACAGTAAAGGATGCTTAAACTACGAAGTTAGTCCGATGATTAACCTATAAATATTGATTGTCTATTGTTTCTAAACAATAATACATGGCTTCAGAAATTTGAACGAGCTTATTTTATAAGCATCGAAATAGGTATAATGTAGTGGTTAATGTAATAAAGATAAGGATTTCTTTATTGGCCACAGAACACAAATTTAAACACAATTTAAACACGAATGACATAAGTAGGTACATAAATAGGATAAATTCTGTACCTCAGCATTTGGATTTTTAACTTTTTTTTTATGCATTGACCGAAGCTGGCGCTGGCAACGTAAGTGTACACATGGATACAACCAAAATAATAATAAGTTATTACCTACTTAAGTACCTACTACACATAAAATGAAAAATAAACAAAAAAAACATGAAACGAAAGAATGATAAAAATATTATAAATATTTTTATCACCAATAAATAAAATTAAATAATAAATTGTGATTATTACACATGTAATAAATATATTAAATTAAAATGCGGTGAGGGTACCGGAGGCCCAATCAGGGGGAAAGGGGGGTTTAAAGGTTGGCAGCGCACTTGTGACTCCACTGGTGTCGCGAGTGTCCATGGGCGGTGGCAATTGCTTACCATCAGGTGATCTGTCTGCTCGTTTGCCACCTATCACAAAAAAAACAGTATCCCCTTTTGACTCTATAGTCCGTACTATATGCAGTCACTCACCGCATTATGTATCAATGCGATGAATGCATCAATGTGTTTACGATGTCCGTCCTATAATAGACCTATTGTATTTTCTGCCAATAGAGCTTTGTTGACGCAAGCTTACGCTGCTGAGATATGCGATTGCGGAGTTTGCAATTAACTTTTTATAGGGTTGATATCATCTTCTACGCTGACAGTTTTAAAGGTCAGTCTTTAAATATGGCGTAACTTAACACTTGTAGGTACCTCCGCACTACGAAGGTATGACGTCAGCTGTGACATTTTTTTTTACTTTATTTTATTGAAAGGATACTAAGAGCCGATTTTTTGATCCGTAATTAAGTGTATTTGTGAACATTTACATCCCTTTAACCACGTGTTCTACCAACCATTCTGAACAACATTTGTTCAACGACTTTTCGAAACTTATCGAAAAAAATTTTCGACTCCCCATACAAAACGACCAAGTCACGTGACCGACTTAGTATGAAAAATTGTTTTTTTTTTCATGAGAATATCCAATTGTGATAGAACAAATGTTGTTCATAATGGTTATTAGAACACGTGGTTAAAGGGATGTAAATGTTCACAGATACACCCTGTAGTTAACTATCTAACCAATAGTCAAAGTGACAGCGTCAAAGTGACGTAGTACCTTGTAATAAAACTATTGTTTAAAAAATACATTTGGCTATATTTTGTTAAGCACTTGTGTTACGGATACTAGATAATACAGAAAAGGTATATATGTTTAGGACAATGTGATAATTTTCTTATTGCGATAAATATGAGCGGGCGATATGATAATAATTATTCCATTAATCACATTAACCGGACATTTATCAACATCATCATCATCAGCCCATTTAAGTCCCCACTGCTGGGGCACAGGCCTCCCTCAATCACATGAGGGGTAATTGCCATACTCACCACGCTTGGCAGACGGGTTGGCGAGGGGTTTGATATAAATGCAGAGTTTTCCTTCTCTGGGTGCTGAAGGTAAAACTGCTGACATTGATCATAAAGAAATAAAAACGTACAGTTAATAAAATATAAGGCATTAATATTCAGACTGTTATTATTAGGATCGTTTGTTCTCGTTCCGACTCATTACCATTTTTTTTTCACCTTTGAGTAATAGTGTAACTCAACTGTGTGTGTAAAGCATCGATTACATTGCAGCATTTGATCCTATCTGGAATTTATATTTTTTCTGGCACTTCGCCCAACAGAGCTGGGCATTTATCACAATGCCTGCATTAATCGCTTGCACCATAACATACCTACAGTTATATTGTATTAATTACATACACCCAAATACTGAATAAAGACAAATTATCATCACACAAATGTTTGTCCAGGGTGGGGATCGCACCCATGACCTCTGGCGTATGAGCCAGGGTCATTAAGGTGACGGATAGGGCACATTAACGACGCAAATCGATTTTAATTTTTAGTTACCAAACGGGATCTATTTTAAACAATTTCGGGGTTACAACCTCTCGACAAACACTTATACTATTTATTAAATAACCATACAAAAATGTTGGGTCCAACGCGTACGCGAAAAATTGATTCACGTCAAAAGCGGCCACTTCTTGCGTGAATCATTTTTTGTCTACAAAAACGGACCATTTGTGCATGGTTATTTAATAAATAGTATAAATGTTTGCCGAGAGGTTGTAACCCCGAAATTGTTAGTGTGCCCTACCCGTCACCTTAATCAATGCGCCATTGGGACAGTTGCATAAAAACTAAGTAGGTATTTATTGTATTAGAATTTGATACAATTATCTAATAAAATCAGCAGTAACTTCAATCTATATTTTTTTATTCATATTAAAATGAAATAATTTTAAATAGAACACGATTAATGCCGAAACCAACTATGATAACATACTATACATATTTTTATCATTGGCACAATGGCCAAGTCAAAAACACCCGCAAAACCAAAACCAGAACTCCTTATTTTAACATAAATTGTATTATTTATTATAATAGCCTTTTTCATTAGGCACGTTTTGATATTTCATTAAAATGTATTCATTTGTAATTCAATGACATTTTGTGGCAGTCTATCGAATATTAAATGCTAATTATTAGATGTAGGCAAAACTTTCAATCTAAAAAAATTGGAATGCAGTTAGCACGCTGGCATTTGTCATTTCGATTTTATTATTAAAACTGTTCTAGGTATTATTAAGAACTGTCAATCACATTGGTAGTTCTTAATAATAACATATTTGTATTATTGGCAGTTCTTATAATTAATACCATAGATTTTATTTCTTTTTACAAAGTTATTCTTTTTTTTTTTATTCTCACAACATCTCATACGTTGACCTGATTCCGTACTATTACTTAGCTTATCTATTTATATTTTTAAACAAGATAATAATACGTTTTATTTTAATCAGAATGTGGCTTTTCATTTATGGATGAATATTCCTACACGATTAACATTGAATTTGTTCGATTAATTGGGGAACATCACTAGAGTTTAAAAAGAAAATAGGTTAACACACCCAACGTTGTACTAACGTTCAATTCTCTAAAAATGAAAATGTTTAATAAGTTTATAAATAGTTTATCAGAGAAAATAAATCGTGAAATTATCTTTTATGTCTTTATTGAAATAAATGAATGCAAACATAATTTTTAAAAAGTTAAGTAGTTGTGCTTTTTTAACATAGAAAGATTAATAAATTCAATGACCGTTGTTACAAGGTTACGTTGTCGAATTTTGTTGAAGGGTCAAATGTGGCCTTTTATATTGGCCCAACTATAGTTGACAAACAATCGCCAATACTGTGTCTATGTTTGACGACCCGTATGGAACAGCGGTAGTGAACGCTGCCTTTGGCGCAAGGGTTGCGGATTCAATCCCTGACAGTTCAAACATGTGTGCATGAACATATGTTTTAATTGGTCTGGGTGTTTTCTATGTATTATAAGTATGTATTTACAAAATAAAAGTATTATGTGTATACATATATTTGTAATCCCACAAGTTGATTCTGATATTTGTAAAACAGGTGCTTGAGATATTGATATTATTTGAGTCAGATAAATTTATGTGATGTGTGAAATATTTATTAAACTTTATTATTATGTTTGACAGTTGTCCCACAACCAACAGTGGGAGAGCCATGCTTCGGCATGAATGGGCCGACTCGACCGGAGTAATAACCACGTCCTCACAGAAAACCGGCGTGAAGCAGTGCAGGTGGCCCAATCCAGGGGAAGAGGGGTTAAAAGGTAAGCAGCGCACTTGTGACACCATTGTTGTTGCAGGTGTCCATGGGCGGAGGTAATCGCTTACTATCAGGTGATCCGTCGGCTCGTCTGCCACCTATATCATAAAAAAAAACCACGTGCAATTATGTCCCGGACTTTTGGAAGGCGTGCGTGGGGCCGAAGCCAACACGTAGAGCCCCGTTCAATTGACCATTTTACTCAAATGTGGTGTGACAATTTGGCCTCCGGTAGCCTCACCCACCGTGTGGTCCCCGGCAGAGTAGAATAGGCCACCCTCACTCATACCGAGGTGTCATAAAAGGCGACTAAGGTAAATCTGCTGGCATGATCACCAGAGAAGGAAAACTCTGCATTTTTATCAAAACCCTCGCCAACCCGTCTGCCAAGCTTGGTGAGTATGGCAATTACCTCTCATGTGATTGAGGGAGGCCCGTACCCCAGCAGTTGGGACTTAAATGGGCTGACGATGATGATGTAGTGTGACACTTACATATCATTATTATGTCAACATAGACTATCGATAGTGTCAGCGACAGACCTCTTTTTTATTATTTATGTTTTATAAGGTTTTTAATTTTGAAATTGTTCCTTTTGGTATCTATAGTTATATTAAAGTGTCATTGTGTGAGGCGAATAAGGGTGTTTTTGGTATTTTCGGGTCAATCATGGTCAATATGAAAGTTATGCTCAAAACAGTGCGTTTTAATGCTGCCGTCCTCTAGGTGAGTCCCTTTATGAGATAAGGATTATCGTAGTGCCGCTGCCACTGGACTATACCTAGATAGGCGCCTCATATTCCATCGTCAACAGATAGAATTCGTACAGGGTAATCGTTTGTCCGCCATAATGTAAACAAAAAAAATCCTCTTAAGTCCGGAGCGATTTTTAAAAATGAACCTACATGTATATTGCTTTTACATACGAGAAATAGAAAAATAATGAAAAAATCTCCAGCTACACCAGAGGTTTTTTTTCTTTATCCTCACCTTAACGTGTAATTCCCACTTGCGTCCAAAGCCTGTCGCTTTGGAACCCGGGGTACGCTTAGACCATGATTCAGGATTTAGGGAATCACATATCCTCGTTCGTTACGGGATGGTTTTGTTGAGACCCTCTGGTCAATCAATTTACAAGATGTTGTTTAAATAAAGAAAAACCGGCCAAGTGCGAGTCGAGCTCGCTCACTGAGGGTGCCAAACCTTTTTTATTTTTTTGGTAACGAAGGGAAAATGCATTAGGCACCTTCTCGTCAGGTGACCTGACGGGGTGTGTGGGACTCCCAGAGGTTTACCCACTGAAAACCCTCCAACGCTCGCTGGCCCTCAAAGGCGAGGCCTACGGTGACTCAACAGTCCGTTTGACCTCGTCTACGGCCAACGTCTGCCAGACCAAATAAGCAGGCCGCCTCAGGGAGGTGCTATAATAGCACCCACCCCTTGACTTTAGAGGGTGCCAAACCTTCATAACTCGCGCAGTTTTTCTAAAATGTTACTTTTAGGGACCGTAATAGATCTAAGTATACAGTTTAATTTGCAATTTAATTTACACAGACAGACAGACCTAATAACAAAGTGATCTTATACCTTGTACCATTTGAGGTTCGGAACCCTAAAAAAATCTGCCATGGTTGAAAAAGCTTGTGCGTATATTACGTAAAATGAATTATCAACGCAATTTTTCGGCACCGTGTTATTTCCCTATTAATTACATTCCATTGCTCGACCCTGTCGCGAATATTACAATACAAAATATTTCCTAAAACCAAAATTAACTAGTCTTGACATTTATGCCTATCAACTATCAATGCTATGTGAAACAACGATCAGTCTAGCTAACTTCATGTTAGGCATGGGAAAAATAAAAAATATCGATATGCACTGTTATTTTTTTATCTTTTACAACCCAAAAATCTGATCAGTGAATAAAGTCCATTTAGTACGTTAGATTATCACCATCTTATTACAAATCGTGAACTAAAGTTATTTCCGTACTTAAGTTCATGTCATCCCCTTCCAAATCGCAATGTTAAAAGGGGTTGGCACGAGTTTTGTTCCAGGACTATACTTAGATCGCGATTTGTAATAAGGGGGTCAATGTTTTAGCGTAAAAAATCAATTCAATTCAATTCAATTCAAAATAGAGTTTGGTAACAAATAGATATTTAACGAAATATTTGCACATTATCAAAGTAACTCCACCTGAAGTCGTTCGGGAATAGTGGTTAACCTAATTTATTTTCATACGGGACATGTATTCTATTGTAATTATTACTATATAAGTAATACTTGTTTAAGGTTTATCCATATTTATCTACTTTTATTTTAAGTTGTTACCGCGGTGCCGTCACGCGCATCCCTCAGTACCGGCAATGGCTGAAAATCAGTGGTTTGATCGTCGAATAGACAATTCACTGAGCGCTGAGCCATTGCCATTTCGCGCCACTGCTGCACACATGCCTCACTATAAGCCCTTCTGGGGTTATGTACTTACGTCCATACTACTATGAATGTGTGTTTTTTGATGCGAAAAAGCGTTTTATCTATCAATCTAAATACGGGACAATGAGAACCCTATATTGTTTTAAACTTTCATGGTCACTAACATTAGAATAGTTATTTACGGGATTTCTCCTCCATGATCACGGCACTGTTGCAAGCGCCATGGTCACGGAGTAACTGAAGTGTTTGCGGGTAATTTGTTACAATTTGTTGTTTGGTAGACAAATCGGTCTACCCTCCTTCGCAGTCTTTTACTACGCGCACCTGCGGTACTGTTCACTAACTCCATATTTTCTCGTACCTGTTCTCGACACACAACACTCACAGTATAAAATATACTCCGTGACCATGGCGCTTGCAACAGTGCCGAAATATCGTAAACTCAAAAATAAGGTACATGGTAGAAATCCCGTAAATAACTATTCTAATGAGAACCCTAACTATAGCTCGTTCAGAAGTGAAATTAGATGGGAACTTATACATAATATCGATAAAAAATATTGATTGTTGATAAATCGAGATTTTGATCTATCGATATTTTTACCCAAGCCTACTTCATGTGTGCAATACGTTGTGATATCGTTATACAATACCTTGTGAACATATTATGTTATGTATGAATAATTCAACAGTAATGAAACTATTGAGGCTCGCCCATACATTGACCTGATGTATCCGATAATCGGTTAGATTCAATTATTCCAATAAGTGATGTGTCAAATGTAATGGAATTTATTGCTTTGGACATTGAAGTTACATATCAAAACTAGTATATACCCGCGTCCTTCGCTCATGTTAGAAAGAGATAAACTGTTACCTATGTAACTCTCCATCCCGTCAACTAAGTATTTCCACTTAAACTAAGTCAATCGGTCACTGCGTTTACCGTAAACGAAAGACGAACAAACAGACAGAAACACACACACTTTCATGCAGCTCTAGATTCAGCTGGGAAAAACACTCTAGGATGATATAAGCGGCCACCCCTTAACATCGTCATGATCATCATCAGGAGGCAAAAGACAAAAAATGCAATCAGGAAGTTCGTTAGGTAATAAGCCGGATCTAGGGTAGAGCAAATAGCAGTGCCACTTTAGGTGTGGCCAGTAGACCATGCGCTATTCTGGTGGGTGATCTAACTAAGTGGACAACGTCGTAAAAAATGATGGAGTGAGTTTGTCAAAATTTAAGATTCCGTTGCCATCAGAATATGAAAAAATATACTAAAATGTAAAATTAACTATTTTTGTGACCGTACCAAAAGTAAAGTTAGTATTTGTTGGAATTATTCCGTATCATCATCATCATCATCAGCCCATTTTAGTCCCCACTGCTGGGGCACGGGCCTCCCTCAATCACATAAGGGGTGATTGCCATACTCACCACGCTTGGCAGACGGGTTGGCGAGGGTTTTGATATAAGTGCAGAGTTTTCCTTCTCTGGGTGCTGATCATCATGCCAGCAGCTTTACCTTAGTCGCCTTTTACGACACCTCGGAAAGAGTGAGGGTGGCCTATTCTACTCTGCCGGGGACCACACGGCCAATACCATATTCCGTATACTTACATTTTATGTGGTCTAATTTAAGTTTGACTTTGTGGATACGTTTTGTGAAAACCGCCTTCAAAACCACAAACTAAAAACACTTCACATATTATAACAATACAGTCGAAAAAAGGTGTTGCCGAAGCCGACGCCCAATACTATCCTGTAATACAACATTCAATTATTCAACAGGGGTTAAAATATTATTTTACTCTTTTTAGTTTGTAGTTTCTGAAGGCGGTTCATGCTTTTTAGTTTCTCATATTTTCGGCAGCAACCGAGTTTCTTTTGCCGAGATGGAAAAATACCTTTCTTAGGGGTGCTAGCCCTTTGAACGCCTGGTAGGTCACGCAGTGACCCCTAAATACAAACTTTGAATTATTTTTTTACTCTAAAAGAACTTTTACTTGGAAACTTCGGTGTTTTCTATGTTACATAAGTATGTTTTTACAAAAGAAAAGTATAATATGTATATATTGGTAGTTCAACTGTTAGTTCTTTAGATTAAATCCAAATAGCAGTTGATTCTGATATCCGTAACACGGGTACTATATTTTTTACCTATCTCGCAGTCAGATCAATGTATGTGATGTTGTAAAATATTATAATAACTTTTCACAAACTAAGTTATATATTACTCGATTGACGAATAAATTAAATCATGACGTAGTTTTTTTAATTATTTTTTCTTGACATATTTTAATTTAAATTTACTTCAGCCACTATGAATTTTTAACATTATTATTTTTTTCTTCAAAACTGATTAACATTTTCATTTTTACTGTAAATTTATTAATAAATTTAATCAATCAATTATTGTTTTTGAGATTGAGATTTATTTGTTTAACGTTTCTATACCAATATTGGTTGTTTATAGCGGTCATAAATATTACACATTTTCTATACCTACCTCACGGATCTAAAAAAAAGAGGGACGGAACATCACACTAACCAAATGTGAAGCATGCTAGGTACAACAATTTTGTTCGTTGTGTATAACTTACACGCACGCACACATAGATAGGTAATACAATTCGCCGCCATTATAGCCCGAGCGACAGCACACGTGATACGTTCGTCGCGCCGACAATTTTGTGTCCAATATCCTACCGCCTTGTGTGGTGAAACTGTGCAAATACGCAAGAAAAAATAAAGTCTCAAGGAATCACTTATCACAAATAAGTTATGACAATTTGTGATATTTTTCTTAATATCGTTTAATTACTATGACAAGAATTTTAAGAAGAAAAAAACAATAGTGTTGCCACTTTTTCTCGGGGAAATTTCCCTAAATATGGGGAAATAGTGCATGTTGCAATTGTGGCTTGTCTCAAAAGCAATGATAGCAGAATCAAATTAATAATCTCTTTATTAAATTTAAGTCATTATGAACATTTATAAATGTCAAATTTTATAATCTAGCGGAGAAGATAGTAGCTAAAATGTGTTGTAAATTACTCCTGTTTTCGCACTTAGTCTCCTACTTGGTCCATTGTGAGGTAGTAGCGAAATAAAACTAATAAAATTTACACTGCACTAACTATTCATCATCATCATCATCATTTCAGCCAATAGACGTCCACTGCTGGACATAGGCCTCCCCCAATGTTCTCCACACAGATCGGTCCTGTGCCTCCCGCATCCAATGGATTCCCGCGATCTTCACCAGATCGTCGGTCCACCTTGTAGGAGGCCTGCTACGGCTGCGACTTCCTGTACGTAGCCTCCACTCGAGGACCTTTCCGGCCCAACGGCCGTCTGTTCTCCTCGCTATGTGCCCTGCCCATTGCCACTTGAGGCATGCAATCCTTTGGGCTACGTCTGTGACCTTAGTTCTCCTGCGGATCTCATCATTTCTGATACGATCACGCAGGGAGACTCCGAGCATAGCCCTTTCCATTGCTCTCTGGGTGACTTTGAGCCTCCTTAATCTAACTATTAGATGAAAATAATTAGTTATACAGAGAAGTTATTTATAAACCTTTTATTGGTATTGTAGATAACGCACGATGATGTAAGTAACGGGCGCGTTAGCGGATCTCATCTTGAGGATTGTTTTGTTTTTTACAAAAAACCACAAGCATCTAGTTACCTACAAATGTGCAATATTGTTAATAACACATTTATAAAATGCTAAGTGCTCCGCAAACTCTCATTTGATGCGAACAGTCATGGTATGGAACCACTGTATTCTGTAGTACTCATTATCTTCTGAAGTCTTTCCTAAAAATGAATATAATAATAATTCTCACAATAATAATTCTTACAACATCTCATAGGTTGACCTGATTCCGTACTAAGTAGCTTTAGCACTTGTTTGCAGATATCAGACAACAGAGGAACACAAATATATACTTAAATACATATATTACACCCAGACACTAAACAAACAAGTGTTCATCGCACAAATGTTTGTCCAGGGTGGGGATCGAACCCACGACCTTTGGCGTAAGAGATAGGGTCACTACCAATGAATGAATGAAACATTTATTGACACAAAAAAATCACAACAGATATCTGAAACCGAACTAAACTATAGCCTGGGCCTGTAAGTTACGAACCTAAGTATCAGCCTATATACATATACTGTCCCACTGCAGGGCAAAGGCCTCCTCCATAGAAATCAAGTCATCACTACTGTGATGGGATTAGATTGTGAGAATTATTATTATATTCATTAGGCTTAGTCACCACGCTTGCCTAATGCGGTTTGCTGATCACAAACACGAGCTTTGTTCGAAAAATTCGAAACATGCTTTTTGCTCGACCCAGAAATCAAACCCAGGACCTCTAAATCACGGCCCGGTACTTAAACCAGTAGATCAAAAGCGCGATCTGGGCCTGTATATCTAACTATAAAAATGTGTGGCTTGACGCCATATAATAATAATAAATATTTCACAACATCACATACATTGATCTGACTCCGAGATAAGTAGCTCAAGCACCTGTGGTACGGATATCAGAATCAACAGTGGGATTACACGTTTATACATATAATACTTTTCTTTTGTAAATACATACTTATATTACATAGATAACACTCAGACCAATACAAACAGATATGTTCATGCAAACAAATGTTTGTACTGTGCGGGGATCGAACCCGCAACCCTTGCACCAGAGGCAGCGTCCACTACCACTGTTCCAAACGGGTCGTCAATCTGACCACTAAGGACGCACAAAACCGTCCGAAGTGGAGGAGTGGAAGTAGGAAAGCGGACATCGGGCGCCAAGGCGACAGCTTGGGACGCAACTGGCACAAAAGGTTAACATGATGATGACTAAGTATATCCTGGCCCTCTTAAGCTTGCGCGTCCAGGTTCACTTCACTTAACATCTGGTGTAATTAAGATCAAATGCTTGTCCGTTGTAATATAATAAGAATCTTCCAAACAACAATTAGGTACACACCTACCTAGATTTGGGTTGCTTAATCTCTATTGATATTAAACTGTGCTATTCCCAGTAGCATCCAAAGCTGTCGCTTTGGAGCCCTAGGTACGCTTGGGCCATGATACAGGATTTGGGAGGTTAGTCTGGTAATTACAGAGAAAAAATTACCATCTAATCTTTGCAATCCTCAGACAGAGAAACCAGCCCAACTGGATTACGGTTACGCGTTTAGAATCATTATATAAAATGTCTATGACTACTTAAAGGGAAAACTCGAAGAAAAATTTGTAAAAAGTACTGTTGAAATAAAAGACTTTTTATTTTAAAAAAAAATAAGGTATCTATAATTTTGAGAAACTATCCAAGACGTGCTGGTTTCCTCACGATGTTTTCTCTCACATAAACTTGAGAAATCCATAGGTACATGCTTGAATTTGAATCACAACCCTCCGTATAGAAGGCACATTGTTATCCACTGAGCTACCATCGCCCTAAATTAAGTACTAAAAGAAACTCCATAATATACGCGTACATATATTTACAGAAAATACATAGGTACTTATGAAGTTAATAACTAATATTTATGTATTTAAATATCCTAATTAGTATCGTTTCTTACAATGATCCGGTCAACCGGAGCTTCCTTATTGAGTCATTAAGAATGACCATCTGTAACAGCTACATTGAAAATTCATTCTATTTAGAAACAGTCTAGTCATTATAACTAAAGAGAACAAAAAACGAACATCACATAAAATAAGACATCCCATAGAACTAAAATAAACATTATTACAAAACTAAGTTTAATGTTACTTAGTTTATCAACTATAATACTCAAATGAGTGCTAAAATAATAACCTCAAAATATCGATTCGGTAACAATGACACAGCTTGTGCCTGAAACAGTTCATTCCGTTTTAAACTGAATTGTTATTGTTAAAGTTATTTGTGAGAAAGTACCTAATCAATTTATTCTTTTGGATTTAATCATAAAAATACAAGCAATGCCTATTTATATTACTTGGGAACCTTACTTAATAAAATATTTTAATCTTTTGTTGCTTAAAAACATTTCTAAAAAATAAAGTTACGTAAAATGAAATGTCCCTGAACGAATGATTCCATAAATTTTGACACTACCCTGCAGTCCATGGTTAGTCGAGGATTGGTAATAAAAACTTAAGAACCAACATTATTCCGTAATAATCATGAACTTGCTAGTTTAGGATTAAAGCCGATATCCGAGTAGCTTTTTGTAATATAAGAGAGTCGATGTGCGCGATTGGGCGGAATTAGCACAGGACCAAATAAAATTGCAAACTTTGACGTCGGAGGCCAAGATCCATTTTGGATCCATGAGCTAGCGTAGTACCCAAGTAAGTTATATTTTGTACCTACCCCTAATTTGTACTAACGATTTTCTTGCTGGTTCTTCCAAGTAGAAGTCGACATTCCATATAGGATAGACATAATTAATGTTGTGTATGGACTTAAGCTGACTAAATAATATTTCCATTTGTATAGTAAGTTTTCATGCTATATTTTTACACCACATAAGTAGGTATACTTATCCTTATCCCAAACGTCTCTATTGACTAAGAAATTAAAATAGAATTTAGGAAATACCTATTTATTAAAATCACCTAAGATCACAGAAAATATAACTATTTGTTAAAGTAAAGAAGTATTATTTGGCTACAAGCTAAGACCCCGTTGCTACTAACGCCACAGTAGCTTGCTACAAACAACCCGTGCGGATAAAGAATGGGATTAGAAATGTGTGATGCATATTTGCGTCTATACTCGCACTCGTGGGGTGCGAGTATAGACGCAAATACTGTGCGAGTGAGAAGTGAATAGATGCGCCGACATTTCTGATCCCATTCTTTATCCGCACAGGTAGTACCTAAATAGTGATCTGTGCACCACCGTCAACAATTCAACATTCAGCTAGCAACAGAGTTGCCAGATCTATCGCTAACAGAGTCCCCATATGGGTATATAGAGCAGCGTCATCTATAAAAACGAATGTTTTATAAGTTGGGCCAAAATAATAAACCACATTTGACATTTCAGCAAAATTCGACAACATTACCTTGTAACAACGGTCATTGAATTTATCAATGTTTCTATGTTAAAAAAGCACAATTTCTTAGTTTTTTTTTTAAGTTATGTTGCATTTATTTATTGCAATAAAGACAAAAAAGATAATTTCACGATTTATTTCTCTGTTAAACTATTAAAAAAAACTTTTCTAGAGAATTGAACGTTGGTGCAATGTTGTATCTGTCAATGCATTTTCTTTTTAAGCTCTAGGAAGGTATCTACCCCATATAATCGAACGAATACAATGTTAATCGTGTAAGAATATTCAATCATAATATACATCATCATATATACATTTTACATATATCATATTATGTTTACTTATACATGTGTGTATTTACATATCTATATAATAATTCATTTATTTACTTAATTACCTATTTATATATTATTCATCAATCTATGAATTGTATAACTTATCTATTTATTTAGTAATAATACCTTAATAAGATAAATCAATCGATTGCTTTGTGCGGTCGGCGTCAGGTCAAGTTACCCCCCGCAATGCAAAAATGGTTCTTGCGTCTCAGATATAAGCTCGGTCCAAGTCCAATAAGGGTACATTGGCGTGACGCCGTGTGTACACGTTGATCGAGACAGTGACGAGTAGTTATGCATGCTCACAACTTAAATATAGATCTTGTGCTTCTGTTTTGTGAATTGTTGACAGCACAATTAATTTTTGTATATATAAGGAAAACCTGTTATTGGCTATATTATTAGTTTGTACCCTTTGTAATGCATTAATGGAATAACGCTGTTGGTTTTCAAAGAAATAATAAAAAAAAACATGAAATGCCACATTCTGATTAAAATAAAACTCTTGCTTAAAAATATAAATACATGAATAACTTGGTAAACAGCAAAACCTAAAGCGCACGCACCACATAAAGCGCTGTGATTTCGAAGAAAAAGAAATAAACTGGCCGCGGATTCTTTACAATAATTTTGACTCACATTTCTCCAAATTTCCGCTTTGCTTCGCTCCCTCTGCCCACATTGGCAACTATGGTTCACAACCAGTTGCCGAAAAAGAACTGACATTCTTGCTACTCAAGCAGTTGCCAAAGACGACAGATTTTTCTTTTTTCGCAACTAATTGCCTACAAAGAATATTTTTATGAATATGGTTACGTAAGAGGAATTTTTATTCTCAGTTCACAACTAACATAATGTAATGAAAATGTGTTTATGTAATGTAATAATATGAATATATAAAATAATGTATATTTCTACCATTCTCAATTTCATTTGTTAAACTACTTTGCACTGCCTTCCCTTATTACGAATACGATATTCCTCTACACAAAGGTTGTCTGGAAGAAATCGCTACAAGCGATAAGACCGCCTTATTGTACTGTCTGTTGCTGTTGTATCATGCTTGTATTTTATTTTTTTGCAATAAAGAATATCTATCTATCTATCTAACAAGAAGAGTGTGTGTTCCCTTTGGGCAGATTTTTTGGGTCTTTAAGTTGACGATTTATTAACCTATGAATTAATATTCGGGAAAAAAAATAGCCATCCTTTTCCATTATTAAAGAAGTACATATCGATTATTCACTTTAATCGAGGTTTTTTAGGAGGTCACCTATCTATGAAGCTTAAATTGAGAAACTTCAAATGTGGCTTATTAGTTTTGCCCGACTATAGGCAACATTGCGTATACTGAAAATGTACTGTTATTCTCATGTTTTTAGTTGTTGCATAGGTCTGCCATTCCTTATTTTAACTGCAACATATCAACACCTTTTTCAATTGGTTCGTGTGCCTTTAGTTTTTGTCTAGAAAACGGCGTAATGAGCTGACATTCGACTCAAGACTATTTTTTGCCACCATCATTTTTAGATACATATTTTCATTAATAAAATATTACTTTAATTTATTTAACTCAAGTATTATGATTCTTATTACCATGTTTGGGTTTTTTTTTTGGTTCGACACTGACATATAAGGAAGTTAAAATAATTCCTTTGTGACCAATATTCTCTAACTTTACAATTCGGGTATCTTAATTGATTTTAGTGAAAAATGCAGTCTCATGAAGTTTCCAAAAAATCTTTAAAAAATAATTGTTAGTTGAAGCAATTATACAATATGCATTATTTGTATATTCATGTATTTGTTTATTAGTGAACTGTTATGTAGACATAGCCGAGTTCAAATGACCTGCATAGATTTTACATTCATAAATTCCATTACCAATTACCTTTGACTGGAAAGTTGACCTGCGCATGAGTTGCATTCTACTAACAATGATGCTCATAAGCGTGCTACTGGAAAATCTAAATCATTAATAATATTAAAATGCGGAAGTTTGTTTGTTTATACGTTATAGCGAAACTACTTATATTATAGCTTGGGTATGAATCGCCTATATAGGCGAAAGTAGTTAAATAATAAATAATAGGAAAAAAAACCTTCATAGAACCTTTTATAAAAGTTCATGGTGCCAAATCCAAAGGGAATAGGTAGAGGGACCTTGCAACCAAGCTCAAAAGGAGCTCTATTTTTGATTCACTCGTATGACTTAGCGGCGTCGCATGCGACGTAAGTCACATTCGCCTTCTAAGTCGCATGAAGCCGATTTTCTCTATTTTTGAATCATTCGATTTCGATGTTGCCAATATAATACGGTAAATTGACATTCTAAACCTTCCATGCAGTATTTTAATTTAATTCCATGCGGTAACTTCCGCATTGCAAACGGAGCGCAAGTACCATAGATTATTGGCTGAATATGAAAATCTTTGCTTTTTTGTCACAAAAAAACTATGAATGTTAGCTGTCAAAACCAGTCAAATCAAAGTTTTGAAATTTATAATATTTTGTTTTAACCGAATCTCCCTCATAATGTTGTGCTGTATATGTGTTTGTTTGTTTGTAAGTATACGTTTTATTATTTTGTTTTAGGTGGTGTAACCCTCAATTAAAAAATAAAAATCAGAATGAGTAAAATATCATTACACCGGTCATTTTCTCTATATAACGTGTCTCTTTAATCGCTCGACATTGGCAGAGTTATATAAGTGTTCGCCGTGGGCAACACAGTAGCAGCCATAATAAAAAAAAAATGCGTGTTGCTATTGACAACTATTTTGACGTTGCTTCTACCGCTCGCTTAAAGTCACTCGACCAACGAGTGGGTGGGGTCACTCGTTGCAGACGAATGATTCAAAAATGCGGAATTTCGTATGTCGAAGGAAAATCAGTAGAAATCGTGCGCTCGTCACTACGCTAAGTCATACGAGTAAATCAAAAATAGGTCTCCTGGATTTAATTATTTTCAGAGAATTTCGAAAGAAATTCACGAATGCCTTTAACTCTTGGACAAAGCTGCAGGTAAAAGCTAGTCATTTATAATAATGACAAATGAGCAAGACATAGGATTTCAATGTAGGCGTTATGTGTCATTATTAACATAAAAACTCTATTGGAAAATTGACATATGCAACTTGCAACACGCGACATAGGCGCCTTTTTGCCATAACGCTTACCATTATGCAACCATGTCATATTATGTGAGTTGCATATAAAATTTGATGGTCGTTTTTATGAATTATTAATTTATTCCTCGATGCATATACTCTGAGAACCAATCAATCAATTTTAACATAATTAGGCGAGATTTTAAGTCTCATTTTTTAGTAATTAACACCCAAAATGATAGCTTTAAATCATTTAAATTACAATAGGATATCATAAACTAAAGTTTATTTGCGGTAAAGACCTTGGAATTATTTCTTAAGGTGACGGGTAGGGCACACTAGCGACGTCAATCGATTTTAATTTTTAGCTACTAAACCGGATCTATTTTAAACAATTTCGGGGTTACAACCTCTTGGCAAACACTTAAATACTATTTTTTAAATAACGATGCACAAATGTTGGGTCCGTTTTTGTACGCAAAAATTGATTCACGCCAAAAGCGGCCACTTTTGGCGTGAATCAATTTTTCGCGTACATGTTGATACCAACAAATCGATTGGCGTCACTAGTGTGCCCTACCCGTCACCTTAATTGTTATTATTGGCAGACATTATTTTAACAGAATAAGAAATAAGATCAAAATAATAATATGCAAAGTAAAACTTTTGCTTTAATATTATGTAGATTAAAATGATACTGATGTACCGTGGGAGAGCCACGCATCGGCATAAATGGGCCGGCTCGACCGGTGTGATACCACGGCCTCACAGAAAACTGGCGCGAAGCAGCTCAGTGCTGTGTTTCGCTACGTGAGTGAGGGTACCGGAGGCCTAATCCGAGGGGAAGGGGGGATTAAAGGTTAGCAGCGTACTTGTGACTCCACTGGTGTCGTGGGTGTCCATGGGCGGCGGCAATCGCTTACCACCAGGTGATCCGTCTTCTGAAGTTATTTTTCCGCCGAACTTTCAATTAAATCAAATTGGAGTTTATAATAGGTCAACAATATACACGTTGACCTTTAAACTCCAATTTGTTTTTTTTTTACTCTTCTTAGCGTGTAATTCCTAGTTTCGACCAAAGGTGTCGCTCTGGAGCTCGGGGTACGTTTGGACCATAGTTCAGGATTTGGGCAGTCTGGTATTTACAATGATGCGACTGCCGTCTGACCTTCGCAACCCTTTAACAGGGGAACCAGACTAACTGAATAATGGTTACACATCACGATGTTTTCTTTCATCGCCAAACTAATGGTAGAAATACGCACATAGATATGAAAATGACATGGAAGGTGCGTTCTCATCCACTGAGCTACCATCACTTCTATGGATTATGATATCAGTCGTAGGTATTCAAAAAATGCACACAGATTTTTTCATTAATATTTATCAATACTCTATTCTCATATAGACGTTGCACTTGTGTCTGGGCAAACACTTGAGTGTAGTGTGAACTATAGTGCACAAGTGTTTGCCCAGACACAAGTGCACTGCGTCCTGCGACCTGCGTCCGTCAAATGTCCTGCGTCGATAAGCAGGACATATAATATGTCCTGCTTATAGACGCAAGACATCGTATCGACGGTCGAGATTGGTCGCTGTAGCCGAAATTGGTAAGCAGAACATTATGTATTATTTATTATTATGAGTAGTAGGTAGACCGAAGCGACGGTGGCGAGATTAACGCGTTCTTAAAAGACTGGTCCACACTATTATTATTTAAGAAAAAAAACATTTTTTTAAAATAAACTATTACAAATAGGATGTTCCTAGGTCTAACCTCCACATTTTCAGCAGCACAGCGGTCACGCAATAAATCAGTAACTCGCCAACTCTAGCGCAGGCCCATCTTTCGCGCGCGCACCTGCCCTGGGTCGAAAGGGCACGTGTGAAGGTTACGGCTGACCGCATCCGTTTCAAATCGCTCGCTGGAGATGTGGCTATGTCGATAAATTTAGTATCGATGTTTATTTTCTCCTAATTTTTAAACTATTCGTTGAGGACTAACTATTTTATATAATAAGTGGCAGACGAGCAGACAGATCATTTTATTGTAAGGGTTTACCGCCGCCCCGTGTTTTGCCACCCTTTCCCCCAGATTGGGCCTCCAGTACCGTACTCATTCAGCGAAACACAGCACAGACACTACTTCATGCCGGTTTCTGTGACACCTTCTTCTTAGACAAGTTTGAAGTAAGTATTTTTAGTCTGCCTACCTTTATATTTAATAATTATTTATCTTCTGTCCTTTAAAGTGTTTTCTTTTGTCATACTATTTTTGTAAGGGATGTATGATATTTACGCTGTTTCTCTCCTCTTTACCCAAAGATACGCCCGAAAAATGAGTACAAAAGTTTCTGCTTTATTATACTACATAGTTTATTGTTGTTGAACCCCATAGTACGCATGTTTTGTGCTGTAAAAAATATTTATCTATATATAATTAAGTCCTACAATACGGAACTAACTTGATTCACTTTTCCTCTCAGCTTGAAACGGTGATTGAATTCGCTCGCTAGTGATGTAAGTGCGTTTACTAGTGATATTTTAAAATTTAGACTATGGTAGATATGGCATGTTCAAACCACTTTTAAAGCGACCGAAAGTAATACGTTAGGTTTTCATTTTCCAAGTAGGAAATCAGCATTATTGAGAACTAGAGGATCAGGTGGTTAGTTTTATTTTATTTATTTAGGTAATAAATAATTCTAAATGCATAGTTCAAACAACCAGCTTATCCAATCTTGAGACTTCTTACTAATTCTATAGGGGTGATTACTTAGATAATGCTATAGCGTAAAATCAACATTTTCATGGACATAATATAATCGATAACAATGTTCACACAACCCTAAACACGAAGTGAATCAAATTTAAAAGCCCGTTCGCGCAACATTTAATACCAATAAAATAAATGATTTTTAGACAAGTTGAAAGGCCATGATGCTCTGAGCGAACAATAATACGCCGATAAATTGCCTTTAACGAATTCAATATCTTTCTAAAGGCTATTCAGGATTGGCTACATATGTATTAGTATACATAATACAACTTATTGTTATGCCTGTATTGTACATTTTGATGGCAATACCCTTTCACCTTGACATGTGACTTAAGAATCATTTAGAATGAAACGTTTAGGTAACTAATTAGCACTTGTAACATTATCTTCAAAGCAATGGAAGCTCAGTGCATCAGAACGCATGTTTCATGCATCTCTGGATTTTTCAAATCGATGTGTGTATTTCTACTATTAGCTCGGCGGTGAGGGAAAACATTGTAAGGAAACCTGTACGTCTCGGATAGTTTCTGTAACCATGATTCAGTTGGTCTGCTTCCCCTGTTAGAGGGTTTGCGAGGTCAGACGGCAGTTGCTTAGACAGGGGAATCATGGTAACACGTTTAGAACCGCGCTATTTCAACCATTTGAGACTCTATCCAAAACGTACGTCGACTGGTACAAATAGGCACATATGTATTTAAGTAAACTATAGGCTGATACTTTACTAAGTATCAGCCTATAGGAACTGTCCCAGTGTAGGGCAAAGGACTCTATCATGGAAAACGTGTCAACGCTACTATGATAGAATTAGGCTTAAGGTGACGGGTAGGGCACACTAGCGACGCCAATCGATTCTAATTTTAAGCTACTAAACCGGATCTATTTTAAATAATTTCGGGGTTACAACCTCTCGGTAAATACTTAGGCTATTTATATATTAAATAACCATGCACAAATGTTAGGTCCTTTTTTGTACGCGAAAAAATGATTACCGCCAACAGCGGCCACTTTTAGCGCGAATCAATTTTTCGAGTACAAAAAAGGACCCAACATTCGTGCATGGTTATTTAATAAATAGTATTAGTGTTTGCCGAGAGGTTGTAACCCCGAAATTGTTTATAATAGATCCGGTATAGTAGCTAAAAATTAAAATCGATTGGCGTCGCTAGTATGCCATACCCGTCACCTTAACCATCACGCTTGCCTATATAATGCGCCCGGCTAAAATCAGTAATTGATAGGACTTTTTTATTTTTATATTTATTTGTGGTGTTCTCGGTTCCCGTGTACTTTATCCACATCAAAGTTAAAGTTATCTTTCTCTATCTTTATCTTTATTTATTTTAGTAACAATTAATAGTTTCTTTTTTAAAATATCCGAGTTTGGATTTTCCTTTTAATATTTATAAAACCTATATTACACACTATAATATACACCTACATTATAAAAACTTGTTCCAGGAAAATCCGCTCTCTTATAGCTAGAAACAGTAGAGATTAAATAAAACAGTTGTTAGAAATTTAAAAAAGAAACTAAATGATTTACAAAATCAAATAAGTATAGATAGATAGATAGATACACTTTATTGCACAAAATTTACAGATCTGAGCCTAAGTTATTATACTAAAACAATGTAGGCGGTCTTATCGCTAATAGCGATCTCTTCCAGACAACCTCAGGGTAGAGGAAAAGTATAGCGAATTAAGAAAAGGGGTAAGGCGGTGCAAGTCAGAAAAAGAGAAAAAAAAAGACATTGTATAAATACGAGTATGGTATTTACATACATACATTATATTAAATAAATATATACTAGCTATAAATACTAATACATACTAGTCAATACAAAACAAATAAACATACATAGTTTTTTAGATTTTCGCGTTGCATTATAACTACAATGTATCAATACAGGGTTTAACACGTCACGAAACGTCGAGCCAAATATGTGAGTATAATAAATATCGTGTTAAACCCTGTATTGATACATTGTAGAAATAAACATACATACTAACAGTTTATTGGATTGATAGATACGTAACCAGGGAAGTATTATTCTAAATTAAAATTATAAAGGTATGCTGTTAATTCGATTTCATAATTGGACATTAATATCTTATATCAGTAATATTTGTGCAAGTGTATGTATGCAAATTTAAGAAATAGTTTATAACACATATTATGTAGGTATCTAACAGTATGTACGTATGTCATGTCACTCTTTGTCAATTTCAATCGCCATTAGCTGCGCGTGCCTATAATTTCGTCGGTAATAAAAATCAGCAATTTGCACTCGGCAAACAAAATTGCTGAGTGACACACATGCCGAAGAAGCGAAATTTGTGTATGTGTTCAAAAATGTGTTTTTTTCCCTTTAATTTCTTTAAATTTGTTTATTTTTAAGCCATTGCATGTATGTGTGTCTATGTTGTTACAAATAAGTGATGTATCTATCTATCTGTTTAAGATTGGCAATACCTACTTTCATTGTGTAATCTAATCAGAGCTTAGGCCATTGTATTATGAATGTAAAAGAAAAATATGTAGTACCTACATATTATTGTGTATTAACGACATAGCCCACCGAATTAGCAAACTGAAGTGGCAGTGGGCTGGTCATATTAGCCGCAGAACTGACAGCCGTTGGAGCCGTAAAGTCCTTGAGTGGAGACCGCGACTCGGTAAGCGTAGTGTAGGACGCCCTGCGACAAGATGGGATGATGACATTCCAAGGCTGGCTGGTGCAGGCTGGATGAGAGTGGCCGAAAATCGGGAGCAGTGGCGTGCATTTGGGGAGACCTATGTCCAGCAGTGGACGAGTGTGGGTTGCTGATGATGATGAATGAAATTTTATGGTTCCGACCTGTAAAGTTATGTGAGTTGATTGAATGTTGAAAAATAAATATTTCGCCTCCATTCATTTATAGACTACATTTCTATATTAATTCAATATTCAATACATTGTTCTTCGATACGGCTTTAAAGCCAAAGTTTAAAGTATTAAAATTAAACAATAGTGTTTCAAAATGTATAGTTACATCGTTGTTTCAAATACTTATGAACGTCTGAATGCACGTGTGTGTGTTGGTGGGGTGTAGTCGTTTTGACCACAACGAGGCAGGTACATAAATAAATGTAGACATCGGTCACTGACCTTTGCTGATTGTCATTGGTAGGTAGGTAGTTACGGGACATAGTTATTTGTATTTGTTAAAAACAATAGGTGAAGCATTTATAAAATGCCAAGCCCGTCAAAAACGAGCAAATCTATAGGACAATAAAATTAAATATTCTAAAAACTAAAAATCAAGTTTTCCTAACTTAACTATTGCAACAGCTTTATTAATCAATTCCATAGGTAAAGTTGCGTTTAGCTTTTCTTATGTTACGAAATGAGAAGTTGTCCGAAATCTTCCGATTTATGACAAGAGAATCTGTGTCTTCTATAGATTTCCAAACGTGATATGTTGTCCTTTTTTGGTTGCATGATTAATGAATTTAGGCATTATTAGCGAAGATAATCAGTTCATTACCCAGTGAAAAAAGATGAGGAAAGTTATGCATACCGAAAGTTATGAAACAGTAGGTGTCATGATTGTTCTTACGTCTTACCCGAACATCGGCGTATTTTTACGCAAGATACTTTATGCGATTTTCGCTATTCAATCAAAAGATTCTATGTTTATGATCACTAAACACGGGTTCGAGAGGTCGCGGCCGTCTCCAAGCTATACGTATTCCCATAAAAATAAAGGTCAGATTCGAACAATGCTCTAGTTGGTCCAGACAAGTGTCGTGAGTTCCATCGATACTTTATCACGATTTATTGTAAGCCTTTACGTTTCGTAATGAACTAATGACAGCCTAGGTGCACTGTTTAGCTGCTCAGCCAGACCAGCCAGACTGAGACCCGAAGGTCGGGTATTGATTGATAGTTTGATGGCATTCAATCGTTGGTTTTCATGAGTCGTGTGCTATATGGCACTCGTGACGATTAGACGGAATTTATGCCATCTTTTGCGGTTTATTCGTTACATGGTTTATCGTCCATGCATGAGGACTAAGAATTAAAAGTTCAACTACCGAACTTTTAATAAATCATAACGAATGGAACAACTAAGATGTAGAATTTGTGAAGTTAAGCTTTATACCAACACCATTCTGAGCGTGCTCAGCCAGAAGCCGGACAGCCCCGCGCTGCGGCACTGGGTCCAAGTGAATGTGCGCTTGCCCGGGGTCGCAGCGCACGGCAGATACCTAAATTAATTGGTTCTACCATAGTTCTACTAACATAGTTTTTAAGTATTTTTGTATAGTAATTTATTGGCGAAGCCTGAAATAAATGATATTTTATTTAATTTTTATAGATTTAGGGCGTGGAGTTAAAAGCTTGGCGCATCATATTGATGTGATAACTATAATTCATTAAGACGGGAATTAACACGAAATGTATTGATTTAATTCTTATAGGTCCAATATTTTGTATTCACATATTTTGCATGACGTGTCGGCTACGTTAAAGCAGCCGTGTTTGCTGGACTATCTGTGATGTGATAACTTATTGATACAACTCATTAGTCGCTTTGGAAACATTTTACTTATTACATGAAAAGGTTTTTGGTGGGATCACTTTTTGTCAAAACGTTTGTATACTAACGAGTGCCTAATAACTAAGTACGTAAGTACATTACCATTTGTTAAGATAAGTACTTGTTCAAATGTCTTATCAAACTTTTTACAAATATCAATAAGTAATTCGTGTGTATGAAAGGCATACTTACTTACTAAATAATAATTTGATTTGTAATAAAGGTCAGTTCTTATTTAAGTTCCAGAATTGAATAGCTAGATTTTTCGTAGATAATAAATAATGTGTCTGTCATTTCGTATAATTAATTCCAAGATGAATCAACGTATAAGTACGTATAATAAATAACAAAAAATATCTAAATCGTGCTAAAAATAAGTGTAAAGCAGCATGGGACATTATTAATGGTGAACATAAAACTCACTGCAATTACACTGACCAGATTAAGAAAGCAGATACCTACATTCACGACCCCACAGATATTGCAAACCTGTTTAATGATACAAATATCAATAAGTAATTCGTGTGTATGAAAGGCATACTTACTTACTAAATAATAATTTGATTTGTAATAAAGGTCAGTTCTTATTTAAGTTCCAGAATTGAATAGCTAGATTTTTCGTAGATAATAAATAATGTGTCTGTCATTTCGTATAATTAATTCCAAGATGAATCAACGTATAAGTACGTATAATAAATAACAAAAAATATCTAAATCGTGCTAAAAATAAGTGTAAAGCAGCATGGGACATTATTAATGGTGAACATAAAACTCACTGCAATTACACTGACCAGATTAAGAAAGCAGATACCTACATTCACGACCCCACAGATATTGCAAACCTGTTTAATGATACCTTTATAAGTAATTCGTGTGTATGAAAGGCATACTTACTTACTAAATAATAATTTGATTTGTAATAAAGGTCAGTTCTTATTTAAGTTCCAGAATTGAATAGCTAGATTTTTCGTAGATAATAAATAATGTGTCTGTCATTTCGTATAATTAATTCCAAGATGAATCAACGTATAAGTACGTATAATAAATAACAAAAAATATCTAAATCGTGCTAAAAATAAGTGTAAAGCAGCATGGGACATTATTAATGGTGAACATAAAACTCACTGCAATTACACTGACCAGATTAAGAAAGCAGATACCTACATTCACGACCCCACAGATATTGCAAACCTGTTTAATGATACCTTTATAGGTCTAGACAAAAAATCAAAACTTATTACGGACGAATTTTGTGGCGACTGTAGAGTACAGACACGTATTAAAAATAGTATGTTCTTGCGCCCATGTAGTAAAAATGAAATATTTAATTTAATAAAATCACTAAATGATACCACCGCCGTAGGCGTAGATCAGATTACTACACATATTGTCAAAACCTGCATTTATGAATTGACCCCAGTATTGACACACTTAGTCAACCTCTCATTTGAGCAAAGTACTTTTCCTGATGCTCTTAAATACTCAGTAGTCAAACCTCTTTTTAAAAAAGGGGACAGCCGTATAGTTGACAATTATCGTGCGATTACTCTTATATCTATTTTCGGTAAAGTGTTTGAAAAAGCTATGTATAAAAGAATAAACTCATTTCTGCAAGAACATCGTGTTATTAACATAAACCAAAATGGATTTCAAGAAAATAAGTCCACCACGTTAGCGGCTTTTACAATAGTTAAAACTGTAACTGAAACTGTTGATAAAGGAAAACCGGTTGCAATGGTACTATTTGATATGACGAAAGCGTTTGATTTTGTTTACCACAAGAGATTACTTCTAAAATGTGAGGCATATGGTATACGAGGGTTTGCCTTGGGATGGATTGAAAGTTATTTAAATAATCGTAGACAGCACGTAGAAATAGCAAAAATTGACAATAAAAGCAATGAATTAGTACATTTTCAATCAGCATCAAAACTAAATCCATTTGGTGTTCCGCAGGGGAGTATTTTAGGCCCTCTGCTATTTTTATCAATGACTTGCCCGAAATTACAGAGCATCTGACCGTTTTGTTTGCGGATGACATCTCGATTTTAATAAAATGTGACAATAAGGAAAATTATGAATATGAAATTAATTCAACTATTGACAAAATTGGAAAATGGCTAACATGTAATAATCTTCGAATTAATGTATTGAAGACTAAGCTTATTCAGTTTTATAATATAAAAATGCACCCCCCTGAGTTACATATTACATATAAACAGGAAAATATTGCAGAAACAAATAGTGCTATATTTTTGGGATTAATTTTAGACTCCAACTGCTCGTGGAAAGTACAAATAGACATGCTGTGCAAAAAACTCAACCGGTTTGTGTATGCTCTATATATAATCCAAAAAACAAATGATCTTAAACTTTGTCTACTTGCATATCACGGATACGTTGGGTCACTATTACGATACGGCATAGTAATCTGGGGTAATTCGTGTGAAGGCGAAAAATTGTTTAAAATTCAAAAAAGATGTATTAGGGCGATGTGCAACATATATCCTCTAGAGTCCTGCAGACCTTACTTTGTAAAATTGGGAATTCTCACACTTCCATGTCTATACATTTTAGAAATCAGCTGTTTCGTGAAAAAATATCCGGACTTTTTCAAAAAGTTTAAAGACCTCGATCTATACAGCAGGAGATATCCAAACAGATTGAAATTACCTCCGATAAAAACGACCCTATTTAGCCGCAATTGCTATATCCATGCTATTAAAATTTTTAATGCTATTCCAGAACAAATTAGTCACTTACCTCTAAAACAGTTTAAATCAACATTGCAAAAATGGCTTATTGTGGAATGCTTCTACACAATTACTGATTTTTTGAATAGACCAAAATCGTAAGTAGTACTTAAATATTTATTATAAAACTGACATTTAATTTTAATAATAATTATTATGTAATAAAATTTTAACTTTAATTAAAACTGCCAATAATTTGTATGTAATTCTAATGTAATAAGTAATGTAGTGTAATAGGTACCTAATGTGTCATAAAAAAGATTGGTCTTTAGTAGGTATATAATAATTTCCTGTAAATTTGCATGTCCTGTGTTATGACAAAACGTGCTGTACTCTTATACCTGTCATTCCAACTTTTTCACCATGTTTTACGCAAATAAATATCATTCATTCATTCATTCATTCATTCATTCATATAAGTAATTAATTAGGTATTATATTAACACGCCCTGTTGGTCTAGTGGTTTAAGTACCGGGCCATGATCTCGGGGTCTTGGGTTCGAATCCCGGGTTGAGCAAAAAGTATTTTTCGAGTTTTTCGAACATAGTTCAGGTTTGTGATCACCAATTTGGCAAGCGTTGTGATTAAGCCTAATCTCATCCTAGTAGCGATGACTTGATTTCTTTGATGGAGGTCTTTGCCCTGCAGTGGGACAGTTTATAGGGTGATACTATACTTTTTATATTAAAAAAAGACACGATAGAATCAGTAGATCGTAATGGTAAGACTAATTGTCCACGAAACCAGTCGTCATTCTATAATTTGCATTACTTATGCATATTTTGGTTCGGCTTATATTTTTCGCAGAAATTAGCAATACTATAGGTACCGTTGCGTTCCGTACGGCGAAACCCATGATGGCCGGCTGAATCGCAGTTAGATAAAATAAAATAAAAATATCTTTATTCAATTTATGTCCATGCGGAACATCAATGAATGTCAAATATTATGTAATCTACCGCTGATTCGGAATGTCAATTTCTACCGAGAAGAATCATCAAGAAACTCAGTAGTTACTCTTTTCAAATAATATGGTAATTACAATTTTCATTCTTATTGAAATTATGATTACAGTGACAGTATGACATTACAATGCTTATGATCAGTATCGTTGAGATAATTAAATCGTCTAAATAAAATTATGAAATGAAATTATACATTAGAGGACAGGCGAAGAGATCAAATATGAAGTCTAAGATTTGCGACAGAAAGCCTATTTTTATTTGCAAGTACGATTTACGTGGACAAAGGCCTAAATGATACGTCAACCTATGACAGGATGCGTGAGTAACGCAATAAAAAAAACATAAATCTGTTTTATCTACTGTTAAGGAATGATGGTAAATAACCTTTTGTTCTCATATCTGATCAAGTACCTATGAAAGTGATTCATAAATGTTATAGACCGTCCAACAGTCAGGGACATATGTCTATTCATGTGAGTGTCTATATTTTAAATGTTGGTTCATTCTACCTGCAGCAAATTGTGAAATCAATTAAAACGAGACACGAGACCGTGACCCTTGCTGCCGGATGCCTACATTTTTGTAGGGAGATGGCATCAGCAGAGTTGCAAGATACTCTGCGATTTACCCAAGTTTTCGGTAGTTTTCAGGCCGGTCGGGAATCCGCATTATTTTTGTATAGCTGATGTCCTTTGGTGTCATTGTTGTTGGTTGACGCCCTGGTTTAAGTACCGGGCCGTGATCTCGGGGTCCTGGGTTCTATTCCTGAGTCGAGCAAAAAGTACGTTTCGAATTTTTCGAACATAATTCGGGTTTGTGATCACCAATCAGCATTTGGCAAGCGTGGTGATAAAGCATAACCTCAGCATAGTAGCAATGACTTGATTTCTATGATGGAGGCTTTTGCCCTGCAATGGGACAGTATATAGGCTGATACTTTTGGTGTCAATAATAATATCCTCCAACCGATTACGGCTACGTCGGCCAATTTCAACGATCAGCCATGTACGCAGGATATATTATAGTGCTCAAGTGTTTGCGCAAACACAAGTACACTCTCTATTCCCTTACCCTCATATTCCGATCGGACACCATCGTGACATGACCGGAGAGGGATTGGGCGCAGGAGCAACGGCTTAACTTGCTTTCCGAGGCACGGGGGTACATGACCGGCGATTTCCAGACTCCAGGCTGACACAAAGAATGTCTCACCGAAAACTTAGGTACAAATAAAGTACGATAATAGAACAATCCATAACACCGGCGTGTCGTGGAATGTTCTACTATTTAACGCAATTAAAGTTGGGAAATTTCGCCAATTCAACCAGGCAACTCTAATCCAAAGTGAATGATAACATTGGCATTTATTGATTGCAGTACTAATACGCCCATTGTATGACTACAAGTACACATACATAATATGCTAACGTAAAATAACTTTAAGTGTCCTTAAGTGTCCTTTAAGCATTGTTTTATGTCTTGATTTAATTAAATGGCATTTTTAGTAGACGTTCACCTATGAAGACCTTAAACTATGGAAGTTTACAAAGTGCTACAATCGGATACTTCTATGATCTATGAATCAATATTCTTTAATAGTTACTACATAGCAGCATTTTAAAGGGGGTCGGGGTATCTTGTTTCTCCAATGTAATTTTACAATACTTACAATATTTTGAATAACTTAATGGAAGATCATGAAAAAAAGAAATTGTCGATTGAGTCTAAGAACAATTTAAGTAGGTTAAATCCCTAACCTACGTAGGTACTTCCTCGCCTCCCTCCTCATTTTTCCCAGTTGCATCCAAAACTGTCGCTCTGGAGACCGGGGTACGCTTAGACCAGACATAGATTTGGGGAGTCTAGTAATTACAATGAAGCGATTGGCGTCTGACCTTCACAACCCTATTGAACGTGGGAGAGCCACGCATTGCCATGAATGGGAGGCTTGATGGGAGTGATACCACGGCCTCACAGAAAACCGGCGTGAAGCAACACTGTGCTGTGTTTCGCTGTGTGTGTGAGGGTACCGGCGGCCCAATCCAGGTGAAGGAGGGGTGTAAAGGTTGGCAGCGCACTTGTGACATTACTGGTGTCGCGAGTGTCCATGGAAGGCGGCAATCGCTTACCATCAGGTGATCCGTCTGCTCGTCTGCCACCTATGACATAAAATCAAAAAAAAACCTTTAACAAGGGAATTCAGAAACTGTCCGAAACGTGCAGGTTTCCTCACGATGCCCATGATTCGAATCACGACCCCCCCGATATGGAAGGCGCGTTATCCACTGAGCTACCATCGGTCACGTACATTTTAAACATTTTATTTGTTGCAATAATGCTTTCAATTCGCTACAGTTTACAAATATTGTATGCAGTCTTTTATTTGAAATATGGTCATTGTTACTTGAGAAGTGCAACAGATGTTTTAATTAAGTATTTTTTTACTTTGCGATTCGCAAATTGTTATTTTTGGATAGGCAAGCTCTGCGTTTATATTTCATTTCTCGTCAGTCATCATTATAACAATAGGTAGACACTACAATAGATATAGTGCAATGCAATACTTAGGTATAATGTTATGAAAATTCTTTGCAAATTAAATCACTCAAAAATAAGTAGGACACCCAATTACTGATTCTTAAATACCTTCTCGGTAAAATGAGAGGTGTCTAGTTTCCTATTGCAACTAGATATACGGTAGTATTACAGCTAAGATCATAAAGCAAACAAGGCTTAAGGTGACGGGTAGGGCACACTAGCGACGCCATTCGATTTAAATTTTTAGGTATTTTAAACAATTTCGGGGTTACAACCTCTCGGCAAAGAAGGAGACCCAGATCTCGGAGCCCTATCAGATGGTCAGACCAAATACGTTCGACGCTGAACACCAAGCTGTATGATGCCCTCCACATTGCAAAAGACAGACATATATGGAGGTCTATTTTAAAGAGCAAACTGGCCACCCACGGGAGGAATCATGACCCTCAGTAATGAGGAAAACGACTAGAGGAGGAGGACCTCTTGGCAAACACAACACCAACCATGCACATATGTGGGGTCCGTTTTTGTATGCGAAAAATTGATTCACGCAAAAAGGTGCCACATTTGGCGTGAATCAATTTTTCGCGTACAAAAACACTTCTGTGTTTGCCGAGAGGTGGTTTAAAATAGATCCGGTTTAGTAGCTAACAAATAAAATCGATTGGCGTCGCTAGTGTGCCCTACCCGTCTCCTTAAGCAATGTAATGAAAACTTTTTTGGGGCCAAATATCTTATATCTAGTGAACCACGCTATAAAATAATCCATTTAGATAAACCTATTATAGTCCTTTTCACATAGCATGATCTGGGTGACAGCAGGACAGAGCTATACGCGAGTGATACGTTAGAAAGAGACTAACGTGAAAATGTATGGATTTTGACATCTGTCACCCAGATCATGCTATTTGAAAAACCGACTTCAAATGCGTGAACCAAAAAAATACTAAAAATTAAAAAATTGTTCTTCAAATTCACATGGGACCACCCTTGTGATTATTTACGCAACAAAAAAAGAATCGTTCAAATCGGTTCATAATCGGCGAAGATTTCGCAGAGAAAAGGGTACACCCCTAAAGTTCTACTCTTGGGGGTGATATTGGAGATATTGTGTATAAAAAAGTTCATAGACAATTTTCCACCCTTGGGGGTCGTTTTTTTTATTATTATATTTAAATGGTACTACCCTTGAGATTTGTTCAAAGATTTGTTCAAATCGGTTCATAATTGGCGGAGTTATCGCGTAACAAACATAGAAAAAAAACATACGGATCGAATTGAGAACCTCCTCCTTTTTTTGAAATCGGTTGAAAAGGACTACAGTGTTAATCGACCATAGGCCTATAATGCCGCATTCTAATTAATGACACTAATTATATTTTGGGTTAGGACATGGAGGAAACATTATGGATCTTTCGCTCTAGCAGGATATGTGTGAGAGATGTCAAAATCTATACATTTTTCACGTTACTCTCTTTCTAACGCATGATTTATGTCTACTATCCTGCTGTCAACAAAGCGAAAAGACCATAATTAGTCTATGGTAAGGAGAAGGAATTTATCTAGGTTTTATGCTGACAACCCGTGCGAATAAAGAATGGGATCAGAAATGGCGGCGCATCTATTTGCTTCTCGCTCGCACACTATTTGCGTCTATACTCGCACCCCACGAGTGCTCGTATAGACGCAAATAGTGTGCGAGCGAGAAGTGAATAGATGCGCCGCCATTTCTGATCCCATTCTTTATCCGCACGGGTTGTACAGCTTTTTGGATTTTTTTTTATAGAAAGGCCAGTCAGGATGACCCCACTCCGCCTGATGGTAAGCGGCCGTTAAATCCAAATATGAGGCTGTAGGCACAAAAGAACTAACAAAGTACCCATTGAGTCTGCCATCCTCACCCTGATGATGAATATATTAACTAACTTACACATTTAGATGAGATGTTAGCTTGTTGTGTTAATCTTTTGAACTTTAAACGCCGATCACTAAAAATCCAGAAAGTTTATAGGTATGGATTATGGATCCTTTCCGATTTTCTTATTTGTTTGAGTGCTCAAGTGTGTGCGTAAACACAAGTGCTTTCCGAGGCACGGGGGTACAAGACCGCCAACTTCTAGGCTGCCACCAAAAATTTCTTACCGAAAACTTAGGTACAATTTTTTGACCTCTTTCGCAGCCGTCGCTTTAAAGTGCGACCCACTAACCACTGCGCCACCGAGGCAGGTACTGCCTCAGTTGCGCAGTATAAGTATAGTTGAAGGGATGCAAAGTGACATAGGCTACTTTTTGTCTCTTTCTAAGCTAGCGGAGCCGCACACAAAAGCTGGTTAAATAATAAGACTTTAAAAGTAATCTTATCATTGAGGCAAGGAAAACGAAAAAGAGGACGACCATTAACCAGAAGGGCTGACGACATAGAGCGGTGGGTAAGACCTGGATTAGGTTGGCACAGGACAGTTGCGAGGGGCGAGCACATGAGAAGACCTTGCAGTGGGAAAAAAACTTAATAGTTCTTAAAAAAAAACTTTTTTTAACTAACGATTGACCACTATCTCACCTGATGGAAAGTGACGATGATGTTTAGGATATAACGCCTTCGCCTAGAAGATGGCTAATAATGAATCATTAAAGGAGAGACATGCAACCTGTATGAAGTTTTAAAAGGAAACATATTAATCTTTATTTGTGTATTTCGTGTTGCATATTAATTCTAATATAAACATTGCTGAATTGCGGTGGTCCGTTTCATCAAACACGCTTTGATTCATCATTTGTTTATATTATGATTACCCGAATGCAAATGATGAAATAATGACTGGCAAATCAGGCGTGACTACGAGTACTACAAATCGTTTGTTATTTTACATTCATCGTACGTCGTTTCCCAAACCTTGGGTCACGCACGTTTGATCACTATTACAAACCAGACATTTTAAATATAGTATTGGTTCCCATTCTCTCTCATCTTCGCGTGTAAAGGGCAATACGACAAAACACATTTTTCCAAATGAAAAATACTATTTCTAGATTAGACCTATAGAAATTAAGAAGAATAATTTCAGAATTTTTAAACAGAATATTTATGGAGAAAAACAATCCTCCTGTGACGTCATAACTCGACATGTCAAATTTATAATGCATTTGCACGCGTTGATTTACAAAAAAAAACTCTGTAGTAAACTTTGAGAAGAGATAAACTGTCACTTTTTTGTGTTGTCAACACAAAATAATGACAGTGACTGTTAATTTTGTAACTAAAGTCAATCAAAGTTTTTTATTGGACATATAGCATCACAATACGTCACTTTCAGCATATTAATTAATAATTTAAATAATAAATATTTTAATAAAAACTCAAATTTAATGATAACTAAAAAATATGGGTCATCTTTTTTTCCTTTCTTTATTCGAAAAGCGTATAAGCGTAAGCGTTTTTTTTGTCGTATTGTCCATTTTCGGTTGCATTCAAAGCTCTGGAGCCCTGGGTAAGCTTGGACCATGATTCAGGATTAGTGAAGTCTGGTAAACTATACAATCAAGCGACTGGTGTCTAAACTTCGCAATCCTTTACAGGGGAAGCAGACTAACTGAATCATGGTGACACGTTTCATAAACTATCTGAAACGTGATTTCCTCACGATGTTTTCCCTCGCCATCGAGCGAACACTAGAAAATACGGATACAGAATTGAAAAATTCAGAGGTGCATGCTCGGATTCGTACCCGGTCACCCAGGTGGGAGTAGTCTTATCTATGTTGGATAAAAATCGATCCAAGGTGGCCGCCGTCACAAAGATATGGATTGTATGTTTTAACACAACTCCCACAATATGGGTATCATATAAAAGGGCTTGAGTAACAGAATATATTTATTGCGACAAATTTCAAATCCAAGATGGCCGCCGTCGGGGGTTTCTTAAATTTTAATTTTTAGTTACATTGGTTGTTAACTTATTGTATGTGCTAGGACCAAAATCATAGACCGTGATGGGCACAACACAGTTTAGTAGAGGGGAACCATTTATACATAGGAAAAATTTGCTGATTATGTACTGTTTATATTTAATTTATGTATTTATAATTTGTTGTAGTGTAACAATGCTTTATGTAGAATGTGTGTGTGCTGTGTGAATATGCATTATTTTAGTCTGTCATTTAAATATTCATTCATGGTATAATATGTTTCCTGATCAAAAGTTTTTTTAATTTGTTTACAAATAAATTTATATTTTCTATATTTTTTAATAAGTCAGGGAGTTTGTTAAATTACAAGGTAATAGAACCTACCAGACGAAACAAAGTTTGGGAACCACTAGTATGAAGAAGTTATCATAGGACTTAGCTAATGTCAATGCCGTAGCCTTCACAATGTACTTTAGGTGATGCTAAGATTTTCTCAGCCATTATTCTTTTGTTGAGGATTTAATTATTGGTTTTGCGAATATGATAAATTGTATCGTCGATTTAAATAATTGCCAAATCGAATATTTGTTGACTTGCTCTAGCAAAAGTCTTAGTTAAAATAAAGAGCCTAAATATTTTTAAGTGTTTTTTATAGTTCTTTTGGACGGGTAAAAGAGTATTATATAATTATTTATTGAACAAAAGAACAAAAACACAAGAAAATTAAGACAATAACTGATGAATAAAAATAAGCATAAAGTAAATAGAAAGGAAAGTAAAGTTCTTATTTTAAGATTCTAACCTCTAAATAACTACTCACCATGCCTTGAGTTATTGCAGTACTGAAGTTCGTAAATGCCTTACCAACACGGAATGTTAAAAGGTGCGGGAACTAGTTTAGTTCCGGAATTACATTTCTTACATATTTTTTTGTAATAAGTGGCTACGCGTTTAAAGAAATTTGCTCAGTATATAAGAAAACATCATTTCAGCCAATAGACGTCCACTGCTGGACATAGGCCTCCCCCAATGTTCTCCACACAGATCGGTCCTGTGCCACCCGCATCCAATAGATTCCCGCGATCTTCACCAGATCCTCGGTCCACTTTGTGGGGGGTCTGCCGTGGCTGCGACATACCGTACATGGCCTCCACTCGAGGACCTTTCCGCCCCAACGGCCGTCTGTTCTCCTCGCCATGTGCCCTGCCCATTGGCACTTGAGGCATGCAATCCTATGGGCTATGTGTATAAGAAAACAACACGGTGTGAAATTGTCATTAACGACATTACCGACTATTCAATTAGGGCTTTATTCATAAACGTACAATAAACCTTTGTTAGCTAAAAGTTGTTAAGTATTGAGCAGTTTTGATGGTCGAAACAAAAAAAAACATAACCAAATTTTCGAAAAAACTATGAAATCTGCTTTCAAACATCGTTTTAGCTAATAAAGGTTTAACAAACTTTTTGATTAAGACTCTAAGTTTACAATTACACTTGGAAACTTCATGTTCATTATCATCCCTTTGCAGTCAAATTATTTTGAGCCCAAAATTGGATGAAATTTGACACCCTTAAGACTTTTGCACATATTATCATCTAGAAAATGAAACTAAAAATAGTTTTATTTATTAATTTTTTTACTAACCCATAAACATTAAATATACTCACACTAATTTCCATAAGCTTAGATTAACGAATGTGTAGACAGGTAAGATGAGCCATAAAATACGTTTCTATTTACAGAACCAAAGTTCCCTACGTATCCAAATGCCTTCTCAAACTGGTCTATGGTACAGCAGAAGGTGTAGCCATCGGCAGGGGACCTCCAGTGCATGTTCTTCATCCAAGGTACGTCGCGGCAAATGTCCTCGCACACCATGTGTTTGTAGGCCTCCATCAGGGTCAAATCTGGAATGTTCAGTTGGACCACAGCGAGAGAGGAGTTGGTACTGGGGCTTTGGATTACCTGTAATTAAGATTTTTCCCTTTGATTGTAATTAATTACCAGACCTGCCGAAAAAAGCGACAGCTTTGGACGTAACTGGGAATTGCTGCTAAGATGAGAGAGGAGGACACTGTATTTATATTATTTAAAACTGTACACTAATTGTCCAATAATTTATTTAAAATTGTAATTTGACTTCGTAATTTAATTGTATTTTAATTTTTGACAATTGTGTAATGTAATTATGTAATAAAATTAATCTTGTTTATTGTTATTAAGTACCCTCAATATGACCTATGGTTGAAATAAATGAATTCTATTCTATTTATATGACGACATACATAAACCAAAGGCCAAAGAACACCAACAGCTGTTAGGCCAGATACAACCAATATCCGTGGATAAGATTTTTTTTTATGTAATAGGTAGGCAGACGAACAGACGGATCACCTGATGGTAAGCAATTGCCGTCGCCCATGGACACCCGCGACACCAGTGGAGTCACAAGTGCGCTTCCAACTTTTAAACCCCCCCCTATCCCCCGGATTGGGCCTCCGGTACCCTCACTCACGCAGCGAAACAGCACAGTGCTGCTTCACGCCTGTTTTCTGTGAGGCCGAGGTATCACTCCGGTCGTGCCGGCCGAGTTCATGCCGAAGCTTGGCTCTCCCACGGTAAAGTATGGTATAATGTCAGATTTATATAGAATGCGCTGGCTTTACCATAGATTTAGTATCGAAATAAGATTGGTAAAATCGGCCCTAAGTCGAAGAAAATATAAATGGTATAGACATCCCTACACACATCATAAGTAGTTAGCTATCAGACACTAAAGAATATGTTGTATATGTACCGTCATAAGAAGTACTGATACTGTTAGCTAATTTGCGAAAAATCCGTTACTGAAGGCTTTTTAAATTCGTTTATGATATCAATAAATTTCTGATGCGGTCCTTCAGAGATACTCCGAGCACAGCCCTTTCCATAGCTCTTTGAGCGACTTTGAACCGGTGGACTAGTCCAGCCGTGAGTGTCGAGTTTGCGGCCCATCGGATGGTAAACGGTAACCGCCGCTTATAGACATCAACAATGCCGGAGCACAGTCATGCCGCTACCTACCGTGAAATAAGGACTCTTTATATTTATTTAACTATTTTAATTAGGAAATCATTATCGATTGTAGTTTTCGGCAATCCCCCTTAACCCAAAAATAAATTACTCTCACCTAAACTTCTCCGACACCCATCTCTCTAACTTGAAAACATAAAAAACGGCGGCCATCTTGGATTTGAAATTTGTCACAATAAATATATTCTGCTCCTCAAGCCCTTTTTTATAATACCCATATTGTGGGAGTGTGTTAAAACATTCAATCCATATCTTTGTGACGGTGGCCATATAGGATCGATTTTTATCCAATATAGCAAAGAACACTCCCCCCTTATTCATCTTTCAAACAAAAAAAACAAAAGACACACATACACACACGTCAAATTTATAACACCCCGTCGTTTTTGCGTGGGGGGTTAAAAGCAAATTTGTGCCATAAAGTTTAAAATAAATAAATCAGAACAAACTCTTCTCAAAAACAAAAAACAATAGGTATCTTAACCCTGCAGATGACATACCTTCCACAAATACTTGGGTACAGCTTGTTGCAGATAATTATTGTCCTCCAGTTTGACATTTTCAGAATCGCCGTCAGAATTCTTCAGCTCCACATTGCCAGATGTACCGGTCCACACCACGAAGTCGTCGTAAGAAGACAGTGCCAAAGCTCTTACCCTTTTTTCTAATGCATCCCAATTCTTAAAGAAACATTATGATTAAAACCACAAAAACAAAGTTAAGATTATAACTGTCAATGATGCCAAAGTTCTTAAATGTAACCATACGCTCATAGGGAAGCCTATTATATTTATTAGTATCTCTCCTGCGGGAAATCACGGCACGGAGGCCGGTCCTTTTAAAGGCGTACGTGGGAATACAGATCCAACACACGAAGAGGCCCCTATGAGACACAATAATGAAAGTGGGGATGTGTAACTATGAGATTTATTCATCATCAGCCCATTTAAGTCCCCACTGCTGGGGCACGGGCCTCCCTCAATCACATGAGGGGTAATTGCCATACTCGCCACGCTTGGCAGACGGGTTGGCGAGGGTTTTGATATGAATGCAGAGTTTTCCTTCTCTGGGTGCTGATGATCATGCCAGCAGCTTTACCTTAGTCGCCTTTTACGACACCTCGGTAAGAGTGAGGGTGGCCTATTCTACTCTGCCGGGGACCACACGGCAAAATTATTATTATTATATATATTTATTATACGGGGTCTAGACCCCTCTGTATCTTTTCTGTGTCAGTGACATACCTTAGAATTGCAAGTGCTCCACTGTGGTACAACATTCAAATAACTAAACGCTGCCTTTTGTGCCAATCCTGCTGGCAGATCCCGTGGATTTATTAACTGCCTCTTTTTGAAACAGCACTTGTCATCACTATGGAACCATTTGCCCAGCAATGATGATATGTGATTTATTTGAATATCACAATTGTAAATCTCGTCTAAATTTAAAGGTAACAACTCGTCATTGTCGTACCACTCTACTGACAAATCTTTAGGTTCTACATCAGCAAGTGACCTACGAAGTCTATGCTTAGCTTCTATAGGAGCATTCCTTTCTTTGTCCAAACATACTTCAAAGACTTCTAAGAAATCTGCTCCCATCATGTATCCAACTTCGACAGCCTCAGAATCTTCCTCTCGACACTGTTTTCCTGTTCTCCTTATTGTAAGTTCCACTTCATTTCGACATTCAAAATCAGAGTAATCGTAAATGTTTCGACCTATCCTGAATTTAGTATCTCTTTCACATGTAGCCGATAGTTCTATTTCGGGTATATTTCTAAATCCACCAGGACAGTGTAGTAAAATATTTTCACCGGAACGAATCCGCAGGAAACCATTGGTGTTTTCAAATGTCGGCCAATCTTTGTATGTGTCTACCATTAATGGTTGATTCTTTGTGAAGTCTTTTTCGATATCTAATATACAATCTGAAAAGAAAAATAAAGTTAAACAACTAAAATATTTGTATATATTTTCGAATAGACTACCACAAATTATGAAAAATATGTTTGTTACCTCTGGAAGAAATCTCAAAGGTCCGACTTATGCTTCCAAATGAGTTGCTTACGATGCATTTATACCTTCCTCTTTGATCGTAGGACATCAACATAGTCTCATATTCCATTTCAAGAAAATCGAGTTCTTTATCCTCGAAAAACCATGTTACCTTCAATAATAAGATACAGAGTAAAGTAAGCAAATACTATATTATTTAGAAAGTGTTTTTCAAAAAAAATCTTTTTAAATGCAATATAAAATGCATGATATTATTACATACCTGTGGAACTGGTTCTCCGCTCGCTTTGCAATCTAAGAGAGCCAAAAAGCCCTCATCAAATTCGATAAGCAGCTCAGCTTCTGAGACAAAATATGGTTCAGATCCCACCACAACCTTTACAGTTTCAGATTTGGAGTACAAATCGCTACTTACACGACACGTGTAAGAGCCAGTATCTGATAGTCTTACATTGCTTAGCGTTAACTCTCTATGTCTCAGCAATCTACTATCCTGTAATTTATTTTTGTCAATATTTTCAATTAGTTTTGCTAATCACGGAAAGTGGCAGTTTTATAAATATACAAACCTTGTACCAACGTAATGAATCTAGGTTAGTATGTGGAATGTCACATTCAATATTTGCCAGGGTTCCTTCTTTTAAAGTAATAGTTTTAACAGGGGGTTTCTCGTCAGGATAGGCTGAAATATTTAAATTATTAAACGTTTGATCCATATTTCATACACTATGTTGAGCCAAATATGATTATCGTTAAGTAAATTATAGCTTGACCTAACCAAATCATAAATAATTTACGTTTAAACTTTTTCAAAGTGTTTGAAAAATCGTTCATATATTTAATTTGAAAATTTTAAAAATACACACGTTTCACATTCACCCTGAATATTTCATTGTCTTCTCCAAAAACATTGTTGGCGTGACATACATAAGACCCGCCAGACGATTCATCCACTTTCTTGATGAAGAGAGCCCCATCGGATTTTATTTCATACCATTCAGTCCCTTAGGTTAAAAAATACATACGTTAAATATTAGGATGTGACGTCACCTCGCTTTACCACCACAAGAGTTGGTTTATACTTTGGGTTATGTCTGACAAATAAGGGTGATTCTCCGAAATTTGACCTTTTTGTTTCTTCGCTTCTGATTTCCATGGGCTCAAAAATATTGCTCAAATTAGAATTTTAAATTGAAATAAGAACACGTTAAAATGCCTACCCCTCTTTCAATGTAAACTTCTTCTGATTTCAATATCAACTTCTAATTTGAACAATATTTATGATCCCATGGAAATCAGACGCGAAGAAACCGGAAGGTCAAATTTCGGAGAATCACCCATAAGGAAATATAGTTGCAGAAATTATACCTGCAGCAATATTGAATCCACCTTTGGTCCAAGTAATATCAGGTTTCGGATTTCCAGTTGCATTACAAGGCAGTCTTACAAATATGTCTCCTACTACCGCTGTAAAAGTTTTCATCCCTTTGTTTTCGATACTCGGAGGTGCTGTAAATAAAACGTTTGCTTAAAATTTCTCTCACCTGACGCTATCTCTGTAATTTTGACATAATAATATTTCTATGATATTGATCTCTGTAATATTGACATTATGCTATCTCTGTAATATTTTATTTTAAGTGTTGTTTTTGCTTTTTGTTTTCGTTTCGCCAGTTTGTCTTTTTATTTGTAATGTTGTGTCGTGTGTGTTGAACAAATAGATGTTTTTATCTTACCTTACATATTTTATTTTATCTATACCATACTATACGCTGCCGGCGTTTTAGTAAGATTAAGGCTAAAGGGTTTGGAAATGCATCAATAATTAAAAACTAAATTTACTATAACTAAATTACTAACCATAGACTTTCACTTGATAAGTCATATTGGCTGATGTCTCCATATTTTTGGCGATGCAAACATAGTATCCATCTTGTTCAAGCTGCAAGCCTCTCAAATACAAAGAGCCAGATTCCTCTCGTGACCTAAAGTTAAGTTTTCATATTTAAATATCAATATATTTAATTTACCTACCTATATATTATCTTCCTCAAATTTAATCTACATCCAAAGTAAAGTCTTATTTTGCCAAGGAAAAAATCTTAACGAACTTTTTCATATTTTTAATACAGTTATCTCTATAAAATCTTTGAAATTAGTCTTGTCATATGAGAAGTGATATTTACCATATTGGTTTAGCAGAAGCATTATTTTTGGAACTGTAAAATAACCATCTTATCGTTGGCGGTGGGTAACCTACAGCATGGCATGGTAGCGTTAAAGCGTCCCCAACTTTTTGTTTAAATGTACTCTGCTCTGGTGGAAGAATGCTGACAGGCACTGAAAATTATATTTGTGTTCTTGTTTCAATATTTTCCATCCTTTGTAATATCCTCTTTTTTTTAATTCACATAACCTCTCATATGTTGGCCTGGATCCCCATTCTCGTGCACTCGACATTGAAGTCGAACATAGAGATGTCATACATTCGTCTATACAAATCTCTAATTCGACTTCAATGTCGAGTGTACGAGAATAGGCCCCCTGATTCCTTACTATGTAGCTTAAGCACTTGTATTATAGATATCAGAAAACAAAGGAATCACAAATAAATGTATACTTAAATACATATAATATTACACCCAGACACTGAACAAACACATGTGTTATGTTAACTTACCAACATTATCCACCAAAATCGTCTTATTTGCTACTCCCAGGGAATTAGATGCTACGCAGGTGAAGATTCCTGAATTTTCTTTTGATCCTGTAAATCTAAATAAATGGATTAATAATATTTAAGTTTGAACAATAAGTTTTCAACGAATATGAATCAGAAACAGTCACAGCACAACGCTATATTGGAATTTAACATGTATGTCAAAATTAAAATAGTAGGCTAAAATTAAACATTATTTTACCAATGGTATCAGGTACCTTAAGCTGTTGTCTCTGTAAATATGATGTTTTCTATCGCTAACTATTTTCACTCCATCATGATACCAGTCGACGTGTGGTCTTGGAACACCTTGTGCATAGCATGGTAATGACGTTGATTTACCTTCCATTGATATAAGCCGCTTCTTACTTCTTTTTATTGTAGGAGGATCTTAAAAAAATAAAAGATACAAAGTTTGCTCAATTGATATACAAATCAATATACGGAAAACAGCACTTTGGGTAACCCATAAAATTATCCTTTAAACCATTTCGACCTTTAAATCAAACATAAATACATATTTAACTGTAAAATATCTACAACCGATTATTTGGTCTTCAAAAAAGGCTATGTGTTTTTCAAATACCCATTAAAAACCATAATTATTTCGTTTCATTCAAATAATGCTATTGTGTATTACATACCTATACAGAATACTTTCTTTTTTTATTGACTCATTTATTGTATTTATTAAACAATTTACATAACATTCGTTCTCTCTTGATACTACTTACATTCTACAATCAAAATGGTGATATGGTCATCATGACCAAATTTATTGACTGCTACACATCGATATGACCCCGCTCGGCTTTCATGAAGATCACCTAGATGTATACTTTCGCCAGATCCATCAATTTGCTCAAATTCTTGTGAATTGAGAGATTTAAAAAACCAACCCATTCTAGGCGCTGGTTTCCCTTTGAATACACTGAAAATAATTATTACAGTTTAATACTTAACTTTACACCACGAAGTAGTTTACAAAAGCAATCATAATTTATCTACTAATTTTATTTACCTGCAATTTATATCGACGTCTTCCCCCTTCGCTTTATGAATGACGGATTTTGTTTTATTTATTTTAGGAATTTCTGCAAATAGAGAAAAAAAAAATATGTTCATTTAAGATAATCTACGTTAAAGTAACAAAACATGTTGTTTTAAGAGCATGTTGAAATCATTTCAGATTATCAAGTAACTTACCTTTTAAAATTTTAACAGTAACTGTCTCAGAAGCATCACCGATAGAATTAGTGGCCTTGCAAGTATATTCAACAGTATCATTTATTTTGTCTATTTTTAAAATATTCAGATAGACATACGGACTTTCTATTACATATTCCTGTAATAAATAGTCATCCATAATTATAATGAGAGTAAAATAATTCACAAGCTTATCATATTTCATCGCGTAGTTTAATATGAACGATGAGATTTACTGCAAAACATAGCTACTCAAGAGTGGTGATTGAGGCTAATCCCATCATAGTAGCGATGACTTGAATTCTATGATGGAGGCCTTTGCCCTGCAGTGAGACAATTTATATGCTGAGACTTTACTTACTTTATAACCATACTTACATTGGAGGGCAAAATGGCGCCACCTTTAATAGCCCAAATAGTATCTGGTTTAGGATAACCGTTTATTTTGCAAAACAGTTTTAAAGATGAATCATATTCTGCATGAACCAAACGATCTGCAACTTTCACTGTAGGTGCACGATCTTTAGGTTTCTCTGCAAATCAAATAATCAAATAATTCTTTATTTGCATAGGCTTGTACACAGCACTTACAAATCGTCATACATTTGAATGCCTTAAAACTATTTATAAGTACTTTTGTATAATTTACATGTTAATACATATATATGTTGATACATAAAATATACTAAAGAAATAAATAAACATAATGCGATTCTACCACCGGCTCGGAAAGTTGTTTCTGGTCGAGAAGATCCGGCAAGAAACTCGCCAGTTACTCTTTTTAATCGCCAACTTTTTTACAATGGTTTATTATCTTCATACCAAGTCATACAGTCTAATGCAACACAAAATAGAATGAAGCAAAGGTGGCACCTGTTCACAAGTATGACGTATGTGTCAGCCATCATTTCAACCATATTAGAGGGAATGTAATGACCCGCCACATAACGCCACCACCTCAGAGACATTTGAGTGAGCATGACTACTTAGGTTCCCCTCATAGGTTACAGAGTACTTAATCCAATACTAATAAACTGCAGGACGAGGTGTACAATAGTAGGTGGTTAGCATCTTGTCAATTGTTTGATTAATCAATACTAATCAATTTGTATACAATAATAAATGCTGCTAAGCCTAATTTATTAAAATTGATTAATTATATAATAATAGTGATTCCAGTAAATATTTATAAAATTACTACATGTGTGCAGGCACGGAGGTCATTATGTCCATGAATCCTTATCAATTAAGTAATCTACAATTTTATAGTATCCTTTACGGATTTCCAGTTGCATAAAAATATGTATTGTTAACGTTGTTTTGTGCGTAACGAAGACCTTTTCTTAGAAGTTTTATAAATCATTTACCAAGAGACGGTTTCTGTGGCTCTATAGCTGTAGGACTTGTCCTCTTAAAATCAGTTTTGCTTTCTCTGTCGTATCCATTTACCTAAACAAGAATATTAGTGTTTTAAAATTGGAAGAAAGGTTGTATAATGTACATAAATTATGCATTCTTAATGCAAGGAAATAAAGTTATTACTTTAGGTATATATGCTAGGTGTATATTTCAAGGTTATTCTAAAACCTCTAGCTTAATTCTGCAACTGGGCATACTGATTGTAGTCAATAACTTGCCCAAAGAAACATAAACCGGAATTTAAAAAAAAATACTACACTAATACAGTAGAGTCTCGCTAATCCGGATAGGCGATTTGACCTCTTCCGAATTATCGAGGTGTCCGGATGGGTATGCAATTTTCATTTGGAATTCATTTTAATTTGGCTTGACGAATATTGAAATACAGTCGAATGATTGTAAATAATAAATTCATAGAATACGTTGACCTGATTCCGTACTAAGTAGCTCAGTAGCTCAAGCAGTTGTGTTCCGGATATCAGACAATAGAGGAATTTCTTTGTTGTCTGATATATGTATTGTAATAATACATATACACTTAAATACCCAGACACTGAACAAACACATTTGTTCATCTCACGAAGCATATTCTCGAGTGCTCGAAATTGAAGTCGAATTAGAGATTTGGACCGATGTATGATTGCCCCTCAGGGTGGGTATAGAAACTTTGGCGTATGAGGCAGGGTTATAAACAGGGCGGGGAAAGGGGGCATAATACAAATACCCAGCGACAAAAAAAAGGGTTATAACGAGGACCAGATACCAAATGATTGAATATTCACTCTCGCCTGTCCGGATTACAGGGTGCACCGAAATAACAAGGACCCGGACTATACTCTGTAAAATATAGCTAGATTAGAATGACAGCGACCACTTGACCTTTATTTTAATAGATATGAGGTTTATCGTTATAACCAAGTATTATTCTATAGATTTTTAGTTAAAGATCATTTTTCTGTAACACCAATTGCTTTCATTCTAATCACGCTATATATAGAGGCCATGTCTCCTCCAAAGTATCCTCCAAAATTATAATTGAAAATTTTCCCCATGTTTCTTCGGAATGTTTTAAAAAACAATCTGCCGAAATTAAGATGGAGGTTTCAGTGGCAATTTATAAGTGTTAAGTGCAAGTTACCGTTATTTTAAATAAAGTATTGGGCGGTAAGAATGCTGCCGTGGTATATAACTTATTCTTTTTATTTATCAACTGTAACGGCATTTCAGTGATTGTTTTGTCATCCATATCCTTTATCGCGACTGTATTTAGTGTAGCTTGCTTGTTTGTGGTTATCAGTTGAATAGCAAGATATGATTTTTGACCTGGAATAAAAAAAATATTTAAAAGAATAATATATTTAAAAATTTACAATAAACGCTAAGATATGTTTACCGTGGGGCAGCCAAGATACGGCATGAATGGGCCGGCTCGACCGGAGTGACACTACGGTCTCACAGAAAACCGGCGTCATGCAGCAGTGTGCTGTGTTTTGCTGCGTGAGTGAGGGTACCAGAGGCTCAATCCGGGGGAAAGGGGGGTTTAAAGGTTGGCAGCGCACTTATGACTCCACTGGTGTTGCGGGTGTCTATGGGCGGCGGCAATCGCTTAACATCAGGTGATCCGTGGGCTCGTCTGCCACCTATCACATAAAGAAAAGAAGAGAGTGGTTATTTTTGCTACCCTTTTGGGACCGCTGATCAGACATCAGTAATCAGTTTTAAAGTGGCTTTCAAAAATATCAAAGTGAATATTTTAGTAACTCAGCGTACAATTAGGCTAACTACATACTGTTTTTTAAAAAGGCCGGCAGCACATTAGCGATCCCTCTGATTTCGCGGATGTTCGTGGGCGGCGTTGATTACTTTCCATCAGGTGACTCGCTTGCTCATTTGTCCGCCTCTAGCATAAAAAAAACTGAAGTTGCCTAATTTTATAGAAAAATTATCATTTCCGAACATTTTAAACATTTCTTTAAAATAAAAGAGATCGTATGCTTTGAGCGTATAATAAATCGTTATTAACAAAGATTTTATTGCTTTGCTAAATTACCAGATATAGGCTGAATGGCTGTTTCATTTATAGAAGTGTGTTTAACAGGTGAGAAACCATGTTTGAAGTGTATACTTGTGGCTGCGGTAGCTACAAAACTGGTGGCAGATTTCCCTCCTCCGTGTACTGTATAATTGCCTGGTTTTGTATCAGGCACTTTAACCACCTATAAAATAAAATATAGCTTTTTACAACTCGTGTGCAAGGAGTCTAACTGCCACACTCAGAGTCGTTGATTAACTTATTTGGCTACTTAAGAAAAAATATTGAAACTTATTTTAATAGGCATAAAGACTACCGATACTAAAGTTAATGAACGTTAGCTTAAACGACGTCTCTGAGTGCGGCCGTAAATGCAGAAAATAGAGTTTGGTAGGATTTAAAAGAGTGAAATGGGGCGTTGTTCTTTACCCAGAACGCAGGGCGTTGGCCAGTAAGAGGTAAGTAATATGCTGACCCCCAGGTTTGCTCATTGTACAGTGGCGGACAGGTCAAGCTATACAAAACTGTCATATTTCCTCAATCGATTTTAAACTCAATGTGTAACATTATAAGGTTTATAATCGAATGAAGAAATTTGACAGTTTTGTATAGCTGATGTGTCCGCCACTGTACGTGAGAGGTAAAGATGACGTTATTTAAATCATATTCCTCCTTCATCTTAGCGTGTTATTCCCGGTTGTGTCCAAAGCTGTCGCTTTGGAGCCCAGGGTACGCTTAAACCAGGATTCAGGATGGGGGGTTTGGTAATTACAATGAAGCGACTGCCGTCTGACCTTCGCAACCCTTTAACAGCGGAACCAGACCAAATGAATCATGGTTACACGTTTCAGATACTTTTTCCGACACGTGCAGGTTTTACTTTAGGATACTTACCACTGCACCAGCTAAGGATACCAAAACCTCCAGGTCTGGATTGGTGCCATCCGGAGAAGTGACGTTGCTAATTTTGGGCTCAGTTCCTGATCCGGCTAATACTACTTCTTTGATTCCAGCGTCTACTGGGACCTGCAAATAAGTAGTGATTAGACAATGAGGTGTGGTATAACAGTTGCTCGGCAGAAGGCAAGAAGTTGCAAGTTCAATCTTTTTTTTGTTATTATTTTAATTGGTTAATTACATACCACAGACTCTAGGTCCGTGCCTTTGATTGCTAGTTACAGAGTTTGTTTGGTTGTTGTTGGCCGTGTGGTCCCCGGCAGAGTAGAATAGGCCACCTCACTCTTACCGAGGTGTCGTAAAAGGCGACTAAGGTAAAGCTGCTGGCATGATCATCAGTACCCAGAGAAGGAAAACTCTGCATTTATATCAAAACCCTCGCCAACCCGTCTGCCAAGCGTGGTGAGTATGGCAATTACCCCTCATGTGATTGAGGGAGGCCCGTGCCCCAGCAGTGGGGACTTAAATGGGCTGATGATAATGATGATGGTGAGTTTGTTTGCTTGCTTATACTAGTTAAGTTTCTCCGCGCACAAAAAATACTTTTCTTACATTAATACAATGACTTAGGTATCTGTTTTGTTGCTAACTTAACAATACCGCCACTAGTCTAAGCTTAAGGTGACGGGTAGGGCACACTAGCGACGCCAATCGTTTTAAATTTTTAGCTACTAAACCAAATATATTTTAAACAAATTCGGGGTTACAGCCTCTCGGCAAACACCAATGCTATTTATTTAATACTTATAGTTAACTGTTTGGTCTGCTTTTGCACTCGAAGTTTGGATTACCGCCGAAAGTGGCCGCTTTTGGCGTGAATCAATTTTTCGCGTACAAAAACGGACCCAACATTTGTGCATGCATGTAATAAATAGTTATAAGTGTTTGCCGAGAGGTTGTAACCGAAATCGTTTAAAATAGATCCGGTTTAGTAGCTAACAATTAAAATCGATTGGCGTCGCTAGTGTGCCCTACCCGTCACATTAAGTGCTAGTTTTGTTTGTTTGAGGAGAGGCGTAAACGACCTCTCTCTTTGTATATACTTATTTTTAAAATATTTTGAGTAATAGTACTAACTAATGTGCTTATACAATATTTTTTGTGCTACTTAGGTACCTACCCGTCATGACATACGGAATCGAAACGTGGACACTTACGGTACTGCTGGTCCACAAGTTAAAGGTCGCTCAGCGGGCTATGGAACGAGCAATGCTCGGCGTCTCTCTCCGAGATCGAATCCGAAATGAGGTGATCCGGCAGAGAACCAAAGTCATCGACATTGCTCACCGGATTAGCAAGCTTAAGTGGCAGTGGGCTGGCCATATTAGCCGCAGAACCGACAACCGATGGGGTAAACGAGTTCTAGAGTGGAGACCGCGTCTTGGCAAACGTAATGTAGGGCGCCCTCTGGCTAGGTGGGGGGACGATCTGCTCAGGATGGCTGGCAAGAGCTGGATGCGAGAAGCCATGGATAGATCACAGTGGCGAACAATTGGAGAGGCCTACGTCCAGCAGTGGACTGCGATAGGCTGATGATGATTAGGTAGATTGCTTAGTACTAAAATATATTGTGTTTCTTAAAAATGTGTTGTGTCTGCCTCGCCAATGTAGGAGAGGAAGGCATAGTTGTGCTAGTAGTACCTAAGTTCTAGGTACATAAATTAGTGCTTGTTACATTATTTAGTGCTACTTAAATTAGTTAGTTCAATCTTAGATACCTTCAATCACATAATTAGCAATCACCGAGTCTTTCGGGAGGGAAGCAAGCCTCCCTGTCTTAGGCAGTCAGGATCTAACTTACAGAGACCCATACATCTTTCTCAAACCAACACACCCCATTACCTACAGGGCTTTTATTTATTTATTTATATAAAATTTTCTTGCAGTCTTAACAGTCATGCCAAAGCGCCTACAAGTCATAAATACAAATACCGATAGGGTGTTATGTCAAATTTTTTGCAATATAGTATAAAATTAAAGCGGACTTAATCAATAGGTCAATCATGCGGTGAAAAATACATTGAAAATGGAATACAATAAAGAATTAAATAAATTACAATAAAATCAATGGGTACTTTGTTAGTTCTTTTGTGCCTGTCAACTTCATATTTGGACTTCACGGAAATATTGAAAAAACAAGATTGAGATAAAAAAAAATTTCATGTCCAAAATAATATCAAAATAAAATAAAATAAATAAGAAATATTTTTATTGAATTTTTGTTATAAATTATCTATGTATATATATTATTGAGTATGTATGTATTGTTTATTATTATTTATGTTATGTAATATTATTAATATATAAAATATGTATATTTCTGCCATTCTCAATTTAATTTGTTAAACTACTTTGCACTGCCTTCCCTTATTACGAATACGATATTTCTTTCCTCTACCCAAAGGATGTCTGGAAGAAATCGCTACAAGCGATAAGACCGCCTTATTGTACTGTCTGTTGCTATTGTTGTATCATGCTTGTATTTTATTTTTGTACAATAAAGAATATTTATCTATCTATCTATCTAAAATGTCAATGTTTTTTAACTAAGTTGACCTTAGGGGAATAATATGCCTAAGACAATATGATGAACTTACTGTAAAATTGTGACCATAGCCAGGGGGCAGCTCCGTTCTTGATACTACGGTTTTTGGATTTTTAATAGTTTCTGCCACGTAGTTCAAAATCTGTTGAAATTAAACACTTATAGAGCTTTATTCATAAACTTTTAATAAACCTTTGTTAGCTTAAACGGTGTTATAAAGCAGTTTTTTTTTCGCCTGATGGTAAGCGGTTGGTCTAGTGGTTTAAGAACGCCCTGTTGGTATAGTGGTTTAAGTACCGGGCCATGATCTCGGGGTCCTGGGTTCGATTCACGGGTCGAGCGAAAAGTATGTTTCGAATTTTTCGAACATAGCTCGGGTTTGTGATCACCAATCCGCATTTGGCAAGCGTGGTGATTAAGCCTAATCCCATTATAGTAGCGATGACTTGATTTCTATGATGGAGGCCTTTGCCCTGCTGTGGGACAGTTTATAGGCTGATACTTAGAGTTTAGGTAAGCGATTGCCGCCGCCTATGGACACCCGACACCAGTTTGAAACAGTGGTGGTGAACGCTGCCTCTGGTGAAAGGGTAGCGAGTTCGATCCCCGAACAGTACAAACATTTATGTGAATGAACATGTCTGTTTGTATTGGTATTTTTTATGTATTATAAGTATGTATTGACAAAAGAAAAGTAGTTCCGCTGTTGATTCTGATATCCGTAACACAGGTGATTGAGCTACTTATCTCGGTGTCAGATCAATGTATCTGATGTTGTGATTTTTAGGGTTCCGTAGCCAAAATGGCAAAAACGGAACCCTTATAGTTTCGTCATGTCCGTCTGTCCGTCTGTCCGTCTGTCCGTCTGTCACAGCCGATTTACTCGGAAACTATAAGTACTACAGTGATGAAATTTGATGGGAATATGTGTTGTATGAACCGCTACAAAAATATGACACTAAATAGTAAAAAAAAGAATTGGGGGTGGGGCCCCCCATACATGTAACTGAGGGATGAAATTTTTTTTTTCGATATACATACCCGTGTGGGGTATCAATGGAAAGGTCTTTTAAAATGATATAAAGTTTTCTAAAAAACATTTTTCTTAAAGTGAACGGTTTTTGAGATATCAGCTCTCAAAGTCGTAAAAAGTATGTCCCCCCCCCTCTATTTTTATAACTACGGGGTATAAAATTCTAAAAAAAATAGAGGTGATGCATGCTAATTAACTCTTTCAACGATTTTTGGTTTGATCAAAGTATCTCTTATAGTTTTTGAGATAGGTTGATTTAACTGTAATTTTGGACTTTGCTGCTACGGAACCCTTTGTGCGCGAGCCCGACTCGCACTTGGCCGGTTTTTTTATTTAAAATTGCTTTATAATACCGTTTTAGCTAACATCTATGAATAAATCATTTATTATGAAATTTATACGAGTTCAGTGATAGTCAAAGAAAAGTGACTAGTTTTTCTATATGTTTTTTAGTCTGTGGGGTGTTTTTTTTATTGCCTTCTCTAGACTGTCCATTATAACCGATAAGTGGTCCTTTCTACTTATGGGCTATTTTGGATGGCACACCTTCCTTTGGACCTTCAGACTAGTTCTCAAGACTCCATATTCTTGAGGACTGGCCCGGAGGCTTATTCCATGACCCTCCCCGGAGTGTGTTGTTATGCTTACCTCCTCAACATCGTGCTTATAAATGTGGAATACTTGACCAGACGTGGCGCTGGCCAGTTTGTAATAAGACGTGAAATGTGGGTCATTTAAATCACTTGTGCATTCTCCGGTCAGTAGAAATACAATCTGGAAATATTATTTAAATAACACCAGTATGATATATGGACTTGATAAAACAATCTTGTGTTTAAAAGTATGTAACTAATTTGAATTAACAGATAACTCACTATATTAATATAAATAAAAGTAAGTAACGGCGAAATGATATTCACCGGGGGCCACTTGTAGATAAGTGAAATTTACACAATTTAGACCCGATTCGACCGATTTTTATCCGTGGATAAATCTATAGTATAAAAATTTGTATGGAATGACAGCGCTATACCCTAGATAGATATAATATCGGAATAAGGATAGGACCCTTACAAACAGGTTATTCCGAAGTAAGTTTTTACTATCTAGACTGTGGATAAATCTTACAGACAGCGGCAACGGTTATACGTAATCCGAAAACATGAAACGCTTGCGTGATGTAATTGACGCATAGCGCCATCTATTGGTGTAAAGTGGAACTAATGTCCCGAAACGAAGTGAGGGTGGGTCACTAGTTTCTTATAATTTCATAATGTATCTCTTGGAAGTGGCCCTCGGTGATCTCACGTAGGTAAAACTTAGTCAAAAAATTATTACCTACGTGAGATCACCGAGGGCCACTTGCAAGACTTAGTCAAAAAATTAAAAAAAGTAAACTACCTAGGTTAGAAAAAATATCGTTATGTTGGTATACCTGAGCTTGTTTCTTTATTGCAAGATTCTGTACAGCCTCCAACTTATGAACATCTTTGGCAGTTGCGTCAGTGAAGATGTAGAGATAGGATCCTGGTAGACTCTCTTTTAGAGCCAGTTCGATTCCCGACATTGACAGTTCTGGACAATCATCGCCGCCATTCACAGCTAAGGATTCCAATTGGTATTTGAATTCTTTACGATTTTTCGTAACAGTCCGGAGTTTTGGAGGATCTGAAAGACATGTTTTTGGTAACCTTCTAATGTCGGCAGATTGATTATTTGGATAATTCTCCTCACCTAAGCGTGTAATTCCCGATCCTAATCCTAAGCTTTCTCTCTGGAGTCCGGGGTACCTACGCTTAGACCATGATTCAAGATTTGGGTAGTCTGAAACGTCCAGGTTGCCTCACGATGACTTCACCGCTGAGGTAAATAATCAAGTTGGAAACACCTAAATATTACGAATGGTAGCTAACTATACAACAATATCTAGGTTAAGTTGCTGTAGATAATACGGCACAATATAATGGCAGCGTATTTGTCGCTTCACTAGAGTAGTTGGTGTCCATAAGTTATTTAATTTCTTTTTTTCATGATAATGTCAGATGACTTGATCAATTTCAATGTTTCTTCTTCTGGGAGTGGCAAATACGTTGTTCGTTTTGTTTGTAATTTAGTAACTTTTTGTTTTTTTCTTTCTTAACATTAGGTACCCACTTGCATTTCTGTTAAACAACCTAGTGATTATCAGTGGATACTTGTAATTGGCCCTCAATGTTTTTTTTTTCTGTGACTGTATCCCTAATTCTAGCTGTAAGTTTTCCAAAAACTTGTAAAATATAATAAAATAAGGGATTTACCACACTGACGGATTGCGAGCGTTTTCAACGCGGAGCGAAAAATACTTACCCGGGTCATTAAAAGTCACCAAAATGAAATTCTCAATTTGCGAGCCGTTTGTATTGAGCACAGTATCAAACACAAGATTAGTTCCATACTTCACTTGGTCGATATCATCTCCCATCGACCCTGTGTCGTCTATCACGAACGTTAGACTGACTTTTTCCATTTGACCACATGATAACTTAATTAGGAGTAGAAATAAATAAAAAATATCGTTGTAATTCATTATACTTATCACTTATTGTATATTTATCGCACGACACGACTGCTCTACATAACAATTCGTACTGACACTCGTAATTTGATTATAAGTTGTTAATATTTTGCTATCTTCTGAGGTTAGGTATAGGTTATTGCTAATGATTTGTTTGTGGTAACAAGGGATTTAGGGGTTCCCAAATTACAGTCTGTTGTGTATTTTGAAATGACGTCATCACATTTAGATATGTGGTGCAAATAGCTCCCGTTCACATTCAATTTTAAAAATAATGGATGGATGGATAATGGGTGAATATTATTATCTCGAATATTTTGTCGTTTACAAACAAAATATTAAAAAGCACAGACAGAAAATGAAAACAGATACACTAAATTTCCACATTGACAAATCAGGAGGAGTAAGAAAAGCCTGGAAAGAACTTATTGAAAACTAATCGGATTGAAGGTATGACACATCATAGAAGTAAGGAAAAACAGACAAATAGAAAGGAAAGATTAGAATCAGCAACCGATTTCTACCGCGATCTTTTTAGTGACAAAGAGAAAGTAAACAATATAATACCAACACTTAACACAGAATGGGAGGAAAAGGCCATAAAAACACAAAAAAGAAGAAAAGCATCTGGCGAAGACGGAATCTCTAACGAGATACTGATTGGAACCTCTGGATACACCTTAAACGCTATGACGGACCTTTTTCAACTAATAGTTTTTTAGATTTTCGCGTTGCATCATAACTATATTGTATCAATACGGGGATTAACACGATATTTATTATGTGAAACAACATTGTGTACTCACATATTTGGCTCGACGTTTCGGCTACGTTACAGCAGCCGTGGTCAGTCCGCTCGTGACCACGGCTGCTGTAACGTAGCCGAAATGTCGAGCCAAATATGTGAGTACACAATGTTGTTTTACATAATAAATATCGTGTTAATCCCCGTATCGATACTTTTCAACGAAGTTTTAGAAACGGAATATATTTCCCTTCAATGGACTACATCTACCATAATATTGCTTCACAAAAAAGGTAAAACCGACAACATCACAAACTATAGACACCATCAGCCTAATGTGAAATGTGTACAAAATATTTTAAAAGATGTTACTGCATCGTATAACCAAGATATTAGATGAAAATCAACCCAGAGAACAAGCGGGGTTCCGCAGTGGATTTTCCACTCTGGACCACATACATACTATCAAACATGTGATCCAGAAATGCAACGAATATGAAAAATTTACTACTTAGCATTCATTCACTATAATAAAGCGTTTGACTTATTAAAACACGAAAAGATATGGAAAGCGTTAATAAACCAAGGAGTCCACTACAAATACATTATACTTATTAGAAATATATAAAAAAATATGAAATGAAAGATAAGAACAGAAAGTGTAGGAGAACTTTTCGACATTAAAAAAGGAGTTAAACAGGGAGACCCATTGTCACCTTAATTATTTTCAGCAACCCTCGAACACATAATCAGAAACTTGAACTAGGACAATTATGGCATTAATATTAATGGAGTACTATTAAATCTCCTAAGATTTGTCAAGACCCACAAACTTTACAAGACATGCTCGAACAACCGTTAAACGAAAGCGAAGGGGTTGGACTCACAATGAATGCTACAAAAACAAAAATAATGACAAGCAATGTGAAACTCCCATTAAAATTAATAACACTAGTATTGAATATGTGTTGCCTACACATATATTGGACAGATAATATATCCAATAGATTACACAACTAAAGAAATAAATAACAGGATAAATATTGCATGGAAAAGATATTGGTCTTCAAAAGAAATCATGAAAAGTCATCAAATTCCATTGACAGCAAAATCTAAAATATTCAACTCATGTATCCTACCAAGCATAACATATGGCTGACAAACATGGAGTTTGAAAAAACATAATGCAAAAAAAATTGAAACATGCCAACATAACATCGAAAGAAGTATGCTAAACATAAAAAGAAAAGATAAAATTAAAATCAAAACAATAAGGAAAAAAACAAAAGTGATAGATGTTACATACTACATAAAGCAACTAAAATGGAAGTGGACTGGTCATATGATCAGGGACAAAAGGAATAAATGGGCCAAAATTATTACAGAATGGTGTCCTATACATTTTAAAAGAAAAAGAGGAAGACAGCGTCGCAGATGGGAAGACGAGATAAAGTCAATGGCAGGAACTATGTGGATGAGAGAAGCTGCAGAAAGAATCTCGTGGAAGGCTCTTGGGGAGGCCTTTGCTAAAAAGCAAGATAATCTATAATATAAATTTTATGTAATAAAAATAAGTAAAAGTGTAATAAGATTATAAAAAAAAGGCTTTCAAGATAAGTACGGTGCGGTGTTTATTACTTAGTTTGTATCATAGAGCATTTTAATACATAATATAAGTAAAGTGGCCGTGTGGTCCCCGGCAGAGTAGAATAGGCCACCCTCACTCTTACCGAGGTGTCGTAAAAGGCGACTAAGATAAAGTTACTGGCATGATCATCAGCACCCAGAGAAGGAAAACTCTGCATTTATATCAAAACCCTCGCCAACCCGTCTGCCAAGCGTGGTGAGTATGTAATTACCCCTCATGTGATTGAGGGAGGCCCGTGCCCCAGCAGTGGGGACTTAAATGGGCTGATGATGATGATGATGATGATAAGTAAAGTACGTTTCTAAAACATTTTACTAGTGGCCGTCCGCAGCTTCGCTCGCGTGGAATTTTGTTTGGCACAAAAAGTATTTTTCCGCGAAAGTCTTTTTATACATTTTGTTTTAAAATTAAGTCCATATAAAATCATTTTTATGGCAAATCAAAATTCCACGCTAACAAGGCTCCGGGCGACCGCTAGTATTTACTATGTGCGTCTTTCTTTACCTATATGTTATAGTCTCATCTAAAAATTCTAATCAACCTTTCATTCCATTCCATATTATGCTATAGTGCAGCTGGTCTCTTAGAGTTTCGCTATAGATGTTGTAGATCTTAGATTTATTCATGACGTCATAAAATACTTTTCAATCAGACAACTTTGGTCAAGGTGACGGGTAGGGCACACTAGCGACGCCAATCGATTTTCAATTTTAGCTACTAAACCGAATCTATTTCAAACGATTTCGGGGTTACAACCTCTCGGCAATCACTTATACTATTTATTATATAACCATGCACAAATTTTGGGTCCAACGCATACGCGAAAAATTGATTCGCGCCAAATGCAGCCACTTTTGGCGTGAAGAAATGCTTCGCGTACAAAACGGACCCAACATTTGTGCATGGTTATTTAATAAATAGTATAAGTGTTTGCTGAGAGGTTGTAACCCCGAAATCTTTTGACATAGATCCGAATTAGTAACTAAAAATTAAAATCGATTGGCGTCGCTAGGGCCTCCTACTCGTCACCTTAAGGCGCCATTGATCTAGTTCCTATAGTTTAGCTGAGCTGTTATGGTTTTTACATCAGAGAGCATAGTCTTCAATATAAATTATACCTTATAAGTTGCCCAGACTTCACAGCTATACAATGAAAAAGTTTCATTTGAATTAATTCAGTAGATGAGATTAGCGCGAACACACAGACAAGACAGATCAGCATCTTAAATAAATAATAAATATTTCACAACATCACATACATTGATCTGACTCCGAGATAGGTAGCTCAAGCACCTGTGTTACGGATATCAGAATCAACAGTGGCATTACAAATATATACGAGTACATATAATACTTTTCTTTTGAAAATACATACTTATAATACATAGATAACACCCCGACCAATACAAACAGATATGTCATGCACAAAAATGTTTGTACTGTGCGGGGATCGAACCCGCAACCCTTGCACCAGAGGCATCGTTCACTACCACTGTTCCAAACGGGTCGTCGAAATCTTAAATCAATAATGTATGAGAAGTTACATACAAAACAGAATATCCATTATCCTCCTCCTCACCTTAGCGTGTGATTCCCAGTCCAAAGCTGTCGCTCTGGAACCTGGGGTACGCTTGGACCATGATCCTTGATTTGGCGAGTCTGGTAATTACAATGAAACGACTACCGTCTGATCTTTGCAACCTTTAACGTGACGGGTAGGGCACACTAGCGACGCCAATAGATTTTAATTTTTAGATACTAAACCGGATCTATTTTAAACAATTTCGGGGTTACAATTTATCGGGAAACATACTATTTATTAAGTAACCATGCACAAATGTTGAGTCCGTTTTTGTAGGCGAAAAATTGATTCACGCCAAAAGCGGCCACTTTAGGCGTGAATCAATTTTTCACACAGGGGACCTACTGAACCATAGTTACATGTTTCAAAAACAACAGGTTTCCTCACGACATTTTCCCTCATTACCGAGCTAATGATAGAAAAACACACCGATTTGAAAGATCCAGAGGTACATTCGAACCCGTAGGAAAGGCGCGCTTTGAACCGCTGAGTTACCGTAGGTCATCGAATATCCATTATCCATCCAGCAATAATGTATTTAACATTTTTTTCAATTATATTGTTGACATGGTAAATGGACTTTTCCAGGATAACTATATGAAGTTTTGCAGGATGTAACTAAAAAACAAGAAAAAACGGTGTAGGTATTGTTAAATACCGTATGTAGATATCGAATATTGTTGAAAGATAGATGAATGTGAATAAACTCTTCATAAAGTAGCCGCTAATATGATGTAAATAGTAAACTGAATTATTTGTATCATATTCCTTGAATAACATATCACTTATCATTTCTGAATAAGCGTTAATCTTTTGTTACAAAATAATAGTCATAACATTTGCGAGCTATCCATTTCTTGCTTACTGTAGATAAACTACTCACTGCTTAAACTATATACAGGATGGTCTAATTAGTGACGTCATTATTTTTTTTTAGATTGCTTACACCTGGCGGTATCCAAAAATACCTCGTGTATGTTCAGCGATTTTTTGTAGTTTCCGAGTTATAATATTTTTACAGGTTTTTTAAAGTATTTTGCCAGCGAGGTTTAAGAAATCCATATCTTTTTATTTATTGGGTATTTTGCAATTTTTATGACATCATTATCTAGAATGTTATTTATAGTAAAAAATATTCGACTTCCTGATATTACTTAATGTTACCCAAAAGAAAGTCTGGGAAGTTAGAATTTTAGTTTTAAGTAGGATTTACGCAAATATTCAACTTCAATTTAAGAATACAAAAAGGAGTTTTAATAGCTTGGGATTAAGTTTAAAAACTTTCCAAGGTCCTAAACTAACAATACCATGAAAAAATGCCTGCGCGTTCGACAGATTGAGATCTACCGAACCCCTTTTTTTTTTGTTTGGGGATTTTACAAAGAGCTGTTGTACGCCACGGAGTAACAACGAATCAGAATTAAGACTAAAACTTTCAGAAGCGGAAAGAAAAATGAATCAAGAATACTCGAGTAGCTTCAAGCAATTAACAGTGGGAGAGCCACGCTTCGGCATGAATGGACCGGCTCGACGGGAGTAATACCACGTCCTCACAGAAAACCGGCGTGAAGCAGTGTATGCGCTGTTTCGCTGCATGAGTGAGGGTACCGGAAGCCCAATCCAGGGGAGGGGCGGGTTAAAAGGTAAGCAGCGCAAATGTGACACCACTGGTGTAGCAGGTGTCCATGGGCGGCGGGAATCGCTTACCATCAGGTGATCCGTCAGCTCGCCTGCCGCCTATGTCATAAAAAAAAATTAAAACATATTTTGTGAATCGTTGTAGATTATGTATTCAAGTTAGAGGAAGGAATTTTGAAAATGTATTGTAGTTAAGTAATTTTTCAGCAATTTGTACCTTTTATTTCTAATCGAAAAACAGATAATTTCCCAAGTAGCAATTATGACAAATGCTTATTTTTATAGGTGGCGAAACCAAATTTCCAAAAATACATAAGGTACAGTAATATTACCTCGGTAATATTACTGTACCTTATGTATGTACCTCACTCTTACCGAGGTGTCGTAAAAGGCGACTAAGGTAAAGCTGCTGGCATGATCACCAGCACCCAGAGAAGGAAAACTCTGCATCTATATCAAAACCCTCGTCAACCCGTCTGCCAAGCGAGCAATTACCCCTCATGTGATTGAGGAAGGCCCGTGCCCCAGCAGTAGGGACTTAAATGGACTGATGATGATGATGACAGTAATATTATAGGATATATTAATTTAAAATCACATTTAAAGTTTAATCTACCATAGGAATGAAAAATAGCTTCAATTGAGTTTCATACATTTTCAGCCTATCCGAGGCTTATAAAGTAGTAGGTATTTTTTTTTTCATGATATTGGTAGTTTGGGACCCTGGGAAGTTTGTAAACTTAATCCGAAGCTATGAAACTTTATATATATCATCATCATCATCATCATCAGCCCATTTAAGTTCCCACTGCTGGGGCACGGGCCTCCCTCAATCTCATGAGGGGTAATTGCCATACTCACCACGCTTGGCAGACGGGTTGGCGAGGGTTTTGATATAAATGCAGAGTTTTCCTTCTCTGGTTGCTGATGATCATGCCAGCAGCTTTACCTTAGTCGCCTTTTACGACACCTCGGTAAGAGTGAGGGTGGCCTATTCTACTCTGCCGGGGACCACACGTATATATATATATATATATATATATATATATATACCAGTACAGGTATGTACTGCAAAATATTGCTGAACATATTTTGGATACCCCCAAGTGTGAGGAAACTAAAAAAATATTTACTTTACTAGTTGGACCACCCTGTATATACCTATATATTGGTAGGGGATTCCCATAGTCAAAGATGCAATGTAATAGTAAAAATGACTACGATTTGACTGCAAAAAAAAATACCTTGACGCTTAAAAAAGGTTTACCTACCTATGATTAAAAAAAATGTCAATAAATATTATGGTTTTTTTTTCGTTTACCACGCACTATGCTATTATTTTTAACAAAATATAAGCCTAGGTCACCTGGACAGTAATAAGGAATCGAATGATGGAATGATGACCTCATTCATTAAAATCGGCTGGGTAGTTTAGGCACAATCTTGGAACATACAAACATATTTACATACATACACAGACTGCTAAAATCATAACCTTTATAGGAGGATATAAAACAAACAAACCAATAAGATTTTATACATTACATGATTGTCTTTAAAACATAAACAACCTCTCAAGACTTACAACATTTATTCTACGTTTATAATAGTAAAATTAGGTAAAGTAAATACTAGATAGGGTAAACTCGCATAATTAGGTAAAGTAAATACTAGATAGGGTAAACTCGCATAGTTCGGTGACTCACCTAATTCGGTGATAGGAAGTTTCGAAGCTTCTCCCTCTTTGTAGGTACAGAATCACCCGTTTGAAATTGAACTTTATACTAGCGCAATAAACCTTCTGTACGTTTGCAAAAAAGTGTTAACGATTGTGCGACGGAGATAGCAACAATCATTCCTGGGTTTCCTTTTCAAAAAATAATTTTATCACCATATTATCCGAGTTTACACCATCTGTTTTCAAGTGGTCTTTTATTGTAAATAATAACCAAAATTATAACTTTACTGAAATAAATATATTTTACTAATTTTCTAGTGTTTACATTTTTTGACACTTTTATTAACGCACAAACAAATGATAATGAAATTCCATGACACCTCGATTTTCGAAACTAAAAAACACTTTTAATACCGACGGAGGTTTACGCCTCCAAAGGAGTCGGTAACAATAAGACGACCTGTTAGGAACAGTGGTAGTGAACGCTGCCTCTGGCGCAAGGGCTGCGGGTTCGATCCCCGCACAGTACAAACATTTGTGTGCATGAACCTATCTGTTTGTATTGGTCTGGGCGTTATCTATGTATTATAACTATGTATTTACAAAATAAAAGTATTTTAGGTAGGTATATATTTGTAATCCCACTGTTGATTCTGATATCCGTAACACAGGTACTTGAGCTACCTATCTCGGAGTCAGATCAATGTATGTGATGATGTGAAATATTTATTAATGCTCTTATCCATACTTACTAATATTAAGAGTGTGAAAGTTTGTGTGTCTGTCTGTTTGTCCGTATTTCACGACAAAACGGAGCGACGAATAAGTAGAGTTTCTAGTGGAGATATTTGAAGGGATGGAGAGTAACATAGGCTTTTTGTCTCTTTTAACCCGACTACGGCGAAGCAAAAACGAGGTTTATGATTTTGACCTGTATGTATGTATGGTTGTTCATTTGAACAAATGACGTGTCGTTAGAAGCATCTTGATTGTCTTCTGGTTATAGGATACATGACGTCACGTTAAATTGACTACAGCGCCCTCTAGGTGAGTTAGAGTAAGGAACTAAAAAATAAAATTTTGCTTGACGGTACCGTGTGGGGTATCAAATGAAAGAGCTTTTTTAGCACATCTCGAATATGTAATTTTATTAAAACGTGTTTTTTGCTAGTCGGGTTTTAGTTTTTAAACTAGTATTTAAAAGCTAGTATTTAATAAGTATATAAACATTTTAAAAAAGTATCTTATATTACTTTATTCTGAGATATATTCTAATTCTGTCATTTCCGACTTTATTGTCGGCGATACATAAATACATTCCCTCGTTGCGTCTTGAGATATTATTCAGATGGAGATAAGCTGTTGTTGAGTTTCCTCTGGAATAAAACATGTGATTATCAAACATAACGTAGATAAAAATGAAATTAAAAAAATAAAAACCACCGACAAAAATAAAGTATACATTTGAAAAGTCCAAAATTAAATTTAAACTGCTGTTCCTTTGCTGCTTTTGCTTAAGGTGACGGGAATGGCACACGCCAATTGATTTTCATTTTTATCTACTAAACCGGATCTATTTTAAACAATTTCGGGGTTACAACCTCTTGGCAAACACTTACACTATTTATTAAATAATCATGCACAAACGTTGGGTCCGTGCCAAACGCGAAAAATTTATTCACGCCAAAAATGGCCACTTTTAGCGTGAATAAATTTTTTGCATGGTTATGTAATAAATAGTAAAGGTGTTTGCCGAGAGGTTGTAAGCCCGAAATTGTTTAAAATAGATCCGGTTTAGTAGCTAAAAAATACAATCGATTGGCGTCGCTAGTGTGCCATACCCGTCACCTTAAATGTTATTGCGTCGGGGGATTACAGAATTACAGCGGTAATTTACTTAAATTAGCATAACGTTTTGTCAAAGCACACATTATGTATAGCATTCTGTTAACATAGGTTTCAGAAGGTAGGTAAGTCAAAAACAAAAATCAGATGGGGTTACATTTTGTAAGAATAATTAGATGTATAAATCCGTTTTATGCTTCTAAAAACTTTTTAATAATTGGCAGATCGCATTGCGCAAATTATGGGCTCATTATGCTTGACACGTTACAATATAGCACAGACCCTATAGCCATGTGGTCCCCAGCAGAGTAGAATAGGCCATTCTCACTCTTACCGATGTGTCGTAAAAGGCAACTAAGGTAAAGCTGCTGGCATGATCATCAGCACCCAGAGAAGGAAAACTCTGCATTTATATCAAAACCCTCGCCAACCCGTCTGCCAAGCGTGGTGAGTATGGCAATTACCCCTCATGTGATTGAGGGAAGCCCGTGCCCCAGCAATGGGGACTTAAATGGGCTGGCGATGACGATGACAGACCCTATACACCTATTGTATTACACCCACAATGGCCCAAAAGGGAGTCTAAGTGCGGAATAAGGAGTTCACTTAACATTACATTACCCAAAGTATTATTACCTTGCTCTATGCTATAAACTTACCTAGAAAGCACTGAGGTAGTGGAGTCATAGGCGATGAACTCCCATTTTGTGGTGGGGACCGGATTTCCGAAAAGCACGTTGCAAACTATACTGATGGTGTCCCCTGCCGCCACTTCTACCACGGTAGACTCCGGTGGCTGTATAAACGGTGCCACTGAAATTAATCCATTAAAAGATTAAGAAGTCGGGTTCCAAGGATATAGGCCATATATGCTTGAATCCCGAATTCTTAATCGAGAACAGACCCTATATTATAGGGTCTATTCTCGAGTAGACATTGAAATTCGAGTTAAAGATTTGTATAGACGAATGTATGAAATCTTTAAATTCGACTTAGGTATACCGATGACACGAGACTTGTGACGGCATGTCAATGTTTTGCAAAAATGAGAAAAATACTAATAAGTTAAAACTTACCCAAAACATTAACTGTTACAGATTTTTTGGTTTGTCCCAATTCGTTCTCCGCAATACAGTGGTAGTTTCCGGAGTCTCGCCAAAGTGCATTGAAACTAAAAATGTAGGATTTAAGTTTAAAATATTTGAAAGTATAAAATATTAATGTAGGGCAAAAGCGATAAAAACATTAGCCTATGCAATATAGAGTAATTATTCTAGGCAATACGTAGGTATTTGCTATTTGCGAAACGGCATTCCATTTCGTCAGATTTTATTTATGGTGTAACTAAAATTTATGATACCTGTCAGGTTTAGGACGTAATTATGTCCATTTGCTCTCATCATGAGCCGTGTGGTCCCCGGCAGAGTAAAATAGGCCACCCTCACTCTTACCGAGGTGTCGTAAAAGGCGACTAAGGTAAAGCTGCTTGCATGATCATCAGCACCCAGAGAAGGAAAACTCTGCATTTATATCAAAACCCTCGCCAACCCGTCTGCCAAGCGTGGTGAGTATGGCAATTACGTGATTGAGGGATGTCCGTCAATCATCCCTCAATCACCACTCATGTGATTGAGGGAGGCCCGTGCCCCAGCAGTGGGGACTTAAATGGGCTGATGATGATGATGATGCTCTCATCAGTTTTAGCTGCTAGGAGCCATTGATTATGATTATAACATAAAATGTGTGACCACAAAAGATATTGCTTATCTTATCGTGTAATTTCCGGTCACTTCCAAGCTGTCGCTTTGCCGGGGTACGCTTAGACAATGGTTCAGGATTTGGGGAGTCTTTTGACAGACCTTCGCAACCCTTTTGACAGGGAAGCAGACGAACTACACCTATCACTTAAAAAAACATGATTACACGTTTCAGAAACTATCCAAAACGTGTAGGTCTCCTCAGTATGTTTTCCCTCACCGATGAGATTTGAAACATCCAGAGGTAGGTACATCCGGCAAATTTCCCGATAGACCACTTTTCGACCTTAACGTATTGGAATAAGGTCTAAACGAGGTCTATTGGGAGTTTTTTCGGATGTACGTACATGCTCGGATTTGAATCGCGACTCCCAGCATGGAATTATCTATTTATTCCTACAGGGAATGTCCTAGTTCGGTTACCACAAAAGATATTATCACCAAGAAAGTAAAAATAAAGATCAACTCACCGATGTGTATTGCTATCATCTGTGCTATGCCTGCCATCGAGGGTAATAATGACATCATCTTGCGTCAACTCCCATCGTACCGTTGCTTTTGGCGTAGCGTCGACATCACACTTCAGTTCAACTGGATCTCCTTCCATGACTGAAAGTGTTCCATCGTCCGTGCTTGTTATTTTCGGGGCATCTATGGGAGAAAAAGGAAATTACTTGTTAGATATGTAACCTCCAGAGAGATGTCGATCGACGAATCTAACTCATCTGATTTCTAGCATACGCTCGCTGGTGGACCGACGATCTGGTGAAGGTTGTGGACGCGGACGTTAGACGCGGGCGGCACAGGACCAATCTTTGTGGAGAATATTGGGGGAGGCCTATGTCCAGTAGTGGACGTCTATTGGCTGAAAATGATGATGATGAACTAATTATTTATCATAAGCTGCCAAAATTCTGGTTTTGTAATGATTTTGTGTGTATCATAAGTTGTTTTATTTTGTAATTTATTTATTTATTCAGTCTCACTAACAACAATACATATTAAAACTTATGCTAGGTTATAGTTAAGTTGTACTGCGTCTGATATGTATGTCACTTGAAGTGAGCACAACACTAATAATATAAAATGTAGGTACATAATTTCTACTATTTCTAACAATGTATAATTTATTTAAGTAAGTAGTATATAGGGATTACTCATTCAGCAAACCATCCAGTATTTAAATTTTGAATTTCCTGTGAGAGTCATTGAAAATGTCCAAATCCTGAATCCTACCTTGTAGTTCGTTGTAGGAGTTTTGTAGTCTAATTATTGGTGACTGCAGACCAAGATTGGTTCGGGCAGACAGCGGTTTAAAAATTTTGGTTATTTTGTGCCTAGGGTACTTGTATGGGACTGAGAGGTGAACGCGCTGGAGGAGGCTGCTACATTCTATTTGACCATTCACTAGCTTGTGTAGAAAGCTCATGCTTGATAATAGCCTACGGTTGCTTAGAGTGACCATTTTAAACTGTTTAAGGCGCTGTTGATAAGAGTTTCTATGGGAGAATCCGCTTGTACAAAAAGAAAGTTGTCTGGTGAAGGCACGTTGAATGCTTTCAATACGTTGCGAGTGTACAGCGTAATATGGATTCCATGATGCACAAGCATGCTCTAGGTGGCTTCTTACGAGTGCATTTATGCTATTTAGTGCTATTGTAATGAATGTGTTTTAATAGATAGAATATATGTATTCAGCAAACAAAAACTTATTTATTTTAATCTTACATAGCTAATAAATGTTTTGTGCCGAAAAGGTGACACTCAGCCTTAGATTAAATTTTGATTTAATCTTTCGCATTTGGCAAGCGTGGTGATTATGCCTAATTCCATCATAGTAGCGATGACTTGATTTCTATGATGGAGGCCTTTGACCTCCAGTGGGACAGTTCATAGGCTGATACTTTACTAAGCCCTCAGCATTATGCATTATAAGATGTAATTCTTTTTCATTAGATATATTTTGAGAAAAACTTCAGGTGTTCTTTGTTATCGCCATGAACTCTCAAGGCTGCAAATAAGTAGTATTTTATTTTAATGATAAAATTTCATCTCATCTTAACGTGTTTTTACGGTTGCGTTTAAAGCCGGGGTACGTACGTACTTGGATCATAATCCAGAATTTTGTGACTCTGGTTACAATGAAGCAACCTTCCTCATAACCCTTAAGCAACCGCTTAAGGTGACGAGTAGGGCACACTAACGACGCCAATCGATTTTAATTTTGAGCTACTAAACCGGATCTATTTTAAACAATGTCGGGGTTACAACCTCTCGGCAAACACTTATACTATTAATAAAATAACCATGCAAAAATGTAGTTAAAAATTAAAATCGATTGGCGCCGCTAGTGAGCCTTACCCGTCACCTTAACAAACACAGTCATGATTACACATTCAGAATCATTCTTTCAGCAATTGAATTCACCGGCGAGCGTATGCTAGAAATTATTTTATTTTATTTTATTTTGCAAATTTGCATGCCGTACCATTAAGGAGACGGGTAGGGCACACCAGCGACGCCAATTGATTTTAATTTTTAGCTGCGAAACCGGATCTATTTTAAACAATTTCGAGGTTACAACCTTTCGGCAAACACTTATACTATTTATTAAATCATCATCATCGTCATCATCAGCCCATATAAGTCCCCACTGCTGGGGCACGAGCCCCCCTCAATCACATGAGGGGTAATTGCCATAATCACCACGCTTGGCAGACGAGTTGGCGAGGGTTTGGATATAAATGCAGAGTTTTCCTTCTCTGGGTGCTGATGATCATGCCAGCAGCTTACCTTAGTCGCCTTTTACGACACCTCGGTAAGAGTGAGGGTGGCATATTCTATGGTGGAATTTATTAAATATCCATTCATAAATGTTTTTCGCGTACACATTGGACGTGTACGCGAAAAATTGATTCACGCCAAAAGCGGCCACTTTTGGCGTGAATCAATTTTTCGATATGAAGATAAAGATAAAGATTTCTTTATTGGCCACAGAACACCAATTTAAACACGAGTAACATAAATGCACGTATAGGACAAATTCTGTAGCCAACAAGGCCCAACCTCAGCATTTGCTGCAGTGGCTGAAGCCGCTGCAGCGTAGATGATGTAGATCAAGACTTACACTGTATTTTCACTGTAACATCGTAATAACCTTCTCCAATAAAGTTCGTGGCAACACATCTGTAAGTTCCCTTATGGTCGGTTGTGACTGCCGGTATTTTCAATTTGTTTTCTTCTGCATAAACCTCGCTGGGTAAAGAACTTTCAAAATCAGCTTCATTACCACTTTGGTATTTCCATACTATTTCTGGAATAGGATTTCCTTTCACGATCCTGAAATCAATATGTTGTTTCCAAAAGAAATAAAAAATAAGTTCGTGGAAGTAAAAAGTAAGTAGTTCCTTCCTTTAGTTAGTAAAATTCATTATTTGGTTCCTTTACTACCCCAGTCCAGGCTAGTAAATAGTTACTATATATTCTGCATTCTACATTGCACAAAATTCGTACCTGCATTCTATGTCCTTCCAATCGCCTGGCTTTAGAATTAATTCCGTATTTTCTATGTCCACTTCTGGTGCCTCTGTAATAATTTAGTGAATATTATTTTATTATTAAATCCCATTCTTTTCCTATTAACATTATTTCTTCAAAACTAAACTTACCTAGTCCAGATATCGTTACTTCTCCAACAAACGTTTCACTTTTGACTGCGTTTGTGGCTTCACATTTGTAGTCACCAACATCATCAATTGTCATATTTTTAATAACCAAAGCATATTCTTCCGGGACAATTTCAATATTATCTGAACTTTCTATAGAAGTCTCGTTGTGATACCATTTAATTTCTACATCAGGATATGCATCTACTTTACAATACAACTTTCCTTCGGATCCATATTCAAAAGTTTCGTCTAAAATACAAAGAATATTTTGATTAAATTAATCAATTGCAATAATAACTGTTTAAAAATATATTATATGCATATTTACTTTTAGGGAAATCCACAACGTTAAAAGTAAAAGGACGATTAACAAATAACTCAACACTTTGGGCTTCATCTCCTACAGCATTCACGGCTTTACAATATATTGTAGAATTGGTTGTGACATTCACGGTGACATAGTTAATGTAAATTGATGGTATTTCTAAGAGGATTTCCTGAAATACAAAAAACATTAGGATTTAAGTTTTAAATTCACTATTTTCCAAATTTAAGTTTCATACATCTTTGTTTTGATAGTATTTTCCTACATGTAGTTGCCTTCAATGTTAACTCATTATAAAGGTAGGTATCATACACTTCCAGTTTGTTATTATAATATGTTTTCTTTTTCATAAAGGTTACATTAAAGAAGACTTTTCGGAGTCTTTATATAAAACAGTATATTTACCTCCGTTGTAAGCATTGATTCAGCGTCATCCTCCCACGTAATTTCAGGTTTTGGATATCCTTTTACTTTGCAAGCTATAGTAGTGTTTGTGCCAAAGTCGACTAGATTATTTTCTAGTTGTATTATTTCTATTACAGGTCTCGTCCACGTTACATTCTGAACTGTGAATTCAATTTAAATTGTAACATCAACATTTATAGCAGTGGTTTAAAATATTTCACGTTCACATACTTGGCCTAAAAAGTTGGAAGGATTTCTATGGTTATAAATATGTATAAAAAAGTTTCCTTTTTCATGACCTTACCTGGTTTTTGTACTTCTACTATTCTCGAAGATCCTGAAATTTCTTCGTACGTATTAGAATGTCTTCCATGAATCTAAAAACAATCATAAATTAAATCAGACATAAATTTGTACATGTCACTCTTCGGCAGGAATGGGTAAACTCGATAGAAGTGATACCACGGCCTCACAGAAAACGGGCGTGAAGCAGCATTGTGCTGTATTTCGCTGCATGAGTGAGGGTACCGCGGAGGACTTGTGACTCCACAGGTGTCACGGGTGTCCATAGGCGGCGGCAATCGCTTACCATCACGTGATCTGTCTGCTCCCTATCACTTAAAATAAATTGGTAACTTGTTTCTTCACTTACCACACATTTGAAAGATCTATCAGGTTCCATGAAAACGCTGGATATATAGAAACCTTGCTTTTTCACGTTTTCCTCGATAGTGAGAGTTTGCGTGTCATCTCTATCTGCCATTTGGAGTTCAAGAGCCGTAATTTGTATATTGTAGGTGGGTGGCAGTACTATAAGAATGTAATTCACCCATCCTGCAATAAATAAAATATTAAATTATATCCTCCAACCTATTTATTATTCGGGGGTTATTCACAACGATCAGTCCACTTACCCAGGATATATTATAGTGCTCAAGTGTGTGCGCAAACACAAGTGCACTTTCTATTCCCTTGCCCTCATATTCCGATGGGACACCAGTGTGACACGACCGGAGAGGGATTGGGCGCAGGATAAACGGCTCAACGTGCTTTCCGAGGCACGTCTTGTACCCACAAGACAACCAACTTCCAGTCTCTGGGCTTACACAGAGATTTTTTTAACAGAAAAACACAGGTACAAATTTTGGCCCGATCCGGTGATCGAACCCGAGACTCCAAGCGCATTCCATCGCTTTAAACGAGGCAGAGGCAGAGAAATAAAATATGTAGATACTTAACAGGGATGCTGAGACACAAAGACGGTCCTGCATCCAGTGGATGTTTTCGGTTTCGATTCCAGGTTCCTGTAGTAGCCAATCTTACCATACCTGGCATAGGCCTGAGGCTGGTTTCCCTCAAACTCTGGGGCAGTCTTGTTGAGAAGCCATACTCGAATTGCATTTGATTCTTCTTGTAGAATGTCAGAGATGTTGCACCTTGGCACCTAACACTTGTTTGATAAGTACCAGAATTTAATATTTGCAACGCGAACGACCTGAAATCAAAAAAAGTTTTAATTCTTGATAATCCCTCTACTCTTCATTTGATTTGAATACAGAATTTTCTGCATAATTCTTACCAAAGTTTGTCTTGTGTCCACAATTTTCTGTATCTCAGGGCTTTTTCCTGCCGCATCAAGAATCTGCATAGCAGGATAATCACCCGAAACTGCTATTATAAAATCCTTTGTAAAAGCGTCAACCGAAAACTGTAATAACAAATAAATTATCCGCCATTTTGTAGCGGCGGCCATCTTGAATTTATAATGATAATGAATAAACATAATTGTATTGTCACCAAAATCCAAAGTGTATACAAAATTTCAGATTAATCGGTTGACAGGAAGAGGGTGAAATTTGAATTACTAAATTTGACCCAAGAATAAAAAATAAAACAAACGGGGTGAGCTAAATAAAACCGTTTGAAAATAATTTTTACGAGTACACTGTATTGCGATTTTTATTCCACACTTACCAAAAAGAAAGAATTTTTATCATATTAGCGATAACTTGATGGAAGCCTTTGCCCTACAGTGGGACAGTTGAAAGGCTGATACTTTACTTACTCTCATCATTCGAAAGTAAACGTAGAGAAAAATTAAAATCCACTAGTCAACTCCATTAAAGAATTGAAAAATGTAACTACCTCCCCGGTGTAATGACTAAGAAGAAGGTTGCTTTTGAAAACCGGGAGTCGAGAGATTCCCTCCTGTCACATTGTATTATGTATCTCAGTATGTATCTCATTATTATTTGATATTTTCTTCTTAGTAGATATATATACCCACATTACACATACACGTTAGGTACACAAAATACACTAGACAAGCGTCCGTGGCACTCATTCAGCTGGTCTCACTGAAAACCAGCGTCATGGCCTTTGTCTGGGCTGTGACATAAGCTGAGTGAGGGCCATTTATACTAGACGTCATAACACATCATTATATTCATTTGGCACTGTCTGGACATAATTGAATAAAGTTTTTTTTTTTTCCTTTTGTTTTATTTTTATGTATTTTTAATTGTTTTATGTTTTGTTTTCTGTTTGTACCAAATTGTGTTCTGTTTTTAATTGCTATATGTTCTGTGTTGTGATGTCTATAGTAATAAATATTTTCTTTCTTTCTTTCATTGGCAACTAGGATAACCACAACCAGTTGCCGAAGAAGAACTAACACTCGAACTTGTTACTCAACCAGTTGCCAAAGACAATAGATTTTTTCCCATGGGAGACATTCCACCACTACACTTACAAACAAATAAATATATCATAACATCATATACATTGATCTGACTCCGAGATAGGTAGCTCAAGCACCTGTGTTACGGATATCAGAATCAACAGTGGAAACACAGATATACAATTAATAAATTTCTTTTGTAAATACATACTTATAATACATAGAAAACACCCAGACCACTCCATATGTTCATGCACACACATTTTTGTACTGTGCGAGGATCGAATGCCTGTAGCAGAGACAGCGTTCACTACCACTGAGCCAAACGGGTCGTCTAAAAGGCTCCAGTATGAAATTACATTAGTATTCAGGATAAGGCTTGAATCACCTAATGACTAAGGACTATGTGACAAGCATAAATAAATAAAGTCTAAGCACGGATCAAAGATTCGAGCTAAAAAATAAAGGCTTCTAAGTTAGTCTAACTTACCGTAAAGGTTTTGTACCCAGTGAAAAGATCATAACTCGTGACATCATTCCAATCAGTAGTAACCATCTCCTTTATGTAATTGAACGCCTGTAAATATTAAATTAAGTAGGTATCATACGTAGCACACAATGTTATCGAAAACAAACCTTAGGTAATTCCTATAGACAGCAGCGGCTACGCTTATAGGTAATCCGAAAACACGAATCGCTTGCGCGATATAATCGACACCTAGCGCCATCTACTGGTATAAAGTGAAACGAATGTCCCGAAACGTAGTCAGGGCGGGCCACTAGTTTTCTATAAATGTATAAGTCCTGACCTGAAAATGTATGGCCTGGGCTTTAATACCGGTTATAATCCCTGGATACTCGGACCAAACCTTTGTTAGAACGTTATTATCATGTCAGCTAAGAGTCTGGAAGTTGGTGGTCTAGTGACCACCTTCTCTTATCCTGCACCCGATCTCTGTCCCACAATTAGTGTCCCACCGGAATAAAATACATATCTGTTGCTTAGCTAAACAATTTTAGTACTGTCTAATTTTTCCAGTCGATTCTCACCTTAATGTCAAACATGTTCGGCTCAATATCAATTAAGGAATTTTGAAAGATTGTAATAACCTGATGTGTGGCCGTCTGTACCTACCTAATCATTTAGTAGCATTATAATAATACTAGGTCCCAGCCGTTCATTGATCCAATTATAATATAGAGTAACACGAGTTGATACACATGTTCTTAAGAAAATACAATGTTGCGTTCCGATTACCGACCGGACGCGTTTATTATAAATAAATCATCATTTATCAGTGGCAATACCATTCCACGCTATTAAGTAGGTATCTAAGTACCTACCTAATAACGTAGGCACGCTTGGACCACAAATACCACGACGTAATATTATGTAGGTAAATCTGGTAAATAAAGAAGGGGCTGCTTTCTGATCTTCAAAACCTTTAACCAAACCAGGAAGCAGACCAACTGGATGGTGGTTACAGAATCCGAATCCAAAGTAAATAGTAAATTATCAACAAGAATTGTTTTATCCATAATTGTAAAGGCGACGGGTAGAACTAACAAGCGACACCAATTGATTTAAATTGTTAGCTACTAAACCGGATCTATTTTAATCAATTTTGGAGCTGGAGTCTCTAAGCAAACATTTATACTATTTATTTAATAATTTAGCTCTATTTTTTTATCTGTTTTTGCACTCATAATTTGGATTAACGCTATAAGTGGCCGTTTTTGGCTGTAATTTTAATTTCGAGTAACAAAAGCAGACCAAAAGTTAAGTAGATAAGAATTGAATAAATAGTTTGTGTTTTCCAGGAGGTTGCAGACATTGTTAAAAAGATATCCGGTTTCATCTTTACACGAATCATGATTACACGTTTCAGAAACTATCCGAAACGTGCTGGTTTCCTCACGATTACAGATACCATGACATGATATTATACTTCCTCGGTCAGACTCACCTTCCTCAAGCTGAGAACATCAAATCTGAAGACTGCGCCTGAGCATGTTTTCGCGATGTCGTAATACACATCAACATTCCCCCTTTGCTTTGGTTCATGTCCAGAACAAGTGCCACTTAGGAAAATGACCACCTAAAAATAAATATTAAATGTGAGTTAGTAGGTTCATTCTTCTTGTAGTTATATCCTATTGATCTACCTCGCATGCTCAATTGACTAGTGCCTGCATGTAAGTGTATCTGGCCGAGTGAGTGAGGGTACCAGAGACCCAATCGGAGGGAAAGGTTAGCAGTTGTAACTTCATTGATGTCGCTGGTGTCTATAAGCAACCCTCTACCTTCCCATGGCCATACCGACTCTAGGGTTATACTGGCCGAATCCGGGGAGATGTGCGCGGATATTGCGTGTGGCTAGGCATATTGCACTCCACCGCGCCACAATGATTGACTCCCTACAAGTTTTTTATCTCATTCCTTGTCCCTAATGGTGGTGTCTATAGGCAATGGACGGTGGCAATTGCTTATTGTCAGTTGATCCTTCTGCTTTTGTGCCACCTATCACATAAAAAATGGAATGAACTATCGCTAGCGGCATTTCCGGACCGATACGACCTTTTAATCTTCAAGAAAAAAGCATACTTGCTTACTCTTTTTAAAGAACTAACTAGGTTGGCGCAGCGACCCTAAGTAAGCTTTGGCCTAAATTCGGCAAGGATAGGGCCGAATATGAAATGAGGAGCAATTGAGTACCTCTACATAACATCATGGAGGTACTCAAAAAGGAGACCACTGCGGAGGACTATCCAAAATACGTCATCTCCGTGCTCAAATATAGATAAGTATATACATATATATTATAAAAACGTACATCCTGTACTCTTTGCGTCTATACTCGCACTCGTGGGTGTGCGAGCGAGAAGTGAATAGATGCGCCGCCATTTCTGATCCCATTCTTTATCCACACAGGTTGTATATATCATACTTTCAATAATCACAGGGGAAAATCAGAGAAACATCAAACAATTCGTTTCATAAAGTAGGACCGTATCAAATAGGGGTCCTCATACAAACAACTCAGAGACTCAAATACATGGTCAAAAAAAAAATAAGAGTCTCCATCTAGATCGGTCCTCCACCTCCTGCCTCTCACTCACTCTACACTCTTTTTAAAGAGACCACTGTTGTTGCAGTTGTTCACGAGCGGCGGCCAAATTCCATCATGTAATCCGTCTGCTCGTGTCGTCTGCCACCGATCACTTTACCTAAAGGCTAATTGGCGACGACGAGCTTGTCGGTAAGAGGCTACAAAGCCTTGAACACCGACGCAAGGTAGCAAGCTTATCGGTCTTCTATCGGATACATTTTGGAGAGTGCGCCACGGAACTGTATAATGCCATTAAAGCATCTCCGTTCTTCCACTACTCCACCAGGCAGACCCTCAATCGACACCGGTACATGGTAGATATACCAAAAGATCGCACAAAGAGGTTTGAATCCTGTTTCCTTATTCGTACTGCGAAACAGTGGAATCAGTTGCCTGAAGAGGTGTTCCCTAGAGGCTACAATTTGGGGGTTTTCCAAGCGCGAGTGAATAGGTATCTTCTAGGTAATCGTGCTACATCTTAGACCATATTATCACTTACCATCAGGTGAAATATGGTCAAACGCTTACCTATATACAGTAAAAAAAAACACTACCAATATACTGCCTAGCACGTAGATCAACGAACACTTCGATTTCAACGTCAGCTAGAGGCTATAGCCGATCTTGTGTTTATTTATTTAGTTGCATAGAATTATTTTCTATATTTAGTTGTATATCTAGTGGGGGACCTAGAGACAGTTTGTATGGGAACCTTGCAAATCTTCAACACACAGGTGTACGTAGTGGTCATCTGCACTCTTACGTCCATATCTACATAAGTTTAAGAAATAAATTGTCTTTGATATCGTTTTCGCCTGCACGAGATTGACTACCTACAAATCCGTAAAATGGAAAACATTTCAAATTTTTAACATGTCCATATTGTTTTTTTATATGAAAGTAGACATAAAATGAACAGACCCATATTTTTTCTTTTTTCAAAATTTGTCCATTTTCATGCATAAAATAATTATTGAAATTCTTTTTATTCTAAATAGACGTAAGCGCCAAATGACGTCATCGGACGGCTGAATACAGCGATATTCCTTTGCTTATCATTGTTTTAATAAAAAAAAGGTACTACTGTCAAAGGTAAATAATACTAGTGTCAACATTGTCAACGTCATTCATACATTCAACGTTGACAAGTTGTCTTTTTTTTTGACAGTTACATGTCATGAGTTTGGCATTACGTAAATTTAAAACTATAATGTGCTAAGCAAAGAAATATTTTACATTCTGCCGTCCGATGACGTCATCTTACGTTTTTTAGTTTTTAATTTTTTTCTCAGTAAATAAGCAATATAAAAAATGAATAAATATATATTCGAGCAGCGGAAAAGTAAACAAAGAATTGGTATTTTTTGTTTCAGAGCTTAGCAATTTGAAATGTTGTCCATTGCTTGATTAGAATGACAGCTATTTGTGTCACAGGAAAATAATCTTCAAGTAGGTAAGTGAACATTTATTGACCACACAAAAGATTGTAAAATAAAGATATAATAACTTAATAACTTTAATTTTGTGGTAATAAGATCTATGGAATGAAACTTGGTAAAATTGATAAACCGTATGTTCATTGAAATAAGGGTCAAGTGACAGCTGTCATTTTAATCAAGCTATTTTATGCAGTTGTAGAGTCCGCGCCACCAAAGAAGTCCTGTGAAAAGCGCGCTTGAGTCACTATCAACATTCAAATTTGAACTTTATTTAACTTAACACAAGAATCCTCAATATTTAGATCCGTGTTTTTCCGCGAGACTTCTTCCGCAGCGCGCTCTCTAAGAAAATAATGTTTTTTACCTGGCTCCTCGACCTTTTGCACAAACTCTCAATACTACGAAATTTGCTATCATCATTTGCGTAGGCGTCGGTGAACACGTAAACGAAGGACTCCGGTTTGCTCAATTCTAGGCCTTTTTCAATCCCAGATAATGAATTTTCCGGGCAGTCGTGGCCTCCACTCATTGTCAGGCCTTTCAAAGATTCCACCATCTGATCGGGTGTAGCCGAAATGATTGGAGTGCCGACATCTAGAAAATATAATTCAAAGATAATAACATTGAATGAAGCAAATGATAATATTCTCCAACCGATTACGGCTCTATTATCTACGATCAGCCACCTACGCAGGATATATTATTACTTAGAGTGATCAAGTGTGTGCGCAAACACAAAAGTGCACTCTCTATTGCTTTACCCTCATATTCCGATGGGACACCAGCGTGACACGACCGGAGAGGGATCGGGCGCAAGACCAACGGCCTAACTTGCTTCCGAGGCACGGGGATACAAGACCGCCAACGTCCAGACTGAGAATTTCGTAACAGAAAAACTCAGGTAATAAATATGAAAAACGCCATTTACTAGGACAGTGGCGCTTTTGCATTTATAGATCACAAATATTGGCCCGACCCCTGTTAGTCTATTGTTTTAATTAGCGGGCCGTGATCTCGGCGTCCTAGGTTCGATTCCTGGGTGGAGCAAAAGAAATGTTTCGAATTTTTCGAACATAGCTATCCAATCCGCATTAGGCAGGCGTGGTGATAAAGCCTAATCCCATAATATATTAGTAGCGATGACTTGATTTCTATGATGGAGGCCTTTGCTCTGCAGTTGGACAGCTATAGGCTGATTTTACAAAAATGTCCCGATCCGGGAATAGAACCTGGGACCCCAAGCGCAGCCGTTCCTTTAAAGAGCGACGCACTACCAACTGCGCTAATGAGGCAGTCAGTTTTGCTTCTAAGAAAGCATCAAAGCACATGACTGCCTGTCTGTCCCAGAGTTGCCACCCATCCCGATTTGCCGGGGCTGTCCCGATTTCGACGACATTGTCCCGCGTCCCGACGCCCTATCGATTTTGTCCCGATTTTTGACAATATGCGATAGGTTCAATCAATTCATTCCCGGGTAGATACATAATACAGTCACGCGCCACCGCGCCATCTACCGCGCGCAGGATGTACCACGTTGGTCTTCGCCTTCTCCCGCACGCCCATTGTACTAAATTTTGTGCAAAATTTAAAAAAAAAGTTTCTATTTGCTTAGACTGTCTCACATGGGTCATATTTTAATTGGACCAAACCACAAACTAAGCAGAAGATACTGACGAAACTCCGAACGTCTCTGATGCATGCCCGATCGTCCTGATTTTTTTCCCTAAAAGTGTCAACCCTGGTCAGTCCTTTGGTCTAAAAGCTAAATAACTCCAAATTCCACAAGGAGCGCACTTGTGACTCCTTCGACGTTGCAGGTGTAATCACTTACCATCAGGTGATATGTCTGCTCCTCTGCCCCCTATTTCTAAAAAGAAAATCGAATGGCTCAAAAATATGCTTATTGGTTGGTATGTTTGAAAGAAAGAAAGAAAGAAACATTTGATTGACCATCACAATAAATAATTTAACAATGAACATTCATTAGAAAACATAGGTAAGGTAACATTGACACATTAAATCTACAGACAAAGGTGAGTACGAGAACAGACGATAGGTACCTAGGTAAATACACAGTTATATAATGAAAATATTCTAAATAAGTAGGCGTGTGTGAAGTGTGAGGTCAATCAGGTCCTGGCCTCAGCATGGTGCTGCCACGACAGAAATGCCGCGGCAGCGCTGGTATTCTGGCAGGACCTGTTGTGAGTGACGACCGTGGGCTTAGGTTTTACTGGTATCTAAGTAAGTAATTAGGTATCTTTGTAATAAGTTAACTTAAGGCTTATTGGAATTTGAAACCAAATTAAGAGATACTTCACAACTTCTTACTTATGATGACGGGTAGGGCACACTAGCGACGCCAATCGATTTTAATTTTTAGCTACTAAACCAGATCTATTTTAAACAATTTCGGGGTTACAACCTCTCGGCAAACACCTGTACTAATTAATCATCATCATCAACCCATCGCAGTCCACTGCTGGACGTAGGCCTCTCCAATTGTTCGCCACTGTGATCTATCCATGGCTTCTCGCATCCAGCTCTTGCCAGCCATCCTGCGCAGATCGTCCCCCACCTAGCCAGAGGGCGCCCTACATTACGTATGCCAAGACGTGGTCTCCACTCTAGAACTCGTTTACCCCATCGGTTGTCGCTATACTAATTATTTAATACTTATAGTTAACTGTTTGGTCTGCTTTTGCACTCGAATTTTACATTACCGTCAAAAGTGGCTGCTTTTGTCGTGAATTAATTTTTCGCGTACAAAAACGGACCCAACATTTGTGCACGGTTTAGTAGCTAAAAATTAAAATCGATTGGCGTCGCTAGTGTGCCCTACCCGTCACCATAATATCTGTGGATTGTGTATAAAAATACCCTGCTTTCAAATATTTCGCCCGTCGTGACGAATAAAAATTGTTTCACTTGCATAAATTGATCAAATTAACTTAATATGCAGATCTAAAACGTGAATATTAGTTAATTTAATTCCACTAAAAAAACTATCTTAACCAATACAACAAGACAAACTTTTCTGTTTCGCGCCACGCTAATATTCATCTCACAGTAAAGATATTGAAAAAAAATATATTAAAAAAACACAATGCTTGTGTGAATTAAAGATTCTGGCCAGCGTTTGAAAATAGAAAAGTTTTTAAGTTAGGGGGGGCACTACGAGCTTTATAGAAGATTTTTTAATTACATTTATAACTTACCCGGATCGTTAAAAGGCACAACAATAAAATCATTGAAATCGGCATTTTTTAAATTATTGGTAACGGTGGGAAGATTACGTCTTACAATATCCAACTCTTCTTGCATGGACACCGTGGTGTCCAGGACTAATGTAAAACTCCGCGCCGAAGTCAATTTTATTGTTTGAAACACAATATGAAATAAAATCAATTTGAAATTCATTTTATAAGATCAACGACCACTGTTTCATTCAGTATATCGGACTTGAATAATGCAATTTCTCATGACTATCTTTGTACTTTACAATGTAATACAATATTATGATGATACCTCCCTAAACATACCTACTTACTTGCTGCAAAACATAAGGAGATGTTATTTCGTACCACTATACTAAAAGCTTAGCCTGGAAAAGCTAGACTTTCATCAGAAATGAAATGCAAAATTGTAATTTCCCAATATATTTTTGTGTGTTCGCAGCTCGGTGGTTAAACGAAAAGTCAAAAAAGATAGTCGTTACGCCATGTTCGTTCAGAAATCAAATCGAAACATCCGAGTTGCGAACTAAATCGGAAACCGTTTACATTTTAACGATTTTAATAGTACATGTTATTGAATTAATTTGCAATAAATACAACTTATATGCGGATATAATCGTAAAATTAAATAGAATTATATAAACTTAATTAAACCATGAATATTCGAGATATTCGATTACAACAGATTTAACTAATTCGATTATTGTTTAAATATTATGAATATTCATATTAATCAGTATAAATTATTAATGTATATCATAATAATGCGTATATATATCTACAGAAATCTTACATTCGGCCATTCTGACTAAATTAAGTTTGTCCTCAAACTATATCTATTATATAATATATATACATATCTTTAAATTTAGAAATCAACTTATCGGTATTGTTTTTGATTGCAACTTTTGCGATCTATCTTTACACAGAATAACTTACACAATCAGGTCACCAATATCAGCGTAATCGGAATTTTGTCTATTCATCTTAGGTACCTACAGCAGTTCATCAACTATTCATATCCAACCAAGATTGCATCGAAGAGCTTCACCCAACCATTTGGGCCACCTTCGCCTTCCAATCAACATCATCATCGACATCAGATCTGCATTTGGCGTCTTATCGCAAGGTCAAGGGTCAGTTAAACCACGGGATATTACGACAACGCCAACCTTCCAGATCATTATTCATCATTCATCGTTTCAATAATTACATGACATCTCATCAGTTTTTCAGGAAAAAAAAAATCAACATCTAGTCTTTAACATTATACATAACCACTACATACCTACTTTATTTTAGTAAAGTTTATTAATGTACACATATAGCTATTTACTTCAACATAATGTACTTCATCATATAACGACAACATTATAGATTTTTATAAAATAAAACGTAATAATTTTATGAAACTACATTCGCTTTTTGTGCATTATATACTAGACAATAATACATTTAATACTTATCTCTTTATTTTTATTTTTAACATTGAAATTCATCACATTACATTTATAAATATTATATTAATGAACTATTCCTAAATATTAATTTGTTTTATTTATCACCTTCTACATCATCATTTTCGGAGGCACTTGAATCATCATCCCGAGTCGTTATTGTAATCCAAGGCTGAATGCGATCCACCGACCAAATATTCGCGTATTTACTTCTAGATATATTAGAACCGGGGATACTTGACACTTCATATCTATCGTTTGGCAAGATTTTGGTAATCCTAAATGGGCCCGTATATTTTGGTAGCAATTTGCGGCTTTTGCCGTCGTTCGAAGGTAACGTCTTTAAAATTTTAACTAAATCCCCTACGGAATAGGTTTTAGCACTCTTTCTAGACTGATCAAATCGAGTCTGCTGTTTCAATTGGTCATTTGCAATATGTTTCCTTATGATCTAATATCTACAGGGTCCCTATCATTCTGCCTAGTTTCTTCCATAGTATCTCCCAATATCCCTTCCCCTCGGTTAAGAGGACGTGTACAAAATAGAGCCTCAGCTGGGGTTTTTCCTATTCCTTTGTTAAGGGTGTTGTTGAGCCCCCACTGAATTTTCCCAAGATTCAGGTCCCATTTGGTTTCACCCTCGCGGTCAGTATAAGTTCTAAGGCTATCCAATACGGTACGGTTATAGCGCTCCACCTGACCGTTGGCTCGTGGAGCCGACACCGCATTTAATATATGTTGAACCTCATAGGTACTCAACACAAAAACGTTTAAACTCTCCTGAAGTGAAACTTGTTCCCCTATCAGTAATAAGACGCAACGGATGTCCAAAAGTATAAAAAACGTCTTTTAAAGCTTTAATAGTGGGTTGGGATTTAGTATTACGTAATGCTTTGATAATACAAAATTTTGTAAAGCCATCTACTACCAATAAAAGATATTGATTACCTTGTGTACTTTTTACGAAGGGCCCTAAGTGATCCGCGTGTATGGTGTGGAACGGGATACTAACCTTGGGAATACTATGCAAAAATCCTTCTTTAGGGCCAGCAGGTTCTTTTCCAAATGCGCAATGTATGCAAGACTTAACATACTTTGAAACGAATTTTTTCATCTTTGGAAACCAAAAATCTCTTTTTATCTTTTCTATTGTCTTTTCCGTTGAAAAATGACCAATTTCATCATGATTACGCTGACAAATTTGCCATCTAGCGCTTTTAGGAATAACCCATTTTAAATCATCTCCTACTCTTCGATACAACCTGTTGTTTTTCAAAACGAAATTCTGTTTTATGTCGACTACTTCTTTATATTTGGGATCCTCTAAAGCGGATCGAATGTGTTGGATTTTGGGGTCCGCTAATTGTAGGCTAAGAAGCCAATCATCTTGTGTAATATTCATAACTCTAGAAAAATGTTCATGTTTGTCGTTATCATCAGCACATGGTAAAGGGTTTCTACTAAGCGCGTCAACGTGTTGCATCGAAGAGCCAGGTCTATAATCAATAGTGCAATCATATTCCTGCAATGCTATCCACCATCTTGCTACTCTGGGTATTATATCCCTTTTTGTGAAAGTAGATCGTAAAGCATTGTAGTCACTTACGATGATAAAAGGTCTACCTAGCAAATATACTCGAAACCGGTTTAGGGAGGCCACAACAGCAAGAGTTTCCAATTCATAAGCATGCAATTTTTCTTCGTCTATGGTTGTTTTGCGACTGAAATACGCGACTGGTTTCAACTTTGTGGTATTAGGTTCTTTTTGGAAAGGATACCACCTAAGCCAATTTTTGAAGCATCACAATGTAACTCTGTTTCATATTGCGGATTATATAGCGATAAAATTGGACGCTGTATTAACTTATCCTTTAGACATTGGAAAGACTCTTTCTGTTGCGGTCCCCATTCCCACGGAATGTTTTGACGTGTAAGGTCTGTGAGAGGCCTAGCAATTATCGCAAAATTATAAATAAACTTTCGGAAATAGCTCGCGAGTCCAACGAATTGCCTAACCTCATGCACATTTTTGGGTTCCGGAAAGGACTCAACTGCCTCGATCTTTGTACTACCAGGCCTAATCCCAGCGGCAGAAATTTCAAAACCTAGATGATCGATCTGGGTATCAAAGAAACGACACTTGTTAATATTTAATGTAAGTCCGGCTTGTCTGAGTAATTCAAAAGTCTCTTCAAGTTAGTAAAGCACGTATTAAAATCGGATCCAGATATCAATAAATCATCCATGTAAGCTATAGCACATTTCTCTTTCGACCTACCAAGCATTTTATTGACAGTTCTTTGAAAAACCGCTGGACAATTAGCTAAACCAAACGGGGCTCTTTTAAACTGGTAAAGGCCGTCGGGTGTGATAAATGCCGTAAGATGTTTACAGCTATCTTTAATAGGGATTTGGTAGTAGCCACTAGACATATCGAGACTTACAAAGTAGGTCAATTATGTCGTTTATCCTGCAACTCTTTTATCATCTCGCGCACTACTTCTTTTTCGGCATGACCTTAATCGATAAGGGCGATATCACTACTGGAGTTTCATCGGTTAATTTTATATCTAACTCACCAAGATTTGTTTGACCTATCTCTGATAAGGTCAACGCAAAAACAATCCCTATAACTATCAAATCAAATTAAATACTCTCTGCTTTTGCTCAGAAGACAATCCTTCGTTCACGCGAATCGAACTTTTATCAATAGGCTCTAATAAACGTGTTTTGAGACAGTTCAAATTAAGTTGTAGTCGTTAAATTAGTGGCGTATTATCAATAATAGCAACATAGGCCCTTGTTATTATAGAGTATTTTAGTAGGTAAAGGGGTTGCTCAGCACTATTCATATTCCATGACTATTATTTGACATTTACCTTTATGGAGCCTATAAATACCTTCCTGTAAGCAATATTCTTTCCATCTATAGAAACGATAACTTGCTTTTTATATATATATCTATATCTTTTGAACTGTATATAACAATCTAACAACCAACACCATTAATTTCAGAATCAGATAGGACATACAATGAATCTTACTATTTTCTAAATTTTTAGGATCACCCTTTTGGCAGTTCCGACTGGATTGCATTCGAAAGAATATTTAGTGAGTTCGTTGTTTTTGTTATGATTACTTCGGGTAATTCTGTAAAGTTCTGGCCCACTAACAAGAGGTACGTGCAAGTGATCATTACCAATAATGTAAGCGATAATCTCGGAGTTTACGGATCTATCTCTAAATTGATTTAGTCTTAACCTAGCAAAGGTATACTGATATTAGCGATGCCGCGTATAGACGGCAAGCAGTCTCTCTCAATAGCCAACCCATAACTTATGCGCTGCAGCATGTGTCATAAGCGTGCAGTCACTGCCCAGGTCACAAAACATTCAGTTACACGACCATTAATAGAGCTTGTTTATGATATGTTTAAATTGTTTTGATTAAAACTGTCTACCATATAAACACGCTTTTCAGTACTACTTATCTTTGTCCCTTTTTGAAAACAGTTAGCGCTAATATGCCCAAAGCGTTTGCATTCGTCACATCTTACGAGTGGTTGTGGACAATGTTGCAACTATGACCTTTTTTCCTTACAGTTAAGCATGTTAAAGCGTTCAGGTTGGTCTGATGGTTGGTCGCACGGCATTGAGCTGCCTTGTGACCACTTTCATTACACCTATATGCAAATCAAAGTATTTGATAGTCTATTCCTACTAGAATTTGAAGCCCTAGAAACGTCCTTTTGTTCTTTACAAACATCTTTGAGGTACTTATATAAATCTTCCGGGCGCAGTGAAACGCCCAGAAGAGGCACCTGCACGAATAGTACGATCGTCAATACCTAGAATAATACAGTCCACCGCCCGTTGCCAGAAATATCGCACGCATTTAATAATATAATTTTCTCATAATAATACTCATCTAGATTTTCACCAAATTTCAGTCGTCTTTCAAGCATCTCGGTTAATAGAACACCGTAATTAGTTTCGGTAGGAAAGCCTTTTTTAACAATACTTGCCAGTCAGCCCAAACTATGTAAAAATAGACGTTTGGCCTTGATACCACTTTTTGGCATTACCTACAAGCTTAGGAAGTGCAAAGTGCATTATTGTGTTTCGTCCCATCGGTATATTTTCGCGCACTTCATTAACTTTAGCTATCCACGAATCAATTCGATGGCTTTTAACCGATGGATCGAATTCAGGTATCATATTTGTATGGAATTAATAGAAGGTCACCATGTTAGGTCTAGCAAATGATTGTAACAACTGAGAAAAATCGCTTAAATTTACAACTAAATTAGGGGTAGGTGTGCAATTAGAAGTACCTGGTCGTGCTTCAGGCTGTAAGCACGTCGCTGAAATGGTACAATCCTCGCTGATCGATGCTCTGCGTCGGGGGAACACTTCTCACGTACGCCTAGCAGTACATCCCTCGTTGTTGGCGAGTGGTTATCCACGTCTCCTCCGGTCGCAGATCCTCTTGCCTGTTCCATGCTTTTTTTACCGCTATCCGCACAATCTCGTCCGGTCGCAGATCCTCTTGCCTGTTCCACGCTTTTTCTACCGCTATCCGCACAATCTCGTCCGGTCGCAGACACTCTTGAATTCCCAGCACTTCTTCTATCGCCACGTGAACAGTCTCGTCCGGTCGCAGAATCATTTCTTGGCAATGACGGGGTGTAGCATCTCCTCTCGTACTCTCGCCGGGATTTCCGTGGTTGAGAAGACTTACGTCGCTTGGATGGCGGATTAACTTGACGACTCGAGTCCTTTTCTGAATGTTCAGAGGTCGAATCATCCGTGGAATAATTTCTCCTCCGTTTACGTTTCTCCGTGTGGCGTGAGCGTTTTGATCGTTTTCGCCCCATTTTAGAACCAGGAATCTCCAGGATCCCACTTCTGATAAAAGCTTAGCCTGGAAAAGCTAGACTTTCATCAGAAATGAAATGCAAAATTGTAATTTCCCAATATATTTTTGTGTGTTCGCAGCTCGGTGGTTAAACGAAAAGTCAAAAAAGATAGTCGTTACGCCATGTTCGTTCAGAAATCAAATCGAAACATCCGAGTTGCGAACTAAATCGGAAACCGTTTACATTTTAACGATTTTAATAGTACATGTTATTGAATTAATTTGCAATAAATACAACTTATATGCGGATATAATCGTAAAATTAAATAGAATTATATAAACTTAATTAAACCATGAATATTCGAGATATTCGATTACAACAGATTTAACTAATTCGATTATTGTTTAAATATTATGAATATTCATATTAATCAGTATAAATTATTAATGTATATCATAATAATGCGTATATATATCTACAGAAATCTTACAATACTAAATTAAAAAGTAAAAAAAATAATAAAAGAAAAATTGTCTTTTGCTGAGTGAGCGAGGGATCGCGGAGGCCTAATTTAATGAGAGTTATAAGTACGCTGCCGACCTTATAACTCCCTTTCCCCGGATTGGTGCCCGTTGATCACACTCTTTTTTCCCGAGGAGCTCTGTGGATACGAATCCAGAATGTCACTAGCCAAACCAAACCGCCCGATCCCATCGCCCACCGCAGTTATAGGCCTAGAAAGGGCCTGGATATCAAAATTTGTCGTGGATTCTGCTGCTTCTCTAGGCCTACTCAGTCTACAAAATATTTTTGGATAATTCGACAAAAAAAAGAAAAGTTATTAAAGTTACAACCCGTGCGGATAAAGAATGGGATCAGAAATGCCGGCGCATCTATTCACTTCTCGCTCGCACACATATTTGCGTCTATACTCGCACTCGTGGGGTGCGAGTATAGACGCAAATAGTGTGCGAGCGAGAAGTGAATAGATGCGCCGTCATTTCTGATCCCATTCTTTATTCGCACATTTTGTACTTAAATTAAATTATTCCTAACATTATGAGACAAATAAATTGTTATATTGTATTTCCCTTTATTACTGTCGTCCACATGAATAACGTGTCTAGTTAGATAACAAGTATCGATAACCTTTCACTTCATGTTTTACAATTTAATTTGCTGCCAATCAGAAGGGTATTCTATTCTCTGCCTGCTGATAAAAGTGCGTGTCATGCGTGTGCAATCAGAGCATACTTTATAATAGTCCGATCGCGGTTTTTGGCACGTGGAAAAAGGCGGAACTAATGCCGTTTTGACTTTTTTCGCATAGAAAATCCGTTTAACAGCGCCCCCCTGTCAATGTCACTGCAGTGCCTTCTGATCGTTAAACAACCTGGGTTTAAACCTGGGAATAATAAATTGCCAAGTCATATTATGAAGTCTCACTCATACTCATCTATCATCAATGAATACTTAAGCATTCACAATCTGATCACTAAAATAAAATCAAGCTCGTCAATAACGTCGTGAAATGAATGAATAATAAGAATAAAATAATTTATTCAGCGCCAAACATAGGGGGAGTCCGGGAGAGTTGAACCACTTTTTACATAAACCATCATATTTTCTTGTTCATCGGGTTTAGAAAATCGATTAAAGATTTTTGCGATACATTATTATATTAGCTACATTTGTGAATAATTGTTTTTTAATATAACGCGTAAGTAAAATTTTATTGAAATTTTTAATAAAAAATGAGATATGAGTCAAGTCTCCCTATCAGCAGGGACACTTGAACCGGGGTATGGGGAGAGTTGAACATACTATTTTGGGGAAAAGAATAATCATTTTCAGCTGGAATCACAGCTTTATTTAATTAACATACACCATAAATCACTTGCTTTTATTACTACCAGCAAGGAAAACGCAAAAATAATACAAATTTTCATAAAAATTGTAATTAAATATAAAAAATTAACAAAACAAAAATTATTAAACTTCTTCAACAAACATGGGTGTACTTATTTTAGATTTTTTTATTATTAACTTTTTTCTAATAATTTGGCATCATTTACCAGTCACAAAATTATTGTAAATCTATATAATATCTTTATTTATTCATGTCTTTCTGAAATAAACTTTACCTTAACAAAAAAATATTAGCATACTTTGTTATTATCTGTGTTTATAAACTTTTAAAAAACTATTAATTAACATCTAATAAATCTTTGATCAGTCTCAAAATTATTTTAAATCACATAAACATTTTAATACTAGGTAATAATATCGATTATATTGCCCAGAAAACTATTTCTGATCACATTCATGACAAATAAAATCATCGATATCCTCTGTAAGCCCTACACATAGCTCATGAACATATCTACGACATATAAGACAAAGGCGCATAGTCATAACATCGTCAGTTTGACAAACAAAGCAGTACCAACGATCTGTTGTGTCAGGATTGTCTTCAACGTCATCATTTGTGGAACTATCAGCGTATGGCACATCTTCGTTATCAGATTCAGTTTCGCTGTCATGTTTCTTGTTTTGACATTCTTTTTTGGTTTTCTTTAGTTTGGTTTTCTTATATTTTTGTTTCACATCTTGTTTGACTTTCACATTCTTTTTTCCTTTAGTTTTTCCTCGAGTCTTCCTAATTTTTTTAATAGAATATATTTTTGTTTCACATCTTGTTTGACTTTCACATTCTTTTTTCCTTTAGTTTTTCCTCGAGTCTTCCTAATTTTTTTAATAGAATAATTTGCATCATTTTCTGTATCACTTGGTTCAAGAATTCTTTTTTAATACTGCCTATTCTTTGTCTTCTTATCACATTCTAAGCTTCAGTTTCAGTTCCCTTATTTTTTGAATTCGTATCATTACCACATTTGTTATTGTTAGGGTCGGAGATCTCCTGAATTTGAGTTTCAGTGAGATTTTCACTGTTGCAATTTTCTTTTTCAGGCGTCATTGTCAATATTTTGGTCTTGCCAGGTTGACGACCTCGCCGAGTAATCTTTCTGGGAGCTGCCTTCGGATATGGTCTTATGTTTTCTGGAGTGATTAATACTTTAGAATCTTTTGAAGTGGACTGGATCGGTGAGGCTGTGAATAGGTCCAGGGTATTATGCTGTTTGGGTTCCATACATGTAGAAGGTGATTGCAAAATAATATTGCCGTGTTTGTTTTGAGTCAATGGGTCAGCTTTAAGTGAATTGGAAGATATTTCTTTTTGTGATGTCAAAGACGATGCCCGTTTACTCCTACGAGGTTCTGGAAAAATTATAGATATTTCCTGTTTTTTTGAGTATAGATTTGGCTCCGAACTAGCACGCCTTAATTTGGCACGTGTAACGATTACGTTTGATTTTGAACCATTTGGGCTTCCGTAAGTATTATCTTGAACATTTTCGAGAGATTCATTTTCGATTCCGAGAATACTAGGAGATGGTAACTCATTAATAGACCCGTGGTCAATATTACTCATGTTATTTTCAAATACTTGTGGAACATCAATCGGGAATGTAGTGTTTCGTGCAAGCTGAGAAGATACCTCAAGTTCAGTGGCAACTTCAATTTGATTTTCTAAAAGTATTTCTTCATTTGTTGATGCTTGTTCTTGAGGTAAATCTCTGTCTGTGACAGCAGAACACAAAAAGTCTTCGTCACTAAAAATTTCTGGGTTAAACGGATGAATGCCAGTTTTCTGGAATCCGCTTAAGATGTTACTTTGGGTGAATGCTTGAGACATAATCGTCTTAATAAATCCTGGGATATTGTAGATAGTGATAGTCTTGCCTGGGTGGGATAACATCCAATTGTTCATAGCTGTGTTGTATCGAGATTTAAATGAGGAATAAACAGAAACATCAAGGGGCTGTAATTTATTACTGCAATGTGGAGGCAGTGTTAACAGTGTAATCCCATTATTCTTGGCAAAACTAATCGCCTCAATACTTACATGACTCTCATGATTATCTAGTATTAAGAGTACGCGATTGGTTTTGGAGGCACGAGAGTATTTCGTAAAGTGTTCAAGGTATTTCACGAAACTTTTCGTTGTCATCCAACCGCTCGGATATGCATCTCCGTTTGACCCTTCTGGTCCTTCAGATACGAAATAGTCTTGATATCTAACCCTTGGAAATATAAAGAAGGGAGGCATCACATTTCCAATTGCATTAATGGCAAAACAAAGGGTTACAGTTGTTCCTCTTTCCGCAGATGTAACTTGGCCGACCTGTTTAGCTTTTTTATTGGCTATCACTTTTGGACAGTTTTGTACGGTCGTGCACCCAGTTTCGTCACAATTATAAATATTGTGAGCCTCAAACTTGTATTTCTCAAACACTGTTTTTAAATTTGTGAAAAATTCTTTGACATTCTTTTTGTTGAAGCTGGTTGCACGAGATAGACTGGTGGCTTCGGGTACCCTTAGACTCAGTTCGGGATTTCTACAAAGGAAACCCCGAAACCAGTCTTTCCCAGCAGCCTTATTCGTCGTCCAGCTGTCAGGAAACTTCTTTGAATTTATTGTTGCAAATTCGAATGCCAACTGCATTGCTTCTTTTCGTGTCAATCCATAATGCATTTTACTGCATGTCAATAAATAATTAACAAGCAGTTTTTCCTCGGCTATTGTAAATACCTGTGATGCTTTGTACTGACTGTCTTTATCTTCAAATTTATGAAATTTATTTTCATCTAATTTGTATCGTCTTAATGTACTTCTATCTATACCATACTTGATTGAAATTTTTCTAATAGAAGCGCCTTCCTTAATTTCGTCTATAGCACTTTCCAACTCCTTTTTTGTGTATTTTTTTCGTTTGCGTGCATTTTCAGGAGTCTTGTATTGAAAGGGCATCGTGTAGGTAGGTACTGTAAATAAAAATGTAAAATTAAACACAAAAAAAACACATATACGAAACCTACATTTATAATTCTTACAGAGGGAGATATGAACCACTGAGCATGTCTCCCGCACTCTCCCTGGTGCAACTCTCCCGCTCACACTAATTTCACATTTAGCTTATGGATCAGAAAAACCGCCATTCGTAGAGAAAAATACTTAGCACACCTCAAACTATATTTATTTGGTAATCTAATAATAGCAACACAAGATACTTACCTCAATAAACAAGACAGCAACCACAAAACTACTTAATTAAAAAAAATCACTCCGCAGCAACAGAAACACGTGTTACATTCTCACTGCCAAACAAAACAGCCATGATTCAAAATGGCGGCATACTTATGTTTGGCCTCACGCATGGGACCAATGAACGCATTGACGTTTCGATCGCGGTAAATTTCAAAATAATTTGAAAGATGGTTCAACTCTCCCACCTGAGTAAGTCTCCCGGACTCCCCCTACTCAATAAAAATAGAATGAATTGGACATTAGAATGGCTCTGAAATGGGCTCCACGTACCAGTGTCACAGTGTCTAAAGGATACCCAGACTATTATTATCCTTAGACTAGAGTAAGATTAAGTTACAACTAAAGAAATAGCAATACAACGTATAAGTAGGGGTACAGCCTTAACTAATTACTCCGAATATAACATGAAACATCACACTCATACATATAGTAAAGTAAAGTAAAGTAAAAAGATCTTTATTGTCAATAAAAAAGATAGAAAAACCAACTAACAATAAATCTAAGGCTACAAAATAATATAAACGAAAACTATAAACTAAGTATGGCTGTAGTACAATTATTGAGAAAAGGTACTAGTCTCAGCATTTGCTCGGCTAAATGCCCAAGCGCTGGTTTTCAGACTAGCCCTTACGGCGAGTTTCGGCCGTCAGAATTGACAAAGGAGAGGAAGAGAAAAAGAATAAAAAGAATTAGGATTAAAATATAAAACACAACATAAAATATATATTTTTTCTAGCTCAAATGGTCCCACTGCTGGGCATCCCCTACTAGCCTCCACTGCTCTCTATTCATTGCCTGTTACGGGAGTATTGGTCCAGGTCGTCACGCCATCTCTTTTTCGGCCTACCTCGTGGGCGACGGCCATCTGCAGGCTGCCATTTCGTGACAACATGGGTTCATCTCTCCGGGTGCATTCTCACAGTATGGCCAGCCCAGTTCCATTTCAGCTTTGCAGATTTTTCACCTACGTCCTTAAAACCCTTCATGGACCAGCAGCTCTTCCGAGCATTATCGATACTGCCTGTATTTTTCCTACCTGTTTTCTAAGGAGACTGTAGATAGCCCAAGTAGATATACTCATTGACGTAGTTTATAACCTGTCCATCCACCGATATCCTACGTTTTGTGCCATTTGTTATCACTTCTGTTTTTGACCTATTCATCAGTAGCCCAACATCAAGACTTGCCGTATTTAGCTCTCTCAGCATGTTTTCCAGTTCTGTGGATGTGTTGACGAATAGCCCAATATCATTCGCAAAGCAAAGGTTTTTTTTTTTTGGTCAATAAGCTAACGCTGGACCTCAATCGCACCTGATGGAAAGCGACGATGAGGTCTAGGATGATACGCGTTTGCCTAAAAGATGCATGTTCTGTTCACTCTTGCTTTAAAGATGCCCAGATTATAGTGGTCAGGAAAAACAAATGTCGGCAGAGAGTTCCATTCCTTAGCCGTCCGCATTATAAATGGTTTTTATTAGTATTAGGTATAACAGCTTTTTATCTCCAACATCGATGCGGTAATTATGTTGACATTTATCTACCTAAGTGTCCTAATCACTTCTTCCAGAGTGCTGGTAAACAAGATAGGGGAGAGAGGATCGCTCTGTTTGACGCCCTTCTGGATCTGGAAAGAAGGTCCGCAGATAGTGGAGTTTTATATTTGCATGTGCTGTGTAAATAATGTAAGTGATGTGTAGAAATAAAAAATAATGACAATTATACACAAATTGACTATTTATAGTAATTTCTGGACAGATAAAAGATGTGATTTAAATTTCAAAATATTAATACTAGATGCTATAAGGTAAGTATGGTATTCCTATTGGTCAGAAAACATGGGAACTCCGTTTGTACCTCAAACAAAACATCCGTTACCCCAATTTCCCTACGCAGTTTAATAGACACTTTTGTTACGCATTTATGAGCGAGGATAGGGTTAAATAGTAATTAAAAATAAAAATGTCACTATCACAAAGCTGTCACAATGACATAATTATTGACATTGACATTTCCTGAAAATGAAAAGATCGTGCGTGATAGTGAATTTTGTTTTTGTGTTATTTACAAAATATTAATGTGTAGTAGCATGTGTTGTTAATAGAAAAGAACAAACAATGAGTTCTAAACTGCCTCCATATATATTGCAAGAGCTCCCAGATATTACAGAATTTATCCAATATCCACTCAAAAGTGTTCAGCGTATAAAGGTTAGTATTCTTTAACATTGTTATTGGCAATTTGTCAAAATCATTTTTAAATTTTGCTTCGTCTTTCTATCCTCTATGTACTAGATTTTACGGTTTACTGTAGTAATATTTTTTAAGTCTTTAGAAATCTTAACCAGTCAATTCAGTCATCCCAACGAATAAAGGAATTACTTATCCATTTCCATGCTCTTATCAGGCGAATATAACAAAATTCAAGTTTTAGTAAATAAGTCTCTCACGTTATGATGAGTCACTGAGTCTCTTTCACCTTAAATATTGTCTGTAGGCTGATGTTACATACATAAAACATTATTAATTGATTATGTACGGAATCTCCCTGCATGATCATATCAGAAATGATGAGATCCGCAGGAGAACTAAGGTCACAGACATAGCCTAAAGGATTGCATGCCTCAACTGGCAATGGGCAGGGCACATAGCGAGAAGAACAGATGGCCGTTGGGGCGAAAAGGTCCTCGAGTGGAGGCCACGTACAGGAAGTCGCAGCCATGGCAGGCCCCCCACAAGGTGGACTGGCAATCTGGTGATGATCGAGGGAATCCATTGGATGCGGGCAGCACAGGACCGATCTGTGTGGAGAACATTGGGGGAGGCCTATATTCAGCAGTAGACGTCTATTGGCTGAAATGATGATGATGTATTTAATCACAATTGTGTATTATAACAGTAATAAAAATACATTTTGACTTCCCAAATGCTGAATCATGGTTTAAGTAAACACTATTTAGAAACAGTAATAAGTACAAGGTGGAAGGAAGGAGATTAGTAATTTAGTTAATTTTTACTAAATTGGCCTTGCAATAGAGTAACTTCAATTTCACATTATTGTTTTTGTGGTTCTAATACAAGCAGTATGTATTATAAAGTATAGCATAAAAAATATTGTTTAATTTTTCAGTATACATGTTTCGATGTATCCAGAACATTGATCGCCTTTGGCGCTACCAGTGGAGGCATCTATGTTTTCTACAGGAGCCCATGTGAATTTATGCAACTGATACCAAATAAGGTTTGAATACTACTTAGTTTCTTATCTTAATGAGGTGTAATTAAAGTTAATATAAACATTTTAGAGTTCAAATTGTACTCAAAACAAATTAAGTCTTTTTCATGTAATATTAGCAATGTTGTTAATGTTTTTCCATACCTATTGATGATATTTAGTAACTGAAAGTTGCTATGAAATAACTAATCAGCTTGTATTTTTACATTAATGTGATAAAAGTTATACTATGACAAATCTACAACCATTTCATGACTAGTATCTTAGCTGATATTATTTATTTCATTAACAATATAGTTTTATATTGGTGTTAGGATGTAAACTTAAAGTATTATCTCATAGATTATTAAAATTAAATGGGAATGTATGACTAAACTTGCTAAAAACTAAAAGTAGGTATCATACAAAATAACTTTACGAGTATACTTCCCTGTAATAGTTTTTTACTAATTTAATAGTAAATTATTGTCTCCTCCAGCTGTAAAGAAATAAGTAAATTATTTTTTGTTCATGAAATGTTTCATATACAAATCACCTTGTCATGTGGACAGAGTTATTAATTCGACATTGCTATTTTAATTTTATTGTTCAAGTACCTTTCATGACCTATGTAAGTATTTCCAATTTGATTCTTTACCAACCCCAGGGCAAGCTTATGGCTCATAGAATAACATTTAAGTAACAGGAATGTTATCTCAGGGCAATTAGTCAGTCCTTGGAATGAAAAAATATACCAGGATTCTGAAGTGGGCCAAACATAATGCTGCTAAAGAATGAGAGATGGAGAAAAAAAATGTTATCAAGTTAGGACCTCAATTAACACATATGAAGTGTTATTAGAGAAGAAAAGACCTGGCTTTTTGGATAAGAGCACAATATTAAACTGCTGCGTGAGTGAGGGTACCGCAGGCCCAATCCTGAGGAAAGGGGGGATTAAAGGTTGGCAGCGCACTTGTGACACCACTGGTGTCGCGGGTGTCCATGGGCGGTGGCAATCGCTTACCACCAGGTGATCCGATCGTCTGCCACCTATTACATAAAAAAAACACTAAAATCTCATCTCAGAAATATAATTTGGCTGTCTATGATTCCAGGATGGGGCAATAACAAGGCTAGCTATATCAGCTGATGAGAAGCACATCGGTTTCGCCAATGGTCGGGGAATAGTGACTGTCACAGCAACATTGGACCAGCCCAGTGGGAGTCACTCACTCGTCACGTCTAAAGAGCATCAGAATAATGAGGTCACATCCATGGTCTGGCGTGCAGGTAACATGCTCTTCAGTGGAGACGATGTTGGAAGGATATCAGTGTTGCAGTTGCAAAGTTTCATTGTGAGTATTATTCATTTAAATTGACACAATGGTGCATTTGACAGTGACATTGTTTCATGCCCCAAGAGGTTGTGAGCTCAATTCACACAATTGTGTATGATTGGGGTTTGGGTTGTATTTGTGTTACCGTAACTTAATAATACAATTCAAAATTCAAACATCCTACATAGGTACATTGGTTGAGGTCAGGTTGGACTGGTCTAAGGTGTGAATAAGAATAGTCCTATATCACTACATTACTATGCATTTTTTTTATAACTTATAACTTTATTTGAATTACTCTAAAAATTGTCTTGCCCTCATAAACTAAGACAATCTATCCCCGTCCACATTGATTTTGACGATAATGACGATGACCCTTTTGGAACAGTGGTAGTGAACTCTGCCTTTGGCTCAAGGGTTGCGGATTCACTCCCTGCACAATAAAAACATTTGTATGCACGAACTATCTGTTGGTCTGGATGTTTTCTATGTATTTATGTATATTATTTGTACTCCCACTGTTGATTCTGATATCGGTAACACAGGTGCTTGAGCTATCAATCTCGGCGTCAGTGATGTTGTGAAATATTTATTTATCTATGATGGATGTAATTGTTTATGTATGCAGAATGTATCAGTATGTACCTTGATGAAATATTTTATAAATTTCAGGCCAAAACTATGTTCCAAAGTTCATCTCAAACTATAATGAGCTTAGACTCTCGAATCTGCCAGCTGGACATGAAGGGATCGATGCTGCTGGTCTCTACACTCACCAGATGCTACATTTGTGATACCGCACACGAACAATACCGGCTAATAGGGCAGAAACTTAGAGATGGAGAATTCGGTGCTTGCTTCTTTGACAAAGAGAAACCTCAAGATTTCACAGATAATACTCATAAAGATTTCACTGAAGTAAAAAGGTTCAATATAGTTGATGATGAAACAGGTTTTGCTGTGAGTAAAGAATTAGCAAACACTATGATATACTGCGCAAGACCATCTTCTAGATTGTGGGAAGCAACCGTCGATGGAACTGTGAAACGGACTCATCAATACAAACAGGTTCTGTCTAAGAAACCTATGACAATAGTTTCACTTGAATCATATAAGAATGAAAATATAAGCGTAGCAAATGTGGATTTCGATAGTGAAGGCCAGTCAATCAATTTTTCTAAAATATACAGTGTAAATGGTACCATATTTTCTTTTAAAAGAGATGCTTTGTATTTTTTGAATCTTGATGATGTTGATAATACCATGTGGTTCTCCTACAAAGATATTATTGATTGTAAAGTATACCATGACATGATATACCTGTGGTTGTCAAATGGCTCTCTCGTACATCTAAGGTATATGAAAATACAGAAGTTTTTAGTCAAATGTTATGTAGATGAGAAATACACACTCTGCGCTGAGCTGTGTGTCTTGTTTCATGAGTATTTTCTTACCAGCGACTTATCTGGAAAGCTACATATTTTAACAGGTTTAAGGGATAAAGTACAAAATAAGGAATTGTTGAAAAACATTGAAGGTGTGCTGCAGAAATTTGATAGTTTGAAAACTAACGAAGCTACGCAAATGAAATCTGGAATATATGTTTTGGATAACACTTACTATAAGTGTTCTCAATTAGAAGGTGATCTATTAAATCGCGAAAATAGCGAAGACAACATGTCCGAAGCATTACAGGCTTTCAAAGATCTAAGTGTAACAGTATCTGACAAATTCAGTTCTAGTAAAAAGATTTTAAGGGAAAAATGGGAAGGCTTGGAAGGGAAAATGAAAAATCTAAGCACAGAAAAGCAACCTCAAGAACCAAGTCTACCTAAAAGAATTATACCTAACACAGAGTATACGCCTAGCTTGTTAGACAATGATATCATTTACAAAGAATCTAGTCAAAAAGCCATAGAGTTAGACAATAATAGCTTAGAAAAGGACAAACATAGTGTAGAAAAGAACAAGATATGCAAATCTTTGTATCAATATTATAGGTTAAGTGTAGTCTGTAAGGAGACAGAACAATCGAATTTAGTTTCTACTATCGAGAGCTACGCCTGTGATATTAAACAGATCTACGAACTTATGTTATTATTGGAGCAATATTGTGTGTCCGTATCGGCTTTGGAGGAATCGAAATTTGTTCCAAATAATATATTTTTAACGTATTTATGTAGTAGTGCAAAGAAAAACGAACTCTTAGATTGTATTGTGCAGGACGAGGAGTTGTATAAATATTTTGTGGATTCATGTATATCTGTGAATATGAAGACTCAGAAGCTGTCGAATATTGGCTGTGAATGTGGCTTTCCTCTTCCATATACTAGGACGAACCAGACTCCAGTTTTTGCTGATTTGATTGACGAGTTCATAGAGAGGCAGTGGTCGAGTCAAGCCAGAAATCAGTGTTATGAGATTTGTAAACGTATGCCGTATTTGTGGAGGAAGATTTTGTACTTGAGAAGGAATGAAGATTTGCTAAATGTGTTGAGGATACTTCTTCAGATGTTGGATGAGAGTTTGCTTCATTCGTTCTTGCCACATTTTACAATGGAGAGTTGGGATAGAGCCATCCAGTTATATGCTACGTTGCACGCAAACATGTGTTTGAATTGTAATAAAAAGTTCCATCACGTGTCTGTGAAAGACATGTTGAGTTGGGACGACCTCGGAGCTCTAATCATCAAGTCTGTCGGAGGGAAGAACGCCGTAAATGTTTTGAGGAAACACGCAAAGTTGATAGACATTGGAGAACTGACAATGAAGTTCTACCACACTGCCATGTTGGTTTCGATGTATGAGAAATATGACGTCTCTATTACCAGTCAGCTGACGGAGACGTTGTATAGCACATACCATTTCGAAGACTCGAGAATTGAAGTAAGTGAAATAAATTTATCTTACTAATTATTTATGACAATCTGTTTGGTTCAGTTGTAGTGAACGATGCCTATAGTGCAAGGGGTCGATCTCCGCACAGTACAAACATTTGTGTGCATGGACATGTAAGTTTGTATTAGTCTGGGTATGTTCTATGTATTTTACATATATATTTACAAAAGAAAAGTATTAAATGTATATATTTGTAATTCCGCTCTTAGTATCCGTGGTATCCGTAACACAGATGCTTGAACTACCTATCTCGGAGTCATATCAATGTATGTGATGTTGTGAATAATTTAATTTAATAATACTTTAAATGAATGGGTGTCTGGCAGGACCTGAATGCCAAAGATTGATCGGAAATTATAAAACTTTAGATACTTATTTTTTAGTCTGGTTAGATTAGTACTAAAATATTTCGCTATTTGCTATCGGGGGTAGTTTAGTTGACATCCTTCTAATCGCAATGCCGCATCACAAAATAATATAAAGACTTAACGCCGTCTGTAAAATATTAATGTTAGGTATATCCGTCTTTTTATTTTGTAATGTCCTGCGCGTGAAGTGTCCCAAAAGTGTCCCATGAATAATTATGTGATTATTAAAATTTTAATCTGGAATTTTACAGATCTGTAATCTCCTAAGGAATACTGTCAACGGCCAAATAAAAAACACAGCTGTACCAATAATAGTGGCTGCCAAAACCACACATTGGGGCCTCACACCACCATACGAAACAACACCACTACCTGGAGATAGTTCAGAAGACAGTGATACCAATACAGTAAGCCACAAAATAAAGAATATTAACTTCAAAGACATAGTAGACACTCTTGCAGATACATTCAAAATTAATACCGACTGTACACTCTGTGGGCTGCCATTGCAAAATGAAGTTTTAATCCAAGATGGCGGATTATGGGTTTTCAAATGCGGCCATGTTTTTCATGGTGCATGTTTGGATGTTAACAAAATTAAGTTATGCCCAACTTGTCCTAAATAAATTATACTAATTAATGAGTATTTCAAAATGCTTTAGAATATTGGCTTTATGATTCGAAGTTACCAGTTTTGAGTACTTAAATTATTTAAAATTAAAAAAATCTCAAAATCGGGATTGATTTACACAAGTTTTTTTTTATGATATTTGTATCAAATATTTGTAATATAGTTCATACCAGTAGTATAATATGGTTTTATTGTTAGGTATTGTTTCTGTTTTGTATGACAAATGGATCAGTATTACATCTGTATAAATATTGTGTACAGTCGAAAGCGTGGTGATTAAGCCTAATCCCATCTTAGTAGCGATAACCTGATTTCTATGATGGAGGCCTTTGCCCTGCAGTGAGACAGTTTAAAGGCTGATACTTTAGTCGAAATAGCAGAGTCGGACTCACCTTAGGGAGTTGCCACACTGGCAGATTGCGAGCGTTTTCAAAGCGGAGCGACGACGCAGCGAACTCGTCGCGACTGCGCAGCGTTCTCGCCGCGAACGCGTAACAGTTGCGCGACGGATTCGCTGCGGCCGTATCTAGTCCCTCGCGCATCTGTTATCTGCGGAATGGCGTTCACATTTTTTTTTGGCAACTTCCTTAAGGTTATTATTATCTTAAAAACATTATTTTACAATTTTTACGTCGAATGCTAAATTAAGGTGAAGGGTATACCCCACTAGCGACGCCAATTGATTTTAATTGTTAGCTATTAAACTAGATCTATTTGAAACAATTTCGGGGCTCGAGTCTCTCGGCAAACACCTATACTATTTATTTAATACTTATAGTTATCTATTTGGTCTGCTTTTTCATTTGAATTTTGGATAACCTATATTACTTTTGGCGTGAATCAATTTTTCGAATACAAAAAGGGACCCAAAATTTTTGCATGGTTATTAAATTAATAGTAACCTATAAGTGTGCTCGAGAGACTGCAGCAACGAAATTGTATAAAATAGATCTAGTTTAGTAGCTAAACATTAAAATCAATTGGCGTCGCTAGTCGCCCTACCCGTCGCCTAATGTATGTAACTCTAGAAACAAATTATTGTGTCAGATAGTTGGCTTTTTTCTAGTTTGAGCGTACGTACAGCCACACATCAAAGTATACAAACAAAATTGTCAAATTTCTTTAGTAGATTCTCACCTTAATGTCAAACACGTTAGATTCCATATCAATAGGATAGTTGCCACTATGTTTATTATTTAATTGAACGGTTCATTACGATTATATTACGCCATAAAAATATGATTTTTTTTGAAGCACCTTTCCTTTTCCGAATATATTATATTTAAAATTTTAAATTATGTTTTCGCTATACAACCATAAAAGCCGTCCGCTATGATGGTCTTTTAAATAACTGTGCCGTGACGTCACTGTTATTGTAAGCAATACGCATGACTGTCATAACCAAAATCAAAGACCACATACAACGAGTTTAAGTTGAATTTTTACAGCAATCCCTTATTTAATAATAATTAATTGGAAGTTTATATATTTCAGACCCTTGTACGGAATAATATTTGAATTAAAAGTTGTTTTTATAAATGATGACATGAGGCCCCTTGCCTATTGAGGAATTTCGACAGATAGTAGTAAGCAAGCTGATGTGTGGTTGTCTGTATATACTGGCTCCTTGAAATATTTATGGCCATTTGTGTACATAGGTGATGAGGGCCCTTTAATATACTTAATAATGTCATTAACTCATACGATATAATATGGATACTCCAACGAAATCAAGGAAATACGTAATTATTTTTATATCTTTATCAAATAGCAGTATAAATTCAAATATTCTACAAAATAAATATAATAATTTGTAAAAGTAACTTCCTATATCTTTGATTACATTTGAAACGCTTTACTGCTGTAACTTTATTGGTAAAATTATAGATACCAAATAGTTATTGCTATAAAATAAGATTTCCTCATGATTTATTAAATTTAACGTGTCGTCCTAATATGCATATTGTGTCACACTACACAATCCTTGTCAATCTAATGCAAAAAAGTCCTAATTATACTGTCGGTACTCTAAATATTAAACGCAGTGGAAATTTTGTAAGTGGAAAAACCGACCTTAAGTCATATTACTTAAGCATTAAGGTTTAAGATTGTTCTGCGTAAATTTTTCCACTGCGTTTTTATGATTTGGAGGGCAATAGTTGTACCATTTAACGTCGTAACCGTAAAATAGACGTAGATACCTGTTTTTTTCATTTACCAGGAATTGATATTGAACAATAAATTATATCGTTTTTATATAGTTAGCTTAATTATATATTAATCTCTGGGCGTTATTATTAGTATTTTTTGCCAATGAACTTGCATAAAAATAATGTTAGGTTTGTTTTATTTGTTACATTGTGTGTAGATAGATAGATTACGTTGTTATATTTTGTAATCTCAATATTTTAAGTTTTCTTTACTTATTAAATTGTTTGTAGTAAAACATATTCGTTAAATTGAATGCATGTACACATTTTATTTTTGTTTGAATATAATGTGTTGAGCGAAAATAATGTTTCGAATTTTTCGGTTTGTGATCGCCAATCCGCATTTGGCAAGCGTGGTGATTAAGCCTAACCCCATCATAGTAGCGATAACTTGATTTCTATGATAGAGGCCTTTGCCCTGCAATGGGATAGTTTATAGGCTGATACTTTACTTTTTTTAAAATGCACAAGAAATTATTGTAAATATACTCGATCATATCGTTGTGAGACAAAATTCACATACGTATTTTACTGTATTTCAAACCTTATTATGCACATAGTGAAATAACTTTAGAAATAGGTAACCATACAACCAGCTACAAAGATATTCAATTTTATTATTATAATTAATACTGGAGTTTCAGGTTGACCGGTAACCATTTTGTCGATTAGCTCGATGGCACATTTGTTTCTTCTTTCCGTTCAAAATCATGATTATTATTGTTTTTTTCACGAATTAAAGTCTTCCTCTAATAAATTGTTCGTAGTCGTACTCATGTTGCGTTGAGCCCTGCTATTTATTGATAAAGTTTTAGAGAGCATTATTTATTATACTGCTGAAAACAAATCACCTGGCCAATTGATAATTTTGTGTGGGAAGATTATTTTTATAACCATCACTTCTACTAATAAATTCTGAACCAAGTTTCTTCTACGAATTATGGAAATTATTCGAATATTTTTTCGAAACTAAATGAATAAGTCATGGGAACGACTTTGTATGAAAATATGTTTTATGCGAATTTCCGAACATGTTTTTTTCGTAATGGTTGGTAGAAGAGATGTAAAAATATTTACCGATACCGACTGAATTCTTTATGATTTTTTTTAGTATCGGGTTTTATAGTGACATGTAAGAGTTAGTACGACCACGGTTCATTTTAGTATTTGTAATATTGGAGATATTTTTTCACAGTAAACATGCTAATAATGATATCGGTTACAGCAGGACAGAGTTATACGTAAGTCACACGTTAGAAAGAGGCTAAACTTAAAAATATAAAGATTTTGACATCTGTCACCCATATCATGCTAAAGTGAAAGGAGTATAGTATTATAATATCTGTGGTAGAGATAAATATGTTGACATTGTATATACTTATAATTATGTATGTAGGTACCTATGGATATGGATGGCACTGGCTTGATATTTTTTATACATAATAATTAAATTACTATTCTATAACTAATATGTAATGAAAAATACACTGCTGAAGCTTGTATTCTAAGCATTTTATTTGCTTTTTGTTAATTAATATAAATATATTTTATAAATTCTAAACAAATGCAAAAAATGATATTAACTATATACTTACGGGCTTGCACGCTTTATATTATTATATTATACTAATTGATACTAAATGAGTAGATCTATATTTTGGAAATTATTAATGTTTTTGTAAAATAAAATATAAACTATGAAGGAAGGATATGAATGCTTAAGGTTATAAATTATGAAAAAGCGGTTTTCCGCATTATTCATGCATTGTTAATCACACATCGCACTTTTGGCTCCCTATGTATTTATTTTGCAACTAAATACCTACCTGAATGTCAAGGTGATAGAGTAAAAGTAATAGGTCAAATTAAATAAAAAAGTCCCACCTACTCATAAAATCAAAAAGAAGAGTGTCTTCGAAATTGAACATGTACGAGTACTTACTTGATGTACCTTCGGACATAAATACTTTCAATTTTTTTTTAAAATGGAAAGTGCGACTTCTAAACAATTTAATAAATATAGAGCTTTTTAAACAACTTTATATTGCTTTAGTATTAAATGTATTTATAATTCAAACAATCAATATGTATTATTCTACGTATTTTAAATGCAAAATATTCTGAGTGTATGTACGTAAAATAGAGCTAGGAACGTTAGGAGCTGCCAAAAAATGAGACACTAAAAAGCTTGAAAAATTTTTCTGAAAAAAAAACCTCTTTCAAAAACCACGATCTTAAAAGTTATAAAATAATATTTCTAACACTTATTCACTTCAAATAACATGTTATAACCGTATACTGGAGAAAAGGTTTTACCGAATTCGGCGCCGAACCCGAAATTGTTTGTGGTCTACCCCTTATGCCGGGTCCCGGCGGTGGTGCCATGGGCACACATTTGTTTCTGACGTAGCTGTCCATGTTTCGCAGGACATGACCGTATCAACGTAGGCGACTCTCAAGCAGTTTGTCTGCAATGTCACGGATATGAAGGCTTCCACGTATGCGTAAGTTTCTCACGCGGTCTTTTCGCGTAACTTCACACATCCACCTCAGCATGTTCATCTCCGTGACATGCAATTCTTGCTTGTGTCGCTCAAGTACAGGCCAAGTCCCGCTGCCATACAAAAGTACCGGTCTAATGATGGACTTATAGACCTGTCCCTTCAACTTGATCGTTCTAGAGTAAACGCCACCAAAGTCCCTTGAAAAGAGTGCCTAAGTCGCCACCAACATTCAAATTTTTACAATAAAAAAAAAATCTATTTTATATAGACACAAGGAATCAAAATTTCAGTTCCGTGTTTTGTCGTGGGACGTCTTTCTTGGCGCGGACTTTATGAACGCCTACGCCCTTTAGCGACGCCTATGGTAATGTTTGCCAATAAAGTCGTGAAATTAATGATGGCGCCACTAATACTTACGCCATAGGGAATGGTAATCTAATGCGTATGGCAAGGGGTCGGAGATCCAGGTCCGTTAGTTCTTCAAAGGTTCGTTGTCATTATTTACTTAACGCATTACTTACAAACATTTTTCGAAGAGGGAATCGGCCCTTTTGTTTACTGTCGCTTGTGCTTGTAATATCATGACATCAACAATCAACATTTATCATGTTAAATTCAAGAAGTTGTTAGGCTTCTTTATTACGAAGCGAAACAAACAAATTATACGTAAGAAACTTGTACAGTGGCGGACTGGTCAAGCTATACATAACTGTCAAGTTTCCGCAATTGATTTCGAACTCAATGTGTAACAATAAGTAAGTATAAGGTTTATAATCGAATGAAGAAATTTGACAGTTTACAGTGGCGGACACATCAAGCTATACACATCAAGCTATACAGCTTGATGTGTCCGCCACTGTACACGTAAAAATATTATTTTCTTGGAACACACATCGTGCTCATATTCATATTTTAAATTAGGTATACCTAGCAATAACGCCTGTTTCCTCAAACGCTTCTTTACTATGAGAGCTACTCTAATATGCAGCTGTCTCTATCATAAAGTTGACTTATAAAGGGATAGAATAGAGCAAATCAAAGCGATTCGGCGTAATGGGGTATAGGAAAAGAAATTAAACAGGTTCTAATCCGAAAACCGTTTCGAGGCTTTTGTATTTCATAACATATTTTAATATTTTTAAAATTTAAAACCACTGGATCAAGGATATTTTCAATAAAATAGCGTTAACCTTCATTAAACCCTAGATACGCCCTAGAAAAGATACAATTCAACGATTTTTATAATAGAATGCAACACTTTACTGCACAAATTCTGTACACTAAATACTAATTTAAAACCTTTGAATTGCATCAGTCGATACTATGTGGGTTTTAATTCTTGCTTACTATAATTTAATCATCATAACTTAATGATGAACATAATGCTACTCTGTTGTCAAACAATGACATGTTGAAGTGAAGTGTAAATGACGTATTTTCATGAAAATGCATTGTAATGTAAATATGTAATGATATAACAAATATTTTTGTAAGTGCAATACTGTGTATCCATAATCATGATATTGAATTACATATTCTGATACGTGTTTAATATGACGCCTATGTGAATGTACCTTATTATTAAAATGTACTACTTGATTATTCTTGTTTTTATTTTATTGGTTTTTACTCTGTTTATGCGCAGAAGTTACTATAGGGCCAATTTTCCGATTTTCAGTGAAATAATCACAGTGGGTAGCCCAACAAGGATAGAATAAATTATTCTTTAAAACTGATTATCTGTTATCAGGCTCGTACTTACATTTGGTGGTTGGAATAATCTACTCTAATTAAATACTCCTATCAGATTTGTTTTGTCAATAAAGTTAAGGTTACTAGATTGAAGGTGCGCCCGCGCAACACGCGGGGCGTCAAAAAGCTAGTTAAGGTGACGTGTAGGGAACACTAGCGACGTCAATCGATTTTAATTTTTAGCTACTAAACCGGATCTATTTTAAACAATTTCGGGGTTACAACAACCTCTCCGCAAACACTTATACTATTTATTAAATACCCATGCACAAATGCTGGGTCCAACACGTACGCGAAAAATTGATTCACGCTAAAAGTGGCCGCTTTTGGCGTGAATCAATTTTTCGCGTATGTGTTGGACTCAACATTATAAAATACAATCATAGATTTATTTATTTTGTTTGTGTTTTTAATTTAACTGATGTATTTATGACAATAAATTACTTGAAAGAGCTTAGAAAATCTGATTAGGAGTATTAACAGATTCCTATAAAATGCAGTGACCTTATTAATGTAACGTTGAACCTTTTTATTTATTATATAATATTAAATAAGGTGAATGGCATGTTCAATAGTGTATCTTGCAATATACTAAATATTATCGTTGTAAACATAAACATTTATTTACTTGCCTGAACACAAACTCGCGCACGCACTGCACGGACAAACGTCTGCTCTCGCCTACAGTTTACACACGACTGACTTACTCCACGCCACGCGGCGTAGGTCCGAGGCGGTGTATCTTTAAGGCGATTCCACACGCTTGCAAAATAACGATCAAACAGTTCCAATGGGCTTTATTACTATTCCATCATTTTTGTCATTTTCCTTTCTTTTTAAAACTAAAAATAGCTAAATTCGTTAGCAATCGTCCGCCAGTTTGCCATTCCGGAGTAAAACTAAATGTTTGCCAAGCATGGGGATTATAATTAACCAAAACGGATATACACGGATATATATATGCCGCATCTGTTGAGCAGGCAAAAGAGAAGGGAAAGATATCCAGAGGTGAACCGCCAGGCAGCATTTTTGCCCTATATTAAAGGCATAACGGACAAAATTGGAACAGTACTCAAGCATTTCTCAATTAATACTTTATATACTCCGTTATGTCGAATATCAAAACAACTGCGATCACCAAAAGATGTTATACCTTTTCAGACTCCAGGTGTTGACAAAATCGATTGTAGCTGCGGTAGTTCTTATATTGGACAAACGAAGCGGTCAATTGCAGAACTTGTCCAGGAACATATCGCAGCTATTAAAAATCGACTAGCGAATAAATCGGCAATAGCAGAACATCTAGACTGGAAGTGGGAGTTAATCATTGGATGGAACTACATGACCCGAAAGTCCTCTCCACCGATCGTCATTATCATACCAGGATAGTACGTGAAGCGATTAAGATCAAGAAGTACAAGACTTTCAATCGGGAGGATGGTTTTAAAATATCATCAACATGGAATCCAGTAATCAACAAGTGCAAACCCCGTGCTAGGCCGTTACTAACGCAAACAAACACCGATACTGTTAGTGTAGTGACTCGGAGTAGCTTCACTGACAGTTCATTTAGTGGCGGATTAATATCGAAAATGTGAGGGTGTCCGAAGATTCACAGCCCGGCCCCAGCAGACTGACGCCGTGCTCCGCCAGTCCGCTCGTGACCACGGCTGCTGTAACGTAGCCGAAACGTCGAGTAAACTATGTGAGTACACAATGTCGTATCACATAATTAATATCGTGTTAAATCCCGTTTTGATTAATTATAGTTATAATGCAACGCGAAAATTTAAAAAAAAACTATTGAGCATGGGGATGCTTGTTTGTTTGTAGGAAATAACAAACGTGTGTTCTTGGCTTTAGCATCACTTTATATTGCAACTTTTTGCAGCGATACAAACGCACATTTACCTATTGCGCGACTGCTAAGGCGATTGTATCGTTGCGTTTAGTAACGAGAGTAGATGTCAGACTGCATCGATGCTGCATCAACCAGACTGAATTCGCGTTTGTACCGCTTCAAAAAGTCGCAAGTAAAATGGCTCTAAACGATGATTTTTAAGTTCAAAATATATTAATTTTTTCTAATGTACCGGTCATGTCGTTTTAACTAATTCTGATTTTTGATTGGCGTTTCTACATCTGGATGTTAAAAAGACATAAAAAGTAGATACTCTTAGGTGAGGTAGCTGAGTTCTTTAGGTGTCGAAAATTTAAACACACATATATTTTTACAGGTATTTTTAATATACTTTTGGGTTTTGGCACAATTTTAAATGATGTGACCTGGTTTACACTAGGTATTAAAACCTAAATCTACCTACTTACACATTTGAAAGGTTCGAATGCTAAGTTACACTGGTACGATAAACAATAAACCGATATTAAAGAGAATTTGTAACTAAAAAAATAACAACATTTCGGTTTTAAGTACATTTTGTAAGTTCTGAATCTAAGTACGAACTTAGAACAACAATTTTATGGCAAGTCGTATAAATGAAATCTTAATAAATATGAAACAGTAAGTATGAGAGTTGACCGAGATCTATGCATACTCATGGCAGAACGATGTGTCGATCATTAAATAACCACAACTAACGTTTACATCAAAATATCGCCTATTTACAGGAATTCAACATAAAAATAAATAATTTAACGACACTGTCTAAACCTTACACATTTACTAAGAATAATACACGCTACTTATTACATTATTCACGTACACAATAAATTTATTTACGCATACTATTTTAACACTACAGTTCACGTATTACTGGCATACAGCTTAAAAAAGAAGAGAAACAAAAGAAAACAAGTTTTATAATTAGAAAAATAAATAACAAAATTAAAAAATGGCAATCAACGACTTCGTGAAACAACCACAATTTGATTTTACAAGAAATATCTATACAAGTTGCTCTATTCATTAGGATTAAGTAGGTATTATGCTTGTACATGCTACAGCTTATTCTATAATCTACTATATAAATTGCACGATTTGATAAAGCGAATATCTTGTAAATTCATTATAACTTTACAGTCTGACAGGTATTGTAGATGGCGCCATTGAGTAACCTGCCAAATTAATTCCACTTTTCCTTCCATTATATGTGTCTTTACTTTTAACCCACAAATAGTCGGTGGGTTAATTGGTGTTAATAGTCCAAATATGTATTTAGTAAATATTAATAAAATGAATTGACAACACTTGAATTGACCACCTCTTTTCTCTGGTATTTCTCAGAAAATTCTTTTATAAAAAGACAAAACTGCAGTATGTATTTAGACATTCTTTTTTATTTTTTAAATAAACATCTAGCACTTTTACGAAAAATTATTTTATCATAGTTAAATTTTGATATAATCATGTACTTTATAGGTACTAATTATTCAGCCACGAAGACCGATTGCATATCAGCTACTTATTTCAAACAGATCTATATCTATGAGTATTTATTTATTATAATCATTATGCTTTAATAGATCTCACTGGATTTTAACAGTTTGTGTTCAAAACACTTAAAAATTTTCAAGCCTTCCGCTTCAAATTTTTGGTTTGATACATTTTAATTGCTTAGTTCTAGAGCATCTACAATATTACATTGATTAGTTTATAATCTCGAGCTACTACTTTACATGGCCACACAATATTCATGTTTCATATCTAGTACTTCTTAAGCTACAACTAAAATGAAACTTACGTTATTATTTAGCCAAACACTGATATAACCGTTAAATATTTATCTACAAGGGGAATTGTACTTATTTACAAAATCTTTAAACTCAATTGCATCCAGTTCCTAATAAGTATTAAATATTGAAGTTAAGTGAACTATGTACATTTTTTTCTAATTTACTACTTGTTGATTTAATACATGTTTGGCACTTTGAAGGGTATTTTGTGCCACCAATTTAATTAAAATGTCAAATTCAAAACCCGGTCTTTTAAGGGTTGTTAGAAATACAAGAGTCACAGTACACCCGAAAAACAGTTTATTTCAAGAACATCCTACTTAGCGATAATTCGAAATAAAAAAAAAGTCAAATCTATACAGGGTGTACATGTCTCATTTTCTTAATTCACTAATGGAATTATCTCATAATACACACGTATTATAATCGAGAGATCCAATCTAGACACTGGCATAATAAAAAATACCTAAAACTTAGGTAGGCCTAAAGCGACATGCTATTCGACGCGTCTAGTTAAAATCACATTTTAAAGATTACAGAAAGGATAGAGTGAGATAACTATAGAGATTCAAGTTTTCGCCTTCTTGTACTTACGCTAAAGTCTTTGCAGTATCTATTTAAACACTCGAAAACGTCTGACGCGATGTACCTACCTACCCAATACCTATACTACCCTCAACTTACAAGGAAAGATACCGTTTCGTATTTCGTATCTTATAAATTTTAAATTCTGTTAACACAAAATCTCTTACGACTTCTATTGTCCATACTTGAAGCAATAAACACATCACAAAGTCTCTAGTTCCAAGTTTGACAATCCAAAAACAGTCGGCCATCTTTACGTAGATGAAAAGTTCGCGTCAGTACTCCAGTTGTAGAAGTTACCAAGGATGGTGGGTGGGAGGTAAGGGGAGAGGCGCGGCGTGCGGGTAGGGCCAGCCGCGCGCCGACCCTCAATCTTCCTCGCCCGGAGACAGCGGTGGGGAGAACGCGGGGTTCATGTAGTTCCCACCATTGGGGGGTGGGGAAGAGTTAGAAGGGCCCGGAGAGGACAGCTGAGGGGAGGAACCCGAGCTCACTGCCTCCGTCCCGGCACCACAGCTGCCGCATCTCCTGTCTGCGCGAGCGCATGAGGTTCTTGTACTCCGATATCCGCATTTTCTTTCCGTCGACTATGCAAGTCCTTTTTGGTCGAGGCCGGTACCTGGAACACGCAAAGAAAACTGTTTAACGGCTGTGTGATTTTGAGAGCATTCAGAGAGCTTAAGCATGAAATAGTATTTCGAAATTTTTGAATGACACAATCACGCTTCAATACTTCTTCTTTTATCAATACGGGCAATATCCACAAAGAAGCGTTCCCTTTTTAGGTAGTAGCCAGGAATAGAAAAAAGTACCTATATTCGTACAAGTAAATGTTTGCATTGTGCCGAACTGTATAATATGATATCGTCTAAGTATATACAGGTGAATATTAGGTGCTCCCTTTATGGGATGTTAGAACTATTACTTTTTAGGCATACCTACCTAATTGCTTAACGTGCCTAATTCTGCTTCCTTGGAGTGCTTAATTGCGTGTCTATAAAAACGGGGTATGACTATGTGATTAGTATATGATTTAGTAAGACTATGTAGGTTTGATCACATTTAAGATAGTCGTCTGACCTTTTCGCAATTCGCAACCTTTTAATTCTACATCCAATTGTCAGAGGAACTCATTGCTCCGTAAATGTTAATTCCATCATTTCCGCCTATAGTGAAGAGGTCTACTTACATTTATAATAAATCGTGAGGAATACATCATACAACATAGATTTTGATGTTAAATCTTACCTGTAATCAGGATGCTTCTCCATGTGCTGCTTAGAGAGTCTCGACTGCTCCTCATAGTACGGCTGTTTCTCAGCATTCGACATCGACTTCCACCTAGCCCCCAGGAATCTTGGATATGTTAGAGTTGTGCATATCAGGACAGGCCTTGAGGATCTTCCTGCGCTCATCTTTAGCCCAAACCATGAAGGCATTCATTGGCCGCTTGATGTGCGGTTTGCCGGCTTCGTCGCGGCGTGGTTGGCGGACCAGCTTGGCTTTGTCGTGCTCTTCTTGAGGCGATTGGTTCCATGACGATGCTGGAAAGAGGGAGAAGAGTGGTTTTATTAAAGATATTTGATGAATTTAGTAGAACTTTGTGGCTTGAGGTGGATCTAATAGTTTTCGGGCCTCATGATGACTCATCATCATAATAATCAAATGGTTTTAGCTGACAAATGAACGTTGCCTGTCAAATCAAAAATGTGATGTATTTGCGCTTTGGATTTTAGGGCAAAATTGAAACACAGCTGTCAACTGATTTGATATATTTTCTGAAAGAAAACAACTGTTTGAAAAGTCGGTGAACTCTACCCTTTGTATCCTACGCAAATTCTTGAGCAGATCATAACAATCAAAGACTTGTCATAAAGCAAAAAATGCACTATAATTTTATGTCGAACTCGAATAAAACTAAAAGAGGCTTAAATTGTAAATCTTTCTAGCACGTGTCATAAGCACCTGCTAATAAATCATCCACTTCTGCTCTTAAATCAATACAATAATCTTATTTGACTAAGATTGTGATTATTTCTTGGATTTTCGGAGTTGTAGGTAGGTACCTACGTGTGAGTGTAAGTACAGATGGCAATACAAGCACAACACTCCCGAATACCCGAATTCCTCATACAGATAGATATATTATGCTGTAAACAAATAAAATTATACATATTCCTACCTATTCCATAGATGAAATGCAACCATAAACTAAAACGTTAAAGTCGTAACAATTTTAATTCGTAAAGGCTAGAGAACTTAATCGGTAGCTATGTTAAGCTAGCTTTAAATTATTAGGTGGAGTGTGTTGGTAATAAAACAATCGTTAAACGAAGATTAAGTGTGTTGTAATGTGTCTTAATTTTAAGGCCACGATTTTGAATATAACGGACAGCGGACGGGGTATGGACACACGACGTCACGTCGAGTTACCCTTGTTGACCTTTGGACCGTCCTTATGAATGGGGCACAAGAGCTAATTTTCCACTGCAGGGGGTAACTTGATCTGACGCTGACTGTAAACGCACAGTATATAATATACCTACAGTAGTTAAACTACGGCCTCATAGCGAATGTTTAGTCTAGGTACTGCATTTGCAGTATTTGGTATTTACCAAGGTTACTTTATAAAACGTTGTATTTTACAAGGAGATTTACTTAAATCTTTTCTTGAAAAGTAACCTAAAAGAATTTGAAAGGTATGATAAACTTGGTCATACTTTTAACTTCATTCCTATGAATGAAGTTAAAGTATGACCAAGTTTATCATTATGATAAACTTGTCATACTTTTAACTTCATTCATTCCTATGAATGAAGTTAAAAGTATGACCAAGTTTATCATACCTTTCAAATTCTTTTAGGTTACTTTTCAAGAAAAGATTTAAGTAAATCTCCTTGTAAAATACAACGTTTTATAAAGTAACCTTGGTAAATACCAAATACTGCAAATGCAGTACCTAGACTAAACATTCGCTATGAGGCCGTAGTTTAACTACTGTAGGTATATTATATACTGTGCGTTTACAGTCAGCGTCAGATCAAGTTACCCCCTGCAGTGGAAAATTAGCTCTTGTGCCCCATTCATAAGGACGGTCCAAAGGTCAACAAGGGTAACTCGACGTGACGTCGTGTGTCCATACCCCGTCCGCTGTCCGTTATATTCAAAATCGTGGCCTTAAAATTAAGACACATTACAACACACTTAATCTTCGTTTAACGATTGTTTTATTACCAACACACTCCACCTAATAATTTAAAGCTAGCTTAACATAGCTACCGATTAAGTTCTCTAGCCTTTACTGCTATAGGCTTTACGCCTATGCGTACGCATACAAAATATAATTATAAAAATATCAAAATGCTTAAAAACATAGCTGTATTAAAAATAGCTATAAAAATATTAATTATTGTGAAGTTCATAGCTGGAGTGTTCTCGAGAAATTCTCTATTTGTAATTCAACAGGTGTCTGTAGATTAATCTATTTTTAACCGTAAAGCGAGGCTGTTAAGAACTATTTTTACGATGATGAATTCATTAGAATAGATTAAAATTGTGTTTGGAAAGTCAATTTAAAGCGGGACGTGAGTTTTTATTGCGTTGTTCTAAGCTTAAGTTAATAGAATTAAAAGAAAGAAGGTACCTAACTTACATAATATACAATTATATACCTACAATAGGTTTCAATTTCTTTATTGCTTTCTCGTAGGTATATGTAGGTACAAGGTCTTAAATTATATTTTAGTATAAGTACATAACGATACGGACCTTGACGGGCACAGCAAACAATTTAATATTGGAAAGATTACTAAGTAGTAGGTTAGGTACCTACATTATCATCCTGTCACTGTAGTCATAAAAGTATAGTCATTCATTCATTCATCCTAGATTGGGTACAAAATTGTCACTATGGAGGGTAGTTACGTTTGCTTGGACTATGATGCAAGATTTGAGAATTCTGGTAATTATGTTGAAGCGACTGCCGTCTCACCTTCGCAATCCTTAAACATGGGAAGCAGACCAACTGGATCATGATTCATCGTCATCATCATCGTCAGCCCATTTAAGTCCCCACTGCTGGGGCACGGGCCTCCCTCAATCACATGAGGGGTAATTGCCATACTCTCCACGCTTGGCAGACGAGTTGGCGAGGGTTTTGATATAAATGCAGAGTTTTCCTTCTCTGGGTGCTGATGATCATGCCAGCAGCTTTACCTTAGTCGCCTTTTACGACACCTCGGTAAGAGTGAGGGTGGCCTATTCTACTCTGCCGGGACCATACGGCTGATTACACGTAGGCATAATAATTTCCGAAACATTCGGGTTTCCTCATACCTAATGTTTTCCATCATAGCTGAGTTAATTATACGTAGGTAACTATTGTATCTCTATGATGTTTACACAACAACAACAACACAGAAAACCGGCGTGAAGCAGCACTGTGCTGTGTTTCGCTGCGTGAGTGTGGGTATCGGAGGCCCAATCCGGGGGAAAGGGGGATTGTAAGGTTGGCATGCGCACTTACGACTCCACTGGTGTCGCGAGTGTCCATGGGCGGCGCCAATCGCTTACCACCAGGTGATCCGTCTGCTCGTCTGCCACCTATCACATAAAAAAACAACAATAATGCCAACAATCTAATCTTCAATATCAAGTCTACCACCTGACCCATCCCCCCATTACAAATCGCGAACTGAAGAATAGTCCCGGAACAAAATTCGTACTATCACCTTTTAACATTGCGTGTTGGAACGGGATGACATGAGCTTTAGTACGGTAATAACTTTAAATCGCGATTTATAATAAGGTGGTTACTGAACTAAAAATTACTAATATTCATACTCTCATTGCGAAATAACCATTTGTTCGTTCCATCGCATCTTTATAATATTAAAGTGAAACTAAATCAAAATGAACGCCCGCGCAAATAGCTGCGTGCGCTAAACCCGCCGCGCCAATCAGATCGCCCGAAGTTGCACAACGTCTTATATTAAGGTGACGGGTAGGGCACACTAGCGACGCCAATCGATTAATATATTTAGCTGCTAAACTGGATCTATTTTAAACAATTTCGGGGTTACAACCTCTCGGCAAACACTTATACTATTTATTTAATAACCATGCACAAATGTTCAGTCCGTTTTCGTACGCGAAAAATTCATTCACGCCAAAAGTTGGCGCTTTTGGCGTGAATCAATTTTTTGTGTACGCGTAGGAAAAAGAAAGGTTTACAGTACTACGTGTGACTTTACTGGTGTTGCGGGATTCCATGGGCGTAGTGGTTAGTGGGTCGCACTTTAAGGCGACGGCTGTGCAAGAGGTCCCGGGTTCGATCCCGGGTCGGGCCTAAAATTTGTACCTAAGTTTTCGGTAAGAAATCCTTATTGCCAGCCCGGAGTCTGGAATTTGACGGTCTTGTACCCCCGTGCCTCGGAAAGCACGTTAGGCTGTTGGTCCTGCGCCCGATCCCTCTCCGGTCGTGTCACAGTAGTTTCCCATTGAAATACGAGGGTAAGGGAATAGAGAGTGAACTTGTGTTTGCGCACTACACTTGAGCAATATAATATATCCTGCGTATCTACGTGGCTGATCGTTGAGATTGGCCGCCGTAGCCGTAATCGGTTAGAGGATATCAATTTAAAAAATCTACCCCTATGCTTCCCACAGAAAACCAGCGTTATGGCACTGCGGCGCCGTGACATTTATTATCTACTGCTGATTGGCATCCATTTTGGTAGCATATCACGGAAAGTATTTTCATTTTGTAATACTTATTTAGATGTATTACCATTTATATTTTTTTGTACCTATTCATGTGATGTGTTTACCAAATAATTACTTATTCTATTCTAATATGATCCCTGCTAAAAAAGAATTTATCTACGTACCTATCAAAGCACAATCCCATCAAAACATCCGCACCAATCCGTCCCCACACTAACACCCACAAGTATGTGGGTCAGATACGCATCCGCTAACATTTGCTGACGGATTCTGTACCAAGTGTCCTCACAATTAATAAACTTTGCGGAAACATCCACCAGCCAGTCAAAGCGTTACATTCTCCGAATTAATTTGACACGCGTTAGATAATTTATAACATCCTACCACGATGATACGAGCGATATGCGGAGAGAATGTCGTACGCGGTTCTGTATGAGAGAAAGGTTCGCGCTTAAATCAATCTATTCTATGGGCAGATGGAACTTCATTAGTCAGAGCAAAGGAGAGTTCATCATCATCATCATATTCAGCCAATAGACGTCCACTGCTGGACATAGGCCTCCCCCAATGTTCTCCACACAGATCGTTCCTGTGCCGCCCGCATCCAATGGATTCCCGCGATCTTCACCAGATCGTCGGTCCACCTTGTGGGGGGCCTGCCACGGCGGCGACTTCCTGTACGTGGTCTCCAGTCGAGGACCTTTCCACCCCAACGGCCGTCTGTTCTCCTCGCTATGTGCCCTGGCCATTGCCACTTGAGCCATGCAATCCTTTGGGCTATGTTTGTAACTTTAGTTCTCCTGCGGATCTCATAATTTCTGATACGATCACGCAGGGAGACTCCGAGCATAGCCCTCTCCATTGCTCTCTAGGTGACTTTGAGCCTCCTTAGTCGGCACATTGTAAAGGAGAGTTATAGTCTGTCAATGAAGTTGTGAAAAAAATTGATGGCGATAGCACCATTGGTTATAAAACATGAGGTCTACGTTAGTTCCTCAAAAAACCGTTATCACGACTTTCTTGACGGAGTGTAGGTACTTCTTTAGTAGAATTAGGTGGAAGGTCAAGCATAATGTTTACATACTCAGCTATAGGCGTAGGCAGCTTCTGGCCAAAGGGGGTGTTGGCGACGGCCACAACCATTCTTTTTTGTATTGTTTATGAAAAACAGTTGGCTTTTATAAGTAGTTGTGGTTTGTCTAATATATGTGTGATAAATAAGTCTTTTCTTTCTTTTAACTGGCGTGCTTTAGGGACCTTAAGCTAGGGACAATAAGCATGATCAACAAGGGGACATTCCGATCTTTCAAGTCAGATTTGCCCCGTTTAAACCAAATATAGCAACAATACAACAAACATAGCATAACAGTGAAAACTTATAAAACTTGAACATTATAAAAGGAGATTTTTTCAGCTCTTCCAGCCTTTCGGCAAATCATAATTGCTTGTATTGTGCATAAGTGGTACAGCATAATCACATAACTCTTTCAAAATTTACTACCAATACTGGATACTTATGAGTCTCCGTCGAGTGGACCCCGGGTTCCGAAGCGACAGTTTGGGAAGCAACCGGTACAAAACTGAGATAATGATGATGAACGGAGACCTTGAGTATTAAGATGACGATGATGATGGTTTAGTTCAAATAATGTAATTGGCATTTTCCGTGTTAAATATATGAATTCAAATAGATAAATCATCATTTCTATGATTTCATTTCATATATATATTTTTTATGTAATAGGTAGGTAGACGAACAGACGGATCACCTGATGGTAAGCAATTGCCGCCGCCCATGAACACCCGCAACACCAGTGGAGTCACAAGTGCGCTGCCAACCTTTAAACCCCCCTATCCCACGGGATTGGGCCTCCGGTACCCTCAGCTCACGCAGCGAAACACAGCACAGTGCTGCTTCACGCCAGTTTTCTGTGAGGCCGTGGTATCACTCCGGTCGAGCCGGCGCATTCATGCCGAAGCTTGGCTCTCCCACGGTAATTCTCCACGGTTATATCATCATATTGCTGACATTTTAAGAATCAGGAAAAGAAAAAAAAGGTGCTGCTTTTAATTTAGTTTTCCCTTTTTCTACGATAGTTAATCGTTCGATTTATCCATTTTAGGTTTAGGTAGGAAAATGTATCCAGAAATTGATATAATTTGCGATATAAATCCGTCATTTATAGCCGCGAGTGTACCGAGGCGGGGCGAGCGGAAGTGTGCGTCGAGCGCCATCTATTTCTCCACGGTTTTCTTGTTTTAAAGGAAACGAAACGACACTTGCGGTTTTGTAACAGTCTCGGTTTGGGTATGAGCCAACTATTTAAACCGCAATTTGTTTTATTACTATATTCGTTAATGTTATTATTAATGCAACATTAAAGCATTTTTATTGGTTTGTTTCAATTTTGTAATGTTATTTGAAATTTTGCTTATGAAAGTGTTACAGCAGTAAGATTCTGTCTTACTATCCGAAACATGCAGGTCTTCTGATGTTTTCTCTCACAGTTGAGCTAATGATCAGAAATATGCACATTTGAAAAATCCATACGTGCATCATCGGATTCGAAACTACGACCACCCATTAAGAAAGCACTTGTTCTTATCCACTGATCTTTTAAACACAAATAGAAATTTTCTCTCACTGTTAAAAAAAGCTAATTCTTAAATAGGCACATATTAATCGCCGATACGTTAAGTATCAGCCTATTTGTTATCCCATAAATGAACGATTTAATGAAACAATTTAACCCAATTAAGAAGCAAAGATTTTATCTATTCAATCTCAACGATCACCTCCACAAATCGCCTATAATTTACATCTAAAGTCAAAAGAACTACAATAGCGCCGAGCTGTCGAGAACGTCATCAACTCCCGCGCAGATCGCAGTTAAAGAAACCCGAGAAACTGGTAGGCTGTTTACAAAACACAAGATTTTTATCTGGTGTGATTCATTTGTTAAAAAAGAATGTTAACCTTTGTAGAAAAAACAAATGAATGGTAAACTTCGAATTAAGAACATAGTGTTGATTGTAGAAAATGAATGTCCCAGTTTTAAAGGACAATTACCATTATATTTGAGGTAATAGAATAGTAGGTAATCATCATAATTTCAGCCAATAGACGCCCACTGCTAGACATTGACCTCTCCCAATTAGTAGGTAGGTAATATAGACAACAAAATAGTAGAACCTATTTCTGAAATCGATCATAACCTACCCCACGATTAATGAGGCACATAGGCTTAAAAGTCGATCTCGTCAATCATGAGCTCTATTCCATCGACATAAACACTCAAATCGCCCAAAAACAAGTCCATCTACTTGACGTAACGCAAAGATCAAATCGTATGATTAATTTTGTATGTATGTCGGGACATCTCTCAATTTCATGCTGTACCCACGGAGTATTGGAGTGGACACTGTGTTTTCTAGTGTCCAGAATTATTACTGACATAACGATATTTTGTGAAAATAACGCATTTTGTGGGTGTTTAGCTGGAAACTGCCTCCCGCTTTTAGGGTTGTCCACTGAGGCAAATTAATGTAATGGGCATTATCACAGGAGTTATCGTAAAATCAAACTTTGTAACATCCTACTCCTACTCGTACTAATAGCAGTAAAATTTAATTTCATTCTCCGTTATTAATCTATTTATTATTCCCGCCAAATGGGGTGTGAAAAAGCCGCTAGATGGCGTAACATAAGACTGAGACCAATTTAGAACATGGTTGGTTATTTTAGAACGTCACATGTCAAAATGTCAATGTGACGATCGATACAACCAATGCTGTTGTAATTGGCTTTTTCACACGCGATAGCCTCCATTGAGGATGAGGTATGGGTAGCCGTACACTGTTCCAAATCCGAGCAGTAGGTAGGAAGGGCCAAGGATCTGAAGGGCAAAATTCGCTTGCAGCTTGCATAGTTTTTTTGTTTGAAATGACGTTAATTTTGTGTCGTGCATGCCAGCGTTTTTGTTTGATAGAAAAAAAAAATGATGAAACGTTATTCGCATCAAAAAGCACACATTCAGAACAGATTAAACATAAGTACAAAAAACCCAATAGGGCGAAATGGCAATGGCTCAGTGAATTCCCCGACAGTACTCTGCAGAGTGGGATGCGTAACCTAATTAAAAAACAGCGTGTACAACCCTACCTGTCATAACGCATTCAGTAGGTATTTACTGAGGTATAACTGCTTAGTGCACAACACATATTAATTATATTTAGCAATTAAATGAGAAACATCAAAATGTTTGGCGGCGACACGGTCCATTTCTTCAGTTCAGAATCTCTACGTAATGCCTATTTATCAGGCCGATTCCCTGTTTATTCTCGTTTCTGATATTTTGTAATGCAACGTTAATTCGGCCGCGTTTAAAATTGATTTCACACTAAATAGTTGCGCTTGCGTCTCTTATTGGGATTATTAATTTTAAACCATTTCACAAAATTGTCTTCGTCGGCGGTCGTTGAGAGAATTATTTTCCAGATTTTGTTTTGTTTTAATTCACAGAAAACCGGCGTGAAGCAGCTATGTGCAGTGTTTCAGCTGCGTGAGTGAGGGTACCGGAGGCCCAATCCAGGGCAAGAGGGTTAAAGGTTGGCAGCGCACTTGTGACTCCACTGGTGTCACGGGTGTCAATGGGCGGCTGCAATCACTTACCATCAGGTGATCCATCTGCTCGTCTGCCACCAATCACATAAAAAAAAATACTCGAAAGTTACTGAAATTTTATAGATCTTTATGATGATGACTTTGATGATTATAAGAGCTTTCTTACATTACTCGTGTTTTTTTTATGTAATAGATGGCAAACGAGTCGACGGATCTCCTGATAGTAAGTAAGCGATTGCCGCCGCCCCTGGACACCCGCGACACCAGTGGAGTCACAAGTGCGATGCCAATCTTTGAACTCCCCTTTCCCCTGGATTGAGCCTCCGGTATCCTCACTCACGCAGCGAAACACAGCTCAGTGCTGCTTCGTGCCGGTTTTCTGTGAGGCTGTGGTATCACCCCGGTCGAGCTGGCTTATTCTTGCAGAAGCGTGGCTCTCTCGCGGTTAAGTGTTTGTTCTTATTCGGCTCGTGTTATTCGTGTTCTGTTAAGAAATACGGTTTCGTGCGCGAATTACTCTGAGTAGGTATCTAGATAGTAGACTATCACCATCATCATCATCGTCATCTATATTATTAACAGTTACGTCCAAATCTATCGCTTTGGGGTTCTGAGTATCTACGTTTGGACCGCGATAGAGGATTGGGTAAGTCTTGTGACTACAATAAAGCAACTGTCCGTGTGTGTTGCCAGTGATGACATGCAGAACCGAAACGTGGCCGCTCACAATGTGCCGATTAAGGAGGCTCAAAGTCACTCAGAGAGCAATGGAGAAGGCTCTGCTCTCAGTCTCCTTGCGTGATCGCATCAGAAATGATGAGATCCGCGGGAGAACTAAGGTCACAGACATAGGCCAAAGGATTGCATGCCTCAAGTGGCAATGGGCAGGCCTCATAGCGAGGAGAACAGACGGCCCTTGGGGCAAAAAGGCTCTCGAGTATAGGAAGTCCCAGCCCGTTGCAGCCCCCCAAAAGGTGGACCGACGACCTGGTGAAGGTCGCGGGATTCCATTGGATGCGGGCGGGCGGCACAGGACCGATCTTTGTGGAGAACATTGGGGGAGGCCTATGTCCAGCAGTGGACGTCTGTTGGCTGAAATGATGATGATGATGAACTGCCGTCTGTTCTTCGCAACCCTATAGAAGGGGACCAACTAGGCCAGGACACATTCAGAATCATTTATTATATACTTACCAAAGTTGGAAAAACTAACCGAAATATGTTACAGCAGGTTACCTTAGGAGGTTTTCCCTCACCGTTGAAATACTTAATAATCCTCCAACCGATTTCGGCTAAGGCGGCCAATCTCATATTTATCAGCCACTTACGCAGGATATACTATAGTGCTTAAGTGTGTGCGCAAACACAAGTGCAGTCTCTATTCCCTTGCCCTCATATTTCGATGGGACACAACTGTGACACGACCGGCGAGGGATCGGGCGCAGGACCACCGGCCTAACGTGCTTTCCGAGACACAGGGGTACAAGGCTGTCAATTTCCAGACTCTGGTCTGACACAGACTCATGTACAAATTTTGGCCGGACCCGGGAATCGAACCTGGGACCCCAAGTGCAGCCGACGCTTTAAAGTGTGACCCGACGTTACCTACGTGAGATACTGAGGTAGTGGTAGAAACACACACGTAAATATCAAAGATAGAGGTGTGACTATGTGCCCGCGGCTGCTGTAACGTAGCCGAAACGTCATACCTACGTCCTATTAATCATACCTACGTTCGGTTATTGCATGTTCCCTGGACTACCAATGGCTCTATTTTCATCCCGGCTATCAGGTAAGTTACAAATCAGTTTTATCGGGCGTTTCACTTCAGCCTCACCACCATTACTTCCCGACAACGCATTACAAACACATAACACTGTTTAAATCTGTATCTCGGATCCACGATCAAAGGGACCGCGTGACACTTTAAATCAGACGATATGTCGCAATCTCGCCGCAGCATTGGGCATTTTATGAAGTGCCTAATCGTAAAACGGCTGTGAGAAAACGAGAGGTTAGTTTATTTTAAATTTTAAGATACGATTGCTTGTAGTCAAGTGTGATTCGTTTTTTTTAACTATAAATGGGAAGGGATATATTGCTACTATTAGAATTGGGAACAGAAATAGTCTCATTGATAACTCTTAATAAGAAAATTTTAATCACCCTTAGGGGCGAGTTGACCAATTTAAAAACAACGATAATCACACTTTAACCGTGCTCGCTATTGGTGCTTGCATGGTTAAAGCGTGATTAAAGTATCAGCCTATAAACTGTCCCACTGCAGGGCAAAGGCCTCCATCATAAAATAAAGTTATCGCTACTATGATGGAATTAGGCTTAATCACCACGCTTGCCAAATGCGGATTGGTGATCACAAACCCGAGCTATGTCCAAAAAATTCGAAACATATTTTTCGCTCGACCCGGGAATCGAACCCAGGACCCCGAGATCTTAACCCACTAGACCATCAGGGCGTTAATATAGATGATAAAGCGTGATTACCGTTATTTGAAAAGTTGGTGAACTCGGCCCTCATATAGATGCTGGTTTAAATACTAAATTCAATAGGTTTGTGAATGAAGAAGTTTTAAAGATTTTTTAACGCTTGACACGTTTAAGTACGCTTCCCAGGCCTTTTTTTTTGACGTTGCCGAATGCCTGCTTTTGCATATGTGCAGGTGGGTTATGTCAGGTTCTACTCTTTTCCTAACGAGAAGCCAGCCAGGGTATACCGACTAAACCCCAGCGCAACGCTCCCTCATCGCTAGAGTGGAGAGGGTAACGGTTAAAGAACCTTACTGTCCTTCCCCAGGAGCTCCCATATACACTGCGGGCCCGAAACTGGCTCCCCCAGTCAAGATAGGGACAGCCGGGAGCGCCGGGCTGCCTTTCTCTCTCACTCTCTCTCCTGTCGATTCCCTCACTGCTTAGGATCCGACTCCTTTCGATTTTGTCGACTAGCTGTCGCCATCGGCTGCGCTCCGCCGCTCGGTGCAGGGCAGTGCTTATCAATGTGTCCAAAATATTGCACGATACGTCGTAAATAGGTGGCGGATAAGCGCTGAGTATCCTCTATTTTTAAATCTTTGAGGATAGAGATGAATTTAGGCTTGTGATTCTGCAATCGACATTTACCCGATAGGTAAAAGTAATGTTAGTGTGTTCGATTGTGAAAATCTAAATTGAGTATTATGCCTAATGTTTTTATTTCTCTTGGCTATTGGTGGTGTTGGCGTGCATGCGGCTCGCCTGATAAGCGATTACAGCATCATATGGACGTTTGCAACTTCAGAGGACCTGCATACGCGCTGCCGGCCCATCAAAAACCTTGAAACTCCTTTTTTGAAGAACCTCATGCTGTATTCCCCCGGTAAAACCTCTGATCGCAGCTCATTCTACAGCCGGAATATTCACGGTATGTAAGTATAAAGTTTATTTCCTGAAATAACTAATTTGCCAATTTAACTGCAACGTATATAAAACCTTGGACATTTTATATTATCTACATTTATATTAGACAGAAGAGTTAGAGTTAGGTTAATAAACAATTTGATTAGTCAATATTTTGGGAACTCTTGCGTCGACTGACGCGCAAAGACGTCATTAGCGCATTATCTGATTCATCTACTATCTCTGTCTTAGATAGTAAGTAGTTCTAGAGATAGTGTCCTAAGGATATTTGATGTTAAGTTAATGTTTCAATGTGAGAAAATTCATTTAAGTTTTTAAAATGAATGAAATTCTATTCTATTGAAAATGCTTTAGTGGATATTTAGTGTTAATTGAGGAAATTCTTTTTTTTTATGGCTTGGTGTTGCTCTTACAACTCTGCCAATGTCAAGTGATTAAAGAGACACGTTCTTTTGGAAATTGGATTAATGAGCTGGTTTTCTTTAATTAATTGAGTTAGGGTTATTATTTTAAACACCACCTAAAACAAACAAAACAAACACTGACATACACATTTAGACAACACAAAATGTATTAATTGGGAGATTCATGGAAATCTTAGTCAGTAAACTAAAAGGTCTCTGGTAAAACTCTGTGGATAATCCTAAGGATATTTGATGCAGTAGATTGCAGTTATTTTGAGTTTAAGAAAATACATTAGACTTCAAAGCTCATTAGAAATATAATACTTTGATACCCGTCACTGAGCACGAATTGTAACTTTTTGTAGATGTTATACTACCTATAAGTAGATACTTTAGTGTTGGTAGGCTTGTGTACTAGGTCAGAGATTGAGAAATAACGGTCAAAAGGAGTTATGTACAAAAATTTCAGCTTGAATCCTTAAGTATTATTTTTGTTATGAGCCCTCAAAGGCAAAGATAGGCAAGTAAATTTCAAGTCTTAAATTTGTATATTTGCTTTGATGTGTAACTTTACGTACGTACCAAAACAAAAACTAAAAAAAGACACAAGTATACAATCTAAACAGGTCTGTAATCTTATATCCGAGCAAATCAGCTTTTTCTTATGATAGGTATCAGATTCAGACGAGCAGACGGATCACCTAATGGTGAGCGATTGCCCCCGCCAATAGACACCTGCGACACCAGCGAAGTCACAAGTGCGCTTTCAACCTTTTAACCAACGGAGAAAAGGGAGGTTTTTTAAACCACCTTTTCCCCCGGATTGGGCCTCCGGTACTCTCACTCACGCAGCGAAACAGCACAGTGCTGCTTCACGCTGGTTTTCTGTGAGGCCGGGGTATCACTCCGGTCGAGCCAGCCCATTCTTGCCAAAGCGCTCCCACGGTCAAAACGGCTCTGCTTAAGAAATATTCGCACTTCTATGATTGCACTTGTAACATATCACTAATTAATGTCGTATCTATTTACCACCCCAGCTCTGCACCTACAAGTGAAACTATGTCACCGTACAAACCGGTTCCAATTGTTTTTCACAGTCACACAAATGACTCAGCCTTAATTGGAAGTTTTGAATTCATTACAATATCTTAAAGATGAAATCAGTCAGTTTATAGCCTAGTGGTGAGTTAAGGAAAATCCACAAGATAACATAATCCCGTTCTTATGTGGAACTCCGGATTAAACAATAGACAAAAAGATAATATATGTGAAATCCTTGACTTAAGTTATTTACCTATGGATTTTCCTTTAATGTATTGTCTTGATTTTCCAATTGAATAAACGGTTTGTCCCTCAGACAATAGTAACGTAATTGGAGTCTACGTATTAAAATTTTCCAAAGGCAAGATTGTAAACTCATATCCCATAGATATAACAATAATAAAGGCACAAATTAATGATGTAATGATGTGTTTGATTATGGAAAAGACAGAAATAAATAGGTAAGTAAAATTATCATCTTGTGGCAACCAACCATATGAATATGGGTTCTGTGGTTAGTTTGAGACCATTGAGTGTCGAGGCCGAGATTGTATCCCAGAACACCCAGAGCCGAAATTATTTAGAAAAGTTCGTATTATAAATTCACTCGACCGGGAATTGAACCTGGAACCTTTCGCGCAGGATACTGTGGCCATTGACCCATGAAAGAATTGTAACAGATGAAAATTGGAATACTCTTAAGGTGACGCATCGCGCCGCCAGGAAATTTGTATTAATTGTGGCGGTTATGAAACATTATTTTTAAAAGATTTTTTTTTGGACAATAGGCTAATGCTTGACCATAATCGCACCTGATGGATAGCGACGATGAGGTCTAGGATGATTTGCGTTTGCCTAAAAGATGCCTGTTCACTTTTGCCTTAAAGATGTCCAGATTATAGTGGTCAGGAAAGACAGACCTCGGTAAGGAGTTCTATTCCTTAACCGTCCGCATTATAATTAAGTACTTATACCTAACGGTGAATCCATAAAGAACAGTATTAATTTTTTTTTGAGATGAGTTGTGTAATATTATTTCCTACAATTTAACCATAACTTTTATTATTGCCTAAAGTTGCCACGTTTAGCAATTACAAAATTGTGGTTACTTCTAGATAGAAATCATGACATAATTTTGTCTCAAAAATTGTAATACCTACATTTTCATTATGGATTCACCGTAGTACTTAAAAAAATGTCTTGTAATCGCCTCAATTAATAGAAATCTATTAGCGGCGCTAGTTTCGTCGTTGCGTAGCCTTAATAAAGAAATTGATTAATAAACGCTATAGACCATGTAGAAATTACCATGTATGAAAGTAGTTTGGTGGACTGTGGCTCTTAGTTGCTATCGTGTCAACATCGGATTCTTCGCGAAATTAGTCCACATCCGTTTGTTTGACGTCATTACACTAAACCACGAAAGATATACTGAACTATTGGATTTATAAATGTTTGGTACATTGAAGTCATTTATTAAAAACTGGAATTGTAACTTTTTATATTTCGCTAGCGCTAATTGGAAACTATTCGTAAAAGGCATCGATGTGAATCAGGACTATTGCAAAGAAGGATAACAGTCCTCATAATTAGTCCATATACGTCCACTGCTGGACATAGGCCTCTCATATGGCGCGCCCTTAGGGACCTTGTATTATTGAAGTTTGGTCACAAGGAGGCTTCGTACGGGCGCAGAGACGGGAGATAAATAACGTTGGACACGAATTGTTTAAATTTGATGTACTTCTTGAACAATTACAAATTTGATATATGTACGTGTGTCCTACGCGCTGTGAAGAGGCGAGTGAGCGGCCGAGCGCGCGGTGAGGAGAGGGCCGGCTGGCTCACGGTATTTGGCGTTAACAAAGCTTGATAGAGGTATCCCTTGGATACGGGTGGCACAGGACCTATCTGTGTGGAGATCATTGGGGGAGGCTTATTTATGACCAGCAGAGGACGTCTATAGACAATGGCAGGGCAATGGGCAGGGCACATAGTGAGGAGAACAGACGGCCGTTGGGGCGGAAAGGTCCTCGAGTAGAGGCCACATACAGGAAGTGGCAACCGTGGCAGGCCCCCCACAAGGTGGACCGACGATCTGGTGAAGGTTGCGAGAATCTATTGGAAGCGGGCGGCACAGGACCGATCTTTGTGGAGAACGTTGGGGGAGGCCTATGTTCAACAGTAGACGTCTATTGGCTGAAATGATGTATATAGAGGTAATGCCTATAAGCGTGACGTTGGGCATGTGGTTTAGATATCACAGAGCATAACTAGCTTCTTTGGCAGTGTTGCTGCTGCCCGACACCAGCCTGTTATAAAACAGCACCACCAGGAAAACAGTAGTGACTGTCAACTTAGACACTGTTATGGTCAGACATGTTACCTGTCAGAAATCAACATTAGGCAAGATCTGCTTGTTCTGTTACTTATCTTAGCATGGCACTCCCAGTTTCGTCTGAATTATCTTTGAAGCCCGCGTTACGCCTGGTGGCTTAATTTAAAGCCGTCCCGTAACGAATAAGAATGTACCTGCCGCATCCAAACAATAGAGACACACAGTACCTTCTGCTATAATGAGGCCCTCAGAACCATGAACGAGGATTTGGTAAATCTATTACTGATGTAAGTGTCGTATAACCTTCGCAACTATTAGCACTGGATCTCGGATTCACGTTTAGAGTCCAAATATTTCTGGGCTCTTCAGTTTAAAGAAACTATCAGCAACGAGTTAGTTTCGTCACGATAGTTTTCCTTACAGCCGAGCTGCGACCACCCGCTCGGAAGGCACATGGTCTTATCCTCTGAAATACCATACCATAGCTCTAAACCTGGACCTTTGCTTGCTCGTATGATCCTCACAACATAAAGTTCAAATTTACTCACCATTAACACCAGTATTATAGTCCTCCTCCTTCGGCATATTATACTGAGGGCTCTCATCCATCGGGGGGTAGGGCACGAACCGCGGCAGCATGAGGGGGGGTGCAGGCGAGGGAGAGCGCTGCTTGCTGAGGTTCAGGGGCGTGTCGGGGTCGGGGGGCGGGGGAGACCGCGCGCTCGCTGTCAACTGGGCTAGTTGCGCTGTCGCTGGCCAGGGTGACGTCGGGACGACCTGGAACAAACATAGAGAAAATACATTTTAGATCGCAACGTACCTATTAGATAATAAAGAAATGAATACAAATTTTGACATTCCTGAATTTGATCGGAATGAGATAGGACCAGTATACCATCAAGAGATGGTCAACTCTGCAGAAGGTTTTCGACGGTTGCGTGCGTTTGCACACAAAAGGCTTAACATTAGGAAGGAGATTGATTGATGTGGAACTGCCCGAGCGCGAGTCGCTTGTGTTGTGGTGTTTCACGCCCCATTTGGGGAGAAGTGACATTGAGATGGGACACAGACACAGACTTTGTAGGGAGTGAAGAAACGTACCGGGGAAAGAGCCCTTAGCAAGTAGCCGTAGCTGGTGAGTGTCTCCCAAGATTTGGTCCGTATGCCGAGACGGTAGGAAGGACCATGGGCTGGTGGAGGGTGTGTCTTTTCCTGAATTTTTTAGCGGCACTGTAACCTGATCCAAGGGCTAGATTCCCTCACTGAATAATCCACAATATGTTGCCATTCATGTACTACTTAGAACACTCCTTGTACTTGGAAATAACTAGGTACTTACCTAGACGATAATGTTTGACAATTGATTGACCATTGACTGACCGGATGGCGCAATTAGTAGTGACCCTGCCTCTGACGCCAAAGGTCGTGGGTTCAATCCCCACCCTGGACAAACATTCGTGCGATGACCACTTGTGTTTGTTCAATGTTGGGTGTAATATATGTATTTAAGTATATATTTGTGTTCCCCTGTTGTCTGATATCTGTAACACAAGTGCTTAAGCTACTTAGTACGGATTCAGGTCAACGTATGAGATGTTGTGAGAATTATTATTATTAAGTAAGAGGAGTACCTACTCTGCTACTTTTACCTACTTATTAATACCTGTTGCAAGAAATCGACCCTATTGAAAGTCTTCGTGCCACACAGAAAGTAAAAAACTAACAAAATCGATTTCAAATCGGAGATTGTCGTAAAATCTTAGATTATATTAAAATAGCGGCGTAAAATTATAGTTAAATTATTTTAAGTAGCAGTGACATTAAGAATGGTTTATTACCTACCTATCATCAAAATTAAAACATGTTAATCTTTTAAATATTGGGATTATAATAATACCAGATGTGCAGTAGGTATTTAGTATAAAGGCGATATCTCATCGAAACTCGTTTAAATATTCTCTATAGCACTTTTTTTAATGTTCACCGCCATCAATAAATATAAAATTGGCGGCGCTAGTTTCGCCTTAATTGCTAGTCTTCATAATTCAAGTCCAATAATAAATAAGTTTACTTTGTTCGTTTCGTCATGTTAATATTTTTATTTGTCGTCTAAATACTCGTAACATTTTATATAGAGGTTGCGTTAATCCTGTCGTATATATTAATTTTAATATTAAGTTAGTTAATGGCAAAAGTAAATTAGAACGAGACAATAAAGTTGTCAAACACAATTAGTTATATAAAACAGCCTCGAGCGGAATTAACGAGAAAATCAAAAGTGAGGCAACACGGGCAGTTAATAAGAAAGTTGAACAGTCTACATATGTACAAATTGCGCTCAACAATCGGACTCATCTTTACGCAACCATCGCATCCGTTCGAGAGATATACAACGTCTATTAATTTCGAACATCAACATTTTGATGTTGTTTATATTCAAAAACTTGATGACAAATGGGACAAGGGTACGTCTAAAAGTTGATTATAATTTTATATAACAAACACCGGTTTAGGTGTGTAATTAGTACAACAACTTTCATTTTTAAGATCGTCTTCAAGAGCAACTGTTTGTATTAGTGGCGCAAGTAGCATCTTGATTTACAATCCGTTTTAATGCTCTTGAAATTTATCATCAGATTTCTTGTTACCGAATGTAAAAAGTTGTTCTTTTTCATCATAACATTCTGGTTCTGTCGATTTGTCGTACATTTCGAGTGATCATTTATAATCTGTTGCAAGTACAGCCTTGAATACTAATCATATTGTTCAGCTAATAATAAAGATGTGTATGTTTGAAATTTGTTCTGATAAACATTAACTTATTAATAGTTGTAACATGACACGAGGTTATGAAGCAAGAGAAACTAAAGTTTTCTCGTAATCTCCATGGCTATTAGTGCATCTTTGATTGCATAATTAGGATCAAGTGTAGTAAGAACTGATAGTTTGATGTTAGATGATGTACAAATATAATAGCTGTTACCTAACAGTAATGTTACCATTGCTAACAATTTGATTCGACCCGCAGTTGCGTATATTCACATTATTAGATATTACCTTTGAAGTGAATACTTAATTGATAGTATTAACGGAATTAGCACGAACTACTTTAATGCTTGTGGAGTTATTTGATAATTGCAGAAGTAGAATGCTTACATAAGAAGATTGAAAAGGCAAAATCTTTAGTAGTACTCAATTTGATTGCTTATAAGAAATCTTAATGCTTAAATCTTAACAAAATGATCCTCCTTGTTAGAAGAAATACTTTAGAATTTTGAAATGACTCTCCTTATATTTTCTATGACACTAAAGCAAATAATTGTGTTCATCGATGACTCGTTTTGTAACCTTTTATAATAATTTATCAACTGATGGATGAGTAACTGTCCTACATGACTCTTGTTACCTGATGGTTGTTGGTTGATTGATATAGAAAAGCCTTACATTAGGAGGTGCGGGCGGTGGCTGCGGCCTCATCTGTTCCAGCAGTGGCAGCAGCCCCAGCGGTGGTCCGGGGTACAGCCCATGCTGCCCACGCCGGACCAGCTCCTGTCGTCGGAGCTGTTCCTGTTGCAGTCTCTGAATCTCCAGCTCAGCTGTGACGTTACCGATGTTCTGGAACAAAGAAATGGAGAGGTTAGGATTTTATTTTAGTACGGGTGAAGACTAAGAGTCTCCGGGCTTCGCCAGGATAGCTAGAGCGCAATCTTAAATAAAAGCTCAGAATAGTGATGATGAAAATATGAGAATACGTAATGTGCGTTCATCTCCAACTCCATGTATGATGGACGAGTTAAGAAAAAACATCAATAAACTTAGTAGAACTAAATTCTAAAACAGCTAAATTTAAGTCCTTTTGAGAACACATTTGGTCAACAGATCCATTACAATAGTTTATGCTTTATCAGAATCAACAGCTATTCGAAAGCATAAATATGAAGCGCTATAGAAATATAAAAGCATCAATAACAAAAAAATATAAATAATTATACACAACTATTCTCGTATTTTTAAATTAGAAATTTTATGACGCTACTAATTCTTAACCTATTACGGTGAAATCCATTTCAAATTTTCGCACGACATCGATACAAACATAATCGATCAAATCCTTTTGCTAATTATTGGCCGTACATTCTCAATGTTATACATCTAAGCGTTTAGTCAGCAATCACCCTCTGGCTTATTCGTTATTACGACGACCGTGATCAGTTTTTCCAGGATTTAATTCCCCCTTTACTGGTGGTATAATAGTTCCCCAAGACTAATTTGCATGACGAACCAGTCTTAAGATGCTCGTATTAGATACTCCGCCACTTGTTTTTAAAGTAGAAAAGCTAGTTTGCTCAAGCAAACTCGATGGTGTCCACGATTCAACTGTGCTTGGAGAAAATGATAACTTAATTTATGTGCTACTTATTTTTCAATTTCATTGTACCGTGTCTAATAACACTGCGTATATTGCTTATAAAGTTAACAAGATTAAATTTGTATATTTATTCGATCTGTCGTTAATATTTTATATGAAGTAAACCAAGCTTGTACAAAGTAACTAATCACTTAGGTTATAGCTAACTTTATGCCTATGCTTTCTAGGAACATTTTATACCAAAGGTAATGTAGTAATTGCAGATTCGCTTTTCATAAGCTTTTTATGATGTTTTAAAGACCAAATAGGTATAAAGTTAATTGTAGATTCATTTCTTGAAGAGCTTCTTAAAATGTGACAGTAGCTGTTGATTTCTACAGTGCGAACAATGAATACAAAATGTAACAATAATCTGAACATTCTCAGCTCTAATGTTTTCCAAATTACTTTTTAAGGTAAGTTAACATACATACAGTTAATGCACCGTCATTTACAATTACTGGCACAACAACTAAATCTAAAACAAAAGACCCGACAGCAACCGGTCCCAAAACTCTGCACTTTCCACAATCGGTCTTAACGAGAGATCTTTCGTCGCGAAATTTGTCCCTCTTGAAATATTGGATACTTAAGTTCCATCGGCGACAAAGAAACCGTCGACACCAGACGGCACGCCGCACAAATCAACACGGTGGACGCACACTAAATCTCTACGCGAATGCCCAAAAAAAGCTTCCCGATTAATTGCTCGCCTGGCGACCACAATATACATTTTATCGACTCTTCATTAAGATCGCATTGAATTGTTAATGGTTGTTCGAGTAAGACGTTATAAGGTGACGAAATCAAAACAACTCGACGACGCAAGTATCCGTGCGAAAGCATTTGATGCAAATATGAATTTTAAAATCGCAGACGCGACTGACACTGAGCCATTTAAGTGAATCATGAGCGGTGGAGATGAAAAAGAAAGAACGCTAATGGAAGACAAAAGCGAACGCATAAATAAACATTACATAATCGCATACGAAAAAAAAAGATTTCCATGTAATAGGTAACCCAGGCTGCGACGCGAGCGCCACCGGTAATCGACCAAGTTTTTCCATCGGCCTGACAAATTGCCGTCATAACCGAACGGATTAAACTTTTTATTAAAAACAACAAACTGAGCATAATGTATGGGCGTAATCGGCAAGGGACAGATGTTCCCGAATAACGTGCGCGATTTATCTAATGTAAAAAGACTTTTATTTAATAGCTCTGCCGAGATGTCCTAGCAATTGGCGCTTATATTTTACAGCCGACCGTCGTTTTGGCATTTCGACCGCGTTTTGATAGCATTATTAATGTTGGAGATGATATAAAAATGAGATTTTTGATCGAGATGGCCAGCTGCGGTGCGATTTATTGTTGTTGGGCGCAGGTGGTGGCTATGGCTAGGTACAAAGATGATGGAGTAGCTGTGATGTACCCGTCGACAATGGAAGGTTTGCCAATTGAAACAGTTGGGCGTGATCTGCCGTCGTCGCACGCGCCGAACAGAGATCGATAAACATGGCGGCGGTATAAATAAACCGGGAACTCATTCGCTTGTCACTGCATCCTTGGCTTAGCGCCCTTGTTCAACAAAATGACAAACTGCACAATAGATCAAAATCCATAAATCCTCATTAAGCTATTACCAGAAACAGTGACGATTAAGATGAAAGAGTGGATTAAAGAACACATCAAAAACAATAAGCTCCAGAATATATTAAGGACAAAGAGATCAGAAATGACGGCCGGACATACCATGACATAATTTATAAAGCCAACGCCGATATCAAAATAGGACACTGTCAATGCGGAGACGAGCCAGTCGATTCTAGTCTTTTGGCGGTTGGATTAAGACCTATAAGTGTGTTAAAAAGTGTGGAGATTAGGTGAAAATAAACTGGAATACCGTAATGAAACAGACGTCACATTGACGTAAGAGATGCAAGATCTCGGGTGAAATCATAATATTTACTGTCACCAGTAGACATGTCCTCATTTTCAGATAGATTATTCTGGTCATGGATTTAGGTTTTGAGTAGTTTGGAATTATGCATTATGTAAGCGACGCCCGCGCAGGATTGTGCGCCAATGGGCTACCAGGTGTCAGGGGAATGATGGAGAGGCCAATAAAACATTGTGGATTCCACTAATTTTGATTCGTGTTCTAGCTGCTCCACTAATAATATTAGAGCCTTTTAAATGTATGAAATATGACTGTTACAATGTACAGGGAATGTGGGAGTCTGGTAGATGACAAATGGGTTTTCTTGAAGAAAGATAATTTTATTTATTAGTAAAACTTTTTTTTATTGATGATGGGCTTGCTTTTGGCTTAATCTGAACAACTGAAGAGTTGCGAAAAAGCCCTAAACTTTTATTGTGGCACTAAGGGGGGATACGACCAACCTTATTCCGATACTAAATCTTTGCTATAGCGCTGTTTGCTAAATCTTTGCTATTCTAATCTAATAATCTGACTAATCTGACGTTATACCATATATTTATCCACGTATAAAGATTGGTCGAATCAGGGCTTAAGGTTGTCACATTGAGCTTAGTAAGCTTAATATACCTAAATGATCCTTAATATATCTGTCGTGTTTTTAAATGAAAAAACATAAAAGTAGGTAGTGTCATAATGTAAAAGACTGATAGTAGCTCAGTGGGTAAGAACGTACGCATTCGGAATGGAAGGTCGTAGATTCAAATTAGAGAATGCACCTCTGAATTTTTCAAATATTTGTTCTAGGTATACCATTGACTGGCGGTGAGGGAAAACACCGTAATCCGAAGTGTGCATTTCTCACAGTGTTTTCCCGTGACACAGGCTGATGTAACTTTAAACACATCGAACAATATAGCAAAATGTAATTAATTATTAATGCTGTATTAATTACATTTTGCTATATTGTTCAATTACTTATGCTGTTTTATATCTTTAAAAGGCCCGTTGTTGCTCTTTGCACTTCGTAATAGATCGCATCGTATTTAAACTTTTACGAGATCTGCTACCGTCCAAAAACTACTTTAAACAATTCTCAATCTTACCACGAAAGTATTAAAAACCATTTTGCCAAACGCGTTTGTTCCCAAGCGGCGTACACTCAGATACAAAAGTGTTGATAATTTGAATAATGCAGTATAAAAAGGGATTACAATTGGTTTGAGGGACGACAGGGTTGCAGCAGAGGGCATTATACCGGCGCATCGCGATGACATATCAGAATGAATCGCTAATGCACAACCCTGGCTAAGGGGACGATTGGAGATGCCAGTTACAACAATTTTCGAAATTAGATTATTTTTCCTACCTACCAACGAAAAGGATTTGACGACTGAAGATCTTATTCATAAATGTTTGTTAAACCTTTGCTAACTAAAAAAATATTAACACCGTTTTAGTTAGCAAAGGTTCATTTTTTTTTCGAAACTTTGTATATTTTTTTGTTTCATCGTCAAAAGTTTAAGCTATGAAAGGTTTATTGAACGTTTATATAAATGAACGATAGGTATTATAATTCGTTCTTTACGAAATGGTTCGTTGTAGGCCCTCAGATACAAATACGATTAATCTAGTTTAAAAATGTTTTATTCTCTTTATTGAGGTGACCTAGATTCGAATTGAAATTCGAATTAGAATTGCCCATTGATGTTTTCATGGAAATAAAATTGAATGGAATTAACACAGGTAAATCTTCCAGTCTCAAATTAGGCCATTCTTACTATGCCCCCGTCGAAGTAAAAAATAAAATAGCACTACTCCATTGTACCCCTGTTCCGGTATAAATGCGTTTTAATATCGACAACAGATTGCACAATAATGCTTTGAATTAATTATATCAGCGCTGAGCTGCAATACCGCGGCTTTTTGAGCGCGCGCGCAGCGATTCACGCGCACTGAGTAGAATGCCTTATAATAAGTAGGGATGTAACATTGTACCTACTTATTTTTTAATTTATATTGGTATTCTTTACACAACATAAAACAAAGATACAAAGGACACAACGTGAAATGAGATGGACTGATTGCTAGTGGCAATTTCATCCAGATAACATTTAGGTAGTGGAGATAGACAGTGTCTTAGTGATAAATTACAAAACTGCAAAAAAAAAATTGATAGAGAAAATTTAAGAAAAGAGGTCACGTAGATTTATTGTCACTAAGATTTTTGTTTTTTTTATTTATTTTTGTTAATTTTCATTATTGACATGTTTCAGTGAGAGAGTATCTCAGCAGATGATAACGTGCACCTTATAATCGTAGGTTAGAATTTTAGTTTTGAATTATTTTTGAAGGAAGAATGTAATCGACAAAGAATCAAATATTTTAGTAAATATTCAATTTATTTAATAACACAAATTTTACACCATTATATAATTATAATTCTCACAACATCTCATACGTTGACCTGATTCCATACTAAGTAGCTTAAGCACTTGTGTTACAGATATCAGACAACAGAGGAACACAAATATATACTTAAATACATATATTACACCCAGACACTGAACAAACACAAGTGTTCATCGCACGAATGTTTGTCCAGGGTGGGGATCGACCCCACGACCTTTGGCGCAAGAGGCAGGGTCACTACCAATTGCGCCATCCGGTCAGTCTATCTCAGTCAACTTATGAAATAAGTAGGAAAAATATAGAGGAACCTAACTCTTTCATTTCCACACCCCTAACTCTTAGCTACTTTGTTTTGTGTGTTAATTTGCTTTGAACAATGATTAAGTGCTATTTTTGAAATAAATGTTCCTACTTTACAGTTAGAACTGTTGAGAGATTAAAATTCGCTTACAAAGTTATTAAATGAACCTGTTTGAAGTTTTGATGGATAAAATCCATATAAAGTCGGTGTAGCATGAAGATAAGAATCGCTTATACATTTTTTTTATTTATACGGCCATAAGGTCTATTTTAGCTTGAAATATACTTGCAGGAAAATTGATGTCGAAAATTAGGTGTCAAATTAAAAAATGGTTTTATTGCATGTTTGTACAAGCTTTGTGCAAAAAACATTTAATGGGTAGGTACATTTGAAAAATAAAGTTTTAATTTTGTTTGAAAATGTCTTATCAGATCAAATTTGTACTGCTTCCGTCAACTTGTATTGCAAACTCTTAATTTTGGGAAAAAAACATTTTTGGTTTGGTTACCTATTTGTCCATACAATTTTATAGCCGAATGAAAGTATTATATAATGTAGATGGTAGAAAAAAAGACATGCCTACAAATATTTAAGTATAGGTACTTGATTTAAATATAAAAAAGTAGCAAAATTAAATAGATAACAAAAATACAATTTCTATAGAAAACCACGGACAATACTTTTTTTTACGTCCGTGCAGAAAATAAGCAAAAATCAGAGCCAAAGCTGTATTCTTAGAATGTAATGTCAAATAATTGACATTTTCAATGACATTTCTGTATAGAAAATGTGCCGCCCCCCAACGCCTCCTGTCAATGTCATTTTTCGGTCATAACAGCCTTCTCGAACTGTAACATTCGCAAACAAAATCACTTGTTCCAAAACCAATTACCCTGTCAGTCGGTTTGTAAAACTGTCTCTATACAATGCAGGTCGCCCCACACGCCGCGGGGGTCATTTATCGCTTTTTAGGGTCCCGCGTTCGATGCCCGGGGGAGGCAAGTCGTATTGTCCATTCGTTAATTGACGGTGCACTTTACAATTTGATTCTTTTGATTTGTTTGTGTAACGAAAAAAATCCCCTAATGATTTCGTTTTTTTTAAAATGTCATTCGGACTTTGATTTCCATTATCGTCGCGCTACTGTTAGCGGAGATTTTTCTAAAATGTGTCTCTTAGGAAAGGTGGCTGACTAGCGGACGGATCACCTGATGGCAAGCAATTCCCGCCACTCACCACGCAGTACCAGTGAAGTAACATACGCTGCCATCCTTCGTGTGTTTTCTATCTAAGCTGCCTTTTCACCTGTTTTTATCACTTTATTTGTAAAGCAGAACCAATTACAATTGGTCGAACTAGTATTAATATACTAGTTCAAAGGTTGCGGGTTCGATCCCCGTACAGTACAAACATTTGTGTGCATGAACATGTATGTCTGTATTTGTCTGGGTGTTTCCATGTATTATAAGTATGTACTTACAAAAGAAAAGTATTTTATTTATATATTTGTAATTCCGCTGTTGGTTCTGATATCCGTAACACAGGTTCTTGAGCTAACTATCTCGAAGTCAAATCAATGTACATATGTGATGTAGTTAAATATTTATTTTTTATTTTTATTATTAATGTTGATATTTGTAAAGCAATTTTTTGCTATTTATTCTTCAGTAAATAACGCACTTAAAACGCATGAAATGAATTTCTAAGCGCGGTATTTAGTGTCAAACTATGACCTCCTAATACAATATAATATCCAAAACAGCGTGAATAGTAAAGTAGAATAAAGACATTCGACCAATTTTGGTAGACAGGTCCTGATAATATGTGACTCTCCGTTGGAAAACTTCTTTAGTTCAAGTTTTTGCAAATTTTTTGTTAAGCATCGAAAAAAAAAGTTTTCCGTTACCTCTAGGTACTTATCACAAGAGTAAGTTTATCTTTTAATTACTGATATAAAAGTGATAACTCTCAAATCGAATGCAATTTTTTCTGTGCCCAATTTTTTCAAATTTCTCTCATTACCGCTTCGAGCTTGACCGTTGCATTTGCGCATGACCTGCAGTTTCTCGATCAGATGGTATCAGTCCGCCATATTGGCGATGAGTTTGCAATCCTGCGCACTGTTGTGATTCGATAAAATATTGTAACAGAATGACTAGAGGTTTAGTCCTTGTTAATGTCTTGTTTTAAAAAACGTCTATTGTCGAAATGAGGAAAATGGTTTTAATACAATGATTGAATACACGCTGTTACAATACAACACATACCTAGCCAGCATTACAGCTTATCTATGAATAATATTGAGGATTACAAAACTCTGAACCTGTTGTGCAAAAACTATTCATTTATTTATTGGTATACACAACAGGTAGCAATCGGTAAAATACAAGCTAAAACACACTAAACATAAGTTTTCATCGACATATCTCGATTAGTATATCTTGTTTGACTTCTGGCAGAAAATGACAAAAACAGTCTTTTATATTTCACTCAGAAGGCAAAAATATACTAGATAAAGATAATTGATACATAGATAGATAGATAAGTACTAAGTAACTAGAAAATTATTGCTATAGTTGTATCATAAGATTAATAAGTTAGCTTTATTGATAAATAGATAGAGATAATTTAATTGCAAAAAATACACAAGATAAAAAACATTACAGAAACTTAAATGTACAATTTCGGCGGTCTTACGGCTGGAAGTGATTTCTTCCATTATATTGATATAGATAAGTTAGCTTTATTACCATATGAATAACTTTACCGTATGAATAATGAGGTTAAACTATATAAATAGGTACGACAAACAGTGCATTCCGAACAAGATAGTTAGACACACATCTAGTGCTGAGAGACACCCCTTGGTCGTCTAACTACCTTGTTGGCTTGAAAACATTTAAGAAAATTTAGTTTTTTTTTTAATTTATCTAACCAGGAAACGAACCTGAACGAGAAACTCGAGTACCACACCGTATCTCCTACGGAAATAACTTCTAAAGACAATAACACCATCAAAAACATTACCACACGCCGTGCATTTTTTTGTTTTTCACACCCCCAACCGCAAAACCAGTGATGCCTAACGAGTAGGCACTCCGTCGCGTGCGCATACACCGCTCACTCGGAGCATAGCTCACTCTTCGCCTCATAATTGCCGAAGACACGTGTCAAGCCCGTTTGATAAGATCATCGCGCTAATTTGGACAAAGTGCGACTTTCGGCAGGCGAAAGCCCGAATCGAGGGGGTAACCCTAACAGGCAGTTGCAATAATGTGGTTAGGGTTGGAAGTTCAGCGAAGCAGAACAATTGTTTAGTGGATATAATTACGTTTTACGGGCGTTAGGACGCCCTGTTGGTCTAGTGGTTTAGGTACCGGGCCGTGATCTCAGCCTAATCCCATCATAGTAGCGATAACTTGATTTCTATGATAGAGGCCTTTCCCTGCAGTGGGACAGTTTATAGACTGAGTAAAAAAAAAAATTACGTTTTAAATTGTGATACAATGTAAGTAGGTAATGACTGGGATTAGCAATGTCTATGATACTTTTTTAAAGTTTACTTTACATTACCACAAATTACAGTATTTACAGTTTCATCAGTGAAAACTTTTCTAAACAGAATTTTGTTAAGACCTGTATCAAATCGAAGGTCTTAAACATCACAATTATAATTGAAAAAAAACTTTACATTACCGTGGGAGAAACAAGCATCGGCATGATTGGGAAAAGGGGGGTGCAATTCGGGGAAAGGGGGGTTTAAAAGTTCACAGCGCACTTGTGACTCTACTGTGTTACCATCAGGTGACCCGACCGCTCGTCTACCATCTATCACATAAAAAGAAACATGGCCTAAAACGTAAGTAACACATGGTTTGGAAATGCATGTTTCAAACGAATTGGCAAAAAACATCACAGTTATTTTTTTTTCTTTATGTCTTAAAAACGTGACCTGTAAATCAAAAGTTAAGACCCGTCGCATCTGGCACTTGACAATTATTTTTTATGAACAGAACAAACAAAGCGATTTGAACATCCGGGCTCCGATCTGAAACACGTTTCCGTCAGCTCAAGGTGGCGACGAAAAAATTATTGTCTATTTACTATCTTTTTTTCTTGTTCATTATTGAATCAAGTTAAAATTCTTACATTTGTATCTCAGTAGGTAATTATTCGCCGATACATTTGTGCATGGTTTTTAATAAATAGTATAAGTATTTGCCGGGAGGTTGTAACCTCGAAATTGTTCAAAATAGACCCGATCTAGTAGCTATTTACTTTATTTTTTACATTTTTTTTTCTTGTTCATTATTGAATCAAGTTCAAATTCTTAGATTTGTATCTCAGTAGGTAATTATTCGCCGATACATTTTATACGTGAATACCTAAGTAACTAAATACATATTTAAGTAAATATTCATTTTCTATTTTAAATTCGTACCTAACAAATAAAAAAAAATATTTTTGTATTTTTTTTTAAATTTGGTAAAATTAAACATCCTTTATTTGATAAAATGCGCGTAGTAATCTTAATAAAAAAAAATAGAACCTAAGCCTTGAAAAAAAAAGGAAATGTGTTCTGTGTGAAGCCAAGAGCAAACCGATAATCATAAAATAAAATGTACAATTGATTACATATAACTTAATTATTAAATTCTTTAAACAGTTAATAAGGAAAAGTACCTACCTAATTAAAACATGTTTGATATTTTACATATTGGCTGAATACTAACAACAAACATTTCTCTTATATCATAAAAATAACTGCCCACTCGACCGACAAATCGAAAAAACCGCCCAAGTTGTATCAAAATAACATGACGATAAACAAAGCCCAGCCCAAAGGGACTACCCCAGGGAAAAACAACCCGGAGGGGGGAACCTCCCCCCTTTCCCCCTTCTCGCCTGTCTTGCCTCTTGCTTACTGCAGGATGCTCGTCCCACTTCAGTCTTTCTTTTATTCCTTGCCTACTCTTGTGTTTATTTTTGTTTTCAGTTAGCCAGCGGAAATAATAGCGATGGAAATGTGTGGACATACCGTTAATAATATTATAATTCGATTTTACTATAGTAAAAACGAGAAACTTTAAATAACACGATTGATTAAGGTGACGGGTAGGGCACACTAGCGACGGCAATCGATTTTAATTTTTAGCTACTAAACCGGATCTATTTTAAACAATTTCGGGGTTACAACCTCTAGGCAAACACTTATACTATTTATAAAATAACCATGCACAAATGTTGGGTCCAACGCGTATGCGAAAAATTGATTCACGTCACGTCAAAAGCGGCCACTTTTGGCGTGAATCAATTTTTCGCGTACAAAAACGGATCAAACATATGTGCACGGTTTTTAATAAATAGTGTAAGTATTTGCTGAAAATAAACCCGATTTAGTAGCTAAAAATTGTAATCGATTGGCGTCGCTAGTGTGTCCTACCCGTCACCTTAAGAGCGACATTAATTAATTATTTTTTGTATATAATTATTGCCTAGAGGGATTTTAGATAATGCAGAAAGGACAAAAGTGCGGTGAAAGAAAATAATAATAAATTTTAAACATATCTAACACTTTAAATGCAGTGTATTTTAATTCAAACTTCAAATATTGGTAATAAAGACTCAAACGTAATAGTATGAAGTTTTCGGGTTGTCTAAAATAAGACGTAAATTAGTAAAAATGGATACGAAAATATTATTAAAAAAGCTATAAATAATATGTATGTTCGATTCGTCACCTTCTAATTAATATGGAAAGTTATTGTATAGGGCTTAGTGGAGTTTATAAGTTTATCCCGAGGTTTAGGCGAATCTTATGATAATTCCTCAGGTAGCAATTCTAACGATATGTTAATATCAGACGTTGTGGCCTTTCTCATAATAGCCTGTTAAATATGTATAAGTTATGCAGTAGTACATATACATATGAATTGCTAATTTAAATTAAGTTTATTGTTCATATTCGTTTATGATACCAATATACCAATATTTATGGAAAAAATTTAATTGGAACTTATGAGAAGTTGAGTATTTTAATATAATATTTATTACCTTTCTTCATAATGTTTCTAGCAATCATAATTGAAATTTTATTGACAATTCGAATAGAAATGTCGGTCGTTTTTATTATATTAGATCAATTCATCATCATCATCATCAGCCCATTTAAGTCCCTACTGCTGGGGCACGGGCCTCCCTCAATCACATGAGGGGTAATTGCCATACTCACCACGCTTGGCAGACGGGTTGGCGAGGGTTTTGATATAAATGCAGAGTTTTCCTTCTCTGGGTGCTGATGATCATGCCAGCAGCTTTACCTTAGTCGCCTTTTACGACACCTCGATAAGAGTGAGGGTGGCCTATTCTACTCTGCCGGGGACCACACGGCCAAATTCATTAGATCAATTGACACACTTTTAAAAAGTCTAATTTATTTGTCTGTCAGTAGACATAATACACTCGTTTTACAAATTTTGTAATAATTGCCAATCTTTTAGTTTCTGTAATTTTATATTGAAACATTTTCAGATATACTAATATTACCTATATCCTAGCCCTTTTTGGAAAAGGTATGTTGGTATATATATATTCCAACATACCTTTAATAATATATGTATGGAAAGCCACGGTATTTATATTCAGTTTGGGTGGGTATATATATATTTGGTGCTATTTATCATCAATAGTTTTGTTTTCTTAAGATATAGGTGGCAGACGAGCCGAAGGATCACCTGATCGTAATCTATTACCGCCACCCATGGACACCTGCAACACCAGTGGTGTCACAAGTGTGCTGCTTATCTTTTAATCCCCCTTCGCCTGAGTTGGGCCTCCGGTATCCTCACTCACGCAGCGAAACACAGCGCATGCACTGTGAGGACGTGGTATTACTCCGGTCGCGCCGGCCCATTCATGCCGAAGCGTGGCACTCCCACTGTTGAAAGTATCTTGTTTCCAATAATGGAAAACCATATTTTTTAACCAAGGAAATGAATATCTCTATGAATTTGATTAATATATACCGTGCTTTTTAACCGAATTAGAAACTTTTTAAGGACATTATATTGATGACAATAATATTTTTTCTCATTAATCCCATAAAATCCCATCCCATTTTTCAACATTGGATCTAATCTTAAAAATAAGCAGTAAGTATATAGCATATTCTGACATATCCACGTATTTCTTTCGCGTTCCCAAGATGACCTTTTGTAAGCGATAGAGCCGTCGAGAGCCGTCATTATTCCGCCTGCATTCAATTCTGCAATTTACCTCATTTTTCAAACAAACCGAGATAAAATAGCGAATCGCATGAAAATAGACTTCCATTCTATTAATTACGGCTGACCCATGCATCTCATTTTAGATCTCATCGTCAGCCCATTTAAGTCCCCACTGCTGAGGCACGGGCCTCCCTCAATCACATGAGGGGTAATTGCCATACTCACCACGCTTGGCAGACAGGTTGGCCAGGGTTTAGATATAAATGCAGAGTTTTCCTTCTCTGGGTGCTGATGATCTTGCTAGCAGCTTTACCTTAGTCGCCTTTTACGACACCTCGGTAAGAGCGAGGGTGGCCTAATCTACGATTTATTATCTTAGATTTAGATTTAGTATCTACTTAGATTAACGCCTTGTTGGTCTAGTGGTTTACTTGGTCCTGGGTTCGATTCCCGGATCTAGCGAAAAGTAAGTTTCCAATTTTTCGGACATAGCTCGGGTTTGTAATTTCGGGTTAAGCCTAATCCCATCATAGTAGCGATAACTTGAATTCAATGATGGAGGCCTTTGCCCTGCAGTGGGATATAGGCTGATACTTTACTTTTTACCTATCTAGATTACCTACTATGAGGGGAACCTAAGTAGTCATGCTCACTCAAATGTCTCTGAGGTGGTGGCGTTATGTGGCGGGTCATTACATTCCCTCTAATATGGTTGAGTGAAATGATGGCTGACACATATATACCTACGTCATACTTGTGAACAAGTGCCACCTTTGGGGATTGGTCCGCTTCGGTTTACCTCATATTTAGCTCTTAATTTGCTTATTCTATTTTGTGTTGCATTAGACTGTAAGACTTGGTATAAGGATAATAAACCATTGTATAAAATGTTGGCGATTAAAAAGAGTAACTGGCGAGTTTCTTGCCGGATCTTCTCGACCAGAAACAACTTTCCGAGCCGGTGGTAGAATCGCATTATGTTTATTTACTGTATAGGACCTCGAGAGGGTTATTCTGTTCCTTTTCAAAGTTTACAAAATCGTTATAATATTTTAGCCATTAAAATAACACGGCCAATAAATTTATTCCTTAAAAGCCAAAACTCCATACGTTTTCCTCCATCTTTCAGATGTGAACTAAATAGAAAGAAAAACAAGGTCACGCCTGGGGAACCCGGGATAGTAAATATTCAGAAAAGTAGTCCATCTTCAGAAAAGCTATAAGAAACAAGTCATTTTGCTAATTACTATGGGTCAGGCCAATGTATGTGTTGCTGTCTGATATTATAAAAGCACAGGAAAATATTATAATCGATTAAAAATCGATCTTAAAAGTTGAAGATTGGATAAAACTTAATTTATAAGCGTTAATATGCATGTAAATCTACTTACATTTCGTATTGGCAGATTTTGTAATTACCGATATACACAATAACTGTTACCAATCAGAAGAAAGATTTGTAGTAAATGTAGGTATTTCAGGTAATTTTATCATAGCACAGAGGCCAACTTCAATCCACATATAGAGGCAAGAATCCACCCGTGCGAGCAAAATACTACGTATCCTAGTTTGAAACTAGATAATCGATGTACTATTAGAGTTTATTGATCGCCACGGAACGAAGTAAAATGTAAGACGGCCTGTGCTACGAATGGAATGACAAGATTGCTGGTATGAGTTGGATGCAAAAAAAAAAATATTTTTAGGAGAAAACCTACGTTCAACGGTAGCAACAGGGTTGGCAATGGTAGGTTGGTGCAACTTATCTAGCGCATTGAATTATCCTACTTCTACTCCTCATCTTAGCGTTTATTTCCGGTTGCGTCTAAAGCTTTGCATATGACCTTTTGCCCGTGGGTGAGCCACACTTCGGCATGAATCGGCCGGCTCGACCTGAGTGATACCACGGCCTCACAGAAAACCAGCTTGAAGCAGCACTGTGCTGTGGTGTTGCGCTGCGTGAGTGAAGGTACCGGGAGCCTAATCCGGGGCAATAGGGGGTTTAAAGGTTGGCAACGCACGTGTGACTCCACTGGTGTCGTGGGCGGTCCGTCTACTCGTCTGCCACCTATTATATGTATATATAAAAAAAGCTGGCCCTCTATAGCCCGGGGTACGCTTGGATCATGATTCAGGATTCGGGGAGTCTTTAGTGATTTATCCTACTATTCCTCATTCTACTATACTATATGACAAACTGAGATAGCAAATATTTCAACTCCCATACGTCCTCATAAACGATACCTCTTTATTAATAGTATAGACACCTCCAAATCAGAACACCTGTTTATTAGTACAGAGCAATAATATTCCAACTATGTCTATTAGACAATCCGATAGCTTTACCTATAAATACTGAACGAAACGGGGGGGTTATTTTCCTAACTGCGTGGGCGCCGTTAATTATTAGAACAGGGAATCTTTTTATAAACGCTTGCAGTTTTTTCTCAATGAAAATGTGTTAAATAGCTTTGTTTTGCAGACCTCATTGTTGAATCATCTTCCCGCAGAAGTATTTCCGAACGTCATTGAAATTTGTAAGAAACGAGATTGCATATTACAAGGCCGACAACGTATTTGCAAACCTTCTACTTTAGAGCACGCGCCACGAAAGAAGATTTTGGATTCTTTGTGTCTATATTATTAAACCGTTTGAACATGGGAGAGCCACGCTGCGGCAAGAATGGGCCGGCTTGTCCTGAGTGATACTACGGCCGCAAAGAAAACCGGCGTGAAGCAGCACTGTGCTGTGCTTCGGTGCGTGAGTGTACCGGAGGCTCAATCCATGGGAAAGGGGGGTTTTATGGTTGGCCGCGCACTTGTGACTCCACTGATGTCGCGGGTGTCTATGGGTGGCGGCCATTGCTTATACCATCAGGCCGTCTGCTCGTCTGCCACCGAACACAGAAAAAAACAACAAAAAACAAAGATCAAATTTGATAAAGTGGTGCCTATCACGGATAGTCGCAGAATCTAGTCGGTATCCAGGTGGATTAATTGAAAGCTGTCCCGTAACGAACGAGCATATACCTGTCGCATCCAAACAAAGGAGATACACAGCGCGTGGGAAAGAGAGGGATGCTTTACAAACGTGATGTAAAATGCATAGTGACATCTACCGAAACAACGCCGAGCCATCTGCTTGATTGCTTTTTAAAGCTACATCTGCTTTTTACAAGCCCTATCTAACGAAAACCGCTGTTTTTCCCGTACTAAGGAAAAAAATACCCCGGCCCTCAGGCTTCACCGTTTAGTGTTCAGGTTTTGACTGCAAAACACCTTCAGGTAACTACATTGTTGTACGTACTTATTTATACATTTTGACTTCCAAATCCATACAAAGGTGTGCTTACTAAATGGCAACCATATATTTTCAATATTTTCGTTCCCTAACTAAACATATCGACATATTTTATTAACACTCGCATTTGCTGAGTAAAACCACTTTTCTCTGACATTAAAGCTTTGTGCACATCAATGGGCGGCCGCATAAGTGCGAAGCCCGAGAGAAAAGATTAATAAGGCTTAGGGCACACTAGTGATGTGACTTGAGTTATTTCCACTCGATTCATTTCAGTGATATTCCATTGTCACTTCGAGCCTTGCATAGTAACATTCAAGCTCTCAGGCTCGGTGGCTTTTACTTTGTGTAAAGTGTTTTTCTTTTTATTTTGGTCAATAGGCTAACGCTTGACCACAATCGCACCTGATGGAAAGCGACAATGAGGTTTGCGTAAAAGATGCCTGTTCCCTCTTTCCTTAATGATGTCCAGATTATAGTGGTCAGGAAAAACAGACCTCAGAACAGACAGGTAATTGTAGAATACCTGTCATAGCAATTATTACTTAATTGGCATATTATTTGATTATTCATTGATTAATCCATGCTGAATCCATAAATTCTGGATTTGTAGGGCGGAGTCATTTTATGGCAAACCTTTAAGTATGCTGAAAGTTTTAAAGTAAGCTCCCAATAAGCTTAATAGCTTTAAAAAGAGGTTCCAACCCCTGATATGTTAATATGTTTATTTTTCAGTAAAAATATGTTTCATTTTTCTCCCTCTCTCTTCTCTTTCTCATCTCCTCCTTCAAACGGAGATAGCTAGGGTTTAAGCGACCTCTACTCGTGCCTACTATGATTTTTGGCGGATTTTTCACTCGTACCACTATATTTTCCGAGTCGCATCTCTATGCACTCCAGTCACACCTGTCTTTTGTCGCTAATGGACGCCCGCCCTAATCTTACACAGAAGAGGGTAAGTAGTAATATAACGTCAAATTTCTTGTGCACTTCGATTGTGTTTAGTTGTGAAAAAGTTTCTTTAAAATAATAAATAATAATTTCATATAACATTTTTGTCCAGAATGGGGATCGAACCCACGACCTTTGGCGTATGAGGTTGGGACACTACTTAATGCGCCATTCGGCCGATCAACACCACTTTTCTACATAGGAAATAAGTGCCAAATTAATAAAGTAAAGTAAGTAAAGAGTAAGCTTCAAAGACTTGTCGGAATCAGAATCAAGGAAGGTAGGAAACCGGGCTCCGAAGCTACAGCTTGGGATGCAAGCCGGAACAAAACGTTAAGATGATGATGATGACACCTGTACAGGGTGGAAATGGAATCAAGGATTTTAGAGTTGTGGGACAGAGTATCTTAACGTACTTACATAGTTTGATAGGCAATTTTTGCATGGACAACTATTCGGTAATGATATATAAACGGACGCTTGCTTAGATTGTTTTTCACAACATTTTTGACCGTTGGAGAGCCACGCTTCGGCATGAACGAACTGGCTCGACCGAGGTGGAGTGATACCACGGCCTCACAGAAAACCGCCTTCGAAGCAGCATTGTGCTGTGATTTCGCTGCGTGAGGGAGGGTACCGCAGGCCCAATCGGTAGGAAAGGGGGAATTTAAAGTTTAGCAGCGCACTTGCGACTCCACTAGTGTCGCGGGTGTCCATAGGCGGCGGCAATCGCTTAACATCAGATGATCCGTCTGCTCGTCTGCCAACTATCACATAAAAAATAAATCCTGCTACACATAAAAAGTACCTCAAAGTAACATCTCAAGATACATTCTAAAAAGAGCAGCAACTCAAAACTCCATCTTAAATTAGCCGCTCAAAACCCGCTGAATTAAAAGTTACATTCCGGATCCAGCCGGTTCCAACTGGTTTGAGCCGGTTTGAGCTAGAAATAATTGGAGGAGCCTCGAGTTAACCGGCCGGATGCGGTAACAAGCGGGTTAGCGGGGCGAGAGAAGCCGGGTAACAAGCTATAGCGTAGGGTTGCTGTCGTGGCCTGAGTAAATCCACTGGATAAGTCAGGAGTGGTAATATTTTTTCCTCGTCTTGGCGGGCCCACTTCCGTGCCCCTAGTGAACTGTGAAATGTAATGCTAGTGAGTAACAAGGGAATCTCCTTCTATTCCCGGTTGTGTCCAAAGCTGTCGTTTTGGAGCCCAGAGTGCGCTTTGAACATGATTCAGGTTTTGGGAAGTCTGGTAATTACCTACAATGAAGACTACCGTCTGACCTTCGTAACCCTTTACAGGGAAACCAAAGTATCTGAATTCATGGTTACCCGTTTCAAAAACTATTCATAATGTGCTGGTTTCCTCAAGATTTTTGCTCCCACCGCCGAGCTAATGGAAGAAATACGCAAAATAGATTTAAAAATCCAGAGGCACATGCTCGGATGGGAACTTATAACCTCCCGTAAGAAAGGCGTGTTCTTATTATATGTATATGAAACGGATATCTGGTATTTATCCGGTATCCGGCCTATCCGACGGCCTTATACTCATTCGTCCAAATACCGGATAGCTACTAAAAAAATACCGAAACCACTGAACTACTATCGCTCAAAAACGCAATTTCGTGAAAAACTTTCACAAACTGACAGTTTATTATTTCTTTTTTGTGATAGGTGGCAGACGAGCAGAAGGGTCACCTGATGGCAAGCGATTGTTGCCGCCCATGGACACCCATGACACCAGTGGCGTCACAAGTGCGCTGCCCTTGTGAACCTTTAAACCCCCCTTGCCCCCGGATTGGGCCTCCGGTACCCTCACTCACGCAGCGAAACACAGCACAGTGCGGTTTTCTGTGAGGCCGTGGTATCAATCCGGTCGAGCCGGTCCCATTCATGCCGAAGCGTGGCTCTCCCAGGGTATGATAATATCAGTTTATAAATGGTCGTAAACTAGAAGAGACACCCTTCGCATTCGAAAAAGAAAATTCTCAGTGATTCTTCCATCGTAATGAGGATGCAACCTAGCCCACTTGAGATGCGGCCAACCTTTGTGCCGTTGGCGCGTTTGATCAAACGTTGGCGCCAACGTTAAGTGGGACCTGTTAAATTCACCAATGATAAGGTGGTGAGATGATCTTTTGAACGTTAACGAAACTATAACTTTTTTTACTCCGGGTTTGTTTGTCTATCAAGCTACGTCTACCTTTACATACCTCTACCTTTTGGTACCTACATTCGATATTCGTAAATATTCATGCTATTTCTTTTTGTATAGATATTTGACATTCAGACGAGCACCACGAGACGAGACGGATCACCTGATGGTAAGCGATACCTACCACCGCCTATGGACACCAGTAGAGGCACAAGTGCGCTGCCAACCTTTAACCCCCCCTTTCCACCGTATTGGGCCTCCGTTACCTCCACTCACGCAGCGAAATATACTATAGGTACTAGAGATACTTGTATGAACATCACGATTTTACATGCAGAAGTTTTTTTTAAATTAATATTTCACAACATCTCATACATTGATCTGACTCCGAGATAGGTAGCTCAAGCACCTGTGTTACGGATATCAGAACGAAAAGCGGAATTACAAATATATACATTATAATACTTTTCTTTTGTAAATAAATACTTTATAATACATAGAAACACCCAGACCAATACAAACAGACATTTTCATGCACACATGTTTGTACTGTGCGGAGATCGAACCGGCAACCCTTGGACCAGAGCAGCATTCATTACCACTGATCCAAACGGGTTGTCTACCACTATCAGTAATGAAAGCCAGATCAAGTTACTATAATCTATAAATTTTTACTTAATTGATAGCCAAACGTGTTTAGCATTTAGGTGAGAATGGATTGAAAATAAAACACAGATTTGAACTTACCGCCACATGCCAAAGTGTACAAAAATTTCTAGTTTCTTTAATAGATTTTCAACTTAATAACAAACACATTTGTTTTGACTGAGTGTAGTATGTATGAATAAATGTGTACAGACAGCCACACATCAGAATGTGTGGCTGTCTGTACACATTTATTCATTAGTCCATGTCCATCTGTATAATTTTTTTTGGTCAATAGGCTAACGCTTGACTACAATCGCAACTGATGGAAAGCGACGATGGAGTCTAGGATGATACGAGTTTACCTAAAAGATGCCTGTTCACTCTTCCTTCACGTTCTTCTTCATGCTTAAAGATATCCAGATTATAGTAGTCAGGTAAACCAGACCTCGGCAAGGCGTTCTATTCCTTAGCTATCATAAACCAAATATTTAAAGTTCGCACATAGTCGCTACTTGGGATGAAATAAAATCAGTTCTTTAGCCGATTCTCACCTTATTGTAAATCACTATTAAGGTGAAAATCGTATAATGAATTGATATTATGTGTCCCGGTACTATAAACCAATTTACTAATACACTACTGTGACACTAAAATACTCGTCTTAATAGCTTTGGACAACACACATAGATAGGTAGTAACTAAACACATAAATTATCAGAATCAAACGGCACTTCATTTCTTATACACGACTTCAATATAATTTGTCTCTTTATTACTAATGTCTCAATTCAGAAAGCGGATTCTATAAACATTCTCTTTTTGCAGCCACTTAAAATATTTTCCCCACGATTTTAAAAATAGCGACTTATTAAAAGATGCACGAAGCATTTTAGAAAGAATACAGTCATGTATTCTAATACGTATACAACCTTATTCAAATTATGAACCTTATTAAGGCGGTACAAGAGTCGAGGTGTTTACATTTCATTGCAGGCACTGTACAAGAACTAATGCTGTCGATTTATCAGTAACTGTTACAAAGTCGATACAATGATTCGTCAAGCTTGCATCGTCTGCCGTCTGTCATCGGGTCTTCGTGTGCACTCTCCAATGTTTGTTTGGGAGAACTAAGAGCCGATGACGGAACGGTTGGACTCAGCTTTTAAATTACTAAGAATACCAAGAGATTTGCCTTCAAAAAATACCACTGTCGATCACTTCGGGTATTTTTTTATGCTAGAACGAACGAGCAAGCGAGTCACCTGATGGAAAGTAATCAAGGCCGCCCATGAACATCCGCGAAATCAGAGAGATCGATAATGTGTTGCTGGCCTTTTTAAAAAAGAGTACGCTCTTCTTTTGCAGGTCCCTAAGTCGTAGCTGTCGGGAAATACTCCTGCAGCCAAACTGTTCCACAGAACTGAGGTACGTGGTGGAAAGTTCCGCGAGAAACGCACAGTATTGGACCGCCATCCATCGATATGATGAGGATGAAATGACGCTTGCGAAGTTGGGTTGTGAAGGCATACTTATTCTGTCTGAAACCGAAAATGACTCTTGGCAACCGAATGAGATATGCTATGAGAGACAACTACAACAACACTACACATTAGCGACTCCTCTGCAGCTTTTTTTTAAGTGATAGGCGGCAGACGAGGATATGGATTGCCTGATGGTAAGCAATTGCCGCCGTCCATTGACACCCTCGACACCAGTGGAGTCACGAGTGCGCTGCCAACCTTTGAACCCCCCTTTCGCCCGGGCCTCCGGTACCTCACTCACGCAGCGAAACACAGCACCGTACTGCTTCACGTCGGTTTTCTGTGAGGCTGTGGTATCAATACGGTCGAGCCGGCCCATTCATGCCGAAGCGTGGCTCTCCCACAGTCACAGTGATGGTAAGTGTACCTTCAAGTATTTTTTTTATGATTTTCTTTTACGTCGCCCTAAGGCTCCGCCTGAAAACAGTGGCTTCGGCCACTGCAGCATATGCTGAAGGTTGGGCCTTGTTGGCTACAGTATCTGTCCTATTTGAGATTTGTGTTCTATGGTCAATAAAGAAATCTTTATCTTTTGCATGCTAGTTTCTGGTGAATTGTGCTAATACCACTATGCTGTGTACCAACTTTAGAACGTGTAAATTAATTGATTGACCCGCTTGCTCGTTAGCAGCCTCTAGCATAAAACTATATGAGTAGGTTACTCAGTTGCAAAGATCTCAAGTATCCCGACTCCAGTTCTAATCCCCACCATCATTGACATCCTATCCGCACAGTAACAAAACGTCCATAGACGCCCGAGTAGCTGCATAAGGAACATGATCGTTGTTTTATCGGCATAGACAAAAGCGCCGCTGTTTGGCCAGAAGAAGTATTTAGATCCGTTCGGACCGAGACACTGAACAGCTATCTCTGTTTGTTATTTTATTAAGTGCTCCAATCTTCGTACATTTGTGAGGCGAGTACAATCGCGGGGCGAGGAGACTGGGTTTGTGATTTGATATTTTTCTTCTCTTGGTAATCTATCAAGTCTTTCAGCTTCCTTCGTTTCATTCCTTTTAGTACGAGTTTAGTAAAACATATCTCTTCCTTTCTGTCTAAAATGTTATAAAACCGTGAACTTAAAGTTTATTGGTTAAATTCACAAAATCCCTCATGGCAGGATATCTAAAAAGGACACAGATGTCTTTTACCACAAATTTGGCAAAAAATTGAAACTTCCTATTATCAAAATTAAGCGGGAGGAAATCGTCGTTATTTACATTAAATAGGTACCGTTTATTAGTAGGTAGATATTTTCACGTGCAGACTACCGACAGTGCAGTCTGGGTGGCGAAGTATTGGGCTGGAAAAATTTAATTTTATCGCCATCGACACGCACAAAGAAGAAGAAGGCTTAATATTTCCGCGTGGTGTTAGATATTGTCCTAGGACAACGGGTAAAGCCACTGTTACACATACTCATTTTTAGCATGCTTAAAAAGCTAGCCAAATATGAGCATGCTTAATGAACTATCCACATTTGCTATCAATAAGCATGCTATTAGCCATCTATTAGCATGCTTAAAAATGAGCAAACCCGTTTACACGTGCTAAAGCACTCCACCACACACCCTTTTCCACTCGCACTACAGGTAGCATGCTCAAAAAAGAAACCGGCGTGCGTTTTTGAGCATGCTCAAAATTTGCATGCTTATTAGTAGCACGTTCGTCTACACATGCCACTAAGTAGTACTTGCTCAAAAGTATCATGCTTTAAGCAGGTGTATTATGCAAATAAGTAATGTTTCTGTTTCTGTTTCATGTGTAACAGCTTTAGTGCTATAACTAAACATATACTTTCCCCGAGTGTGAAGTCCGTCATTTCACCGAAGACTGTTCGACTCTGTTTATCTTACAGCGAGTGGCGTACATTTTATACGAACTAAAAGAAATCTATTGAGATTTCGGTATTCTGGTCCGGTGGGATTGTTAGGTGGTAAATATTTATACCACAGCGGTTATTGTTGACGGGAAAAGGTTAATATCTTTGTAAATACTGACACGTGGGCCTGCGCGCCGATTGAGTAAAAAAAATGATTTTATTTTTAATAGTGATGCGATTAGATTTGACTTTTACTAAAGTGACTTGAGTGACATCAAATGTGATTTCACTTTTTTGGAATCTTGCATGGCTTGAACATTCAGGTTATTTTGATTTTTTTAGCCTTTTTGCTTGAAACAACAGGGCGGCGGCTGGTTATGCGAAGACATTCGCTCGATTCCCGATCGGGTTAAATTAATATTTCTAAATTGGCTCGGGTCTGGGTGTGCTGAAAGACGCCCCTAACCTATCGTCACACAGTTAGTAAGTAGAGGTACTCATAGTGCAGGCAGTGTTTAGTTTGAAAAAAGTATTTACTTCCTTGACATGCAATGCTTGAAGACTTGAATAACCAATTTTGACTTGAGACAAATTTTGTCTCGTCGATATACCTATGTATTACTTCATACGCGTGGGGTTTCATAAAATCCGTTTTTAGCTAATGTTTAGACCATAAAAGGAACCTACCTGCCAAATTTTAAGTTAGTATGTATTACAGTTTCTGTGATATTCTGATTAATGTCCCCTAGTTGGGGCATAGGGTGACTCAATGCTTCGCCATTCCCGAATCGGGATAGCAATTATATCAGTGAGTGTTTTTTGCCATAAGACTCAAGAAACTTTAGACTCAAGTCGTCACTAGCATCGATTGAGTTAAAATAATTATTTTATTTATGAACTGTTATTAAATGGGAGCGTTGACAGGCTAACCGGGGCTTTGTGATGGTTGTATGTCATCACGACTTTGTATTCGGTCCTTGTTATGACTTTGGAATGCTTGATGAATGTTATTTTGTAGTTAAATTTAAATTCGGCCTTATTTGTGTCTCAAAATTTTATTAATTTAAATTCAAGGCCTAATTTGGTATTATTTTTTGGATAGTTCGGTATATTATCCAATAGACAGTAATGCATTTTTGTATTTTATCAAATCTACTTAATTAATGTGAATGGAGTTTATTCCTTACGAACTTTTCTAGCTTCATTTTAACAATATAAGGATGTTTGTCAATGAAGTATGAAATGGTTATTGTACCTACTTACATCCTCGATGTAATCAATGAATAAGCAGCTCTCACTTTCACTCGGGACATTATTAGTTCTAAAGTATACCAATAGATGGCGCTGGGTGTTAATCACATCGCGCAAGCGTTTTGCCTTTTCGGTTTACATAAGTCTGTTCGTTTTCTATAGACCTCTAAATTATAAAAAGTTAGAAGATCAAAAAAAAAACCTACTCAAGCTCCAATATGTCCAAAATCTTCAGTTTATTTGTATTCATCAGGTATCATCACAATTGGTGAAAACTTTATCACTTAGATTGCTTATAAACTCGAGAACTTTCGCATCACCTTCCAAATAATAAGAAACACCGTTAACTGTTTATTACAAACAAAAAAAAAACAATCGGCCGCCATCTTTTATGCATACCGCGTCTTTATCGCGCGTCCCGCGAATTTAAAACTCAATAAAGTCCCAGATTTGTCGGCCATCTTACAAAATGGCGGTTGTCATTTTATAAAAACCCCCTTCTTCCGTTGCCGGCGATTTTAATAACATCTTCGCTTTCTTTATTAGTTATTTTGAAATCTCTTTTAAGTTCAAGTCAGTTTATTGCTAGTCAGATCAGGAATTTCAATCTTACATCCTGAGCTCGCCGGCTTTGATGTAACCGAGCATGATGCGATTTGATCTTAATTTTTATTACTATTAGGTCTCTTTTTGAAGCGTACCAGTACTATCATTTTCAATGGTAATTCTTAGCATAGTTTCATAGGCAGGATGATAGTATTAGCCTATTGTGTATCATTAATACTTGTATCGATCGTTTTAGCTTTAGAATTAGCTACGAATCATCGTCAGCCCATTTAAGTCCCCACTGCTGGGGCACGGGCCTCCCTCAATCACATGAGGGGTAGTTGCCATACTCACCACGCTTGGCAGACGGGTTGGCGAGGGTTTTGATATAAATGCAGAGTTTTCCTTCTCTGGGTGCTGATGATCATTCCAGCAGCTTTACCTTAGTCACCTTTTACGACACCTCGGTAAGAGTGAGGGTGGCCTATTCTACTCTGCCGGGGGCCACACGGCCAACGAGCCAAGCTACGAATAAATATCTAATATTATTATGATCTATTCTTGAATATGCTCGATTTTCTATTATTAACTTTATTACATTACATACACCCTATATTAGAACCCTGAGTTCTTAAATGATTCCCGTTCAATCACTGAAAGTGTATAAATAGGAGGCACATGTGCCATCTTCTGTTGTGCAGCAATATTGAAATTTAATTTCACTGAAATACACACACATCTCTCATCATTTATTCTTTGATATGAAAGACATTGAAATAATCAAATTAATTTATTCAAAAAGGAAAAGAAGTGGAGGCTTTGCGGCCCGATGGACAACGTCTTGGAAAAGATTGCGAAAGGCGAAGAGGTCTCTGAAAACCAATTCATTACTGAATCTTTAGTGATACGCTTAGACCGTGATTCAGGATTCGAGGAGTCTGGTAATTACAATGAAGCGACTGCCGTCTAACCTTTCCCTTTTGACAGGGAAACCAGACCAACTGAATCATGATTACACGTTTTCGAAACTATGCGATCGGTTTCTGTCTGACGCAAAACGATCCCCCTTACAACTGGCAACTGAACAACCACTTGACGATATTGCTTCTATGCAAAGTAGTCGAACCGTCAGCAGAACAAATCATAAGTGATATACTTAAATACAAAACTCAAAAGAACAAGAACAGTATCACAAAAAAGATAAGAGACAAAATGTATGAAGTGTAAAATGTCACAAAAAGGCAAGTAGATAGGTAAGTAGATCGAAACTTCTGCCAACGCTACCAGGTGGCTTAATTTAAAGCCGTCTCGTAACGAACGAGAAATACCTGTCGCATCCAAATAAAGGAGACACAAAGCGCGTGTGGAAGAGAGGGAAACTCCGATTCGGTCGTAACATCTGCTTTAAAATAGGCCCTCAGGTCCCAAATATCCACAATATGGGCGGAGATTCCGAACCAGTGACCAAATACAAAACGCGCCCGCCCTTTAGAATACGCGCCGATACAATCAGAATACAATAATCCAACGAATACACCACGCGCGTATTCTTCACAGGTGACCAGGTAGCATGAATGGCGGACTAAAATAGTGAATTAACAGCATTGAGATCGGGGATTTGTTTGAAGGGGATCTGTTTCATCAACACGCGAATACTGAAACTATGAACTAATTATTAGTCCATGCTGAAATAACTACATATTCACTTATGTTAAACGCAAAATCCAAAATCAATACAAATATATATTATTGATAATCAATATCCTATTTATATAATTTTTTTGCTTCAAATATATTCCGCGATTTATTTTTAAGTACGAGTAGGCATATGGCGAACTTTAAAATTCTTAAAATTTTAAATCATCGGCTCACGGCCAACCAAGGCCTTGGAGTGACTGAGGTACCACAATACATAGAATTTACAAAGGCCTTCGATACCTTAGTCGACAGAGCATATAGCTCGCTACCTTGGGATCGATTCCTACTAGAAAACCGTCGAAGAATGATTAGGGGCCGATTCGACGAACCTTATTCCGATAATAAGTCTATGGCGCTGTCATTCTATACAAATCTGATGTTATGCCATAGATTTACCAACGGATAAAGTTTGGTCGAATCTAGCCTTAGTTAGAATATTGAACTATCAATATTCTATTTGCTCCACAATGTTATAAAGTTGATAAAAACAGTGATAATAAATATCAGTTTATCAATCAAAAAATCTTGGGATTTTCATCTATGCACTGTTAAGTCTCCAAAATACTTACACATATAAAACATGTACCCTACTACAAATCGCAAACTAAGGTTAGTCCCGTAGCAAAATTCGTGCCAGCCCCTTTTAACATTGCCTGTTGGAACGGGATGGCATGAGCTAGAGTACGGTGATACCTTTAGATCGCGATATATAATAAGGTGGGGTAAGTACAAAATCATAATTCAAAATTAACAAATCGAAAATTCCCAACGATGACAAATGATGAGTAAGTATCAATATAAAATGAATACGGCCCGCCCAATAGTAAGAAAAACTCAATTACGTATTCCACGAGAAACCTCCCGCCATTAGCAGACAAAAATTTCAAAGACAAACAGGTCATTATTTGAAAACTGGGACATCAAAGACTTATTGAGCCTGATGAGAAAAAATCGGCCAAATGCGAGTTGGACTCACGCACTAAGTGTCCCGTACAAATTTATCATAGTATTCAGTTTTCCGATTATTTTCGTTGCAAGTACCGATGGACATTATTATAATTAGATTTATGGGTTTTCTTGTGAACGCGCAAAATACCTACTTATCATGAGAAAATATTGGTTAGATCTTTTGATCGCGGTCACTTACAATAGATAGATATTCTTGCACAAAATGTTATAGAATGCCATTTTTATAGTTAAATACTTATATATTTTTTACATTAATAATCTGAATGATACTCTGCGTATTTTAGATACATTTTATTTTGACATGGGCCTCCAAGTATAATGATCGTCAAGCTGCTTTTTATTATGACACGGTTTATTGACTCCCAACGAAAAGTGATAGAAGAGTCCAGTTGTATTATAAGTATGTATTTACAAAAGAGAAGTATTGTATGTATATATTTGTAATTCCGCTGTTGGTTCTGATATCCGTAACACAGGTGCTTGAGATACCTATCTCGGAGTCAGGTCAATGTATGTGAAGTTGTGAAATATTTATTTATTTATATTTTTTTCTATATGTATAATGATAATAATGATTATATTAAATAATTATACAAAATAATATCAACCGCACTACTTAGAAGATTATTAGCAGTTGTGCAGCACGGACACGTTTCGGCTTTAAATTCCCTCGATAGGTATTCGGTTTTTTGCATTTTAACTACGGAACCCTAAAAGATGGGAAAATATATCCCAAATTAATTTCTCTCAATCCCTTACAAAAGGAGAGGAATTTCTCTTTGATGGACTTTCCACAATTATGCAAGTGGTCAGCGCATTATCTCGATTTTCAATGGGGGTCTGTTTAGTGTTGTCCAAAATAAGTTTTGCAAGACCAGTTACAAGACTGCGTAACAGGAACAGGACTTGAAGAATATCTGAGCTAAGACAATACTATTAGTAATAATTGCATCACTCTTAGATATCTATGTAAAAAAAAATTGTAAATGTATTATGAGATATAGAATGACCAAAATACCAATTTAAGATACATTTTAGAGAGAAAGAGAAAGGTTGAGCGCACTGATAAGTTTAAGAAGCATAACTACACATTTATAGACATAATATTTATTTAAGTATAGTTATCATACATTTCAAGAGCAAATAATTGGACCAAAGTTATCGACATTGCTCACCGGATTAGCAAGCTTAAGTGGCAGTGGGCTGGCCATATTAGCCGCAGAACCGACAACCGATGGGGTAAACGAGTTCTGGAGTGGAGACCGCGTCTTGGCAAACGTAATGTAGGGCGCCCTCTGGCTAGGTGGGAGGACGATCTGCGCAGGATGGCTGGCAAGAGCTGGATGCGAGAAGCCATGGATAGATCACAGTGGCGAACAATTGGAGAGGCCTACGTCCAGCAGTGGACTGCGATAGGCTGATGATGAATTGGACCGAAGACCTTACAAGGAGTTTCATAGATTTTTTTAACTGTTGTAAAATTTTCAGCAAAACTTACATATACTTAACATTAATCGATAGGTACTTACTATAGGTACTTACCTATAGTATGCACCTATAGATTTATGTGAAGTTGTCAATCATATTTACGTAATTATTTAATTTATGACAACCAATGCAAGCAAGACTATGACCGGTGGAGTCTCGTCAGTCTTGCATTTGCACAACACTAGTTTAATCTTTAATGATGCTTCTAATACAAAATGGGATGAGACTTTTTAAGACCAGATTTTTTTTTGGTCATTCGTAGCGTAATTAATTTCATGTAAAGGTTTTCTATTTGGAGTTTGGACATAATTTGCATTGAGTTTACATTGAATTCGTTTCACAAATTGAAGGTATAAGTATGGTTGTTATAAAGAAAATAATTGCACTTGTGTTTGGTAATGTTAGAAAAGACTTGGCGACTCTTTGTAATTATGCACGGTTTTAGAATTGTCACATTAAACTATGTGAATATGAATCTGAAAAGAAATTCAAAGGTTAGATTGGAACACCTAATTGAAATTACATACTTGGACTGATTAAAGAAACGATCACGTTTTTTAATGGAACACGCTGTACCTATGAATGTGTACATTATTATAGGTGACAGATTCTGTATCTAATATAAAGTGGTCTGACTACAAAGTAATCGATGTTTTTATTGTTCTAGACTTGATGTTTATGTCTTATTCCAATTATAATGATTAGCATTTATGTTTACGTTTGCGCAAAGGAATGTCAACAGTATCAGGCTAATCAATAACTAATAATTTCAAAATAAGAAAACATAGTCGTAAAAATCTTGAATTTCAAGTTATGACAGCTCGCAAACACACGTCAACATTAATTATGTTTACTTCATTTAGAAATTACTCAAGACTAAGTTGTTACAAATTCGAAAATCGAACACACACACCAACACAACATGGCGGCAAAATCTCGACGCAAGACAAACAAACGGGCTCACCTAATTTCCAAAGCGGCTTAACGGCACAATCAACGTCAAAAATTCGAAATTCGAACTCCTTTGATTTGATTCCAGAACGATTATGTACCGAACGCTAATAAAGTCACCAGTTTATTCTGACCTTCGCGGAACAGACGAGCGTGATTCCGAAAATGGAACACACGGGGTCTAAGTAAATTGGGCGTCTTTAAATTCAAAACAAGCAGAGGAAAGTAAACAGACAATCAGTAACAATTTTAAAGATGGAATTCGAAGGGGGGTAATTTTGCGAACGCTTTGAATACGATTGGGGTTCATTGCTATTTGACTGATTATGAAATAGAAGCAGCTTCGTTTTTTGAACAAAAAATAAAGTCATTTTCAAAAGTAAATCTGGACCTTTTTTCATTTACTGTAATTCGTTGCTACACGCAACGTTGCTTGCTACGATTTTCGTAGACACGAAATCAAAATATTTTAATTTTAATTATTTTTGCGTTAAGTTTTCTTTTTTTTTGCTGTTCTTGAATTATAAGTGGTGTCACGATATCAAAATAGTTTCTATATTATCTTTATCTCCCTCTGGAATTAGGAATAATGAGAGCTAAGATAAACTCATTATTTTTTGTTTTGTGGAAACATAATTAGGTTGCAAACGAAGGTTTGCAAATTCCATTCATAGACAATTACGTTATACCTACTAACGATCTTACATATAAAGAAATCAATATCCCATTAATAACCAAAGATAACGTTAACCCTTTAAACTACAGTTCGATTTCCTTTGTGACCAGTGAAATAAGCATGGTAAGGCTTAAAAATTCCAATCATAGATAAACAACATACGTTATACCTACAAACGAACTTACCTAAATAAAAAATCAACATTGCCGTAAATAACGAATAAGAACCTTAACCCTTTAAAGAACAGTTCAAATTCCTTTGTGACCAGTGTAAATAAGAGTGGTAGGCATCCCGTATCCTTTTTAAATAGACAATCAACCCGTCCCGGCGTTCCGCAAAAGTCTCCTTCCGCACTCGCGGCTGCGCAAATGGAAAGAATCGGCGCAAACAAAACCCGCCCGCTTGCAGATACCAAATATCTGGTTTTAAGTGGATAGACCTTTCTCCGCGTGAGCGAGGCCCAATCCTGGGGGGAGTTAAAGGTTGGCATCGCACTTGTGACTCCACTGGCGTCGAGGATATCCATGGGCGGTGGGAATCGCTAAGAGGTCTGCCACTTATCACATAAAAAAAGAGATGTGGGCAGACGAGCGGAGTGATCACCTGATGGTAAGAGATTATCGCTGCCCATGGACCAATGCAGGCCTGGAACACTAGCGGAGTCACAAGTGCCACTGGCACAAATATTTCGATAAAATATATTCGATTATTGGTTTCCTTCTTAAAATATGAAAATCATTTTTTTTTCGTATGATGTGTGTTTAACTTTGACAATCCTGATGGCGCAGTGGCTATTATCGTGTTGTGCTGCCGCAGAAGGGCCCGGGTTCTATTACCGGTCAAGTCAATTTAGGAAACTAGTGTTAGTAAAGTGAATTTCCTAGTTTGCAACTGATAGGCATGAATTATTTACTTACATATTTGACGCATTTATTCTCATTGGTTATAACTATGTATAACTTTATGTATACTCTAGAGTTCTTTGTAAAGCCAATAGCAAACCCATCTTCAATAAAAAAATAATAATTAAATGTCCTTGTGTCACGTATTTAAACAAGTTACCTACTCGTATTAAAAACAAAATTGTTAACTATCTACATACCCAAACCGTGGAAAGTTTTCATCCCTAAATTTTTAAAAATGGAAACCCTATGCCTGTAATCTGTTTTGTTAATTCCCGGCGTCTCGTTTCGTTTGTCTGCGTTTTTCGTCCCGAGCGGTAAACGGATACCTTCTATTTGCGTTCCGGGATCATACTGGCCGTTTGTTGTCTGCATAAATAAAAAATAAATTAGAATTCCCTTTAAAATCAAGCGTCGATTTTAAATTTGGAATCTATCTTATAAAAGTTGTGAACAAACAAAATAAAATTGCATTTGACCACACACTGTAATTCAAAATTAGAATTTTCCGATTTCCTAAATAAAGGTGCAATTTTGAGTTTTAATATGACTTCACTATGCATTGGAATGTTTTCCTTTAGCTAGTTTATCTTTATTCTATTCTTGTTAGCTAATTTTTGAATGGTTGTTAGGTATAAAATACATTGAAAGGATGCAGCGATTTTTAAAATTATTGCATATTCTGAATAATTTCTGAGTAACAGTCTTAGTACTAGTGTACTATTTTAAAACTCAATAATTCACAAGGAAAGCTAGTAAATAGTACAAACAGTTAGAGCCAGAAAACATAAAATAAATGCCAGATTTAGAAGAATCATCATGCAAATTATTGTAAGTAAACGCTCAAAAGGTCGTTTTCCCAAGTTCACCCAAGTATACGGGAGCGTCTTCAATAAACTTACTGTTGCTAATTAAACAAAGTACCGTCTCTTTATGATTCGCCGGTTACGTGCAAGGGGCGGCCTATTTGAATAAGCACAAATTGTCAAAGAGATTTTATCTGGTTAAACAAAGATGTACCTTCTGTTGGCTTTTGCCTCCACCGGGGGCGTCTATTTAATAGGATCGGCTAATACGCTTGATGACAACCCTGTATTAATAAACACAACTCAAACCGTCTCATTTTAACTTTAACGTGGTTACATACGAGCGAGAGGGATGGGCGATGTGATTATGAGACCGTGGTCGGATTACGTGGAAGCTTATTTCTTTGTGTGGTTATTATGAGGATTTTCGTATTATTGCGTGTTGTTTTGCGCATTACAGATGCGCTGATAAGGAGTGAATGGTATTAGGGGTGCTTTCCGATGATGATGCGCTTCTGCGTTGTAATAATAACTTTATCGCCGCGTCCATCATTCGATTGTTTGTGAATAGAAAAACAGCATGCACACTATATAGCACTTAAATTGAACTTCAGAATAATGTCATCGAAAAAATAAAGCAGTAAGAATAAGTTTCTAACTAAAATGTATAGCACAATTTGACAGAGATATGTAAATAGTTTTTTTAGATTTTCGCGTTGCATTATAACTGTAATGTATCAAAACGGGAATTAACACACACAGTCCGCTCGTGACCACGGCTGCTGTAACGTAGCCGACGTTTCGGCTCAGTTTCGAGTCAAATATGTGAGTACACAATGTTGTTTCACATAATAAATATCGTGTTAATCCCCGTTTTGATACATTATAGAGATATGTAAAGCTTGTAGTAGCATCCAGACGTTGTTTTTTTAAAATAAAATGTTACGATGAAAAAAACATAAGTAGTTAAATTTTTGTGTAAATGCTTTATTATACCAATTTTACCTTTGACACCGTTTGACAAAATCATTGCAGATGAACAAGTTCACTAATGACAAACACGGATTGAATCACTAACTAATAGTGTTGCCACTCAAACAGTTTTTTCTACAAACGCACCCCCAACTCAATTGTCAGCCCTCAAACCCTGTAAACTATCATCAATTCCAATTAAACCGCGACCCTCGTGAGAAAAACCGAACAAAACGATCAAACGTACACAAAGCCCCACTTTTGGGGGGTGACACAAAAGCCCCCCACTTTTTAAATACCCCGCAAACGTGGCGGAGATAGCGCCATTTTTGCGTCATTAGCGCCAACCGCTGCGTCACCGAGCCTCGATTTGTCTATGGTTATCGCGTTTTTTCGACGCGTCGTTTATCGCACACGCACAATATGCGAGAACTCGGCTAATGTGATGGAAGGAACTTGGCTAGATAACGCGTGAAAGCGAACGCTGGCTGGCTCTTTTTTGTTTATAATTTTTCGTGAGACGCAATCTGAGGGCTCGTTTGTATGTGACACAGCAGAATTGCCTAACTTATGTCATTTGGGTTTCATAATGTCACATATAATACAAAAATGTACCAAAGTAGACCGACCAAAAATGTGATCATCTGTTTCTTCGAAAAAAATCCTTTAGTATTTAGTAATTTCCCTTAAACTATGCCAAAATTTAGAAATAAGATTAAAGTGACTAATCAAAAACAGGTAATAGTTACTCTTGCATGGTTTTTATTCCTAGTTATCAATAAAAAAAACGCACTAACATAGTTTGTAAGTTAATATTGTTACTAACACATATATGGACTCTGTGGTCGGAAATAAAGTTTTTTATTCATTCATTCATAACAAATTGTTATAATTTAATGTTTTATATTTTTTTCCACAAAGAACATTTTAATAATTATTAGCAAGCTGATTAAGAATTTTAAAAAAGCTTCTAATTACGATTTAATTTTCCACAGACAACCTGTCCACAAAATTGGAATTTCGAAAAAAGAACGGCACGTTCCACAATCAAAACAAAAGGCACGCGTTGTTGACTCCGCGGGCGGTACGGCAAAGGAACGGCGGCTGTCAGCCAGTCGGAAGCTGTTGAGCGATTCGAGCGGTTTGTTGAGCGGTTGGAGCGGTTTGAGCGAGCGGTTCACAGACGCTGTATTGCCGTTGTTCGGGGAGAGCACTTGCGCGCTAATTGTTTGCGGAAAGGGTTCGTCGAGTATTGTTTGGATGAGTTTTTGTACGGTCTACAAAAATGTTGGTTTTAAATTACTTTACATTTTTATATCAATGTTTGATGATATTAAGAATCGTTTTAAAAACTTCAATTTAAGTAATGAAAAAAAAAGTTGTTGCTTTAACGATTGTAATTCTGTTAAAATTGAGATTTTAATGTAGGCAGTGAGCATTGTGTTAAATACCTCTTTATTGGACCTGTTTTAAATAGGTACACTTTCTTAAAATTAATCATGTATTATAATTTTAAATATATTTATTTTATTTATTTAAGGACAACAAACAAAGCATACACCTTACATGGATGATCTTATTTTTATATCTACATTTACAGTGTTGCCTTACTTAAAGGCTGCCACGGCATGCACATATTAATAAGTCGGTAAGCGACTGACAAACACTCCTTCCGTCCTCCCTCCGGGCTCCCCCCCGTTCGATTCACAGGGGCTCGACACATATAGTGTCAATATTAATGTTGTATTTTCTCATTAGAATTCTTTTATTAAACAAAACCAAAAGCGGTCCAATATGATAAGATTTCTCTACCTATATTAGACCTCCAAGATTTATTAGGGTAATATTCAGTTTTGTACTTAAACTTGCAGTGGTCCGGTAATAACAATTAATATGTAAATTTCAATTCAATCCACTCTCACTTTAATGTCAAACACATCTGACCGTGGGAGAGCCATGCTTGGGGATGAATGGGCCGGCTCAACCGGAGTGATACCACGGCCTCACAGAAAACCGGCGTGAAGCAGCATTGTGCTATGTTTCACTGCGTGAGAGAGGGTACCGGGGGCCCAATCCGGAAGAAAGGCGGGTTTAAAGGTTGGTGTCGCGGGTGTCTATGGGCGGTGGCAATCATTTACCATCAGGCGTTTCGTCTGCTCGTCTGCCACTTATAACATAAAAAAAACCTATGTACTGACTTACTTGCTACTTTCTAATTTACAAATTTGCAGATGAAACGCTACCGCTCTCGCTTCCGCTCATGAATAAAAAACACATTTAGTTTAAAATCAATTATATAATTATATTTGTAATCCCACTGTTGATTCTGATATCCGTAACACAGGTGCTTGAGCTACCTATCTCGGAGTTAGATCAATGTACAACCTGTGCGGATAAAGAATGGGATCAGAAACGGCGGCGCATCAATTCACTTCTCGCTCGCAGGTTGTACATTGATCTAACTCCGAGATAGGTAGCTCGAGCACCTGTGTTACGGATATCAGAATCAACAGTGGGATTACAAATATAATTATATAATTGATTTTAAACTAAATGTGTTTTTTTATTCATGAGCGGAAGCGAGAGCGGTAGCGTTTCATCAGCAAATTTGTAAATTAGAAAGTAGCAAGTAAGTTAACGTAAGGTTGTATGTGATGTTGTGAAATATTTATTGATTATTTTTATTTAATTAAAGAAAAATTGGTTGCAGTAACTCAACGTGTGATGTGTACATTGCACTTTTTTCCCGTCGGTACCGCTGCACATTTCACAGCGGCAATTTTTCTCTAATTAAAATTATTCCGATTGTCGTGGCGTGCGTTTGAGCCACTCGGCCCTAGAGCCAGTTGCCTCGTTTGGCCTCGCGGTTTTGTTTGGACCCTTATGTGAAGAGCGGGTGTTTTGTTTTCATATTCTTTTAGTTAAGATAGATACAGACAGCCACGTATCAGGTAAAACTTCAGTTACTCTCTGACAATGGCGGTTGCAACAGCGTCGAAATATCGGAAACTCAAAAATAAGGTACAGTGGCGGACAGGCCAAGCTATACAAAGCTGTCAAATTTCCTCAATCGATTTCGAACTCATTTGTAACAATATAAGGTTTATAATCGAATGAAGAAATTTGACAGTTTTGTATAGCTTGATGTGTCCGCCACTGTACATGGTAGAAATCTCGTAAATACCTAACTATTCACAGATATACACACACACACTGATCACACCTGCAAACCACAATTATTTTTAAACTTTACTTTACATATTTTATTTATCTATGGCTGCACAGCAGAAATGCTAGAATTCTAAGGAACTCTGTTTTTATTTGGAAATTGTTATCCCAAGCAAGATACAAGCTTAGCTTAGTTTGGGTATCTCTGGAAACTGCCTATCAACGATGATATGACAATACCTCGTATCTAACAAATTAACTGACATTAATAATCAACCTTATCACCAATGACATAAGGAAGTAATTTTCTCGAAAAATCTTGTTACATAGGAGGTATTGGCGCATCATCGTCGCTATGTACTTTTGTCACTTTTATTTATTTTGTATACCCTTGTTTTAAGTATAATTTGAGCTATAATAGATTCATTTTCATTCTAATGTTAGTGACCGTGAAAGTTTAAAATAATAAACGTTTTTTCCCGGTTGCGTCCCAAGCAGTCGTCGCTCCATGGCCCAGGGTCCGCTTTCATACTTCTACTCCTCCACGTCAAGCCACACCTTTTTACTCGACTACGGCAAAGCAAAAGGAGGGTTATGATTTTGACAGGCTATGCATGTATGTATGTTCATCTGTTTCCACGTAACTTCTAAACTAGTTCTCATATTTGAACAAATGAGGTGTCGTTAGAAGCGAGTGGTTGTCTTCTGGTTATAGGTAACATTACGTCACGTTAAATTTATTACAGCGCCCTCTAGGGGACTTAGAGTAAGGAACATAAAAAAAATTTGCTTGACGGTACCGTGGGGTATCAAATGAAAGAGCTTTTTTAGCACATTTAAAATATGTAATTATATTTACATAACTAAAAAGTATGTTAAATGAAAATAAAGTTTAAAAACTAAAACCCGACTACCAAAAAACACGATCTAAAAAGTACAAAACAAGAAAACTGTCTCTGCTGAAATGATTACGCCGTATCGCCGTGGTCATATGCCACCTACTGTAGCAAAACAGATTCATTATAATAAAAAATAAAATCAATGTGGCATACGACCACGGCGATACGGCATAATCATTTCAGCAGAGACAATTTTCTTGTTTTGTAATTTTTAGATCGTGTTTTATAGGTAGTCGGGTTTTAGTTTTTAAACTTTATTTTTTAGATCTACCCCTTCTGCCGGGACCCGGAGGTGGTGCCCAGACATTTGTTTCCCACGTAGCTGTCTGGTTTTCGCAAGACACGACCGTACGTTAGGGGACTCTTCCAGTTTGTCTGCAGTCAATATAAATCAGATGATGTGTATTTTTTTACTTTTCCCATTTTAAGTGAACTAATTACAAATGTGACTAGAAGCCCAAAATAGAGCTACAGAATATTATACCCATTAATAACTTCACTACATCTCTAAAAAACTTGGTTCTTTGATAAATATTGTATCAGTAGGTATGTCGTTGATTAAAAAAACGTATATCTACAAAATTAATCAAGATAAAGTGTTCTTATAGAATGTCACGCACTGGAAATAATCGTAGAACCAAATCCAAAAATAACAAAATTACTTGTTAAATCAACTTCCGTGTAATTAATAATTGAAAACGTAATTTATCACGATTATGACACTTAAGATTACTTAAATGAGACGAAAAATGTAAATGAATTTGAAGAAACCAACCTCACCAGATTAGCAATTAAAAGATTCAATTTAAATGATCATGGAACCCATATAAAAGCCGTTTACTCAATACTCACAATCTATATTATAATTAGTACATGATCTCATAATTTACTGCTGACTGTTAAAAAGTTTAATAGGTTGAATCACTAAGGACTTATTATTTAAGTCTATTAAATACTATTGATTGTGCACGAATCCACGAAATACTAACTAACCATCGACGGCCTCTGATTGGCTAATAAATGTCTTAAACAAAGCCACAGACAAATAAAATACTTCAACAGTTACCTAATGAACATAAACGGACCAATCACAATCTCTTAACCTTTCGCTTACACCGTGAGAGTTTCTTCCAATTGATTTTAATTTACTCGTACTTTCAATAATAATTTAAAATAATCACAAAATGCTCTAAGCCTTACGCTTACATAATTTTCTTAAAATATCCAACTCCCCGGTTGAGGCTGTAAAAGCATCGGATCAAATGACCCGTCTCATTATTTAAATAACAAAACGGTGATATAAAAGCCCTAAGCATTCCGAAATGTAATAACAGAACGCATTTTAAGCAGTGAGAACGAAACGCAACGGGCCTAATTAACAATTAAAAAAACAACTCCGAGTTTTGTCTGTTCTCACCTTGTTGAAGTAACTTGATTCCGGGAATTATTATCTCACTAATGTCCCTGAATACTAGCTCGTAATTTGTAAGAGATATGGGAGCCAGAAATAACCGGTACCAATCCAAAATCAGAGTATCAAGTGGGACTACGGCCACTGACATTGTTCCTTCAAGACCAGACTCCATTTTGAATTTTGAAGAATGCGTTATCGTCACCGCATCTTGTCTAACTAATTACAACTCCCCGCTTTAGAGTATGAAACTTGATCATATTCATAATTAACGATATTTTTTCTCTGTGATGACAAATGAGAGAGCAAAGAATTTACTTCGGAATGTTAACAGCTGTCAGTTATCAAGATACACATTATGATTTTTATCTGAACATGAAAAATCTGAGTTGAATGATTCTAGCAAACCCTGGATTCAAATTTTTAATTATTCGATGAAAGTAAAACAACCTGCTGGATGATAAATGAGGCAAAGACAACCTTCATTGTGCCGCCAATGAAAGCGCTTTTGTCTATGGTTAGAGACAAAAGCTCAGCTCGTTGTCTATTCCCGGACGGCTCATTCTTTTGTGGACCGCCGAGCCGCATTGTCGTCCCGAATCATTAAATCTGCGTTCGAACAAAAAAGGTTTGCAAATATTTGCGAAATTCTCACGGCACAAAAACGTTGCATAATTTAACTCTTTAGCCAGCCGCCTTCGCTAATGTAAATCGTTTATATTAAATGTTTATATTTGAGAGATAAAACGGGCGAAATATATTACGGTTATAACTTTATACGTGTTTTTAAAATCTAGTGTGGTAATAAAATGGTAAAGCAATTTTATTGCGTGATGTAGATTGAGAGGCATCTACCTGTTTCGATAAATAATTTTTCAGGTCGATTCTAATGTAACGGTCACGGAATATCTATAAGAATATTTTATATTGTAATTAATAAATCTTAGATTGACTAATTATTATGAGAATAGGTGTCTTAACACGATATTTTTGGGTTCGGAGTGGAACTGGTTTTTTTCAATCATGAGAATATTGGCGCCTTTTACTGTAGTTATCAAAATTATTAACGTGTGAGAAAGTTTTAAGATTTATAGGCGACAAGATTAGCATGTTTTATAGGGATTTAATATCGGGCTTTAATGAGGATTGGTTAAACTTAAACTGTCTGTCAGCACCTTGCGTTTCGAAGATAAATTATAATACTTTGGTCAATTATTATAATACTAGTGGCGCACCCTCACTTCTTGTCTTCTTGTGTGTGTCACAACACGGACCAAATGGACAATGGACCAAATGAGAGTCTAAGTGCAGAAAAAGGAGTACACTTTACATTTACCCTCACTTCTTTTCGGAACATTAGTTACAAGCTTTACCAATAGACACTGGGCGTCGATTACATCGCGCTAGTGTTTAGCTATTTCAGATTACATTAAAAGCAAGACGTTGTCTTTAAAATTTACCTCTTCATAAATAGTATAGATAGAATGAAATACAGGTCAGAGCTTCAAAAATGGCAGTAAAATTCCCAATATTTATTTTTGACAAGTTATTTTTAGGTTTTTGGTTTAAAATAAACACTTTATCAATACGTTAACTAGTTTTACGATGTTGATAGCAAGTAGTCATCTTGATGACGTCAATGTCAAATACATATTTATTTAGCGAATTGATTAATTACAGGTAACAAGTGTTGGGTCAAGTTTATAATTACTGCGCAAATAACACTATTACATACAAATACCTTCATACGTTAATATGATGTATGTTGAGGTAGGCTGTGATTTTGACAGCCCATTTGCATTGAAGTCACTTTCATAGTTGGTTTCAACCTTTTCAAAAGTTGCTTTATTAACCGACATCAAAAAAGAGGAGGCTTTCTATTCGTTGGGATCTTTTTCTATGCAATTTATTCAATCATAGCGAGTCCTTCCCAGTTGCTTTCAAAACATCCCCTTATACAGGGATAATATTTACACTGCCTCGGTGGCGTAGTGGTTAGTGGGAAGCACTAAAAGCGACGCAATAGGTCCTGGGTTCGATCCCCGGGTCGAGCCAAAAATTTGTACCTAAGTTTTCGGTAAGAAATTCTTAGTTGCAGCCCGGAGTCTGGAAGTTGGCGGTCTTGTACCCCCGTGCCTCGGAAAGCACGTTAAGCCATTGGTCCTGCGCCCGATCCTTCTCTGGTCGTGTCACAGTAGTGTCCCATCGGAATATGAGGGTAAGGACATAGAGAGTGCATTTGTGTTTGCGCACACACTTGAGCACTATAATATATCTTGCGTACGTGGCTGATCGTTGAGATTGGCTATCGTAGCCGTAATTGGTTAGAGGACATTATTATTATTTACACATTCATCATGATTTCCAAGACGTGTAGGCTCATGACGTCCTTATGTCACCCGTTAGAGCTTAGCTAGTAGTAGAAATAATCCTAAAATGCAATTTACTATTTAACGAACTTCTACTGATGAGAGTGAGGGTACTGGAGGCCCAATCTGGAGGAAAAGGGGGCTTAAAGGTTGGCAGCGCACTTGTGACTCCACACATAAAAAATCTTTTAACTTTATTCCTCTTTCAATTGTATAGTGACGTAACATGTCTTGCATGCTACTCTTATGATTAGTAACATTTACATCACACTAACCTCAATCTTAAACCGGTAACCTTAAAGTTCTAATTACCACTGACAAACGTGGTCATCCCATAAATTCAGCAAGTGAAATTATAATCCACTCATTAGGACTCAATCTGAGGATAATACGTGACCGCCATTACAAGCCTTGAAGACAACGAAAGGATCCTACATTGTGAGGCTTCGCACAAAGATGTATTGTACTCCCATATGGGAAAATCGCTTGTTTTGTACCTCGCATTGTGAGACAGACGGACAACTGAAAAGACTTTGAATGCTTATGTAAGCAGGATGGTTGTGAATGCTTTTGGTTTATGCAAAGTAGTTAAGCAGACATTTGTTTCAATACCGGGTTTTGTTTTCCCTGACGCAGCGTCGGCTGTTGATGTGTTGTGTTTTGTTTGGACTCACGATTTGTGAGAGAAATGCGGAGATTAGACTGTGTTCATTATGCGATGAACATGTGTTTCAGAGATACATACTTATATAATTTGATATAATACAAGGTGTCATCATCATCATCATCAGCCCATTTAAGTCCCCACTGCTGGGGCACGGGCCTCCCTCAATCACATGAGGGGTAATTGCCATACTCACCACGCTTGGCAGACGGGTTGGCGAGGGTTTAGATATAAATGCAGAGTTTTCTCCTCACAGAAAACCAGCATGAAGCAGCACTGTGCTGTGTTTTGCTGCGGGAGTGAGGTATTCATCATCATCATCATCATCGTTTCAGCCAATAGACGTCCACTGCTGGACATAGAGCTCCCCCAATGTTCTCCACACAGATCGGTCCTGGCCCGCGCGCATCCAATGGCTTCCCGCAACCTTCACCAGATCCTCGGTCCACCTTGTGAGGGGCCTGCCTCGGCTGCGACTTTCTGTACGTGGCCTCCACTCAAGGACCTTTCCGCCGCAACGGCCGTCTGTTCTCCTAGCTCACTTGAAACATGCAATCCTTGGTATTTGGTAAACATTGGTATTTGATACAAATAATCAATGTACACGGGACAAATCGCGGTTATTTTTATATGTAAATACATACTCGTAGTAGCATCATAGTTTGACGTTCCGACCGATAAATTACTTTTATAATGCAATGCGAAAGTTTGAATTCTCATATTGGTATTTGATAGTTGGTATGTAACTGTTGACACGATACAACAACACATTATCAATTCGTGAAAATGCTAATACTGTTGCAAAAAAGTTTTTTTATTACTTAAATCTAAATCTTGTACAAAGTCTTTGGATGTTAGAAGATAAAGCAATGATATGACTTGAAGATTGACTGTCTCAAAATATGATTTAAAGCTAGATTATTTATTCCAATGGGCGTTATTAATTTTGACAAATGGCGAATGGCGCTAGGTGTTTCGCTGAAATTGTAGTGGCGCCAAAACTAGTATTCATTTTAAACAAATTACTACTTCTTAATTTGTTTTTTATACTATGATTGCCATCGGTTTCCGTCAAAAACCTGTAACACTTGTCGAATAAGTAATGGTTTTTTAAAATAACTATTTAAATTAATTTCATATGCATAGTTGACATTATTAAATTTAGTGAGCATAACACAAAATAAAATACAGTTTATTTTATTGATTTAGTCTAAATTATGTTCTCTTTTAACAAATATAGTTGCAATTTTTATTACAAACAAATGTGTCTCTCCAATACATTTTTATTTGAAATACGTACATAACTGACTGACCGGATGGCACAATTGGTAGTGACCCTGTCTCTTACGCCAAAGGTCGTGGGTTCGATCCCCACCCTGGACAAACACTCGTGCGATGAATACTTGTGTTTGTTCGGTGTCTGGGTGTAATATATGTATTTAAGTATATATTTGTGTTCCTCTGTTGTCTGATATCTGTAACACAAGCGCTTAAGCTACTTAGTGCGGAATCAGGTCAACGTATGAGATGTTGTTAGAATTATTATTATTATTATTATAAACTATCCAATAAATAAACTAGAGTTATTATTTTATAGCAACTTAAATTAGGTTTAATTTATTAAGTAGTAATAATAACTACTCCATATTACAATATTTCAAATTTTAAAAAAAATATTTGACACTGCAAAAAATGTCCTAATTTAAATATTTTATTACTGCCATTAAACTCTTTTAATGACTAGGTATAATACTTTATTGGCAATCGACTATGGTCTCTGTTCTTTTTATTGATTTTTAACTCGCAAACGATACTTTATCTTCCTACCAAATACGCAGAATCAATACATATTAAATTACAAAAACCACCTACTGAAAGTTCATATAGTGATGGATTTATTCATCTATAAAGACCTATTGGCATGACGGGGACCATAAAACTATTAACTGTCAAAGAAATTTAAACTTTATGACCTAAGCGGAAAAGGTCAACGTTATTTGAATGGTTCTGTTAATAAAAATTAAATAAATGGTAATAGATAGTTCACACCATACTGATTTCGAGTCCCACGCTTACATATCTGACAGACAACCACTGTTCACTCTCTTGAAGCCATATTTATACTTAAATTAGGCAATCCACGCTTTGAAGAAAATACGGGACTTGTTAAAGACATTACAAAAATATTTTGAATTTTCAAACCGAAGGTGTCGGCGATGCAAAGCAAAAATGTATTTATCAGATGTACCGTTAATTATTGTAAATACTTAAGGCTAATATAGATAACAACATAATTAAGGTTTCCGATTAGCATAAGGCGATGCTGCTGATTGTTGTAGAATGGTGATATTTAAGTAAGATATTTTGATAGAATTTTTCTTATCAAATTAAAATATCTGGATAGTAAGATTGGTTGTAGGTTGCTTTATTACCATAATAAGATAAGGGAAGAAATATATCTTTACAATGTCTCGAAATCTGTAATGTTAGGTATGTTGTTTTATTTTTGTACCTATATAAATACTCGACCCCTTTTTTCATATAATGAACTCTTCATTTACCTATGAGTGTGATGACCTCGATGGCGTTGTGGCTAAGATGAAGGTGCCGGTTCCGATTTCGATTCTCTGTCGAGTCAATTAGGAAAACAAAGTTTTTTTCTTCTGTCTCGGGTCTGGTTGTGAATGATGGAACCCCGTCCACATAGTCATCTAGTACTAAATAATGTCCTAGTTGGAGATTACAACCTTTTCCATGTGAGTGAAACGGATATAGTCATACTCGTATAAATTAATCACACAAAATTAAATGGACCAACCATTTAAGTCTTTAAAATGTTACCTTCGCCTGTGAATCATCTAAACACTCATAACTCAGTCAAATAATCGAATCAAAACAACAAACTTGTTAATTTCATAATTAATGTTAATGTTTGCTCCGTGTTCCCACAGTCCCCAAACGCGTGGCCATCTCACTCTAACGAGACTAAACACCAATTAATTACATCGTTTTAGATATGAAAAATTTCCTCAGGAAAAGAAATATATATTATTATGATTTATAAACGAATCTGCGAGCATTAACGGCCTTTAACGTGTTCGATTTGGTATAAAATACTGATTGTATCAAAACTACGGTAGTTATTTAGGAAAAGAATGTTTTGGGCCAATCAACGATTTATTGAGCATTTTAGTGGGTAAAGATAGATAAGAGATGAATCGATTAGGGAAAATAAGAATTTTAGTAGGTTTATTAAGTTTTTTGGTGACATGCGCGGGCGCAAGCGAGAATGCAAGGAATGGCGCGGGAACGCGGCTGGGCGGGTTTTTGGTACTGTTTGTAATGGGTTAATAATGGGAAGCCGATTAGACTGTTTTTTGAAGCTTCCGATATGTATGGATACGATATTAAGGTGACGGGTAGGGCACACTAGCGACGTCAATCGATTTTAATTTTTAGCTACTAAACCGGATCTATTTTAAACAATTTCGGGGTTACAACCCCATGACTAACACTCATACTATTTATTAAATAACCATACAAAATTGTCGCTTAGGCACTTGTGTTATGGGTAAACAAGAAAATTGCTGAAATTATTATGCCGTATCGCGGTGGTCGTATACCACATTGATTTTATTTTATTATTATAATGAGTCTGTTTTGCTACAGTAGGTGGCATACGACCACGGCGATATGGCATAATAATTTCAGCAGAGACAATTTTCTTGTTTCACGCTTTTTAGAGCGTATTTTTTGGTAGTCGGGTTTTAGTTTTTAAACTTTATTTTTATTTAACATATTTTTGGTTATATAAATAAAATTACATGGGTATTTGAAATGTGCTAAAAAAGCTTTTCATTTGATACCCCACACGGTACCGTCAAGCAATTTTTTTTAGTTCCTCACTCTAAGTCCCCTAGAGAGCGCTGTAGTCAATTTAACGTGACGTCATGTCGCCTATACCCAGAAGAAAATCAAGACACTTCTAACGACACCTCATTTGTTCAAATATGATAACTACTACTTTTTTTTTTTTAGATGTTATGAGGGAACAGATGAACAACCATACATACATACCTACAGGTCAAAATCATAACCCTCTTTTTTGCTTCGCCGTAGTCGTGTAAAAAAACAACAAAGGAATTAACGAAAACATTAAAATACCCAGACACTAAACAAATACCTACATGTTTTGTGATCATTACACGAATGTTGGCCCAGAGCAAATATGGACATCCGCGACACCAGTTGAGTCACGCAAGTGCGCTGCCAACCTTTTCCTCGGATTAGGCCTCCGGTATCCTCACTCACGCAGCAAAACACAGCACAGTGCTGCTTCACGCCGGTTTTCTGTGAGGCCTCATTTCAGTTTCGCCGGCCCATTCATGCTGAAGCGTGGCTCTCCCACGGACAAGTTCACTACTAAATGACATATACTAATGTAGGTACCCATACAATAAAGTAGGAATGTACTCGTAAGTTCTTATATTCTTCTCCGATTTCATCATTTTACATTTTCATTACCAGCTGATAATATCTTCGTAAAAGTCACCTTAATGTTATCAATACATCACTGTTTATTAACAATTGGTTAAAATCTCTTGTTACATTCCAACCCTTTCCTCTTTCCCGTCATTTACGTCCTTATGTCTCGGGCATTACGGTTCATAATGAAACCCGAAAATGAGAGCCATAACCTCTTTAATGTTTTTAATGGGCTTACTTTAGTAACGCAATTAAGGGACCGATTAAAAGTAAGTCTGGTTAGTGTGGGAACACCAGCTAATTACCATTTGGGACTGTCCGAGTGTTGACGGTAGTGATGTGATACAAATGGGAATCGCTCGAGTAAAAAATAGTAAGTGGACCTTAAGGAAATCTCGATTAAGGGAATCTCGGACCACTTAAACAAATGACTCATTTGTACATTTTTTGATAAAAAAGGAAGGCACAATACAATAAACACCGCCCAGGGACTGGACAGGACATCCATTAGGATACCAGAAGGCGTCTTCACAATCAGCATCATCATTTCAGCCAATAAACGTCCACCGCTGGACATAGGCCTCCCCCAATGATCCACACAGATCGGTCTATTCCGCCCGCATCCAAAGGATTCCCGCAAACTTAACCAGATCGTCTTTCTACCTTGTGTGGGGCCTGCCACGGCTTCAACCTCCTATACGCAGCCTCCACTCGAGGACCTTTCTGCCCCATCGGCCGTGTGATCCCCTCGCAATGTGCCCTTCCCATTGCCACTCGAGGCATGCAATTCTTTGGGCTATGTCTTTGACCTTGGTTCTCCTGCGGATCTCATCATTCCTGATACGATCACACAAGGAGACTCCTAGCATAGTCCATAGGTATCCTAATGGTGACTTTTAATAAGAATTTGTTTTCGTAATTCGTTGTAAACATTTGAGTCACCCATGGACGTCCAGAGGGAAAACCAGAAATCGCATGATAGAAGTGAGTCGCATGATAGAATTCACATGAGTTAAGGTCCCATTGAGATAGGAGTGTTAGCGGTAAAATACTACTGCTTCTCATTCTTCCTGCCATTGTAACTAGAGCCTGGTAACCTGGAAGGTTTGGTCGCGGAGCTCAATTTTTTTTTTTAATTATAAGTAGGCGAGGCCTTTGAACAGCAGTGAGTGAATTTCAGCTAGACATAAAACAATATGTTAACGTTACATCGAGTCGCGTCACTAGTTGACGGGATCAAGTGTGCTGGTTTATCATCATAAGATGTTAGCGTGGTCACTTTATTGTGTGTAAATAAACTTTGGATGTTAATTTGTTCACATTTTTTGAACTTTCACATTTGCTTGGAATCAAAAATATAAAATGTTGTTACTTTACCAATTGGTACTGTATTGATGGATCAGGTTCACAGGTTCTCTTACCTGAAAAAAAAATTAGAAATACAGTTTAATACAATATTCTTATATCTTACTAAGGCCGGCAACACATTAGCGATCTCTCTGATTTCGCGGATGTTCATGGGCGGCGATGATTACTTTCCATCAGATGACTCGCTTGCTCCTTTGTCCGCCTCTAGCATAAAAAAAATTCAAGACGGACACTGATTGTTATATTTTATGCTATCCTAAAACAATATATAAGTGCCTAGAAGTGATTCCGCAAATCGTTTACTCAGTCGATCTTAAATGTTATCATTTTTAATGGCTATCAGCTATAATATTATTGATTTTCGAATTTAGTGGAGTGTAAGTGTAGGCTGTCTGAATGCAAAATCAATCGTAGGTAATAGGCATTTAAAACAAAAGCTCTTACATAGTTTTTTAACCGACTTAAAAAAAAAGAGGTTTTCCCAATATACTATCTTGTAATTTAAGTAAATAACACACTTAAAAATTTCATCTCGTGTTCAGGCGGGACTCGAACTCACACCTTCCACAATCCTGGTGAATGTACTACCAATTATACCACTGCTAAATCAGTAGTTGAAGAATAAATCGCAAAAGATTGCTATAAAATAGTCAACTATTGATTTAGCAGTCTCATCTTAACTGGTGGTCAAATATTTGTAATAATATTTCCACTGGATATTGTAAATATATCTACAATATTGGTGAGACTATCGACAGCTCATGTCGAATCAAGCACTTACAAATTTCGTCGACTTAGTAACGCGTTCAGTGGTATAATTGGTAGTACATTCACCCGGATTGTGGAAGGTGTTGGGTTCGAGTCCCGCCTGAATCACGAGATGACATTTTTAAGTGTGTTATATACTTAAGAATAATACGCAAAAGATTGCTATAAAATATCAACTATAATCTTGTAATTTAATACAATAATCAATTATTCAATAGAGATTAGGCGGTGACTGCCGGTAAAACCTTTTCTCGAGGGTACTGTTATAACATGTTATTTGAAGTGTATAAAGTGATAAAAATATTATTTTATACTTTTTAGTTCGTGGTTTTTGAAGGCGGTTTTTTTTGCAGATTTTTTTTTTGCATGTTCCAGATAGCGGTCCACCACCAGTTGAGTTAAAAGTACGTTACCGTCTTTTAAAAAGGAGTATACGTAGTCTTTGTATACCCTGCTGTCCAAGATGGCCTGTGTTAATTGTCTAGCGCATGAATTTGAAATTTATTAAGCAAGATTCAGCTTTCATAGAGTTGTAGAACCCTAAAAAATGAAATGTCCGCATCAAATAAACGTCCACTAATGAGCATAATATTCATAATATTGTGCAGGCTCAAAAGAGTCTTGTTAGGTCCACATATACAGGGTGTCGCGTAAGGAGCGACTCTATTAAATTCTAGCGCTGTGGTGTAAGTGACGAGAGTGTAGAGACAATAATAAAAAAAAAATTGTGTGCCATAAAACAATAAATTAAATGTTTAAATTATAAGAACAAATCAAATTTTGTTTATCTACTATTTATACATAAATAGTCATACTCTTAAACAAACGTCAAGGACATAACACTTGCGCAATGTAATCGTCAACTAGCGCCATCAATTGATACAGTTTGGAACTAATACATTCAATAGACAAAGGGATCCGGTTCCGTTGAAAAATAAGTCTTGAAACGAAGTGAGGACGCGCCACAATTGTGTTATACTGTTGTTAGATGTTTACATACAAATGGACATTCACATCATCATCATCATCATCATCAGCCCATTTAAGTCCCCACTGCTGGGGCACGGGCCTCCCTCAATTACATGAGGGGTAATTGCCATACTCACCACGCTTGGCAGACGGGTTGGCGAGGGTTTTGATATAAATGCAGAGTTTTCCTTCTCTGGGTGCTGATGATCATGCCAGCAGCTTTACCTTAGTCGCCTTTTACGACACCTCGGCAAGAGTGAGGGTGGCCTATTCTACTCTGCCGGTGACCAAACGGCCCTTCTACTCTCCCGGTGACCACACGGCCCCTTACGGACATTTACAATCAAAGTAAAATCACAAAAAGTTGTATAAATTCCAAAACCAGTAACAAATTACTAAATTAAGCCATAAACATAAACGGGTCTGAATTTTTTTTACTAGTGTAATATTAATTGCTTATTCAATGATACAGTCTACCCTTACCACATTTGGGGAAAAGAATTTGGGAGTAACTGTGAATACACCATAATACCCATTTAAGAGCGGTGTATGATGTAATCCGATAGAGAACCAGAGTCACCGTGATCTGTGGACATAGCCCACCGAATTAGCAAACTGAAGTGGCAGTGGGCTGGTCATATTAGCCGCAGAACTGACAGCCGTTGGAGCCGTAAAGTCCTTGAGTGGAGACCGCTACTCGGTAAACGTAGTGTAGGACGCCCTGCGACAAGATGGGATGATGACCTTCGAAGGCTGGCTGGTGTGGGCTGGATGAGAGTGGCCGAAAATCGGGAGCAGTGGCGTGCATTAGGGGAAATCTATGTCCAGCAGTGGACGAGTGTGGGTTGCTGATGATGATGATGATGAAGAGCGGTGTTAGTTCAGTGAATAAAGATACCCTTTCCTTACGGTAATACGACACGGTTTAAGTCGTATACCTACAGGTGAAATCCGAGCATAACTCTCTGGATTTTTCTAATCTATGAGCGTATTCCCTCCATTACCTCTGTGGTGAGTGTCTATGTATCAATGTTCAAAAAGTTCGGTTACCAAAAAGTTGCAATCCCCGACCCCGCTCATCTCTTATGCCCGGTTCGCAGGCCCAGCTCTCGTACATTTCTGCGCAAAGGCTTCACACATGTTGCCCTCTGAATGCACAAAGACGAATAATAATCATAAGGCGGTCTGCAATTAAAAAATTTAAGGCACTTTGTGACCTGCCCCTTGGTAAGAAGTTGCTATTCGACGCGCAATTTGAAAAACCAGTTTTACTTTGTACGTTTATGTTTTAATACCTACACAGCCTCTTTTAGCTATTTTTTTATGTGAACTGCGATTACGGTGTCTGATTTTAAATAAGTACTATTTTTAACGAGTACAACTTGAGTATTTTCGTACGTACTATTAAACAATGAAAAGCGGTTTAAGTTAGAAAATAAGGTTTAATCGCAAATTACTGAAATTAGTAACAATCTCATATCGCGCGCGAAAATAGACTAACTGACTGGTCATGTTTCAGAGATGTCCTATGCCGATCGATTTTCTTCGTCTAACATTCGTCGTCAGCCCATTTAAGTCCCCACTGCTGGCGCACGGGCCTCCCTCAATCACGTGAGGGGTAATTGCCATACTCACCACGCTTGGCAGACGGGTTGGCGAGGGTTTTGATATAAATACAGAGTTTTCCTTCTCTGGGTGTTGATGATCATGCCAGCAGCTTTACCTTAGTCACCTTTTAAGACACCTCGGTAAGAGTGAGGGTGGCCTATTCTACTCTGCCGGGGACCACACGGCTACGTCTCTTCTAACGTCGTCGTCGTCTAACAGTACTAAGATATCGTCTAACAGTACTGAGATATTTACCATCAGATGGCCGCATGCTCGTCTGCCTATTATTCGCAATAAAAAAAAGTTTACTTATAAGAAGTGGCTTCCTTATTCAATAAGAAATAAATGATAAAAGTACATCCTAACCTAAAAACCGTAATGAATTTCTAATTTATCTAATTATTATCAATACTAATTTCGTGTGCTTTTAATTATAAGGCTTACTTAAAAGTACATCTTACCCTAAACAAATGGATAACTTTTGTGTAACTCCTTCATCTTAGCATGCAGTTCCTAGTCGCATCCAAAGATAAAGATATCGCTCTGGAACCCGGGGTACGCTTGGACCATGATTGCATAATAAACTGTCTACATAAAACTTAAAGAGCTGTTCGGTAACTAATTTCAAGATAAAGACGCGATTCCATCCATACAACATAAAGACTTGTTAATTAAGACTACTTGCACTTAATTTATAATTAAACGCGTTTTATATTAAATGAATTTAAAGCTAATACTTCCAATGAGTAATAACAACAAAATAAACAAACACCGCCTAACGGCCAATGAAGACATTGAAACTGCCACAGAAATAGCTAAATGGCACTAAATCGTGTTTTTTTTTTACAATCCCGCATTTTTTAATGCCACAGGTGATTTAACTGCCTGAGTCACCTACGCTGCCCTGCGTTACGCTAACGTGCCCTGCTTCAGTGTTTCCAGGTGATTTAGTGATTTTGAACTTAATAATTTAAATATCAGCTAAGAATACTCCCTGCCGATGTCTGCTTTTCCTGACCACTTTAATCTGGACATCTTTAAGGCAAGAGTGAACAAGCATCTTTTAGGCAAACCCGTATCGTCCAAGACCTCATCTTCGCTGGGATCGGATCGCTTCGGCGGGATTGTGGTCAAGCGTTAGCCTATAGACCAAAAAAATCAGGATGCCTTGCTAATTGCGCAAGAAAATTCCAGGCCAGTTTTTGATACGAGTATTATTGGATTGGGTTTTTTTATGTGACAGTTAGCAGACAAGCAGAGGGATCATTTCATGGTCAGCGATTGGCGCCGCCTATGGACTCCTACAACACGAGCGGAGTCACAAGTGCGCTGCCAATCTTCAAACTTCCCTTTCCCTATTCCCTGGGCCTATAATTTTTAGGCCCTTCCGGATTTGGGATATATTTGTATTTGGATCTAATCTAACTATCTGTTAGTTTAATCCTTATTTACTAAAATACAAACACTAACAGACTAGGTTTTATAGATCAGGATATTGTGTCAAGTTAGTAGGTATCATCATCATCACCATCAGCCCATTTAAGTCCCCACTGATGGGGCACGGGCCTCCCTCAATCACATGAGGGGTAATTGCCATACTCACCTCGCTTGGCAGACGGGTTGGCGAGGGTTTTGATGTAAATGCAGAGTTTTCCTTCTCTGGGTGCTGATGATCATGCCAGCAGCTTTACCTTAGTCGCCTTTTACGACACCTCGGTAAGAGTGAGGGTGGCCTATTCTACTCTGCCGGGACCACACGGCCTAGGCCTAGTAGGTATAAGGAAAGAGAATTTTTCCAACTCTTTTTATTGATGATGGGCTTGCTCTTGGATTAAGACAGAACCCTAGAGTTGAGAAGAAGCTTGCGATAAAGTGAGATTACCCAGAAGCGGCTTGTTTATTCTCTCTTGTACACACAAAATTTGGAGATTGTAGTCATTGGGATAACATACACAGGAAGGAGTGAAACTCCACTCCTTGGCACAGCGCATCATTAATGTGAACCTTTCCCGCTTTACAAAATCCATAGAAATATCTAAAAGTTGGCAACACCGCTCTCTCGTCACTTGTTTGTCAACACAAAATGGCGGCGACGTAGCAATTACGAGCACCCTGTAGACAGATTTGTGGGTACACCTATTTGGTGACATGGAAAACTGTGTTCGCCACCGGCTTAATAAAATTTTATTGCTTATTTTTGGACTGGCGCATTTTTTTATGCGGGTGGACGGCCTGACATTAAGTACTTACTATATACCAATATCATTGATATTGACCCTTTGGGATCGCTCTTTGTACGGTAGACTCCAAAAGATGTTTTAACATTGTAGTTCCTTGTCATAATACATACCTATTTATTTAATTTCTACGTCTTTCTTACACGTGAGGTAATATCGTGACAAAGTAGTCAAGTATAAATAAATCTTTAGCAACACACACACACTTGTATGACAAGGTCCCAATTACAAAAACCAGTTGAGTGACAAATTTATTTCTTACCGGCCTAACATAATCACGCCAATCTAAAAATTTCCAGCTAATCAGAAAAAAAAAACCTTTTCCTCCCAACACTCGAAACTAGTTCAAACAAACATAGATTAATAAACAGACAGAAGTGTCAGTTCGCGGAATAGTCAGAGAATAAAGCGATCGGTTTCGCAAGCGGGAGTACTGGGAAACGTATTACGATCCATCTAGACATGGGTTCTCAAACTTATGGCTCCATATCCCTTGTTTTACTGTGGAAGATTCATGCTTTGGAATAAATGGGCTGGCCCGACAGAAGTGATACCACGACTTCACAGAAAACCTGCGAAAAGCAGTACTAGCGCTTTGTTTTGTCGTGTGAGTGAGGGTATCTGAAGAAAATTAAGGAGAAAGGGGAATTGAAACGTTGGCAGCACACTTGTGACACCACTTGTATTGTGAGTGGCCATGGGTGGCGGCAATACGTTCAGGTGAACACCTGCTCGTCTGCTACCTGTCACTAAACACACCGATTTTCCGTGACTCCATTTCATTAGGGTCCACGTACTCCACTTTGAGAACCGCCCTGACGGATGCACACCCTGCTCTTTATTATTCCAATAACAATCCTTAATGAGTGCTCTGGTCAAACGTAAATAGCAACTTCATACATTTGAATGATGCGAATGTAAACTCTCTCTATGAATTACTCTGTGCCATAGGGTTTGCTCAATCAATCAGAGAATTTGACGTCAAAAATAAAAAGTGTAAGCCAATAATCCGCGCTTTGACGAGAAAAGTTGTCGAACGATAAATGTTGTCGTAACTAGGTTTTTTTTGGTAAATACAAAATGTAAGTGTAAACATTTTTTGGGGAAATCTACAAATAGTAAAGAAACGCTTTTATTTTACTTATGATTTGGCAACATTTTTGCGACAAAATTGTAGTAAAATTATGTACTTTAAATAAAATATGCTAATAGATATTGATTTTCTTTGTATCCTTTATTATGTTATGTAAGTTAGGTATTTGTAAGATAAATAAACGATTTAAAAAAAAATAGGTTTTACCTTTAATATGAAATAAACGTATATTAAAACAATTAAAAATAAACGTTATTTAATAATTTGTCTGCTCATCTTTAATCTATGACTATTGGGTATGTGTAATAAAACATATTTTTAGATTTTATATTCTTTATTTTATATTACTTAGGTCGTTATGTTTTTTTACTTAAATCATAAAGTAATATTTTTTTTATTAAATCTGCATATCGCCAACCCTAGCGACCAAAGCGGGTAAGATCAAAGACGCACCTCATAGTTTACATTGTAACCTCCGCTCTACATTTACGACGCTACCGCTCTACCGCTCTCGACTCTATTGTCTCTGAGAGTCCAGATGGACATCATAATGAGTCTGTTTTTGTAGAGCACGTTGTATCGAAGGAAATATCAATGTAGAGTTTGATGGCCAGCATTGAATTTGCAGTAGAGACGCGATACGAATGTGTGGGTTGTGGATGTAAAAGGAACAGTTTTTTATCTATTCGTACTTATAATCAGTAAACTATTCTATAATCATTAAGTAGTTCATCAGATGGCCATGAGCGGCGGTCATCACTTACCATCAGGTGAGCCGTCCCCGTTTACAATATGGCGGACACACGAGTGTCCGCCATATTGTAAAAGAAAACTAAAATCTGATTTTAACAAACAAATATCAAGTTCCCATATATTTCGACACTTTGCATCTGTCAAAACGAGCAAAAATGTTATAGGAATACCACATCGACATTTTTATGTGCTAGGTGGCTGACGAGCAGTCGAATCGCCTGACATTTATCAGATTACCTCGCATAATTACAAATCAGAGTTCAGTTACATTTTCATTTCATCATTTTGTATGGACAATTCTAAATTCAATTTAGTTCAAATTGTATACCTGTTTCAATTTATTATTGTTTTTTAAATCATAAAATGACAGTTGCTTTGGAATGACGAGTAGGTATCTACCAAGAAAGTATTGAAAAGGTTAAAATTAGATACTGGCACAACCTGTATTATTTATTTTACAGTAAGTACCTATAAATGTAGTCCAAAAACTAATTATATTAAAACTATTTAAGGTGACGGGTAGGGCACACTAGTGACGCCAATCGATTCTTATTTTTAGCTATTAAACCGGATCTATTATTGTTTATAATAGATCCGGTTTAATTTTATTGTTACAACCACTCGGCAAACACTTATACTATTTATTAAATTACCATGCACAAAAGTTGGTTCCTTTTGTGTACGCGACAAATTGATTCACGCCAAAAGTGGCCGCTTTTGGCGGTAATTCAAATTTCGAGTACAAAAGCAGACCCAAAAGTTAAGTATAAGTATTTAATAAATAGTATAAGTGTTTGCCGAGAGGTTGTAAGCCCGAAATTGCTTAAAATAGATCTGGTTTATTAGCAAAAAATTAAAATCAATTGGCGTCGCTAGTGTGCCCTACCCGTCACCTTAATAAACGTCTTCTCATAATTAAAGTGATGTAAAACTTAGAATTACTGAGAGATTTGTATGCCTGGTGAATAATTGAACAAGCAATACAATTTCCATCTTTATTTTACTCATGTTTTCACAAATAACCCATCGAATCTTTATCTAATGAACATAATAGCTATTACCTGTTAATGAAAGGAAAACATGAAAGCAAACTATTTATATCGCCTGACTAGAATTACCCACAGTCTCTTTACGCACAAATCGAATTAGCTCCTAAAAACAAAATTAAACATTCTTGTAAAAACGTTTTATTGGACAATCTCCATTTTGATTAGGGGGTAATCAAATTTCTAGAATTACAACTCAAGGAACGAATTCTTTGATTCGAAATTGGCTTTAGAAATTAGTTCTCGAGATTGTATTACAAAACGGCACTCGTATTAGTTTTGGGATTTGTATTTTTTTTTAATATAATGGCTGCCACTGTGTCTTTCGACACATCTGTAATTCTGCCAATGTCGAGTGATTAGAGAGACGTTAATTAATAGATTGACCGGTGTGACGAGTGGATTGGGATTTGTATAAAAATGTTGTTATTGAACTGAACATTTGGCACTTATTAAATCGTTAATTATTATTGTTTTTTGTTTGACGACCCAATTGGAACAGTGGTAGTGAACGCTGCCTCTGATACAAGGGTTGCGGGTTCGATCCCCGCACAGTACAAACATTTGTGTGCATGAACATGTTTGTTTGTATTGGTCTGGGTGTTTGCTATGTATTATATATATATTTACAAAAGAAAAGTATTATATGCATATATTTGTAATCCCACTGTTGATTCTGATATCCGTAACACAGGTGCTTGAGCTACCTATCTCGGAGTCAGATCAATGTATGTGATGTTGTGAAATATTTATTTATATTTATTGTTAATATTGACTTGGTCCGTCTGCGATAAATACGGTCTGTATACGGACCAAGTCACATTGACAGGGGGGCGTCGTAAAACGTTTTTTCTATGCAAAAATGTCAAAACAGCATTAGTTCCGACTTTTGCCACGTGCCAAACTACCTTGATCTTACCGTAGGTAGACGAGCATGCGGTCCATTTGATGATAAACGGTAACCGCCGCTCATAGACAGTGCCGGAGTACAGTCATGCCGCTGCCTACTGTGAAAGAAGAGCTCTAACCTTGTTTAAAAAACCGGCCAAGTGCGAGTCGGATTCGCCCATTAAGGGTTCCGTAGCAGCAAGTAAGATATATGGAAGGTAAATTGCGGTTTACGGTTTATAACGTATTAAAAAAAAAACTACTAACTATATCTAGTTCAAACCAATTTTCGTTGTTAGTTTTTATGATTATGTACATCATATATTTTTTTAACTTTATAATTCATTTATTATAGAAGTTAGAGGGGGGGAGACACACACACACACAATTTAACACTTTGGGAGCATCTCTTGCGCAAAGTATTGTGTTTAGAAAAATATGATATTAAAAACCTCAATCAACCTCATTTTTAAAGACCTATCCATAGATACCCCACACGTATAGGTTTGATAATATTTTTTTTTTGAGTTTCAGTCGCAAGTATAGAGCCGGTGGTAGAATCGCATTATGTTTATTTACTTTTTTTTAGTATATTTTATGTATCACGCCTTATCTATGACTCATGCCTATTTTATTTATTTTTTAATATCAATATGATGAAAATGAGAATATGGGACTTTTCGTTTTTATCACACCAGTCTACTATTTAGTATTAAAATATAAACGTTTGAGATCCTACATTCTAATTTTATTGCACCTAAAGTACATAACTACGGGGAAACTGTTTGTTTTTCTGGTTCATCATCCGAATAAATCAAACAATGATGTCCCCACATCCATCTTGGCTGCAATTTTATTCCAACTCGCTACTTTTAGAGCGAGTGCACGTATTTCTATCATCATGGAGCCCAAACTTCCGAAAAGCCAAAATAGATGGCTATTACACAGAAAAACAAATGAGAAACGCGATATAAAATCCTATGGAAATACTACTGTAAAAAAAGGTCCAAGTTAGACACTTCCATTACAATTCAGCTGTTCACTACTAATACACATGTGTTTTAATTGGCAGCAGACTACTAGACTAGACTCAAACTTATAATTAAGACAGGTTTACGTGTATATGATTTACGGAAATGTTCTTGAGTAATTCAAAGATACCTTAAACATCACACATGTTTGAGGTAGCTTTGAATATCCACAAGCCAGATTCCTGTATAATTAACAAATCTAAGAAAATAACAATTCGTATTATAATTAATTAATAACAATGCTAGAAAACTAAACAATCACGTGTAAACTAAATTTCATATTAGTAGTTACGGCGTCGAATGAATATAACAAAATATACCTGTAAAAGCAAGCCGTCACTCGGCTTTCTACTACCGTGCCCCCTGTATTTTGTCACAATAGCCGAGTCCCGCCGTAAATCTGTTCAGTGACGGAATTAAACCCATCCGGATTGGAGAGGTGCGCGCAATAAAATGCGCGTGAACAGACACAAACGTCCCTCCCATTGCGTAATACTATTAAATATTAACCTATAGTAGGTAGATACAAATCTAGGGAATAGAAGATGTAGGTCTTCTATATAGATATATAGATAGAAGAATAATAGGAATAAGAGAATAGGAATAAATTTATTGACATAATAAAGCATACAATTTCTTAATGACTATAGATACTTCACTAGGCTCACATGCCTGTATCGAGGTATCTAATAAGTGACTCATCATTTCAGCCAATAGACGTCCACTGCTGGACATAGGCCTCCCCCAATGTTCTCCACACAAATCGGTCCTGTGCCGCCCGCATCCAATGGATTCCCGCGATCTTCACCAGATCGTCGGTCCACCTTGTGGGGGGCCTGCCACGGCTGCGACTTCCTGTACGTGGCCTCCACTCGAGGACTTTTCCACCCCAACGGCCGTCTGTTCTCCTCGCTATGTGCCCTGCCCATTGCCACTTGAGGCATGCAATCCTTTGGGCTATGTCTGTAACCTTAGTTCTCCTGCGGATCTCATCATTTCTGATACGGTCACGCAGGGAGACTCCGAGCATAGCTCTCTCCATTGCTCTCTGAAATGAAATCTCTATTGGCTGAAATGATGAATAAGTGACTACAGTTTAACAAATCTAACAAACTAAAATCTTGTAGCTTCGGTTTATTTTACATATGAAAGTAAAGACTTTGGTAACAAAGAGAAGAAATACTAATAATCAGAAACTTTATGAAATAACAATAGGAAAATATAACAAGGCTGTAAAATGTATGTGTGTACGTGTGTATGTGTGTGAATGTGTTTGTATGTGAAGAAAGTGCGGGAAGGATTGTGATCAGCATGTCATACAGGGAGGATTTTTTCAGTTTCTATGTACGATAGGTCTAGCAACCATTTTTTAATGGTTTGAATAGAAATATCACATTTATTCTTACCTGCTGAAGTGCTCTTTTATCAAAATTAAACTCTAGTAGTAAAGTATCAGCCTATTTACTGTCCCACTGCAAGGCAAAGGCCTTCATCATAGAAATCAAGTTATCGCTACTATGACGGAATTAGGCTTAATTACCACGCTTGCCTAATACGTATTGATCACAAATCCGAGCTATGTTCGAAAAATTCGAAACACTTTTTGCTCGGAATCGAACCCCGAGATCACGGCCCGGTAAGTACTGAAACCACTAGACCATTCCAAACCAAAGTATTATTATTAACATAGAACACTTAGTCAGCAGTACTGTATAGAAATATTATTTGTTTCTGCTTATTTTGTAGATTAAGGACTAAAACCTTTTTTTAGTCCTTACACGAATTCCTTACAAGATCTTTATCTTATCTGTTAGGGGCCATTTTCATGGGGCACGTCGATCCTAAGGGATCTTTTGTACCTCCCCTTTCTTTTGCGCTCTTACTCACGAAAGATTCGTTTCATCAGCATCACGATGTCTTTCGGATTGAAGTGCCTGTAGTCTCCTGGTTTAGGCTAAGCGTTACCTAGAAGACACATTCTGCCTCTGGCTAGTGAGTCACATTCACATAAAAGATGTTCTATGGTTTCCGTCTCCTCCTTGCATGCTCTGCAGTCGCTGTTCGATGTCATGTTCATCTTCATCAGCATTTTGTTCGTTGCATAATGCCCTGTTAACGCTCCTATGAGCATCCTTGTCTGTTGTCTATTGCCTCCGAGAACATTTTTTTTTTTCCTTACAAGAAGTTCTTACACGAAATTAAAATTTTTGATTCCTGGCTGGCGACTGAAACTCGCTTAGCGTACCTACTCTTTTTTTAAAATACCGGCAACACATTAGCGATTTCTCTGATTGCGCGGATGTTCATAGGCGGCGTTGATTACTTTCCATTAGGTGACTTGCTTGCTCGTTTGTCCGTTTCTAGCACAAAAAAAAACTTTTTTCACGGGACTTATTTGGAGACGGCGCGCGGAGCTTAGGTAGGTATACTTTCAATCATTTATATTAATAATGACATGACTTTTATACAACGTGTAAAAAAATTACCAATAATACTTAAGGGTGTGAACATATTATACCGTGTAAAGACTTCACTGCCAAAATATGAGCATCATCTGAGCGAAACTGTTTTTTTTTTCGAATTTCTGAGGAGCATTCGTTGCCGAGTGGTCACTGCGACCAAATTTGATCTATTGTGACCTCCGCTCCCACTTACAGATCGTCTCCGAGGCCCACGGTCTGCATAAACCGGCCTTGCGAGCGATAGCCTTAACATCCTCCGGGCAGATGTGGTAACTGCCCAGGGTGCAGCTTCTTGGGTGCCCGAGGGGATCGCATTGACAAAGGACGTGGATCGGTGTCTCGTCCTCTGCCTTACAGAATCTGCAGGTGGGATCTCCGGCCAGCCGGGTTCTGGTGCCGTGCTTGTTTAGCGAAACTGTTTCATACTAAATAGAATATCCGCGCGTCAATAATGTAGCAGTGAAGTCATTACACGGTATATGTTCACATTATTAAGTATTATTGCTATTTTTTTTATACGTTGTATATTACGAGGGCTTCGGCAAAAAAAATAACGAAAGTTTTCTTGCTTTCGGTAAATAAACAAACAAGAAACTAAAACGAAGTCTCTTCTCATTGTATCATTTCCAGCTGCGTCCAAAGAAGGAGCTTCAGATTTTTGTAGCCTTAAAAATTCAGAGATCTATCGCATTTGGTCCTTTTTTTATGCCTGATGGTAAGCGATTGCCGCCGCCCATAGACACTCGCGACATCAGTGGAGTCACAATGTGCGCTGCCAAATTTTAAACCCCTCTTTCCCACGGATTGGGCCACCGGTACCCTCACTCACGCAAGCGAAACACAGCACAGTGCGGCCGAGGACTTTGGTCGAGCCGGCCCATTCACGCCGAAGCGTGGCTCTCCCGATCATACGGTCCGGTCCTACACCGCTCGCAAGTTCTTTTAATACATTTTGCATTAAAAACCTATTTAGTACTAATGAAATCTCAATCTTCAATCGTTGAATACTAAATTCCTGGTCTTAAAAAAATATCTTTCAACTATTAACATTATACTTAAACTAAATACTTGTCAAATAGTCGTAACAACTACTCTTTTAACACCGTCTCTGACTCTGACACGCCGGCTAACAAGAGCAATTTACGACATTTTTGCGTGCGCATGAGTCAGTTCAGCAGTCACCAACTGCGCCCGCCAGGGGTGGCCAAGTTGCACCGTATAATCGGCGGTTAGTGATCGCCGCCCCTGACGGCTATTATATAAATCGGCGCTTGCGCACCGCTGACAGCGTTCATCACCGTCGCGACGGATCTATGGCGCGCCAAATTGCGGGTGTGTGGTACAAGTGATGAGAGGTTTGACAAGTACATTTTTAGATTTTTTTTTACATTATATCGAGCGAATGAGAAGACGGCACGCGGTTCTCGAATGGTAAGTGATCAAATCATCGCCACCTATAGACATCAGCAACTCCCGAGGTAAACTCATGTGTTGTCTTCTTTCTAAGCATGTAAGGGAAGGAATTTATCTTTAAGATAACAAGGTCCTATCCGTTCGCAAACACCACCGTTGGTAACCGGTTCTACAATATTTTTGGATGAGTCAGAAACGCAAAGAACGGTAAAGGCACCTAGTTATTCCTGTTATTCCCATTTGGGTCTAAAGCTGGGGTTTCGGAGCCCAAGGAATGCTCGAAGATATTATCAATATTGTTCAAAACACGCAAAATTCGTCTACGCAGAAAAGCAAGTTAAATCCGATTGATTACGATTGCGAAAGAAGTTGAAATACAGACTTTATTGCGTTACGTTAAGATTTCATACAAGAAATCCACAGAGGAATGCTATCTGTCTCTTAACCGCACTCGCATCGAACATGGCGCTGACGCATCACCATCCGCTATGGCAGTTGGACATGAAGCGACTCTACGACCAATATTGCCTGTGTTTGAGTTACGCAAAGTAAATTGCTATGCAGATATTAAATTACATTTTACAAATAATTAATCTACACAGGACAAAACCGGTTTTGTCCCGTATAATGCAACGCGTAAGTTTAAAATCTTATATATGACAATTTTTCAAACTCTATATATCTTATGACTTGCGCTGCCAGAGATCTTCAACAATTTCCTTTTGTCCATCCCATTTTTGACAAGTTTATTCATCCGGTGTTATAAGAACAATTGACCGATTTATACATATATTCCGTTAAATAATATTGTAGTACTATTTTTATTAGTTTTTCCCTCATATTTCTTAGTATCTCATCTTGTTAGTTCAGTCGTAAAATTAGATTTACTTGCTATTATTTCGACTTCCGCTGTTGATTTTATTGTCTCATTTCTAGTATGATTTACATTTCCGTTTTATAGTAATTTAAATGCCAGCCGTTTGGAGAAAAATAACAATAAAAATTTCAAATTATAAAATCTTTTTGAAGTGAAGATGAATGAACAACATCTAACACTGTAGGTTATCTAAATAAAGTATTTTCATCATCATCGTCATCAGAGCGGCGACTAAACATAAATATATCCATTTATTCACTAATTCATTGAATTTTTGTTTTTTTTTTTGGATATTTATCACTAACTTACATCTAACATCTTTAAGGCAAGAGTGAACAGGCGTCTTTTAGGCAAAAGCTTATCATCTTAGACTTCATCGTCGCTTTCCATCAGGTGCGATTGTGGTCAAGCGTTAGCCTATTGAGAAAAAAAAACACTCTTTACATGACCCTACAGTTGACTGGTGGATAATGCCACTGGCATTAAGTTCGCAAATTGTATCGTTTTCTACAATTAAGCTTAAAATAAATGAAATAAAAAATATAACAAAGATTTAATCTTTGTTATAGGTGCTGCCTATTCCACTGCTCCGGTAGCGGAAAAGCGAGGGTTCAATCCCCAGATCGGGAATTTTGTGCTTGAGTTTTTCTGTTAAGAAATTCTCAGTGTGTCCGCCCGAAGTCAAAAGTTGGCGGTCTTGTTCGCCGGAAAGCACGAGCGCCTGACCTCTCGTTGGTCATGTTACACTCTGGTCACACCTAAAGTAGGCTCGTCGCTCGTCCACACTTGACACTCGAGCTTGGCTTGCTCAGCTCATGCTAGGCTCATGGTCTACATACTTCCTAACCCTTTTGTTATTCCTTTATTTTAATTTTATTACCAAATGGCATTTATTATGCCAAACATAGTCCAAAAACTGTTAAGTTCCAATTCGTTCCTAGTGTTTCAACTTTATACGATTGTTATTTTTCCGCTTTTTTTTTAATTTTTTGTTCCTTCGTTGTAGACATTAAGTTATGTATTATATATTTTTGATATTATACATTTTAATTTTGATATGATTCACATTTGGTCAGTTAAAGAACTGGAGCATTAAGCAAATTGTAACTCGGTTTAATTAGCTCACTCAACGACTTCTGCGACACAAGACTGCGAGCTTAGTGCACAAGGCACTGACTTTACGTAAATTGTTTGTAATTTTGCCTATAAAATGTCAATGACTGTAGACACGCCTAACATCATCGGCGAGACCAAGGCGCATCGTCTTCGCTGGTCACCTCGAGAGACTGGACGAGCATCGTCTCGTGAAGAAAGCATACGAAAGCCGACCGATGGGCCGACGCCCGGTAGGCCGGCCTAGGTATTGCTGGAAGGACGTCGTCGAGAATGATCTGCGAGAACTTCAGGCCGGTGACTGGCGACAAGTAGTGCAGGATCGATCAAAGTGGCGTTCTCTTGTTTCGGAGGCCAAGACTCGCTTCGGGTCGCTGAGCCAGTGGAGTAAGTTAGTAATGTCAATGAATATGCCTATCACTAAAATTGTAATCACCTTATCAAAATCAGTGTTAATTTGTAAGAAACTCAAAAAAAGATACAGCATTCCAACAATGCATACCCTTTGAAAGGCCACTAACAAAGACCTTTTACGTAAAGTTTCCCAATCCACCGATCTCATTCATTAAATCAATCATTGAAACTGGATAATTTTAAAACATTTTCGGCTGCGCCGGAGTGCCTGACGGACAGTGCTCGTATCTTGACCTTTACATCACGCCGGAACAAAAAGAAGCCGACAGCAGTATGTTTCATGCGTCTTTTGCTTTCTCCGAAGTAAAAAAGGGTACAGTGGCCAGTGGGTAAGCGGGATTTATAGCGGCGTATAGCTTTAATAGTAGCTTTGATTTTCCTTTTCAGATAAAGTTAATTAATAATTCCAAGGAGATAGCGAGCGAGTGTGCTACCAACATTAAACTAATCTAAAGCAACGGCCACTGACGACCTGTGTGAAACCGTACGATTATCATGCTCCTATTCACGGATTCAAATACAATTCAATCTGTTTAATTAAATTAAAAATGTAAATGTTGTTTTAATGTGATAGATGGCAGACGAGCTGACGGATAGAATGAATGCAAGCGATTGCTGCCGCCCATAGACACGCGCGACACCAGTCATACGTGCGCTGCCAACGCACTGGTTTTCTGTGAGGCCTTGGTATCACTCCTGGTCGAGCCAGCCCATTCATTCCGAAGCGTGTGATGTGCGATCGTAGTAGTACATGCAAGTTTTATATCTACATGATTACAAAATAATCCTTTTTGATTTGAAATCTCTTCTTCATCTTAGCGCGTAATTCCCGATTGCGTCCAAAGCTGTCCCTTTGGAGCCCAGGGTACGCTTAGACCATGATTCAGGATGGGGGGTCTGGTAATTACAATGAAGCGACTACCGTCTGACCTTTGACAGGGGAAGCAGACCAACTGAATCATGGTTACACCTTTCAGAATTTTTTTCCGAAACGTGCAGGTTTCCTCACGATGTTTTCCCTCACCGCCGAGTAGATGGTAATGGTAGATATACGCACATAGATTTGAAAAAACTATTGGTTTCGTATCCAAGGCGCGTTCGTATTCATTGAGCTACCATCGCTCTTGAGCTACCTTTTTGATTTGAAATATTGTGTGGAAATACATACTTAAATGCTAATTGTTAAATGATACTTATTGCAGAAAATGTTGTTTGCTTCCACACCCTAAGTAACTCAAATCGAATATACGAAGACGTAATTTCTTAATCAAAATGAAGTCAAGTCAATAAAATGTTAATAAGATGCAAATACCTTTCAATTAACGTGTAAGTTTCTCAATTCGCATAATTATTATGGGACAACTTCCTAGTAAGTATTTATAGGTAACTTTGTTTAGAGAAAAACGCATTATGCATTTTAAAACCAAGTAAAAAGGCAACAACTGATTAATGCAATTTCAGAAATTAGTTCAAAGTTTAGTATCTATTGATTACTATAACCGTATGATAGATGCACCACTTACATAATCCATTTTCTGAAAAACATAAACTATGGTAAAGGTTTAAAAGAGTTTCATAAAATCTCGCATGCGAGCGACGACCGTCTATTTTTTAGATTGAGTATTATTTATATGGGTGCTTTACCTAATTCAGTTTGCCTAGAGAACTATAGTATCTAGACAAACCTAATATAGGTTTTTAGATACTATTAGGTCAAATGAATGAAAAAAAGAATAGTTTATGAAAAGTTAACAATTTGATTTTAGACACATAGTTTTCACATCATCATCATCATCATCAGTCTGTCGCAGTTCACTGCTGGACGTAGGCCTCTCCGATTATTCGCCACTGTGATCTATCCATGAATTCTCGCATCCAGCTCTTGCCAGCCATCCTGCGCAGATCGTCCCCCCACCTAGCCAGAGGGCGCCCTACATTACGTTTGCCAAGGCGCGGTCTCCACTCTAGAACTCGTTTACCCCATCGGTTGTCGGTTCTGCGGCTAATATGGCCAGCCCACTGCCACTTAAGCTTGCTAATCCGGTGAGCAATGTCGATAACTTTGGTTCTCTGCCGGATCACCTCATTTCGGATTCGATCTCGGAGAGAGACGCCGAGCATTGCTCGTTCCCCGCTGAGCGACCTTTAACTTGTGGACCAGCCGTACCGTAAGTGTCCACATAGTTTTATTTTCTTTAAAAATACAAGTGTTATTATTTGGTCACCTCCTCTTCGCGTCGTAAACCACGGCTAAGGGTCGTGATCCCCCTTAGAAAGAATCTTTTCCTTGACTACCTTATTCCATCGGGGTCTGTCCTTGGTAACATGAAGGGCGTCATGGAGAGTCTAAGGTATTGCGGGTTTGGTCAGATCATTTCAACGGGCTTCTTCCCCTTAGTCGTTTGCGCTCGACTTTCCAGGAACCTGGAGCAACTGGTGCTCAGGTACACCAGTTGCTCCAGGTTCTCACTGTCCTTTCTTTCCACGTGTCAATTTTTTTTATGAGTTGTGCCGAACAGGTCATGGATTGCCGCCGCCCATGGTATATATTAACTTTTTATTTTTCAATGTATTTTCATGCCGTTAAAAAGCGATATTAAGTGGACAATGGCCCCAACCCGGCGTGATCAAGAAACAAGCCGACAAATAAATCAGCCAAACTCAAACTTTGCCGAGAAGCGGGGTTATTCTTTATCGCTGAAAACAATTCGATGTGAAGGAAACATTCCAATTAAATGTCTTTAATTTTCGCACCTTGTAAGTAAAGTCGGTTAAATGGTGATAAAAAACACGACTATTATTATGTTAAGGCTGATTTTATGAATTATTATTATATTAGTGCAATTATTTAATGAAGTAAACCCCGTTTATCGTACATTGTTACTAAAATTAAATGACCGCTGGTACCATTTAAGTACCTACGTATGAAAAATCTACCTATTGTTGTTTCTATTTGTATTTGAACTTTATTATTTTTTCTTTGTAAAACAAAAGGCAAAGGATAGTTATAGATCAGATAAATAATTAAATTAATTTGTTAAATACTTAATTATCTTAACTGTCATTTCATTAATTAAAATTAATTTATTAATTTTAATTAATGAAATGACTTAATTAAAATTAATTTATTAATTCATTTCATTAATTAAAATTAATTTATTAATTTTAATTAATGAAATGACTTACAAGCTAAAAATAACAATTTATTATACATAATCTTCATAATTATACATAATATGATTCCTTACCTATTTTTTTTTATTTTATGAAATTTTATTCAACTAAAGCTTAACAAATGATTCAATATAGGTAGATAGGTACATAAAAATTCTAAAAGCAGGGAGTTTTTACCGGTCTTGCGTTTAAAAACAATAAAGGGGCTTAAATAAAGCGTAGCTTAAATACGACGATAAATATTCAAAAAGTATTTAAAGAACTAAGCCAATAATGCGTACAGTATTCCAGTAACAAGCTCTCTAACCTCAAAGTGTAAGGACTCAGAAGGTGCATTTACAACATTTTACTTTACGCTCATCGGAAATACGCGAATAAAATAACCGTAGAAAGGTTTTCCATGCCATTAGTCAGCTAAACAGATTAACAACGAAGAAAAGGCATTATAAATACAGATTCACACATGAACACACACACACACACACACACACCACACACACACACAAACACACGCACGCACGCACGCACGCACGCAAGCACGCACGCACGCACGCACGCACGCACGCACGCACGCACGCACGCACGCACGCACGCACGCACGCACGCACGCACGCACGCACGCACGCACGCACGCACGCACGCACGCACGCACACACACACACACACACACACACGCACGCACACACGCACACACGCACGCACATACACATAATCACACAAGTTTATTTTATAAATACACATAATCACACAAGTATATTAAAAATGGTAAATGTAACATTGAAGACTGGACTATTTATTGGGATACAGTCGTAGAAGTCAATAGGACATGTGACATTGCCATGGATGACTAAATTAGCCTTACCCCGATACTCAAATGCTTATTCATTTTTAGAACATCTAAAAAATCGTGCTCTCTCTTTCTACACACGAAAAAGATCACCACATGTATGAATTTCTCATAAAGTTAGGAAGCGTTTGATTATTGTTAAGAGATACTTGTTTTATTTTATTGCCCGTCTTTGCAATTGGAATGTCATGAATGCAGCGAAATAAGTAATTGAACAATTATTTTTACCTACTTTCTGAATACAACCGTTACTCTGTGCCGCAGTCGACCACCAACAATGGTGGCTGGCAATTAATAAAAACATTCTTTTTCTCTTTAAAAAGGCCGAACTCCTGACTCCCGCGCATCGCGTCAAACGGGACGCATCACAAATAAACGCTCATCCGTGCACTCCGCACGAGATCACGTTCCGCGCATTATTTTGACGTATTCAAATTTCGAACACGACGCCATTTTGTTTGTTGAAATTAATTGTGTCACGAACGGGAAGACGGTAACGTGTATTATGGAGTCGGATATGGAAGTTTTTTTGCATATGTAGGTAGTATTATTTTATCAAGATTAATACGACTAATAAAAAAAAAACTAAATATAAGGACAATAGCTTCAGTGTAAGTGTGAAAACACGGTCGTTTTGATAGATTGACATGCCTATGCAAAATTAGTCAAATGTTTTAATAACAAAACTTTGAAAAACAAACACAGAGGAGGTAAGGTCTCATCAAACATTAGATATTCATTATCTAACCTCTAAACACCCAAAAGGTCTCTCTAGTAACAGTTCTTCTAGTTGCATTATTTCATTTATGAAACGATCTGGTTTATTCTCTACAATATAACATATATGGTATGATTATCTGAATCCCTCATTAGTGTTATAAATAATCTTTATAAACGCTAAATAAATTACTGGCGAGGGAAAAACGGACACAATAAATAGGTACTTTTAATTTTCTTGTCGTTCTATTCAAAAGAAAAATAGCAAAGAAAAAACAAACGTACACTTTTGTGCGGAGCGAAAAAAAGAAAATGAAAAATCCGATTCATCCGCTCCCCGCGAATCTATTCAGCAACAACTTATTAAATAAATTAACCGCAAGTTGTTGGAAGAGGAAAAACTAAGCGGTCCTCTCATTTGGTGGCGGACAAAGCGGGTAATTCCTTAAAACCCGACGGTATTCTGTCCGCTCAATGCGGACTGTAGCGGAGAAAGCCCGCAAAAATAATTGGAAAGTGACGGGAGTAACCTCCTACTAGTGCGGGTAAGGATATTATCGATATTATTTACAAAAAAGGCAAGTTCACTTTTTACTTTTGGTCAAATTATTACAACTAATATATGATTTGCGATTTAAACTAAATGAAACGTTTAAAGTTATCGGTCAGAATGCAAGTTACAGTCGTCAATCATTCGTGTGAGTATTTATGTGGGTCTTCTAATATTTATTTTTGAAAGTAGGAGTTTACGAACAAAAGTAATTTAAAAAGGATGCCGAAAAAGCAAGTACACAAGATTGAGAAAAATAAAAAACACTTAAAATACCTTCTAAGTCGCTTTGCATAAAGTGAGACGTAATGATCATTACCTACTTAATTGCAAAATTAAGGGACACGACTTCAAAGGTGAACTACAACTTTATTTAGACCTTTATTCATGGAGACGTAAGAATGAGATAGGCTAATGATAGTGTAATTTAGCTCCTGATTGTATACAAAAACGTGTTTAAGTACGTTTGTAACTGACGAAAGCCTTTACCTACTATTGAGAATTCTTTCCACGGATAAAATCGAAAACTAATATATGGTAAGTAATCGTAAATCGTTTATTTTAATATTTTTTTCATAGCGAACTTTTAAATCAGCCATCGACGCAGAACAATTAGTGTTACAACACTATAGAACAAAAGTGTGTGCCGTGTGGTCTCCGGCAGAGTAGAATAGGCCACCCTCTCTCTTACCGAGGTGTCGTAAAAGGCGACTAAGGTAAAGCTGCTGGCATGATCATCAGCACCCAGAGAAGAAAAACTCTGCATTTATATCAAAACCCTCGCCAACCCGTCTGCCAAGCGTGGTGAGTATGGCAATTTCCCGTCATGTGATTGAGGGAGGCCCGTGCCCCAGCAGTGGGGACTTAAATGGGCTGACGATGTGTGCCCAAAAACTAAGCGCACCCTTTATTCCTTTAACCTATACTTCGATGGCACACAGTGGGACACAACCGGAGAGGAATCGGGTACATGACCAACGGCTTAGCAGGCTTTCCGAGGCACGGGGGTAAACACCAACTTCCAGGCTGACACTAAGAATTTCAAACTGAAAAAACATAGGCTTTTTTTTGTCAAACCTAGGAATCGGACTCGTGACCGTTAAGGTGTGGTGATCCACTAGCCACTATGGCACCAAGGCAGTCATGGTTGACCGTGGAAGAGTCACGCTTCGGCATGAAAGGGCCGGCTCAACCGAAGTGATAACAAGGCCTAAAAGAAAACCAGCGTGAAGTAGCGTCTTTGCTGTGTTTCGCTGCGTGAGTACCGGAGGCCCAATCCGGGGGAAGGGGGATATTTAGAGGTTGGCAACGCACTTGTGACTCCCCTATCCATGAGCGGCGGCGATCGGTTATCATAATCAGGCGACCCGTCTCACACATATAAAAAAAATGTCACATCGATAGCTATAAACCCTGCACATCCCTACCCCGCCTCGGGAGCGCGGCCCACATTCCCAACTTTTCATCATTCTCCTTTCCTTCAGCCTTATTGTGTCCGTGGGAACCTTTATTGCCTCCATAGAAAACCGTGAAAGCCCAAGAAAAGCATTTGTGTACACTCGCCTCAATAGAACCGACAAAGAACCGACTTTCAGTGTTGATTCCGTACCGGTTTCAGAGTTCTTTTCAACCATTTTCCGATTCGGCCAACTCTATTGGTCGGCATTTTGTATCGGTAAATGAGTTTCGTTCTGCAGAAAGGTTAATTTACTTTTCAGTTAGGTTTTTGTTGTGGCCTCTTGACGTGAAAGGGGGGTCTGTGGGTTTCTTAAATAAGGGATAGAGCGAGATAGCGTTTTCGGCTCCGATGAATTTTGAGCGCGGGACAAAAATTGGTTTACGTTTTGTTCGATAATTCTGAGGGTTTTAATGGATCTGACTTTTATTAGATTTGGAATTGGTACGAGCAAATTTTTGCTTTTTTATTTGATTGGATTTAATTATAAGTTGTACAGTGTTAACTAACAAATAAATCTAACTTTTGTCAGAGAATTAAAGATCCGTTCACAATATGGCATTTCCACTTCTTCTTCATCTTAGCGGATCTTCCCGGTTGAGCCCAATGAGCTGTTGCTTAGAAACCCAGGGTCGCTTAGACCATGATTTAGAATTTGAGGAGTCTGGTAATTATAATGAGGCGACCTTTGCGACCCTTTAAGAGGGGAACCAGCCCAACTGAATCATGGTTACACGTTTCAGAAACTACCCTAAACGTGCAGGTTTCTTCACAATGTTTCCCTTATCGCCGAGCTAATGGTAGAAATTTGCACATATACTTGAAGAATACAGGAGTGCTTTTTATTATTAACTATAGGCTAGCACTTGAACACAATCTCACCTGCCTATAAGATGCCTGTTCACTCTTGCCTTAAAGATGTTCAGATTGTAGCGGTCCAGAAAACAGACCACTCGTGGAGCTCGGATTCGGATTCTTATTCAATAAGCTACCATCGCCCTCCAGTTCCAATCCCAGCTTTTACACGTAAATCAAACTTCTTTTTTTTTCCATTCCAAAACAGCCATCCAACAAAAATTAGAAGACAAACAGCAAAATTAGCAAGGAACTCTCCCGACACAATTTACCAGAGTTCCGACTCCTCCGAGTAACTAACCGTTCACTATTTAATTATGAAACACCCTCCCCCTCCCCCTCCCATATAAAAGGAGAAGAAATTATTTTCTCAAAGGCTTCTTTCACCTACTCAGGGTTACCAAGGAGCTGGGTTTTAAACGGACTGGCCGTGAGAAAAAAATAAATTGAGACACAATCACACACATTCTCCTGGTCCCAAACTAAGGTTTTAACAACGAAGTGACGGTCGTTGATATTCGGTTCTTTTCATTAAATAGGATTTTTATTAGCAACACTATCTATGAAATTAATAAATGTCATTTTTTATGCGGCAGACGACCGGACGGATCACCTGGTAAGCGATTGGTGATATTGCAGATGCCGTCCACAGACATCCGCAACATCAGTGGAGTACCATTTGGTAACCCTACATTTAGTAATATGCTGAAACAACTTTTTATGGGAGCCTGGTCACAGCGGACCGCTGAATACATAAAATATAAAATGCGTATTAAATATTATTCCTTTGAAAGAGGGCACGTAATAGGAGATATTTAAAAATTAATATTAATTTTATTTTTTCACAGTTCTTTTTGGTCACCACTCATGTTAATAACAGTGTAAGTATTAATATCACTTATTTGTTAATACGAATGATAATTTGTTTAACTATTATTATAATGTGAAGTTCAGAGGGCTTATTCTCGAGCACTTGTCATTGAATCGAATTTACAGATTTCATGAATTGGTCCATACAAATCCCTAACTCGACGTCAATGTCGATTGTACGAGAATTGCCCTTCGGGTAACATCAGGTGACCCAACCAAATAAACAAGCTGTTTGTCGGCTTTAGAATTAAAAAAAAAGATAGCTGGAAGAAGTAATGGATTCCAGTCAACTCTAAAATCTAGTATTTAAAAATGTAATGACCAACTTCACAGGTCATAAAATAAATATATATCTGCCTGCGACTAGGATCATTGACCGAGCGGCGTTGTATAATTTTTTTTATGGAATGTCAAAAATAGACGTCCTTTCTGACGCCTAAGAACTACGGGACGAGGAGATTTGACGACCCGATTGGAACAGTGGTAGTGAACGCTGCCTCTGATACAAGGGTTGCGGGTTCGATCCCCGCACAGTACAAACATTTGTGTGCATGAACATGTTTGTTTGTATTGGTCTGGGTGTTTGCTATGTATTATAAGTATGTATTTACAAAAGAAAAGTATTGTATGTATATATTTGTAATCCCACTGTTGATTCTGATATCCGTAACACAGGTGCTTGAGCTACCTAACTCGGAATCAGATCAATGTATGTGATGTTGTGAAATAGATATAAAAAAAAAGAAAAAGAAAATAGAAAATAGAAAGAAATAGATGACTCCGTCTCCTCGCGATTATGAGAGCGTGTAAGTTCAGATATGTGGAATTTCCCAAAATCTGGAGCTAGATGCTCCAGATTTTGGGCAAATCTGCTATCAAATAAGCTGTTGGCGGTGGACATCGCAAACGAAACCGCATTAGTTCCGACATCTTCCACGTGGCAAAATAACCGCGATTTAAATTTAGAGACCAAAATGAACACGTCAACAGAAATTCTCACAAATGTTTACTGCAAATCTATAAATCTCGCGCGTTCACAATCGAGGGATTCTAGATTAGCTCGTGACAGCTGCAGCACTATCAGTCAAGCGTGAGTGGTGACGTCCGACCTCCATTACTTGCACCAATACTAAACTCCATACATCACTCACTCACTTGCCACATTAACCCTACAAAGGCGAGATTAGGACTGAAAGACCCATAAAATAATTTTCACACTTTTAATATTTTACCGCCTTATTGTACTGTCTGTTGTTATATGATCAAGAGAAGAGCGTACTCCTTTTTAAAAAAAAAGCTGGCTAGGCATTAGCGATCTTTTTGATTTTGCGGATGTTAATGGGCGGCGATGATTGCTTTCCATCAGGTGACTCGCTTGCTCGTTTGTCGCCTCTAGCATAAAAAAAAAATGATACTTGTATTTGGTTTCTGTAGAATAAAGAATATCTATCTATATATTATTGCCAACTGTAGGTACTTAATAGTAAGTAACCTATCCACAGATCTATGTATCTACTACATAATTAATCTACTAACTGCTATGAATGGATCTATCATCTGAAATGAAGAATATTTAAGTCAATTTTAATTTAATTTATTAACACAAACATTAGTAACACATAAACATGAATTGTGACGCAATGTAAGGCGTAGTTGCCATTCTGCTTAAATTTTTGCAAACAACTTATTGAAGAAATTGGCATTTTGACAAAAATCGGTTTTGGGCTTGATATACAATCAAGTGGTTTGAGCCCTTATTTGTTTAATCTGTAACTCAAAAAATAACAGCAAAAATGAGCACCACCATTTAATATGCAATGGAAAACTGCAAAAATATCTATATACCTATAATCATTTTCTGAAAAAAAATAATGTAAAAGCACATGCATAAATAATGTAATAATTTAGGTATTTCATTTGGGCGCGAGGAGAGGTGTAGTAGATTAGATAGACATTTTATCGCAGACGACTGTACAATGAGAATGCAAAGTGGGTTCGGAATCATTTTGAACAGTTAATGATTTTAAAATTCAATGTAACTAATATTAGTTACTTTTTATGACGAACAGCATCTGGTAAGGTAGCAAGTAGGTAGATACGCTATAAACATTAAACAGAAACAAGCGCAGGTGCGAATCAGATCACGCTATCTTGGAGAACATCGCGCCCGACACATGTTGCGTGCGATATCGCGCGATCTTGTATCTTTGCGAGTCATTCGGTGTTACGTCCCTCAAGAATTTCGTCCCTATAAAACAAAGAACTCGGTAAATGTAGGCTTTTTGAGGTTATTTAAATGAATTTTTACTATTGGAACTGGTTCTGGAAGATTTCAATGATTGAACGAGCCTTTACTTTTTGCCATTAAAGTTACATTTTGATACTTCTTATCAAATCCCAATTTTTTAGTATTTTTAATTTTTCTTTTAGTCAACTAAAAAAAGCCCTGTCTAAACCTGTACCTATAGATTTTGTAAAACTCAATTTTTTTATGTAATAGATATGGTAAGCGATTACCTACCGCCGTCCATGGACACCCGCGACACCAGTGGAATCACAAGTACGCTATCAACATTTTGATCCCACTTTCCCCCGGATAGGGCCTCCGGTACCCTCACTCACGCAGTGAAACACAGGACAGTGCTGCTTCACGCCGGTTATCTGTGAAGCCGTTTTAGAATGTGGACAGCTAAGGAAAGGAACTCCCTGCCGAGGTCTATTTTTCCAGATCACTAAAATCTGGACGTATTTAATGCAAGTGCGAACAGGAATCTTCTTGGAAAAGGCGTATCATCCCGGACCTCATCGTCACTTTCGATCAGGTGCGATTGTGGTAACCGTAAGCTTATAGTCCAAAAATAGACCTCATAAAACGTATTTACTCCTGTTTGTGTTGATTTTGTTGACGAGCCATAAGATAAAAATCTTTCGTATTTCTCCGTACAGTACCCATTGTGCTATTAAAATATAGGCCAAGGTCACCAGGACGGGATAAGGGATCGATTGATACCGCATTAATCAAAATTGGCAGGTTTAGGCAGAATCTTGGAACATACAATCATATTTACATACTTACATAACATAAACGTGTATACATCTATCACCACCTGCATTGGGTATATATTGTATTCCATCTTTTAGTTCTTACCTAACTCACTCGCAACCAGGTTCCATCAGAATACCAGCGCTGCTGCGGCATCGCAGATAATGCCGTAGCAGCAAATGCTGAGGCTGGGACCTGATTGGCCACACCCTTCACTTATTCCTTACAAAATGTATATCCACCATTAAATGTTTCTGCTGTTGTACGAGTATAGCAACTACCTATGCTCGGCATCTATTCATATGTTATGTCATTCTATATTATTATTAGGTTTATATTATTAGGTTGCGGGTTCGATCCCCGCACAGTACAAACATTTGTGTGCATGAACATGTTTGTTTGTATTGGTCTGGGTGTTTGCATGTATTATAAGTATGTATTATATACAAAAGAAAAGTATTATATGTATATATTTGTAATCCCACTGTTGATTCTGATATCCGTAACACAAGTGCTTGAGCTACCTATCTCGGAGTCAGATCAAAGTATGTGATGTTGTGAAATATTTATTTAAATATTTATTTATTATTTTAGGTATATTGTTCGTGGCCAATACATGTATTTTCTTTCTTTCTTTCAAAAACTCGTTAACTCGTTGGCGCAGTGGGTAGCGCGTCGAACTTTTAAGCGACGGCTGCGCTTGGGATCCCGGGTTCGATCCCCGGATCGTGCCAAAATTCGTACCTGAGTTTTCTGTTGAGAAATTCTTAGAGTCAGCCCGGAGTCTAGAAGTTGGCGGTATTGTACCCCCATGCCTCGGAAAGCACGTTAAGCCATTGGTCCTGCGCCCGATCCCTCTCCGGTCGTGTCACACTAGTGTCCCATCGGAAAATGAGGGCAAGGGAAAAGAGAGTGCACTTGTGTTTGCGTACACACTTGAGCACTATAATATATCCTGCGTAAGTGGGTGATCGTTGAGATTGGCCGCCTTAGCCGAAATCGGTTGAAGATTAATAAATTAACTGCTAAAATCATAACCCTTCCTTTTTTGCTTGTCGGGTAAAAAGTCCCAAGCTGGTCGAGACGATGTTAAACTACACCTATTCACTAGGGGGTTAACTCGTCCGCTTACATGTTGCGCACGAATTAAAAGCACAGTCAGTTAGTTATCTTGGATAGAATTTTAATAGCTTACACTTGCGGAATACTGGTCGTGCCATTAATATGTACCTGACCGTTTTCAACACGGGAGCGTCGGCGCTGGCGACGGATCCTTTATTTATTATCGATGTTGTTTGTTATATTATTAGCGATAGGAAATTATGAGCTGGCTGACACACTTTATGGATTGAGGACCTTATTATGCAGAGGATAAGAACGCTAGTTGAGAAACTCGATTTGTGCGCCAATACACATTGATAATCGAATAGATATTTGTATTAATGTAGCTGACATAAGCAGACTTATGCATTTTTAGAGGTTCCATTGTTTCTTAAAATAATATGTTGTTCTGCACAAAAAAATCCATGTATGTATGTATGAAAAATTAACATGTTTTCCGTTTATTATTAACATGACCCTAGTACCTAGCTAGTACCTTGCTTAAAACAATATTAGTGCTTATTATAGTTTGAAAATAGTTTCGTAATTAAGTATTAGGAAAGACTTAATTACTTCTACTACAAAGATAGATACTTAATCTGCTCTTAAACTAGGTATATCTGTTTGTAGGTACCTACTAAGTTCAAAGTTTGCACTCATAACCGTGGGACTTGTTTAACCTTGGAAGCGCCACGCTTAAGCATGAATGGGCCGGGCCGGCCGGAGTGATACCACAGGCCTAACAGAAAACCGGCGTGAAGCAGCACTGTGCTGTGTATCGCTGCGTGAGTGAGGGTACCAGTGGCCCAATCCGGGGGAAAGGCGGGTTTAAAAGTTAGTAGCACCAGTGCAGTGGTCCACTGCAGTGGACCAGTGCACTGGTGTCGCGGGTGTCCATGGGCGGCGGCAATCGCTTACCATCAGGCGATCCGTTTGCTCGTCTGCCACATATCACAGTTAAAAAGTATATTATATGTATACTTACTATGGTTATACTATATTTTCATATCGGTGGATTAGAAAAGTACCTATAAATCTTTGTCTGATTCCAAAATGATTAAAAATGTATCTATATTTTGCATGTTTCGCCACATTGCAGTAGCATGCAAATCTCACATTAATATTAAAAGAGGCAGGTGTTCTAGTTCCAATATGATATTAATTATTGACAGTTACTAATGGTTATCTGTTAGCTTAAAAAAATAAGGAAGGAATGTGTAATCTTGTCTTTTTCGTGTATCTACGACGACGGCAACAGCTGATTTTTTTTCGCTTATTTTGTTGATCTAACATGCTTAATCGACTTTACTCACGATACCTATTATGATATTATAGGGATGTAGGTGAACGAAAAAAAAAACGGTGTATATTTTTTGACACTCTTTTTTTTTTTTTTGGCTCGGTGCAAAATGCCGCCTAAGGCACACCCGACCGCTGGGAGACGGCCGGGTAGTGTGGCGCTCTCCCTTGGGGTGCTCCTAGGGGCCTACCCACTAAAAATCCACCGGGACATTTCCTGCTACGTCCGTGTGGGGTAGGCTACGGTAACTGGTACGAAACCAAGTCCGCGGCCCACCCTCGAAGGACGAGAGGCTCGCCAGCACGGCCTCTTCAAAAACGGGCCTCGCCGAAAAAACGAGGCCTAGGGCCACTCCCATAGGCCCACCATTCCCCCCTCTCCGGAATCGTCCACGTTGCTCTAATCCAAGTCAGCCATGTCCTAACCAAAATGGTGCCACTATGGCTTCACAACCTATAGGATAAAATCTCAATGGTTTTAGTAACTGATTCTTTTATAATACCCTCGTAGAGAAATGTAGGCACTAAAGGATCTCCGCTCAGCGACAGTCCTGAATAAGTACATTATAAAGAAGGTACCTACCTACGTACCCGTGGCGCTGATATCCTGCGTAGACCTGTCTTGAAAGGAGCTAACGCAGTAACTAAAGCAACTTAAACCTGTAGTAACTAAACAAATATTAAATTCCCAGACTTATCTCCCCTGTATAATCGTGTATTATAATTACGCACCCAGCCCTAGCGACTCATAAATGGAAGAATGTTGCAAGAGACGTGCGCCATGTTGGAAGTCGGCGGAAATGATTTGACGTAACTAGCAAGCCACTCGATGTGATCTAAAGAGCTATGGTAGCACCGTTTTTTTATGTGATAGGTGGCAGACAAGCAGACGGATCGCCTAATGGCAAGCAATTGCAGCCGCCCATAGACACCTGTGACACCAGTGGAGTCACGCAGCGAAACAACACTGTGATTCACGACGGTTTTCTGTGAGGCCGTGGTATCAGTCCGGTCGAGCCGGCTAATTCATGCCGAAGCGTGGCTCTCTTACGGTCAGTGGATAAGAACGCACCTTCCATGGGGGGGGGGGGGTCGTTGCTTGGATCCGAGCATGCACCTTAGTATTTTTCAAATCTATGTGCGACGTGGGGACAGTTTCTGAAACGTGTAACCTTGATTCAGTTGGTCTGGTTCCTCTATTACATTGCGAAGGTCAGATGGGCAGTCGCTTTATTGTAATTACCAGACTCCCAGAATACCTACCGAATTATGGTTTAAGCGGGCTCCAAAGCGACAGCATTGGACGCAACCAGGAATTACATGCTAAGGTGACGAAGAAGAAAATGACTGAAAAAGTACTTATTTGCATATTATTAAAGTGCCTTTGAAAATAATTATTTATTTTATTTTATTTATTTATTTATTAAGGTACACCAACGATTGTTACAACTATACTTGTGTAGGTAATACTTCTAGCTAAATACTTATAAACTAATTGCTCAATCAATTATAATAATAATAATTCTCACAACATCTCATTCGTTGACCTGATTCCGTACTAAGTACCTAGCTTAAGCACTTGTGTTACAGATATCAGACAACAGAGGAACGCAAATATATACTTAAATACATATATTGCACCCAGACACCGAACAAACACAAGTGTTCATCGCACGAATGCTTTGTCCAGGGTGGGGATCGAACCCACGACCTTTGGCGTAAGAGGCAGGGTCACTACCAATTGCGCCATCCGGTCAGTCAAATTATAGGTATACCTACAATACAGTGTAAATAAGACGTTCCGCCGCTCGACGATGTTGTGTTCTTGCATTCATCGTCATTTTTTTAAAATTTTGTCAATGATTACTAATATTATAATTAAGTACATACTACTTACCTATTTTCATAACATAAGCTTAATGTATGTTTCATGTTCAACGGATATACACGCACCTAATTCGAAAACAGACAATCATAAAACACAAACACTCTATATTTAACAAGCCTCAATCATCAACAACACTTGAGCCAGCATTTTACATAATCTGTAACCCGAATAAATCCATGGCGCTTCGGACATGCGCAGAACTAAAACAATCCACAATGAAAACCGACGAATAGAAGAAAATCCCAACCACAAAGGCGTGCCGGTTTCCAACGGCATTGTGTTAGAACGGGACGAGAATATAACCCCGACCTAGTCTCACAAAGACGCCGCACTGACGCGCAAAAGAGATAGGCGTCACAATAGACAATTGTTATCCCTACCACCGATATTTTGTACTGCCCTAGACTAAAACAGCGAAGCATTTTCACTCTAATAGCAAAGTCATAAGGTTCATACTGGTTTGGGCGTGAAAATTGCTTTACGTAGCCAATAATTTGATTCGTACCGTTATCATTGGGAAAACAATGGATATAGAGTAGGTAGGCTTAACGATCTGTGATGAAAATTCTAAAAAGGAATTATAAATGGGCGTGACCGCATTCCTTTCACCGAAATAAATTCACGATACTTTCTATTTAAAGATAACAAATGTGAAATTGTTGTATTTAGAAAGGTCATTTTAGTATAATTTTATGCTACAAAATTACAAGGTTTGCTACAATTTTCCAACGGGAATGACACTTTGGGAAGATGCTTGATATTTTAAATGTCAATTTATTTTCACCATGCCCTTGACATGTAAAAATATCACTTGTCACCATTCAAAGACTAAAGTGGCACGATATGTTTCACATGTCATGTGCGCTCAGATTTTTACGTAGAGAAAAAAGAAAATGAAATTGGCGCGCGTTTGTCCATTACTTTTTAAAAAGCATTTTCCCTCCTATCCTGTCAACGTGCCAGCAACATTTGCGTAAAAATCATCGTTTCGAATGAAAAAATATGTGTAAACTCCACACTCCACAGATTATATCAGGTTAACTTAATCGAGGAATGGCGGGAACTCCATATGTAACTTACTTTTTTAATTTAAATCTCAAAAAGGCGGCGGCATGTCCGTCGGCCCTTTAGTTTTCTTTCACTAACTAATTGGTCTGACATCGCTCTCCCCTGGAATGTCATAACATAGCACATATTTTTAATTTGAGAGTAGGTCTTTTTTAAGAGACACGTTGACACGCAGTTTTTGCGCTCGGTCGATTTAGTGGAAATGACACCTTTTAAAGAACTTGCTAAATGACATGGTATTTTAATTCATAAAGTTATAGAGTCAAAAGATAATGTCGGTTGCAATTATAAAAGATGAGTTCCTAACGTCATAATGTTTTCTATTTAAAAATCAAACCAGAAATGAATAAACAAAACGGTTGCAAGCAGAAATCTGAAAGAGGAAACAAATGTCATTAAATCATTTTTAAAATGCTAATGCATCCACTAACAAGGACAAGATTAAAATAAACAAGCCCTCGATCTTCCAGAAAACGTTAAAAGTAAGTAATTAATTTATGCCAGATTAAAAGATGCACTTCCAATTTTTTCGAATTTCAAAAATGGAACACATTAGAGCCGCTCACATCTAACAAAGATGGCCAGGCCAGGGTAATTTATTTGTTTTTAATTTTTAAAAACGGAACGAGGAAGCGGACCAATGAGACGCGTCCCCGGTTGATTGTCAATTAGCGACATCAAACGGGCTTTTTGCGAATTAAGCGCGTGTTTTGTGTTCATTTTTTGTCCGGCCGTCGACGGGCGCGGGCGTTTGATGCGTTTTTCCGTTTGGACGTTTCATTTTCATATTTCCGTTTGTCTGGGAGGGCGAGGGGTTACAATGCTGTACAAGTATTGGGGTGCGTTGTGAATGTTTAATCCGAATGAGTGCTCGCTCGGCGATGGGCTGCATTGTGTGAGGGCTAATTAACTTTTAGTAATGCAGGCTACTTAATTTGAATATCTTTGTTCGTGATTACAATGAAGGTAGGCTGTTCCTTTGCGGTAATTAGTTGGCAGGTACATTTCTTTTATATTGTAAAAATAAAAGAATTAAAGCCTCATTCACAGACTTCAAATTATTAACCTACTTAGAAATAAGACCTTTAATTTCTCCTTTGAAGCGAATAGCCAAGTAAAAAAACCCATTAGATACCCGCCGCAACATTTTCAGGATCTGAACTTGAAGGCTAAGATCAGCCGCACATTCACTTTAAAATCACGTGAGATATGTACTTTTTTTGTCAACTGTAACATAAAAAAACAAGAGACGCAATATTGTTAACTCAGTACACATTTTTTAACTTAAAATTTTAACACAGACTTTGAACTTGAGTCCCAATTAGATCCTAACTTTCCCTTCAATCCCTCACTCACTCAGTATGCGGGGTCACGTTTGTTCCCTATTCGGTGATTTCCATTCGGTCTGTGGAGTTATTGTTTGCGCTTGCGTCTTAAATGGAGTGGCCAGTTCGAGAAACTCGGACGTTGAAACTATTTGACAGTGACGACTAAGGCAGGTTTACTTTTAGACAGATGTATGTATAGGCTAGGATTTTGTAATTTGTGGTACTTTACGGTAACATCGTTGCTTCTGGTTTTCATACATTAAATAAATAAATGTTTCACATCACATACATTGATCTGACTCCGAGATAGGTACCTCAAGCACCTGTGTTACGGATATCAAATATATGCATATAATACTTTAATTTTGTAAATACATACTTATAATACATAGAAAACAGCCAGACCAATACAAATCTACATGTTCGTGCACACAAATGTTTCTACTGTGCGGGGATCGAACCCGCAACCCTTAGACCAAAGGCAGCGTTCACTACCACTGTTCCAAAGGGGTAGTCTAACGTCAATATTATGGAATGTGTATTGCGAACAGAATAATGTTTGTGACTGCTGTCACTATTAATTTATTCTATAATTAAAAGAGATACTAGTAATATTTTCAATGATTGTTAAGAATAACTCAAAAAATATTAGACAAATTTTGATTTTTTTCTTCAACATAATGCTACGTTATTTCTGAGTAACATAAGCTACATTTATTATGTAAAAACGTGTCACTCCGACGGAAAATCCTCATCTAATCCTAGTCAATTATCTATTTGCAATGAGGTTTTCGCGTGTAAAAAATCCGCTAGATGGAGTACTATAGGAGTGAGGTCCATATATAATGTTATTGGTTATTATAAACGTCAAAATGTCAATTTGACAAACTAAACAACCAATGCAATTGATGTTGAACCTCAGTCTAACAGTACGCCATCTAGCGGATTTTTCACACGCAAAAACCCTTATTAAAAACTCCTCAATAGTGAATTGTAAGCAAGCGATTTACTATCTACACATTTATTCTCAGTTAGAAATGAGTTTCTCTTATTCAAAGCAACATAAAGTGACCTGTTTCTTTTTATCATTGTTATTGAAAGCGGATTCATAAAAACTTCTGTGAGATTATTGTTTTAATTAGACATACGTGAATCATCACTGACCCAATAACCCATAACTTTGGCTGAGAATATTTTATGGATATTATCTTATTTTTTATGATATTAGAGGTAAGCGTTGGAACGAAATCACATCTGCAGATCAGAAACGCGATGATTTTCGAGAATAGAGAATATATTTGATTTCTTACACAAATTTCTATTTCAACTTACCATGTATTTGTTTTTGGTAAATAAAGATTTTGTTTGTTTGTTTGTAACTATGGACTTTCTCCACACTATTAAATTATCAAACAATACTATCGCATTGATTTTTTTTTATAAATATGAATAAATATTTCACACGGATCACATAAATTGTCCTGATTCCGAGATAGGTAGCTCAAACACCTGTGTTATGAATATCAGACTCAATAGCTCACTACTGAAAGAAGTAACTTATTTCTAAGTAACATTAGTTTTACATTTTCACAACGGAAAACCAAAAATTTGGAAATTTTTAAATAGATGTCAGACAGTAAAATCTAATACATACGTTTGAAAGCTATTACAAATTACTTTTACTATTACTCTTTGGCTGTTTTTCCTATTGAAAAAGTACAAAACAGTTGCCTACCTACTCCACCAAAGAGAGCACAGTCCTTTTCGTATTGTAATGCCCTTTTCCCTGCCTTTTTGTCTACCCTTTCTGCAAATTTGATTTGTTCCGCGCCGATCGTAAGCGGACTGCTGAGTTCGGACAGGGTTTCAGAGCTTTTGTCCTTCTACGATAATCTGATTGAGTCTTTATTGTTTGTTTTTGTTTGGTAAGTTAATCTAATAGAATACCTAATACAAGATTAAAAAAAAAACATTTGTTTACCCGACACTCACAATGTTACAACATATGAAAATTAAATACAAACTAAATGGACTTTTTTATTTCCATGTTTTCTAGTTTCGTAGATCGATTTTCTTAACAAATGAAATCATCTAATAATTAACGCTTGTCATAATGTCGTATGCCTGGTTACTGATACAATGATACAATACAATATTTACAATTAATACTATTTTCGGTTACAAAGAAAAAGTGAGCGCGTGAGTGTGTTTAAAAATACCAATTACGCAAAGTGCTATAAAATATCAAAATTACCTATTACGCAATCTGTAGCTATAAACCACGGTTCTAGAAAGATCCGTGGTAAAGACATAGTACGTGAATCTACATATCGACTGCGATATCTCTTATTACATTCATTATCATAAGAAATGGACCCTAACGTTTATTTTAGTATTAATATGGCCGTGATCTCGGGGTCCTGGGTTCGGATCCCGGGTCGAGCGAAAACTATGTTTCGAATTTTTCGAACATAGGTCAGGTTTGTGATCACCAATCCACATTTGGCAAGCATGGTGATTAAGTCTAATCCCATCATAGTAGCAATAACTTAACTTCTATGATGGAGGCCTTTGTACTGCAGTGGGACAGTATATAGGCTGATACTTTTTTTTTATCTATTAATATAACATTGGCACTTCGTTGTCAATCAGTGTTATTTTCGTAAATACCTATTAAAGGCCGCGCGACCAAAAAACTCCCGTGCAAAACGTCATCAACATTATTTGAACTTTAAGTTCATAAACTCAAGGAGTTCAAAAATTTGGTTCAGTATTTTTCCGCAGGACTTTTTGGAGGCGCGGACTCTATCAAAGATATTTGTCGTTGCCGTTCCAACGTAACAGTACTAACAGCTACCGATGTAGCTGATATACATCTATATGCCTAGGCACTCAAAGCCCTTTGCATCAAACCTGATGATCATGATGAACGCACTGGCGCCGCGACAAAGACACTCGTACTAATGAATCGGCGATAAAAACACTCCATCACAATTCCTGCTCTGTGTAGGGTTGTCAAGGGGTTATGTACTTACTCCTCCCCATTACAAAAGAGGTATAAATCAATTCCTAGTTCCTCAGATTTGAACCCGAAAACGAGTAAGTCAAATACCTAGAAATCATTAAGAAAAGAGCGTACTGATGTTTAAAAGGCTGGCAATGCATTAGTTATCTTTCTGATTTCGTAAATGTTCAGTAGACCCGCTTGATCGCTTTTCGGCTCTAGCATAAAAAAAAATGAAAACTGAGTCCGTCGGAGGAAAAGGTTTATCATGATAAGCTTTTGCTTTTTTTTTACTGTGATTGACTCAAAGTAAAAATGCAAAAGTCAACCTACCACCCTTACATAATCTTGCAAGACACGAGTGAGAACAAAACTGCGCAAGACGTGTGAATTTGTATAGCAAAATAGGTTAAAATTCGAAATGTAGAGATTAATAAAAAAAACGCATTTATCTTTTCCACATCAAAGTAAGTATTGCAAGTCGCCTTATACAATTCAAGTCCAGTCTAACTGATTCAAAAGGCAGACTATGAAGAAAGACAAAATGTACCAGGAAAGTTGCAACAAAAATATTGAAAATGTTTTTCCCGATAAGCCGACAGCCCTGCATTGTTGACGGTACAGATTGAAGAGGCAGTCTATAGAACATAGACAGCAAATGGGAACAGCTAATGGCGCCCACGTTATTCGCGCGCTTTTTTCAAACACAGAACATCCCTTTGTTGACTCCGTTCGGATCCATTGCGAATAGGCGCGTTCGATACTGGCTGGTTTATGTGTTTTTTTTTCAGCATCCTGTTGTTTTGTCTTTCGAACGCCAGACAGTTTTGTTTCGGCGTGCATTCGGAAATCGAACTGTTATTCGGGAAATGTACGATGCGTATTCGTATTTTGGCATTTGAAAGAGGACTGGTCTTAAGGGGCCATCATAAAACGCAACATTTTATTTTATTAAATCGTCAATATCGCAAATTATTAGTTTTTCTCTCTATCTTTCTATTTTTGGAGATACTAAAGCCTATTATGAAAAATATTGGTTTCCTCTTTTTTTTGTGTAACATTTTTCTTCTCAGTGTAAAGCTTCAAGACTTACCTTAGCATGTTCCTGCTGAGCCAATAACTGTTCCCTGACCATCTGCAGCTGCAGGATCATCTCGGACAACTGTCGTTCCTTCTCCAGCACGCTCTCACCGGCCAGCGCTTGTAGAGCCGCCGCGTCGAGGACGCCCCTCCGATCGCTGGGGTCAAGGAAAAATGGTTAGGTTAGATTAAAAACAGGCATCTTATTGGATACATATTTTTTAGGTTATATACTAGGTATATGCATTTCCAGGTCACTACACTTCCGACTCAAAGAAGATGTAATGGGGTGAAAACTTAAAAAAAAATCATATTCAAAGAGTCTTGCTTTGGGATGCATGGGCCGGCTCGACCGGAATGATACCACGGCCTCACAGAAAACCGATCGAGGATACCGAACTCATTCCGGGGGGAAAGGGATTTTAAAGATTGGCAGCGTGTGATTCTACTGCTGTTAGTGGTGGCGTCGGCAAGCACTTACCGTCGGGTGATCTGTCTGCTCGTTTGCCACCTATCACAAATAGAAAAAAACACCTAAAGCCATTTTAATACGAGTATTAATTAACTAACCACTCATTTTGTATAGGAAAGTTATAAAGATTTCTCCCAACGCTCGGTAATTTTAGTGAATATAAATAAATAAAATAAAATAAAAAAAAAATATTACAAAAATAAGTTAAATAAGTCTCGTTTCCAAGCCAACAAACGCAAAACTCTCAACTGGCGAAATCCAGGTTTTGTTTATGTATTTATTCAATTTTTTTATTATAATTTACATTAATGCTAATTGGATATACCAACAATGAATAAATTAATCCAATCTACATACAAATTCGTAATCACAGCATTAAACTATGGTTTTGAATTCACTAATAATGAATTCATATGTTATATTCAGTAATAATGATTTTATATGTTAGGAATAATTAGCATACAGTCATAATCGCAATGTGAACTATGTTTTATAATAATTAATGGAACTACGCTATTGTGGCGTGCCAAGAGATATAATTAGAATCATTGGCAGTCGCCGGGGGATTTCGCATTATGTTCTATGTGTCGATGTATAATTTTCAAATAAAGCAGCCAATGGTTTTAATTAATTCTTAGTAGGTATTGATTTTTATAGACTAATTTGGTTTTTAGTAGTAAATTCACATGCAAATACTCTCTATGTGATACTATTAAAAGCATATTTGGAATTCTATTTTTGGTTATCTGGATTTTGTATTGAAGTCAAAAAGAGTACCTAAACCAAATATTTATAATAATTTAGAAATCAATAGGGCAACTCAGATTTTAGTTATTATTTTTGGCATCTGAGCGACTTTTGTGAAATTCTGAGTCGTTTTTGTGGAGATAAATATTTTTTGTTGAGGCCTGCGTCATTTTTGTTCGCTGGACATCAAAACGCATGAAGCGATGTTTCCAAGTTAATATGCGGAACAGTAATATCAAAGTGGATTGAGATCACAAAGGCAATAGTCAGGAAAAAGTGGCGTTACGTTACAGCATCTGTAAAGGGATTCGAACGGGTGAATTAATTTTTCAGTTACGTCCTCGAATGCATTTGTTTGCGGTGTTGAAGTTGCCCCTACAAAAAATTACCTTTATTACCCCGCGAGTTACTTTTGTTTGAAGTGTGAGTCACGTTTGGTGAGGAAAGAGTTACTAGGCCTCAACAAAAAATATTTATCTCCACAAAAACGACTCAGAATTTCACAAAAGTCGCTCAGATGCCAAAAATAGTAACTCAGATTTTAACAAAAGTGACTCAGATATTAACAAAAAAATACTCCTATATTAACAAACGTGACTCAGATATCGATAAAAGTGACTCATATATAGATATTAATAAAAGTGACTCTGACCTAAACAAAAAACTAACTACACAACAAAAGTGACTCGCACTAAAAGTAATATCTAGACGGGGCAACTTCCACACCGCAAACAAATGCATCCGAGGACGGAACTGAAATATTAATGCGCCCGTCCGCAGCTCTTTCAAGATGTTATGAGGTAACGCCAATTTTTCCCAACTATTCCCTTTGTAAACACAATCCACTTTGATATTAACCTTCCGCATTAACATGAAAACGAATTGATTCATGCTGATAAGTCAACCACATAAGGAGAAAATACCTCGCCGCGTTTTTCCGTCCAGCGAACAAAAATGACTCCGGCCTCAATAAAAGTGATTTAAATATCTACAAAAATGTCTCAAAATACCACAAAAGTAACTCATATATAAACAAAAATGGCTCAGATATTTATAAAAGCGACTCAGCTGTCAACAAAGTTGACCCAGATATCAACATAAGTGACTAAAAAAGTGACTCAGACCTGAACAAAAAACTCACTACACAACAAAACTGTGTGGCCGTGGCTGTGTGGCCGCCGTGTGGTCCCCGCCAGAGTAGAATAGGCCACACTCACTCTTACCGAGGTGTCGTAAAAAGCGACTAAGGTAAAGCTGCTGGCATGATCATCAGCACCCAGAGAAGGAAAACTCTACATTTATATAAAAACCCTCGCCAACTCGTCTGCCAAGCGTGGTGAGTATGGCAATTACCCCTCATGTGATTGAGGGAGGCCCGTGCCCCAGCAGTGGGGACTTAAATGGGCTGATGATGATGATGATGACAACAAAACTGACTCGCAATAAAAGTAATATCTAGACGGGGCAACTTCCACACCACAAACAAATGCATCCGAGGACGGAACTGAAATATTAATGCGCCCGTCCGCAGCTCTTTCAAGATGTTATGACGTAACGCCACTCTTTTCCAACTATTCCCTTTGTGAACACAATCCACTTTGATATTACCCTTCCGCATTAACATGAAAACGAATTGATTCATGCAGATAAGTGACCACATAAGGAGGATATACCTCGCCGCGTTTTTCCGTCCAGCGAACAAAAATGACTCAGGCCTCAATAAAAGTGATTTAAATATCAACAAAATGTCTCAAAATACCACAAAAGTAACTCATATATAAACAAAAATGGCTTAGATATTTATGAAAGCGACTCAGCTGTCAACAAAAGTGACTCAGATATTAACAAAAAATACTCATATATTAACAAACGTGACTCAGATATCGATAAAAGTGACTCATATATAGATATTAAGAAAAGTGACTCTGACCTAAACAAAAAACTAACTACACAACAAAAGTGACTCGCACTAAAAGTAATATCTAGACGGGGCAACTTCCACACCGCAAACACATGCATCCGAGGACGGAACTGAAATATAAATGCGCGCGTCCGCAGCTCTTTCAAGATGTTATGACGTAACGACACTCTTTCTCAACTATTCCCTTTGTAAACACAATCCACTTTGATATTACCCTTCCGCATTAACATGAAAACGAATTGATTCATGCAGATAAGTGATAAGTCAACCACTTAAGGAAGAAATACCTCGCCGCGTTTTGCCGTCCAGCGAACAAAAATGACTCAGGCCTCAATAAAAGTGATTTAAATATCTACAAAAATGTCTCAAAATACCACAAAAGTAACTCATATATAAACAAAAATGGCTCAGCTATTTATAAAAGTGACTCGGCTGTCAACAAAATTGACCCAGATATCAACATAAGTGACTAAAAAAGTGACTCAGACCTGAACAAAAAAACTCACTACACAACAAAACTATGTGGCCGTGGCTGTGTGGCCGCCGTGTGGTCCCCGGCAGAGTAGAATAGGCCACCCTCACTCTTACCGAGGTGTCGTAAAAGGCGACTAAGGTAAAGCTGCTGGCATCAGCAGCACCCAGAGAAGGAAAACTCTACATTTATATCAAAACCCTCGCCATCCCGTCTGCCAAGCGTGGTGAGTATGGCAATCACCCCACATGTGATTGAGGGAGGCCCGTGCCCCAGCAGTGGGGACTTAAATGGGCTGATGATGATGATGATGACACAACAAAACTGACTCGCAATAAAAGTAATATCTAGACGGGGCAACTTCCACACCGCAAACACATGCATCTGAGGACGGAACTGAAATATTAATGCGCCCGTCCGCAGCTCTTTCAAGATGTTATGACGTAACGACACTCTTTCTCAACTATTCCCTTTGTAAACACAATCCACTTTGATATTAACCTTCCGCATTAACATGAAAACGAATTGATTCATGCAGATAAGTGACCACATAAGGAGGATATACCTCGCCGCGTTTTTCCGTCCAGCGAACAAAAATGACTCAGGCCTCAATTAAAGTGATTTAAATATCAACAAAATGTCTCAAAATACCACAAAAGTAACTCATATATAAACAAAAATGGCTTAGATATTTATGAAAGCGACTCAGCTGTCAACAAAAGTGACTCAGATATTAACAAAAAATACTCATATATTAACAAACGTGACTCAGATATCGATAAAAGTGACTCATATATAGATATTAAGAAAAGTGACTCAGACCTGAACAAAAAAACTCACTACATAACAAAACTGACTCGCAATAAAAGTAATATCTAGACGGGGCAACTTCCACACCGCAAACAAATGCATCCGAGGACGGAACTGAAATATTAATGCGCGCGTCCGCAGCTCTTTCAAGATGTTATGACGTAACGCCACTCTTTCCCAACTATTCCCTTTGTGAACACACTCTACTTTAATATTACCGTTTCTTTATAAATAGTCGAGCAGTTTGCAATTTTTCGACTAGAATGTAATGGGATGGTAAAAATTCAGACACATGTAAGAAATGAATAATTTAACGTTAAAAATGCAGATCGCTTTAAATGAAAAGAGGCAACCGCAGACGTGCTGAGTTTGTCTATGGTTTTATTTTAGCCGACTGCGGTAGTGAAAAGGAGGTTATAAATAAATAAATAAATATTTCACAACATCACATACATTGATCTGACTCCGAGATAGGTAGCTCAAGCACCTGTGTTACGGATATCAGAATCAACAGTGGGATTACAAATATATGCATATAATACTTTTCTTTTGTAAATACATACTTACAATACATAGCAAACACCCAGACCAATACAAACAAACATGTTCATGCACACAAATGTTTGTACTGTGCGGGGATCGAACCCGCAACCCTTGTATCAGATGCAGCGTTCACTACAACTGTTCCAAACGGGTCGTCAAAATCGTCGGTTATAAAAAATATTCTACAGCACCCCCATGTGAATGTCACTAAAGTGCCTTCTGATCTTAGTCGGTCGATTCGGCAGGTAGGGCTAAAACAAGCCGCGTGGGCAGATGCAATTCAAAGGTTTTAAGTTAGTGTCTAGTGGTTTTTAGTGTACAAATTTGGTGTTTTTTTGGTGTTTAGACTGGCCGGATGGCGCAATTGGTAGTGACCCTGCCTCTGAGGTGAGGTCGTGGGTTCGATTCCCACCCTGGACAAACATTCGTGCGATGAACACTTGTGTTTGTTCAGTGACTGGGTGTAATATAGGTATGTATTTAAGTATATATTTGTGTTCCTCTGTTGTCTGATATCTGTAACACAAGTGCTCAAGCTACTTAGTATATGTCTCGTGACAACTTGCTTGGACCTAACAGAGTCTTAAAACCCGCGATTGCTTACAGAGTGATATCCGCTGAATCCATAGGTCGATAAAACGTAAAACACCGGCGTTTTATCGAGTGACTGTGACTTTGACTGACTTCGAATGTTGACTACCTGCTTATTCTCAATAAGTTACTTGACATTGGCGAATTATCTTCGGGTAGGGCCATAATAAAAAAAAAATCTTAGTCGGTCTGTTTGACGACTTCAATGGGGCGGAAGGTTCAATACCAGTCAGGTCAATTTACGCTATCCTTTCCGCATCGCAGTCTCCACTAAAAACTCGTCTACCCCAACGGTTATCAGTTCATTGTCAGACACGGCTACTTGATAATATAGCAATTTACACTGTCATTGTCTTCCGACTGGTTCTCCTCAATATTCTGGCCACTTTCTTATGTCCACCAAAATCGGCAAGTTACTGCGTAAACCTTAATTGGATCTCATTACCTTCGATATTTGACAAAAAACAAAAAAAAAATACTTTTGCACCCGTCAGATCAGAATATCAGAATTGATAAAGCGCATTCGATGAATAATAGTGCGATGAAATTTGCGAACCGACGAAAAGACGAATAATCTCATTACAATATTACAATATTCATATACCTACCCATTCGATCTCATAAGAAGAAAGAGAATTGAATAAATATTCGAAAAAGGTAAACGATCTTATTAATCAATCCAAAATGGCTTAAATATTTAAAAAAAAACAAGAGTCTCAATGGTATAAAGTAACACTAATCATTTTGAATAAAATACAAACACATCAAATAGTACATATGCATTGTATTGTTTTAAATAAAAGAAAAAATGTATCACTAATACCTTGAAAAGGTCATTGAAAACAAAGCAAAAATATCGGCAAACCACAAATGTAATTTTATATTATGCACCTATATAGTGTAAATGTATATGAATAAATGATTATAATTATGTAGGTATTATCTTTTACGCTTTCATATTAAGATAATAATCTACAGATGAGATCGTTTTATTACTTACATGACAACTATTGTGGCCAGGTCTCGATTATAATAATAACTTATTCTATGGTGTAATTAACCAGCACCTAATCAAACCGGCTAAAACATGGTTAACATGTTCTCCGAAAAAAAAATATTCGGAAGAACTTTGAGAACTGGTGAAACTGTTGATCGGTCAGTATAATGATATTAACACTATTTAACTAATCTCCTCAATTAATCTACTCCAAAAATCTTACATCAGGTTAAACAAATATGAAAATAAGAACGACAAAACATCGCACTTCAAACCGCCGAACAGACTATCATATCAGCAAAAAACTACATTACAATACTTCGATACTCGGACGGACAGGTACGCGAAATAACAGGTACTACGTGAAATAACAGTGATACGGATCTCTCGTCCCGTCTATAGTGTTGTGCTTTATTTTCCTGCTCAATGATATTGTCACTTGGGATTATTGTTATGAATCCACTAGGTATTGGATTTGTGTTTGTCACGAATATTGCGTAACTAGTTTATTACTATCTTATCTTTTTATAGGATAGGTGGCAGACGAGCAGACGGATCGCTTGATGGTAAGTGATTGCTGCGGCCCGTAGAAACCCGCGAGACCAGTGGAGTAACAAGTGCGCTGCCAACCTTTACCTTGAATTAAGCCTCCGGTACCCTCACTCACTTGTGAGGCTTACTATTATTACAGTCGCTTACTATCAGGTGATCCGTCTGCTCGTTTGCCACTAATCACATAAAAAAATCTTCAGGTGTGCCTTTTGCTGGTTTGTACGCTAGGTACCTAATGTAAAAAACAGATTTAAGCTACTTTAGAGTTAGTTCGAAGAACTCATGTCATGACATGATGTTTTGTATTTGATATTAAATCCCGCTAAAGGAGGCAGAAATCCTTATTTGCACCTCATCATCATCATCATCAGCAACCCACACTCGTCCACTGCTGGACATAGGTCTCCCCAAATGCACGCCACTGCTCCCGATTTTCGGCCACTCTCATCCAGCCCACACCAGCCAGCCTTCGAATGTCATCATCCCATCTTGTCGCAGGGCGTCCTACACTACGCTTACCGAGTCGCGGTCTCCACTCAAGGACTTTACGGCTCCAACGGCTGTCAGTTCTGCAGCTAATATGACCAGCCCACTGCCGTTTGCTAATTCGGTGGGCTATGTCGGTGACTCTGGTTCTCTGTCGGATTATATCATTTCAGATGCGGTCCTTCAGAGATACTCCGAGCAAAGCCCTTTCCATAGCTCTTTGAGCGACTTTGAACCGTTAACATTATTTTTATGTTTCTAATTCTCATTACGGTAAGATTTTTACGAGTAAAGAGCTCAATAAGACGGTAAAATTTCCAAAAAATAAAAGACGTTAAATCTTAAAAAATCAGGATCCAACAAAAACAGTATTAATTGAAATGGAACCGTGATCCCCGCAAAGCTTGTCTTTTGCATCTAATTACCGGACAATTAATCTTCTACCAAAGAATACTTATTAAAAATCCTCCGGAAGAATCCCTATCGCAAATGTAGGGAGCAATTATGTTTTCATTTTCTTTAATGCGCCGTCAAAGAGAAGTGATGGAAATCGAATGGGGAGCAAAATCAAAGAAGTTTCCAATGTAAGAAAGAATGAAGTTGCGAGATTAAGGTCTTTTGGGGTTCGTTTGATTATTAAATGTTTTCTCGTACCTGGGTAGACGAAATGGTCAAGCCAGTGGCCGAAAATAATTTGGTGCAGACACTACCTAGATGTGGCCGTGTGGTCCCCGGCAGAGTAGAATAGGCTACCCTCACTCTTACCGAGGTGTCGTAAAAGGCGACTAAGGTAAAGCTGCTGGCATGATCATCAGCACCCAGAGAAGGAAAACTCTGCATTTATATCTAAACCCTCGCCAACCCGTCTGCCAAGCGTGGTGAGTATGGCAATTACCCCTGATGTGTTTGGGGGAGGCCCGTGCCCCAGCAGTGGGGACTTAAATGGACTGATGACTACCTAGATGAAGGCTCTTATCCGCGGTCATGGCTCATTTGGGAAACTGCTCCAACCTAGGTAGTCCAATTCCATTGCCTTGCTATAAGTACTATACGAGTTCCCCTCCCTTTCACACGTATTTTGTTTCTTATTTGTTTGGATGCGACAGATATATTCTTGTTCGTTACGGGACGTCTTCGCGCTCAGGCATCTTGCTAGGTATCTTCTATCGTCATCGACGGTATTCTAATACACGGCCACTTTTTCTCAGTCTCAGCATTTCATTTCTTAGGTCTTTTTAGGCGGTGGTTGTTTAAGAAAACTGACGTTCCACTCCCTAACATTGCGCCTCGTTCGATGGTAGGTATAACGAGGTTGGCAGAATGAGCTCATGCAGCTGAGGAGTAAAATTTGTAATACTGGCAGACTAGCTACTTTGCGTCGATGGGCTAGAGATGGGTTTTTACCAGCTCCTAATTCTAATTTAGTCAGCGATTAGTTTTCTATCCATTGGATGCTGGCGGCGCAGGACCGATCTGTGTAAAGAACTTTGGGGGAGGCCTACAAATGTTCAACAGTGGGCTTCTAGTGGCTGAAATGTTGATGATGATGATGATAGTTTTCTGGCTCTGCGTTTCACCGAGTTAAATATAATTTGAAGTTCTGAAATACGGAACCCACAGTATAATCGCAACTCCCTCTTGACACTTTCAGTTACAATTACGTTCGTCAGATGGGCCCGACGCGGAGTCGATATTGGCCCGTGTTTTTGAAAAATTACTTTTTTAAACTTGTCACGTCTACAGGTTGTTTTGAGACTATACAGGGTGGCGAAAATTGGAAATGCCTTCGCTTTGATTTTATTATTCCCTAGATAGCTTGTAGATACGGTAATGTTTTTGAACAGATTATTTGGGTACGATTTAATTAATTAGGTTATTTATTATTAGTGTTTTTGTGATAACAATTTTATTTTATCTTAAGACTTAACATCAAATGAGGTAAAATATTGTAAATATCTGCAAACCTTCAAGAAAAGAGCGTACTCCCTTTTTAAACGGCCGGTAGCGCACCTGTGACTCTTTTGACGTGGCAGGTGTCCATGGGCGGAGGTAATCGCTTACCATCAGGTGATACGTCTGCTCGTCTGTCCCCTATATCATCAAAAAGAAAAAAAATAGTTGAATTCTTATGAAGAATAGTCTTAATACAGTTTCTATAAAAATAAAAAGCTTGAAAAATTTTTTCGCAAAAAAAACCGCCTTCAAAAAACACGAACTAAAAAGTGTACTTAAAATAATATTTTAATACTTTATACACTTCAAATAATATTTTATAACAGTACACTCGAGAAAAGGTGTTACCGAAGTCGGCGCCAAATACTATCTTGTAATTTAAAACAACATTCAATTATTCAACAGGGATTACGCGCCGACTTATACATGTCGATTTGAGAACCTCCTTTTTTTTTGAAGTCGGTTAAAAATACAGGAAATACCTAATACCTCAATATTTTTTATTCGAGTTTAATTAGATTTTGACATGTTATTAGTAATAGAACATAACTGTTTTTGTTTCTACGATATAGCAGAAGAGTTTATTGTTAGCGATTGTTGAGTTTAATTGTAGGGGTTTTGTCAGTTAAAAGTAAATCCATTATTGGCTGTATATTAAGAGTATAAGATCAGTGTACTAATTTTTAAGAGCTGTGGATTTTGTGTTTCAATAAATAAAATAAAACAAAATTAATTTCCGATATTTTAAAAGCAATTTTGCTATTCTGGGCGAAAACCTGTTAAGCTGCCCAAACCAAATCAATGAGTGATGTATGTATGTAATACATGTATAACTAATGATGTCTACAGTCTCAACCGACAGACAAATAACTTGATCCTCCATGCACGCGTAAGTTTGCGAACACGCTGTATAATGTCAGGCGACAACCCCTTGGCATCCATTTTAATGACGTCACCCGCCGCCCCTGCAGCAGACAACCCTTGAGGGAACGTACGATTTGCATCCTTTTGTTTACAAAATCTTAAAAAAGTATCCATGTGTTTATTAAATAAACCTTTTTATGTTAATATCAGCAGTTTCTACTATTAGCTAGCAGTGAGGGAAAAATATCGTGAGGAAACCTGCACGCCTCGGGGAGTATCTCAAATACTGTATCCAGTTTGTCTGGTTCCCCTGTCTAAGGGTGGCGAAGGTTGCACGGCTTTCCGTTTCATGGACTGTCCATCTTTAAAACACTGGGTTCGGCTTCATGTTAAATCTTAAAATTGACATTTTGGTATTATTATTTTATTTTATTTTATTTCTATTTAATATAATATTTTATAATGTAATAATCATAATTATGTAGATTATTTGTATAAATAAATAATAATAAATAAATATTTCACAAAATTACAAACATTGATCTAACTCCAAGATAGCTCAAGCATCTGTGTTACGGATATCAGAATCAACAGTGGGATTACAAATATATACATATAATACTTTTCTTTTTGTAAATACATACTTATAATACATAGGAAACACCCAGACCAATACAAACAAACATGTTCATGCACAGAACTGTTTGTACTGTGCGGGGATCGAACCCGCAACCCTTGGACCAAAGGCAGCGTTCACTACCACTGTTCCAAACGGGTCGTCAAATGTATGTAATAATAACTATTATGTAAATAATAAATATTTGTGAGCTGACATTTTTTTTTCAAAAATGACATATATGGACTATGTTTGTCAGAAATAAATTATTTGAATTTGAATTGTAATTATCAGACTTAACGAATCCTGGGCCATGGGCCAAGCGTACTCTGGGCTCCGAAGCTCAACGTCTTTGGACGCAACTGAGAATGACACGGCTGTTTTTATACAAATACAAATTATTTATTTGTAAAACATAGGTAGATTACAGATGTTTTTGGAGAGTATTGTGTCACTATGCCTTGTCTTTTACTGACGTACAAATTATACATTTCAAGATTACATTATTATTACAATGTCATAGGGAGTTAGTACCTAATTGATGACATAGTCAGGTAATAATTAAATTCATAACAGCACGAAATGTACAAATAAATTCATTACAATAATATAAAATGTCAATAATAATTAAATAATATTACAATGATCGAAATTCACATTAAATAAATAAAATATTTTATAGCAAGTCAAAATTAATCTCTCAAAAACTATGTCAAAGTTCATTTTGATTCTATATATTCATTAGCAGAGTAAAACGCATTTTCGATTCAATAGTTGAACAATTTTTTCTTAAATATTGCAAGGTCATTACATTGTTTTATTGTGTTAATGCCAGCATCTTGGTGACGAGAGAGAATTACTGGAAAAAACCAGCTCATTTCGGATAGTTTCTTATTATTTTCTTCTTAATATTGTTAAGAAATTGATTCTGTTTCTTACATCTACCCAAAGGTTGGAAGAATTCTCTACAAGCGATAAGACCGCCCGATTGTTTGTACCGTGGGAGAGCAACGCTTCGGCATGAATGGGCCGGCTCGACCAGAGTGATATCACGGCCTCACAGAAAACCGGCGTGAAGCAGCAATGTGCTGTGTTTCGCTGCGTAAGTGAGGGTATCGGAGGCCCAATCCAGGGGAAGGGGGTTTTAAGGTTGGCAGTGCACTTGTGACTCCACTAGTGTCACGGGTGTCAATGGGCGGCGGCAATCGCTTACCATCAGGTGATCCGTCTGCTCGTCTGCCAACTATAATTCTCACAACATCTCATACGTTGATCTGATTCCGTACTAAGTAGCTTAAGCACTTGTGTTACAGATATCAGACAACAGAGGAACACAAATATATACTTAAATACATATATTACACCCAGACACTGAACAAACACAAGTGTTAATCGCACGAATGTTTGTCCAGGGTGGGGTCGAACCCACGACCTTTGGCGTAAGAGGCAGGGAAGGGTCACTACCAATTGCGCTATCCGGTCAGTCAACTATAATCTACTATCAACTATCACATAAAAAAAGCCCCCAAAAGTTGCCTGGCAGAAATCTCTACTAGTGATAAGACCGCCTTATTGTACTGGCCATTGTAATTGTACCATATCTATCTTTACATTAATTAATTAAATAATAATAATTAATTTAATAATATCTATCTAACAAATTAATTAACAATTAATTTAATAATATCTATCTATCTTTACATTACTTAATAAAAAGCTAGTGACAAATAAATTAAAGTCTTTTGTAGAAGCAGCGAAGTATTAACTGAGTATTATTGTGTTTGGTATAGCAATTCTTTGCAATTTATTCTTAAGTAAATAATACACTTAAAAAATTCACCGTAGGGCTCAGGTGGGACTCGAACCCACAACCTTCCACAGTCCGGGTGGCTGCACTAACCATTTATGCTATCCGAACCCCTTGCTAATAAGGCCAAATATATAACCACCCGGACTGTGGAAGGGTGTGGGTTCGAGTCCCACCTGAGCCCTACGGTGAATTTTTTAAGTGTATTATTAACTGAGTCTCTATAAAAAGCATATAAAAACTCATCTGATAGTTTCCCAGTAATCCCCTAAAACAATACATTAGCTTGTAAGTGCATTAGGGGAGCGAGCTAGGGGGAACTAATAGAGCAATCGGCGGCCACTCGATCTCTCGATTGATCGATTCGATTATTCCAACTCGGATCACAAGGACCGATTAGTGCGTTTTTTTTATTACTGCTTTTGTAGGTGTTACGATGAAGAAGGGATAGGTATGACTGAAACCAAACGCACTCCGCGTTAAGAACGCCCTGTTGATGTAGTTGGTTTAGTGCCGGGTCCTGGGTTTGATTCCCGGGTCGAGCTAAAAGTATGTTTCGAATTTTTAGAACATAGGTCGGGTTTGTGATCACCAATCCGCATTAGGCAAGCGTGGTGATTAAGCCTAATCCCGTCGTAATAGCGATAATTTGATTTCTATGATGGGGCCTTTGCCATGTAGTGGGATATATCATCATCATCATCATCATTTCAGCCAATAGACGTCCACTGCTGGACATAGGCCTCCCCCAATGTTCTCCACACAGATCGGTCCTGTGCCTCCCGCATCCAATGGATTCCCGCGATCTTCACCAGATCGTCGGTCCACCTTGTAGGAGGCCTGCCACGGCTGCGACTTTCTGTACGTGGCCTCCACTCGAGGACCTTTCCGCCCCAATGGCCGTCTGTTCTCCTCGCTATGTGCCCTGCCCATTGCCACTTGAGGCATGCAATCCTTTGGGCTACGTCTGTGACCTTTGTTCTCCTACGGATCTCATCATATGTGGGGTTATGTGGGATATATAGGCTGATACTTTACTTACTTTTATACCTAAAGCTTGAGAATAGGAAACTGACAAATACCTATGAGCCTTGTATGATTCTCAATCGGCCCCTATTTGTTTATATTCTGAGTGACTTAAGTCGGTAAAAAATACAAAGAAAAATTCCAAGCTATCCCCCTACGTTAAAAACACAGTCAATAAAACGCAAAACTATTACACTTTTAACTTCCTCTTTCAGTATGCAAGGAGATCCGAGGACATTTCCATACCGCAACAATATAAAAAGCCGTAGGGCTGTCTACATCATACCGGCATTAACTATGCAGGAAGCTAGGGCTGCCGAGACAATTTGCGGGCAACAATAAAAAATCCCTTAACGCGAGACAACGGTGGCTGCGGGGCTATTCGTCTTGTTCACCCCTCGATACAGAAGTGAAAGTTTAGTGTGGATATATCCTTAAGAAGCTAGCAAATGAAACTACATATATTCTACCATAGTAAAGCTAACGAGCAGTTTATCAAACAGTCAAATGGTCATTAGCCTTTTGCATTTTTTTTGTCGTAGTAAAACACGAAAAGTAACTATCAAAGATTTCCAATCTCAAATTAAGGCGTCGGGCAGCCCTAACTAGCGACACCATTGCGCGATGTAAATTGTAAGCTATTTATTTTATAATTGTGCACTACTTTTTGATCTGTTTTTGCACTCAAAATTTGGATTAACGCCATAAGTAGTTAAGGTTGGCAGCGCACTTGTGATTTCACTGGTGTCACGGATGTCCATGGACGGCGGCGATCGCACAGGTGATTCGTCTGATCATCTGCCACCTATCACATAAAAAAGGTATGTTTGTCATGCTTAAATGGCAAGACAAAAAAAATAAAGGACATGTCCACACAATGCAATCAACAATGTCCTCATTATTATTTCACAGCGACATCGTCCGTCATGTCGCCGCTTTTTATTGACGCGCACCAAGGGGGGGCGCCTGATGGCATTTTAAATTAGGTTAAGGTCAAGACTGGGGTTGTGTGTAGTCTTTTCGAAAGATTCAGTAGTCGGAGAAGACTGAATAAATAGAGATGAAATCGTGAAACTCGCACGACTCGGATAAGTTCTCAAAATTGTGGATATCTTCAATATTTAAGATAGTTGCCCGCGCTTACTTCGTTACACCAATAGATGGCGCTAGGTCTAGATTACATTGCGCAACCGTTTCGTGTTTTTATTTTCTGAAACGGTGCTATTAAGTATAATAGCACTGTATTAACTAGCAAACGTTTAGAAATATTGAATAATACCCTTAAAAATAAACTAAAATATTTAAGTTATTAAAATACAGAGAGTTTTATAAAAGAAATAAATTAATTGTGGAAGCGGTTTATTAAGTATGGAATGTAAGTTTTATATGCTCAGGAGTTCCTTATGATGTTGTCATATTGAATCAATATGACTGTTGGTCATCCTGTATTGATATTTTAAAATACCTATCTTCCAATATGTACAGTCACTAGCACTAATAAGTAAACAACCTAATTCAAATATGAACCTTATTGTTCCGCCTTAACAGACGAGGTGTTCTCATTTCATTGCAAGTAACTGTACCTAGCGAGCGAGTATGTGCCTTATAAAACAGTTTGATATTCACAGTAGCATTTTACCGCCAGCCAACTCTACACATAACAACCAGGTATTATTTATTTAAAAGCCACTATCAAAAGTGCGCCAACCCGTCCACTATCCGAATGTACCGTCCCATTCGAAACGTCCAACATCCAAACCGTTCCATCCAAAACCGCTCATCCAATATTACCCTTATAAATAAAACTGGTCGAACTGTGATCAATAAAAATACACTCCAATGTAAACGGGAGTGACGCATGAATTCTTCATTTCAAATTGTATGACCACCCATGTTAGGGCATTATCATTTTTAGTGCTCGCCACACTGGTATATTCAGATGGAATTTTTGATGCACTGGCGACACAGCCGTGCTGCGATTGGCCGCCCTGAATATTGTATGAACCAATCACGGGGCTGCGCTCGTTGCATTCCGATTTCGAATGAACGCGCGAATAGTGGTGGATGGTGTCCCGGGATAGGTTTTCCGGGTAGAATGTGTCCCAATGGAAAACTGGGACGACAACTCTAGATAAGATGTCATGCACTAAAAATTCCTCCTAAAGCTAGACTTGTGCCAAACATTGAAATATATTTAAACTCGTACCTGGTTTACGCTTGACAAAATGACAAAAAGTATGAAGAACTCGATTTTTCACAGGATCAGGTTTAAATATTTTACGACAGGTAAGATAACAAGAATTTCCAATTTTAGACAGTTGAAGTAGTAGCACGCTATTATTCAAACTAAAAAGTAATGAAGTAGGTAAGAGGTAGGTGTATATGCCAATATTCCAATTTCCAATTTTTCTCAACTCTCTGTTCCTCCAACCTCAATACAACAAAATAAGGTGTTTTAGAATGTAATCGAATGGCACCATGCATAAGGACATATATCCGAAAAATCTAATTATCTTTTATTTTTTTACTCGAAATAAGTAACATTATCATTATTTGAAAATAGTGTCGTCTCAGTTGAAATCAATATTCCAAACCAGCTCTAAATTATAGGTATACCTACTTTTTGTATTTTTTTTAAAGTGTTCTGTATGGAATATGAATAAATATTTTTTCTGTTAGGTAATTTCTGCGTCCCGGTTTTCCTATCCGCCATATCCCGCATACCCCAGCACTAGGTTTGGCGACAAAGTCGGGTATTTTGCAACGTAATCGAACCGCAGCGCATAATTTCGTTATTGCACAATCTGATTAGTCGGTTACCTGCGGACAAGCTGTGGAAATAAATGATTGGACAAGACGACTGACTGCATTATTCCATGTGAGATAGATAGAAAGATAGATTATACTTAATTGTAAATAAGATCATCAAGTCAAATGTTCAGACATCACAAGTATTTGAAAGGAAAAAATGTAAAGCAGCCTGTAAAGTCGCGTTCTTCCAGATATTTAGCGACAACTTCTTCCAGACCGTCCTTAGGTAAAGGTCAACTTTAGTTTTTTTGTTAGACTATAGGCTAACGCTTAACCACAATCGCACTGTCGTAAGGTCTAAGATGATTCGCATTAGCTTAAAAGATACCTCTTGTACTCATTCTTGCCTTAAAGATGTCCAGATGTAAGTAACGTGACATAAATACCTAATTATGATAATTGCCAACTTTTCACTAATTTGTGCCATTCATTGAATAGTGAGAGACGATCTTTATTTGTACTAAGGCTCAATCATTTTGCGATAGTAAAGAAAATGAAAACACATTTCACAGTTTAGCTCCACACATATTTTTTCAATTAGGAAATTCAAAGTAAAAGTCGAAAGGGTAGATAAATAGTCGCTAACTGCAGATAAAATAAAAGACGAAACACTTTTTTTCTTAATCTAATTTAACCTTGAGGAAACTTAGCCATAAGAAATCAATATTTGCTAGATCGGTTCATACTACCCACAGTAAACATTAGGAGCAAAACTTTTTATCAGTTCACGCCTTAATTATGAAAGCACCCACAATTCGTGATTGTCTATGAAACAGTTTATTATTAAAATAACTCGGACACGACGACGCCGAATATAATATTAAGATAACCTTTAGCAGGCCAAATTATTGTTTGTTCTATATTTTGTCAATATAATATCGCATAATATGGAATTAGATCATCACTGTGTGTGGTATTTCATTCATTGTCACTTAGCATTTGGATTATTGCATAGCTTTTGAACAATATGCATAGCAATAGCATCTATCATAGGGAGTGCTCTGAGGAGCTGTTTGATCTACTCCCTGCAGCTGAATTCTTACATCGAACCAATCGCAAGCGATTGTAATTTCATCCCCATCATCTCGATGGATGGCGGTCTAATACTGTGCGTTTCTCGCGAAAGTCTCTATCACGTACCTCAGTTCTGTGGATCGGTTTGGCTGCAGAAGTATTTCCCGACGGCTACGACTTAGGGACCTTCAAGAGAAGAGCGTACTCTTTTTAAAAAGGCCGGCAACACATTACCTCTAGTTAAAAAAAATAACAGCCCGTAACAGGACAGACCTGTGAGACTAACCTCTTTGCTGTATTCAGCAACGGAAACGCTTCCCCCAGGACATAACTTGCCATGGCAGAACTTGAAGTCCTTCAACAGGTTACGCACCCGGGTCGGGCGCTGCAGGTAAAACCTGAGTAGATGGGGATACTCAGACGCGTCCAGCAATACCTGCGAGTGCGGCGCCGCTCCCCCAGACCATGGACCATCTCCTGACTTGCCCTCTGTGCCCGGACAGCTGCACGTATGGCGAACTCCTGCAGGCTACCGACAGTGCAGTCCGTGTGGCGAAGTATTGGGCTGGACACGATACCAGGAGAAGAAGAAGAACGATCATGCTATTTCGTGCATTTGAAGGGAAAAGGCCGAAACTGTGTTACACAAGGCCCGTTGCAAGTTTTACAAAAATAACTCTCAAAGGCCATGCGACGAAGGGGGCATATTTGTATGAACCCGAGACGAGCCCCGTGGAACAGAGTTTCAGGCTAAAAAATTTGGCACTTTTTTATGTGATAGGTGGCAGACGAGCAGACGGATAACCTGATGGTAAGCGGTTGCCGCCGCCCATGGACACCCGTGACACCAGTGGCGTCACAAGTGTGCTGCCAACCTTAAACTCCCCGTTTCTCCCGGATTGGGCCTCCACTACCCTCACTCACGCAGCGAAACACAGCACAGTGCTGCTTCACGTTTTTTTCTATGAGGCCGTGGTATCGCTCAGGTCGAGGCGGCCATTCATGCCGAACCTAAACCTATATTTTACTACGCGAAAATGTCCAGAATATTTCAAAGGTTTCTCTTACAAAACCATCTAACAAGAACGTGTTACGTTTTAAAAACGTTAATCCAAGGTAAACCTGCAATAAGATGTGGCACAATGCGACTCGTCATGCGCAGTCGCAAGACAATTGACAAGGCCCACAGACAATGCTGCCTTGTGCGCACAATACGTCTTTATGGCCGATGACAAAGTGTCTCCGCATAGATTTGCCCCACACATGGATGGTACAATGGCCGCCATTGTGGAGTCTATTTAACGTCATGCTTATTGAATACGAAGATTGTTCAGAGTTATTGTTTTAATTATATAAAGGTAACTCTGCAAGACTCCCCGTCTTGCAGAGTCCTAAAGATGATATCATATGGACGAGCTGGAGATAACGACAGAAAAGTGGCAATAGCAAGACATGATTTAAGTGACTACACTGAGTGCCGATCTTGAGTCCTTCTAAACGGAAATCTTAAAGAATATGGTCAACCATGCAAAAAATGAGAAATTCCTAATTGACTGTTATGATTCCTTAATCACATAACAAACCTTCAGAAGGAGTCGTGAAAATAGAGCATTCTCCAATATTGATCGATGGACGGTGGTCTGTATTTTTCGCGGAACTTTCTACGACGTACATCTGACAAAGTTCCCGGTAGGCCACTTTTAGGACCTTATTTCTTCGCATTAAGGTCGAAAAGTGGCCTACAGGGAACTTTGTCAGATGTACCTCAGTTCTGTGAAACGGTTTGCCTGCGGGAGTATTTCCCGACGGCTACGATTTAGGAACCTTCAAGAGAAGAGCGTACTCCTTTTTAAAAAGGACCGGCAACACATTAGCGATCTCTCTGATTTCGCTGATGTTCATGGGCGGCGAAGATTACTTTCCATCAGGTGACTCGCTTGCACTATTGTCGCCTCTAGCATAAAAATATATATAGTAGAGTGACTAATAGAATAGGTTCCCGTAAAGTCCATCCACTCGGTCAGATGAAGACTGAATTCTGAGGCTGGTATATAGCTTTATAATAGGAAGGGAAGGGATATCCCTAATTCATGTGAAAAACTCCAGGAGACGAAAGAATATAGCATTTTGATAATGGGAAATGACTCATGATCAAGATCATATCTAAGAGACCGCCCAGAACTACCGCCACAAATGATGGAAACATACAAATGGCAGGCGTGCTCAACAATAGGCTCGGTCCGTTTCCACTCGCTGATGAAGACTGATGCTGCAGCTGGTATATAGCTTTATAATAGGAAGGGAAGGGATATCCCTAATTCATAGTGAAAAACTCCAGGAGACGAAAGAATATAGCATTTTGATAATGGGAAATGACTCATGATCATATCTAAGAGACCGCCCAGAACTACCGCCACAAATGATTGAAACATACAAATGGCAGGCGTGCTCAACAATAGGCTCGGTCCGTTTCCACTCGCTGATGAAGACTGATGCTGCCCATTGTCCTGAGGCTGCAGTAATTAAACGAGCAGTAATCGACGCCGCGGATTAAGATGTGCCGGTAATGTGCCACTATACATCTCCTTTATGGGGCGCGGGTTGGGTATGGGCCAAGTTAAAAGCAATATGAGACAAGTCAGATGTTAACATGTGTGTGTACCTATGACATTAGCAAGTTTTTTTTTGTTTTTTTTTTATATGAGAGGTGGCAGACGAGCAGACGGATCACCTGATGGTAAGCAATTCCGCCGCCCATGGACACCCGCTACACCAGTGGAGTCACAAGTGCGCTGCCAACCTTTTCCCCTTCCCCCCATTGGGCCTCCGGTAACCTCACTCACACGGCGAAACACAGCGCAGGTGCTGCTTCACGCCGGTCTTCTGTGAGGTTCTGTGTTCTGTGTGAACCTAATTTGAATAAAGTTTTTAAGATGATGGACATAGTGTCGACGGAAAAATTAAATTGAGACAACACATTAGCGATCTCTCTGATTTCGCGGATGTTCATGGGCAGCGTTGATTACTTTCCATCAGGTGACTCGCTTGCTCGTTTGTCCGCCTCTATCATAAAAAAAAATCACATACATTGTCCTGGTCCCAAACAAATGTTTTTCCTTTTACTATGGAAACCAGGAAATGCAAAGGTACACAAATACCTAGACTCGATACCAATATATGTTTCATCAACAAACATTTATGTGAGCAAGCGAGTCACCTCATGGAAAGTAATCATCGCCGCCCATGAACATCCGCGAAATCGGAGAGATCGCTAATGTGTTGCCGGCCTTTTTAAAAAAGAGTACGCTCTTCTCTTTAAGGTCCCTAAATCGTAGCCGTCCGGAAATACTCCTGCAGCCAAACCGTTCCACAGAACTGAGGTACGTGGTAGAAAGTTCCGGGAAAAACGCAAAGTATTAGACCACCATCCATCGAGATGATGAGATGTTAAGAAGGGTTAAAAACAATATAACGTTAAATTTTAAACATAAATGATAGATCACATAGCCCTAACCTGAACTAACTTAAGGTATGGTTAGGCCGATAAGAGAACGTTGGTGAATTAGAGATCAGGGGAGTAAAAGAGTTATATAATGACTTCGTGAACAGTAAACTAGTCTCAGTAATATTCTTGTATGTCTAAATAAAATAAATGTGCAAATGCTTGACCAACCGCACTGTCTTCGATAATGTTATATCTGACTTTTGGTCCGCTCTTCACTTCGTTTCGTGATTTTAGTTCCGCTTTATACCTACAGATGGCGCCAAGTGTCGATTACACCGCACAAGCATTTCGTGTTTTCGGATGACCTATAAGGGTCGCCGCTGTCTCTAGGATTTATCTCTTTATAAACAGTATAGATAAAATATTTTACTCATATTCCTTCTAACTCTGATGACTTGCACTGCACACCTATCAGCTAACCAAACCGCTAACAATGGCCAAGCAGTAATTTGTACGGTGATATATTTCGAGAGCACAATGTAACTGTTCAAAATTATAAAAGCCAGCATTAGTTAATGTGAATATCTTATTTATTATTGTTTTGAATGATGCCTCACCTCGGGCCTTTTCAACTTGAAACAATGTTTTGTAAACCTGACGATGGATTGGTGCCTTAATATTTCGGCTCTCGGAAAGTTTTTTTTTGTTTAAAACGCATTAGCGCCTGGCGGCTTCGTTTATCAAAATTAGTCATGTAACATTAGTGATTTCACCTCTCGTTTTAGTCAGCCATACATGAATTTGAAGACTTAATAATGTAAATTTGATTTTTAGAAGTTAATTAACACAAATATTTTATTAGATTGAAAGTAGGTTGGTAGCACCTGGCCACGCTGACAAACTTTTTTTTTGCGCCTGATTTGAACATGTTGCTTATATCAAAGAATACTGACTAAAACAATCGTGGGAGAGCCACACTTCGGCATGAATGGGCCGCAGCTCACAGAAAACCGGCGTGAAGTAGCTAGTATCTAGTGATTCGCTGCGTGAGTGAGGGTACCGTGTACTAATGTGTTGTCTTAATCCCCATTCGAGGGAAAAGGTTGGCAGCGCACTTGTGACTCCTTGGTGTTGCGGGTGTCCTTGGGCGGCGGAATTTGTTTACCATCTGGTGATCCATCTGCTCATCTGCCACCTATCACATTAAAAAAAACTTACATGGAAGGTTCACGTCACTAAGCGTATATTCAACGTCCCTTACCATTCGCTAGTTATTTAATGTTGATAGTAACTATAAATATAAACGTTTATAATTATATGATAATTGTCAATGAAATCTGGAATAATAGGACGATACAATGAACGGTTTATAACAAAACTAGACCAGCTCACGGTCTTACAATTTAGATTTAAGTCAAACCACAGCTTAAAAGTGCGACAGTAAAGTACAAAGATACAAACATATCCTACTTGTTGACGAAATTGACGTCAGAGTTGTACGGTCCTAGATAATTTATATCTTAAAAATATGGTTCAGTTTAAAAAAAAAAGTCATGACGTGCCACTTGAATAAAAATAATAAGCAACTAAAATACATTTTCACAAAGTATTTTAGATAATAGGTACTTAGAATAAATAAATATTCTATGTTTTCATAATGTACTTTTTAGTTCAATATGTAGGTACAGTGTGTCCGGTGATCGGTTTTATTCGATTTTGTACTTTTTAAGTGATTTTCCAATGTTACTTTCATGCTCGTAACTTATCTACATCAGAAGATATTGCCAAAGAAATTAACCCATCCCGACTCAGTAGCAATAAAAATTAAAAAGACCGTCATTTATTAATCAAATAAAAAGATTGACAGTGTATTTGTCAGTAAAATTTATTCATTTACTCGCCTTCATGGATCGGACATCGATCGCCAGATACACTGTATAAATAGCTTAACATTCTTCTGTTCTATCGCATAGAGACCATTTACCTACTTGAACAAATACTACTGAATTGGACAATATTTTCCATTGAAAAAACCTCCATAATTAATAAAGTAATTTTCAGTTGATACGTAATCCAACGCCTTAGCATTTGGTACGAGTATTTTAGATCTGAGTTAGACGTGTGTCTCTTTACTGAAACGACTCAGTGATCCGACTCAGCCAAATGTTATACTGTTCCGAATCTCTAAATGTTCGCCCCGAAATGTATCATTCGACTCAAATGGATCTTGAGTTCGAGTGAACCGAATAATTCGAATGATCTGAATGATCCGAGTGAGCCGAATGAGCTGAATGATCCGATGAGCCGAATGATTCTAATGATCCGATTGAGCCGAATGATACGAATGAGCGCAATGAATCACGGATCTATCTGAGAGTCGATGTTTCACTGTACTGCATTGCTGCACTGCATTCAGATACAAATGTTCCAATCTTTTGAAAGATACGTTTTTGCCAGATCGAATCTGAGTTGATCTCTCACTGCATTTTCCCCATTGTGCCAAATTACTAGATATCACAATGTATACCTTAGTAACTGCGACCTATACATCCGTGACAACAATCATAATAATATCTACAAAAGCAATTAATTACATAGATAAAACTCAATAGATAACAAAGTGTAAATACAAATATTGACATAGTTCTCGAGTCTCCGCCTTAACCTTTATATCATTATTATTAAACATTATCTACATCTAAGTTTATTGTTGTTGTTACTTGAGAACTCTGTCTGAATATACTAAATCCATTGTAGCAGGGATGAAACAATAAGCCACCGTAAACGCAACATGTGGACTGCTTATTAGCATCGATGACAGCATAAAACGAAATGACAAATAAACGAATAACCATACTACTTCAATATCATCATCCATAACCAAGTATGGTTTTGCGATACAAGACAAATGTTTCCCAAATTCCAATTCAAATCCGTTCGAACCATAGATATCGCTGTCATAATACGCTTAAAGTAATTCTAACCGCCCATAGCGTACTTTTCATATAAACGTGCGCACTTCACGTTTCATTCATTAGAAAGTCAAGCGTCAAAAATATTTTTTAATATTTAAATGTTCCAATAAAATGGAACATTTTAAAAAATGTTTTATTGTTTTTTTTCAATGATATAGGTGGCAGATGAGCCGACGGATCACCTGATGGTAAGCGATTACTGCCGCCTATGAACACCTGCAACACCAGTGGTGTCACAACTGCGCTGCTTACCTTTTTTGTTTTTTAATAAAGCATTTCAATGAACCAAGGAAAGGTTTCCTATTTCCTAAAAAACAATCTTTTTGTCCTTGCAACTTCATATGGAACATAAAATCCGAATTACTTTTTTAATCTATAACGACTACTTAATCTGAAAGATACGTACTACCGCCAAAGCCCTCTTAAATAGAGAATGAAAAATTTGAAAACACGGCTCACAGTGTAAAGCGTACCCCACCCTGATCTCGGTTAACGTTGACTCTTGATATGTCGACTGTCAAAACAAAGTCCCGCTGTTTATCAACCGGCTACTGCTCTTTAACTACTAAGTTTGAACATAAGTAGTGTTTTACTATAGCTTAATGTCAACGCGGGTTGTAAAATAAAGTAGAGTAAAGGGCTATTTGAACCCGGGCGACCGAATTTAATTAACCGTGTTATAGCTCATTAAAAACAATGTAAAGAGACCACCGCAAGCCCTGGAAACCTAGTGAGCGGTTGGCTTTTCCATTATGGATTACGCACGTAATTGTGTGAGTATCAAGTCCTACCTATATTGATTGATATACGACACCTACTTAAGTATTAATTTTTACCGTAAATAGCGATGGTAGCTCAGTAGGAAAGAACGTGAGAAGTTCAAATCCTAGCATCCACCTTTAGATTTATCATATCGTCTAGGTACATATTTCTGCTATTAAAAAAGGAATATGCCAGAAAGTTATTTTTCTTGGTCCTCCTTTTCTCATCTTATATAATTTTCTTGAGCAAGGAGCAAGGAAACAACTTAAATGATCGCTTTTTTTTTTAAAGAAATGGCATGTTTTCCTCATCCATTTTATGAAAATTACGCGGTTGTGCGTTTGTTTACGGCGACTAATTATTTATCGCACTTAACTTTTACAAAGTTAAGCGTGATAGTTATCATCACTTCACTTCGACTACTTCAACTAGGTAACGTATTAGACTACACTAACCGTAATGTGTTTTATGGACGGACCGTGTATTGCCAACTTATTAAAGTAAATTTTATTAACAGTTAACATAATGTCACCGGGTAGGACAGGGAATTTATTCGCCTCATAAATTTTAATTTGCCATAAATTATAATGGTCGGTAAATGTACTGTTGCACGTAAAATCAGAATAGTGTCGTTTAACACCCTTTTGAAATGGTTAAAGTTGATTTATTTTTAGTTTTTATAAACCTTGCAACATTTAAATAAAATCATATTTTACTAGGATATTTTCTCAGCAATAGAGAAATACTTTACGCAAATAACTTTATCAGGAAATTTAAATATAAAATACTAGACGATTTTTTATTTATATTCAGACAAGTTGTTATAAACGTAAAGTGTTTTCAACCCCTAAGGAGTAGTTACGCGGGTTTAAAGTTTGAATAAAGACTTTTCTAATAAAGACTACGTGAGTAACGCCGCGAGCGCAGTCTAGTAATATTATAAAAAAAAATGATAAAAAATGTTAATGTGACGGGTAATGCACACTAGCGACGCCAATCGATTTAATTTTTTAGCTACTAAACCAGATCTATTTGAAACAATTTCGGGATTACAACCTCTTGGCAAACACTTATACTATTTCTTAAATAACCATGCACAAAATTTTGGGTCCATCATTGTATGCAAAAAAAAATGATTCACGCCAAAAGCGGCCACTTTTGGCGTGAATACATTTTTCGGTTTGTGCACGGCTTGATGTTAACAAGCTTAATAATTACAATGTTACTGTATTTCTTTTTTTACAATAGCAGTGTAATAATTATAAGAGCTAATAAAATGAACATGTCTGTTTGTATTGGTCTGTGTCTTTTCTATGTAAGCTTAGATTAAATCAAAATAGCGGAAGATACGGCACGTCCCTTCAATTAGACAACTAAAAACGAACCCTATTTGTTTTGACATTATGCTTGAAGGAGTCATCGCGCTCGCGCAACGTGCTCCGCGCATGCTACATCAGGCTACGGGAAATTAGGAGACAGGGACCTAATTTATGCGCTCCACGCGGTAGAGACGAGTATTTATCTTTGTATGTATACATTTGTAATTCCGCTGTTGGTTCTGTTATCCGTAAGACGGGTGATTGAGCTATAGGTATATCTCGGAGTCAGATCAATGTATGGGATATTGTGAAATATTTATTTATTCTATTTAAATTAAAATTGTAGTAGCTCATCTGAGTCTCCTTAACAAACATTTTCTTAATTATTCAAGCTATTATTTAGCACTGGATATAGTGGACATTGTTAAATTTTGTTTAAATTACTAACTACAAGACAATAGTCTTGTAGTACCGTCAGTACCACGTTACCCAGTTTATTGTTAGACTTGGTGCATTAAAACTACAGTTAATTCTAATACACTCAGCGAGATTAGTACCAGACAATTATCTTGCGGCAATTTAGTCCGTAAACGCTCTCCAAGGTGCGATTTACAGAGGTCGATTTTAAATATGCCAAAAATCTATTACTTTGCAACATATGAAGGATATTAAAGAAAAAACTAAGTTACTTGTTCATTCTGTAACATGTTACTTTGCAACATAAGAAGAATACTAGAGAAAAAAGTAAGTTTCAAGTAATTCTGTAACAAAGTAAAAATTTAGGCGGATATAAAAAAAAGTAAAGTAAAGTATCAGCTTATGAACTGTCCCACTGCAGGGCAAAGGCCTCCATCATAGAAATCAAGTCATTGCTACTATGATGGGATTAGGCATAATCACCACGCTTGCCAAATGCGGATTGGTGATCACAAACCCGCCCTAAACCTAAACGCCCTGTTGGTCTAGTGGTTTGAGTATCGGGCTGTGATCGCGAGGTCCTGGGTTCGATTCCCGGGTCGAGCGAAGGCGTATATAATAGGGGTTAAAATGGATTAGAGGTATTGGACCCATTTTTGCATTGGCGACTAAAAATGGCCGCGCTATTCGTCAGCCTGGTACCGTTTTGGAATGAGAATTTTATTAGATACACAGATGCACTGTTCTGCATTTCATCTCAATGAAGCTAAACCTACTTAGAATGTTGTAAACTTAAACTCCTAGAAGATTTAAGCTGATCATGTCTGACAAATATTTACGACGCGTCTTCGCTTCGCCCAATGTGAACTTCTGAGGGGAGCTACCAAATCCTCTATAATTATGTTCTGCGGCGTTGTGTGCGTTTATAACCTTAACCAAGTATCTATTAGTAATGAGGAGAACGCATCGAACGAGAGAAGTCGGAAAAACTTTTGTCTTTCCTATTTTGACAAATAACTATTAGAAAATGATTAGGGATAACTTTTATACTGGAATAATAAGCCCAAAAACTAAATAGTACCAGGTTATATATAGTAAGTAATAAGATCTAATAGGTAGTATATTATGATTTTATAGCTAAGCGGAGCCTGGGCTCCGAAGAGGCAGCTTGGGATGATGACGTAATTAGGCAAGCCTTTTGATAGGCGGCAGACGAGCAGATGGATCTCCTGATGGTAAGTGATTGCCGCCGCCCATGGACATCCGCTACACCAGTGGAGTCACAAGTGCGCTGCCAACTTTTGAAACCCCCTCTTTTCCCGGATTGGGTCTCCGGTACCCTCACTAAAGCAGCGAAACATCACAGTACTGTTTCACGCCGGTTTTCTGTGAGGTCGTTATGATGATGTTTAAAGTTTGGATGGATCATTTTCATCACCCTCTGAATTAAAACTTTTAGTATTATTTCTCGCCAACATCGACCCGTGTGAACCGCCTAAGGACTGGATCCTCTATTATTACGTCCGCACTAATTGTGTGCTGCGGCGTTGCCCGGGTTTTATGTCGCTAACCAGCTTCTGCGAATTGTCTTATTATGTGCCAGTAATGCGGGAGGATTTACGGTTTCATCTTGTTTGACTTCCGCTCCTACTGTTCCTAGTGCAGAGGCTGGATATTACTTATTTTGTTGTTTATATGTATATTTTTCCTGATCTTATAAAAGGCAAACCCCTTTATTACAAATCGCGATAAAGATAAAAAAAAATATAAAAAATTCTTTATTCAATTTAGGTCCACACAGAACACTTATGAATGTCAAAATAGGTACATAATATCTACCGCTGGTTCGGAATGTCGATTTCTAATGAGAAGACACCAGCAAGAAACTCAGTAGTTACTCTTTTCAAATATTGATGATGTTACAGAGTTTCAATTGAGAAGAGAAAAAAATACAATTATGAAGGTTAATAGACTACTATGAATAACAACTCAAAAGATTAATCAATTAACATGACCAAGAATCCTTATCATTTAAATAGTCTTGTACACTATAGTAACCTTTCTTCATTAGGCAGGTTTTAATATGAGACTTAAACTTATCCAGTGATAGGTTAATGACATTTTGTGGTATCTTATTAAATATCTTAATACTTAAGCCAACAAATGAATTACCGATTTTATGAAGTCTGAGAACCGGGACGGACTAAGGAACTCCCAGAACAAAATACATGCCAGCCCCTTTAAACATTGCGTGTTGGAACGGAATGACATTAGTACGGTACTAAATTTGGATCGCACATCAAAGATGTCGTTTAGTTTTCGAGATGTGATTTTTTCCCGAATTTGGGTAATTCCCTACTTCGACTGTTTTAAAAACTTTCCAGAACAAACACATTGATGGGAAATGTCTGAAAGTCAACATTAAAATTCATAAATTGTTTCAGCTACTTACAGATCGAGAGTTAACAATTTTTTATCAACGAGATGATAGTAAGGCATTTTTTTATTGTGTAAAACTTAGCTTTAGAAACTATTAATGCTAATGCACTGCTCGCTCGCATACTTCATAGACAACTACACACAATAAGTTTTACACAATATTTTATTGAAACCTTTATTAATTTTTTTAACTAAATTACTTTTAGTGTTAGCACATTTTCAAATAGTTGATAATTTTATCTTTGTTTCAAATGCATTGCGTGCGCATTTGCGTTCAAATGCGTTAATCTGTCGCTCTCCTGGTTTTGTTATTTATACCGGGTGCCCACGATACAGGACTTTTTCTAGTGTTGGACCTACTGTAATGTCCAACAACCCACATGTTTTATGGAAATAAAAACTATTTGTATTTGTACTATCTATTAGCTAGTTAATATGCATAATATGTTTACGTACCTATAGGTAATATTGTATTTGGTGTGACCTGGACCATTTTGCGATTGTGGTTTTGTTGTTACCACAGTTGGAAGCTTTTTTATTATTACCTTTTATCTGGACTGTGGTTCGTAGGCATACCTAAAGGTTGTCTGGGAGAAATCGCTACAAGCGATAAGACCGCCTTATTGTATTGTCTGTTGCTGTTGTATCATGCTTGTATTTTATTTTTGTGCAATAAAGAATATCTATCTATCTATCTATCTATCTACCTAATTCGTATTGCATGTACTTTGTCAAGACTAGTTTTAATTATTACTAAGAAATGTTTCTCTTTGTGAATAAAAATTTTGGCTTAATTCGTTATAAACTCTGTATTTAGACAAAGAACTTTTCATAAAATGGCTGTTGTTATTTCATAATAATAAAAAAAATATATATAATATAGTTTCAAAATGGAATGTATAACACGCTGTATGTTTCCTTAAATGAAATAAAAAAAATGTTTCGTCCCGCAAAACCTAGTCTGGTGTTAGTTACAATCTTTAACATAAGCCCATTAAGAAAGACTCAGAAACTCAGCTTATAATTTCTTGGACATCATCATCATCATCATCATCAGCCCATTTAAGTCCCCACAGCTGGGGCACGGGCCTCCCTCAATCACATGAGGGGTAATTGCCATACTCACCACGCTTGGCAGACGGGTTGGCGAGGGTTTTGATATAAATGCAGAGTTTTCCTTCTCTGGGTGCTGATGATCATGCCAGCAGCTTTACCTTAGTCGCCTTTTACGACACCTCGGTAAGAGTGAGGGTGGCCTATTCTACTCTGCCGGGGACCACACGGCCATTATTAATGCCAGTAGGCATTTAGTACAGTAATAATGTAACAAATATTTATACTAAGTAAAATTATTTATTTATTTATTTATTTAATATAATTACACGGGTAGAACCCAATTACATAATTATATAATTACTTAATTGTTATTCTTTTTACAAGCAAATATCAATTTGATTTAACAGGAGCTTAACATTATCTACAAATAAATCAAATTCTGGATATAGTGCCAAGAGCGCGTTAAGCGTATAATGCATGCGACACAGCGGCGACTGCGCACGCGCCTCCGTGCGACACGGCGGCGGCGCGAACAGTCGATGCCTGCGACCAGAACGTATGCGAAGATATTTATCAGGCACATACATGCGAGATAATTGCTCAACACATTCAGGCGAGTCCAGACTTCCACGCAGTATGGCCACAGCAGTCGAGATCTCTACCCGCGTTCTCCTCACCTCCAAAGAGTTCATCCCCAACATTCCCAGCAGAAACTTGGTGGGGTACATAAAAGGGATAATATCCATACACCCTTTTATAAAAATAACGAAGAAAAGCCTTTTGAACCTTCTCTATCATTAATTTGTACTTGGCCTCATGCGGATTCCAAATACACACACTAGCTTCCAAAGAGCTTCTCACCAGACTGGTAAATAGAAGCTTGATTACATTGGGACTTTGGAAATCACGTAAGTTACGTAAGACAAAACCTAAACGACTAAAACAAGTACAAGTGAGAGCGGAAATGTGTACGTTAAACGTCAGGGCAGGATCAAAGGTCACGCCCAAGTCCCTCATAGAATCAGTGCGATCAATGATGTCACCGCCCAGACTATAATTATGATAGATAGGATTACGCCGACGACCGAAGGTCATTACAGTACACTTCTTGCGGTTAAACTCCAACCCATTCGCATTACTCCAGTTAAGAAGGGCATCTAAATCGCCATTAAGGAAGGCAGTTTCTACGTCGAGATGGTCAACCGTCAAACCATGGTGAGCAGCGAAAGCAAATAATAATCGGACTGAGGACAGTCTAGCGACTGGTGAAAAAGTTTCACCATAGTCGGCTCCCGCTACTTGAGTGAAGCCTTTGGCTACTAGTCTGGCCTTGTACTTCGTGACATTGCCACTAGTGTCCTTTTTTATTTTGTACACCCATTTACATTTGGTAGTTTTTCTACCTGCGGGTCTGTCGACAAGAATCCAAGTTTCATGTTTATTGAGAGAGTCAAATTCAGCCTTCATGGCATCCAACCATTTCTCTTTCTCCGGGTGATCGAGGACTTGCCTGAAGGTCTCTGGTTCCCATTCTGAGGTCAAGTGGAGCTGCTCCTCGTACCGTTGAGGAGGGCGCCTATCCCTGGTTGGGTACCTTCTCAGAGCTTCAGGTGCTGGCTCTTCAGGAGGGTCAGGATCAGTCGAACTCGAAACTTCGGGGATCGCAGGTGCATCTGAATCTGTTAAGTGATCTAAAGTTGACGGGTCAGCCGTCACAGATGTACCTGGTTGTGGTTGATGTTCAGGCTGTGGAACTGGTTCATTGTCCGTGGGTACAAAAACTTGTTGAGGTTGTGGTGGCGATGGCAATTCACTGTCATTGGGTTGCAGGTTAGGCTGGTGTAGCCTTTTGTCTTCTAAGAAGACAACATCTCTCGATATAATAATATTCCTTGGCGATTGGGGGTCTACAAGACGATAACCTTTGCTTTCAGTAGCATAGCCTACGAATATACAAGCTTGCGTCTTGGATTCCAGTTTAGTACGTTTCTCTTTGGGTACTAAAGCGTGGGCTTCGCAACCAAATACCCTCAAATGAGAGAGGTTGAGGTATATGGAGCAACCCGAAGGTTTCTCCATTAACCCAAAGGATAAGGTGTGCTTACTTAAAAAAGCACTGTATGGTCTCAAGCAAGCGCCGCGTCAATGGAACGCTAAGGTTTGCGACGCTATGCGCAAACTCTTGCTCAAACAATCGGCAAAAGAACATTGTCTATATTATAGACTAGAAGGTAACGACCTTCTCCTTGTTGCTGTGTTTGCAGATGACTTCTTCATCGTGTCAACTAATGACAGAATGAAGAAGCAATTCAAAAATGATCTGAAAAATACTTTCACTGTCAAAGACCTTGGAGAATGCAAGGATTGTCTTGGCATGAGAGTAAATCAGAGTCCTGGGAACATCTACCTGGACCAAACAAAATATATAGAAAATCTTTTGAAAAAATTTGGCATGACAGATGCACTATCTGTCACCACCCCTCTTGAACCCGGTCTAAAATTGACTATTCCTGATAAGGAAGAGGACAATGCAGCATTACCGTACCAGGAGCTTATCGGCTCACTAATGTACATTGCTATTTGTACCAGACCCGACATTGCCCATGCGGTCTCATACCTCTCTCAGTTCAATGCACATTACGGGGGGGTACACTTTAGGGCCGCTAAGCGAGTTCTTCGTTATTTGAAAGGCACCAAAGAACTTCGGCTGCATTACCATCAGACAGCCCAGTTCCGTGCAGTGGGGTACGTCGATGCGGACTATGGAAACAATCTTGTGGACCGTAGATCATTCACAGGGTTCGTTTTCCTGGTGAGTGGCTCTCCTATCTCTTGGGAAGCACGCAAGCAGCGTACTGTTGCGCTTTCCACCACGGAAGCCGAGTACATGGCTCTAGCTGAGGCTTGCAAGGAGGCCATATACCTCCAGTCACTCATCAGCGAAATTTTCATTATCGCACAACCCATCGTCATCCACACTGACAATCAAAGTGCATTAAAACTCGCTCACAACCACACATTCCACTCACGCACCAAACACATCGACATTAGGCACCATTTTATTCGCGAATCACTTTCACACCACAACATCAATCTCATGTACATATCCACACATGACATGATCGCCGACATCCTCACCAAACCTTTGCCGAAGCTGAAGCACAAAAAGTGTACAGTAGGGTTAGGTTTAGGTTAAGTCGCGTGTTATTTTTTCTAATCATGTTTTTGTGTAGATAATAGATAGGTGTGTAAAGTAGGTTCAGGTGTCTTTATATAGGTTTTTTGTGAGCGTTTATATATAGGGTGTGTGTGTAGTGTATATAGGGTATGTTGTGTTTTTTGTACTTGCTGTATATTTTTTGTCCAATTTTTTTTTTTATACAGGGTGTTGACTTTGCGGGGGGGTGTTAAACCTTCTTGGTTTACATAGACAAAGTCTACACTCGATTTAAGAAGACATCCTGTATGACAATCTACTCTGTCTTCAATTGTCTGCTTACCAAAATATATCTTATGCAAATAATAATATGCCAATTTACTTTGCCCCTCTAACGTTATAAATAAATAAAAGTATTATATAAGATTATCTCTGTAACGATTTCCGTGTCATCGCGTAAACATAATGAAACAAAACAATATGTGCGGAAACTGACTGCGGATAGGTGAAGAGATAAGGCTTATTATATTATTCATTAGATGATAAAGCAAGGTGATCGCTAGGCTAAAGAGTAACCTTTAAATTTAACTATACAATTTGACAGTGTACGTCTGTGTGTCCCATCCTCAACTCAATTCAGACACCATTAACTCGCATCATGCCAGTAGGTGTAGCAAAAATATTGCGATTTTTAACTACCGATACGACCAACCTTAATCCGATACCAACTAAATGAATGGAACATAGCAGTCATTCTTTACAAATCTGACGTTGCACCATAAATCACCTCAATTCTGTGGAACAAGCGGCTGCGGGAGTATTTCCCGACGGCTACGACTTAGGTACCTTCAAGAGAAGAGCGTACTCCTTTTTAAAAAGGCCGACAACAGCGATTTTTAGCGACAACAGCGATTCTCCGATTTCGCGGATGTTCATGGGCGGCGTTGGTTACTTTCCATCTGGTGACTCGGTTGCTCGCTTGTCCGTCTCTAGCATAAAAGAAAATCCACGGAAAAAGATTGGTAGAATCCCGCCATAGAAAATTAAATGTTTTAAAAAATGTGTTGTAATTCTATTCATACTCCTGTAAATAAGTAAATAACGAATTTATACAACATCTCATGCATTGACCTGAGTCTGTAATAAGTGGCTTAGGTAAGCCCTTGTATTATCAGACAACAGAGAATTATAACAAATATAATACATTTATATTGTTTTAAACTTTCATGGTCACTAGCATTAGAATAGTTAAAATAGTTACTCCGTGACCATGGCGCTTGCAACAGTGCCGAAATATCGGAAACTCAAAAATAAGGTACATGGTTGAAATCGCGTAAATAACTATTCTAAGACATAATACATTACACCCAAACATTGAATATTTGTCCAGGGTGGAGATCGAACCCACGACCTATTGCATTTGCGGCAATAAACATTGGTCATGATTTTAGATGTGCCAAAAAAAAACCTATTATAAATTAATAAATATTTCACAACATCACAAACAATGATCTGACTCCGAGATAAATAGCTCAAGCACCTGTGGTACGCATATCAGAACCAACAGCGGAATCACAAAGAAATACGTTTTAATACTTTTCTTTTGCAAATACATACTTATAATACATAGAAAACACCCAGACCAACACAAAGAGACATATTCATGCACACAAATGTTTCTTCTGTGCGGGGATCGAACCCACAACCCTTGCGCCAGAGGCAGCGTTCACTACTACTGATCCTAACGGGTCGTCAAATTAACATACCAATAAACGCACAAATCGGTCTAGCCAATATACAAATACAAACACTTTCCCTTTTATAATAATTAAGAGCGAGAATTTTATTTATTGCATATATTTTCACACGAGCGAAGTCAGAATCACAAGCTAGTCACGCCACAATCATCACTATTGGAATGCTCAGTGATCAGTGCGTGACTTTTCCATTCCATTTACTTGATAGTACCTATCCTCTTACTACAGAATCTCGATCGCAATGCGTATTAATTGGAATAGGTTCATAGGGTATGCTTAATTAGTATTGGTGATTAATTAGTATTGGAGACAATCAAGGTGACTGCCTCGGTGGCGCTGTGGGTCGCACTTTAAAGTAAGGGCTGCGAAAGAGGTCCCGGGTTCGACCCCCGGGCCGGGCCAAAAATTTGTACCTAAGGTTTCAGTAAGAAATTCTTAGTGACAGCCCGGAGTCTGGAAGTTGGCGATCTTGTTGGGTACAACGTGCCTCGGAAAGCACGTTAAGCTGTTGGTCCTGCACCCAAATTTTCCCCGGTCGTGTCACAGTTAGTGTTGTAAAAATGAGCGATGAGCGTCGAGCGTTAAGGTGACGGGTAGGGCACACTAGCTACGCCAATCGATTTTAATTGTTAGCCCCCCTTTTCCCCGGATTGGGCCCTCACTCACGCAGAGTAATACAGCAAAGTGCTGCTTCACGCCGCTTTTCCGTGAGGCCGTGGTATCACTCCGGTTTTCCCACGGTCAATATTACTAGTATTTACGAGTAGTTACTCGTAGTTCGATAGTTATCGAAGGTACTTACTTGTTTTGCTTGACGGGCGTCGTTGATGGAGTCGGCCTCTTCTCCTCCTTAATCGTGCTATTATTCATCTTCGACGTCAACCTCTTAAGGACGTCGTCCATCGACCGCTTATGCGGAGGCGCAAGCGACAACGCGCTATTATGATTCAGCAATGAATTGTTATTGTTGCAAAGACCCAGAACCTTCGCCTCGGCGCCGGGGCTACTGCATTCTGACGACCCTCGCCTTCTTGCTTGGAGATCGTTCACTTGGTGGAGACTTAGGAAAGACGATGGGACTAGTAAGTTGTTGGTCATGTCTAAGGTTTCAAATCTCTGCTTCTTGCTTGGCCGTTCCTCCTCGTAATTTGAAGGGTCTTCCTCGGATATGGAACTGCGGGTGGAGGAACTAGGGGAGAACTTGTCGTACTGATGGAGGTCCGTCTCGTCTGACTCCTCGAACTCCAGGGTGGCGGGGCCCGCTTCTTGTTTCGCTTCGGCAGCTCCTTCTTGCAATTTTGAAGGTGGCGATTTACGTTTAGATGACATGTTTCTGGAAAGAAAAGGGCGTGGTTAGTATTGCTGATGTTAAGTAACTATTTATTATAGAACAGCCTACCAATTCATAACATTGGTTTCAGAAACGCACACGGCCATACAATGTATTAGCGTATGCATATACACACGGCGTCACATGGAGTTACCCTTATTAGACTTTGGACCGTCCTTATGTCTCAGAGACAGGGGGGGGGGGGGGACTTGACTTGACGCCGTTTGTACCTAGTTTTAATGATAGTCATTTCAAAAATATAATTTTCCACGATTTTAAATAGAAACATCATGTGTCCTATCTCGGAGTCAGATCAATGTATAAGATGTTGTGAAATATATATATATATATATATATTTATTTATATCACACACTTACATAAGCTGTAGGAGCTTTTAAACCTACAGGTTAACACAGATGAAGCAAGAGCATAATAATAGTAACTGTACCTACGTTAAATTCGCAGTAGTCTTACAAGACATTCCAATGCATGGCATGATAAGCTGGTATCAACCCAATTTAGGGTTTAAATCCTATGCCTACAAATTAACAATTAGTACAAATGCTGAGCAAACCGTATTTGATCCGGTCAGATGTCAGACTCACTAGTTCACTATTTGTCCCCAACTAGTGAACTACTCCTTTGCGAGTGAACTTGGTTCGTTAAAGCACCTAATTGAGCTCACTAATTGAGCTAATTGCCTCCTTTGGACTTAAGGTGTCCGTAGCCAGTGTAAACAGACCTCTAGCTGTAGTAAAAAGGGCAGTAAGGAAGCGTGAGTAATTCATTTATTTTTTGTGACCTTACATATGGACTGCCACCGCTGTATAAAAATGAGTAACTCAGGGTCAACCCCCCTCACCCCTAAATCTTCTTAGGTATTAAATTAATGAAAAAGGCGTAAGAACGAATATAAGAGGAACTTAAGGGGTTTCCAGGCCATATTGATGAGGTTACCATAAGATTTTGATGTATGTACACGCCCGGTAGCGCCATAAATATTTACAAGAATTTATTGCAGAATTAATAAATGTACACGTGACAAAACGCGGTTATTTTTATATGTAAGTACATACTCGTAGTAGCATATACTCACAGCTTGACGTTTCGACCGCGTTACAACGGTCGTGGTCACAAGCGGACTGCAACATTAATTATTTGTATAATACAACGCGAAAGTTATAAAATCTTATTGAAGAATTGTAGGTGTGGCATTTATACGTTTGTAACACACGGAGCTGTAACACACTAGCAAGCTATACATTTTAAATTAACAAATATTTTGAAAATCGTTAACCTAAAAACGTTAAAACCGTTATTATTTAAACATTTTAGATGAAAAAGTGCATCTTTTTGGCGTAAAATTTTATTTATTTAAACAGACCTATTGTAGATTCAGATCAACAAGGAGTTTGTTCATTGTCATTTAAGTGCACTGTGACACGGCTTAGCTTTCATTTGCCTGTATCAAGATTATTTTGATAGGAAATTAGCGGAACGTGGCGGTTTTGTTGTCTCTAGCAATGTAATCGTCACTTTGACATAGCTACTTGTAAAGCTTAGGTACTTATATATTTGAATATTGAGTCAGTTAATAGATTTAAAATAATAAGTTTGCATCCGTACTGAATTAAAAGTTATTGGTTACTTAGCCCCACGTTGGGCGCCAACATGAAAAGTGTTATTTTTGGGTGTTTTATGCAGATATTAATAATAAAATATATTTACAGCAGAATCTGTACATATATTTCAAGAGTTAGTAATAAACGTATGGCAATGATATTACCGCTAGGATCGGGTGGAAGAAGTAGTAGACCCGAAAAAGCTTGGCTTGCGGGATTATACCTATGCTCATCAGCCCATCAGCTCCACTCTCGGGTTTATCCTGGAACTGGAGCTACATGAGGTGCTGTAAAACCTTTTACTAATTTTAACTTTAAATAGGGCTGCCACAATAGATCATCCATTGGTCACAGTGGCTATGAGACGTAAGGCTCACCCCATTCCTATCAAATAATAATATACCTATAAGCGTTTTAATATGTCAATGTGACTTGTTCTCTTTAGTTGTGACAATCTAGTGACCTTGTGAAAGGTAAAGGTGCAGAAAAAAAGCATACCCTGGGTTAAAGAGCGTGGGTTTTGAACGCCGGGAAGACACACTACACGCAATCCTCATCTGAAGACATACATCATGCTTTAGAGATTCACCAAATCCTAGATGATAGTCCAAGCGTACCCTGGGGTTCATGATCACAGCTTTTTACGCAACCAAGAATTACACGATAAGAATAGAGATAGATGATTTGCAGATTCCGTGTATAGTGGATAAACCAACTTTAATAAAACTGTTGACATTATGCCTATTTTTAGTTGAAGAATGAAATAGTTATTTATATACAAAAGGTCATAAAGGGCACAAGACCGCACCGAACGATCCATCGCTCCGTCATTGGTTGAGCCAACAGAGCTTCTTGCAGACGGCGTCTGGCGTCTGCTTTGATGTCTGTTTGTCTTCTCAGTTGTACGCAGTTAATTAAGTATATTTACAGTAAATTCGATAACGGAGCGCAATGTTTGTTCGACTTTTCTTTGACGAATTTGCGAATGTAAATGCTTTTGGGGAGGTTCAACAACTTTGATAAGTCAATAAATGGGATTGCGAAAAACAAGTGCAAAGACGAATATTAAATACAATATTAACTTGTGACAGAAAACATCTGATGAAAATCGATGGGCTCCAAAAACAAGACCGATTAACACAGTGAAATAAATTGAATCAAGAATCTTTGATGGGGGAGGCACAAAGACTAAAACATTTGCAGAAAGGAAAAGTTTAATTTTATTTATTTATTATTCGGAAAACAAAACAGATAACAATCAGTAAATTATGAATGTGTATACATTCTAATAATAATAAATAATACTTCTAACTCAATAAGTCATGAATTGGGGACAGTCGAACCCCTTGTTTAATGTACAATAGTTAGTTTCTTCATCTCCGACCCAGTGCACGACAGAAGCATACGTTTCATATACCTCTTTATCGTACTAATTACGCTAAAAATAGTTTTATTGTGAGAACAACCAGTGCATATAATAAGAGTTTCATTCACATAGACATATTCCACGAGAAGCTGGCGAAGTACCGCCGTCTTCTTAGATCAATGCACGAGTAATGTAGGCTTTTTTTCTGTCTTACCAGAATTGTATTGTGTACAACTTAACTTTGGAAACTGTGAAGGCTAATGTAATATCTATTATAACTTAGTTTAATAATGAAATATATAAAAAGCTGTATGTTTCCTTAAATAAAATAAATAAATAAATCTTCATCTTAGCGTGTGATTCCCGGTTGCGTCCAAAGCTGTCGTTTTAGAACCCAGGGTACGCTTAGACATGATTCAGGATTGGGGGGCTGGTAATTACACCGAAGATACTGCAGTCTGACCTTCGCAACCCTTTAACAGGGGAACCAGATCAACGGAATCATGGTTACACGTTTCAGAAACTTTTTCCGAAACGGGCAGGTTTCCTCACGATGTTTTCCCTCATCGCCGAGCAGATGGTAATGGTAGAAATACGCAATTAGATATGAACAAACCATTGGTGCATGCTCGCATTCGAACCTCGACCACCTGCGTGGAAGGCTGTACGTATCCATTGAGCTACCATGCCATCCATACTATCGTACAATAGTTAGTTTATTTTATAAAAATCTAATTTAAGGGTTAAACTACCATACATTTTAGATTTCAACTAAAGAAATACTTTAGGTGACGGGTAGAGTACACTAGCGACGCCAATCGTTTTTAATTTTTAGATTCTAAACCGGATCTATTTTAAACAATTTCGGGGATGCAACCTCTCAGCAAACACTTATACTATTTATTAAATAACTATGCAAAAATGTTGGGTCTCACGCGTACGCGAAAAATTGATTCACGCCAAAAGCGGCCACTTCCACAATCAATTTTTTGCGTACAAAAACGGACCCAACATTTGTGCATTGGTTATTTAATAAATAGTATAAGTGTTTGCCGAGAGGTTGTAACCCCGAAATTGATTAGTAGCTAAAACTTAAAAACGATTTGGCCTCGCTAGTGTGCCCTACCCGCCGTCGCCAATCTCAACTACGAAAATAGTAATTAAGAGGCACCCGTCTCCTTTTGATTTTTTGTCGTCATTTAGTGAAATAATAAAAAAAGATTTGCGACTGTCAAGTTTAAGTAACCGAAACTTAGGTAAAAATAGCCCGACTTGGAAATCGAACTCGAGACCTTTTTGCAGCTGTCGCTCCAAAGTTTCATCTACTAGTGCATTTGCCAGTCTTTCGATGTAAATATTTACATAAATTGACGCGACTAAAAGTCAGTAGCATTACTATGCTACTGGTATACTTCCCAGTAGTTCCAACTTAGTAACTATTTGTCAAATTATTTGCATGAACATTAACAAGAATCTTAAGCAAGGCTCTCAATGTTATTCAATTTTGAGGAATGTATCGGCTTTCATTTTCCTCACACATTTCCGAATGCAGTTATCGCCGTCTTGTCAAATTTCCCGCCAATCCGCCATCTTGTATTTCTCTGCGTGAGGTTATTGTGTGAGTAATGAAAAGGAAATTAATAGTTACAGTTTGACAATTCGTATTGAGTGCAATGATTTAGCCCTATTCCTAATTCTCGATTAACATCGGTAACGAATTTGGGAAATAAATAGGGTTTCGTTTGTTAGATTTTTTATGTGATATGTGGCCGACGAGCAGACGGATCACCTGATGGGAAGCGATTACCGACGCCCATGGACACCCGCGACACTAGCGGAGTCACAGGTGCGCTGCCAACCTCTAAACCCTTTTGTTTTGTTAGGTATCTAGTGATTAATCTAACAACTATTATTTCGTGCAAACATTAATAATCATAGTTAGGACAGATACGGACTAAATTCTTATCAAGACTCGGTAAGTCGTCCTTGTCCGGTTTTTTGCTACAAACTGTTTTTAGAGTCGTATTAAACACAAAAATAAACATATTTTTGTGCTTATAATTTGTAACACTCAGATCCTACAATGGGGCACAGCTGATTTCAATTCAGTTACGAGGGGTGACAATGACGTAACAAAATTGCCGACAAATTGTTTTCGTTAAACAAAACATCCCCTCGCTAGTTCCTAAATTGGACCGGCAATGGAATGAAAAATCATAAAGTTGGATTTTCTGCTGAGTTACACGTTTAAGATCTTTTGTAGCAGGGTTGTCAAAAAGTGGGTGCAACAAATTTGTTTTTTTATTAAATTACAAAGAAATAGTGACAATGCATCAATGTTTAATAGTACCGATTATATGCATCAACTGGATTATATACAATCTATAAAGTCGTAAATTTTACTCAAACAGTAATCACGAAGAGTTAAAAATAGCCTTCTTTGTGAATTACTGTCAATTTAGATCCGCGAATCAAACACCTATGTTCATCAGTACTCATCCCATGTCATGGGTGATTTTAAAGCGATGGTGCTTAATAGGACTTAGAACAAAAACTTAATGTTCCAATTAGACATAAAAAGCATTCATTATGTGAACATTTTAAAGCTTTCAACCATTAAGATCTGATAAAAAAAATCCAAGACATGCGTATGATGAATTATGTAAACTGCTTTACTAAAAACATCATGTTTAAGCCGCCAATTATAAACACATATCAGATTGTGACCCACTCCGTAACTTCCTGTAGATTAGCAAAATTGATTAAACACCTTTGAATAATAAGCCTTCGGATTATGAATCTTCATCAATCAGGGTATAATCTTTAGAAACAAGTATTATCGGATCCCTGAATCTGCATCATAAAAGTAACATTGGAAAGTTGGCATCACGTAAGAGTAGGGGAGTCTGGGGTGAGTAGGAACAAAAGAAAGTTGGAGCAAAGCTTGAAAACTGTATTAATTTCTAATCTTTATTAGAAAGATTATATCTGTGTTTAAATATCAGTTTTATTTTGATAGAAAAGCAGGCGAACTAACTAAAGCCATTTTAATTAGAAACAATAAAAAAAGAATATTGTTTTGACAGCGTACTGAATAAAAATACATTGCATGATATCAGAACTTCAACAAAAGGTATTCTTTTGCTAACTAGCAGTCATTTCTGTCATGATAACCACCTATATTTGATTGCCTTCAATTTACCCAAGTCTCCCAAGATGGCCGCTGACATGTCGCATATGAATCCAGTAATTTATACAAGGTATTACTCGTCGCTTCCGTTAGAAATTAATCAGAGTCGGACGGGTCCAGTAATCGTGACGTATGTCCAGGCTCCAATCTATTAGTTGAAGGAAATTGCTGCCCCCGTCTTAGATAAACGGTTAAGGCATCAAGTGAGTTAGGGCTGGTGATTGGAGATGTAGATGTTCTAGCTAATCGAGTGTGGGATGTCGAAGGCATTATATTAAGGACTTTAGTAATTTGCTAAGCGTATCCTTTTTACGTGACTCCATGTTGCAAATATCTATAGGCGGTGGTTATCGCTTATCCATAATGTGATCCGTCTGCTTGTCTATCGTCTGTTGACTTTTTAGTCTAATTATTCAATAGTAATTTGAAAATTCGTCTAGGCTCAGATTATGATACGAATTTTCGTCGTAAATAAGAACCTGATTGTTAAAAATAACAAGAGTACCTTCTCCAATCAAAAAATCTTCTTATTTCCAAATCGTCTTTAAACTGTCAGATTGGTCAACTAGTTTTTTTTTAAGTCACTGAAACAAACTGTCAAATTCACAAATTGTCTCTCATTGTTTCAATGCAAGAAGCAAATTTCGTATACATACTCGTATTGCGATCGTCAATTATTGGTTTCCGTATTTAGTTTGTGAAGTACGATTGGGCATATTATTTTCATATTACGAGTTGGTATTACCTTATTTTTAGTGATAATCCATAATGTAAAGTAATAAAAAAACACTTAATACTCCACATTTCGAATTGAAAAACACTATCAATTTTTTTCTTAGCCAGCTCATCGTCACTTTCCATCAGGTGAGATTGTGGTCAAGCGTTAGCGTACAGTTCATAAAAAAAGTTGCCAACCCTAGGTCCAATCTGGGAGTTGTATTAAAGTGTCGCCGTAGCTCCGTGACGTCTCAAACTACATACAACATTTGCATGTGTCCCTCAACCCATACAAGTATCTCAGGCTATATAAGCAGAAGAATGTTGCACATATCCACTGGAAATCAAGTTTTAATGAAGAAATTACTGGTAGCTTTGCTCTTGGCTGCTTTTCTTTTACGATTGCTTATTAAGTTTATTACTTGTAGTTACTTGTAGCTGGTTTTCTTGGGTCCAGCTATGTAATAGGAAATGTGTGGGTGCAACCGTTTTCTTTCTATAAGGGATGCATGGTTATGATTTTTCACCTTTTGTGGGACGTCCATGGGTGGCGCTGTTCTGATCACTTGCCATCAGGTGACCCTATCTCACAAAGAAACAAAAGTAAAAAGTAATGAATCTGATAAATTCCCCGTCCTATCAACTTCCCTTTCCTTTTGACCCTATCATTTTCCTCATATATGTAATTATATTAACATTTATAATAATTATTAAACTGTAAAATAAATTAATACGAACATCCCATTTAATAATGTGTTTTCTATGTGTACGTTTTGTTTTGTTATAGGTAGTGATTTTCTAAAAAGAAAACTCAATTAATTAAGAAGTCTCAACTCAAATCACCGGTCAATTCTATTTCTTGTACGTCTCTTTTCACTTGACATTGGCAGAGTTGACTAAGTCTCTGACGCACAATACTAGCCATAAAGTAAGACAGACCTAAGTCTTTTTTTTTAAGTCAAAAGTAAAAGTATGTATGTTAACGAACCTTTTATCCTTTCAATAGTCTTAACTGAATCAACACTTAAAGAAAAATCACAAAACCCATCGAATAAAAAGCAAATTGAAACCTAATTTGTCGCGCAGCGCTACAAATTTTTATTCCTTATTGTGAATAAACTTATTATAGAATAGAATAATTCAGTTATAGGCTCTGAGGAAGATTTCCCGGTATTTTTCCTGGGTTTATTGGATTACGGGAGCGCACAATATTTTCTATTTAAATTTTATTTTTCATTGTGCAAGGAGCGATTCTCGGCGATCCGTTTATTTGATTTGGGCGTCTTTTTGCACTTCTTTTACCGTCGCTATTATTGGTAAGATGGAATGAAAATGTATGCTAATAATAAAGTGGCTGTAAATTTTACAAAATATGGTTATTTTAGAATGCCCAAAAACTTTTTAAGATTCTCAAATTTCATAGTTGCTTTCTTAAAATTCTATAATATTTAAAATTAAAGAAGAACTTTGTCATTTTGTATGGAAGGTCTTATTTAATTTTAAAGAAATAACTAATGTTCTTACAATACAAGCTGTACGGTGTCATGCAATATTGCAAAAAGAGTAGAAAAACTTTTTTAAGAAATTCATAATTAAGATGCTTTTTTTTGTCACTTTTGTATTTTATTATAGCTTACAAAACCTTCCAATGAAAGATAACGCAACAATTAAGGGTGTATACAGACAGTCGACGATCCCTAAACAAGAGAGACTGATGAGTGCCCCATTGTGCCCTCGTCCTTAGGTCACTGAAATGAACTGAAACCGTGCAGCTATTCATGCCCAGCCCGTTCTAGACTTTTATGAAATGTCTGAAGTAGCGGTGCTGAAAAAATATAATTAGGTCCTATTATGGTTTAGTATGCTAGGTTTTTAAGTATTTTACGCTAAATATGAATCTCCTATTATTTTCCCTCGTTTTATAGAGACTAGAAATGTTGATTTACCAGTTTAAAAAAGCTTGCTATTCTCCGAATATCAATGCGAAACACGACAATTTTGTCACTTATAAAAATGAAACCAAATATACCAAATTATGTTCTAACACTGCCAATTCCTCCTTTATTCTTGCCTCAAAGGACAAAACGCTTTGAGAGTTTCGCCCTCGAGGGCAACGCGTATTGTACCGAACTTGGCCCACCGGTGATTGGGCCATTGTTCACGCAGTATTAACTGCATTGTTTGCACCGAGTAATCATAATGTCGTCATTATCCTCAAGGGAGGGAGAAAGTATAGAGAGGGCTCCTTTATTTGTAGCCAGTGTCTTTCAGGTACATTTAGTAGAAATAAAAGAATCTTTGATGTGAATTACGAGGATCAGGTGGGAGATTTCTTGTTTACGTGATAGATGGCATTCGAGCTGACCTGATGTTAAGCAATTGACATAGTATACAATCACAATTAATGCGTTGCTGGCGTTAAAAAAAAGAATTATTTATACTCTTTTCTTGTTTTGATTGAGGTTTGAGTGTCTAGAGTGTGATTTTCAGTTGCTTGACATAAACATTTACGCTAAGGTGGACATTAGACGTTACATCAATCTGCTCCTCACTGTACTTGATGAAATAAAACTCATCACAGTAAATAAAAATCAAATCTCTTCGTTAGTGGACTAAACAAGCACCCTGAAGGCCATCGGGGCATCCGTCCTTAGAAACTTCCTTTCCTGCTACCGGCTAACATTTTACTATAGTAAGTCCGCGTCAACATCATAAAACCCTACGCCCACTCAGTCGCGGGCTGTCGCCTCCATGGGTAATTCTCCCCATTGTCAACACCAAGGAAATGTTCTGGGAACAAAAAGTTAGTACCGACTTTACTTTGCTGGAAGGGGCACGGACATTTTCATGTTTTAAGATTTAATACACGAGTATTTACGAAAGTCGGTCTAAGAAAAAAATTAAGGAATTATATTTTTTTAATTGGATAAGGATTCCTTTTTAATTAAAAGACATACATTTATCTACGATACGTTCTAATGTGTGTAAACATTTGTGTGCATGAACATGTCTGTTTGTATTGGTCTGGGTGTTTCTATATATTAAACGTATGTATTCACAAAAGAAAAGTATTATATGTATATATTTGTAAACCTACTGTTGGTTCTGATATCTGTAACACAGGTGCTTGAGCTACCTATCTCGGAGTCAGATCAATGTATGTGATGTTGTGAAATATTTATTTATTTATTTATTTATCTGTGTTGAAAGACTGGTATATCGTAACTTCTTAAGAAATAAAGTTTATTTTGTCTGAAACATGACACTCAAAAGGCCACAGTCCCCTAGGCCTCAATTAGTAAAAAGTGAATAAGTTTTCCTTGGACCGGCATGGTTTTTTATATCTTCACTTTACATCAGATCTGATTGAGTTCAGTACTTATCTATGGCTCTTGTGCTGTCTGCTGTGGTTGAGCCAACCTATTTTTGCAATAAAAAATACTCATATATCTCGATAGAATGATATCTGTGATAACCAGGTGGTACCTATAACATAAAAAAACGTTTGAATATTTGGAGGTTAGATATATCAGTATTATAAAAATCAGTTGAAACAGAAATTAGTTTTTTCACATAATTTTATTTCATTTGTTTCTCTTGTCACATCTTGCAGCTCTAACCCTCGCAATTATTAACCTTGATACTTTTGCGAGGGAGTCGGTAATTCGTCGGATAATTCCGCCCGCCAATGGAGGCCAATTGTGTGCAGCTTTCGTTGACATGTCATTTCCAACTTCTTTGAGGTTATTTTATTTATTTTTATTGCTATTCGGTGATTTTGCTTTTTGTGTTCAGAAGATTGTTAGATTTGATTGAACGTTTGGAATTCACGGGTGCAATTTTGTGATCAGAATTTTAGCCACTTTATAGGTATTTATATAATTATTTTTGTATAGTTATTGAAAATACAGTTTTCTGTTGTCTGTCAAATCTACAAACTGTTGCCAGTTTATCCATCCATTACTTAATTGTTTTATTTCTTTTTGTATGTTACCTTGATTATCTGAAAAGTCAGTGATTACTCAACGACTCCTAAACTGAGTTGGATTTGTTCATAATTTTGCCAATCAATTTAAATATACAAACAGTTTCTATCCTTATAGTTCAACTTACTTGCAACAAACGCAACGACAAACTCAACGTACCTACTTAAAAACATACCGCACTTTCATAGAGTTAAGTAAAAAGACAAGCCAAAACAATACCATAAAAAGCAACGAAAATCAGGATCAAAACAGCGAATAACGTGAACAAACAAAACCTCAGAACTCCAACAGCAAATTACCCAAAACTAAATTGCAGAAGGGAAACGAACTAGAGATGTGAAAAATTGAGAATTTTTTGATAAAAAAATATTGAGAAATCGATTTAAAAAAATTTTAGTTCTATTTTCTTCTAGCAAGCTCTAATTTTAGAATACATTTTCAGTGTGAATTGTTTAGCACTTTTAATTTCTTTAAAAGTCGTGATTCCCCGTCTTTTTGTAAAGTGTCCAATCAAACTACTTACCCACTAATAGCACTTTTAGAGCCGGTTCGAAATCACATCAAACCTTAAAATGACATGCTTTATTAATTCAGCTATCATCACGATATCCTATAAAAATAAATACCTAAGTACAACTAAGTACAAACAGCCCCACTTCAATGTAGTTATACAAATCTGTCGATGTCTTTATTCGATTCTCACATTAACTTTAATATTGTATTTAACTAAAGGGAGTAAATATCAATTGAGGAAATTAAACAGATGATAATTACCTGATGTGTGTGTGGCTATAGGTACATAATTTAAAATTGACGTTGCATTCATGCAACGTCTTTAGCAATTACAGTTATCGATTGTTACAGTTATTGATTGTTACAGTTATCGATTATTACAGTTATCGATTGTTACAGTTATCGATATTTCCAGTTATCGATTGTTACAGTTATCGATTGTTACAGTTATCGATTGTTACAGTTATCGATTATTACAGTTATCTAGTGTTCAGTCACAAGTCACGTCTCTAAAACGAACAGAGTAGCGGAATAGTTGAAATGAGAACAAGTGCGGTTGGAGTCAAGATGCCACTAGGTTTCCGCGCGGTTTCCCTCAAAGCCGAACGTTCGATAGCGTTTCAGGCTCTCGAGGTTTATCCATTCTCCGCTGAAAGAACTTTCAGTACAACGACAAGCAGATTTGTTGAGAGGGGAAAGTAAGGACTTAGTCAGGATACTTAGTCTTCAATAAAAACGCTAAACATTTACTTTGCTTCTGGAAAAAATAGTAGGATGACATTCGTATATATTCTTCAATATTTGCAACCTGTTAAAACTATTAATAAGATTTAGTTTAAGAAAACCATTTTCAACACGATATTTTAGAAGGGAATTTGATGGAAATTATCTTCAAATAAGGCTATACTTAACAAGACAAAAATCATATAATTCTACTTTTAAACTTCATAAGTACATTACTACACAATTATTTATCAACATTAAAACACTAAAAATAATGTAAGATATGTTTCGTTGTATGACTGCACAGAAAGTCAATTACTCATCAGTATCACAATATCATAAAAAAAGTTACATTCTCCGTACCATCTTTTTTTAATTCCCCATCAACCACTGTCACATTGTTTACATCATTACACTCAACTCCCTTCCCTCGTCCCATAATACAAACAAGTGCACATCCTTTGACAGAGAAACACAAACAATTGTCCAAATCATAAACAATGGTTTACATCGCAAATATTATCTGCGACCCGCTCAAAGTATCCCTATATAATGAACCATTCATACTCCCAAACAAACTCCGACCAACCATATGCAATAATTCTACACAACACACAACAGCCACGGAAAGTTATAACCCCCTATCACGTTACAAAGGAAACTAAATCCAAAACAGAAGACGTAAAACCCAAATTTAAATGACGAATCGGATAGACGTAAATCCTTGGGTCGCTGACGAAGAACAGAAGCGATTTCACGACATCAAAGTGGAACACGACATATTACGCTTCAAAATAAACACTAGAATAAATACATCGAAATGTTTGTTCCGAAATATTCAGCGACGGGGGTGATCATAAATTATCTGTTAACAGAGGGTAGTTTCCAAAACCCTTTTGATGGCGGGGATTAATTTGCCGTTTGTGCGTACGTTTGTGTATCGGGATTTGCAATTAATAAGAGCCAACGATTTACTGGAACCGGCGCATAGAATTACAAAACGTACACAGATACACATGAAATGTGCTCACAATGCAACTTTTCTAACGAGTCCTGATTGTTCCGTCTGCTGCGAAATCCGAGAGCTTAAAAATGGTAGCCTATAATTTGCACATAAAACACATCCTAATGGCATCGTACGTGATCACTTATTCGGAGGATTCACAAAGCGCCATCTTCATCTGAAAGCGGACTCTGATTTAAATATATTATTCTTGTAATAACAGGAGCGACCGGAGGGATCCTATTGAAGTTGTAGAATACATTATTTTAATTCGTACCACCTCTTTGTGACCCCATCAGGGAATTAATGGATTCAAAGCCTTCTCTTCCGTTCGACAAAGAATAATTTGCTAAGTAAATGAACGGGCAGACAATCCTGTTAGGATCCCAAGTTTTGTTTCGATGGAAGATTAAAGAGTGGCGAATTCGTGAAAGGGGCACCTTTCAATCCGGGCCTTTGTGCGCGTTATCTCTGTTAATTTTAGGATGCCAATGAATAAAGTACACAACACAATTTCATTATTCATCAGTACACTTTGATTCCGTTTACCGTCGTTCGTGAAAGTATCGGGGCAAGTTTATTACTTAGTAATCAAAACGAGAGTTCCCGATGCATGGGTCTATTAAGATATTGCATTTCAGAATAACATCGAAGCAATAATCTAAATTGAAATAGGTTGAGACCAAGATGTACAAACTGGTCTCGATTCAGTATTCATTGGGAGAGGTAGAATAGTGGAGCCATCGAGAATTATTGTCAAATCTCAGGGGAATTTCGACGAGAATTTGCGGAGACGGCGGAGGAAGGGCGATACCAAGAAGCTACTATTATTGTAATGATACCGTGAATACCTTTGGCTTTCACTAAAATATTGCTTCTTTTCAACCTTAATATGAATACACTTGATAAAGTAATAGTTTTATCATTTAAATTTTTAAAGAAAAACTTATTTCAAACGAAGTTCGTATTATACTTTGTACACGATTTTAATATTAATTGCTTTTATTAATCATTTGAATATTTTGTTTTACTTTGGGGACTTTTGCCAGTATTTTGGGAACTCTGCCACAGAAACATTGTTTTATCTTATATTTGCTTTCAGTTTTGTTTTGAATTTTAGTAATTGTATTAAATCTAAGTGTATCTTCTTTCGTACAAAATAATCTTAAAAAGAGCAATAACTATTGAAAAAGTTGAATGAGCTGACCTTGAGTATTTGTGAACAAATTATATGATTTAAGGTAAACTATTCTAAGGCATTCGCATAGGCATATACGATTCTTCTCACATCCACGGAATCGATGTTTAAAGGGAAACGCTAGACGCTCCCCCTGGGTCGAGGGTCACTTATTGTTGCATCGACAGCGTCTTAACTACACCGACATCGAGGCTGACTGGCTACTAAGCTAATGCTAATGTAACTCGAGTTGACTTTTTTTCGGTTGGCTTTATTGACATAGAAAATCTACTGTCCGCCATATAGCCTAAAATTTGAAAAGAAAGTTTCTGATTCGCTTCCTCGTGACTCAAATGTTATGTCGGTTTCTTAATTCGTCTTTACCCTTATATAAGAATCTGGAGGAGTGCCATGTTTCAACACATTTGCTAGTTTGGTGATTTTGATGGTCATCCCTTGCTTATTTTATAGACCTTAATTATGACGAAACTTTGTATTTGTGTTTACGAGTGGCAAAATTCAACTCAAGTCTGAACACTATTGGCTACCTAGCAATGCTAACGTTAAATGAGAGCCTCTCAATGATTCACATGCCGAATGTAATTTATTACCCGAATCATGGCGCTATAAACCTAATCCAAAGCTTTATCAAAAGATGTTTGGTTGCAATGACTTCGTGTTCAAATGTTGCGCCGTAAACTGGAAATGTAATTGATAGTCTGTGCTTATTTTATTACGCATTCGGGACTTTGATAGATATCTATACAAACTTTTGTTTAGTTACACATCATTGAACATTGATTAGTTTTCGACAAGATATCGTATTATCATCATCTTTACAATTTTAAAGATGGTTACAATAAATAAATAATAATGATAAAAATCGTTTATTGTCTCTTATTGTAACAAAAATACAAGGTTAACATTATGTAATAAGTAGTAGGGAAAAACAATAGGTACATTCACAATACCTAATTTGCCAGGAGGAAAAATACAAAGGGTTAAAGTACAGCTCATGCTGCCTCGAGGGAGACCTCTCGGTCAGCGCTGATTTTTTATGTTAACTAGTAATATGGACATCATAATATTTGCGTCTCATTATACCGCAAAATACTTTTAGTATATAGCATCCAGATCTAAAAAGAGACAGTACATACTTAATTGTACACTAAGTTTATTAAAGAAAATTCACCATCATCATTATCAGAGAAGATATTAAAAACTCTTCAAGCGTAAAGTAGGATAGCCTAAAATAACATTGTAAAACGTAATAAGACTCTAAAAGAAGAAAAGTAGCGGCTACTCACTAAATTATAGTCAACAGGAAAAATTTCCATAGGAAAACACCGAAAGTTGGCATCGAATAATATCGAATGATTGATATATTATTCATAAGGTCGCCTTGGGAAAGCCAGTACACCTTTGTGAATAATTTAGACGTCAGACACATATTATTTTTGCAGGGGCCGCGGTCTGTTCGGTGTTTGTCCTATAAAATATCGTTTGGGGCCAGAGGGGACTCGAAATCTTGGAGGTTAATCCTTCTACTGCCCTTACAAGTGATGTTTTTTTATCACTACTCCTTTTACGAAAGGTAATATGTTGGCGTCATAATGTTTCATAAATACTGGTTGAAAAATATAGAGTAAATTTGTGAGCATTATCAATTTCTTTACTTTCTTCATTACTTTGACATTAAAGCTTGTAACTATTCGTGTAAGTACTATTGATGTCGTCAAAAGCTTTAATATGAATGACACGAACAAGATAAAAACATATTAACATTCATCTCGGTTCCACTTTCCCGACTACTATACAAACATCCACACCGAGCGAGTGCAAAATACAACACAATTTCCAGTAACAGATTGACAAGACCCTGTATCTGATAGCAATGTTGCCGTTAATAACTACGAGGGAGTTTGCATCAATCCCTAAGCCAAATCCTGCCTTGTTTACGTACACACAATAGCTCAATCTACGAGGCGAGCTTTCTAACAGAATTACCGACAATCCCACGGCTTCCAAGTCATTATTAACCCTTTCACGGAGTCACTCAAGGAGTCACAATTACAATTTGCGGTTATTTGTCAAGTGCGTCGTAATGCGTTAAACATTTCGCTTTAAGAGCGTTTGAACCGTGTTTTTCGGGTTAATTCTTGTGATACTTAGAGCTGCGGTGTTCTTTATAATGATAATTGGGACGGTAATGCTTGTTTGCGGTACAATGGAGCTGTTGATGTGTTTGTAAATGTGATTTTGTGGAACTTTTGTTCGTTTAGCTGTCTTTGCGTCAGTCTTGGCGTTTGGTTTGGTAACAATTTTCGGTCGTGTACTTTTTTGGGGTAAATTATTGTTGAAATGTTTATAAGGTATTGATGAAAACTTGTGTATAATGAGTATCTGGGTTTTATATAATACTATATTTAACGGGTTTTATGTGTGTTAGATCGAATGAGTTTCGCTAACCCAATGGTAATATCATCATTACCTATCTGATTACTAAAATACGGTTATTGTTAAAAAAACATTTATTAAATGACATTATCATTGTTAATGAAACGGTAGCTAAACTAGAAACATTAGATCTGGCGTCTGGAAGACAGGAACGGTCTACTCGGATAAACATGTTTCGAATAACCCCGGGCATTGCACAACCGCCTCTTCACAGTATAATATTAACAGTATTAAGGCTTATACTCTGAAAGGCCAACGTTGAGGTAGAAAATAGGGAGGAGGACAGAAGGCCCGTTCTTTATTTCTAGTTGAAGGACTGATCGTAGCAAGAATCCTCGGGTTGAGCTAAAATTTTGTCGCTGAGCTTTTCTATTATGAAATTCTCAATGTCAGCCTGAAGTCTGGAAGTTGGCTTGTTTACGGTAAAACCCTTGGTCTTGCACCTGATCCCTCTTCGGTCTTATCACACTGGTGTCCTATCAAAATAAGAGGACAAGGAAATGGAGAGTGCACTTGTGTCTACGCAGACACAAGTGTCGACATTCATATTAATATATTCAGTAATGGAGGATCAATGAAAATGTACTTTGGAATAGCCTTTGTCTGAGACACAAGTGCTATTTTTGCTCCGTAGGGGGGTAACTCAACCTGACCCCGTCTGTACGTGTTAGATGTTACCAGGATGGTTCGCATATTTGTGCGTTTTTAGGTGCACACCCAGTGGGCAGGGATGTCTCAGAGACCATTTCCGTCGCAATAAGTTTTGCTACTGTGAAATCTTCATACTGTGGTCATATCGAGCCATCTTCTGTCGCGTAATAGCCTAGCTCTTAGATTGTGATCTAACAGGTTTGCCTATTTATTTCACATTCCTTCAACGATTATTCTGAATTTATGATGATGACTAAAATATCTGTTTTTATCTCCGTAAATAGTTTGCCGTTAGAACAAGGGTACTGAGGGCAGCTGTAATGAGCAGATATATGATATTCGTTGTGTTTTAGAAGAATGTTGTTTTTTGCAGTTGGATAAAAGTGAATAAAAAACTAGTTTGTCAAGGAAGGGGTGACGTTGAATTGATAATGACAAATACATATTTAACATCATCCATCAGTCCTTACGTTTCTTTATTATACTTTTATGCTGCCAGCAATATGGGGACACTGCTGCAGGGACCTAATTTGTTTTAACATTTAGTTCAGCTCAGTATGTATTTTTCCTAAGTTTTTCTTCATTTGCGAATAAACAACCTTATTAACTGGCCATGCTTTATCAGCACATCGTCACACGTCATAAAGTGATGAAAATATGGTTTTATTTGGTCTTTCGCGTCAGTCTTCAATACTGATTTCGTCATAGAAGTGTTGGCAATTCTGAGGAGAATGGTATTGTATAACCGCTGGATAAACTAGTAAATCTAAAGCTTCATTTATCTTCCCTCTTGTAACTATAATAGAACAATCCCCAGTACCTTCGCTTCATCAGTACGCTGTCGTCGGATTTCGCGAATGCCAAATTTATCGCAATGGCAATTAACACATGATTGTTCGGAACAATCAGGCTTTCACCAAGACGTTGCCAGCTAACAATATGCTCTGGAGGTACATTATTAAGTTCAATAGAGGTCTATTCAAAACGTGTTGATGATACAGACGGGCATTTTCGATACGCTTGGATATCACAAATAATTCAATTGTCATGATCATGATCAAAACTATAAAAAAGTCTACTTAATGTTTTTGAAGCCCATACCTCCCTATTATAGACACAGGAGCAAACTATTGACTTGTTACGAGAGAATTTAATAAATTGACAAAACATTGAAACAGAAATGCATCAGTCACCTCTCTGACGGTGACTTACTCACTTACCATAAGGTCACCCGCTTGCTCGTTGATTGTCTCTAGCATAAAAAAACTAGCCAAGTGCGAGTCGGACTCGCCCATGAAGGGTTCCGTAAGCAGCGAAGTAAGATATATGGAAGGTAAATTCCAGTTTACGGTTTATAACGTATTAAAAAAAACTACTCACTATATCTAGTTCAAACCAATTTTCGTTGTTAGTTTTCATGATTATGTACATCACATATATTTTTAGTTTTATAATTCGTTTATTATAGAAGTAAGAGGGAGGGGGTGACACAATGACCACTTTGGGAGCGTCTTTTCCGCAAAGTATTGTATTTAAAAAAAATATGTTAAAAACCTCAACAATTTTTTTAAAGACCTATCCATAGATACCTTACACGTATAGGTTTGATAAAAAAAATTTTTTGAGTTTCAGTTTCAAGAATGGAGAGACCCCCTCCCGCCCCATTTTTTTTTTCCAATTTTTGTGTAAAAATCGTGATGCGATTAATAAAATACATCTATTTACCAAGTTTCAATAGTATAGTTCTTATTGTTTCGGAGAAAAGTGGCTGTGACATACGGACGGACAGACGGACAGACATGACGAATCTATAAGGGTTCCGTTTTTTGCCATTTGGCTACGGAACCCTAAAAAGACAATAAATTTGGTTGGAGTGTGAAGAATACGACTGTCATGGACTTATATGAATTGATACAAATAACTAGAGAGAGAAAGAAAGTGCTGCATTGATCGTAAATGGCAAGAGGGTAATGACCATTCTCAGGGCAAAGCTTATGTACGTTTCATAGTCAAAATTGATTAAAAAAATGTATATCATTATTTTTTATTTATTTATTTTTACTATAACCAGCTGCAACGCGTTGTTGTCAATGCCCTAAGGCTAAAAAGAGCTGTCAAAAAAACTTGATAGATAGATTTTTTTTATTAGAATTTACTTAACAATATGTTTATATCAGTGAATAAGTATTGTTGACAGCCTGTCATTTTGTTCTATTGGATATTGTTCATTAGAAGATACCTTCAATATTCATCATGTTTCATTTAGATTGACATCGCCTGTGTAGAAAGGTAAAAATGAATAAGTTATTATAACGGCTTCGATATTTTTAGATTTCATACAAGTTTTTGCTGTGATTTTGATGGAGATTAATGATAGTTTTTTGTAATAAGGATGAAAGAGACAAAATTTCACTAATATTAATTGATAGTCACGGGTGTTGTTTGATGATTATAGTACCTATAGGTTTTGTAGAAATGGCATTACGTTAACTAGTTGTGAAACAAAATATTACTTAAAAAAATGTTGTGGTTTTTCCTTTGATATTGTCTTTAATTTTTTTACTAATCTTCAAATCAATTTGATCGCCTTTAGCACAAATATTTCAAATGATACAAGTACTTATTAATCACAAAAATATTCATTATGATATAACAATTGCCGACCATGAAAAATATAAACGAGCAAATATGACATTTACAGTCTCAGAAAATGATGAATGGTCTGACCTAATTCGGCTTCAAAAAACAGCTGAGGTAATTATTCTTGTGTTTCATATCCTGAACAGTGATGGCTGCTGCCCATTAAATTAGCGATGGACAGATTTCATTGTCAAGGGTTTGTCATGAAACCTAATTATTGTCACACTAGGAGTTTGAAATGTTTGATCAAATGTGCTCATTTCTTTTTTTTGTTCCTAAAAAGCATCAACATTTTTTCTGTTTTCAAAGTTTTTTTTTTCATTTTTTATTCATACCTAGTTACCTGTGACATCATCGTATACAACTTTAATATTTTTAAGACCAGTATTTGCACACTTTTCATCAGCAATTATGATCTGCTTTAGTATATTTTTCCATTCTTCAAGCACTGAATATTTTGCTACGAGTACTTTAACTAAAATAAAATTTTACCTCTAAGTCATTTTAGTTCTTAATAACATAACAACATGCTTCGGCATGAATGAGTCGACTCGACCGGAGTGACACCACGGTCTCACAGAAAACCGGCGTGAACCAGCACTGAGCTGTGTTTCGCTGCGTGGGGGGAGGGGGATGTTTAAAGGTTGGCAGCGCACTTAGAACTACAATGGTATTGCGGGTGTCCATAGGCGGCGCCAATCGCTTACCATCGGGGTATCCGTCTGCTCGTCTGCCACCTATCATATAAAAAATATAAATGTGCCGATATAAAAAATAAACTAACCAATATACCTTAGGTGGTAATTGTACCTTTTTTTATTGGATATATGGCAGACGAGCAGACGGATCACCTGATGGTAAGCAATTGCCATACGCCTTGTGGTCCCCTTCAGAGTAGAATAGGCCACCCTCACTCTTACCGAGGTGTCGTAAAAGGCGACTATGGTAAAGCTGCTGGCATGATCATCAGCACCCAGAGAAGGAAAACTCTGCATTTATATCAAAACCCTCGCCAACCCGTCTGCCAATCGTGGTGAGTATGGCAATTACCCTTCATGTGATTGTTAGAGGCCTGTGCCCCAGCAGTGGGGACTTAAATGGGCTTACGATGAGAAGCAATTGCCTAATTATTTCACTGGATAGCTTAAAATAATTCTTTTTTATAAGTTACAGGATTACGCTTGACCAAAATCGCACCTGATGGAAAGCGACGATGAGGTCTAGGATGATACGCGTTTGCTAAGAAGAATGTTTGTATTGTTTTTTTTTAGATATAGGTGGCAGACGAGCTGACGGATCACCTGATGGTAAGCGATTACCGCCGCCCATGGACACCTGCAATACCAGTGGTGTCATAAGTGCGCTGTTTACCTTTAAGCCCCCTTCCCCTGGATTGGGCCTCCGGTACCGAAACATAGCTCATGCACTGTTTCACGCCGGTTTACTGTGAGGACGTGGTATTACCCCGGTCGAGCCGGCCTATTCATGCCGAAGCGTAGCTCTCCCAAGGTCAATAAAGTCTATGATGATACGCGTTTGCCAAGAAGAATGTTTGTCTCGTCTACCAAATTATCTCCAGACTGAAGTATAAAAACCGCTGTCGCGTCCCCACCGCCCGTCTGCCTTGTTGTTGAACCCAATAAGTGCGAGATGAAGTGGAATAATCGATTCGACATACAAGAGGGCCCGATAATGCGGCTCGGTTCCTGAAAACACTATCGATGTGATTCCACTTTAACGTCTGTGTTTGTTGTTGCGTTTCGATCTTTAAGGATTAAAGTTCTTCCATATATGAAACATTATACATCGATAAGGCCGTGTGTTCCCCGGCAGAGTAGAATAGGCCACCCTCACTCTTACCGAGGTGTCGTAAAAGGCGACTAAGGTAAAGCTGCTAGCATGATCATCAGCACCCAGAGAAGGAAAACTCTGCATTTATATCAAAACCCTCGCCAACCCGTCTGCCAAGCGTGGTGAGTATGGCAATTACCCCTCATGTGATGGAGGGAGGCCCGTGCCCCAGCAGTGGGGACTTAAATGGGCTGACGATGATGACGATGATACATCGATAAATATTTTATGGTGCAACTCAACATCTTTTTCTGACTTTTTTTACGTGATAGATGGCAGACGAGCAGACGGATCACCTGATTGTAAGACCAGTGGAGTCACAAGTTCTGTTGTAATTGCAACTTGGGAAAGAGCCCACAGACTCAAGAAGACAGAACAGAAGACTGTTGCTTACTATCAGGCTGAGGAGAGCCAATATACTGAGCCTCTATAAAAAAAAAACGTTATTTACGGGATACCTTATTTTTGAATTTCCGATATAAGGTACATGGTAGAAATCCCGTAAATAACTATTCAATCCCACTTCAGTTTTGCGGATCTTTTGATGACGTCCATATTTTGAGTTCTAGACCTTAATATATCCTTCCTCAAATCAATCATACTAATGACTGTTCATAATATATTGAGAAAAAGTGGGTAAATAAGTACGCTAAGTCAACATAAAGGCATTGTTAAAAATGGCATCATTAATTTCACTTACAATCATCAATTTCACATCATTATCTCTGACTCCCAAGTCTTCTAGTATGCCATAAAATATTCGACAATACAAAATTACCAACAGATGTAACAATTTCAATAATCATCATTAGAATGTTATTTAATTTCAACCTTTGCATTTCATCAATTTAACTGTTAATGTGCAATTGAGATATCAACTTATCATCGACGGATAAAAAACTTCAACCAACACAGCCTGTCTAATTAGCTATAGAGCTAAACGGATTCTGATAGACAGGACGCCTCTACATTTTGATCACAGTCCTTATACAGACAGTAGCTTGATGTGCCACACGTAATTATCAAAATAATCGCTACGCTGGCCCGGCCACGTTGAGAGAATGTAGTCGGATCGAGCTGTGAAGAGAGCGTACCTGGGTTGATCATCAAGGAAGCGTCCAGTAGAGCGCCCTAGATATGGCGATATACCATATGGGTAGACCAGATCGAGTAAGATCTCGGTCACCTACAAAGGCCCGATTGGCGACAGGTGGGTGAGAACAGAACAGAATGGCGAATTCTCGTGTCGGAGGTTAACTTCGGGTCGTTGTGCCAGCGTAGTAAGTAAGTAATTTATCATCATCATCAGCCCAGTATAATACATTTATGTCCCCACTGCTGGGGCACGGGCCTCCCTCAATCACATGAGGGGTAATTGCCATACTCACCACGCTTGGCAGACGTTGGCGAGGGTTTTGATATAAATGCAGAGTTTTCTTTCTCTGGGTGCTGATGATCATGCCAGCAGCTTTACCTTAGTCACCTTTTACGACACCTCCTACAGTAACTAATTATCATCATCATTGTCATCAGCACGTTACAATCCACTGCTGGACATAGGCCTCTCCTAATGTTCGCCACTCCGATCGATCATTGGCTACTTGCATCGTGGTCTAGCCAACCACATCATTTCATCGTCAGCCCATTTAAGTCCCCACTGCTGGGGCACGGGCCTCCCACAATCACAGAGGGGTAATTGCCATACTCACCACGCTTGGCAGACGGGTTGGCGAGGGTTTTGATATAAATGCAGAGTTTTCCTTCTCTGGGTGCTGATGATCATGCCAGCAGCTTTACCTTAGTCGCCTTTTACGACACCTCGGTAAGAGTGAGGGTGGCCTATTCTGCTCTGCCGGGGACCACACGGCAAACCACATGCTTAAGGGTAAACGCCGAGGAAAGGTATAGTTTACGTCAGTATTTTACAAGAAACAATGCTATCTAGGTCGCTCCGTTGGTCTAGTAGTTTAAGTACCAGGCCGTGATCTCGGGCTCCTGGGTTCGATTCCCGAATCGAGCGAAGGTATGTTTAGAATTTTTCGCCCATAGATCGGGATTGTGATCACCAATTCGCATTATGTAAGCGTGGTGATTAATTCTAATCCCATCATAGTAGCAATCTAGTGGTACTACAGCAGCAATGTTAAGTCTGACATTGTCCATGACAATTGCCACATTCTGACATTCCTTGCCCTTCCCGTCTAGGCTTCTTATAACTCGAGCCAATATTGGAAGAACAGAAGAGTGTGAGCCTTAAGTTGGACTTTAATTGTTAAGTTAATGATTCTTCTAAATGTGTAACGATGATTCTCGGTGGCGCAGTTGTTAGAGGGTCGCACTTTAAAGCGACGGCTGCGCTAGAGGGTTCGATTCCCGAATCGGGCCAAAAATTTGTACCTAAGTTTTCGGTAAGAAAATTTTAGTAGCAGCTCAGAGTCTTGTACACCTGTCCATCGAAAAGCACGTTAAGCTGTTGGTCCTGCGCCCGATTCCTCTCCGGTCGTGTCAGTGTCACAGTAGTGTCCCATCGGAATATGAGAGTAAGGTAGAGAGTACACTTGTGCACTATAATATATCCTGCGTACCTGATCGTTGAGATTGCCCGCCTTAGCCGTATTCGGTTGGGGGATATAAACGATAATCTCCTTGGTCTGGTTATCCTGCCGTCAGAATCTAGGTCTGACGGCAGTCTCTTAAATGTTTTGCTACTGTCTATCTGCAACTATACTTGTACATTCACGCCTGTCATTCAACCATCATTTATTTACCATCGATCATCATAGACGGGAATAACCCCACAAATATGCCCACATCACGCGGGTGATTCTGACCAACAAAGCTGCGCGTAAATGAAATTGTCCTTAGAGAAAAATCGACGGAAACATAGTACGTAGTTATTAAAGATCGTACAATAGTTAGTCGGCGCTTTGATGTGACAAGTCATCAATGGCCGGCAGAAACCTTTTTGATGTTAGTGTATTGCTCTTAAGATATGAAATGGATTACGTTATATTTTCACGTTATTTGTTCGACATCAAAATATTTTTTGGGGCTTGTCTGCAAATTTTGGTAAAAATATTTTAAGGTTGTCATTATATGCTGGAGTCAATGACCTTAAAGACTGGTTTAAATTTCTAGTGCAAGCTAACGTAGGAGTCATCCTGCCTACTATGTACCAGCACAGCAGTATCTCGCATTGTTTGAATGTCACTTACGAGTAACTCGCACGAGCGAGCTAGATAGTAGATCGCGTGACAAGACGAGTAACTGTCTAATTTCTTGGCAGCAACTTCATGTGTATACCAGTATTTAGTACTACCTGTTTTTGCTGGCATCATTTTAGGGACACTACATCTAGGACCTACAATTTTAAATTATACTTTTAGTTCACCTGTTGTTGCTTCACCTTTGTTGTGGGGGGTAAGATCTACGATGCAATTATCATTGAATGACTTTTTTTCGTCATCGGCAATATTTTATGTACACACTTATCGCAATTTTGCTGACTATCCTGCTGGGTTAAAATCACAGTCGCTATTTCTTGTATGCAATTTTCGGATTTGTTTACCGCTGATAAATTTTTCGCCTCTTTGAACAGGACTTCTATGTGCAATATCTTTGTTTATACATACCTCATAAATTTTAGAATCTTGCACTAGAGAATCTAGACTAGATAATGGGGCCAATATAATGACTAAACGTTTTCAAAGAACTCAATAAATAATATGCTAACTAAAAGATACACCTTTAAGAGAGCCAACGAATAAGAAGACACTCCAATTGGGCAATATTACGCATCGATGCGCAGACGCACTGCAGTGCCAAATTAAAGAAAAAACATTGTTTGTACGACGGCTTATTACAGAGAGATTTATTGCGTACTTCAAAGTATATGGACTGTGACTCTGTATGTCACTTTGGATTTGGCTCTGATAACTATTGTTGTATTTATATTTCGAAGAATTAATGTGGCAAAAGCATAATGTCCACTGTCACACATCCACATCACCTGTCGCACTAAGACTTCCATTATCACGAAATCTGGTTTGCTATTTCAAGTAGAAAAGAAAGTTAAAATACAAGTGATTTTAGCTAGATTTGAATCACTTTTCAGGTTGATGAAATAATCTTGGCCTCCGAAACAAGAGAGCGCCACTTTGGTTGATCCTGCACTATTTTTTTCCAGGAAGAAAAATCTTAGGCAAAATTCCAGGTAATGTAAAAGCACAAGATGATGGCTGGATCAATCCGCACAAGATATCATGAATTACTACCGTTTTTAAAAACATAAATGAAAACATGAAAAGCTCAGGATCAGACTGGAGAAATTCTTTGAGTATTGTAACCATTACTTCTTCAACAAGCATATTCTCTTTTACTTGTGCCTAAACAAGACCTCATTAATGTAATAGCTGCGAAAAAGTATGAAATGCTTAACTATGACTGAATAATTGATGAATATTTCTGGGTTAATATTTTATTACTCAATATTCTTCACGCATTACTCCAAAGATATCGTCAACGTTACTTCATTATTATAAGACATCTCTGGCATGTTTAGTTCATAATATTCATAACTCCAAAACATCAAAGCACAACAAAGAAGAACCGACTAGTATGTCAACCGAACAATATCGTAATACCGGAGTTATTCCGATAGTGCTATTATCGTTAGAGTCTTCTATGAACAAACGGACGCGCCCACGTGCGAGACATAATATAACAATGTGGCAGAGTATCGAAGATAGGGATGGGAAGTGTAATAATGGGGTTGAATATCCGGTTCCGATTCAAGAATACTTCGTGAATTAAGCACTTAATGATTCAAAGCTTGATCCATTTTTAATTCGTATTCTAGCTTAAGACGATAGAAAAAAAAAGAACAATATAATCATTAACTAGATAGTCCTATGTATCTTTTTAGTGTAAGCGATGAAAATTGGGTCTAAGTTTGCTGATGTGGAAGTAAAAATAAGTTTGACTGTTAATTCCAAGTACTAGCATCTGCTTCTTGCTACTTTCTATAAGGAAAAACTGGGACCATAATGCAGGGTTTATTGAAGAGATTGAGGTAAAACATTTGCAAACGTAAAACAGGGGAACCAGACCACACTAGGTCTGGTTCTCCTGTTTTAACGTTTGCAAATATCATGTTTCGTTCAAAATCATTATGTCAAGAATTGTGTGTAATTTTTAATCTTTGTTTTGAAAGATTACCGTAAGTGGTATATCTTGTAATGCATTAGATATATCACTAGTAGATCATTCCTCTGGGCATTACGTTCGCTTATTGTATCGTTATGTGCAATAAAGTCTTAAATATGTAAGTAAATAAATATATTTGTAGTTTAATTAATAATTTGGAACTATACGTTTAAAAATTTCATCTCGTGTTCAGGCGGGACTCGAACCCACACCTTCCACAATCCAGGTGAATGTACTACCAATAAGAGAACAGTGGTATAATTGTTATTTACTTAAGAATAAATTGCAAAAGATTGCTATAAAATATCAACTATACGTTTGTTGAGTTCCGACCACCCCATCACCATAAGCCAGTTATTCGTTTTCGTTAATTTTATTTGTCATATTCTTTGTTCGTCAGAAGACGTGCCAACTCGCGCCATTTGTATCGAAATAATTCTTTTGATAAACCCGCAAGTGAAGTATAAATTGTTTTGTGTTTTAATTTTGCGGGTTGTCACGTTAGTATAAACATAATCAGGGAAAAAGATGCGCCCGCGCTTGTGGCTTTTAAGAATTGTAAAAATAAATAGTTTGGTTAAAATGTCTGGGCCATACATCGTTGAGAGCTTTCGTCTTTTAGCAGACACCATTAGAACGCGGTAATAAAGTACCGTACGTAAGTATAGCCGTGTGGTCCCCGGCAGAGTAGAATAGGCCACCCTCTCTCTTACCGAGGTGTCGTAAAAGGCGACTAAGGTAAAGCTGCTGGCATAATCATCAGCACCTAGAGAAGGAAAACTCTGCATTTATATCAAAACCCTCGCCAACCCGTCTGCCAAGCATGGTGAGTATGGCAATTACCCCTCATGTGATTGAGGGAGGCCCGTGCCCCAGCAGTGGGGACTTAAATGGGCTGATGATGATGATGATGATGACGTAAGTATAAAGTACTCGCTTGCCTGTTTGTCCGCCCCTAGCATAAAAAAACCTTAACCATTGGAATAATCTTTAAAACCTGTTCTTGTATTTCATGAGCCAATAGTCTGGTGAAATTTTTATTTTTTTGAGTTCATTCAAGTGTCTAATGGTTTAGGTCTTGCTCTACGGGTTGTGTTTGAGACAAGTTGCATACGCTGGTTTGTTTAATGGTGTTTGAGAGTAATATTATACTGTTAGGTAATAAGATAGACTTCAAAAAGTAAAAAAGAGTTCCTAAACCGTTATGTTTCATGTGATTCCTTTAACTATTCGCACGCGACTATTACTTTTTGGCCAAAGCTCAGTTCTGAAGGTTTACAGCCCGCTTCACAAAATCCTATGAATTCATTGCCACACATTTTACTCAAATTCATTGCGAGACGAAACAGATTCTTTGAACAGATACGATACCAGTCCACTCGATTCTATTTTGTAGACACGACTTTTTCCTCCTTCCACCGCGTTGCCTTCCCTCAACTTTACGTCACCCTGATATGTTGAAGCAACCTGTGTTTCTCATGCTTGAGTAGGTAGGTATAGTGTCACACGGCCAGTAACGAAGGAGTATCCATCAGTGACCTACGTGACCTTAGATATTTCGCTTTTTAACGGCATTCACAGTTTCGAGTCATGGCGACGCTGCGCACACCTTTTTTTTGTCACTCTATGTATCCAGATAGACACAAAATACGGGTTATGTACATTAAAACAAAAATCTTCTGACAAGCAGTGTTGGTGAGGACAGACCGAGAGAAAGAAACCCAACGCGATGGTCAGACCAGATCACTACCACGCTAAACACCTCAGTGTGCGAAGCTATTGACGCCGCTGAAGACAGGTAAAGCTGGCGAAAGTGTAATGTCGGGGTCACGACCCTCAGATTTTAAGTCAATCGACACAAGGAGGGGACAATGAGGTGGTCTTATCAGTTTTAGCGAATTTTTTTTGACGACCCGTTTGGAACAGTGCTAGCGAACGCTGCCTCTGGTGCAAGGGTTGCGGGTTCGATCCCCACACAGTGCAAACATTTGTGTGCATGAACATATCTGTTGTATTGGTCTGGGTGTTATCTATGTATTATAAGTATGTATTTATAAAGGCCGTGTGGTGCCCGGCAGAGTAGAATAGGCCACCCTCACTCTTACCGAGGTAAAAGGCGACTAAGGTAAGCTGCTGGCATGATCATCAGCACCCAGAGAAGGAAAACTCTGCATTTATATCAAAACCCTCGCCAACCCGTCTGCCAAGCGTGGTGAGTATGGCAATTACCCCTCATGTGATTGAGGGAGGCCCGTGCCCCAGCAGTGGGGACTTAAATGGGCTGATGATGATGATGATGATGACGTAAGTATAAAGTACTCGCTTGCCTGTTTGTCCGCCCCAAGCATATAAAAACCGTAACCATAGGAATAGTCTTTAAAACCTGTTCTTGTATTTCATGAGCCAATAGTCAGGTGAAATTTTTATTTTTGATTGAGTTCATTCAATTGTCTAATGGTTTAGGTCTTGCTCTACGGGTTGTGTTTGTGACAAATTGCATACGCTGGTTTGTTTAATGGTGTTTGAGAGTAATATTATACTGTTAGGTAATAAGATAGACTTCAAAAAGTAAAAAAGAGTTCCTAAACCGTTATGTTTCATGTGATTCCTTTAACTATTCGCACGCGACTATTACTTTTTGGCCAAAGCTTCAAGTCTGAGGTTTACAGCCCGCTTCACAAAATCCTATGAATTCATTGCCACACATTTTACTCAAATTCATTGCGAGACGAAACAGATTCTTTGAACAGATACGATACCAGTCCACTCGATTCTATTTTGTAGACACGACTTTTTCCTCCTTCCACCGCGTTGCCTTCCCTCAACTTTACGTCACCCTGATATGTTGAAGCAACCTGTGTTTCTCATGCTTGAGTAGGTAGGTATAGTGTCACACGGCCAGTAACGAAGGAGTATCCATCAGTGACCTACGTGACCTTAGATATTTCGCTTTTTAACGGCATTCACAGTTTCGAGTCATGGCGACGCTGCGCACACCTTTTTTTTGTCACTCTATGTATCCAGATAGACACAAAATACAGGTTATGTACATTAAAACAAAAATCTTCTGACAAGCAGTGTTGGTGAGGACAGACCGAGAGAAAGAAACCCAACGCGATGGTCAGACCAGATCACTACCACGCTAAACACCTCAGTGTGCGAAGCTATTGACGCCGCTGAAGACAGGTAAAGCTGGCGAAAGTGTAATGTCGGGGTCACGACCCTCAGATTTTAAGTCAATCGACACAAGGAGGGGACAATGAGGTGGTCTTATCAGTTTTAGCGAATTTTTTTTGACGACCCGTTTGGAACAGTGCTAGCGAACGCTGCCTCTGGTGCAAGGGTTGCGGGTTCGATCCCCACACAGTGCAAACATTTGTGTGCATGAACATATCTGTTTGTATTGGTCTGGGTGTTATCTATGTATTATAAGTATGTATTTATAAAGGCCGTGTGGTGCCCGGCAGAGTAGAATAGGCCACCCTCACTCTTACCGAGGTAAAAGGCGACTAAGGTAAAGCTGCTGGCATGATCATCAGCACCCAGAGAAGGAAAACTCTGCATTTATATCAAAACCCTCGCCAACCCGTCTGCCAAGCGTGGTGAGTATGGCAATTACCCCTCATGTGATTGAGGGAGGCCCGAGCCCCAGCAGTGGGGACTTAAATGGGCTGATGATGATGATGATGATTTACAAAAGAAAAGTATTATATGTATATATTTGTAATCCCACTTTTGATTCTGATATCCGTAACACAGGTGCTTGAGCTACCTATCTCGGAGTCAGATCAATGTATGTGATGTTGTGAAATATTTATTTATTATTTTGAAACAATCTTTAAGCAGAGGAAAAAAAACTGATGTGGAGCTCACCATTGGAGACAGTTTCAGTTATATTTCAGAATAAACCTCATTGTTTGGTTCTACTGGTAAAATTAACACTGTGTACAAACTTTCTCGAACGATCTAGGATTAGCTAATCATAAAAGATTAATGTGGATCAAGGTTGGGTGATATTTTAAGATATATTATAATTCGTCATTTGCCAACGTTCAGTTACGATTGTCTTGGCCCGCTTAGCGGTATGTTAGACCATTATGATACTCGTATGGACCATGAAATCGTACAATTGTAAAATAAAGACTTTAATTTCAAACATATGGCAATCAAACGGTGGTAAACTAAAATTCATAAAATTGTCTTGAAACAAACGTGTTTAGGAGTAAAAAGACTTAATTGTAGTTAATGATGCCTTCCCAGCTGATTTCGGCTATGGCGTACACTTTGTATAACAATCGATATATTTATTTGGGGACTAAGGTGTTCTTGTCCTCTGACGTACTCTCCAGTGACTGGCGTAGCCAATCTTAGCGCTGAACGTGCGACCACAGAGAAAACACGTCAGTACACCACTTATAGGGGTTGGCTGCAGATGGACACGCCTTTAGTTCATCTCGTTTTTGGTTCAGGTGTGATCTCCTAACTTCTTCAAACTCTTGCACCTTTTGCTAGACGAGGTGCCTCCACTCAGATCTTGAATTAGTTATAGTTACTGAACGTGTGGTTGTTACCTTGGTTTGTGCCAAGATAGGTACTAACAAATTGCCTTAAAATCTATGCCTCATCATTCATTATTTATGATAGACTCAAAAATAGATTTATTCAATTGATCAGCTATCACAATAAAACAAGTGCACTTGTGAATTATCTGGTGTTGCAGGTATCCATGAACGGTGGGTATCACTTAAAAGTATCAGCCTATACATATACTGTCCCGCTGCAGGGCAAAGGCCTCCATCATAGAAATCACGTTGTCGCTACTATGATGGGATTAGGCTTGCCTAATGCGGATGTTCGAAAAATTCGAAACATACTTTTTGCTCGACCCTGGAATCGAACCCAGGAACCCCGAGATCACGGCCCGGTACTTAAACCACAAGACCAACAGGGCGATCACTCTTGGTGATCGCTTACCATCAGAAAAAAACAGACCATAACTCTAGAAATTGATATAATTTCTCTTATCCGAAATAATGACTAAAATAGATTTTATACATAACAAAGCTACTCCAATTTAATTCCCTCAACAACAATGAATAAACAACAAAGAGTTATTCAACAAGTTTACTAACAATGAAGCACAAAAATACTAAAGATAAGGCCTTGATAACCCCACAACGGTTTGTTCACAAGAAATAGGAAATAACAGTTATACAGATAACCTAGAAAATATTTCGCAACAATTGTTTATATATTGTTACCATATGAATAAATAATTAATCAAGGTTCCATAATTCGAATCAATCTTCTATTAAGACCATTATAATTATAGATTTGCATTCTATCTTTATTACTAGTAATGAGTAAAAGATCAGCAAGAGATAATATAATAATAATAATTTATTGTGTTCAGCAAATAAGTTATTTTGAAAAAGTAACATTTACATTAAATAAAAACTAGACATACGAGTACTTTGTCATGTTTATTATTGTTAATTATAATACACAAAAGATTAATCTAATACAATTAGATTGAACTAGACAATTGCTACTATTAACCTCGTGTGCTAGTTCTTACAATTAACAAAATATTGCATAAGATAGTGCAGTAACCCGAATTTGGAGAATTTGATTGATAATAACTTAATTGGAAACAATAAAACGTACACAAGACAAAAATTCAAATAATCTACGGGTCAGATGGCACAGAATGACTGACCCATATTACGAGTATGTTTTTAAATAAGGCGAACACTCTAGATAAGAATTAATTTAAACAAAGCTCTCAGGCCAGCCTACATACCTGTTAAGTTAAAATTTTACAAAATGCAATCGTGGGACAGCCACGCTTCGTCAAGAATGAGCCAATAGATGATATTTTATAGCAATCTTTTGCGATTTATTCTTAAGTAAATAACACACTTAAAAATTTCATCTCGTGTTCAGGCGGGACTCGAACCCACACCTTCCACAATCCGGGTGAATGTACTACCAATTATACCACTGAACGCGTTACTAAGTCGACGAAATTTGTAAGTGCTTGATTCGACATGAGCTGTCGATAGTCTCATCAATATTGTAGGTATATTTACAATATCCAGTGGAAATATTATTACAAATATTTGACCACCAGTTAAGATCTAACTGGTGGTCAAATATTTGTAATAATATTTCCAAACAAATATTTGACCACCAGTTAAGATCTAACTGGTGGTCAAATATTTGTAATAATATTTCCACTGGATATTGTAAATATACCTACAATATTGATGAGACTATCGACAGCTCATGTCGAATCAAGCACTTACAAATTTCGTCGACTTAGTAACGCGTTCAGTGGTATAATTGGTAGTACATTCACCCGGATTGTGGAAGGTGTGGGTTCGAGTCCCGCCTGAACACGAGATGAAATTTTTAAGTGTGTTATTTACTTAAGAATAAATCGCAAAAGATTGCTATAAAATATCAACTATTGATTAAGCAGTCTCATCTTAACTGGTGGTCAAATATTTGTAATAATATTTCCACTGGATATTGTAAATATACCTACAATATTGATGAGACTATCGACAGCTCATGTCGAATCAAGCACTTACAAATTTCGTCGACTTAGTAACGCGTTCAGTGGTATAATTGGTAGTACATTCACCCGGATTGTGGAAGGTGTGGGTTCGAGTCCCGCCTGAACACGAGATGAAATTTTTAAGTGTGTTATTTACTTAAGAATGAGCCAGTTTTATCGGAGTGATGATATCACTTCTCAAAATCCCAGCGTGGAGCAGCGCTTGGGCTGTGTTTGACTGAGTGACTAGGATTACCGGAGGCCCAATCCGAGAGGAAGGCAAGTTAAATGGTCGGCAGCGTACTTGTGATTCTTCTCGTGTTGAAGGTGTCAGACCGTATTGGTTTTGGTTTAGCGCTCAATTCAGTTTTTCACTTTCTATGCGAATCACCTTTTGGAAATTCTGGTAATGCTTCGTTTTCCACCAATCACATAAATACAACAACACATTGATGCAATGGCCGCCAGACTTTTGCAACCCTACAAGGGAATTAGACTCAGTATCTTCATAGCTTTACTTATCATGTTCCAATTGTACCACGTGCGTATTCATTTATCTCAAAGATAGTGGGTAATTATCCTATGTTATACAAGACCTGCAGGTTTCCTTAGGAATTTCAAAATTACATTTTTTATTTTCTCATCGTTCGATGTTTATTTCTGTTTGAAACAATTTTAGCTTGTAATATATATATATATATATATGTAAGTTAATGCTTTAAGTGTCTGTATACTAAATTGTTTCAATAGGACATCAATGCGAAGGAAGTCATTACAAATGGTTTGCATCTCATATACTCTACGCATCCGGTGCACGCTACTCTATGCCAAAACGTATTTATTCTCAGAATTCAATTGATAATCAGCCTTATGATTGTAATGCGAAATGCTGTTGATTCTATTGCTTTTCAAGATACTCGTATGTAGATAGGAGCTTAATTTTTCGGTCAGATTAATATTTTTCACAACATCTCATACATTGATCCGACTCCGAGATAGGTAGCTCAAGCACCTGTGTTACGGATATCAGAATCAACAGTGAGATTACAAATATATACATTTAATACTTTTCTTTTGTAAATACATACTTATAATATACAGATAACGCCCAGACCAATACAAACAGATATGTTCATGCACACAAATGTGTGTACTGTGCGGGGATCGAACCCGCAACCCTTGCACCAGAGGCAGCGTTCACTACCACTGTTCCAAACGAGTCGAGATTAAAACCAACTTTAAAGCTACCTTAAATTTAGATAGAATCAAGACATATGCCAAATGAAAAGGGATAACCAATGCAAGACAGAAATGGATTTAACAATGACAATAATGATTTCTAAAATACTCGTCTACCAAGGTCAACTCGAGCCGATTTCACAGCTTCAATAGTCAAAAATAAAGCCCCTAAAGACGTGACCTAGCAACATACCAACGTCAACAAAAGCATTGTGAAGAAGATGTAGCATTAGCTTTGTCCAAACCAAAGCACGTGTGAGTCGACTACTGAGGAATCTTCTTTATCCCACTATTTGCATACTGGTTCGTCCATACGATATTAATCAAAGGTTTTATTAGTGAACATCAAAGAATAAACACAATGCTAAGATCTCTTATAAGGTACCCTCAATAGCATTGTTACTTTTGTCAGAGGCTGATTTATGAGCGGCCACTGTTGTTGGACCACTCCGTATTGTGTTGTCAGTTTTTGTTTGGACCTCGACATTGTGCGCAACCCCATCGGTCCGGCGGCCTTATTCACGTGATCTCACTTTGATGCTAGAAGGTACAATGCTCTGACGGGCACGGATTTGTTCATGGCATTTGCATGATGCTGAAGCCCGAGGGTTGATGTCTTCAATTATATTTCAATCTTAGTAAATGTTAGTGTTTTGTTAGATCCGATTAGAAGTTTACCCATATCTCAATCAGTTGGTAAATTTCCTGTTCTCTTGCTGAGAATGACTTATTTCTTAGCGATGACTTAGATTTTTCCAGATTCCAGTAATAACACATTTATATATTGTATCTTTGTATGCTGTAATGAAGAGTATCAGCCACCTATGACATAAAAAGTAATCTATCTATGTATCAAAAATAAATTTCGTACCAAAAGTAATCTTATTGACTTTTAAGGTGTTTATATTTTTTAAATAACTATCTTTGACTAAAAGAATCAATTGTACTTTAATATTTTTATCAATGAGCTTATTGTGCAAACCTGCAACAATTTTGAAAAGGGCAATAAACTTATTATGACCGCACTTGTATGTTACTTTTGCAACCAAAACGTTATTGTCAAAACAAATTTCGGATTCGCAGCCCTTTGTCCTTCGGCCGAGCCCTTGACCGGCCATTGTTCAGATTGTTCCCTCGCCACAAAAGCCGTCTGGGATTGAACCCGCTTGTAATTTTCACGGCTCAATCCATCCCATTCAAGCTTCTCAGTACATCCACTCTCTTCCAAATCATTACGCTCTTTACCTTTGTGTTTACGTTCACCGTCTTTATTACGCGGTAATACTTCATTGTAAGATTTGTAAGCATCTTGTTTTTTATTAGACATACATTGTGGGCTCCCGTACGGCTCTTATTGGCTCTTTTTTCATCGTATTTTGAGTTTGTAATGTTTGCGTCATCAATACTAATGATTGCAACAGACAACACAATAGTTATTGTTGTGTAAGTATTGCTTTAGGAGGGGATGCCAGATTCTACATCGTCATTAGTTTTAGTTAGTTTTATCGACAGTTTCGTAACAATTACATGCTCGTAGTAGTTAAAATCAAATGATCATTCAATTTTTCTCTTTTTACTTTGAAAAGTATTTTTCGATCATTTCGATGTTTTGCCTGATGTGAGAACAAAATTACAGTTAAAAAAGTATTCTAGTTAGTATACCTATTATATTTCGGTATAAATGGACCGGCGCGACCGTAGTAATACCACGGCCTCACATAAAATCGCCTTGAAACTGCGCCTGCTCTGTGGTTCGCCGTGTAAGTGAGGGGTTTAAAAGTAGGCAATGCACTGTTGACTCCACCAGTGTTGCGAATGGCGGTTGTACCACCTTGAGGTGATCCGTCTACTGATCTGCCATCTATAAAAAAATCCAATATTTGTGTCTGAATGTGGATATGTTATTGTTGTCAATACCACTATTAACAACAATAAAAATAGATATTTGTTTAAATTCTGAAAAAGGAACTGCAGACCAGTTTTCTAAGAAATCTTTGTTCAGAAGATGTTTGGTTCATATCGAATTGAAGCCATAAAAGTTTCATTATAATCTCTGAGATAGTGAACGGTCGTATGATTGAACATTACGTTTGTGTAGTGCGCACGACTATCTCGAATTGTAAAGCAACACTTATACAGGGGAAAACGCAACGCATATCATACAATAACCGTAATGGGTGTATTCACTTTTACTATTAAATTAATTGTAACATCCATTAAAATGATATAATTCATTATAGACAAACAATTTGTCGAAAACGAGTTGAAAATATCGATGACTGACTTAGCTAATCTTACAACCTGAAGAAAAATAAAATTCCAAAAATACTATCGGTATTTCTATTTTAAAATACTGTATTCTATATTAGACAGTATTTACTTAAATAAATCATAGCTTACCATCAAATCAGTGTCCACTAATGTAACTCAAAGATACGAGTGGGGTGTTGAACAAAATAATACTAAAAGCCGTAGATCTATAAAGTTAATTAACGAAATTGATACAAAACAAAAACCTGCGCGGACGCAGCGTGCATCCGCCCCAGTGGAAACTGTTCGTTATATTCTAAATCTGTACACAATCCAGTCATAAAATATAGCTCCAACAATAAAACAGAAGTGGTTCGTTCTACTTCAACACTGGCAAAAGTGCTCCATATTATTAGATGGATGATATTTTTATTATAGTGTACTGTTAAATTTCTTTTAATCCACAAAACTGTCCGAACGATGAGCAAGTAAACAGTTCCGTTTTTTTTAATTCAAGTAAATGTCTAACTACTGTAAACAGGTAAATCCTAAAACTGTAATGATAAGCAAGGATTTTTCACAGTATGGGCCCCTAAATTTTAGATATTACACAACGAGATCTTGTTGATAAAATTATGTATTTAAAAATACACGTAAAGATAAATTAGGTGCTATTATTTTTTATTAAGAAACACACATTGTAAAATAACACTCTGTTGAAACATTAAAAACACAAACAAAAGACATTGTAACTAGCAATATGACTTCATAAATCATAGATATGAGAGTCTGTCTTAATAATGACTGTAAAATTAGCAACAAATCAAAAATATAAAACAAAGAATGTTAGAAACAAAACAGTTTGCTCTTGTTGTTTCAACGATAAATTCTTCCTTCGTCATCCTATCTATTAATTCGCGGAGAACACAGAATTTCTGTGTTCCTAGCTCGAGACATCTACATTAACATGCTCTGAAGACGAAAAATCATGAGGTGTAGCTGTCAGCACTAATTCATGCAAGAACAATGTTGTTCAGAGGCGAATTGCTCTGTTATTGTTGTGTTTTTATAAATTATCGCCTACATGTGATCTCTTTTTCTTTTGTGCCTCCACCGGTAGCATCCATCATGCTTGCGGTATTATTGTTACAGTCTTCGGAATGCGGGGGAATGGGACGGGAGATCGGGCCACATTAGTCATAGGATTTGCTTTTGTTTCATGGGAACAGCTTTTGGGATTAAAATGTTCAGGATGGTATGACGTTGGGAGTTAGCGAGGGATGCTGAAATTTAAATAGTAAAAATATATAAGTATTTACATTTATGCAAATCAACCTTTTTCTTTAAAACAAGGGACAAAGTTACACTTTTGTCATTAATTTTTTTTTTAAATATATATAGCCTTATAATAATAGAACGTAACGATTTTCAAAGGCACATTAAGTTCATAGGGCACGATTAACAAATCTATTTTGGTGTATAATAGTGTGTATGTGTAGGTACTTGAGAATTGGTTGACATTTTTCTATAGAACATTTACTGATACGATTAAGAATATAAGGAATGCGTCATCTTCATCTCATTGTTTGGCCCCGTAGCATCTCAAGCTGTCGCTTCGGAGCCAGGGGCCCACTTTCCTGCTGAAACTTCTCCAAAGAAAAGTCCGTTTTCCTTCCTCATAAGACATCCACATTTAGACCGAATCAATTCGTATTTTAATAATAAAGTTATTAAAATAGTGTTATAATCATGAACGTTGATCTCGAGGAGCAATAAATGCAGTTTCGACTAATACATTTGAATGAGTATTGCAGTCTTCACACAGTAGATCAACATCTTTATTAGAAGAAATTTGGTTGTAAGCCCAATTTTGTTAAATTGTGTTGATGGTAATGATTTTCCCACTGTCTTGAATGACTCGGCACATTTTATCTCTAAAGATGGTAAAGTTTTCGGTCAACAGTTGTTTACTTTGACTGACCGGATGGCGCAATCGGTAGTGACCCTGCCTCTTACGCCAAAGGTCGTGGGTTCGATCCCCACCCTGGACAAACATTCGTGCGATGAACACTTGTGTTTGTTCGGTGTCTGGGTGTAATATATGTATTTAAGTATATATTTGTGTTCCTCTGTTGCCTGATATCTGTAACACAAGTGCTTAAGCTACTTAGTACGGAATCAGGTCAACGTATGAGATGTTGTGAGAATTATTATTGTGAGAATTATTATTACCCGATCACGGCAAAACCAATAAGGAAGGGGTAAGATTGTAGCTGTTTCTATATTTCATCAAAAGCTTTGATGAAGATTGATGCATATAAAAAAATTGCGACAGTCAGTTCACACCGGTCATCTAAACTCAAACAATGTCATTTCCTCTACTATCAGTACTAGATGACAATAACTGGGGGCTTCTCGCAGCACACCCAGACTCGAGACAAATTAGAAAATTTTGTTTCCTAAATTGACCGAACTTGGAACCTTATGCATAAAATGAAAGGTTGCCAAGAAGAGATGGCTCATAAAGCCGCCTTCGTTGTACATATGCTGTAATACCTAGTTTTAAGTTTCAATACTGTACTTTTAGTGCACTAAAAGTATGTTCATTCATGAAAGAGGATAAATTCTTATTAGAATACTTTTTCTTATTGACTTAATTAGCAAGCTTTAGTATGTACTTGCGTTTTACAGCCTTTTTACCTTTTTGTTGAAATTGCTAATAATTTTGGTATTAATTTGCTCGATCGATCCCTGGTCGAATAGTCTTGCAAGTAGTTTTATTAAGAAACACCCAAGCATGCAATAATGATTTCGCCGTCCAGTGAATTCCATTATTTAATAATAATAATAATATTTCACAACATCACATACATTGATCTGACTCCGAGATAGGTAGCTCAAGCACCTGTGTTATGGATATCAGAATCAACAGCGGAATTGCAAATATAAACATTTAATACTTTACTTTTGTAAATACATACTTATAATACATACAAACACCCAGACCAATACAAACAGACATGTTCATGCACACAAATGTTAGTACTGTGCGGGGATCGAACCCGCAACCCTTGGACCAAAGGCAGCGTTCATTACCATTGTTCCAAAGGGTATTTAATGCATCTATAATATTTTTTCCAGCTATTATACTGTCTCCAACTTCAAGTGCAGTGTGGACATACAGTTATACTTATAATATTCGCGTCCACAACCAAAATAACCTAAAAGCCGAACGGAAGCTGCCGCTATATTATTAGATACGACAATTCTATTATTTTTATTCGTAACACATCTCGGAGATTTGCTCGTAAATCTGCGCTGGCAGTCGCTTCCACCTTTAATAGTATGGAAATGTATATTCCTAGAACACAGGAGTCCCTTTACACCCAATTACCGTCTGTATTAATGATTCCGTTTCAATGGCATCTGTTGTAATTTCGCATTGTGAATTGGAAACCTCATTTACTTAAAATTCAATTGAATATTTTTTAAGTTTATTATGTTCGCTCTCAATATTGACTTTGTAATATATTTGTATGTTATTTCTGTCGTTTTGTGTATTAATTTAATTTTCGTAGTTAAACTTTTAATAAGTAATATTGATAGAGATAATATTTTTAAAGTAATAATGTTAATTCTGTCAATACGTGTTTGAAGTTTAACAGTCATTGCTATAAAATTACAAAGTCTAAAGTGCTTATCATAATTTTAGATCCCGATAGCAAAGTTTAAAATTAGATCTGGGAAGCTAAGAATTAAATTGCCGGAGCATCTGTAATCTTGCATAAAAAAATCATAATGAGACACTCCTCGTCTATTACAATAAAACTAATGTTCTTGTTATTAGATTTATTAAAATTTTCCAGATCAGATATATTCCTCGTCACAAATTCGGTCTCAGCTGTCGTTTATTAAATGGCGTGTACCAGTTGTTTGACTGCGCATTTCAACCAGTGCTGCCATTATGAGTGGACGTATCTCTCAGCCAGGCAGGCGTTATTTATAAGAAACACCATTCTGTTCATTGTTTCATAATAAAACATTAATTTTGTCAACGGTCTCTACGGTTGGACGCGCCGCTCCAATATTAGAACTTCCGTTCGTGTTGGAACAAAAAAACTTTGCAATAGAGAACTGGGATCGAATGAAGGAATTTGTCTGTGGTTGAGAAATTATGTAAAGAATACTAATGATTATACTGTTACTAGATTTTCTCTAGATATTTGTGCAAAAGAGAGTCAGCCAAATATTTTCTTAATTACCCCATATTTATATCTAAATTATTCACAATAAATTAAATATATGTTCTTTGATAGTGTTATTTTTTATTATAAGTTATAATAGAGAATCATATGAAAGTTAGTCTCTACCTTAAACATTTAGTATGTATAAGGTTACCAAATATAATAGAGTAATGTTTACGATACGATTATGATTTAAACGAAAAATGAAATCAATAAAATTCGAGTGGCAAAAACTCGGGTCCCACAGATTTCGATGATTCGCACACATGCAATTCTTAAACATCACCAGAAACAAAAAGAGGGACACGAGCAAAAACGAATGACAACACGTGCAAGCCGAAATGGAAGCAAAAAAGGTCAACAATATGCCTAATCTACAATCCATGTCACAGGCTAAAGGTTACGGAAGGTTGCACAAAAAACCGTCACAAAACAACCCTGTGTTCCAGTGAAATCGCCCATAAATCCTCTTTCTGCATCTTCGCGTTCAATCTTATCGAGACCATTTTAAAGTTCAAATTTGACTGAGGGTTTAGGGTAAGATTTGAACACATCATTGTTCGTACCTTGGGGAGTAGTGACAACAGATTTTTGTATTTTTTTCTCTTATTCCACATGTGGCATCGCAATCCTGGACGATATGTGACACATGTGCTGGTTTAAGGTTACTCCACAATAATGACTTGAACGTTTCATATCTGGCACTATGGCGTCCATTACTCCAGTCCATTCTGATTTCTAAAAGTCGTTGCACTTTTTGCTTTGATCTTTTTAGAAATCTGAGCCTGCTCTTAGATTTTGGCTCAGGTGGTGTTGATGTTTTCTTTTCCACGACAGGTGAAACTGAAACTACGGGAAAGTATTCATACTTTGTTCATTTTAATAGAAGGTCTTGCGTCATTTGTTATTTTTGAGCATTCCGTTTTTATCAATCAGGTAACTAACGCACTTGCTGAAATACCAAAATAACATCATCTATTTTTAACATGTTCTCTATCACATGTTGTTTTATAATTGCGTCTATTTAGTTTAAGGCGACGGGTAGCCTAACTAGCGACACCAATCGATTTAAATTGTTAGCTACTAAACCGGATCTATTTTAAACAATTTCGGAAAAGGAGTCTCTAAGCAAATATTTTTACTATTTATTTAATTACTTCGCACTACTTTTTGATCTGTTTTTGCACTCAAAATTAATGGCGTTAATCCGCCCCGCAACCCTGCACCAGAGGCAGCGTTCACTACCACTGATCTGAATCTGAATCACTGAATAATTGTAAAAGTTTTACTTGTTATCGTATTTTAGTGAAACTTCTAAAATTAAATATTAGAATTAGATCGCAGGATCAGCACGCTGAAGTGGAGATGGGCCGGCCATGTTTCTAGACGCACTGATAAAAGGTGGAGTCGACAGGTACTGGAGTGAAGTGGTCGCCACGTGGGGAAACGCAGTGTTGGACGCCCTGCGGCGCGATGGACTGACGATTTGAGAAAGATGGCTGGTGTCAGCTGGATGCAGACTGCTCAGGACAGGGTTGGATGGCGCTCTTTGGGGGAGGCCTACGTTCAGCAGTGGACGGCAATAGGCTGATTAGATTAGAATCTATCTTCACTAGCAGTAAGTAGTAGACTGCTACTACTGCCCAAGACTTGGGACTCTTGGGACTGCCCAAGGACCTAATGGTCACTTTTGTGAAAGAATCGCAATCAAAAAGTTCTTTCGCTGATATTTTTATTCAACCACACGATTTGTGCACATCCACATTTATCTTACATTTTTATCGCACTAAAATCACCAGCCGATTAAAAACCGTATTGAATTACGGATGGCGCCTCCCAGAGCTACAAAGCCATTTTGTCTCTGGTCGAGTGTTAGCAGACGTCTGGGGCATAGACAATAATATCTCTGTAGTGGCAGCATAAAGCTCATTGTGGTCGAATCAATTAACTCATAATGCCCCATTGTGGGCCGTCCGTAACATTGTCCTAATGTATCTCACTCGTGTATCGTGCTACAGTGCGGAAAAAGACAGAGATACTAGAATCTTTGCACGTTTTCTAAACTTAAAAAATCTTCTAATGAGCTTGCAGCCTTTAAAGGTACCATGATAAGTTTCAGAAACTTAAGATCATTAGTCAAATTAACAATAGCATCATAGGACAACTTCTAAGACTGCCTAAATATTGCCGGGGAAAGGTGACTTCTAGAGCAAATGGCTATCATATAATGGAAGTTGGTTCGCACGCTCATTATCAACACTTTATTACAAATATAATTTGATTATAGATACTTGTAAAATCAGCTCTTTGAAATGTAATCATGCCTTATGGCATGATTACATCATCGAAAGCATCGAAAGTGGCTACCTTCAATGTTGATTTTGTCTTGAAGATATCTAGCCTCTTTAAAAAAAAATTCAACAGCGAAATATATATTTTTTTGAACTTAGAACTTTTGTATGATAAGGCTTATTTCTAATTAAGCTTTTCCGTATACCGGTGTCGTCGACAGTTATTTCTAAGCATACAGTTTAAATTGTATGTATGTGTAACTGAGATTAACTGATGGAAAGATGCCACGTCGTAGCCTATAGTTTTAAAGTTGAACTAAAGATGCCGCACTGTCTTTTTCTTCATTGCGATCAGTATATAGTTTTTATAGTTCTATTTATGGCAACTCAATTTATTGGCCAGATATGTTTCAGTAGCGCTTCGGTTTAGTATTACGAGAATACTGTGTACTCTCTCAATTGGGTTTTGTCGAGATAAACATTAGGATGGTGCAATGCTTAAGACCTAGGGAACAAGTTAGTATTTCCTAACAAATAGTCTTTAAATCGTAAGCAATAAGGTAGAAATTAATTTTATAAATTTTGGTTTTGACTATTACAACCCACAATTTCAAATGTTTCAAAATTATTTACTTACGAAAGCATGCTAATGAGTTTACTTATCTGTAATTTAGCCTTTGATGTTATAACAGCAAGACAATATTACCTGAAACAAAAATAAAAAACCATAAAACGAAAATAAAAATACATATTATCTAAAAACAAGCGGTAGCTGGTAAAACAAAAAAAAAACATTCTAAAAAATATTTGGTCTAAAAAGAATCAAAGATTCGAAACTGGTAAAACTTTGGCAGGCATTAAAGAAGTTCTTGAAAACTTGAGTAAACCCCCAAAGTCGATAATAGTAGAAATAAAATTGATTGCCGCTATACATTTGACACTTTGTAATTTTTATCAAAAGCATTGTGCCAATCACACAATGGTTCAATAAAATCAACACATGGACAAAACTACACCCAAAGGTGTAATAAACGATAACAGTGGACAAAAAATAAAAACAATTGCTTGAATTGATATTCGATATTCAAACGCTTTCGTGTCTATAAAAAAATGGTAGGTAGGTATATAAAACTTTGCGCTTGTGAAAAAAAATATTTGTGAAAAGTAAAGATATTCGATATTCAAACAATTAAATAGCTCCAACAATGCAATGTTCCAATAAAATTAATAGATGACTTCGCTTACTGGTGAGGCTAGACAAAAAATGGCAAAAACGAACGAAAATTTTTAGAAATTGGATATTTTTTGTTATTGAAGCCGGACCAGATGCGCTAATGCACATGTGGTACGGTTAATCTTTCAGTACAATGCGCCTGAGTGCATTACGACTCGTTGTCTTGTCCGATTTTATTTCTGGAATCAATTTCGTTGTTTAGAACCAGTGTGTTTGAATCTACAGTGATTTCATATAATTCATTTTATTACATTTTATAGTTTATTAGCGGCGCACCCCGGCTTCGCACGGGTACATACACACAAACACACATACACCCTTCTTTTTTGCGTCGGGTTTCATAAAAAAAGTAAATTATAAATTTGAATTTTTTTAAGACATATGCTGTCGCGACACTTTTTGTAGATAATGATGAGTTCTGCAAAGTCGTAGTAAATGATTTTGTTTCTATCATCAATAGTTTTCGACGTAAGGAATTTTTCAGGTAATTTTTTTACACCTTGGGTTACATTATTGGAGTTTTAGTTAAGGATCCCTAATTTTTTTTAAATATATATATAGCTTATGTTACTCGGGAATAATGTAGCTTTCCAAAGGTAAAAGAATTTTTTGAAATCGGTCCAGTAGTTTCGGAGTCTATTCATTACAAACAAACAAATCTTTCCTCTTTATAATATGAGTATAGAAGAAACCGTCAACATGCATCATATTATGTATGTAAAATTGAAATAGGAGAGGATAGAAGTAATGTGGGAAAATTATTAAAAATTTACAGATTCTAAGTTACTTACTAAACATTTGTGGGTGTATGAACTTGTTACTTGTGATAAAGGGCATATTATTAGCTTAGTCTTACGAATTGCACATATTGATGATGCTATTAATATGTATGCTATTTTGGTAGAGGTCAATATAATCGATAAAGACAAGGTACTTTTTTATACTACGTCGGTGGCAGAAAAGCGTACAGCTCGCCTGATGGTAAGTAGTTACCGCAGCCTATGGACGTTTGCAACTCCAGAAGACCTGCTTACGCCCTGCCGACCCCTTAAAAACCTGAACACAAATTTTTCGAAAAATCTCATGCTGTATTTTTATAAAAGAGAAACCACTTGTGCCATATATTGACACCAAGCGTAATTAGTTAGTTAGTTCAGTTTGGAACCTATTAATTGCCAAATAGAACCGAGTTTCACAAATTTAAGTCCCGAACAAAATGAAGTGAGGGTGTCCTGGTGGGTAATAAAATGAGAGCGTTGCATTGATTCCTTTACGATGAATCAGGGCTTTTAAGTTTGTTTTGTATCATTGCTCAACTAGCAATGATACAAAACAAACTTAAATACCCTGAATTATCAATTAAAGATCCCAATCCGTGTCTTCCTCGAGAGTTGCATTCATCAACTGCTCTCTTTTACGGCTGCGTTGAAAGACTTTACGTTCCTGCTTCGGAAGATATCTTGTGACAGCTCGTTTTACAGTCGTTAAAGCTATTGTTTGGGGTCCCTTTAGCATTTAATGATGGCTGCTGACGACGTCATGAGATGGATTGTTCGTTTAAGTCCCTTTCTCGCAAGGAACAAACTTTTAGATGTAATGAAAGTTTTGTTTCAGAGCTGATCTCAACAACATTGACTAAAACATCTTTAGGGCTTAATGGAAATACAGTTTCATGAGGTTCTTTTTTGCTATTAGGTATTCAATTATCAAAAAGTCTAAGTGATAAGATTATGTTTAACAAAGGAATCATATTTAAAATTACACTCAAAGCCATTTTTTGATGAAAATATAAAGATAAACTTCTTTCTGTCTTTTATTGATTGTTAGATAAATTAAAACTTAATCACAAGGGGTAGGCTTAGGGGGTACCCTCATTGTAAATCGCTAAGGATAGTCCCGGGGTGTTCTGTGCCCGGACAAAATTCGTGCAGCCCCTTTTAACATTGCGTGTTGGAACTGAATGACATGAACATTAATACGGTATTAATTTTAGGTCGCGATTTATAATAAGGTGGATACAATTCAAAGAGTCCACTAATAATAGTGAGTTTTACAATAAAAAGGAAATTACATTTTTAGTCACCAAATGTGATGAAAATCGAAATTGTCTAATTTTTTTTTATTCAAACTCTTATTTTGCTTATGTATTAAAATCTTAGGAAAAACACATTGTTTAGATTAACTACGAGAAGTACCACAGATTGCAGAGCGTTTTGTAGATCTACAATCATTTCTCCATACAATGTACACCCAAACGGAAGTCCAACAAACGCGTTTGATTATTATTAAAACAGCTTTTCCATTAAAAATATCGCTCACGTCATATTTATAATAAAGAGTTTACGAGTTTACGTATTGAACGATACTAGTGATGTTACTTGAGTCATTTTAAATTTTCCTTCAAAATATTTTCAGAGAAATGTTTAATGGTAACTCGAATCACTCAGTAATCATTACCAGTCATACATTTTTGCAGTCAGAGCTTGGCAAAAAGTTGAAAATTCTACGGACCATTGACAAATTCTACCATCACCATCTTTTTGGCCTTGTTTTTCCTGTGAGTATCTAAGTGCTATAATGTCAATTACATTAGTTTATTTTTATATCTATAACCATGTTTTTGTTATTATTTGTATCTATTATTTGCAAGTTCTTAAATCTTGTTCTTAAGTATTTTACCCGATGACTGCTGAATGGATCAAAACTAATTTCTTCATTTTCCAATATCACTCGAGTGCTCGAGTACGATTCCTCTAGTCACGTCACTATACGATAGTAAAATCAAAGTTAAATATTACAGGATGCAGGACTAGGCCGGCTTTATTGTGAGAACAATGTGTTTTCTTTTCAACGAATTTAACCTTTGTCGTAAAATTTTTATATCGTCAATTTTATATGTTGTAAAATGTAAAGCAGTGTACTTCTTATAACGATATATTAGTACGTACCTACGCTCGGTCTAGGTAATGCTCGAGGTGTATGTACCTTGGCTATTTAATATTGATTGTTACTCAAAATAATGACAAGATTAACTAATAGAGCATCTGGAATTACAAAATTAAAAAATGATTTTTTTTCCTATGCATCTGTTTGAAATCTAAAAAACGATAGGTCTTCGAGTGGAGGCCGCGTACAGAAAGTCGCAGCCGCGGCAGGCCCCCCACAAGGTGGACCGACTCCATTGGATGCGGGCGACACGGGTCCGATCGATGTGGAGAATATTTTGGGAGGCCTATGTCCAGCACTGGGCGTCTATTGACTGAAATGATGATGATGATGACAAGAAAATGACTTTCCTCATCCACTCACAGCTAGCAGTCTTTAAATCAGTCTAGAGTAGCAGGGCCTCTTACACCTTCATCATCAACATCGTAGCGATTTGTACCGGTTGCATCCCAACCCAGAGTGTCGCTTAGTAGCCCTGGGTCCGCTTAGATTAGGTTACCTACACCATCTCATAGAATTTCATACTTCTATAAATGGCACCCTACAGTGGCGAAGATACTATAATATCTCTCTAGTGGGTCCCTCATTACTGAGGTTCGTGGTCACTGGAACTCATCAACCAAACAAACTTTCTCCATTGGTTCCGATTGGAAGTAGCCTTCACCACGTAGTGGAACATTGGTAGGGATGTAGCTCCTTATAATTGGTCAGACCATCGTGTTGGTGATCGGCCTCGTGATTCTTTTGCCTTCAGTGTTGCCAACAATGACCAGTTTTTCAAGGCTCATCCCCTCTTCGCATTATGTGGCCGAAATTAGAAGAGTATTCGTTGTAGACATACGCTCGACTCTAATATAAATACTATAAATAAAAATGTATATTTATAAACAATGTTTTTTGTATGACATTGGTGACAGATGAGCAGACGGATCATCTGATGGTAAGCGATAGCCGCCGCCAATGGATAGCCAACACCAGTGAAATCACAAGTACGCTGCAACCTTTAAACCACCATTTATCCCAATTTAGGGCTCCGGTACCCTCACTCACTCCACTTTATTATTTTTACCCCACTACCACCAGTGAAGTTACAATTGCGTTGTCATCCTGCGCCCGGATGTCCATGGGCGCAACACCAGTGGAGTCATAAATTCTAGTAAATGTAAGTAGAAATAAAATAGTAAATAAGAGGGAGGCCCTTTACACCTCTACTCACGAGAAAAAAAAAACTTACCGTAATAATAATACAAAACCAAACACAACACAACACACATGCCTAAAATACAATCCACACATTTAAATTTAGAAATATACCTACATATGTATATTTTAAGAGAACATACCTACTTTAAACATACACGGGGCAATTATAGTAATTTATCTTTCTTATAATATAAGACTAGCAAAAACAAGGCATGGACCCAAAGTTTGTGGTTGTAACATTGAGTGAATGTTACAACCACAGATTCTGGGAAATAAATAAAAAAAAACTATAAATCTTACTATGAATGTATTATAGAATTTAAATTAAATTATTATGTCCTTTGTCACGTGTGACGCTCTATTAAGTGACTGACCGAATGACGCAATTGGTAGTGACCCTGCCTCATACGCCAAAGGTCGTGGGTTCGATCCCCACCCTGGACAAACATTCGTGCGATGAACACTTGTGTTTGTTCAGTGTCTGGGTGTAATATATGTATTTAAGTATGTATTTGTGTTCCTCTGTTGTCTGATATCTGTAACACAAGTGCTTAAGCTACTTAGTACGGAATCAGGTCAACGTATGAGATGTTGTGAGAATTATTATTATTATTATTAAGTGCTATTGCAAAGTTGGTGTGCGTAGACCTGTACTCAAATTCCAACCAGTGATTCAAGTCATCGTAAAGTCCAGGCCAAAACATAATTACAACATTTTGATTTCCTGTTTCTAATTAAATACCTCGAAGTTCTTACAAAATCTCACACATCCCAATCGACGATATAATTAACTATTCTAAATCAATCGTAGCACAATACTAAAGCAATATGTCAATCGGGGTCCGTTCCGTCGGCCATTTTTCTCTTTTACAAACAAACAGACATCCGAATGTCAGGGCGTGTTTACTTTTAACTGTCAAGAGGTACCATTCTGATTTAATTATGAGGAAATCACATCGATCTTTGTTTTCATGTTTTTATTATTTCTGTGCGGGCCCAGACCGCTGGTTTTAAAATGGAAAAATAGGTGCATTTTTTTTTCATCAGATTATTTAAAACGGGAGCCGTGTGGTCCCCGGCAGAATAGAATAGGCCACCCTCACTCTTACCGAGGTGTCGTAAAAGGCGACTAAGGTAAAACTGCTGGCATGATCATCAGCACCCAGAGAAGGAAAACTCTGCATTTATATCAAAACCCTCGCCAACCCGTCTGCCAAGCGTGGTGAGTATGGCAATTACCCCTCATGTGATTGAGGGAGGCCCGTGCCCCAGCAGTGGGGACTTAAATGGGCTGATGATGATGATTTAAAAATTCAAAGTGGTGATTAAGCCTAATCCCATCACAGTAGCGATGACTTGATTTCTAAGATGGAGGCTTTTGCCCTGGAGTGGGACAGTATATAGGCTGATACTATTTAAAAACTGACCCTAATGAGTTGATGGGCGAATCCAAGTCACTAAGGGCCGAGTTCATCAACTTTAAAACAAACGTAATCACACTTTAACCGTGCTTGATATTGGTGCTTGCATGGTTACCATTGTTTGAAAAGTTGGTGAACTCGGCCTTTAGACTCCAATTTTTTTATGTAATAGATGGCAGAAAAGCAGACGGGTCACCTGATGATAAGCGATTGCCGCCGCCCATGGACATCCGCGACACCAGTGGAGTCACAAGTGCGCTGCCAACCTTTAAACCCCCTTTCCCCGGATTGGGCTTTTGTTGCCATCACTCACGCAGCGAAACACAGCACAGTGACTGACGTGAACAGTCAGTTTTCTGTGAGGCCGTGGTATCACTCCGGTCGAGCCGGCCCATTCACTGCCGAGCCGTGGCTCTCCCACGTTGAGTACTATTACAAAAGCTAAGGTCCACCCCCTGTTCCCAGGTGATCTGGGATCGATTAGATCTTATTTCACGTTACTACAATTCGGGTGATACTCAAAGATTCCATAAAAACTACAATCCAAACAAAACCCTTTCTCATACATAACAACACGTAACTGGAACACGTGTGCATTGTGAAGGTGCATAATAGACGTTTCCTCTGAGGGGTCAAACGCGACAATTGTACAGGAAACTCTTTATTTCTCGATCCTGCGCCCGGGCACCGAGGCACGTAATGTACCTGCTAGGTTTTGGAGAATGTTCTATATTTCGACGAGCAGACGGATCGCCTGTTGGTAAGCAGTTGCCGCCGCCCAGAGACACCCGCGACACCAGTGGAGTCAAAAATGCGCTGCAACCTTTAAACCACCCTTTCCTCCGACTTGGGTCTCCGGTACTCTCACTCATGCCACTTTATTATTACTACTACACAATCCACATCAATTTTTTTGTATGTGATTGTTGGCAGAGGAGCAGACTGATCAACTGATGGTCAGCGATAGCCGCCGCCAATGGATAGCCAACACCAGTGAAATCACAAGTACGCTGCAACCTTTAAACCACCATTTCTCCCAATTTAGGGCTCCGGTACCCTCACTCACGCCACTTTATTATTTCTATCCCACTACCACCAGTGAAGTTACAATTGCGTTGTCATCCTTTAAACCGCCTTTCCCCCGGATTGGGCCTCCGGTACCCTCACTCACGCAGCGAAGCACAGCCGAGACGGCTTCACCTATCTGCCTTCTAGAAGTTCTACTAAATAAATTGGGGTCAATATTCTTACCAAAAGTAATTATTCATAAGCATATCTATGGCCAAGAGCACAGTCAAGACGATAAGCCTAAATCTTCCGCAAAACTATTTTGTTTGTCTAAATAAAATATGAGCAGAAACAAACACGATAAAAACAGTGTGTAAGAGTACCTTATAATCACCAGAAATTCAGTCATAGAATAAGTAGGTCACAGGCGGAAGCGGAAAAGAACAAAAACAAAAGTTAAAATCTTTGACCTGTTAAATCCAAAGAGTTGAGTGAAAACCACGCTTGACTCGTCATCAAAATTCAAATTTAAGCTTTATGCTCATAGACACAAGGAATCTCCAATTTTAGTTCCGTGACTTTTTCTCGGGACTTCTAACGTGGCGCGGACTATTCACAACACAATGCTCACTAACACTACAATAGTACTTCCTCAGCATTCAATTTACAACCCTTCTAATTGTCTTGTAATTGTACAGTCAACAACACAAATTCAAAATATCTGAACTAATCTTCAACTTTAGGACTTTAATATTAAGGCGAGAATCGACTGAAGGAATTTGAAACATATTGGACAATGCAACACGTGCTCGCAAACAGAAGGGTTGGTGGTGTCAGACAATGGGGTGGAGTATTGCCTACAGTTTTCTTTTACCGATCATCGAATTGTGTAGGGCTGGTGTAAGTGATAGGAGAATGCAAAGAAGTAAATAAACAAATAATAAATTGAGACAACATCACATAACTACATTATCCTGGTCACAAACTAAGGTCTTCCCTTGTACTATGGAAACCTAGAAACAACGATGGTACCACAAACAACCAAACCAAATGTTGAATACCGAACAAGACTTCAAAAACACTAAGCTAAGAGAGGAAAACATAAAAAAAGCTTAAGATCTTGGTTGAGCTTTTTTAACAATTCGAGTGAGACAGCAAATTGATGGTTAAAATAAAAACCCTCAACGCCTTGACATGGCAACGACAATTAATGTCGATAATTCTACTTCTTAGATAGATGCAAAGTGCCAAGGTAACAATTTTTGTAGTATCTTCTAGACTCAATGCAGAAGTTAGTATGAGTTTCCTTAAATTCGATATGAACTCGAAAATATAAAATAAATGATTCCAAAAAAAGTAAAGTGTAGTATTATTGGATGAAATGGATTTGATTGCTTACCCATCTCAACTTTGATTTCGTCTTCCAAATGCTTATGTCTTGCACCACACACGAAAGACGTTTTATCCCACTCTTTCCCTTGAGACTGAAAGGAACGGAAGACCGTTGTCTACTGGGGCGGACAATTTGCACAATGTAAGGGTTTCGTCTAAGGGGCCAGCGCTATTGTCATAGGAAATGAGGTTTATTTAGCATAAAAATCGGAATGAATTCACTTGAGGGGTTCAAGGGTGTGAATTTTTTAGTACAGAGTACCATGGAGTAATTTAGATTGGTATTGGAATATGCATGGTGGTGAAATGTCAGACGACCAAGCATGACACAAATTATTATTGAGAGGTAGGTAACTACAAAGTAAATTTGCTGAACGATCTAGCCCAGGTTATTTAACTAACTAATTTTGCAGGACGATATATTCTTGAGCTAGTCTAGCTTTCAAAAAGCTCTTTATATGGTAGGTTGATGTTATAGATCAATTGATCTCATTGTCTATAGCAGACACTGAGGCGGACTCCGAAGCGACAGCTTCAGATGCAACTGCGGCAAGCTAAGATGATAACAATGTTGTCCAGGGAAAACAAGAGGGCACTAGGCCTCGGGACGGTCATCGATGTGAGAGACTGATTAGGTGAGCGCACTTGTGATTCCACTGGTGTCGCAGGTGTCAATGGTCGGCGGCGATCGCTTACCATCAGGTGGTCCGTCTGCTCGTCTGCCTCCAATCACATAAAAAAAGTGAAGGACCATGGTGTGTTCATCTTCACCGTCAGGTGTGGTTAAAGTCAAATGCTTCGTTGTCGTAACATAAAAAAAAATATCCAATTACAATTGAATACCATCTCAATCAGGCAGGTATTCCAGACATCATTAAGATCAACTGTTTTAACAATTTAATTTGCATTACTATAAATTACACAATTAAATAGGATTATCTTGAACAAGGGCACGTGGATGATGATGATGTAATAATAAAATTACAGGTTTACATACTTATTAAGGAAAATATCTGTGGTCAGTTGAAAACTCAATGTTGCCTCCATTATTACTCAACATAGTTTTCATCATCTATTTATACGGAGGTGAAGAAGAAAACGACAAGGTTTAATAATAGGATTCGAGATGCGCAAAGCCAAGGAGTGGAACGCTCTGCCCGCGTCTGTTTTTCTCAGTGAATACACCCCCAAAATTTTCAATGCTAGAGTGAATAGGCTACTTTTCGGTAAGCTCTCTCCATCGTAGGTTTCATCTCAACTCTAGAGTTCAGTGTGAAGCCAAGAGCAAACCCATCTTCAATAAAAAAACGGAAAACTCAAAAGGCAAAATACTTGCGCAATGTAGTCGACTACGAACGCCATCTGTTGGTAGTTTGGTAGTGCAAAATTAAGTCCCGAAATGAAGTGAGGGTGGGCCTCTAGCAATAGGTAATTTAGATTGGTATTGAAAAATGTCAGACTACCAAGAATGACACAAATATTTTATTAGGAGGTAAGTAACTACAAAGTAACTCTGCAGAGCGATCTAGCCCAGGTTAGGTAAGTAACTTTTTTATGTGATAGGTGGCGACGAGCAAACACATCACCTGATGATAAACGATTGCCGCCGCAGTAAGCCATGGACACCCGCAACACCAGTGTAGTCAAGTCACACGTGCTCTGCGAAGAGTTGCAAATGTCATACTGCAGTCGTTTCATTGTAATTACCAGACTCCCCAAATCTTGAATCATGGTCTAAGCGTAACCCGGACCTCATAGCGACAGTCTTTGGACGCAATGATGTGATGAGACCATAAACACAGACAACAATTACGTGAAACTATACATTTTCATACACATAAGTCTGTCGATCGCACAGTGGTTCTCTTGCACAAAGCGCGGGACATAATAAAATCCCTTTCAATGTCTAAGTACGCACGTTATTCAGCATTCCTATTACACATGTTATTCACAATGGGACGAACAAAGACGAGAGGCTGAGACGTGGCAAGAATTAATAAAAAAAAATCGAGGGCATGTGGGGTGGGGCTTTGCTGCCGATTGCAATGAATATGGTGGCACAATGGGGTTCTGGGACGTGAGCGACCTGTTTAATTTTGACGGGTTGTGTACCTATCTATAGTCTATACGTAGATATATACATATAAGCAGTCCGTCCGTACTAAACATATTTCGAAAATTGTGCAAGTGGTCATCAAAAAGCATGGTATGTAAAATTATAATTTTTTGTGTATTTTTTTTATGATTTTTGACTATAACCTTTCTTGATAATTATCACTAACTTTTATTCCTAACTTGATAATTAAAACTAATTATTATTGATTACATTATATATATTACAATTCAGAAATTTATAAAAGTCGTACCTTTCAGCGGTAGATATCTTTTGCAAGCTAGAATGTTTACATGCTACCGATTAGAATAAAACTGTGACTTAATAGGTATAATAGTACTAATCAATAATAAATATTAAATAACGAGTTTTTATTACCAAACAACTTAGATTCTGATTAGACCTTGATTGAGCATAATATATTTATATTACGTTATAAATCTAGTCCTTGTCTGATACTAAGTGTGTTTAAGAAATAAATTATAAACAAAAATTGTTTTTACAATTTTTTATTCGTTTATTGAAATTTGTTTTAAAAAATCCTCTGATTGTCATAATAAGTAACAAAATGTCTTAAATAAATAATTACACAATTTAAATTGGCACTTAAAGACCATTTAAGTTATACAGCTATTAAGTCGATAAATAGTAACACCAGACTCGTAATATGACATAGTTACTTATTGCCACCGCATAAAATTGCAAAATTACCACTAAACACTCTCGTAAACCTACTTATACATATCTAATAGCATCACGGAGGATTCTATTTAGGGCGTTGTTACATTAGCGTAAAACCTGAAAGTAAGACCAGAAGCGGTAGACAAAATTACCCAATAGGCATGCATTTTATACCAATTATACATTAATAATAATATCCTCCAACCGATTATGGCTACGGCAGCCAATCTCAACGATCAACCAAGTACGCAGGATTTATTAGCAAAGTGCACTCTCTATTTCCTTGCCCACTAATTGTGCCAATTAACACGTGCTAATGTGACACGATCGGAGAGGGATCGGGCGCAGGACCAACAGCTTAACGTGCTTTCCGAGGCACTGGGATACAAGACCGCCAACTTCCAGACTCCGGGCTGCCACTAAGAATTTCTTACCGAAAACTTAGGTACAAATTTTTGGCCCGACCCGGGGATCGAACCCGGGACCTCTTGCGCAACCGTCGCTTTAAAGTGCGACCCTCTAACCACTGCGCCACCGAGGCAGACAATTATACATTAAAATGGTATTAAATGGCAGGATGCGAATAATATTTCCATTATTAGATAAAATAACTATCGATAAGAGGTAACCATCACTTTACGTAGGCACTAATTCTTATAAGATAGTTTTAATTGGTATACGTTTGTGCTTTACAAGGACAAATGGATATGGAAATCATCTTGAATCACTAATTTTTATGGTTACCACAAGTCAATCCATCAATAAAATTGCCTGGATCCGTTTACTGCTGAGCGTAGGCCTTCTTTGTGCTGCGCCACATATAGTGATCTGCCATCTGTATCCCTTGACCAGTAATTGCCAGCAGTTACGAATAGTGGTAGGGTGTACGTATTAGCGGAAAATAATAATTGACTGACTACATTATTACGCGATATACGCGCAACCCTAGGAAAATCACTCACTTAGCTGTCAGATTTTACTCACAAGATTCGCGCGTATTGTATTTCTTAATTAATTAATTCGAGTAAAACTGTAATCCTAATAAAAATGCGTTTCATTGTTACTACTACCTATGTTCTTTGTTCTAGGCCCGGCAATGTAGTAGTGCTTGAATCAAGACAGTATTTTAGATATCATTAAACTATATCATTATAACAAAGCACACTTCCTTGAAAACTGAAACCCTCTCCCAAACTGATCCTTTTTTATTAACTTCACCTGTCTTCCTTTTCTGTCATTGACGCTCGTGGTCGTTAGTCCTCTCCCAGATCCATCCATATATTGTAGGTATAAAAAATATATCTTCTCTATTATAACCTTATAGTAGTATATTTTATATAATTTTATATAATTTGTGTAGGTTATATTGTATTATAGTAAGTTAACATTCGTATATATTAGTGTATGATAACGTGTTTATTTATTTATTTATTATATAGATATATGTATTTATTCTATAAATTTACTTAATCAATATTCAAAATCGAAAGGATTGCACCACCCTCCCCTCTTCTATCTAATGTCCTTTACCTGAAGGTTGTCTGGTAGAGATCGCTCCCAGCGATAAGACCGCCTAAATTGTACATTGTATCTCTGTATACCTAGTTTTTAAGTTTTGTATGTTGTGCAATAAAGAGTATCTATCTATATAAACGTTTTATCCCAATCACACAAGAAGCACATATCTATTTAAGTTAAGACGAGGAATAAAATACAATTTATACAAACCAATTGGAAATGCTTGGAGCCCAAGATTCACCGTGCCATCACTCAGTACCTACTGATTTCTTTTGATCAAATTGTAATTAAGGGGACTTCTTTAAATATATTTGCAAAGCGTCAAACATAGTTAAGATTATGTTTAATACTTAAATACATGTTAACAATACTGTATTATGTTCATCTTATAAGCACCAAACTGAATAAAATATCTCTGACTAAAAGGCTGATGCAACGTCTGATAAAATTACGTCAATTTAATGCCTTGATGCCACAGAAGATAATATTTCTAGTGCTAAATGCTTTTAAAAATATTAAATTCCTAATATTAATACCGTCTCACTCACCGCCTATTAAAAGCAACGCACTTCAAAACACATCATAGTACACATTAACCTATGAATCGTAAACTCAAGCACATTCGCCCGTAATGTTTGATTTTACATAAAGTTCTTAAAGACAAAACCACATCCTATCGATATTTTTCCATAGCTATAAATTTGATATTAAAACAGACCACATCTTCCCTTTACGACTCTTCGGACTTGGACGATCCCTGCCTATTTAGTATTTTTGTTTGGTTAAATAGTTACATTTTTTAATATTCCACGCATCCGGGGCTAGTTTATATTCGATTGAATTTATGACTGTTTTCATTGCAGGCACTGTTTCATATAAATATATGTGAGGCTGTTTCCTGTGTTAATAACAGGAATAATATTTATTAAAAACAATTGGATGCGTTATGCTAGTTTCTAATATCTGTTCCTGGTGTTGAATTTTATGTCTCAGGCTATTTGTGTCGAGAGGCAGGTTATCTGAAAGTAGTAATATAACTGTATGTGAACATGATATTATGTGAGGGACATCAAAATGCCCGAGTAGTGTGTGAAAACGAGAATTTAGCAGCGAAAACCTATCCTCAATCCTATATTGTTATTACAAAACCTTTTATTTATTAACGTGCTTTCAAATTTTTATTACGTTATCATTTATGTCAATTAATTTTCTAACAATACTTATCTCAGTACTATATCTATCTATTTAAAACCGGTAAGGAAGTCGCCTGGTATGTATAGGTAGTTTCCTATTAAGATTAAAAGGTTTGCATCACTTATGCGTTGAGTTATAGAAAAAAACTTTTTTATGATTTCTAAATGGACTAATAAAAACACTTGATCAGCAGTAATATATACAGTAGAGCATAAATATAAAGAAAAATAGCATGAAAGATTAAATAAAATTCTTTTTAAGACAATAAAATGCAATAAAAGAATTCCTAATGTTAAAAGTGATGTTTTAACTTAGCCGATGCCTCACTCCGGCGCATCGCTTTCCCAGTATCATGGTATCGTTAACAAATTGACACATTTTTATTACTCAAAAAGCGAGGTCATTAAAAGAAATTTAAGATCGAAATAAACGGGCGCACAGTGGTGCGGCCGCTCCAACAATTTCAACAAACAACAGATCAATTCACGTTAATTTACCGCCTACTTAATTTAAAATTTTAAATGCGGCAATTTGAGCGTCAACTTGCCGCGCCAACAATACCGCAAGTTAAAAGTTTTTAAGTTAAAATTTTGCCGTTTATTGGCGGCGCGTAAAAAGGACGGTAATTAACAATTGTCACATGGGGCTCGAATGACAGTTAGGCAAAGGACCTCCTTTGTTGAAGACCTAAAAAAGTAAGTAGAAGCCGCCAACTCCACCGATAAAAAAGTTAAAAAAATGTGAAGGGTAAATTATTGTTAAATAAAGCGCTTTTTAGATCACCAATGGCGAAATAAATGAGATAGCGTTGAATAAATAGATGGCTAATAAGCTTACTGTTTGACCTCTTCGACCCAGAAAATGAGATCAAATTGATTTTCCTACTATGTATTACAGAGGTAATTAGTAACTATCTATTTCACGGAAACATAATATTTATTTATTTGTTATAAAATCACTTACCGTCAGGTGAGATTATGGCCAAATGTCTGGCTATTCTAATAAAAATGTTTATAAATAGTGATTTCCTAAAGTATATAAGATAATACAATTATTATCTTATGCAAATTATTTTACAATTTGAACTAATTAATCTAAATATTGGGAGGAGAGATAGGTCCAGGTATCGAATGGTTGGAATGATGATGATGATGATGATTCCAAATATTAAATGGTACATTGCGAATCTGACCTTCAAAATGAACATTCATCGTCAGTCCATTTAAGTCCCCACTGCTGGGGCACGGGCCTCACTCAATCACTTGAGGGGTAATTGCCATACTCACCACGTAGAATAGGAGGAACAAATGCATGTCAATGTGCATTAAATAGTAATGGGTGGGTAATAGTGAGACTTGGACGTCTTAGAAGAGTCAAAATTGAAAGTACTTCAAAAACAAGGAGAGCGGACATGTCGTTTTAAATTCGTTAAACCTATCAGGGTTTATATGTACTAGGTATAGTACTTAAACGTAACACCTTATCTCATATGGCTAGCATTAAATGCATTGAGTCAACTATTCAACTTTCATGCAGGTAAATCTAATCTTTCCCCCTAAATACAAATATTTTTTGACGACCCGTTTGGAACAGTGGTAGTGAACGATGCCTCTGGTCCAAGGGTTGCGGGTTCGATCCCCGCACAGTACAAACATTTTGTATGCATGAACATGTCTGTTTGTATTGGTCTAGGTGTTTTCTATGTATTATAAGTATGTATTTACAAAAGAAAAGTATTATATTTGTAATCCCATTTTTGATTCTGATATCCGTAACACAGGTGCTTGAGCTATCTATCTCGGAGTCAGATCAATGTATGTGACGTTGTGAAATATTTATAATTATTATTATTTATTTATTCTTACGACATCAACCATGTCATTGGAAGTAGAAAAGTAAAAAATATCATACAAGTAGTTTAAATGCAGAACTAACATCTGCATTAATCTTTTACAATAGAAAAGTAATAAAGCCAGACCAGGTCAACGATCTTCAGACTAATTTAAAATGTAAATAGAGTTGAATAAATTAAAACTAAACGTTTTGCTAGTTATAAAATCCTGCGATGCATTTTTTTAGTTTGAAACAGCTGTTATCCTCTTATTGGTCTTAACGATTCATTTAATTGTTATTTTATTAAAATCTCCTATTTGCTAAGTAAGAGTTATTCTCGAAATTGTTTTTTTATTTAAATACTTATACCTAGACGTCTGAGTATTTCCTTATACCTACTTCTTAATAAATATTCAGTAGTTAGGTATCTAAACTAGCGTTCATTTAAATGAGTACTATACCTACCTAAGAATGACACTGGTAAAGAATCGCGATTGTTGTAAGATACTACAATAGTATATATTTAAAACCCTAGGTGCCGTGTGGTACCCGGCAGAGTAGAATAGGCCACACTCACTATTACCGAGGTGTCGTAAAAGGCGACTAAGGTAAAGCTGCTGGCGTGATCATCAGCACCCAGAGAAGGAAAACTCTGCATTTATATCAAAACCCTCGCCAACCCGTCTGCCAATCGTGGTGAGTATGGCAACTACCCTGTTCGCACAAAAAATATCAAAAGTATTGCCACACCCTCCCGTCTTCTATCTAATGTCCTTTACCTGAAGGTTGTCTGGTAAATACCACTCCCAGCGATAAGACCGCGTAAAGTGTACCTACTTGGTGTCTCTGTATACCAAGCTTTTAAGTTTTGTATGTTTTGCAATAAAGAGTACTTATCTATCTGTCTTGTTTGTTTGTCAAAAGAGTTTCACACCATAATATCGTGAGGTTTTGTTTAAATAGGGTAAGTAATTTGTGTTTATGTTGAAGCATTATAAAATGAATTTATGGGCATATGCATTTTTTTTAATGTAAATAGGATAAGCGTTTGACTCATATTTCATCTGTAAGGTAAGTGATAATATGGTCTAAGATGTAGCACGATTACCTAGAAGATACCTATTCACTCGCGCTTTGAAAACCTCCAAATTGTAGCCTCTAGGGAACACCTCCATAAATACCATAGGGCAAATGCCATAATCGAATCAACACACCTCCAAATTAACGTCTACACTGATACTAAAAAAACCGGCCAAGTGCGAGTCTGACTCGCGCACCGAGGGTTCCGCCGTACAAACGTAGCGGTTTACAATCGAAGTGTCGGTATAAACAGCTTTTGATCGCGTTAACTTAGCAGTTTGATTTTTTCACAGCTTAAAGGGACAGTAGACCTAGGTATTTGGTATAAATTTCAATTTGATACCTTTATTCCTTCGTGAGAAATAAGGTAGTAAGTGTCATTTTATTAAAATATTTTTATTATATTATATAAGTAAAAAAATGTGATTTTCGGAATTTTTCCTGTATTTGCATTATATGACAATGCTTCATGCCAAATTCCAAGATTATGAGTTTACGGGAAGTACCCTGTAGGTTTTGATTCCTTTGCGAGTGTCGAAAATATGTTGAAAATATCGACATAATCGGCTGTATCTTTTAATTGGCTTGGCTTAGAAGTTTGATATTTTCACAGCTTAAAGGGACAGTAGACCTGAGTAATTGATATAAATTTCAGCTTCATACCTCCACGCGTTCCTGAGAAAAAGGGTCTTGACAGACGGACGGACGGACGGACAACAAAGTGATCCTATAAGGGTTCCGTTTTTTCCTTTTGAGGTACGGAACCCTAAAAATAAATAACAATATTAATACTACCGAACTAAAGTTCCCACCTAACTTTAAATCACTCAGGGTTAAAACCAGATGACAGCTCATTTACTGGTTCTAATCTATGTATTTCACAAAAGCCAACACTATTCAATTTATTATAATAAAGGCGTATTATTTATTGCCCACCGTAGGGCAAAAGCTTAGTCTAATTGAGCTGTTCAATGATGATCAAGCAGCATCCTTACTAATATTATAAAGGCGAAAGTTTGTTTGGATGGATGTATGGATGGATGTTTGTTCCTCTTTCACGCAAAAACTACTAAACGGATTTTAATGAAACTTTACAGTAATGTAGCTTATAGATCAGAATAACACATAGGCTATAATTTATAAAGATATCTATAAGACCTTGCTTTTATTAGAATTACACGCAGACGAAGTGGCGGGCAAAAGCTAGTTATCAATAATTTAGATTTTTTTAAAGTGATAGGTGACAGATGAGCAGACGGATCACCTGATGGTAAGCGATTGCCGCCGCCCATGGCACACCCGCGGCACCAGTGGAGTTACAAATGCGGTGCCAACCTTTTACCCCTATCCCCCGGATTGAGCTTCCGGTACCCTCACTCACGAAGCGAAACACAGCACAGTGCTGCTTCACGCTGGTTTTTTGTAAGGACGTGGTATCACTCCGGTCAGCCGGCCCATTCATGCCGAAGCGTTGCTCTCCCACGGTCAAATATAAATAAATAAATATTTCACAACATCTCATACATTGATCTGACTCCGAGACAGGTAGCTCAAGCACCTGTGTTGCGGATATCAGAATCAACAGAGGGATTACAAATAGGTATATACATATACCTAATACTTTTCTTTTGTAAATACTTACTTATAATACATAGAAAACACCCAGACCAATATAAACAGACATGTTCATGCACACAAATGTTTGTACTGTGCGGAGATCGAACCCGCAACCCTTGGACCAAAGGTAGCGTTCACTACCACTGTTCCAAACGGGTCGTCGAACTTCAAAAAATGAACTTGTCTTACCTGTTAACTCGTGACTTAGCCTGTTCACACACTTGGAAAGGCTTATACGATAAGCAAAATTGCACTAAAATTGATTAAGCAATGCTTAAAATCCACTATGTAGGTAAGCCTACCTAAGAATGACACTGGTAAAGAATCGCGATTGTTGTAAGATAATACAATATTTAAGTACACAATAGTATATATTTAAAACTCTAGGACTAGGTGTTTAAAATCCACTATGTAGGTAAGCCTACATTTAAGCGTTACTTAATCAATGTTAGTGCGATTTTGCTTATCGTATAAGCCTTTCCAAGTGTGTGAACAGGCTAAGTCAAGTTTATTATAGGTTACCGACAAATTAATTACCTGTAATTCACATGATATATAAACATTTATATAGGTATCTATGTTATTTGAAAAACCAAGCAGGTCTAAGTATCTAACTAGCGTCTTAATTTTTACTTAATTTACTTTTATTTATTTTGTAAATCTAACAGGCTACTCGATCAACCGTAGAGAAGCTAACAAAATATGGAAAGATAAACGCATAACCAAAAACACCAACTCTTAACTTATTACGAGAATATATTGAATACTTTATTTAATGAATTATTATATTTAATAATTATACATTAATCTTACTGTTAATACTAATCATTATTTTAAATAAAAACATAACCGTAGATAGGTACCTTAGATAAATTTACCCTCATTAGTATCGAAGTACATTTTATTTAATGTAAACCAGTATCGAAGCATCTAATAATCTTAATTTAAAAAGGGCATTGATTTTAAATCATTACGAAAGATATAAAAATAGTCACATCACCGCAAGATTTACGTAATCTCTTTTACATTGAAGGGGAGCGAAAGAATTAAATTGATATGTCCAGGTGTGACCGTTACTGTCCCATTGGGCACGTCTTAACTTGTCAAAATTAACCGTCAATGCGAAATATTATGCAATAACACTAGAATAAAAAAATTAAGATAAATGTAATATTCCTGTTTCGTAACACACCACTAAGGTCACTTTTAAATTGCATTGTGGGCTATTTACTAGTCCATTTAAAAACAAAGTTTAATCTAGTCATTTTGAAATGTATTTATGTAAATTTTTGTATTATAAAATGTTACCAGATATTAACAAGTTATTAGTGTATATTTGAATAATTTTTAATAATTGTAATTCACTGTGAATAATTTATTGCGAAAATTAGGCAGACGAGCATGTGGCCCATCTGATGGTAACTGATCCACTTAGATAACAACAATCCTGCCGTTATAGAAGAAGCCTACCGTGAAAAAAAAACTCTTAACTCACAACATTATTCTTAAAAGAATCTTATTCGAAATATAAGTGACATAACACATCAATACTTCACGTATCGATTTATAGATAACTATAATAAAAAATAGAAATTGAAATACCTTCAGGTGCGTTATCATTGTTCCTCTCGCTGTTTGTGACATCAGAAAAAATCTGCGGCGAAACCGAACGGTGAAACGAAAATAAAAAATACAACTCAACTACAAATAAACACAAGTGTCCAATCACATAGGCTCTTTGGCATTATTTCCATAGCTTCACAATCATCGTCATAGAATCCAAAAAAAAAAACAACACACACAAATAAAAAACAAAACACAAAACAATAGTTCAAACACAATAAGAATTCGTCCGCGGAAAGAGTTCGTCGCGCGATCTACAGCGTTCGAAATTCGAAAATTGAAACGACGCGCGTACGTCCGACGATCGCGGGCCGTCGGTACACAATGCTGGCAGATCGAAGCGGGCCGACAATACGCGCGCGCTACAATAACCACCGCCCCCCGCCCCGCAGCCACGTGCGACAAGGACGCACCGACCTAATGTCACTGCCCTGCGAACAATGCCGTCCTTCGAAGGCCTTTGCTTCTACAATTTGAATCAAACTTCATATTGTAAAGTCAAATTCGTAAAAATCACACTCTTTCCTTTCTAAAACCACCAATATGTTAGTAGGTTGCATTTAGAAGCGCGTTTACAATCAATTGTCTATGCGGAATAACAGCTTTCATTCCGCGGAATCTATACAAAGCCAGTTCAGCCCATCCTTTTCTAGCGAGCGATGTGTGCGTGCCGGAGCATGCTCCGTCTCACTCGTGCGCATTCTTTGCCAGCTAGGCGAGGCTCCGTCTCTCTCTAGGCTCCGCCCAGACGAGCGTCTTTGGGTGCGATCCGGCGCACAGTGTGCGTGATGCGGTGAATAGCCGGGTATTGTGAAACGATTTTCGCACACCACAATGCGACTCAGGTGGGTGTGCGCTGAATCTATGAGGGCGTTTAAAAAGTCAATACAATCTCTGTTACATTTGTATTTGTGGAGAAAATTTTCTTTCTTCTGTGGACGGTATGGCTGGGCGTGTTGTGCCATTGTGCCGCGAGGCGTGGCCAAGGAAAACGGTCTATTGTGTGACGGGTCCCGATTGTACGATTGGCGAGTTCCTATTGTTCAGAAATTCTCACAGAACGAGTTGCGTTTGTGAAATATGACGCCCGAATTATTCATTTGTAGCTCCCTTGTAATGCTTGAGAAAAAAATAGACGACGTTTAACAGCTGGCATTCCTACGTTATCTAATAATATGCACAGTGTCTTGCCAAGATAAGAATTGCATGCCCTTTCAGGTAGCTTTAATTAAATTAGAAATAGTTTATCTAGGCTGATAGGTGTTAAAATTTACACGTTCCCAATTAAAAAACCATTTACAAGTACTTTACTGCGTGCTTAAGGCCGTAAATGTTAAGTAGCCACTTGTGCTCATTATAAAATACCTTCGCTGGTATAATATACCTACTCATGCATGAAATAAATAATGTTTATCTTCTTGAAGCTAATATCTGTCACCTGTTACTCATTCAAAATCACACATCTTTATGATATAGATACCTACGAGCGGAATAGATGCTTCTAAATGATTTTTTCATGGTCACATTTAAGGATGGTAATTTATTAACCATAAGGACCATAACCTTATTTATAATCATTATTACAATCGTCATCATCGTCAGCCCATTTAAGTCCCCACTGCTGGGGCACGGGCCTCCCTCAATCACATGAGGGGTAATTGCCATACTCACCACGCTTGGCAGACGGGTTGGCGAGGGTTTTGATATAAATGCAGAGTTTTCCTTCTCTGGGTGCTGATGATCATGCCAGCAGCTTTACCTTAGTCGCCTTTTACGACACCTCGGTAAGAGTGAGGGTGGCCTATTCTACTCTGCCGGGACCACACGGCTAATTACAATGAAACCTACTTACTTATAATAAATACTGTAAGCATTGAACATTTTTAATATAGGTAGGCCTAAGTCTATTCGTTACTAGCCTATAAAATAATGTTTGATAGCATTAAAAAAAACATTTAAGTAATAAAATACAATCAGCTGTTAGATCTACTAAATAAATAAAAGTAAATTTAATAAAAATTAAGACGCTAGATAGATAGGTACCTAGACCTGCTTGATTTTTTAAATTACATACCTACATAAATGTTTATCTATCATGTGTATTACAGATAATTAATTTCTTGGTAACCTATAATAAACTTTATTACTTAAGGTGACGGGTAGGGCACACTAGCGACGCCAATCGATTTTAATTTTTAGCTACTAAACCGGATCTATTTCAAACAATTTCGGGGTTACAACCTCTCGGCAAACACATAAACTATTTATTAAATTACCATCTATAAATGTTGGGTCCGTTTTTATACGCGAAAAATTGATTCACGCCAAAAGTGGCCGCTTTTGACGTGAATCAATTTTTTCCGTACGCGTTAGACGCAACATTTTTGCATGGTTATTTAATAAATAGTATAAGTGTTTGCCGAGAGGGTGTAACCAACAAAATTGTTTAAAATAGATCCGGTTTAGTAGATAAAAATTTAAATCGATTGGCGTCGCTGGTGTGCCCTACCCGTCACCTTAAATAACATCACTCAAGATAGAACTTGCGTATATTGACATAACGAGCCAGTGATTTTAGTTTATAAAATTGAACCAAAGATAGATTTATGAATGAATATTGACGACCCGTTTGGAGCAGTGGTAGTGAACGCTGCCTTTGGTCCAAGGGTTGTGGGTTCGATCCCCGCACAGTACAAACATTTGTGTGCATGAACATGTCTGTTTGTATTGTCTGGGTGTACCCTGTGTATTATAAGTATGTATTTACAAAAGAAAAGTATTATATGTATATATTTGTAATCCCACTGTTGATTCTGATATCCGTAACACAGGTGCTTGAGCTTCTAATCTCAGAGTCAGATCGATGTAGGTATGTGATGTTGTAAAATATTTATTATTTATTTATTTAATATTTATTAGAAAGCATTATATAAACTCATCAGAATCAACGAAAAGCGACAAGATACATAAATATCTATTTATTAGGTAATACCATCCAGACACTAAGCATGATAAGCTTGTTATAAGCACAAGTGTTTATAACAAGCTTATCATGCTGTCAGTTTTTTTTAACTTTATGTTAAAAACATTTATATATTTTTTTATATGAGAGGTGGTCGACGAGCAGACGGATCACCTGATGGTAAGCAATTGCCGCCTATGGACACCCGAAACACCAGTGGAGTCACAAGTGCGCTGCCAACCTTTTCCCCTTCCCCCCATAGGGCCTTCGGTAACCTCACTCACACGGCGAAACACAGCGCAGGCGCTGCTTCAAATGATCTTCAAAAAAAAGGTGAGTGAGGGTACCGGAGGCCCAATCCAGGGGAAGGAGGGTTAAACGGTAAGCAGCGCTTACCTTGTTACTTGTGACACCACTGGTGTTGAAGGTGTCCATGGGCGGCGGTAATCGCTTACCATCAGGTGATCCGTCTGCTCGTCTGCCACCTATATAATAAATTAATTAATCATATCATTGGTCGTATCTATTCGGGAACACCACCCATGTAAAGCCATTTTTGTCTGACCGGATTTTGACTGACGAATGGCGCAATTGGTAGTGACACTGCCTCTTACGCCATGGTCGTGGGTTCGATCCCCACCCTGGACAAACATTCGTGCGATGAACACTTGTGTTTTGTTCGGTGTCTGGTGTTAATCTATGTATTTAAGTATATATTTGTGTTCCTCTGTTGTCTGATATCTGTAACACAAGTGCTTAAGCTACTTAGTACGGAATCAGGTCAACGTATGAGATGTTGTGAGAGAATTATTAGTATTATTTTTGCTTACTTATTTCGGAGTTTCCACATTTTAAATTACAGGTAGACGTACAAACAAATATACCTCTGAATCCATAACTCAAACCTGTGTATAAATATTGACGGAGCATTAAACGGACCCTCAACCCGCGTCTTTAAACAATATGACCCACATTGGGGCGCAGGCGTGGAAGAATGTGTGTCTCGGGGTCCACCCCACCCCCCGGGGGTATTATCTGCCCAGGGTGGGGGGTGCCCCTCGCGCTTTTATTAGCTGAACTGGGGAATATCGCTTTTTGTTCGTGAATTATTTTTGCTGGGACAAGGTAGCATGATTACGCTTTGTGGAGTGTTGATTGTGAACATAAAAGGTATTTTTATCTGATTTTATGACAATAACTGTGTCAACTTTATATCTTTATATCTATCTAGATATTTAAAGGCTATATACGTATTATTAACTAAAGAACTAAGCCGTGTGGTCCCCGGCAGAGTAAAATAGGCCACCCTCACTCTTACCGAGGTGCCGTAAAAGGCGACTAAGGTAAAGCTGCTGGCATGATCATCAGCACCCAGAGAAGGAAAACTCTGCATTTATATCAAAACCCTCGCCAACCCGTCTGCCAAGCGTGGTGAGTATGGCAATTACCCCTCATGTGATTAAGGGAGGCCCGTGCCCCAGCAGTGGGGACTTAAATGGGCTGACGATGATGAACTAAAGATCATAGTAGAGGTATAAATTGTTACTTAAACGACTTTTTGTCCAGGTCCTAATTACCTAAGTATTAACCACTGAGCAAAATTTTGATTAATAACGGCCTGTTATCATTTTTCATTAAGGTGACGGGTAGGGCTCACTACCGACACCAATCGATTTTAATTTTTAGCTACTAATCCGAATCGTGGGTCCGGTTTTGTACGTGAAAAATTTATTCACGCCAAAAGTGGTCGCTTTTGGCGTGAATCTATTTTTCGAGTACGAGTTGGACCTAACATTTTTGCATGGTTATTTAATAAATAGTATAAGTGTTTGCCGAGAGGTTGTAACCCCGAAATTGTTTGAAATAGATCTGGTTTAGTAGCTAACAATTAAAAACGAATGGTGTCACTAGTTAGGGCTACCCGTCGCCTTAAAAATAAATTTCTGCAAATGTCACGTGAGGAAAAATGTTTCCTATTTTTAGAAGAAGCTCTATTTTCAAATTAGTAAGATATGTTAAACATTATTAATTTATGCCGACAATAGGTATTCATTTAGAATCAAGTAGGTACCTACCTAAAGCAAATGTTAAGAATATTGACTTTCAAAATAAACCGTACTATGTTGGTACTATAGTAAGTTACATTTTCCACGTCCAAAGTTTCCTCGTAGGTACCAAGCAAGTCTTCAGTGTAACCCCTCCCGGGAAGTGTTGCCATCTTAGGGTTTTGGGTTCTTAATTATAAACTGTAATTGATTTTATTATGAGTGTTCCGAATGCAGGTGAGAGACCGGCATAGTAATTGAGAGACCTGTCTAGTAATTGAGCAAGTGGCCAACAAAGCACACACTTCAAGCTTTAGATAGATAGATATTCTTTATTGCACAAAAATAAAATACAAGCACGATACAACAGCAACAGACAGTACAATAAGGCGGTCTTATCGCTTGTAGCGATTTCTTCCAGACAAGCTTTTCACACTTATCATAAATAATAATCTATATTAGGAAATATTGAGGCAATTTCCTGTACCCAGACTGTTTCGCCGAATAGGCGAGGGCACTGGAAGAACCATCCGGAGGTGAGGGGAGATAAAAGTTGGCAGCGCACTTGTGCACTCCCTGGTGTTTCGGAGGTTCATCGGGGACGGTAAACGCTCTCCAAAGTGTGATCCGTCTACCACCTAACCACACGGTCTTCTGGCAGCAGCTATAGGGGCTGTGAGCTATAGGAATGGACTGTATGAATAAAAGAGTGATTTAAATAAGTGAATAAAAATATAATAAGGAATGATCAAACCAACCGCTATGACGTTTTTACAAGAAGAGGAGACAGAGACAAAACAGAACATAAACAAACAATATAAAAGACTCTAAAAAGGCTCCCTAGCCATCCTGTAGTCGACAGGGGCGCTTGTACTATATTACACTTTTACACACATGCCAACTAAGCGTGGGTCACACACATGCCAACCAAGCGTGGGTCACACACATGCCAACCAAGCGTGGGTCACACACATGCCAACTAAGCGTGGGTAACACACATGCCAACCAAGCGTGGGTCACACACATGCCAACCAAGCGTGGGTCACACACATGCCAACCGAGCGTGGGTCACACACATGCCAACCGAGCGTGGGTCACACACATGCCAACCGAGCGTGGGTCACACACATGCCAACCGAGCGTGGGTCACACACATGCCAACCTAGCGTGGGTCACACACATGCCAACCAAGCGTGGGTCACACACATGCCAACCAAGCGTGGGTCACACACATGCCAACCGAGCTGGGTCACACACATGCCAACCAAGCGTAGGTCACACACATTTTTTGGCAGGGTGGTAATTTACCGAGGCGACGATTATTTCGAGATAAGTTCGACGCGTTTCTAAAATACTGGTCTATCGCAGATCAGGACCAGTGGAGTTCGATACACGGTACAAAATAAGGGTAAGGAAAGGAAACCTTTGCCTTGCAATGGGATGTTAAGAGCTTATAGGTAATAATAATTAATTTAGGGAATTTCTTAGGTTAGAGCTGGCAACACCACCTCCGAAGATTATCGAGTGGGAAGCATCGTGGCGGGCAATTACTTGATTGGTTTTTGGTGTTTTGTTTGAATAACCCGAGGCTGCGGCTCCTTTACAACTCACTTTGAGAGGCTTGATGAGAAAGAGCCATTGATGATTGTATTTAATGCGGTTAGAGAAAATACTGGTGAGAGATGGAGAATATTAAACCTAAAGAAATAGGCGTTTTTTTCTCCTGACAAACTGTACCCAATCACGGTATGTACCAATACGGTATTTGTACGGTACAGTATTTAATTTTTTAAATATTTGTAATCGAAAAACCTGATATTGAGTGGACTATTATAACAACAGTCTTATGATAGAAAAGGAGAGTTTATTATAAGGAAAGTGGGGACGGTCAGGGGGAGTGATTGTTTAAGGACAGCATAGATTCGGCGATATCGATTCTGTACTGACCTTACTCTTAACCTCAATGGGGGTAATCGCGTGTGAAATATCCGCTAGATGGCGTGCCTGTGAACCGAGGTCCAACTTCAACATCGTTGGCTATACACCGCGCCATAAAAGGCGTAAGATGCAGCCCGGGTAATACGAGGTTTGCCCCGACACCCGAACCGCACCAACTGCGATGAAGAGAATACCAATACGTTGATTGACAATTTGTCACGTCTGAAAATACCCAATCATCATACCTCATCTACAAGATAGATAGATAGATACTCTTTATTGCACAACATTCAAAACTTAGAAGCTAGGTATACAGAGATACAATGTACAATTTAGGCGGTCTTATCGCTGGGAGCGATCTCTACCAGACAACCTTCAGGTAAAGGACATTAGATAGAAGAGGGGAGGGTGGTGCAATCCTTTTGATTTTGAACATTGATTAAGTAAATTTATAGTATAAATACATATATCTAGATAATAAATAAACACGTTATCATACACTAATATATACGAATGCTACCTTACTATAATACAATATAACCTACACAAATTATATAAAATTATATAAAATATACTACTATAAGGTTATAATAGAGAAGATATATTTTATACCTACAATATATGGATGGAATATAAGATGGACCTCAAGCGTAGTAGGTAGGTAAGGTAGGTAGGTAGCGCCATCTTGCGGATTTTTGCATGTTTATTTAATAAATAGTATAAGTGTTTGCCTAGAGGTCAACCCCGAAATTGTTTTAAATAGATACGGTTTAGTAGCCAAAAATTAAAATTGATTTGCGATTTGCTAGTGTACCCTACCCGTCACCTTAATTAAACTTCTGTCTACCTTATACAAGAAGTAGCCTCTATAGGCTACTTCTTAAGGCTTATGCCTGTAGGCGTTTATCAGACGCATGATGCACTTTACTAACATTGATTCCAGACCTATACCAGAGGCGTCTACCCGCTCGTAAATTCAAATCCCAACATCTTTATTCCATTTATTCAAATACACGGCGCGATCAAACAAATTAGATGCATGGGTCCGATGCAGAATCGATGCATTTTAAAGCGCGTACAATGTCGCCTTGACAGGAAAGCACTTGTCACTGCGCTGACAATATTGCAGTGCATCCGTGGATGGTAAGAATAAGTTTACCGTTTTGCAGGCTTAGGCTGTGCTCGCACTAACGACCGATCCGGAATGGACAACATTTCAAAATTGCTAAGCTCTAAAACAAAAAATACCATTTCTTTATTTACTTTTCCCCTGCGCGAATATATATTTATTATTTTTTTATATTGCTTATTTACTGAGAAATAAAATTAAAAACTAAAAAACGTAAGATGACGTCATCGGACGGCAGAATGTAAAATATTTCTTTTCTGAGCACATTATAGTTTTAAATTTACGAAATGCCAAACCCATGACATGCAACTGTCAAAAAAAAGACAACTTGTCAACGTTGAATGAATGAAAGATGTTGACAATGTTGACACTAGTATTATTTACCTTTGACAGTAGTACCTTTTTTTTATTAAAACAATGATAAGCAAAGGAATATTCGCTGTATTCAGCCGTCCGATGACGTCATTTGGCGCTTACGTCTATTTAGAATATAAAGAATTTTAATAATTATTTTATCCATGAAAATGGTCAAATTTTGAAAAAAGAAAAAATATGGGTTCGTTCATTTTATGTCTATTTTCATATAAAAAAACAATATGGACATGTTAAAAATATGAAATGTGGTCCATTGGAATAGCAAAAATTTGTCACAGCTTTTTTGTTGTACAGTCGAGTCGCACCATAAAGAAATGGAACTCGTTGCCGGCGCATCTATTTCCTCTTTCCTACAATATGGATTCCTTCATACGAGGCGTGAAGAAGCATCTCGAGGGCCAGTATGGCAGTCCCAACGGAGGTGATGCCTGACATCGCTTCCGTTGTAATTGCAACGTGGGCTCTTCTCTTGTTTACCATTAGGCTGAAGAGAGCCAATATACTGTGACACTATAAAAAAAAATCGCATGTGTTGTAATAGTGGAGTCACAACCCGATCAGAAATTCAAATAGATGAAAGATAAAGATAAATATTAATTTATCGGCCACAGAACACAAATTTAAACACGAGTGACATAAATACAGAAATAGGACAAATTCTGTAGCCAACAGGCGCTTTTTTATATAGTATATCTAGAGGAAATCATATTTTTTTTTATATGAGAGGTGGCAGACGAGCAGACGGATCACCTGATGGTAAGCAATTCCGCCGCCCGAGTGTCCATGGGCATACTTAATGATAAAATATGAATAGAACAAAACTTATTTCTAATACACCTACCTAGACGACCGCGCACTGCGGGTCGTTTTCGTTATTCCGGTGTTAATTAATAATAGTTAAAATATCTCAGTTTTAGAATTAGAAGCTGGTCTGTCGTCGGCCTAAGGCCGAGGTGGCAAAGCTAATTGGCGTCACTTACCCGCTATCTATTTAAAGATCGCACGCTTTGGGCCAATCCGCGCCGCATTGTGGCGTTCTCGCTTGCCTTTGGCTTTTTTCCTCCAATTAGTTGGTTTTGTGACTGGACGGGAGTAGACGTGGTTTACGGTATCAAATGCCTATTTGAGTTTTAGTTTCATTAACAGGTATCTAAGTAAACATTTAAACACGACACGTATAGGAAGTCGCAGCATTAGCAGGCCCCCCACAAGGTGGACCTATGATCTGAATGATGCGGGCGGCACAGGACCGATCTGTGTGGAGAACATTGGGGGAGGCCTATGTCCAGCAGCGGACGTCTATTGGCTGAAATGATGATGATAATGATGAGGTAAACATTTGTTTTAAGCACTAAATGAATAGCCTTTTGTTCTAACTAAATAACGCATCGTGACTCTCTCGCACTCGTTCCGTGTGTATCTCTGTCTCGCGTCGAATCATTGTACGCGCATGTAGGTAGGTAAAGGTAAGTATAATGTGTCAAAAAATGGTGAAACATTATAACTAAAGGTACAATTTTGGGGTAAATTACTCTTTTAGAACTAAACATTTTTTCTTTTAATCTGTCTGTCCAATTCTTAAGTCAATACTGACAAAATCGTGAGCAAAAACCTAGTTTAGTACCTAATGAGGATACTGTTGATACACACTAGTAATTTCACAACCCAGGAAATTATAAAGATCTGATAATAATTTTCCCAAAATTACGCATATGATGTATAGCAATGTAGAATGTAAGACACGAAATTATGCCCCTTTGAAAGTAATTAACATACTAATGAAACTAAAATTTAATAAACTAAATAATTATAAAGACGATGGTGAAGATCAAAGCGACAAAATTGAGTTGTAAGAACGTAGCATCATTCGCCGAATGTGTAATAATCTTAAAGGCGCGAGTATTCCTCCCTGAGTTGTGTAACTACTGGATTACGCGTCAGCAATAGGGTATACGACTAAGTTCAAGATTTTACAAAATATAAATATTTTGTCAAAATATAGGTCAATATATGCCAAAGGCAAAAATTCTCAATTAAAAATATAACGTCTAGCCGGTTTTATGGTCATTCAAAGATTCATGGGCAAGTCCATTTTAAAAGTATGAAATTATTAAAAAATAATTATACCATTGAATAACCCATACAATTTGCACCAATTATTATAATAGAACCATTGACATAAACGAAACATTTGTAATAGCTACCATACAAAATTCAAATGAAATGCATACAAAATACTTAAGTGTGACGTCACATCTAAGTCGCCATTTGTATGGAGCGTTTTGGGTTTGCGCAAAATATGTGATTTTAAAGTTGTGATATCTCAGGTAGTTTAAATGAGAATCAAGTGATTCTTTCAACGATGTTTCTATCATTGAGAGGTCTTTTGATTGCAAAATTAAAAAAAAAGTAGTCGTATACCGTATTCAGACGCATGCACAAGTCAGCTCGGGGGTTTAGATATTCTTCTCTAAGAGTTAATTTGACCAATCTTTATCGAACGATAAATCTATGGTATAGCGGATGTTGTATATGCAGTGTAAAATTTTGATTGCATTAGGGTCCAAGAACAGGTAATTTCTCTTGGTGACGAAGGTGGTTTCGACACGTTAAGCGAGAGTTATTTTTCAGTTGAATACCTAAGATGCAAATTATTTATTTATTAATGTTTTATTGCGTGTGTACCTGTAAGGATATTAACATATTGTATTCCATATCCAGATAGTTCAAATTCGTAGATAAAATGTTGATTAAGTTTAAAAATCGAACAAATAAAAATTCGATTCGATTTCTAAAGAAAATATTCTCAATTCTTTAAAATATCGGTTAAAATAGAAACTCTCCTATTCACCTTCAGATACTGGAGCCCAATGGACAACATTTCATATTTTTAACATGTCCATTTTATTTTTTTATATGAAAATAGACATAAAATGAACAGACCCATATTTTTTCTTTTTTCAAAATTTGTCCATTTCCATGCATAAAATAATTATTGAAATTCTTTTTATTCTAAATAGACGTAAGCGCCAAATGACGTCATCGGACGGCTGAATACAGCAATATTCCTTTGCTTATCATTGTTTTAATAAAAAAAAGGTAATACTGTCAAAGGTAAATAATACTAGTGTCAACATTGTCAACGTCATTCATACATTCAACGTTGACAAGTTGTCTTTTTTTTGACAGTTACATGTCATGGGTTTGGCATTTCGTAAATTTAAAACTATAATGTGCTAAGCAAAGAAATATTATACATTCTGCCGTCCGATGACGTCATCTTACGTTTTTTAGTTTTAATTTTTTTCTCAGTAAATAAGCAATATAAAAAATGAATAAATATATATTCGAGCAGCGGAAAAGTAAACCAAGAATTGGTATTTTTTGTTTCAGAGCTTAGCAATTTTGAAATGTTGTCCATTCTCGGGCTCGTGACATTTATTTTCATACGACATATATCACTAAAACATAGTTTTTTTGTATGGTTTTTAGGTGATATCCGCCATGTTGTCAAAATGTCACGAGCCCGAGAATTGGGCTCCTGGATGGACTTTAACTACTGTTTTTTTAAAATAAAATTTAAATAAGGGAAAAAATATTTAACTCAATGGTAGACGAACTCTTTTGCATCGATTAATAGCAAATTAGATTAACTATTTTGCTTACGATTTGCTCGACTTAAAAGCAGGATATCTCTTAAATTAAAATGCTGAAATATTTTTGTTTTAACATTAAATGGTGAAAAAGTAGGTAACCGAATATGAGATGGCAGAATATTTTTTTTGTTTTCGTAACTGGGCGCTGGTAATTAAGTTTGAAAAAATATTTCTCCGCGTTTTTCGTATTAGACGAACTATTTAGCATCGGGGCTCGTACTAAATTAGGTATTTAGGGAAATGTAAGAAATATCATCCATTATCACAACAAAAAAAATCTTTGTGAGAATAAATAAATAAATATTTCACAACATCACATACCTACATTGATCTGACTCCGAGATCGGTAGCTCAAGCACCTGTGTTACGGATATCAGAATCAACAGTGGGATTACAAATATACCTATACATATAATATACTTTTCTTTTGTAAATACATAGGAACCAATACAAACAGACATGTTCATGTTCATAAATATTTGTACTGTGCGGGGATCGAACCCGCAACCCTTGGACCAAAGGCAGCGTTCACTACCACTGTTCCAAATTGGTCGTCAATTCCAATTCAAGAATTTCTATGTCGAGTAGAATACTTTCCGTCTCGTATCGCTGTTCTGTGGGACGGTGTGGCTGGCTTCTGCGAGTATTTCCCGTCGCGGACGGCTACGACTTAGGGACCTTCAAGAGTAATAGGTATAGATATATATTTTTTTAAAAAGGCCGGCAACATTTAAGGGATCTATAATGTATCAATACGGGGATTAACACGATATTTATTATGTGAAACAATATTGTGTACTCACATATTTGGCTCGACGTTTCGGCTACGTTACAGCGGCCGTGGTCACGAGCGGACTGACCACTGTCACTGATACATTATAGTTATAATGCAACGCCGTGTGGCCGTGTGGTCCCGGCAGAGTAGAATAGGCCACCCTCACTCTTACCAAGGTGTCGTAAAAGGAGACTAAGGTAAAGCTGCTGACATGATCATCAGCACCCAGAGAAGGAAAACTCTGCATTTATATCAAAACCCTCGCCAACCCGTCTGCCAAGCGTGGTGAGTATGGCAATTACCCCTCATGTGATTGAGGGAGGCCCGTGCCCCAGCAGTGGGGACTTGAATGGGCTGATGATGATAATGCAACGCGAAAATCTAAAAAACTATATAAATAAGGGATCTATCTGATTTCGCGGTTAATTACTTTCCTATAGGTGACTCGCTTGATCATTTGCCTCTTGCATAAAAAAAACATATTCACATATTTCAGAATGAATGAATGAATGAATGAATGAATATACTTTTATTGCACTCAAAGTATAGTAAGAAAACTTAATACTAGGTATTACAGGATATGTACAACGAAGGCGGCCTTATTACTATGAGCAATCTCTTCCAGGCAACCTTTGGGTGTAGGGCAGTGCAATATTAATATTTATATACTTACATACAAAGTTTAAATATTAATACATAAATAAAATATAAATATACTAATACATGTCACACAGAATGATGTTACTATTCACCGATACATACCTATAGGTACACAGGTAGGTATACAGAGTGTTCCTTTTAACAAGTACCTGTAAATCAACTAAAACTTCCAGACTACTTGTGTATAACCCCATAACACCATAGACCACAAGGGGAGGGGTGAAGCCTGTTATCAAGAGGGATATTAACCCATGTATCTCACGGCGAACAATCTCGAACTTTCAACCGAATTAGACTCAACGGCGTATTTTGCTTATTTGCTCCGGTTTGATGGAGCTGAGAAACAGGGGTGTTTTAATAGAGTAATATAGAGTTTAGGGGATGCTGGGGATTATTAATTTGGTAGGGGATGTCTATAGTCATAATGACTTTGAAGTCATTTGGCGATGATAACGCAAAAGGTGGAAATGTACGCTCGTGTATGTAGCAAAGTGAATAGCAATATTAACAATGATTTAACGTAAACAAAGTAACGTATGCCGTGGGAGAGCACGCTTCGGCATGAATGGGCCGGCTCGACCGGAGTAATTATATCTATGTATTTATTTTAATTTAATAGTGTGTACAACCTGTGTCGCACCCCACGAGTGCGAGTATAGACGCAAATAGTGTGCGAGCGAGAAGTGAATAGATGCGCCGCCATTTCGAATCCCATTCTTTATCCGCACGGGTAGTTAGTATGTTTGTGTAGGTCTTCATATTATTACTTAGGTATTATACCTTTCATACCTACATAAATATTTCAAATATAGGTATATAGGTAAGTAAGTAGTTATTAATATTTATTATATATCATATTATGCCGCGACCATTTTTTCTGCTTCGCCTAATGGTTCGCTGGTAGAGAATGCTGTAAGGCATTAAGTCCGCCAATTGTACTTTTTTTTACTTCGTGCAATAAATAATAAATACCACGGGGTCACAAAAAACCGGCGTGAAGCAGCATTGTGCTGTTTCGCTGCGTGAGTGAGGGTACGGGAGGCCCAATCCGGAGGAAAGGGGGGTTTAAAGGTTGGCAGCGCACATTTGACTCCCTTGATGTCGCGGGAGTCCATGGGCGGCGGCAATCGCTTACCATCAGGTGATCCGTCTGCTTCTCAGCCACCTATCATATAAAAAAAACAAGTAATACCTTTGAGTTCTAACGAACGTTCTAAATTTGGAAATTTATAAAACATATTTATCGGTGTAGGTACCTACACTGATTTCATAAAGCGTATGAATATTTTTTAAATAAAAAAAATTAGACACATTAATAGGCGTTTTGCAACTGGGTGATAGGAAATTCAGATTAAGAACTTATTTTTTAGGACTATTTCGTGACGGCCAGTAACAAGTTTTCAAAATGGAAGTCTTTTTAATTTAAAAGAAAATTGTAACACAGTGGGCTTTAACCACTATTTTCAGGGGACATAAATAATAATGAGCAAAAACGACTTAAAGTTCAATTAGATTAAGATGTAGATTTAAAAATACCAATGCCATGTAAAACACTTATTTTGGTATGTGTGCGGTAAAAATAGTTTAAAATATATTCAATGTGGGGACAGAAGTGTAGGGTCACGGGAAATGTAAGATTGTATCATTACATTAGTGCATTTAATGGCCGGCTTGAAGGTTATCTCTAACATCACGATGAGCGATTATCTAGTACCTACGTAGGTAATTGACATAGAAATACCAGGATAACTGAGAATTAATTAGATAAATACTGTTTGTAGTTGTAAAAGTTGTATCTTCGCAACAGGATCTTGTTTTGCAACTGTTTTGGTTTTTAAATATTTTTTTAATGATAACACTTCTTTCATATTAAATAAATTAAATATAAATAATACTATGAGCATTTATTGTAACGTAACTGACACACTTTAATTAAACTCATTTAGCGTTGGTGAAGTACCTATAACATTCCCAGCTGGATTTTTTTTTACTAAAAAAAGTAAATTAAAATTGCCATCACAACTCATGAACCTGAAAAACCAAATGTCGTAAGTCCATTTCCTTTTTTTACTTTCCACGTAAAAATATCTTACTAACTCGCCGTAATGGCTCCATTAGAGGAACTAATGCTCATTTGTACGACCAGTGGCTCCCCCTACAATATCCTCATTCGGCTAATACAGGCGATGTCCGTTCACTTAGTGTTTTAAACGACGCTTTTACGGAAAAAATGAGCTCAGCCATTTGAGGCACTTAGAGGGACGCGATTTGCAGGGTTCCGTGGCTAAAGGCATGAGATAAATAAACCTTATCCATACTACTGTGATTTTGGTGTAAGATCTCACCAAATTATTACACTAGTGATTACTGTTTTGAAGTATTTTGGTATATTTAGATGACAATGCGTTAAAGAGTCTACCTATTTCAGAAAAACTTTTTGCCTTCCCTGAGGTATTATTTTTAGAAACGATTGTAATCTATTTAAATCCTGAGATTAAACCAAGTTTTTGTATTGACATTTGACCAGATAGAAAGATAGACATACTTTATTTCACAAAAACAAAATACAAGTACATAGGTACTAGAATACCATCATATCATAGGACACCAATGGTATCATAGGATAGGTACAACAACAACAGACAGCAATATTTCAGATTTGTAGAATCTAGTAATTTTACAATTTACCTAAACACTCCAGAATCATAATATTGAATGGTACGGAACTTTCACCTGAATGGCGACATCTATCTAACGTTTTTATTTCTTTTTTATTTAAAAAAGAATTTATTGCCAGTCCGAGACTGTTCTAATGTGTTCCGGGCTTTTAAAAATATCGGCTCGGATTTGATTTTGTTCGTTAGCCCTTATACCTAATGTTCAGTTCTGTAAAGCTTACCTTGCTTTGCAAAGTAAATACACAAATTATTTTAAATATACCTTCAATGCAAACGATCTACTTACCTACAATTAAAAAAAAAATTGGTTTGGCAAGTAAGTATAACTAATCTACATAACCATCAATATAGTTTTACACATGATGACGTGACATTTTATATGTGTACCTAAATTAAAGTATAACTGCGGATATTGTGGTTTATAACAATAAGGATGTGTAAGGTATTTTCTAATTACTAGACCTAGAATCTAGTATAACACTATGGATTGGTGATTTAATGAATCGTTACTAGCTAAAAATATTCTTAGGGAAATTGATAGAAAATAGAAAACAATCGTCGCTATATTTTCCCAACTTTGTGCCCTAATAAAAAAAAGAATTCACACCACTGGGCGTAAACGTCAGGTGGCGTCGACAATAGGGCATTGTGCAGTGGGCGTGGCCCATTGTGCCCGCCGGCCAATCACAACGCGCCGTTCAACAATAGCGCGCCGAATTGGAATGCCGCGTTGCTCTATTGTCGGGATTGGCGACGTCCGCGTTCTGAATTTGAAAATTTGAGCCGTGTTCATTGTTCGAGATTAGACAAATGACAATCGCCGTGACGTAGGTACCTACTAGGTAGGTATGTATAATATCCTAGGTGAGGTGATGTTTATTCGGGATCGAACAATGGATTATGCATGGCATAAGGCGATTGGTTGTATTAATTTTTCTTTGTTTGAGAATAAGTACCCATATTCTAATCTAGATACTATTATATTGGTACCTACGTTTTATGTGATAGGGGGCAGACAAGCATATGGTTCACCTGGTGGTCCTCGACTATTATTAAGTCCATTGAATAGTTTTTATGAACAAGTAAATAAATAAATAATTTATTGGTAAAATTGAAAACAATTTACGTAAAGTCATTGACTTGTGCACTAAGCAGAAATAAAGTATAAAATAAACATGAAATACCTACATTTTTTATTGTTAACTAAGTTAGGTAAATTTAATTTCAAACTAAATTAAGTGAACTTTTACGACTATAATTCATTCAAGGTAGGCAGGTATTTCATTGTTTAGGTAAGTGATAGGCATTAACATGTACTGCTGTATTTTTTAAAACGTAAAAGATCTTGTTTCTAGTCTATTCGTCCAGCACGAACTCGGCCAGCTGTTAGAAGACAATGGGTAATGGACAATTTCCGCGTCTCGACTGCGCCGGCTCCGGTGCTAAGTCTAGCTTAATTAAAATGCAATGGACGCGAGGCCGAGCCGGATGCCCGGATGGGCGAGAGTCGAGACAGACTGCCCCCGTACCATGATCTCGAGGTAGCTGATGTTAGTTTATCGCTATCTTTTTGTGTTTCGTGGTAGGCTGGAACCAAAGGACGAAAATATTTTATAAGCAAACTTGATACTCTTCTTACAGCCAAACAGAGAAGCTACCATATGGCTTTAGGAAGTGTCACCGTGGGTAACCACGATTCGGCATGAATGGGCCGGCTCGATCAGAATGATACCAAGGCCACGGAAAACCGTCGTAAAGCAGCGCTGCGCAATGTTTCTTCGCTAAGTGAGTGAGGGTCCATTCCTAGGGAGCAGTGCACATTAACTCCACTGGTGTTGCGGTGCACGGACGGTGGCAATGGCTTACCATCAGGTGCTCCGTCTGATTATCTGCCACTGCGGCATGTCTTATAACCCCGCTCTAAATGTTCATTACTCTTTGTGAAAATATCCGCTACATTGAAGCAATTAAGTAAGTAGGTACTTCATCTTCAGACAATAAACGTCCACTGCTGGACATAGGTATCCCCCAATGACCTCCACACTGATCGGTCCTGTGCCGCCCGCATTCAAGGGGTTCCCGCGATATTCAGATCGTCGGTCCACCTTGTGGGGGGCCTGCCACGTCTTCAACCTCCTATACGCGGCCTCCACTCGAGTAGGTAATTGTGTAACCTTAAAAAATAAACTATACTTTCCCACACTCATTTGTACTATTGATTAGATTCTCACCGAAAACATTATCACGCAATTTACGGCAACCAAGTGTCGCTACCGTTTCTTTCTAATCTTTACCATTACAAGCCACTTTTAACTGCTAATTAGCATATTTCATTCCGATAACGAAAACATAAAAATTTTAGATAACAATTAACGTTATCTAAATTTTTATAGAATTGCTATAAAATGCAAAGATTGAACTCTGGCCTATTATTTGAAAATAAGTTATTTTATATCACCTTTGTAATTATCTACTCTGTTTTATTAGAAGTTGTAAACGATAGATGGATTTTTATTAGCTTTCTAATATTTTTGTGCTAGTTTTTTAAGTTAATTATCACGCCATGATATATCAACAAAAAACTGCTCTTTGCAATTTATCAGTTTCCTTCACTAAACCTGTTTCGTATATTTTTTTACATTGAATAATTAATATATTCTATTGAAATCAAATATTCTAAACTCAAAAATTTGTTCACTGTCTTAGGTCAGCCACGTCAAAATTTATGAATTGTCTTTTGCTGTGTTACGTTACTTTTATTTATTAGTTTTATTAAATAGTTAAAAAATCTTTTATCTTCACTATTTAAAAGATGTACATCCCACAGACAGTGGCAACGTTTATAGGTAATCCTAAAACACGAAACGCTTGCGCGATGCAATCGACACCTAACGCCATCTATCGGAATAAAGTTGAGCTAATGCCCGGAACTAAACGAGGGAGGTAATAAAATGAAACTGTTCTAAATAAGATTCCAAAACGACAGTGATTTTAAATGTTTGATTAAGTAGGTATGTAACGTCCGATCACGGTTATTTGGCATTGGCAAAAATCGGAATTATGCAATATTCGCATAGAAAAAACGTTGAACAGCGCCCTCCCGTCATTTCACTGAAGTGCCTTCTGATTTTTTTTACTAAGTACATACAAATCGGGAGAGGCCTACCTACGTCCAGGAGTAGAATTAAAGCTTAAGATGATGATATCAAGTAACAAAAGTTCATCATATTCATCAAATTTATGACCGTGGGAGAGACATGCTTCGGCATGAATGGGGCATAGAAAACCGGCGTAAAGCAGCACTGTGCTGTTTTTCTGCATGAGTGAGGGTACCGGAGGCTAAATCCGGAGGAATGGGGGGTTTAAAGGTTACCATCAGGTGATCCGTCTGCTCGTCTGCCACCTGTCACATAAAAAAATATATACGTTCTGGCCCCCTCACACTGATTCCTTTTGCCTTGTCCACGCTTCATTTCGAATAAACCCATCCACGAACACTGGGTTAATTTTAAAAACCGAACCAACCAATTTCACTTGAGCTTCCCGGCCCCCCTCCTCCATACTCTAACAGTATGTAACTGGGGTAATAGAAGGAAACGTTAGAGGTCTTGTTTATATGGACAATGGATATCAGTTTTGCAAACTTTTCCTTTACCGCCACCGTCGATTTTAAGGTTCTAGAAATAGAGTTGATATTCGTGTGTTTTGTATTTGTGGTAACGTTGTGGGAACATTGCGGTGTAAGTTATGTGTGCACCCCCCCATTTCCCATACTTCTCATCGCCTCCCCCTACGTCTTGGAAATGCTTAGTCTTGCTCCTATAGACATTTTGTTTGCCTTTTATTCTATGTTGCTTTCATGTTGGGCGGAATGTATGCGAGCTATCCGTGTAGATAGATTTCTATAGATACCGAGTTCATGGATAAGTATAATGGTTTAAATTTTGCTTCCAAAGTTAGTGGCAATTATAACGGAACGTAGGTAGGTATAATTTGTTGGAATGGCTTGTTTTAGAGTTTCATAATAGGAAAAGAGATTCCAGGTTCTTCTTACAATTAGGTAATACGATTTAAGACCTAATGTCCTTAAGTAAATAAATTTGAAATAAGTAAGTAATAATTTTAGTGTAATCTGTTGACTCTTAAGGCCTAGGTAATAAGAAATTACAACCTATGCGGATAAAGAATGGGATCAGAAATGGCGGCGCATCTATTCACTTCTCGCTCGCACACTATTTGCGTCTATACTCGTACTCGTGGGTGTGCGAGCGAGAAGTGAATAGATGCGCCGCCATTTCTGATCCCATTCTTTATCCGCACAGGTTGTACGAGTTTTAACCACGATTTTTTTTAAAACGGCCTATACAGTGTGACTATGATGAGAAGGCACTTCAGTTACATTGATAGGGAGGCGTTGTACAATATTTTTTGTTTGGAAAAATGTCAAAATAGCATTAGTTCCGACTTTTGCCACGTGCCATATAACCGTAGGGCGACTTTACGTACATACTACCTAATTAGTTTCCAAATGAAAAATAAGATAACACTAGTTTTAGGTACGCCTTTACCCACCCATCCGGGTTTTTTTTAAGTCACAGGTAGCAGACGAGTAGACGGATCACCTGATGGTAAGCGGTTGCCGCCTATGGACACCCGCGACACCAGTGCGCTGCCAACCTTTTAACCCCGGTAGTGAGTGAGGGCACTTACGCAGCGAAAAACAGCACAATGCTACTTCACGCCGGTTTTCTGTGATGCCGTGGTATCACTCCAGTCGAGCTGGTCCATTCATGTCCCTCCCATTCTCCCATGTTAAAACGCTTTACCAAATCCGGATCATGGTCCAAGCGTACCCATTGGACGTAACTTGGACCGACAGCTTACACTGGTTCTATTACCTAAACATAGACATCTGCATCCACTTGAGATGCACCCACTTGATGCCCGGCTCCGCTCGTAAAAAAGTAATAGCTTTGTCATGTCGTCTGTCCGTTGCGCAACATTATTTATGGTATCACAATCAAAGTTTACAAGTGCTGACCTTCAGTGGTTCCGTTGTACGGTTTTATAGCTTTTGGGAGTAGATAGATAGATAGATATAGATATACTTTATTGCACAAAATACACAACTTAAGTACTAGGCATTACAGAAATTTTGTGTACAATTTCGGCGGTCTTATCGCTGAAAGCGATATGAGTAGTTAAATACAAATACAAATTCATTTATTCGTCATCACAGGTGGTACAAATTTGAGAGAGGTAATGTATGTGGTAACTCCATGATGCGCCTACAATAGATGCCAAAAAAAAAGCTTGTCATCATACACAATTTTATTAAATGAAAATAAAAGGCAAATATTTAAAAACAAAGGTATTCATTAGTTAATGTTAGTACAAAAACATTACAAATTAGTATGGTAATAGAATTAAATTATTATGGTGATTAAATACTTGTCTGCCAGTAACAACTCGTCGCTAATCGGACTAACTGACGTTTCTGATATTTTGGACTTAACCGACTTCATTCCCTCAATCATAGGTTACTTTAAACTGTAAATAGCTTGCCCGTCAGTTTATTAGATAAGCGACGAACTTATCCCCAAAAACTTCAGTTACTCCGTGACCATGGCGCTTGCAAAAACGCCGAAATATCGGAAACTCAAAAATAAGGTACATACATGGTAGAAATCCCTTAAATAACTATTCTAATTGTGCTCATCACCAGGAAGAGGAGAGACCTGAAAAGCTATGACATTTGAAAGTACCCACGAAAAAGACCAAGAAGACGCACTATGCATATTTATTGTGTCTATGCGATGGATTAATCTGGAGGTGCGCCCAATTCTCGGGATTTTCAATATGAAAAAAAAAACATAGCGGATGTCGTATGAAAACCATTAAAAACTATGTTTTTGCGATATATCGATTTTAGATAAAGCACGAGAGTTGGGCTCCAGATTCACGTAATCACAGACACCAACGTAAGCGAAGAAATCCGTAACTGACGATTGAGGAAGATGGCACAATTTTGGTCCAGACCTGATTTATCAAAAAGATCACGGTACTCAATAGTTCAGTGACGAATTCGATGAAAATCCTATGTCTTAAGTGTGAATGCATACTGGAATTTGGAATAGGAATATATTAAACCAACTCCCTAACAATTATCTATTTGCACACAAAAAATACTAAATGCACATCAAACTATGATTTTTATGTGCAATTAGTATTTTTTGGTGTGCAAAATTGAGGGAACGTTAAATACAACTTTTTGGAATATACATAGCTATACGTACAGTCAACAGCAGAAGTAGCTGAACATATTTCGGTTTGTAGTTCTTATTCCGTGAAGCGTAAGAGCGAACAGTGTGCATCAACTTTTGCTGTTGCTGTACACTGAAACTAAACTGCTGGCTGAAATATCGCTAGGAGGTTATTGTGTAGGTAATAGAACAGTTCGTTCTAATCGTCCCTGTAGATGGTAGGTAGGTACTATCAGTGGCCTTTGATTCTTTAGCATGGAGGGTTAATGCTCCAGAATATAAAAGTATAAATGTCAGCTGCAGCGACCAATCTCAAGGAAACTACACAGGACATAAGAAAGCGTAAAATGTAGTTATACCTACCTAGCTAACATCTAAGAGCTACCTATGTGTAGATATGTACAGTAGCTAGATGTGTCTATGTGTGCATTCCTTTATGAATCAACACAAAGTGTCTCTTAATTTCGCCTCCCCAACAGCAAGCTTTACAAACTTGTATCTGTTTTGTACAGACAGCAAAAATGACACAAATATTTAATGTAGTTAAATGGTATCGTCATCTAAACATGTCTTTCCCGGCTGCGTACAAAGCCGTTCAAATTCAAAGTCAAAAGATTCTTATTTGCATAGGCGTGTATGCAGCACTTATAAATTGTCATTCATTAACATACCTATTTTGCAACTGCTTATAAATATAATAATAATTTACATGTAGTTACATTTATATGTCGATACAAAAACTATACTAAGAAATGAATAAACATACCTAATGCGATTCTACTACCGGCTCGGAAATTTGTGTCTGGTCGAGAAGATCCGGCAAGAAACTCGCCAGTTACTCGCCGTTGCTTTAGAGCCCGGATACCCTCGGACACGACTGCCATCTGACTTAAGAACATTTTAGACAGAAACCAGACTTATTCTAAGCACATGATATCAGACAACATAGAAATGACAATAGGTACTCTAATACATTATTACACATAGACACTGACCAAACAAAAGTTTTCATCACACAAATGTCTGTAAAGGTGGGGAAAGAACCAGGTGTATTGCTTCATACATACTACCAAATGCATTATCGGGTTTATCAAAATGAGATGTGGTATCAATCCATTTATTTGAAGTACCTTTACCTCGTTGAAACCAAACAACTTAATAGATAATATTTTAAATTAATAAATGAAAATTTAAAAATATAAATCTTTTATTTCAAGACCAGAAGTCCATAAGGGTTAGTAACAGAATGGCCTTAAAATTATGTTAGTGATACATGAAAGGAGTATGGTAAGGGTTCTCTTATTTCATCGCTTTGCCTGCTTACGTACATGCAAAGCGATGAAATGGACAAAAATAGACGCGTCCAGACTATCCGCCACCATCATCAGGATTACCATTGTTGCTCCCCCGTAGCCTTCGTATAACAGACGCACTGATTTTACGAATTGCGCGGAATTAATGGCATGCCGTGTGGTTCCCGGCAGAGTAGAATAGGCCACCCTCACTCTTACCGAGGCGTCGTAAAAGGCGACTAAGGTAAAGCTGCTGGCATGATCATCAGCACCCAGAGAAGGAAAACTCTGCATTTATATCAAAAACCTCGCCAACCCGTCTGCCAAGCGTGGTGAGTATGGCAATTACCCCTCATGTGATTGAGGGAGGCCCGTGCCCCAGCAAGTGGGGACTTAAATGGGCTGATGATGAATGGCATGCCCGCCTTACCTGATGGTAAGTAATCAGCATCACCGCCACCCATTCACATTTTGTGAGATTACCTAAGTCGCTGATGTGTTGCCGGCTTCATCATCATCATCATCATCAGCAACCCACACTCGTCCACTGCTGGACATAGGTCTCCTCTAATACACGCCAATGCTCCCGATTTTCGGCCACTCTCATCCAGCCCACACCAGCCAGCCTTCAAATGTCATCATTCCATCTAGTCGCAGGGCGCCCTAAACTACGCTTACCGAGTCGCGGTCTCCACTCAAGGACTTTACGGCTCCAACAATGCCGACTTATAAGAAACGAATTCTTGATTTTTTTTTAATTTTATTTATTATTTTATGTCTAATGTATTTTTGCTGCGGACGCTACCCAGAGGGGTGGTACACAAAGACTCGACTGCTCTTTTCCTCCGCTTCTTGCTTCCACTTTTTACTTTTTGGCCCTCCCCACCCCCTCTGTCCCTTGCAATGGAATTTTTCACTCGTAATCACTCATGCGTTTTGTTTTGTTTGCTATGACCGTTTATACCTACTTGTGTAGGAAAAACAATTGCAGGATTTTGATCTCTTATAAATAAATATTTAAGGCGATACTGCGATCTCACTAGCGCCGCCTATCGATTTGTATTAATTGTGACGAATATAGGATATTGTTGCAAAAATGGGCAATGAGATTCTAAAAACAGTTATTTGTGATTTTTCAAGATATATCTGGCACAAGAAAACCGGCGTGAAGCAGTGCCTGCACTGAATTTCGCTGAGTGAGTGAGGGCACCGACGAACCAATAAGGGGGAAGGGTAGTTGGTACCGCACGTAAAAAATAATAAATAAAATAAAAATTTCTTTATTCAATTAAGTCCATACATAACATTTATGAATGTCAAATATTATGTAATCTTTCAGAATGTCAATTTCTATCGAGAAGAATCAGCAAGAATATAACTAGTTACTCTTTTAAAATAATTTGGTAATTACAATTTTTATTGTTATAAAAATTATGATTACAGTGACAGTATGATATAAAATGCTTATAATCAGTATTGTTTAGATAAATCGTCAAAGTCAAATTATAAAATAAAATTATACATTAGAGGACAAGAATAGATCAACATGTCCAGGAATCCTTATCATTTAAATAATCATGTACTTTATAGTAGCCTTTCTGCCTTTTCTATAGCCAGGGGAATGGGGTTGAAAGGTAAGCAGCGCACTTGTGACACTACTGGTGTTGCAGGTGTCCATGAGCGACGGTAAATGCTTACCATCAGGTGTTCCGTCGGCTCGTCTGCCACCTTTACCTATCATAAAAAAAATGCACTTTAAACTTATGTACCGGTAAATCCGTTGCCGTGTAATCCCCGGCAGAGTAGAACAGGCCACCCTAACTCATACCGAGGTGTCGTAAAAGGCGACTAAGGTAAAGTTGGTGGCATGATCATCAGCACCCAGAGAAGGAAAACTCTGCATTTATATCAAAACCCTCGCCAACCCGTCTGCCAAGCGTGGTGAGTATGGCAATTATCCCTCATGTGATTGAGGGACGCCCGTTAAATGGGCTGATGATGATGATGTTGAGGTAATTTATTAAATATTCTAATGCTCAATCCTACAAATGAATTTCCAATTTTATGAAGTCTAAGATTTGGGAAAGTCCATGGGCGGCGGCAATCGCTTGCCATCAGGAGATCCGTCTGCTCGTTTATATTATATATGTGTATGTATCTCTTGTATCTCTGCACACCCTTACTCGTAGATAACTATTAGCGTCTGCGCTGAAAATACCTCTTATGAATGAAACAAAAGTGTCCCGGATGATCGCAAATGTCATGCGCGGGCGCAGGAATAGCGGCGTGATATATGCGCGCTTAGAGCGAACATGTGTGAGTATGCGTTTGTCTCAAGTAACCTTTGTAGACTAAATATGGTACGGTAAGCATCAAAAATAGCTTAAGACATTAGTACCATTTCGAAGTAATATTTTGTATGTACCCCTTAGAAACTGTTTATAATAGGCAGAACGGTTACTTTGACATGGTCCTAAAGTGTTAAGCTACTTTTGATGCTGACCGTACTAGGTGCCTACTTTTGATATCCCTTTTGGGAAAGGGACATTATAGTTGGGCCAAAATAAAAGGCCATATATGACACTTCAACAAAATTCGACGACGTAACCTTGTAACAACGGTCATTGAATGTATCAATATTTCTATGTTAAAAAAAATCTTAGCTTTTTAAAATTATGTTTGCATTTATTTATTTCAATAAAGACAAAAATAAAATAATTTCACGATTTACTTTCTCTGTTAAACTACTTATAAAGTTATTAAAAAATAATTTTCTAGAGTATTGAACGTTGGTACAATGTTGTAGGTGTCAACCCATTTTCTTTTTCAGCTCTAGAAATGAACCCCAAATAATAGAACGAATAGGTACAATGCTAATCGTGTAGGAATATTCATCATAAATGAAAAGCAACATTCAGATTAAAATAAAACTTATTATTGTCTTGTTCAAAAAAATAAATGCATTAATAATTTTGTAAAAAGAAAAAAAAGAAAAGAAAAAAAAAAAGACTGGCAATTTAGGTTGGTCCCATTTTGTCTACCAACTTAGATTAACCAAAGGAGAAGATGGGTTTTGGAGGCCCAGGTTCAACCAGAAGATTAAGTTAAGTACCTAATGCCGATTTTTTTAATGTAATAAGTTTCAGACGAGCAGACGGATCACCTGATGATAAGCGATCGCGTCGCCCATGGACACCCGCGACACCAGCGGAGTCACAAGTGCCGTGCCAACCTTTCAACTCCCCTTTCCTCAGGATCGGGCCTCCAGTAAATTCACTCACGCAGCGAAACACAGCCCAGTGCTGCTTCACGCCGGTTTTCTGTGATGCCGTGGTATCAATCCGGTCGAGCCGGCCCATTCATGCCGAAGCGTTGCTCTCCCATGGTCCCAAGTATTATGATGATTTGTTGGGTGAAAAATTAGGTCGTCGTATCTATTAATACAGTTAAAACTAAAACTTTAAGGCGGGCCACAAGTTAAAAGAAAGGGAACCCATTGTTTACACTATTCCATACTAATCTTTTAATGCATACATACGTCTTGCTAATTTGAATAGAAAACATTTCACAGCTCGAGTGACGAATGCATAAAGTGCTTTACAAAGTGACAGTTGACACTTTACGGTCAGGGAAAAACGACAATACCCTTGTTTAATTGAACGTAGTCGGACGTCTTACCTTGAACTAAGCTTTCCTTTATCCTGGGTTAGGTGAGGGATCCACTGCGGGATATGGCGCGAGTTTTATAGCGCCGAGTCCGCTTAGCGAACGAATCTAACTTGTATGCGTGCCTGTCTTAGAGCTGATTTGACCAATCTTATTCCGATAGTAAATCTATGGTATAGCGCTGTCATCTGTACAAATTTGACGTTACACCATAGATATATCCACGTATGAAGATTGGTCGAATCGTGCCTTAGGAGGTATAGTGCTTGTATTTTCCTATGTTAGATATATTGATGTTTATAGTGAATATCTAAAATATCAATAAGTACCGGTTAGTAGAAATATAGTAAAAATATTTTCTTGCTTACCAGCATGCTGAGGAGAGCCAACATACTGTGTCACTATATAAAAATTACCATGAAAGGATTTTTGGTTGCAAATCCCTAACTATCAGTCCGTTAATCAAACACGATATGACTATCATACCTATATCATAGCTAATTTTAAACCGAAGAATACCAAACATTCCCTTCACAAATTGTTTTTACCCTAATATATCGATTTTACTTGCAGATTTGATGCTCAATCAGTCTGCCAACATTTAATAAATTCCTGTCAGGGCTGCAGAGAAACAATTGACTTTGTTGTCCGAGTCATTCCCCGTGCGTATTTAAAAATAATCTCACAATGGGTATCGAATATAACCGCATAATAAACTAATATTTATAATATTGTTCCCTAATTAGGACCATGATTATTTACTGTGTTAGTAGCTTCATCTCGCACTACGTCGCTAAATCAGCACACTGATAAGAGTAAAAACGGTTATGGCTTAAGTATACTAAACGTGTGCCAGTGATGATATACGGAACCGAAACGTGGCCGCTTACAATGTGCCGATTAAGGAGGCTTAAAGTCACCCAGAGAGCAATGGAGAGGGCTATGCTTGGAGCCTCCCCGCATTGATCGTATAGAAATGATGGGATCCGCAGGAGAACTAAGATCACAGACATAGCCCAAAGAATTGCATGCCTCAAGTGGCAATGGGCAGGGCACATAGCGAGGAGAACAGACGGCCATTGGGGCCGAAAGATCCTCGAGTGGAGGCCACGTACGGGAAGTCGTAACCGTGGCAGGCCCCCCACAAGGTGGACTGACGATCTGGTGAAGATCGCGGGAATCCATTGGATGCGGGCGGCATAGGACCGATCTGTGTGCAGACTATTGGGGGAGGCCTATGTCCAGCAGTGGACGTCTATTGGCTGAAATGATGATGAAAATGATGATACTAAACCGGTTTTTTTCTAATTGGAAACAAAATTTAACTTAATTGATAATAATAATAAACTTCATTGATCGTAAGTCAGACATTAAACGGATGCTAGTGTCAGGCAAGATCTCATTGTGAGCCAATGGATATTTATAAAAAAATATTGTTCTAAAAATCTTCAATTCGCCACACGTTTAGTATGCTTAAGTCTTAACAATTTTACACTTATTGGAAACCAGATTTAACTCAGAAAATTGACTTTGTTTAATTGTCCCGTAAGTCAACAAAGTCAACTGTCTTAGTTAGACATAAAACGGATGCCAGTGTCAGGCCCGAGCTCATTGTCAGCCGATGGACATTTACACATAAAAACAAAATGTTCTTAGTAGCTTCAAGTCGCATAGCTATCAGTGTGCTAGATCCTTAACATTTCTTACTCTTATTGGAAACCAGATTTAACTCAGACAATTGACTTTGTTGCCCATAAGTCAGACATAAAACGGATGCCAGTGTCAGGCCAGAGCTCATTGTGAGCCGATGGATATTAATTAAGACGGCAGGGACAATGAGCAGACAAGCCGGTTTAGTGATTTCAGACTGAACAAGAAAGGGAATTAATCATTTCTAGGTTTTGGGTTTCGTGTTTGTGGAAGTGAAGGTTTTAAAGTAAGGACTCACTCTGAGAGATCAGCGACCCAAAGTGAGTCTTTGTCTTTAGTTGTGCTACATTTTTATTACGTCATTGTAATTTATTTAGAAGAAGCGAGAACACGGTGGGTACATACAGTACAATTTGTATATACGTACCTACTTTACCCCTTTAGTGTACTTACCAATTATTTGGTTCCAAATACCAACATAGAAGAAATAATATAGGTACAAACTGTGCGGATAAAGAATGGGATCAGAAATGGCGGCGCATCTATTTACTTCTCGCTCGCACACTATTTGCGTCTATATGTAATGAATACATGCGCCGCCATTTCTGATCCCATTCTTTATCCGCACGGGTTGTACTTTATTACAATGCTGATCTTTTGATACCCATTTTAAAGGTGTTTTGGATTGTTTAAAGCATATTATTTCATGAAGCACTTTTGCAATTTTTTTGTGAATTTAATGCTTTTTACATTGTGATATTGATTCGATTAACTGAATATCAATTGCTCCCTCTTTGTATTTAAATTGTTTACCACTAATTGAAAAATGATACCAAATACCTATTAGGGGTTAAAGTATGTATTTGCCGATTTGTATGGAGATATTTTAAATAAAATAAATATTTCACAACATCACATACATTGATCTGACTCCGAGATCCGAACCAATAGTGGGATTACAAATTATAAATTACTTTTTTTTTGTAAATATATACTTATAATACATAGAAAACACCCAGACCAATACAAACAGACATGCTCATGCACACAAATGAACATTTTAAAAAGCTGCGTTTTCCATACTAATATTTTTAAAATTTTCAAAGTAAATAATAATGGCATATTTAACTGTGCTTTAATGGACAACGTTTAGGTATATTTAGAATAGATTTTCAGAAAAAAACATTGTTTATTTAAAAAGTTATTAATGCGGAAAGCGTCAATTCTGCCTAACAAAAAAAGAGTCTACTTTGAAGTTTTATTTTTCTGCACCTTAAAAATATGATCTTTAATAAAAATAAAAAATTACCACAGTAACTTTTTGGGTTTCTATACAAGTTATTAATCTATTTGTATCTAGAAAAAAAAAACGGCAATTTAATACTTATATACGGCAATAGTATACCCTGCATCATAAAAACCAGCTCCCAAAAACAACAGCTCTTTATCATAGAGCTAATGTCAACGTTATATCATTTCCGACAATAAACGGTCGGTGGCTAAAATACATAAGCCATTAGCACACGATCCGGCTCTATAATGACCCTCCGCGTGGCTAATTGGCAGTAAATTATTATAATTCGCTTTCGTGCCCACCCTGGACCGCGTCAATGTGATTATTAGACCAGGATATTGAATAAAGGTGGGTTTATGCTAGATGAGAGAATGAGTATGTGCTGAGCTAAGCCGCCATATTGGAGCCAAATTTACGACCACACAGGCCCTACAGGGCTTTAGAGAGAACAGCATAGAGTAACTTATTGGCACGAGTACTTAAGGTAGTCTCACCGTTAGTAACAATGCCAGACAACCTTAATGTGAAACACTGCATTTTTAACCCCCGACGCAAAAACGATGGGGTGTTATAAGATTGACGTGTCTGTGTGTGTGTGTGTGTGGTGTGTCTGTGTGTCTGTCTATGGCATCGTAGCTCCCGAACAAGTGAACCGATTTTAATTTTGTTTTTTTTTGTTTGAAAGATGAATAAGGAGGGAGTGTTCTTAGCTATGTTGAATAAAAATAGATCCAAGATGGCCGCCGTCACAAAGATTTGGATTTTATGTTTTAACACAACTCCCACAATATGGGTATCATATAAAAGGGCTTGAGTAGCAGAATATATTAATTGTGAAAAATTTCAAATCCAAGATGGCCGCCGTCAGAAAATCACGAATGACCTATTTGTTGTTCCAACTGCCTCAATATAGGTATCAAATGAAAGAGCTTTAGTTGTGTCGGGGGTTTTTAAAATTTTCAATTTTTACATTAATTCGTTAGAGGCTCGACCGGGGTGATATCACGGCCTCACAGAAAACCGGCGTGAAGCAGCACTGTGCTGTGTTTTACTGTGTGATTGAGGGTACCGGAAGCCCAATCCGGGGAAAGGGGGGTTTAAAGGTTGGCAGCGCACTTTGAGTCCACTGGTGTCGCGGGTGTCTATGGGCAGCATCAATCGCTTACCATCAGGCGATCCGTCTGCTCGTCTGCCACATAAAAAAGTAGACAGAAATAGCATCTTGTTATCTTAAGAAAAGAGTTAGTTTTTATGCTTACTTATGAAATTCGTCTCGTGGAGCATTTGGTAATGGCCCTGCCTCACGTTTTAAGAGTCCTCGGTTCGATTCTCTCTGTACACAAACATTCGTGTGATGAATGCTTATATTGTTCAGTGTCTGGCTATTAACTGTCTATAAACGGTCGGTGGCTAAATACATGAGCCATTAGCACACGATCCGGCTCTATAATGACCCTCCGCGTGGCTAATTGGCAGTAAATTATTATAATTCGCTTTGGTGCCCACCCTGGACCGCGTCAATGTGATTTGGACGGGGTAAAAAGTGAGGAGTAAGTTTTAGTTCGAAATATCCAGATCTTATAAAATTTTGTGAAGGGAAATAACGCCAATTCTAATATCCATCTAACGAGTTAGTATACTTAATATCCTCAAAGCCGATATTTCGGTCACGGCGGCCAATCTCAGCGATCAGCCATCGACGCAGGACATATTATAGTGCATAAGTATTTGCGCAGACACAAGTGCGCTCTCTATTCCCGTACCCGTATGGGACACTAGTGTGACTCGACCGAAGAGGGATTAGGCGCAGGACCAACGGCTTAACAAGTACAAGGGGGATACTAGACCGCAAACTGTTGTGTTGGCGGTCTTGTAGTATACTTACTGATTAAAACCAGACTTCCCAAATCTTAGATCATGGTTCCACCGATGGCTTCAGGGGAGGAGAGATAAGATTTTTAAACAATAAAACTCTTTGGAGTATAAAATTTACATAATTTGTAGAGGTAAGTAAGTACTTCGAGTAAGTATACCAAGCATTGGCGCATAACAAAAGAGGTTATAAGTGACCAGTTTTCGCAATAAAGTAGATAACAATTTTGGTTAATCCTACCTCCTAGAAAATTATAGATATCCTAGTCAATACACTGCACACAGCTATGTAGCTCAGTGGTCTCACAGCACGCACCTCTGTTTTTTTCTAATAGTGTATTTATACCATACGCTCGGCGGAAAGAAAACATCGCGAGCAAACCTGCATGTTTCGGATAGTTTCTGAAACGTGTAACCATGATTCAGTTGGTCTGGTTCTGCGTCTTGGGTTAGACTCCCCAAATCTTGAATCATGATCTAAGCGTACCCTGGGTTCCAAAGCGACAGCTTTGGATGCAACCAGGAACTACTTACACGCTTAAATGAAGAAAGTTCTACTAGAGTGCACTCTACAGAATATATTCATTATATAAAATCGACCGTGGAAGAGCCACGCTTCGGCATGAATGGACCGGCTCTACTGGAGTGCTGTGTTTCACTGCGTGAGTGAGGGTACCGGGGAAAGGGGGATTCAACGGTTGGCGGCGCAATTGTGACTCCACTGGTGTCGCGGGTGTTCATGGGCGGCGGCAATGGCTTAGCATCAGGTGATCCGTCAGCTCGTCTGCCACCTATCTCATAAAAAAAAACTTAAAATGATTAAATTAATAATGCATTGGCATCATCAGTGTGCATAATGCACAGCTTTAAATCATATGTAAAAGTGCTGTTCTCGCCAGCCCTGCCCTGACAGACATCCGCGTTTATAACTGGTCGTGTTCCGAGAAGCAACAGTGTCTGACAACAATGCCCTCTTGTGGAGTTGTTCCGACAACGTGACAGATTTACGTCTTATTGGAAACGTCTCCAGTCAAGTGTTTGTTGATGACTTTGTTTGAAATTAATATTAAGACCTTTTCAAGGAAAACGTACTTACATACTTTTTAGATCGTTCACATAATACACAATATTTTCTAATACATGAGATGTTTTTTTTATAGTACACAGTATATTGGCTCTCTTCAGCTTGATGGTAAGCAAGAGAAGAGACCACGTTACATTATCATCATCGTCAGCCCAATTGGGAACTTTCCCACTGCTGGGGCACAGGCCTCCCTCAATCACATGGGGGGTAATTGCCATACTCACCACGCTTGGCAGACGGGTTGGCGAGGGTTTTGATATAAATGCAGAGTTTACCTTCTCTGGGTTACAATTACACCGGAATGTCAGGCATCACCTCCGTTGCAACCCCATACGGGCCCGCGAGATGCTTCTTCACGCTTCGTTTGAAGGAATCCATATTGTAGGAAGGAAGAAATACATAATATGCGAGTTCCATTTCTTAATGGTATGGCAGAAGTAGGAACTTTTTTAGTCCGTGATGGAATGTTTTCCACTGTGAAGGGGTGACAGTGTTGCCCGGCGCGTGTTTCGTGGCGTGTAGCGTGGAAAAGGGAAGGTGGGATGAGGGAGAAATCCTCTTCAGAGCATTAATCGTGATATAGACAGTAAAAGACGCTAAGTGACCCGATGTCTCTAAGTAGTTAAAGAGGTTCAAGGGAATTGGTGACTTCTTCGTCACCTATAATACGTACAGCCCGTCGCTGCAGTCTATCGAGGGCATCTTTATGGTATTTAGCCACCCTAGAAATGCGAGCAGTCCTACACACATGGCCTGACTTGAGTCTTGTATAAGAGACATAGTCGGTCCGGCGTTTTTGTCAAATGCTCAGATATTTGGGGTTGGTTTGAGCACTAAAAGCCTACCCTGTTTCATAGATAGTTGACAGACGAGCAGACGGATCACTTGATTGTAAGTGATTTCCGCCGCTCATGGCTCATGGGTGTGATCTGCAACACCAGAAGTCACGAGTTCACTGTCAATCTTTTAACTCCCATTTCCACCGGAATGGGCCTCCTCAGTAAGGATTTTAAACTTCGCAGTTAAGTTGGATTTATTCCCCTGTCTAAAAGTTGCGATAATAAGACGGCAGTTCCTTTATTCTTGACTAGTGGCCCGCCTTCCACTTTATACTTTATACTTAGTTCCACTTTATACCAATAGATGTCACCAGATGTTGATTATATCGTGTCGTGTTTTCGGTTTGTCTATAAGCAATGCCACTGTCCGAGGATTCACTTCTTAACATATAGCATAGATTAAGGTTCTCCTTACACTAATCGGCGTGAAGTAGCACCAGCACTGTTTTTCAGTGTTTTGCTGAGTGAGTTAGGGTACCGGAGGCCCAATACGGGATGGGGAGTTAAAGCGTCAGCTAGGCACTTATGACTCCACTGGTGTTATAGGTCTTCATAGGCGGCGAGAAGCGCGTAAGCTAAGGATCGCCATGGTATCACATAAAAAAGTCGGTTAAATATTTTAAGCCCGATCAGACTCGATAAAAACATTACTGAATTTTCATTGTATCACAGACTAACAAACCGGCTCATATTATCATGTCAGTGAGCAGATTGTTTCATTCAGAGTGATATAGCCCACTTGACCAATTTATTATTAGAATTTATTGAACCAACTGCACAACTATTAATAACTACAGTCTATGAATTTCATTCATATGTCTATAAATCTTGACTGGACAGAAGCTTTTAACGATACACATTGGAAATAAGAATATAAGAAATGACAGGGTGATGATAGAGATCAGATATAAGTAACATCAATAGAGATATGAAAAGCGGAACATCCTCAGAGAAAACGAAACCACTTTTTTTTTTTTGGTCAATAAGTTAACGCTTGACCACAATCGCACCTGATGGAAAGCGACGATGAGGTCTAGGATGATACGCGTTTGCCTGAAAGATGCCTGTTCACTCTTGCCTTAAAGATGCCCAGATTATAGTGGTCAGGAAAAACAGATCTCGGCAGAGAGTTCCATTCCTTGGCCGTCCGCATTATAAATGTGGAAGCAAATCGCTTCGTGCGGATAAGGGGTATTTCTACCACATAAGGATGAAAGGACTCGCCGCGCCTTGACTTTTAAGAGAACTAGTGACCACAGCATTAAGTCAACTGACCGTATGAGAGCCACGCTTCGACATGAATGGGCCAGATCGACTGGAAGTCACAGAAAAGCCACGGCCCCACAGAAAACCGGCGTGAAGCAGCAGTGCGCTGCGTGAGTGAGGGTACGGAGTCCCAATCCGGGGGAAAGGGGGTTTAAAGGATTGACAGCGCACTTGTGATATGATCAGGCGACCTGTCTGTCTTAATTAAGTTCTGTAACATTTTGTGTAATAAAGAGTACGGTACTTGCTGCTACGGAACCCGCCGATGACTGATGGGCGAGTCCGACTCGCATTTGCCCGGTTTTTTGCCTAAACAGGCTCTCATGAGGGATGAGCGCTCATCCAATCAATGATAATGCCGGGACGACACCTATTGGATGAAGTATTTATATGCATCTTCGATACCATTCACGAATTTGAAGAAAGACATTTTCTTCACAAACTGCAGATGTGTTTCTAACCTAAGCAATCGTCTTTCATAAGCGAAGCTTCAAAAGATATTCCACCATAATTGCACTACATTAGTCCAGTCGCAACTCCCAGCCAGTACATTCCCATTCTAATTTTGCCCTTTCCTCCTGATGTCAATACATCGATGTGCGTATAGCTGCGCAGTGTCCATTCTTAAGAGAGCACTCCTAGAATAGATCACAATAATTCATAACCGTTATGCGAGTGCGCCCGATAATACTGTAGAGCTGACGGCTTGAATTGGCCGGCTAGTATTTTTTAGGAGTTAGGTGACAGATGAGCAGACGGATCACTCGATGGTAAGCGATGCTGTCGCCCATGGATACCCAACACCAATGGAGTCACAAGTGCGCTGGCGTCACATGGCGAAACATAGCAAAGCCGCTGCTTCACGTCAGTTTTCTGCGAAGCCGTGGCACGCTTTAACGAAGTGATGACTTCGGTTGAGTCGGCCATTCATGTCGAAGCGTGGCTCTTTCATGTTTAAGTTTGTATGTCCCAGGAATAAGTATGGATTTAAGTATGTAGTAGCACAGTGGCAAAGCCATTCCACAAACTGTGGTATGGGATATGTAGTTAGAAATTAACATTGTGAACCTATACGCACTTTCGTCGAAATACAACTGCCAAATCTTAATCAACACAATACATTTAGAGTTTTGATTAAATTGATTCGGTGTAATTTAATTTCTTTCAAAGGCCAACGCTCTGCAATACCAGTACGGCTACTTCAAACAAAGCTTGTGACGCGCAATAATAAGCGGAAGCGAAGCCGCTGCGCCCGCGCCGGGGCCGCCGGGACAGGTGACGGGATAACTATAGCCACAGCAGAGATTACCCACTGGTGATACTTACACTGTGCATATAGTTAGCTGTTCTACTATTCAACTTCATCATCATAAAATATTAAAAGTCTAACGCCTCTAATACCACCACCATCAGCTCAGCGGTAAGGAAAGACTTCGTGAGGAATCCTGCACGTTTTGGATAGTTTCTGAAACGCATAACCTTTTTTTAAGATACAGGCGGTACATGAGCAGACGTATCACCTGATGGTAAGCGATTACCGCGCCGCCCATGGACACCTGACACGTCAAATGAGTCATGGGTGCCTTTTTAAAAAAGGAGTGCGCTCTTTTCTTGAAGGTTTGCAGGTCGTATCGGTCCGGACACACCGCAGGCGATAGTTCACTCCACAGTTTTGAAGACTGCCAACCATCTAGATGATGGACATGGAACTATTGTTGACGAGTGACCTTGGTTCAGTTAGTCTTAACAGGGGACTGTTAACGGGTTGCAAATGTCAGACAGCAGTCGCTTCATTGTGATTACCGGAATTCCCAAATCCTGAATCATGGTCTATGTATACCCAGGAAATTACACGCTAAGTTGAGAGATATATGCCACAGAAGTATCATCATCATTATCTGATGATACTCCGCTGAGTAGGTGTAGGTATCTAAAGGTATCATTTGGTACTTCTTTCGGTCACCTCTCATCCTCATTCATAACTTCCTCGTTACTGTTACAATATCATCAGACTAACGGACAGGTGATCGGCCCATAGGACGTCGCGTCAGCCTATTTTTGACTGCCATTCGGTAAGCACTTTGGTTCACCTATCGTCCTTTCGCTTTGTCAGGCATAGTACTTATAGTGGATATTGATCTCAGCATATGAGCATCTTAAATGTTCACTTTTGGTGGTCTATTCACATTGAACTTTAGACACCACAGCCAGCCAGGACACAATGCCTGATTCCGGTCAAAATGGCACACCACGGGGCGCAGATTTTGAGGGGAAGTTAAGGAAAGATACGCTGAGGGATGGGAAAAGACGGTCGGCTAGCCGCAGACCATCTTAAATCTTCACTTTTGGTGGTTTATTCATTCCAGAATGTCTGTTAGTTTTCTTTTTCTCTCAAGTCGACGTTGCTTATTCTGTCTTGCCTTCTTATTCCTGTCATGATTCGTTCCATTCTTCTCTGCCACTTTCCTAGTTTATCCCTATGGTATTTTGTGAAAATATTTCACAGCCATAGGAGACCGGCGCTTTTTCTACTGTGTAGTCATTGTACTGTGTTGTAGAGTGCTAATAGGTGCTCCGGTACTAACTGGAGCGGCTGTCACGCGTGCCAAAACTAAGTGCGGAGAGATGATTTAATTGAATACCATTGAGAGAGGATCCAATATATCAGCTTTTACTTTGTTCATAGGTCAGAACTGTAAAGCGATCTACATTATTAATGTTTTGTCAACTCAATAGTCTAGTATGACATACCAAGCCAAGAAACGTAACAGCGCCGGATACTAACGACACAGCTGGTCCATAAGTTTAAAGCTCAGTGGCTATGAAAAAGACGGATCACAGCTGAAGTTAAGTTCAAGTGTGCTATCAACCTTTTCCCCCTTCCATTCGCGTTGGGCATCTACCCACACACTTGGCACCTATTTCCGGTCGGTTTACAGTGAGGCCGTGGTATCACTTCAATCGAGCCGGCCCATTCATGCCAAAGCGTGGCTCTGCCGCGGGCAATTTGTTGTGTCATTAATTTAGTAAAACACCAACAATATTCCACTTGCATTCCTTGAAATGTCACTCGGCAACATCATATCCTTTGAAACCCAACCTTCATCGCTCACTCGTTAACTGAAACTGAAATAATGCGATATTTCAGGCGCAGACAATAATATTTTTTTTCGCGGCCGGATGTTATGTCGCAAAATGTCCGCGCTTCCGCCGTAGGGCTGCTACGGTATCGATAATTTCGAAGCGGAAATTAGCATTACCATAATGACTAATAAAAACTTTATTTAAGTACTGAGCCTACATATTTTTAAACGGGTTTTGGTGTTCAGCTTTCTTGCTTGAAATAGAAAAATTATAAATATACGTTATCTGATTCTAACCTACCATTTATGTATGTTTTTTATTGACCAGAGTTGCCACTGCTCTACCCGGCAAAATCTGTATGTCATTCGTGTCTGATGAACGCAATCAGCATCAAAGGAAATGAGGAGTGGATGTTGTACCTCCTCCGCTTTCTGCCCAGTATAATCTCTGACAACATGTATTCATGGATGACGGCAATAGCTTACCATCGGGTGATCAGTGTGTTTGTATATCACCCGTCATAAAAAAAAGATTTAAAAGAGTTTGATGTATTTATCGATACAGATATCAATGTAGAAATAACTGCAGCCCTATCCTGTGCGCTCGCGCATGAAATCGGCGCGTCCGGCGCGTGTGCGGCGTAAGTGCCACAGGATGACTCTCCGTTGACATCTTCTCTTTACGTGTGACAATGCTTCAAGGTGTTCGAGGTTAAATTTGTATGAGAATACGTTGAACTCTGTATTATTATTCTTCTTATCGATAGGGCTATTAAGCTCTGGAGCCCAATTCTCGTGACATTTATTGTCATACGACATATATACACTAAAACATAGTTTTTTTGTATGGTTTTCAGGTGATATCCGCCATGTTTTCAAAATATCACGAGCACGAGAATTGGGGTCCTGCTGCCAAAGATTTTTATGTGATAGGTAGCAGACGAGCAGACTGATCACTTGATGGCAAGCGATTGCTTCCGCAATACCAGTGCAGTGGAGTCACAATGTCAAGAGCGCATTTATGTCATGTTAACGCCTATTACAATCGATTGCTATCTCTTTTATTAAACTCTACTTACTTAGTTATTTTAGTGTAACTAGGTAAACCAAGAAAATGTGTTTTTTTTAAATAAGTAAGCAGGTAACCTGAAGGTAAGTGATTAGATAGATATATATACTTTATTGCACAAAAACACAACTTAAAAAACTAAGCTTTGCAGAAACCTATTACTGCCGCCCATGGACATCAGCCACACCAAATAGAGCGCAGATGCAATACTAGTCTTTTAAGAAGAACTAAATAAATAAATAAATATTTCACAACATCACATACATTGGTCTGACTCCGAGATAAGTAGCTCAAGCACCTGTGTTACGGATATCAGAATCAACAGCGGAATTACAAATATAAACATATAATACTTTTCTTTCGTAAATACATACTTACTCGTATAATACATAGAAACACCCAGACCAATACAAACAGAAATGTTCATGCGCACAAATATTTGTAGGTACTGTGCGGGGATCGAACCCGCAACCCTTGCACCAGAGGCAGCGTTCACTACCGCTGATCCAAACGGGGAGAAGTAGACTCGATTCTTAAAGATGAATGTCAAACTCATACCGGTTTTGAAATTCCGCTGTCGGTTGTTGATTTACAATTAGTAGGTGCATGTCAGGAAATGTCGGGTTAAGCTCATGGTGGTGAACCACCCAGATGGTATGGATGGAATCCTAGTTTACGGCGTGTAGTACGGTTGTACAAACATGATGTCTGTTACACACTACCTATAGAATGCTCCACCGAGGCAGTTAGTTAATGGTTAGTGGGTCGCACTTTAAAGCGACGGTTGCGCTTGGGGATCCCGGGTTCGATCCCCGGGTCGGGTCAAAATTTGTACCTGAGTTTTTCTGTTAAGAAATTCTCAGTGTTAGCCCGGAGTCTGGAAGTTGGCAGGTCCTTGTACCCCCTCGCCTCGGAGAGCACGTTACGCCGTTGGTCCTGCGCCTAATACCTCTTCGGTCATGTCACACTGGTGTCCCATCAAAATAAGTACGGGAATAGAGAGTGCACTTGTGTCTGCACAAACACTTGTGCACTGTAATATGCGTCGATGGCTGATCGCTGAGATTGGCCGCCATGACCGAAATATCGGTTTGGAGGACATTATTCATTATAGCATGCTAAATCGTAAACTGTGTTCCATACTCAGGTAAAAAGTACTACGAGTAAACATCAAAATCACATTACGTTATGTCACGCCACATCACCAGAATTGCCACGTCAGCTACCTGTTACTTGTTGCGTACAACGTGACAAATGTTTGCGATCATCACCCCCATTATTTGGGGTTACATTGTTGGTAGGGATGTCAGTCAACACAAAGCAGCTTTTACTTTTACTGATTTTTTTTAAACAATAAATCCTACTTAATGCTTTCAAAATGTTTAATAGTATGACGACCCGTTTGGAACAGTGGTAGTGAACGCTGCCTTTGGTCCAAGGGTATTCGGGTTCGATCCCCGCACAGCACAAACATTTGTGTGCATGAATGTGTCTGTTTGTATTGGTCTGGGTGTTTTCTATGTATTATCAGTATGTATTTACAAAAGAAAAGTATTACCTATATGTATATATTTGTAATCCCACTGTTTAATTAATCTGTTTAAAATTAATGTGTTTAATTTTATCGCGGAGCAAATTTCAAAAATAATTTGTAACGCTTAAAAAACGAGCACAATAAAGGCACGGAACCAGTGTCCGTGGAATTTCATTAGAATTAAAAATAAAAAAAAAAAAATCCCACTGTTGATTCTGATATCCGTAACTCAGGTGCTTGAGCTACCTATCTCGGAGTCAGATCAATGTATGTGATGTTGTGAAATATTTATTTATATTTATATATTTAATAATAGTGATTTTGGTTCGGTACAAAAGTAAAAAAGGGTAGTGGTCGGAAATCTATTACGTCACACGCTTTATTCAAAACAAAAACGTTGGGAGGTCAGGTAAAGGGTAGAAGAGGATGTAATAGGCTTAGGAAAAACTATGTAAGTATAAGAAAAAGTAAAATTCACTTAGTCGAAGGTTCTTGTGTAGTCAAAACAGAAATGGAATCAGATGATCCATGACCAGAAACGAAGATCCTAAATAGTGGTAATGATGTTGATAGCAAACCTAAAATATTGAAATTTTTTAATGTCCAAAAATAGGTTCGATATTTAAAGATGTTATTTTAGTTAGAGGTTAATTAAGGTTATTCACCAATAATTACAATATCACTATTTATTTCATAGATGTATGTCAAACAAAGTAGCAATTTCATGCCCTCACCTCTCAACAGCATTGTGTACAAAGTACCTATAACTCGTATTTTGTTAAGATATCGTAACTCTTTTAAAAGCGTTCCATTGATAAAAATACAAAAATAAATGTTTATTAAAATTGTTCCAATATATTTTGTTCCATTAAAAAGGGGTAACCCTAATCAAACAGTAGGCGTGGGTAACAAGTTAGGTCCACTTGTTGCTCCCCTAACAATACCCTTGATAAACAGGGGAGAGGGCGAAACGTATTGATATTCAAAACTTACCGGAACGACGTATAATGTCATCATGACGTTGAGCGATGGGAACGGGACTTACCTGAAATAAAAAAAGAATCATTTTTGTACCGAAAATTTAACAACAGTATTTTAATGTAAATTAGTTAATGTGTTTTTTTAGATAAGGGGTAGACGGTACATCACTTCACAGCAAGCAATAACCACCGCTCATGGACACTTGCAACACCAGAGAAGTCAACACACACACACACACACACACACACACACACACACACACACACACACACACACACACACACACACACACACACACACACACACACACACACACACACACACACACACACACATACACACACACACACACACACACACACACACACACACACACACACACACACACACACACATACACACACACACATACATGTAACCCACTCACTCAATCATGTACCCCAATGCTGCTTATATTATTGTAACTAGTTTTTTTTTTTCTCTCATTCCTTTTAGCCGAACCGGAGCAAATTAATCATTAGCACAACTTATTATATTCACTCATAGTTAGTGCGATACAGGTCTGCGAGCCTAGTGCAATAACTAATGTAACTCGATACTTGTAAGTGCTTTCATGAAATAAACATTTTATTATTTTATTATTATTATTAAGTCTAGACTCAGACTAGTGGCAGTATTGTTAAGTTAGCAAGAAAACAGTTAAATTATGAAGTTTAAAGTATGAAATTTATATACGAAAGTATGAAATTAAAGTATGAAAAGTAATTTTGTGCGCGTTGAACCATAACTATAAGCAAGCAAACAAACTATGTGTTGGGTATACTCTATGGCGCTGTCTATGGGATATGAATGATGTGTGTTGTCAAGTGCTTGTCAATTAAAATGGTATACGTGCGAAGCCGTCTTTAATTATCTAGTCCCTATTTCCGTATTAATCACTCTGTAACTATTAGCAAACAAGGGCACGGACCTAGAGTCGTTTGTATGTAATTAACCAATAAAAAAAACACCAGAGGTCTGAAAATACAAGGCAATAGGTTATTCCATATTTTTACCACGTTTCGCTTTATTTACTTTTTTTTTAAATTATGGCTCTACCCGAAGATAATTCGCCAATGTCAAGTAACTTATTGAGAATAAGTAGGTAGTCAACAGTCGAAGTCAGTCAAAGTCACACTCACTCAATAAAACGCCGGTGTTTAACGTTTTATCGACCTACGGATTCAGCGGATATCACTCTAAAAGCAATCGCAGGTTTTAAGACTCTACCTATTTGGTCCAAGCAAGTTGTCACGAGACAACTCACTCGACACACAATAGCAGTGTTATAAACGATACAATCCAACGATTCCTTATTATTAGGATCACTTTGCGGCACTTCACTGCACAAATAAACACCAAATTTGAACACTAAAAACCACTAGACACTAACTTGAAACCTTTGAATTGCATCAGCCCATGCGGCTTGTTTTACCCCTACCCGCTTTATTTACGAACTAGTGTTTTTAGTTCCAAACTACCAATAGATGGTGTTGAGTGTCAATTACATCGCGCAAGTGTTGGAATTGATATTTTTCTTCAGTCGCGCGTGTCAGTGTCGCTGGCAGGCCCAAACCAGGGTCGAAGAACCCGCCAACAGCGCCGTATCGGGAGGCTACGAGAAGGTACAAGTACCGTGCCAAGATGAAATGATGCCCAGTTAAAGAGTTCTTTTTATGTGACAGGTGGCGGACGAGCAGACGGTTCACCTGATGGTATAGACAACCGCGACTCACAGTGGAGTCACAAGTGCGCTGCAAACATTATAACTACCCTTTCCCCGGATTGAGCCTCCGCGGCTCCGGTACCCTCACTCACGCAGCGAAACACAGCACAGTGCTGCTTTACGCCGGTTTTCTGTGAGGCCGTGGTATCACTTCATTCATGCTGAAGTGTGTGGTATATTACGTTACGCGCAAGTGTTTTATCTTTTCGGGTTACCTAGCTTTGTCACTGTCTATAGAACTTACCGCTTTATAAAGGTACAGACAAAGCTCATAGATTGATTGTGCTTCGATTGTCGCCCAAGGAAAATGAAGACACAATTCCTCAGATTCGCAATTTATCGCATAAAAACCCCACCACGTTTACAATGCGCGTGGGCAGCAATACAACTCAATCGCTTGTTGTCCTCTTGTACCCTCTCACTCGCTCGTAAACTAGCACTTTGCTATTACCGCCTTTAGGGTACAAACGAAGCCATGTGTGAGAAACAAGCTCGTTTCTTAGTGGAACATGTCGTGAGATACTTTGGGTTTGTATGGGCGGTGATGCTAGATGTTATTCTGATAAAATCTAGATCATACTCTTAAGCCCGATTCGACTAATCTTTATTAGAGAATAAATCTATGGTATAACATCAGATTTGTATGGTAAGAGCGCGCGCGCGACAGTGTTATGTCATAAATTATACTACTTATTATGTCTTCAGTATCATTATCTAATTTTGTTTATTATACCTACACATTTCTACTTATTTTCATTGCTATGTGTTGCTTCGTTTTTATCTTACACACTTGTGGACTATTATTTTAAGATAAGATAATTGTTTATTAGGCACCTTAAATTTTCTTCCTGTTATGTACTAATATTGTTTTTTTTATTTATTATTATTAGTTTTTCTTTGTTTTGTCCTTCTTTCTTCCTAATGTATGTTATGTATGTGTGCACGTACGTCGCCCAAGGCTCTGCCTGAAAACCAGCGCTGCAGCGGCTTCGGCCACTGCAGCAAATGCTGAGGTTGGGCCTTGTTGGCTACAGAATTTGTCATACTTGTATTTATGTCACTCATGTTTGATTTGTGCTCTGTGGCTAATAAAGAACTCTTTATCTTTATCTTTAAATTATTTCTTGGATAAAGTTTGGTCGAATCGCCCCTAAGGCTTGATTCGATCAAACTTGCGTTACCAAACCTATAGTATAGAGCTGTCATTCCATACAAATCTGACGGTATACCATAGAATTATCCACGCATTAAGATTCGCCGAATCGAGCCTTAGTAGGATAACTTTCATAGATTGTTTAAATAAAGTGTTATTCTATGGAATTATGTTCAGACAACCATCCGTTGGACTAACTACTACAATCTGTCAAACTTCATCTAATTTTGGTTCAATATCGCTGATTTCCGAATCCGCAATAGGGATTCCCGTGTCAGTCTGTACCAGACAGTCTATTAACAGAGGGAGATGGCGAGAGATCGTGAGGAAAGTTGTGTCCGCCTCTAACACCAACAAGGATGCCTCAACGTGACCACGACTGCTCTGGCAAACGCGTAGCGAAAGAGAAGAATTGCTGACTTGTATCTAGCGAGGATCTGCTAGCATGACGTCATGCCATAGATAGCAGAGATATTCGGCTAAGATAAGCTGACTCTAAAAAGTACCTAAATAGGTCGCTGAAATCAAGATTCTGCGCAATAGTATCGGATTAGTCCCAAGACCTACCCCCGGTAGGTACAAAATACTTAGACACGAAATTCCGGATGAATACATCTTGTGCGAAACAGGTTAAGCATGGTGTCAAGGTTCGTCTTTTTGAACCCATGACTCCTCCCCACTTAAGAGCGATGAGGGAAAACCGCTGAAGTTTAGTCGGTATTCCTCTTGCCTGCTTTGGAAATGGTATAAAAGAACTTTTTATTTTTTAATCCGTGACTTGGCCATGGAGGAAGAATGGGAGAGGATCACAATGTCTAGTTAACTCAAGAAAAGATCGTATTTCTTTAAAGTGATAAATCCATATCATTCAGAGTCAGCTCTCATTGTCTTTAGCCGCCAGAAAAGTCTATTCTTGTCCAGGATTCTCTGTGGTCCAGCTAAGCTCGTTCCAGGTCTTTGAATACGGTTATTATCTTATCTTATCTGTTAGGGGCCATTTTCATGGGGCACGTCGACCCTAAGGGATCTTTTGTACCTCCCCTTTCTTTTGCGCTCTTACTCACGAAAGATTCGTTTCACCAGCATCACGATGTCTTTCGGATTGAAGTGCCTGTAGAATCCTGGTTTAGGATAAGCGTTACCTAGAAGACACATTCTGCCTCTGGCTAGTGAGTCGCATTCACATAAAAGATGTTCTATGGTTTCCGTCTCCTCCTTGCATGCTCTGCAGTCGCTGTTCGATGTCATGTTCATCTTCATCAGCATTTTTTTCGTTGCATAATGCCCTGTTAACGCTCCTATGAGCATCCTTGTCTGTTGTCTATCGCCTCCGAGAATATATTTTTGATTTTTGAATACGGTTACATACACAGCATGTAGCTTAGGCTTCTGCAATTTCTTCTTACCAAGATCGCTAAGGCTTTCTATTCTGGATACATCCTCTTTGTCCCTTCTCACCAGCTCATTTGAATTTGACGTCGTATCTCCTTTAGTTCTTCATTACAAACCTTAACTACTCACTTATAGAAGTCATGATGATTGTAGATAATCATCATCATCATCATCAGCAACCCACACTCGTCCACTGCTGGACATAGGTCTCCCCTAATGCACGCCACTGCTCCCGATTTTCGGCCACTCTCATCCAGCCCACACCAGCCAGCCTTCGAATGTCATCATCCCATCTTGTCGCAGGGCGTCCTACACTACGCTTACCGAGTCGCGGTCTCCACTCAAGGACTTTACGGCTCCAACGGCTGTCAGTTCTGCGGCTAATATGACCAGCCCACTGCCACTTCAGTTTGCTAATTCGGTGGGCTATGTCGGCTAACCAACAAAAGAGGCCCTGGCGAACCACCCACCAACCCGCACTGGACCAGCGTGGTGGGTTATGGTCCATTCCCCCTAATGACAGACACTGTATTGTAGATAATATCAAATATTAATTAAAACCTCGAATAGCCTTTTACCCCCAGATTAATAGGTTAACATTACTCTTTTACAGCTTGTTTACCCGACGACATGCAACACAGGGCGGTCCTGATTTAAGGCTTAGTTTTAAGGATGTTCGGTTTGCCAGCGAGCTCAGTACTCGTGTCACCGCTGTTTACGACGTCGTGCGCTCACGCAAGCGTCCTCGCGACTTCGGCAATATAATTGTCTACGTCGATGAATATTTACTATGATGGGAATAGGAATGTCTGGTAGTTGGCTCGATCTTGTGACCTTTGTGCTGCCACTCGTATTAGCACAAGTGGCTAGCAAAGGTCACATAAGGTGGCTGTTGAGGATCGACCGCTGGACCAGCCTTTTATTATCTTTATGTTTTTATACTTTTTTTTTTAATATAATGGCTGCTACTGTGTCTTTCGACACATCTATAATTCTGCCAATGTCGAGTGATTAGAGAGACACGTTAATTAATAGATTAACCGGTGTGACGAGTGGAATCTATTTTAATCAGTTTTGACATCATCTAAAACAAAACAAACATACACATGGACAATACAAACAGACAACGATTTTTTATTTTGATCTACATTATTATTGTTTGGTCATTGTATTGTCTTAGTGTCGGTGTCTGTGAATACTAGAAAATACACCATTTTGCTGATAACATAAGTTTTTGGTAGCATCCAATCGTTAGTTTATACATGTAAAAATATGAGCAATAATACTTAAGGGTGTGAACATATACCATGATGTGGTGACCATGATGGTTAATTAACAAATAGTATAAGTGTTTGCCGAGAGGTTGTAATCCCGAAATTGTTTAAAATAGATCCGGTTTAGTAGCTAACAATTAAAAACGAATGGTGTCGCTAGTTAGGGCTACCCGTCGCCTTAAAAGGCACAGTCTGTTTAGGGTGCATGTCTATGGTTTCTACAGAGACGGTTGTGTTGTACTTTCATATACGAAACATGTGCGGTAGAGGCACTGTATACTCAACTCTGTATAGGTCAACGAACTCTTTGATATCATTGGCATGACACACCCGACACAGAGGAGTAACAAGTTCGCTGGCAACCTTTAAATCCCCCTTTCCCCCGAATTGGGCCTCCGGTACCCTCACACACGCAGCGAAACACAGCACAATGCAGCTTCACGCCGGTTTTCTGTGAGGCCGTGGTTTCACTGCGGTCAAATCTAGTATGAACACTAAATAATGATAAAAGGTGGTCACCAATATTTCAATCTGTTCGCATATTTGAAGAACGGCGATAAAAATCTAAAATCAGCAGTAAATTACTACCGTATTTAGTATCCCTGCGCGCACGCAACTATTGCGTTTGTGAATAATATAATTGTGGACGTCTATGCTTATTTATTGCACTGGTCTTTAATTTCCTGTAGGTTCGCTAGTTAAATCTCGTAAGGGAGGAACGTAAATGGGTCGTTCTTCGTTTTTATTGACAAAGCCAAACTTACAAATCAACATTTAACTTTTATATAACAGACTACAAATGATAAATAGTATGTCCTAAATATTCGTTAGCAAACTGAAGTGGCAGTGGGCAGGTCATATTAGCCGCAGAACTGACAAGCCGTTGGAGCCGTAAAGTCCTTGAGTGGAGACCGCGACTCGGTAAGCGTAGTGTAGGACGCCCTGCGACAAGATGGGATGATGACATTCGAAGGCTGGCTGATGTGGGCTGGATGAGAGTGGCCGAAAATCGGGAGCAGTGGCGTGCATTAGGGGAGACCTATGTCCAGCAGTGGACGAGTGTGGGTTGCTGATGATGATGATGATGATGATGAAATATTCGTTAATGTACTAATTTATAGATTGATATATGATGTAAAATTTTATTGATAAGGAATACTTTTTGGTTCAAATGAACACCTCCGTCCCCCGAAATTAATGCCATTTACACCTCCTAGCTTTGTCACGCTTTATATATTTTTTTACATACATAGTTAAATCAGCTAAAGTACCTACGAGGTGATAAAACAATATCATTATTTCAGGGTAAATTAGGAATAACGTAACGGTAATGGTGTGACGTATATTTTTTAAAGAATTAATTACTTCATAAGTTACTAAGGACGGGCTCATGGTCGATAAAGAAAAAGAACGACCCAAGTACCAAAAGACCTTGTGTGAAATTTCAGCATGATTTACTTATGTTACGAGCCGTGTGGTCCCCGGCAGAGTAGAATAGGCCACCCTCACTCTTACCGAGGTGTCGTAAAACGCGACTAAGGTAAAGTTGCTGGCATGATCATCAGCACCCAGAGAAGGAAAACTCTGCATTTATATCAAAACCCTCGCCAACCCGTCTGCCAAGCGTGGTGAGTATGGCAATTACCCCTCATGTGATTGAGGGAGGCCCGTGCCCCAGCAGTGGGGACTTAAATGGGCTGACGATGACGATGATACTTATGTTTTATGTTTTTTATGAGCCTTCAAAGTTAGAAGAAAGTCAATTTTAAAAGAATTGAATTAATAACCTTTTTAATATTTAACATTGAATACATAAAATAAAAGTGGCCTCTAAAAACTTACATCATACTCGATATGAGTGTGATATTAATGCTAAATAAGCTTGGTAAATCTGTGCGGAAACCGGACAGCTACGTGGGAAACAAATGTCTGGCCATGGCACCACCGCCGGGTCCCGGCAGAAGGGGTAGACCTAAAAAGGTGTGGCTTGACATCGTATGCCATGTATGTATGACATTGGATGACATGCGTGCTAATAAACTGACCACTATGGATGCACAAGACCGCGCGAAGTGGAGGAGTAGAAGTAGGAAAGCGGACCCCGGGCTCCGAAGCGACAGCTTGGGACGCAACCGGGACAAAACGCTAAGATGATGATGGAAGCTTGAAAAATCTCAAACATTATTTAATTTTATGTCCTAAATTCAGTACAATTATTTGAAATCCACTAATCCGCTGAACCGTTAGCGCTCAAGGAGCAGTTTAGAGATTTTTTATGTAATAATCAATTTGTGATATCTCAGAGAGTTATGTTTCTATTTCTGAGAGGTGCTTTAATTACCAACCATAAAAAAAAATTCTGCAATGCCTCGAAGAAATTATGCGTCTTGTGATAATTTTGGCGTTTATTATGTCCGTGTTAGTAACGACTGTTAAGTTATTAATATCGCCATTATATGCACAAATAGATAGCTTTGCAAATGGTGAAGGAAGGAAATTATTGCAGCAAATAAATGGTAAATAGCGGGGTTTATTATTATCGGTGAGATCTTTGGATTTTCATGTATTTTTGCCAAATATGAAAATGCGAATGAAAAAATTTGCTCTATTCTGTCAGGGGGACTGATGTTGAAATAGAAAGATAGGAAAAAAGAATGTTAGTTAATTTAGTGAAAATGTATGAATATACTGATTTTTGAACTCATATAATAATAATGGTCCTCCAAGGATAATGGGGTCAATGGGTGAAGTAACCACGTGTCATAGCTCCAAATCCGTTAACAGGCGTTCGATGGCGAATGCCCATGTGTTGAAGTTAGATCCATTTAATTTATTTAGGGAAATACCTGATATTCCTGCAGCGGTTACGTGCCGTGTGCCGTAGGGCACCGATGGATTATCCATAGCACTTTTTTGGTAACTATACAATGACTATATAGCGCTCTTCAACGCGCGTTGCCCATAACCATTTATTTATATCGGCTGAGGGGCAATGTTGGGTAAGCAGACAATTGAACACCGAACAGACTGACATACAGGAAGTCTTCTTAAAACTAGAGTGTATACTTTGTCTATGGAAACCCAAATAGGTTTAACACTTTACAACTGGTATCCTTTTTGGGTTACCTAGTCCCAACTCCAATAATAATAAATGATTTATTCTATATACTGACTTAAATGTGCCTAAATATAATTCACAAGCACACTAACAACTTGCGAGAAATTACAACAGGATGCTAAAGTGTTCTAGTATCATTGCTATAGAACGGCTTTTGTAAATTATGTTCTGGACGTATAATGGATAGTAAAGTGAAACAACCGTTCAAGTTTGAGTACTGTACTAATGGTCTAATGTGTAGTGGAATCCTCACCTAATTGTTTTGTAGCTTCTTCATTATATTTTGAAGTAAAATATTTGTTTTTATAAAGACGGTCTGTCATTCCATCTCATCTAAGTTCAATACATAACCACACACCAGGTTATCATATCGATCAAATTGATATTGAACTACTTGAAATCATCATCAGCCCATTTAAGTCCCCACTGCTGGGACACGGCCCTCCCTCAAACACATGAGGGGTAATTGCCATAGTCACCACGCTTGGCAGACGGGTTGGCGAGGGTTTTGATATAAATGCAGAGGTTTCCTTCTCTGGGCGCTGATGATCATGCCAACAGCTTTACCTTAGTCGCCTTTTACGACACCTCGGTAAGAGTGAGGGTGGCCTATTCTACTCTGCCGGGGACCACACAGCGACTTGAAATACTAATTACTAATTACTGTTTGAAATGTTTTAAAAATACAGTTCAAATCATAAAAATAGGTTTTTTAATATTAAAAATAACTACGAATAAAGAAGATTTAATCTTCTCATAAAACTAAAAGAATAAAAGAAAAACCCTTTCACGGTAGACATAAATGATCATAATTTAAAAACCACCTTTTTATCTGTAAGGAAATTTTTATTCCTGTCTTGTATTTATATATTCATTTTATTAATCAAGAGTAAATGTCTACACAAATGTGCAAATCGAGCGATTGTTTCATACCGTGGTGCATATCTGAATGAATCTCGCTTTCATTGATGTGATCCCGAAATACCCTGCGCGTGAGTTGATCCCGGCTACTGACTGCAGACTTAACAAACGGTTAGTACTGACTCCTTATTGTATGTGCGACAGCTGTATGGAATGGTAGTGATGAATAATTTTATGAGAAAGTTCACGAATATCATATGGACTTGTTAATTGATCTTGGAAGTTTTCTTTAATATTAATCTTATTGGATTTTCAAGTTTTTTTATATTGAACCTAAAGAGAGATGAAATAAAGCTATTAAAGTGGTTTTCTAGGAGTAATGCTCTCATATAAATATGGTACAGAAAATTTTGTAAGCTTACTTAATTAAGTGCATTGTAAGTAATTTATAAACCTAAACTTACGAGTTGCGACTGCCATAGAATGAATCTCGATTTATTGTATTCTTAGAATAGTGATAATCATCGAAATCGTATTTCTCAACATCTTTAGATTAACTGATATTTTTTTCAAATATTTGCTTCCTATAGTTTCAAAGAATATGTGAATTGATACATCTTTTGTCACAACAGCAGTTCAATGTTACAGCTGACCTCATCGCCAAAACATTAAGATATACCTCATTACCACATACCCGCGGACTGACAAAATTATACTCACTCACTAGTTGGCTCAACGTCCATCGGTATTGCAATACGAAGAAAAGGACCTTTCATTCAGGGAATTCTCTCCAACTGACAGGGACAAGAATATATCAATAATATTGGCAAGAGTGGGATAGCCGATGTCCTTAGTTCAGTTCTTGGCAATTGTCCACCGGAAGGCGAGTTTAAACAAAAAGACGAAGTGGATGAACTGAAATACAAAGATACATACTCCATTGAGTTAGGTGACGAGATAGGTGTGTAATTGGCTCTGAGAGGTCAATTTATTGTAATGAATGAAAAAGACAATATATGAATGATAAAATTAGAGGCTAAAGAGACAAATTTGTGTGTAAGCGTTGCTTTTGCTTGGTAAACAAATTTACTTAACATTATTTCATTCATAAAAGCGACAAGGCGTTATTATTTCGTCCTGTAATATTGGGCATATTTATTTTAAGTCCGAAAAAAAAAACAGTTATTACTTAGGCAATAAATCAATAATACAGATTGACTACTTCGTACATAGAATAAAGTAAAATGTTTTTCTTGTAGCTGTTTGTGAACTTTTCGTCGCAATATCTGAAAAATTAGAACTATTAACACATGTGAAATTTCAGTGAAAACACTTTTATAAACTATGCTGTGTATTTTTCTGACTTCGTAACCGAGACCGATTGAATACATCATATTTCTTTTGAAAGACTTATAGTACCCATGCGCTTACACACATCTATCAAAAACATACCATCAATGTGTAAATCGCATGTTTTCAAAGGCGTTTTAAGGTATAATCAATCAGGCTTTGTCAGACCCCGCCATGGAATTTTAAATTGGATTTCTGTTAACAATACATGGATTAGTGAGTTTGTACTGTTGTCTACCTCTGTAGTAGCAACATGTTCAATGGACATATAACTTCTTTCAATATTGTTTTGTACAGCATACAATACAGTTTCTGTGTGACTTGTTCAAACAGATTCTGGTGTAAACATGACGATGGATGAAAAATAATATTTTTTATTGGAAGCCGTTATGATGTGAAGGTATGGTATTTACAGTGTTGAAAGTCTGTCTTAATGGTGTTAGGATCACTTGTTATTTATGAGGATTTCTGTGATAAATTTGGAATGTTTTCTAGTGATCAAAGTTTTTTTTTTATGTGGACATAAAAAGTCCGTTTACCAATATTTTAAGGAAGTAACTGATTTTCATTATCTTCCTTGTTGTTTGTAACATTTGTTTAGCGTTTTTGTAATATCATTGCCATATCATTTGTTAACATGTTAAAATAATGCTTGATTATGTTTGTCTTCCTTTCTTGCTTTACGAGAAATGTTTTCAGATGTATTTATTTTTTCTCCATTTGCTCTCTTTACAATTCTTATGCTCACTTAAAAATGCTTGAATAAAATATTTTATCGGCTTACCGCTTCAACAAGCAGTAACGAAAGTCTTTTTATTCTTTTACAAGTAAAAAGAAAAAAATACAATCTTAATAATCTTCGAGGAAATTTTCTTAAAACAAACACGACATCATCCAAACCGCACTCAATAATTCACGAAGTGACCTTCCCACCGCGGGGGTGAAAAATACAATAAATATAAACAAAAAAGAGGGTTATTCGACTAAAATTTAACGCTGTAATGAGAGGGGCAGTCCATTCATATTTAATTGGCACGGGCCTAGTTTATAGCTCTCATGGGCTGAGGGGATTTTTTTTTACATTTTTTTCAAATACCCGATAGGTTTGAGTGGTATTGTAGAGGACAGTGCGAGGTACCGTTGGGTGATTGTGGATAAGCTGATGATGATGAAAATGATTTATTAATATGACTCTTGCTATCTAGGAATGCTGACGGATACACTTTACGTGAAGTTCAAATTAAATTAAATGCTTTACAAGACGGCGCATTCGGTAGTGACCCTGCCTCGTACGTTGTCGTGGGTTCGATCCCCACCCTAGACAAATATTCGTGTGATGAATACTTGAATTGTTTATGTGTCTGGGGGAAATTAAGTATTATATTTGTGATTCCTCTGTTGTCTGTTATCTGTAGCATAAGTCATAAGTGCTTAGTACGGAATCAGATCAATGTGTGAGTTTTTGTATCTCTACTATGATGGGATTAGGATTAACCACCACGCTTGCCAAATGCGGATTGTTGATCACAAACCCGAGCTATGTTCGAAAAATTCGAAACATACTTTTTTGCATGACCCAAAAATTGAACCAAGGACCCTGAGATCACAGCCCGGTACTTAAACCACTAGACCAATTACAGGGCGTTAATATTGTACGAGTTTATTATTTACTATAATTTTTAGGTCCTTCCATTGATACCTATAATTAATCAAGCCGGGATTTAATATGATATTTATTATGTGATACAACATTGTGTACTCACATATTTTAGTTACAGCAGCCGTGGTTACGAGCGGACTTCCATCCATTCCTTCTATTGATCTCAGCCTGTAGCTAGCTAGAGCTAGCTACAGAAAAGGTAGACCTTTTTATGTGCCAGGTGGCATACGAGTGAGAGAATCACCTGATGGGAAGCGATTGCTGCCGCCCATGGACACCTGCAACCAAAAGAGAGGCAGGCACGCTGCCAAAATTTAAACTCTCTTTCTCTACTTTTTGGTATCCAAGTCGCTATACCATTGTTGGCGACGGCCACAACTATCCTTTTTTATACTGTCTATGTCTTTTATATCTCTTTTACTTTTGATACTATCTTCTATTGTATATTAAAACAGTTGCTTTTGTGAGTTGTGGTCTAATATATTGTGTGTGAAAAATAAGTGGTTTGATTTAATTGGCGTGCTTTAGGGACTCTAAGCTAGGGACAATAAGTGTGATCAACAACCATCTTATATAATACTCGTAATCTACACTATTTTTAGAGAGACAACCTCTAAAGACAACCATTACGTAGCGCTAAAAGACTTTCGCGGTGTAATCGTCACCCAGCGCCATCTAGTCAAAGTTCGGAACTAATAGAAAAAATTAGTAGCCAAACAAAGTTATAAAAAGATATTAAAATAAACACGGATTATCCACAATAATCTTTCATCGCCGCCCGCCAACATCCGATAGTCAAGAGAAAAAAATACGCGAAATAATATCGAAAAGCAATAAAAATGTACCGCTATAAAACAGACAAACCCAGGACATAATCGAGACGAGTGCTACCATTGTGGGTCTTTATACGCCTATAACATTTTACTACAAGTTTGTTGGCCAAAGCTTTTACACAAACGAGAATCGAACTTGGGGAACTTTTTATCTTTTTGTTGGTATGATATTTTAAGGTAAGTATTACCGTTTTACCGGCACGTCCCTGCGGCGGACCGCGACCGCGGTGGCGAGATGAACTCGACGCGTTCTTTTAATACTGGTCCACTGCAGCCGAGGACCGGGAGAAGTGGAAAGAGATCTTTGCCCTGCAGTGGGACACTTTTGGCTCATAATAATAATAATCATCTTGTGGGGGGCGAGTCACCGTCTGCCATGATTATTCATCATCAGCCCATTTAAGTCCCCACTGCTGGGGCACGGGCCTCCCTCAATCACATGAGGGGTATTTGCCATACTCACCACGCTTGGCAGACGGGTTGGCGAGGGTTTTGATATAAATGCAGAGTTTTCCTTCTCTGGGTGCTGATGATCATGCCAGCAGCTTTACCTTAGTCGCCTTTTACGACACCTCGGTAAGAGTGAGGGTGGCCTTTTCTACTCTGCCGGGGACCACATGGCCCCCATCCACGGCCATGATTATTAAGATGAGACATTTTATGTGACAGGCGTCCAGTTGTCTCGTCAATAACCCGGTAACCAGTCCAGCAAGATCCTATCCATAGACCCGGCTTAGTCCCCTTCTTAACTGCAATAGTCCTTGCACCTGGCGAGTGCTGTCTTTGGCTGTAACTCTTCAATAGTGTAGACAGAGACAGACGCTAGGTGTACACATCCCCACTTACAGTATTGTGTCTCAAAGGGGCCTCTTCGTGTTGGATCTGTATTCCCACGTACGCCTTTCAAACCGGCCTGAAGTTGCGTCTCTGCTGTGTTTCACTGCGTGAGTACTGGTGGTCCAATCCGGGGGAAAGCTGGTATTGCAGGTGTCCATGGGAGGCGGCCACGTGTCATATAAAAAAAATAAAAATGTGCCGACATAAAAAAAAAAGAAACTAACTATTGTACCAACCTCAATGGTAATTAATTCACTACCACATTTATAATTGACAAATCTTTACAAAGATACTGAAATAGTCTATAATCTCTTATACCTTTTATTCCCCTAATTGCACACCCACACTCTATAGAAAAATAAATACTCACAATTAAAATGTCTTAACAACCCGAAACCTGTATTTGCAATGTCTATCGGTGTTCTTCTCATTTGCAAACTTATTCGAACGATAAACAAGAAGATTTAGGACTTTATTACGCTTAGACAGGGTTGACATTACATTTTATGGTCGGTTAAATTAATTTTGAAGAGATACATGAAGGTTGTCCTACATAGAGGCCTAGGCGATAGGATATCGATGGCGATAGCCGAAGTTTTGATTATAAATCATATAGAATAGAGTCCCCATTTCAGTATTTTTTCCCTAAGCATTGCAATCATTTACAATTAACTAGGCTACAGTAAATAAAGTGTGATTTTCATATAATTATAATGATATCCATCAACAGATTTCGGCTAAGGCGGCCAATCTCAACGATCAGCCACTTACGCAGGATATATTATAGTGTTCAAGTGTGTGCGCAAATCCAAGTGCACTCTCTAAACCCTTGCCCATAATCCTCGGAGAGGGATCGGGCGCAGGACAACGGCTTGACGTGCTTTCCGAGGTACGGGGGTACAAGACCACCAACTTCCAGACTCCGGGAGAACTTCTAACAGAAAAACTCAGCTACAAATTTTAGCCCGACCCAGGGGTCGAACCCGGGACCCCAAGCGCAGCCGTCGCTTTAAAGTGCGACGCACTACCCTGCGCCAACGAGGCAGTCAATGGGTAGCCGTCCCACGCTGCGCTTGGTATTTGGTCCCCACTCCAGAATCTTTCTGCCCCAGCGACCATCAGTTCTTCCACTTCAACGTACTAATACTCTGGGTTATGTCGACCACTTTAGTTCGTCTACAAATCTCTTAATTTCTGAGGAGATCACGTTATGAAACGCCGAACATGGCTCTCTCCATAGCTCGATGAGTGACCTTGAGCCATTAGATACTTAGTTAAAAGCTTTGAATTACATCAGCGTTGGGATTGAGTTCTACCCATAGAATCGAGGTTTTTTTTATGTTAGATACGCACAAACCATGAACGCCCATGAACATCCGCGAAATCAGAGAGATCGCTAATGTGTTGTCAGCCTTTTTAAAAAAGATTACGCTCATCTATTGAAGGTCCTGCTGCCAAACTGTTCCACAGAACTGAGGTACGTGGTAGAAAGTTTCGCGAGAAACGCACAGTATTAGACTGCCATCCATCGAGATGATGGGGATGGAATGACAATCGCTTGCGAGTGGTTCGATGTAAGAATTCAGCTGCAGGGAGTAGATTAAACAGTTCCTCAGAGCACTCCCTATTAAGGATGCGGTATAGAATGCCTTGTAGGTTTGTAATTTGTAATCTTGTACAGTACTTAACTTTAAGAACTTAATCCACCTAGCGGATTTTCATCCGAGATACAAAGCGACAAAACTCGCTGCTTCGCTTCGTGTATACCCAATCCCCTGACGAGATACATAAGGGCGTCATAATTGCGAAGTGAGACAAAGTCGAGTCAAAGGCATTGTGAGCGTTGTAAAGCTGTAACAGTCTCTTAAACATTCGAGTTGATGTCAACCACACTTTGTCGTGTATAATTATGACGCTCTCAGTGGGGCGCAAGCCCACAATGCGTCTTGGCCGAGAAGGGAACTTGTTAAGTATTCCGTATATTCATTAGTGTTGGTGCTTGTGCGGTGGTGGAGCGAGATGCACTATTTAAAGGGATGCGTGATTGTTTATATCTTTTCCGCATGATAATTGGCGTAGATTTTGGTAAGATGGAAACGTTGATGCTGCGTTTTGAGTAATGAAGTTTTTTTTATACTAGTGGCGGACAAACGAGCAAGCGAGTCACTAGATAGAAAGTAATCAACGCCGTCCATGAACATCCGTGAAATCAGAGAGATCGCTAATGTATTGCCAGCATTCTTTAAAATGGAGTACGCTCTTCTCTTGAAGGGCCCTAAGTCGTAGCCGTCGGGAAATACTCCTGCATCCAGAACGTGGTATTTTGACACAAGGATGATATTATTTAAAAGTCTGCATGCGTTTTGACTGAAAGACGGCGATTGATGGTAGTGACACGATTTTCGTGATTGTCCAAAAGATCGGGTTCTTATTTCGATACAGTAATGGACAAGTTTTTAATACCTAATGTGGCCCGTACCATTACTATGTTGTATCAGTAAGTGATGAATATCACAGAAAACCGATTACGCCACTTCACGGACGGACGTACCATCTTCACAAAACGGATCATCATCATCATCGTCATCATCGTCAGCCCATTTAAGTCCCCACTGCTGGGGCACGGGCTTCCCTCAATCACATGAGGGGTAATTGCTATACTCACCACGCTTGGCAGACGGGTTGGCGAGGGTTTTGATATAAGTGCAGAGTTTTCCTTCTCTGGTTGCTGATGATCATGCCAGCAGCTTTACCTTAGTCGCCTTTTACGACACCTCGGTAAGAAAGAGGGCGGCCTATTCTACTCTGCCGGGGACCACACGGCCATCAATCATCACAAAACGGATCACCTGATGGGAAACTTCACCGCCGTCCCTGGATATCCGCATCATAAGTGGAGAAACAAGCGCGCTGCCAACCTTTAAACTTCGCTTCTCTTTTCCAGATTAGACCTCCAGTCTCATAACTAACCACTTTACGCCCGGTTTTCTCTGATGCCGTGGTATCACATCGGTCAAGCCGACCCATTCATGCCGAAGTGTGATTCTTCCACCGTTTAACTAATCACTCTACGACACGTCTGTTCTAAGATTGACATCTTATCTTGAACTACGGTTTTACAATTTCACTTAAGAACTTCAAAAGACAGGAATGGCTTTCAAGAGTTTTAAGTCGTTCAATAATTTATATTAATTGTTTGAAAATATATATTGATCATTGTTGCCTTTCTACAGCTAGTAATTACTGGTACAAAAGGTGTGAGACTGAGTAAGTAGCCGTTAAAATACAAGTAGCTGGATAGTAATTATATCATTTATTTCTTTATTTAAAATACTGGCAACACTAATGAAGGTAATTTTTCATGCCACACTAATTAGGAAGAAATAACAAATGAAAACAACGCAATACCTATCTCGTGGGTTGACACGTAAAGTGCCTGAAGGTGTGACCATAAGTGGCCTTATTGTACGAAAGTTGGTATCTTTGTCAATATGCAGAAAGAATTTCCAAGTAGAATGACAGTTTATAAGTCACTTTTGGTCTTTATAAAACTTAACAGAATGTATTATTGCCATAAAAGACTTGTTTTGTACCAAAAAAAGTAAGTGAAAAGGTATCAGCTGATTACAGTACCAGCATAATCAGCATGAGATCCTTGAGACGATTACTGTTGAATATAGACAATCACTAAACATTTTCAGAGGGGATGATAAATCTTGGCTGAAATCTTATAAATTTTTCGAGGGCTTTATACTGATAAAAACCATATCTTTATTCCAAGGAACATAGTGTGATATATCATAAAACAAATTCACCTTCCCACATAAGCTGATGCTGGTTGATGCAATATGTGTAGGACGGTCCTTTTTTTACATTATGGCAGACAAATGTAGGTGCTTACCGCATCCCATGGACATCTTCGACACACAGATGCGTTGCCGGCTCTTAAGGGAGGAATAAGCTCTTTTCTTAAAGAAACATGCTTGTAACCAAGAATATTATGACCTGGAAATGTTTCAAAGGCAGTCAAAAAGCAGCTTGTATTGTTTTAGCTCTTTCGTCCATCTAATTCATCCTTTCATCACTATATATTGTCTTCTGATATCATTCGAACTATATTTATGGCGCGGCAAGACTTTTTGGAAACAAAAATCACAGTAGTCTAATCTTGAATCGACTTAATCATACTCATAAATGAGATATTAAGAGAACCACCTTCTTCTTTGTAGATGTGATGGCGCTTTAGATATTTCATATCCACATTGAAATTTTCAGAATCATAAATTTTGAGCCACAATTGCTCTTGCTTGAGCTCGTGTCAAAGTGCTATGACGTCACTGCACATCTATATCAATAAACAACAACATTTTAAAACAATTTACTTCGCCTAAACACAATTATGATAGAATTTATGATGGCCGTCTTAGAACATTATAATTTAATACAATGTTAAATTTATCATACAAATATAATCTTAAAATATGAAATATCAAATTTTTAAAGAAAGTCACGTAGAAAATAAATATATCACGAGGAGGGATTACTTGTAAGTATAATTATGACGCGATGTATGACAAACTGCCGAATTTTGGAATGGCTGAATTTATTTTTGAGGCCTTAATAATTGTCGGGGGAAGATAATATTGGTATTTTTAACGTAAATGCTGTACGTGATGTGCCACCAAGTGGAAGTTAGGACCTTATTTTAGTCTTAAGTTATGGCTGCTATCTTTTGAAATAAAAGAATGAGTTAACTGTGAGCGACCGTTTCTTAAGAAATATGTAAAGTTGAAAAGTACACATTCCATAAGGAAAACATAATGTCAGATAACTTTACATAGTTCCATCTGACCGCTAATAAAATTAGAAGAGGGACCCCGACTGTCGAGCTTATGTCTACAACGCATACTCTCTTTTCGGCCACATAATGCGAAGAGGGGATGATAGCCTTGAAAATCTGGTCATTGTTGTGTTGGCAATATTGAAGGAAAAAGGCCAACATGATGATCTGACCAAATAAAAGAAGTTACATCCCTACCAAAATTCTACGACGTGGTGAAGGCTACTTCCAATCGGAACCAATGGAGAAAATTTGTTTGGTTGACGAGTTCCAGTGACCACGATGCTCAGTAATGAGGGACCGACTAGTAAGAGAAGAGGGCCTAGGACACTGCCCTGCGGTACACCAAAGTTAACACTGTGCTCAGCTGATAGAGTTTTTCCTATTTAGATTTAAACGTCTTAAATAGCTTAACTGGTATTATGGGTTATTCTTATTTTTTCTGTAATCCTGATCCTGGATTTTTTTTCATGTTAGAGGCGACAAACGAGCAAGCGAGTCACCTGATGGAAAGCAATCATCTCCGCCTATTAACATCCGCGAAATCAGAGAGATCGCTAATGAGTTGTCGGCCTTTTTAAAAAGGAGTACACTCTTCTCTTGAAGGTCCTTAAGTCGTAGCCGTCGAAAAAAACTCCCATAGGGAAACTGTTCGACAGAACTGAGATTGAACTAGATTGGGGAGTCTGGTAATTACATTGAAGCAACTGTCGTCTGACCTTCGCAATACTTTAACGGGGGAACCTGACCCACTGATAATTAATGTACACGGGACAAAACGCGGTTATTATTATATGTAAGTACATACTCGTAGTAGCATATACTCACAGCTTGACGTTTCGACCGCGTTACAACGGTCGTGGTCACTAGCGGACTGTAGGTGCACGGCATCGTCTGCTACGCCCGGCTTGTAAATCTTCGGATACCCTCTCATTTTTGTTATTTACACTGCCACTAAATACAATGTCAGTGAGGTCACCCCGACACACTACACTCTCAGTATCCGGGTAGGAAGTTATTTGAAGCGGCAAATTGCGAGGTTTACATTTGTCAATCACTGGATTTCACGCTGATGATAATTTCAACCCATCCTCCCGATTGAAATTCTGATACTTCTTTATCCCAATCGCTTCACCTACTACTCTCGTGTGGCAATGACGATCAGTGGAGAGGGTTTTAGGGGCGTGGAACTCCATCCAATGATTAACACCGCTTTCCAGCAGACCAGTTCTGCTACAGCCGACTGACCCACTGAATTAAGGTTACATGTTTCTGAAACTATCCGAAACTACGAACCACACACAAGTGATTGTCAGTCCATCCCTAAAATCTCGATGAATGGCTGTATAATACTGTGCGGTTCTCGCGGAACTTTCTACCACGTACCTCAGTTCTGTGGAACGGTTTGGCTGCAGGAGTATTTCCCGACGCCTACGACTTAGAGACATTCAAGAGAAGAGCTTACTCTTTTTTAAAAAGGTCGGCATTGCTCATTGATTTCGCGGATGTTCAAGGACGGCGTTGATTACTTTCCATCAGGTGACTCGCTTGCTCGTTTATCGCTTTTAGCATAAAAAAAAAAATTGCAGAATTTCTCACTTTTTTCCTCTGAGCTAATTGTAGAAATACGCATTTTTAATTTTATTGTGCAATATTGTAATATATCCGGGCCGGTGATAGCTCGCGGACCGTCCCCATCCCTGCCCCAGACTTTTCTTCCAACGCAATAGATATCTGGTTCGATACCCGATACCAGCCGGTAATGAGAACCTTGGGGTCACATAAATAATAAGCGATTCAGTATCATTATTTATGCGTATAAATAACTTGCTCCCTTATTTAAAAATAGAATTTATGCTGATTGGTGTGTTATGACGACGATATGGAAAAAAAAACTTGAGACACAATAAATGAAGAAGAATATTAGAGTGTATCTCTATCCATTCATAATGCGATTTATGGCTACTTACGCGTTAATCTTATAAGAGCTATATGGTCATGGTGTTGTCTTTGTAATAAAGTTGACTTAGAAAGAAATGGCAAGATGTTTGAGTTTTAGTTTGTTTAACTCATGTAAAGAAATTCTGAATGTCAGCCCGAAATTGGCGCTTTGTATCCCCGTACCATGGAAATCACCTTTTTTAGTTTTTATGAAGTCTTTTTAAAAGTCCAGAGACTGTTTTCATGGTTGACTGTACAATATTGAAATCAGTTAAGAGTCATGTGAACCACACACTTTCTCGCTTTTTCTTGTTATTAAAATAACGCACACAGGGGTAACTCGGGAATATATTTGCGAACATTACCTGATTCCATCAACACAGCACAATAAGGAGTAGCTGTGCGCTCCCAGATCGATTGACATATTAAAGACAAGCGGGGCCACTAAATCGGAGTTATCTGTTGTTGCAGCCATGTAAAAAGATTTAAAGATAAAGATTTCTTTATGAATGTATGTATGAAGGGAGTGATATCAAACTGATTAAAAAGTCCTAAAAATAGGTTAAGAACCACACAATGTTGAATTCTTACAGTATACGAGTGAGCTTTGTCCGTTTTTTGAATTATTTTTGAATTTTTATCAACCTAATTATTGACATCGTAGGTAAGTTTGAACAAAATTTGACGTTAGATTTAAGAAAAGCGATCATTAACTATTTTTCTATAATCATTTCTTAAAAGTTGCTAGTAAATGTTCTCTTAAAGCAGTTATGTATCTATCAAAATGCACAGTAGAATTAGTTGACAAATTGTGAAATCGTAGATGGTTCATTTCATTATATATATATATATATATATATATATAATGAAATGAACAACTTACCAAAATGCTCAGCATGCCCATGAATACCCGTGACATCATTGGAGTCACAAGTGCGCTGCCAACCTTTAAGCCCCACTTTCCCCCGACTTGGACCTCCGGTACCCCCACTCACACAGCGAAACACAGTACAGTGCTGCTTCACGCCGGTTTTCTGTGAGGTCGTGGTACCACTACGATCGAACCGGCCCATTCATGCCGATGCGTGGCTATCCCACGGTCATATGTTAAAGTTGAAAAAAAACATATTTTGATTGGCGCGGCCTAATTTTACTACATGTTTTTTGTTTTCGAAACTTAGAGAACGAAGTCTTGTTCGATAGCAAATAATCTGTGCGACAACAAAATATCAGTATTAATGACATTTTTAACCGACGACCGACATTAAGATGACTGCAGCACAACACACAATACAAAAATTAATCCAATTCACCACAATTCAACACCAAAACAAATAAAATTCGACAAAACGAATGCAACAAGTTGTTTACAATTAGCATTATCCGCCATTAAATAAAAACTAAAAAGCAAGGGAAATAAAAATATAGTATGCTCCTGTCATGATTTAATACCGTGCTACATTCATTCTTAATTCGGAATCATTACAGTTTTACTTCTTTCTCGCTTGCACCTGTGCGTTGCTAACTAACCTATCTCTATAACAAGCCGATAGGCATCGAGTTATTTCTAAGTAAATTTGCACGTGCTAAAACGAGACGGAACATGACGTATATATCTATACACATAAATGAAAAGGACAGATGCTCAGTATGAGAATTTGTAGTATGAAGAAGTAACTCGGTATTTTACCGGCTTGCCACCTGCATTATTTGCGTTGCTCATCAAAATTTGTAGGCGTTAAGTCTATAATTCAAACTATTTGAACTATGTAAGTGTGACACTAAGTGAATTTAACAGATAAAAATATCGTTAGCCCATAGATTCGATATTTCGTAAGGGAAGCCGACGGGAATCGGGTTGTATGGACTCTTCGCCACTGATATATATATATCGTCTTAAAAGAACCATTATCTTTCTTTTTTGCGTGACTAAAATCTGAAGGATTGCGAATGTTATACAACAGTTGTTTAATTATAATAATACAAGCGTAACCTGGACTTCAAAGCGACGGTTTTGGAAGCAATCGGAAAACACAAGCTGAGATAATGACAGATTATTTTTTTGTGATTGTTGGCAAACGAGTAAACAGATCACCTGGCCATAAACAATTGCTGCTGTTCATGTACAACCGCAATATGAGTGCAGTCACAATCGCGCTGCGATGATTTAAAAATTTTAGTCGCGTTTCTAATGGCCTAACCCTATCTCCACAAGCCTTCCCCCCTTTAAGGGGTGTGCGAGCTAATGTGAAAACACATTAATCATTCAGTTTTATACAAGTCTGACTTTGGTTTTGTCGGGGCGGGTGTGTCAAGAATGCGATACTATCGGCGGCTCATGTACCTCGCTGAATGGGAGATCTAAGCCGGCAACCTACTTCGAGGTTTAATTTCAATTTGATGTTATGAGTGAGGATTCTCTTATAGCTGTATGAATGAATGAATAATTGATATGTATAAGTAGTTATTAATATTTATTATAATATCATACTATGCCGCCGCAAATTTTCTGCTTCGCCCAATGGTTGACAGGTAGAGAATGCTGTAAGGCATTCATAATCATCATCATCATTTCATCCAATAGACGTCTACTGCTGGATATAGGCCTCCCAAAATGTTCTCCACACAGATCGGTCCTGTGCCACCCGCATCCAATGGATTCCCGCGATCTTCATCAGATCGTCGGTCTACCTTGTGTTCTCTACTTACATTTGCCTGCAATTAATGTAATCACCTCGACTCTTGAGGTGGAACAATAAGGTTCATATTTGAATGAGATTGTATACTTTTTAGTGCAAATGACTCTATGTTCCACAGATCTCCACCGAAAACATGCTTTGGCATGCCACGCTTCGGCATGAATGGGCCGGCTCGACCGGAGTAATACCACTTCCTCACAGAAAACCAGCGTGAAGCAGTGCTGTGCTGTGTTTCTCTGCGTGAGTGAGGGATACCGGAGGCCCAAGGTAAGCAGCGCACTTTTGACACCACTGGTGTTGCAGGTATCCATGGGCGGCGGTAATCGCTTACCATCAAGTGATCCGTCGGCGCTTCTGCCACCTATATCATAAATAAATTCAAAACACATTGATCTTACGTACACTTCCGCAATCTTTAATTTATTATGATTCCTAACCTTTTCTGCAATAAGAGTATCTATTTATCCAATCTTCTAAGTCAATACTATAAATCCGTTGTATAAATCTATCTGGCCTGAAGCTGCGAGTCACGAAGACCGATGCGACCTGCGTTACAATTACTATAAATAATAGTAGACGTTTAGTCGAAGCAGTTTTACAGTCAGCCGGGGTCACGGCAAGATCTGTGACTCACCAGACCTCACAAGGCTGGGCTAGACAAGCGTTTGGAGAGAAACCATTAATCAATCAATACCGTGGGTAAGCCACGCTTCAGCATGGGTCAGCTAATCGGAGAGATTTCAAGGCCTCTGGACTAGCGTGAAGCAATGCCGAAGCTATGTTTCGTCCAGCATCACCATCCTTCTCTAAATCGTCATTCTTATACCAAAGGCCCAATTCGGGGATAGAGTAAAAGCTTGGTATTGCCCTTGTCATTTGCTACTCTGGTGTTACGAGTGGCGACAAGCGCTTATTACCATCTTACCCCGCTGAAAATAAAGGCTAAGCCCAAATATATGTTAGACAGACGGATAGATAGATAATAGTTAGACGGTCTCTCCCAACCCGAAAATGTGAGAAAAGTTGAATGAAAAAAGAACTAGTATGAAGAATAAAAGTGCGAGAGGAATATATGCGAGAACTGGTATGAATGAGTAGTCAAAATTATTGTATATAATCGGCTCCTACTACGTTGGAGGTATACATATTAAAAAAAAAAGCGCTTATCATCAGTTGATCCGTCTGTTCGTTTACTACCTATCACATAAAAAACTCTACAGCCAGGACCATTTCACTGCTGACCTTAGGCCTGACAGATTTCAATTCTAAGCTTTCCTCATCCAGTCACTGTCATCAGTAGTTGATAGGTTAGCAGTTCAATGGCTGTTAGGGAATCTACATTATGCTTGCCTACGTCTTCATACTCCAAGACACGAATACTTTTTTTTTTATTGCTTATAGTAGGTAGACGAGCTTGCGGCCCATCTGATGGTAAACGGTAACCGCCGCTCATAGACATCAACAATGCCGGAGCACAGTCATGCCGCTGCCTACCGTGAGAGAAGAACTCTTTTTAAACCTCGTTTAAAAAAGGACATGTCATAGCGATCAGGGAACACCGCGGCTGGAAGGTCATTCAAGAGTTTGCACGATTGTGTTGATACTCCAACGATTGTTTCTTCTGTGACAGACGAAGACAACCTGTGTGCGTGTTTCTCACTCACACAAGCGTGGTACAATCACCTGCGAGATTATGACTGTGTGATTAGAACGCGTTTAATACACATTTTGTGCGGAGTATTCGAGGGTGGTCTAGACTGTATATTGTGTCTCGTATTCTCCTAGACAAATACTGGCCAACGTTGGTGCCAGCACTAAACACTGCATCAGGTAACGCAATCAATTGTCTGCGGTTGGTGCATAAATTTCGCGGCGGTAACGTCGCTAATTAACCTTCACCAGCCGTCGGGGCTGGGTGTAAATCACCCGCTGTGAGAATTCCTTGTTGTCTCTAATTGAGGGGCTCACTTGCAAAAACTTTTAAGCTTTGCAGTGTGCGTAGTAGCGACACCAATGAATGTTTATTAATTGTGGTGAATTTAACCGCGATCGTGGGATAGCCATGCTTCGTCTCACAGAAAAAGTAAAGTCACCGTTTCACTGAGTGATCACTAATATTACAGGTTCCGGTGGGCTAATCGAGAGGGAAGAAGATTTAAAAGGTTATCAACGCACTGTGACTCCACTAGTGTTCCGGGCAACGGTAATGATAGCACCAGAAACACTGCCCCAACTTACCTGTAACAATATAAACAAATACATTAGTAATCACATCGACTGACCAGATGGCGCAATTGGTAGTGACCCTGCCTCTTACGCCAAAGGTCGTGGGCTCGATCCCCACCCTGGACAAACATTCGTGCGATGATGATTCGTGTTTGTTCAATGTCTGGGTGTAATATATATGTATTAAAGTATATATTTGTGATCCTCTGTTGTCTGATATCTGTAACACAAGTGCTTAAGCTAGTACGGAGTCAGGTCAACGTATGAGATGTTGTGAGAATTATTATTATTTTTTTGTAAGCATTTTTTTGTCTCAAAATGGTTGTTAAAAACATTTTGACATTATTATTATTATTAATATATAAAAAAAAACTCATTAAATGTATCTAAATCCAAATTAGTCCATGTTAAAACCAAAATTTATAAAAAATCTTCATTTAAAATAAGCACCTAATTAAATAATAAATAAATAAATATTTCACAACATCACATACATTGATCTGACTCCGAAATAGGTAGCTCAAGCACCTGTGTTACGGATATCAGAATCAACAGTGGGGTTATAAATATATACATATAATACTTTTCTTTTGTAAATACATACTTAAAATACATATAAAACACCCAGACTAATACAAACAGACATGTTCATGCACACAAATGTTTGTACTGTGCGCGATCCCCGCACCCGCAACCCTTGGACCAAAGGCAGCGTTCACTACCACTGTTCCAAACGGGTCGTCCCTTTGTTTGTACATAAACTTGCAGTTGCGTCCAAAGTCTTCGCCCGGGATACGTTTGGACCAAGATCCACGTTTTGGTGAAGCTGACAATTACAATAAAACGACTGCCGTCTGACGTTTGCGACCCACAGAATAACCAGTGCAACTTAATCATGGTTACCCGTTTCAAGAACTATCCGAAAAGTGCAGATTGTCGAGTACTTGTAAGGGTTAAAATGTAGCTCTTTTAAGAACCGAGGATTTTTATGCGCATTGTAGTTGGAGACAATTTCTTTCCGACTGACACGCATTAAAGTTTTTACTTGTTATATATATTTTCTATAGCCTGTAATTAACGTGTCGCTTTGCTATAGGTAATTAGTGCATACTTCTTTGACATAATATGTACCTATTGAGTTGAATGTAAAGACTGTCATTATAGTTTTTATTTAATGACGACCCATTTGGATCAATGGCAATGGACGCTGCCTTTGGAGCAAGGGTTGCGGGTTCGATCCCCGTACTGCACAAAGATTTGTGTGCATAAACATATCTGTTTGTATTGGTTTGGGTGTTTTCTATATATTATAAGTATGTATTTACAAAAGAAAAGTACATATTATATGTATATATTTGTAATTCCGCTGTAGGTTAATACGTAACACAGGTGCTTGAGCTACCTATTTCGGAGTCAAATCAATGTGTGTGATGTTATGAAATATATATATTTTTATTTATAATAAGTATTCTTCGTGACAAAGAACAGACCAAAAGAACAGTAGAGTACTCCTGTAATCTATCGCTCTTTTGGTCTGTTGTGCACCTCCTGGTGAAATACGATGGTACCTAAACTGGATTAACAGACTTTCTATTTGATTTTAGCTACATATCCTTCCTACTGGGTGCTGATGTCATGAACTTTGCAGAAATATCTACGTAGGATGGCGTATGGATGGCAACTCTTGTTACCTTCATACTTTGTTTTGTGGCACTTCAATTTTTTATTTCTCAATAATCTTTTGAAACACAATTAACTGCCAAGAAGCTATAAAATTATCATCGTAAAGATATCCATCAATCCCCAATAAAAATACTTACCACGCCACTTTAAAATAATGAAAGCAAAGTCTCGATCCATTAAAGTCACAGGGAAAAAGTTCAAACCACTTGTTTTGTTTTGAGTTGGCAAAGTGGCTAAAGAACGTCCGCTTGATATTTTATTGTTATAATAAAATTTGGCGAAATTATTTGGCACTTGTTTAAGGTCCGATTTATGACAAACGGAGCTCGTTATACGACGCAGTTTAGGGTTGGATGGGAAATGAAGACAAAAGGTTTGCAAACATTGTGAGTTATGTAGATAATATGCAACTTTGTATCATGCAACAATGGCGAGATTTGGTTTTGAGACCGTGTTTTTTTAATGAGATTTCCATAAGTCTGAGCAGACGAGTCTTTGTAAAAGGTACATACTTTTTATTCGTCATAATAATCCAAAAAGGAATGAAAAATAAGACAAGTTTCTTCATTTGTGAAATATAGGTTACAAAGGTTTTATAATTGATTTGATAGAGGGCTAGGTATGTTTGCTCAGCATTAAAAAGAAATGCATTTTAAATAATAATGTACACGGGACAAAACGCGGTGTTTATATGTAGCTACATACCTACTCGTAGTAGCATCTACTCACAGCTTGACGTTTCGACCGCGTTACAACGGTCGTGGACACAAGCGGCCAGGAGTTTTGTCCCGTGTACATTAATTCATCATCATCATCAGCCCATTTAAGTCCCCACTGCTGGGGCACGGGTCTGCCTCAATCACATGAGGGGTAATTGCCATACTCACCACGCTTGGCAGACGGGTTGGCGAGGGTTTTGATATAAATGCAGAGTTTTCCTTCTCTGGTACATTAATTATTTGGTCTTAAATGTTAACAATAACCTGCTCACAAAAGTACTGTAGATTTTAATTTGTTATGTTAGATATTTAAACACTGCATCCTAATATAAATCAAAAATTATGTCGATTGACAAATGTAAATGTTGTTCAGTGATTTTAAATTCTAAAGGTCCATTAAAATAAAATGGACCTTTGGAATTTAAAATCATGTACATAAATTAACAAATAAAATAAATAAATAATGGAAACATAAATGTACTCAATTAATTAACCTTTGCTAAGCATTTTTTATTGCACAATTTTTTCTTCTTTTTCTTCTGCCGTCAATCTAGCATTCTTCTCGGTCTCTATCAAAGCGAAACAGCTCGGCGGCGCTCGCGATCCCCGTCCACTCCCGGATGTTACGCAGCCATGACTTTTTCCTCCGACCCACACACATTTTTATGCTAATACAATGTAGGCGGTCTTATCCCTAAAAGCATAGCAACAACAACCTAAGGATAGAAGTAAAGTAAAGCGAATTAAAAAGGGGGTAAAGCTATGCAACACATAATAAACTGGTAGATATTCCTTGGCTTTCGTCTTGTTGTCGTTAAAAATATCATAGTTTTTTTACAGATGTTTGCGTTTATTTGACCTTTACAATTTGTAGTCGAAATAATCTAAGAAATTCTCGTTGTTAACTAATTGCTTCGTAAGATTACCTAAAGGGTTCAGAGTTCTTCGCTTCCGTCGAGTCACGGTTTCTTTACAATTGCTTTTCTGTACTTATTGCTTTACCGTTTTGTCGTCATTGACTTAAAACGTTTCAAGAAACGACATCAAATAAATCTGCCTTATAGATAACCTTGAGATTTTCCTTTTGAAATTATTCAAATCTGCGTAAATAATATAAAAGGGTTTTGTAAGGGTCTATTTCCGCTATAAATAAAAAAACTCTCTCAGATAATAATGAAAATTGTATTAAGTAATTAATATTTTTCCATGCAACCGGATGAATGATGAATCAGTGAGATTGGAAGAATCGCCAATGCGTTGTCAGCCTTTTATCTTTTATTATCTGTCTTATAATAGACCAGAATCACCAAAATGGAATCAACTAACCAACTTTAATGGAACTGACTTTTTTTTTTATTTATTTCTATTTAACTTGACATTTATAATCCCCTATGAATTTAATTTAACTTGACATTTATATACTTATTACAATGTATGAATGTCAAATATTGTATTGCTATATTAACTATTATATTCGGTTGAAATAAACGATATTTGAGCCGTGTGGTTCCCGGCAGAGTTGAATAGGCCACCCTCACTCTTACCGAGGTGTCGTAAAAGGCGACTAAGGTAAAGCTGCTGGCATGATCATCAGCACCCAGAGAAGGAAAACTCTGCATTTATATCAAAACCCTCGCCAACCCGTCTGCCAAGCGTGGTGAGTATGGCAATTACCCCTCATGTGATTGAGGGAGGCCCGTGCCCCAGCAGTGGGGACTTTAATGGGCTGGTGATGATGAAATGATATTTAATTTAATTTTATTTAATTTTAATTTTAATTTAAAATCATTTATAGCATTTTAGCCAGAGCTTCTTATTCTGAAACCGCGATTATTCCAAACAATTTAAACTTGTAACTTTTATCTTTGACTTCACGTTTATCTATAGGTTCCATTTTTATTTTATGGAATCCAAAATTCAACAGTTTCCTTTCACAGTGTTTTTAACTCGGTGTCCGCGATTATTTCAAACAATTCTTACTTTCAAACTTTACCTATTACTAGCAGTCTGTCTGCTTTCCGCAACTCATTGCAACTAATTAAACATTTGTTGCTCAAATAACAAATGTACGGGAACTTCGACTCGACTAAGGTAAATCATTTCAAAATACAACTAGGTATTTTAACTGTCTCGATCTAATCTGGTAGCATTTGGTAAGTGACCCTGCTTCGCTCGTGGTTTGTGTGGTTGGATGTGAACCCCACAATAGACTACCAATCGTGCGGTGTTGCCATCTTAGTCCCTTCTGTACTAGTTCTAGTACTATTTTAATAAGCAGATGAGCATAATCACCTGATTGAACGCCCTGTTGGTCTAGTGGTTTAAGTACCGGGCCGTGATCTCGGGGTCCTGGGTTCAATTCCCGGGTCGAGCAAAAAGTATGTTTCGGTTTTTTCGAACATAACTCGGGTTTGTGATCACTAATCCGCATTTGGCAAGCGTGGTGATTAAGCCCTATCCCATCATAGTAGCGATAACTTGATTTCTATGATGGAGGCCTTTGCCCTGCAGTGGGACAGTTTATAGGCTGATACTTTACTTTTACCTGATTGATGTGATTGCTGTCTATAGAGAGTGGACACACTGCAGTGGAGTCACATGATGTGCCACCATCTAAACTCCCGTCTCTGGAATTTATATGTAGCTCGACTAGCTTCGCCTCGTGGGTTCACTGCGTGATCTTTATGTATTGTAGCTTTTGTGTTATTATGTGTTTTATTTTCCTCGAAAGGGCAATAACATACTTACAGATGCATATTATGTATGTTCACACATTTTCGCCTTTAATATTAGTTGGATTATGTTTAAAGTCGGATTATTGATAAGACGTAGTTAACTGATAAACGCAAATTTTAAGTCCCCAAAACATTTTGAAATTTAGCATTTTGCAAATGTAGCTATGGGAATGTCACATTTGATATCTGTCAGTTTACTTCGTCTAATTAAAAATTCTAATCTTAGCGTGTAATTCCCTATTGAATACTAAGGTGTCGCGAGGTACGCTAGGACCATGTTTCAGGATTTGGCGAGCCTGGTAATAACAATGAAGCGAATGTCGTCTGACTTCGAAACCATTTAACAGACCAACTGAATCATGGTTACATACCATAGAATACCAGCGGTGTGATGGGGCTCCCCCCCCCCCCCCCCTGCTGAGTGGGCGCCATTTTGGTCCCATTACTTTCGTTTTTAAATTCAGTGTATGTATATGTAATGCCGGACCGAATAAAGATTTTTTCATTTGATTTCATTTCACATATTTCAGAAACTATGGGATAGCGACACAATCTGCGTTGACACAAATAGATTAATTATACTTCATAAAACAACATTCCCGAAATAGTTCCAATCGTCCAATGATAGCACAAGAAAGCTTCTAATATTAATTGTCCGAAAACTCGTTATTTATGGCGAGGTGCTGGATTTGTCTGCCATAGACAAAAATAGACTACGGCCCACCCATAGAGAATAGATACATTGTCGTTAGGCTATAAAATTAAGTGGCACTTTTCGAATTTTATCACCTTACGGCTACCTGTAATGCAATGCTGTTTTAATTTGTGTACACAAGCTATCAAAATGTACATAATATTATAATAAAATTGGGGGATACCTTAGTTTTTAGTACGTGCTGTAGGCATGTCTGTGAATTTTTGATGAAATAATGGCCAAAACTGGTTGGGGCATGAATAGTGAAGATCTGATGAGTATTTGACAGGTTTTAAAATGTGTAGTTTAGAGTAAGGTAGAAAGAAGACTAGAAGTTTCTTGCTGCGATTTTTATTTTTGATAATTCAATGTTAAATCGTTTTTTAGATTTTCGCGTTGCATTATAACTATAATTTATCAAGACGGGAAATAACACGATATTACGTGATACGTTACAGCAGCCGTGGTCACGAGCGGACAGCGAGTGGTCAGTCCGCTCGTGACCACGGCTGATGTAACGTAGCCGAAACGTCGAGCAAAATATGTGAGTACACAATGTTGTATCACATAATAAATATCGTGTTAATTCCCGTCTTCATAAATTATAATTCTATGTTAGTGAAGATTTTTTTTATAAACGCAACCTAGTGACTAATTTGGTTTACATGTATTCGTAAATTTTATATGCATTGATTGAATTGATTGCCGTGTGGCCCCCGGCAGAGTAGAATAGGCCACCCTCACTCTTACCGAGGTGTCGTATAAGGCGACTAAGGTAAAGCTGCTGGCATGATCATCAGCACCCAGAGAAGGAAAACTTTGCATTTATATCAAAACCCTCGCCAACCCGTCTGCCAAGCGTGGTGAGTACCTATGGCAATTACCCCTCATGTGATTGAGGGAGGCCCGTGCCCCAGCAGTGGGGACTTAAATGGGCTGATGATGATGATGATATGAATTGATAATTCGTATTGATCGTGCCCAGATTTTTATTCGCTGGCTGCCTCGGTAGTGTAGTAGCTATAAAATGACAGCTGCGCATGGTCTCCCGGTTTCGATTCCCGGGTCGAGCTGAAATGTTTACCTGACTTTTCTGTTTCGATATACCTACCCACTGAAGTCAATAACCAGTCCCTAAGTTGTTGAAACAAGCAACTGGTAATATGGACATTTCCGTAAGCTCTTAAAATATTTGACATAAAATACTGCTCTTGACATATAATTAGCGCAACAAATACGTTATTATCAACCAGCGATAGCTTTATCATCTTCACCATGTCGTATTTAAATGACATAAAGACTAAAATCCCAAAATAAGCTTTGCTAAGTAAATCGGTATAGTCACGGACACTTCCGCTACCGAGATTTGTTTCAATCTGAATGATTATGTTCAGGAAATCCTCGAACATGTTACGATATGACAAATTGTTTCTTTTACAGTTTAAAAATCGACGTCGCGCCGGTTCCTTGGACAGTTTTGTCATCGCTAAAAATATTACAACTATCACATTATTAATTTTCCAGCTGACAAAATGCTGGTCGTTAGTTTTACCCAGTTTCGTGAGTATTTCGTGTTCGTAGATAAACAAAATGTAGAATTTTAGGATTCAAATATTATGAGGAACTGAAAAAAAAATCCAAAAATTGTTTTTAGCCGAAATAAAAGTTTTTGGGTGAGATCGTGGTCAAGGTATACATTACAGTCTAAAGACTGTAATGTATAATAATCATCATCATCATTTCAGCATAGACCTCCCCCAATGTTCTCCACACAGATCCATCCTGCGCTGCCCGCATCCATTGGATTCCCGCCAACTTCACCAGATCGTCGGTCCACCTTGTGGGGGGCCTGCCACGGCTGCGACTTCCTGTACGTGGCCTCCACTCCATAAAATAGGTTAATTAAAATCAAATCGTACCTACAAGTCTGATTTTTTTTATCTGCGCCATAATATAACCTTTGTAACATTATTTAATTAGCTCATGTAAACAAAACCGCATAATTAATAAAAATACAACAACTTCACTTTGGGGGAGATAGTAGAGAGAGATAGATAGATATACGTTATAAAAACTAGGCATTCATCATCATCATCATCAGCCGATTTAAGTCCCCACTGCTGGGGCACGGGCCTCCCTCAATCACATGAGGGGTAGGTAATTGCCATACTCACCACGCTTGGCAGACGGGTTGGCGAGGGTTTTGATATAAATGCAGAGTTTTCCTTCTCTTGGTGCTGATGATCATGCCAGCAGCTTTACTTTAGTCGCCTTTTACGACACCTCGGTAAGAGTGGGGGTGGCTATTCTACTCTGCCGGGGACCATACGGCATTACAGAAACTTAATTGTAAAATTTTGTTTTGAGAGAGAGGCAGATTGAAGTAAAACGGGAAATAGGTAAAAATGTATGTAAAAATATACGCCAAGGTCACCTGGACAGTAATAAGGAATCGATGGATACCTCATTCATCAAAATGTGCTAGTTAGTTTAGCCAAAATCTTGAAACAAACAAACATATTACATACATAGACTGCTAAAATGATAACCCTTCCTTTTTGGCTTGCCGTAGTCGAATAAAAAGGGGCATATGCAAAATATCATAATAAAATGTGTGAATTAATGATTTTTTGCAATATAAATGTGTAACAAATTTAGATGCAATCTATTTCCTGTAGTTAGAAATAACTAATGACACAATTCAACAATGCAATCAGTGGTGAAATAGTGGCAAAACTGTGCAAAATAATTAATTTCTGCTAACAAATGTTATGCATTAGACCAGTTGAATTATAAATGGTTACACATGTTGCTATTTGTTCACATTAGGTACCTACTTAAACGAAATAAATGAAGTTATATATTTGCAATGTAGATAACGATTTTTTAATGATTTAATGAACATGCTCACTGCGAAGCTTATAAACCTAAATATTTTAGAATGAAAGAGCCACACTTCAGCATGGGCTCTCTCCGCCGTAGTCTTTCAGTGACCGTGACACCACGGTTTCACAGTTTATACCGCGGGCTCACAGGCCTCACAGAAAACTTTGCCCTGATATTGTGCCTAGTCAAAGGGGAGGCCTAATTCGACGGAAGAGGAAAAGGTTAGCGCATTTATTTTGTGATTCTACCACAAGCAGCCCTTGAAAGTAAGCGATTCCCATCGCCCAGGGGTGTCTATATGCGATGGAGCGATGGTAGCCCAGTGGGTTCGAATCCGAGCATGCACCTCTGGATTTTGCTAATCTATGTGCGTATTTTTACCATTAGATCTGCGATAAGGGAAAAAGTCGTGAGGAAACGTTTCGGATAGTTTCTGGAACGTGTCACCATGATTCTGTTGGTCTGGTTCCCCTGTTAAAGGGTTGCGAAGTTCAGATGGTAGTCGTTTCATTGTAATTACCAGACTCCACAAATCATACCATGGTCCAAGCGTATCCCCGGTTCCAGAGCGACAGCTTTGGACGCAACTGGGAATTACACGCTAAGGTGAGAAGGATGGGTGTCCATAGGTAGTGGCATTCGCTTACAATCAGATCTATCTGCTAGAAATATTTCTTCGAGACGCAAAATGGAGACTAGTCCCTAGGGACCTAAGCGCATTCGTTTTTTGAGAGAGAAAACCACTACTTCAATTTAGATTAGACGCAAGCACCAAAACTCTGGGGACTTAACCGCAACGTAAAAACGACCTAAAGCTACGTACCTTGAGAATACTACCGAATGATTCAATTCACACTAAAAGAAAGTATCAAAGCACAGTGAGTCGTCATTTTCTGTCACTCACAGCGTTCGCATTGTGAGTCCAATTAGTACGCGGCGAGCCACACGCCGCACGTTACTAAAAATACATAAAAACACTCTGTTACCATTTGTCACGGCACGCCCTGTATTTATCAAGATACCGTTCCGCATCTATTTGTACATGGTGTTTAAATTTGTTTTCGAGCTATTTTCATCTAACAAATGTAAAACCTTTGCTAAAATTTCATTGTCAGATACCTACTTCTTTTTATGGTTTCGAAAACAACGATCAACATTAGTCTCATCAGCAACCCACACTCGTCCACTGCTGGACATAGGTCTCCCCTAATGCACGCCACTGCTCCCGATTTTCGGCCACTCTCATCCAGCCCACACGAGCCAGCCTTCGAATGTCATCATCCCATCTTGTCGCAGGACGTCTTACACTACGCTTACCGAGTCGCGGTCTCCACTCAAGGACTTTACGGCTGCAACGGCTGTCAGTTCTGCGGCTAATATGACCAGCTCACTGCCACTTCAGTTTGTTAATTCGGTTGGCTATGTCGGTGACTCTGGTTCTCTGTCGGATTACGTCATTTCTGATGCGGTCCTTCAGAGATACTCCGAGCATAGCCCTTTCCATAGCTCTTTGAGCGACTTTGAACCGGTGGACTAGTCGAGCCGTGAGTGTCCAACATTAGTCTACATCACACATAAAAACTTCAAAAAATGTAATATTGGTTACGAAATATCGTATGATCCCCTATCTAGAGATTAAGGAGAGAGTTCACCATATTTTAAGCCGTTAAACACTTCCAAATTTAAACTAACGTGTAACATTTTTGTATAATAATGTTGCAGCCATGACAATCCCTCCTCAAGGTGAAGTTCGCGGGAATCCCTTGGATGCGGCGCGGCACAGGACCGATTTGTGTGGAGAACATTGGGGGAGGCCTATGTCTAGCAGTGGACGTCTATTGGCTGAAATGATGATGATGATGTATGTCAAGTAAACTGCTGTCGAGTGTTGTTTTTAAGCTGATTGAAAAGTTGGTGAACTCAGTCCTTAAAAATCTTAGCAAAAGGTAATATTTTTTTTAGAGGCGAGACGTGCAGGTTTTTTCAGGATATTCGATGTTCTACCTCATACCTGTGAATAAGTGTTATAAATAGCACACATAGATTATATACGTGATGCATTTTACATAAATTATATTCGTCCATATTTTTACACTGTAGTAGCCATTATCATTACTCCTCTTTAAACAGGATTTTTTTTCCTAACACCCTGTACAAATGTCGTCATAGAAATAAACACGGTTAACATTCTTATAAACAAGGCTGCGCGAGTGATGCGCTTGCGCGTCTATTAGAACGTTTTAGGACACTGATTGCCCCTGCGCATGCGTTTGAAAGATTCCTTTTTTTTAATGATCTATAGGCAAACGCTTGGTCACTCTCACCCGATGGAAAGTGACGATGAGGTCTAGGATGTAACGCGTGTGTCTAGATAGTTAGATACTCTTTATTGCACAACATACAAAACTTGAAAGCTAGGTATACAGAGATACAATGTACAATTTAGGCGGTCTTATCGCTGGGAGCGATCTCAACCAGACAACCTTCAGGTAAAGGTCTAGATTGTGATTTAAGTTAAGGTCCACAAAAAGAGAACTCGGTAAGGAGTTCTACTTCTGTCCGCATTTTGAATGTGGAATGGAATCGCTTCGTGTGAATAAGGGGTATGTCATCAACGTATGGATGAAATCCCTCGCCGCGCCTTGTCGTCCGTTGATGGAATGGGCTAGGGGAGATCAAATTATCAAGAACCTCCGCACACTCTAATAATAACATTTACAAATACTATACTATGTACAAACTTTTACTGTCCTGGTTACGTCATTTTACGAATGCACGCAGTCTAAAAAAGGCGGTAGGCGTCTTTTGCATGTGCACGTCATCATGAAAAAAATGTTAACTAAAGTAGAGTCGATTCATGCCGAAGTGTGGGCTTCAGCTTTACCGGAGTATACCTTATAAAAAGCCGGTGTATTAATATAGGAGGTGAGGAGGGGGTGAACAAATGAGGATCGCTTCCTAGTGGAATAATTAAATAAAAGCCACTTTCGGTTGAATATCAAAATTTCTATTCCGTTGACACCGCGTACCTTATATAGGTAAGTAAAAACGAAACGCTAGCGCGATGTAATTTGGCACAGCGCCATCTCTTGGAACATGGATAAACTAAATTACACTAATATTTTTATATTGACTTGAACAGGGGGAAAGGGGAGATTTCAAAGGTTTCAAATTACACGTTCAGAATCATATTCTTAACAATTGTTGGTATAAACAAATTTGAGTATCCGACTTGTGCTGGTTTCCTCACGATGTTATACCTCACCGATAAGCTAATGTTATAGGTTTTTTATGTGATAGGTGGCAGACCGATCACCTGATGCTAAGCGATTGCCGCCGCCCATGGACACTCGCAACCAGCGTAGTCACAAGTGCGATACCAACCTTTAAAGAAAGAAAGAAAGAAAGAGAGAAAGAAAATATTTATTATTATAGACATCACAACACAGAACATATAGCAATTGTAAACAGAACACAATTTGGCACAAACAGAAAACAAAACATAAAACAATTAAAAATACATAAAAATAAAACAAAAGGAAAAAAAAAACAAATCTATATTCAATCATGCCCAGACAGTGCCAAATGAATATTATGATGTGTAGTATAAATGGCCCTCACTCAGCTTATGTCACAGCCCAGACAAAGGTCATGACGCTGATTTTCAGTGAGACCAGCTGAATGAGTGCCACCTTTAAACCGCCTTTTCCCCCGGATTGGGCCTCCGGTACCCTCACTCAGATAGAGAACAGCACAGTGCTGCTTCACGCCCGTTCTCTGTGTGAACACAGATTTGAAAAATCCAGAGGTACATTTTCGGACGGACCACGTCTTTCCGTTTAGATCATGTTCTTATCGACTGAGCGGGTCTCCTACGTAATTTCGAATGCCGCTGTCGCGAAGCACGCTGTTGCGAATTTTGTTTTTACTGCCTCATAGTTTCGAAAGCCGATGGACTCGAATGATGTAGTCGCGAAAAACGCTGATTCGAAAAACATTTGCACTGCCTCATACACTCGAATGAGGTTGTATGTCTATGTAATAATTCCTAAACTTTTTTGGGCATAAATTACCTCATTCTTGCGTTTATTTCCCGGTCGCATCCAAAGCTGCCAGTTTTTTACACGTTATTATGACTTATAATAAATCGAAGTCCCAAGCATTCGAGCGCACGAGGCAGTGCAGTGCAAATGTTTTTCGAATCAGCGTCTTTCGCGACTACATCATTCGAGTCCATGAGCTTTCGAAACTATGAGGCAGTAGAAAAAAAAATCGCAACAGCGTGCGTCGCGCCAGCGGCATTCGAAACTACGTAGGACACCCGACTAATAGCAATAAAAGGAAACCATCAATCCATAAACTCGCTAAAACTTGCTCCAAATCCAACAATAATAGAATGGCTATAAAATAATCATGGCACCTTTCTCTAGCCATTACTCCACTACCCACACTTAACGTTATTGTCAGCTAACTAGTTTTATTGTTGACTAGTCTAAACCCAGTCGTAACTTGTCACGGCTGGTGCGAAATAGTGCTCTCGCTAAAGGCTGTGACAATTTTGATAATTTACTATTCTCCGATATAGATCTGCAATTATGACAATCGATGTACCGTTTAAATCAATATAGTTTATGCTTGGATGGTATTAGGGTTAAGTGTATTGTGACAAGTTTTAGAACATAGTTAATCAAATTATTGTACGCATTCCATTGCCTATCTCTTGGCAGAATTATGACTAACTGCCACACTCAGAGTCGTTGATTAACTTAGTTGGCTACTTAAGAAAAGATATTGACACTTATTTTGATACGCATAAAGACTACCGATACAAAAGTTAATGAACATTTGCTTAAATGACGTCTCTCCGCCCTAATGGCCGCACCATTAGGGCGGTTTCGACCAACACGACAGCTGTAAGAGAATAACTATCCTCGTGGTAATTTACTCCGTTAACTTATTTTCATAATATTTGACCGTGCGAGAGCTACGCTTCGGCATGTATAGGCCGGATCGACCACAGTTATACCACGGCCTCACAGAAAACCGTAGTGAAGCAGCACTATGCTGTGTTTCGCTGCATGAGGTACGGGAGGCCCAATCCGGGGGAAAGGGTGGTTTAAAGGTTGGCGGCGCGCTTGTGACTCCACTAGTGTCGCGGGTGTCTTTGGGCGGCGGCAATCGCTTACCATCAGGTGGCCTGTCTACTCGTCTGCCCCTATCACATAAAAAAAACTCAATTTCGTTCATCCAAAGTCGGTATAGGTATACCATAGGTATGTATCTCACGAGAGATGAAAGAATGACATTTTATAAACCGGCAAAAAATAACATGCATTCTTTTGTGGTGCATAATAATGACACCACGATATGTTGGCTCTGTTGCAAGCGCCATGGTCACGGAGTAACTGAAGTTTTTGCGGGTAAGTTGTTACTGGCAGACAAATCGGTATACCCTCCTTCGCAGTCTTTTATTACGCCCTTCGTGAGCATGGCGCTTGCAAAAGTACCAAAATATCGGAAACTCAAAAATAAGGTATCCGGTAGATAACTATTCTAATTGGCCATAATGTTATACGGCCAGCAACGAAGGAGTTTCTCCAACGCTACAGTACCTAATAAAGGTGTGTTCAAACCCCCCGGAAGGGAGTGGTGTTTGCGGGCGCTAATTAAACGCTGATCAATCTTCCTGTCCCATGCAATGTTCTATAGAGCTTAAAATCCAAATTATTTTATTTTAGGCGTATTGGATGTTATATTTAGGTTAAGTGAAATCATCTAAATGGTTGTCAGTCTTCAACTGTGCGTTTCTCAAGAACCTTTCTACCTCGTACGACAAAACTGTTGAATGAACTATCGCGTGCGGTATTTCCTGGATGATACGACCTGCAAACCAACAAGAAAAGAGCGTACTCCCTTTTATATAGGCTGGTAGCCGACCATTGATTCTTCTGACGTGATATGTATCCATGGGCGGCGGTAATCCTTACCAGACTTTGCCCCGATCTCTAGGTTAGAATTATTGACCCTCAAGGGAAAATACTAAATTAGTGATTAGAGCAGTTACTGAGCTACAACTAGCTCGAACTCCGGAGGGCGCTTATCGAATATAGCGGTCACTCTTGGAGGAATCTCGTCCGCAGTCTAACTCGCAAGGGCGTTTGTGTGTTAACCATATTTTTTTCAGCTTTTCAGCTAAATGAACATAAGAAGCCCGTCATCGGGATTTTATTCACTATGACCGACTAAGTGACTTCTATTACCGCGGGAGAGCCACGCTTCGACATGAATGGGCCGGCTCGACCGGAGTGATACCACGGCCTCACAGAAAACCGGCGTGAAGCAACACTGAGCTGTATTTTGCTGCGTGAGTTAGGGTACCGGAGGACCAATCCAGATATATTTCTTTCCTCTACCCAAAGGTTGTCTGGAAGAAATCACTACAAGCGATAAGACCGCCTTATTGTACTGTTTGTTGCTGTTGTATCATGCTTGTATTTTATTTTTGTGCAATAAAGAATATCTATCTATCTATCAATCCAGGGGCAAGAGGGGTTTAAAGGTTGGCAGCGCACTGGTGACTTCACTGGAGTCGCGGGTGTACTATGGGCGGTAGCGATCGCTTGTAATCAGGTGATCCGTCTGCTCGTCTGCCACCTATCAAATAAAAACAATCAGCGAAAACGATCCTATGCGTATAGGACAGCGCCACATAGTTACAACGTTGTATGCTGATTGCCGCTTAAAGTATTTAGATACACAGCCAAAAACCATTTGTGTTCGTGAGGCCCATTCGGAAACATTCTATTTCCATGCATTAAAATAAAATTGTCAAACGCTATTTTAAACAAAGACGCTATTCATGTGAGATGACTATGTCGACGGTTAAACGAACTGTCAAGTGTTAATTTTTTAATTTCGCATTTGTCACAAGTTCACTAAGAGACTTTCTTTTTAATTTTCTAAAGTGTCTGTTGTTTCCTGACCTTTGTTCATTACAAGTTTATTTAAATTGACTAAATTAATATAGCTTATTAACATTTACTCGTAGATCAAGTTTTGTTATTTTGAAGTAAGTATTTATTTTCGACATATCCCAAAAGCGACTTCTTGCCAAAAATGCAAGAATCGACCGCCTTTGAAAATATTATTTTTTGGGAAATTGTGAGAACATTATTGGATTTGTAGTAGGAGTTTCACATCTTATTTCTACAACTTCTATGTACCGTATTTATGCAAATAAATATTCATTCATTCAATAATAATAATAAAACGATAAAAAACCTGATTAAGAATCTTAAACTCTTATTATACCAAGAGCCGAGTTCAACAATTTTTCAAACGTCAGCAATCACATTTTAACCATGCTTCAATAATACTAGTCAGTTTTGTTTACATTATAGCGGACAAACGAGCAGACGGCACACCTGATGGAAAGTGATCACCGCCGCCCATCGACATCTGCAACACCTGAGGTATCACATATGCGTTGCCGGCTCTTAAGAAAGGAGTACACCCTTTTCCTGAAGGTCACCAAGTCGTATCTGTTCGGAAACACCACGGATGACAGCTGGTTCCACAGTTTTACTGTGCGTGGTAGGAAATGACGTGAGAAACGCACTGTAGTCGATATAAATCCATCCAGGTGATGTGAATGATATTTGGCGTTCTCCGTTGTTATAAATTGGTGAACTCGGCTCAATTTTTCCATAGTCAGATAAAAATTAACGAACAGATCAATAAAGTATTACTCAGCGATTAAAGTTATCTTACATCCTAAGTATATAATACACTTAAAAAAAAATAATCTCGTGTTCAGGCGGAACTCGAACTCACACCTTCTACAATCCGGGTGGATGTTCTACCAATTAGACCACTAAACGCGTTACTGAGCCGACGAAATTTGTAAGGGCTTGATTCGACATGAGCTGTCGATTACATCCTACCTTACATCCTAATAGGTAATTTGTTTGACGATTGCTATGAACCCTAGGTATTTTGGTAAAATCAGTTGTTTAAATCCCATGCTCCATGTTCCTATGTCCCATGGGATGTTTAAATCCCATCATAGTAGCGATGACTTGATTTCTATGATGGAGGGGCCTGTGCCCTGTAGTGGGACAGTTTGCCCTGCAGTTGTTCAAAATGTGAAACAGCTGTTTTAAAAGTCAGTGTACCCTACCCTTAATCGTATTCCATTTTACGACTCTTAACTAATATCAGACGGATGCGGACGATTGAATGACTAAAATTGCGACTCTGCAATAAAGAATGTTACCAAAACTGTTTGATTTTCTAGTCTCACCTTTAACAGTTAGTTATTAAGCAACCAGTCCCACTGTGGCCCAGATATCGAGTGTTTGTCGTCAACTCTTATTATTCTCATGCATGTTTGACGTGTATTTTTCAACGCTCCTCAATATTTTTGAACGGCTATTTTCGTGCAAGACCGCCTCCTTCGTTTGTGCAAAGAGTATAATGTGGGGAGGTACAGATGCTTCTTCTGATATAATGTTGTGAATTTGTTACTTTCCGCTCACCAAATGTCAAACTTATTTTTTTTTATCCAAGATGGCCAGTATGATTAATTTAATTTTATTTATCCAGGATTGGCCTGTAGGAATGTCATCTTAAAGATCCCGATCTGTACCAAAATTACAAAAAATACTAAAAATCTTATGAGTCAAGTAGAGCTTTAGAAAAATGTGGGCTATTTATATTTCTATGATGTGATGTGCTTATTTTTATTTCTATTTTTTTAGTTGTATTTAACTTGACATGGACTGTATTCTTCTGCCTTTTCTTATTGTAAATTATCCGTGACTAATGAACCTGAGTGTAATATAATAATGTATCCTAATCTTATACTGCGCTTTGGATTCATTTCTGTTAGTTTGTAAGGTATTTGAATAATAAATAAATAGAGTAGACTAGGAAGTAAGTATAATACATTGAATATGTACGCGATTACCTTATTACGAATACGATATTTCTTTCCTCTACCCAAAGGTTGTCTGGAAGAAATCGCTAAAAGCGATAAGACCGCCTTATTGTACTGTCTGTTGCTGTTGTTGTATCATGCCTGTGTTTTATTTTTGTGCAATAAAGAATATCTATCTATCAATCTACGCGGCTAAAATAATTATAGAGCAGCTGATAATTTTCTTCTTGATTTTGGAGCTATATGCATGTGTGTATATTAAGGTATCAGCTTATAGGACATTATTAATACATGCATACATGTCATTATTATGTGATTAAAGAGACGTGTAACTACTATTGTAATTGATAGGTAATTTTGAGCTGAATATAAAACATAGAAATAGGCACAGTATTAGAAGGGAAGTTCGTATTAAATGTGGCCTGTCTGTGTAAGCTTAGTCTGGATTTTCACACGTCAGTCACAATGTCGTTTTGTGGGCCATTCTACAGCTCTTTATTGTCGCTTACCCATTGTTTATTTTAAACAATAACTGGCTATTTCATTGCGGTGACAATTTTAACGATTATAAACGACGGCGCATGTAGACTGTGTTTTTTAAGAATATAATTTTGTTTTATTGTCTTAAAAGCTACTTATAAGTGTCGGCGCGGTATAGTAAATTTCAATTTTATTGTTAACTAACTCGTAAATAATTATAAAATGACACTAACGGTAGCCATGGAGAAGTTATTTTATTGTTATGTTTTAGAAATACGGTTCAAAAATTTTGTTAATTTTTTTATTGTGGTCCACTTGCGTTGTTATAAAAATTAAATTTGGCAAAATTATCATAAATTTTACAATTTCTTTTCTGTTTTTCTAGTATAACTTTACGGGTAATCAAAATAAATATACAGTGTTCTCCATAATTGTTCTACTGTTGAGTAATTTAAGACATAAAAATCTTTATTTTATTTTCTGGAGAATTGAATTTAACTTTTCCCTACAGATTTTGTATCAAGAAAGAAGAACTAAGTATATTAGGTAATTTTATAAAAAAAGTTCATTTGCTCAAAGATTTACGACCTCGCCCAGTTTTGTAAAAACAATAGTCCGTGGTTAAATACTAAATTAAACGGGTTTAAATTGATTGAACGAATCCAAGCATCAGACGTAGAGCTATTTGTAAGAAAATTAGCAAGAATAACAAAAGAAATCTCACCATTTAACCTTGTTGTTGTGACATCCAGCTCTATTCTGGTATTCAAGGAATCTCGAACAAATCAGCACCTGTCAGATGCGTTAACAAAGACCAAAATATCGCAGCCATTGTTTAAAACCACTAGACAATTCAATATTCAGTTTTAGAAAAGCCACTAATATATTTTCTTCATTTTAATGAGCTGTTGAATTTTTTGCAGAATAACTCTGCTTTCTCCTCAAAATAATTTCAACTGACTTACGTTGGAACAAGGTTGATTTTCGTTCGTAAGAAAAAGTAATATTGGATGTTTTATGATATTATTAGGGTAGAAACAATGAATTTACTATGACAATAGTTCTGGGCACGTTGACAGCGAGCTGAATCTGAAGACAACGGAATTTTCAGCCGTGTCGCAGGTTGACAAATAGCGTCATAATCTTCATTGAATGCTGTTAAAATTCCTCGAAGATCTTCATTGTTACTTATTTCTTTTGTAAAATTTGTATCAGTGACATTATTTAGATTGGAATTTGACAAGTATTAGCAAATGTCTGATGTTGGTGGATTAGATTCGCAACTTTTTTTTCTCTGGATATGGAACCCAATAGGACGCCCGACCAGAATGATACCACGGAGTCACAGAAAACCGGCGTGAGTGAGGGTACCTGCGGCCTAATCTAGGAAAAAACGGATTTAAAGGTTAGCAGCACACTTGTGACTCCACTGATCTTGCGTTGCGGGTGTCCATAGGCGGTGGCAATCATTTATCATAAGGTAATCCGCCTGCTTTTTTATTTTGGCGCCTATTACATGTAAGTGAGTAACAAAAGGTTTGGCCTGACATCTTTTTCTTCGTCATTTTCTTCTTTAGCCATTTCAACCTCTAAGGTGTAGGCCTCCTTCAGTTTGTGCCATGTTTGTCGATCTTGGGTGGTTTCTATCCACTTTGTTCCTTTCAGCCTTTGGATGTCGACACACCAAAGCATTTGGGTTCTTCCTCTTGGAAGTTTCCACTTGCATTTGGGTTCTTACTCTTGGGGTCTCCACTCTACCACTGCCTTGCACCACCTTGACTTGCACTGGCTTGACATCATAAGCGCGTGAAAATAGCCTCACTATATTTGGATGCTAAAGTAGGCATGTTTTTTTTTATAGAAAGGCCAATCAGGATGACCTCACTCCGCCTGATGGTAAGCGGCGGTTAAATCCAAATATGAGGCTGACAGGCACAAAAGAACTAACAAAGTACCCATTGTGTCTGCCATCCTCACCCTGATGGCCTGATGAGATGCCGTTTCACGCCCCGCCTAAAAGACCTTGGATTGTATGTAGGAGGAAACACATGAGCTGGGAGGGCATTCCATTTCTTGATGGCTCGGGGTATGTTGTAGAAAGTGGACCCTGGACTCCTAAGCAAAAGCTTTGGTCGAAGTTTCCGCCTTGAAATCATAGATCTTACTCGGTCTTCTTACCATTATTGATTCTACTATTCTATGGCAATCATAGATCCTGTGGTGATGTGGCAGTTGGTGCCCTAATTGGGTGTGGTCGGGCGTGGCCGGGCGGTGTGGTCGCTGATAAATGCACTGAGTTTAACATTCTCCTTGTCCCTTTTTGTTGGACGTAAACGGCACATAGTACAATTTTATTACTAATTACGAAAATTCTGCTAAAAGTATATAAACATTGCGATTGTGACTGAAAAAATACAGCATCCATAGACGTTTTTTTTCTCTATGTTTTTAATTTTGCTTGAAAGGTGACGTTCATAGACAGCTGATGGCACCTCCACACGACCGGTCACATCCCGTTCGCGCTGCACACTCGGCGCGCAGTGAGCCGTCACCAAGGCTATCACTCAAAATTCAAAATTCAAAAGTGCTTTATTTGCATAGGCTTATATACAGCTCTTACAAATCGTCATACATGAAAAATATAAATTATAGCTATGTATATTATACATGTTATTAAACATATATGTCGATACAAAAAATATACTAAGAAATGAATAGATATAATGTGATTCTACCACCGGAATCGGAAAGTTGATTCTGACGAGAAGATCCGGCAAGAAACTCGCCAGTTACTCTTTTTAATCACCAAATTTTTTTAAGTACAGTGTCATGGGTGTAGGCGAACAGTTTATCATTTCCACAAATTCTTGTCATTTAAGTAATCATTAACTGTATAATAGGCTTTTGCCATTAAATAATTTTTAACATGTGTTTTAAATTTGGGCATTGGTAAATCAACAAGCTTTTGTGGTAACTTATTAAATATTTTAATACTCATTCCTACGAATGAATTACCAATCTTATGAAGTCTGAGATGTGAAACAGCAAGCTTGTGTTTATTTCTAGTATTTAGGTTATGGTTGTCGGATTTTCGAGGGAAGTTTTCTAAATTTTTATAAACATACATAATACAGTCAAAGATGTACTGTGATGCTAATGTTAAAATGTTAATTTCTTTGAACAAGTTTCTAAGCGAGTCTCGTGGTCTAAGTCCGTATATGGCCCTGACAGCTCGTTTCTGTAGCACAAAAATAGCTTGAATATCAGCCGCAGAGCCCCATAACAGCAGACCATAAGACATAACGCTATGGAAATAACTGAAATACACAAGTCTGGCTGCTTCAATATCGGTCAGATGTCTTATTTTTTTGACTGCATATGCAGCCGAACTAAGTCTCCCTGCCAGGGCTGCAATATGAGAACCCCACTGTAATTTTGAGTCTAACGTGACGCCTAGAAATACTGTAGAATTAATTACTTCAACATTTTGACTATTCATATTAATCCTAGTGCTGACCTGTCTTACGTTGGGCAATGTAAATTTGACACATTTAGTTTTTTTAGCATTGAGAAGTAAATTATTTACAGTAAACCAATGTAGCACTTGAGTGAGAGCATCATTTACATCGTCAAAGTTATCTTTATGTCTATTAGTTTTGAAAATTAAAGAAGTATCATCTGCAAATAATACTATGTCACACAAGTTTTTAGTAAAGTAAGGTAGGTCATTTACATATATAATAAACAGTAAGGGCCCCAATATCGAGCCCTGGGGCACTCCCATCTGTAAAAGGGCGCCAGAAGAATTAGTTCCATTAACATTGACTTTTTGAATTCTATCACTTAGGTATGACCGTACCAAGCTCAGAGAGCTATCTGTGAGGCCGTAATGCTGTAGCTTCATTAATAATGTTTGGTGATTAACGCAGTCGAATGCTTTGGAAAGGTCACAAAATATACCTACAGCATCTTGCTTATTTTGCCATGCATCAAAAATGTGCTTGATGAGTGCAACTCCCGCATCAGTAGTAGATTTGCCTTTAGTAAATCCAAATTGTTTATTATGCAATAATTTGTTTAGATTAAAATGACCCAATAATTGATGGAATATAACTTTTTCATATATTTTACTAAGGGCAGGTAAAATGGATATTGGTCTGTAATTAGATGGGTCACTTCTATCACCTGATTTGAAAAGTGGTAGAACTTTGCTATATTTCATCAGATTTGGAAATTGACCAATATCTACGCATTCATTAAATATTACAGCTAAATATGGGGCAATGATTTTTATTATATTTTTTAGTATTTCTACTGATATTCCCCACAAATCTTCTGTTTTCTTTACGTTGATGTCTTTAAAAGTTTTAAGTATAGTTTCCGGGTTGATGTGATGGAAACTAAAAGAAGTCAGGCACTCGTCCACACTCGATTGAAGAAGACAATTAGCAAGCTGAGGACTAGAATTTAAGTTACTAGTGGTAATAAGAGGTATATTAGCAAAGAAAGATTCAAATGCCTTTGCTATTTCTACGTCCTCGTTGAGTTGTTTATTATCAATTTTCAAAGAGTACTTGAGGTCTTGAGTAGTATTTTTACAAGTCTCTTTATTAATCATATTCCAAGTGGCTTTGATTTTATTATTTGAATTTTTAATTTTATCTTTTAAATAATTAGCTTTTGCTATTGCGCAGACTTTTTTAAATAGCTTGGAATAGTTTCTAACATGTTCAGTTATTGTAGGATCATTGGAGTTAGCTTTAAGGTCATATAATTCAAATAAAGTGCGCCTGCTTTTGAAGATGCCTTTAGTAGCCCAATCGCTAAATATTGTTTTAGTATTGTCTACTTTGACTTTTTTCTTAGTAAAAATTACTTCAAACTCCTTTTCAATAACATTAAACAAAGTATTGTATAGTTCATCAATATTAGCATACTTACTTACTTGCATCAGGGAAACGTTGTTTTCAACATTTTCCTTAAATTTTTCCACACGACTAGTGGTGATTGGCCTATAGACAAAAGAAGAGGAAGCAGTTGCATGACGGTGTTCAAAAACAGCTATCTGTCCTGTATGGTCTGAATTTATAAAATTTATTATTGATTTTTTAATTGCCTTACAATTACAGAAAATATTATCAATACAAGTAGCTGATGTGGGGGTAATGCGTGTAGGGTCATTAAACAGATGGCGTAAATCAAAAGATTTAAATAGATTAAGAAGCATACCTGAGCTTTGACTGTGTTCTAAGATGTTAATATTGAAATCCCCACATACAATTACTTGCTTGTTGCAATTAGTTGCTTTTCTCAGCACCTCCTCCATGGCAGACTCAAAGTTATTGTAGTTACCAGAGGGAGGTCTGTATACACAAATAATGATAAACCGTTCAATCTCTACACAAGATAGTTCAATAGTTCGTTCAGTTGAAAGTGCGACTATGTCTTTGCGCTCCTTTGCTTTTAATGAGTTATGTAATAATATAAGTGACCCACCCCTAATGGCCGACTTTCTTGTGAACGCACTTATGACTTTATAATTATCAATATTAATAATAAGTTCATGTTGTCTCAACCAGTGTTCAGTTACACAGAGGACATGTATATTCATTTTATTTAAAAAAAGTTCCAATTCCAAATCTTTACCGGAGAAGCCCTGTATATTTTGATGAACAATATTTAAATGCCCAGACTTCCCCTTTGTCATTAAATCTAGTGTGCAAGAGGTGTTCTCTATTGTCTCTAAATTACATTTAAATTCATTGGAACTAATTCCAACGTCTGATTACACATGTCATATTTTTTCTGCTCAATAGGAGCAGATATGGTAGCCAAGTTTTTGGCTGAGCAATCTAAATAATAAGATAGCGACATTGCTATTAGTCGTTTACAGTATTTATTAAGATAATATTTATCCTTTGTCAAATGAAAGTATGACTTTATATAATTATTTATGTCAATAACATGGATTTTTTTTACATTATATGTCAAAGTATTCAATGTCAAATTTAAATTATATCTATAAGTATTTTCTACCTGTGGCAAGCTGTTATTATAGGGAAGTGTAAATAATACAATTTCATTTACATCTAATAAACTAAGAGAGTGTAGGTACTTAGACAAAATATTTTTATTTACATTTCCCCTATTCCCTACCATAATTACTATTGAGGTATTCTTATGGAAAGTTGTTTGTATAATTTTATTCATTATGTCAGAAAAAGATGCACCCGGTACACAATGATTGATAATCGACTGTCCGGAAGAAAATAAAAGGTGTCCCATATCTTTACCTAACTCGTCACTAAACATAACAATTTTTTTGTTTGCAATATGTTTATCATTCAAATTTGATGTTGCAGAACTATTGGTATTACAATATGCTGGTGGAGGGCTGCTATGGGTGGTGGGGGACTGATGATTGGATGGGGTACTGTTTGATATAATACTGTCTTTCTCGGAAGGATTTAATAATTCCTGCATTGCAAGCATCAGTTCTCCATACTCATTTCTGGTTGAATTGTACTGTATTATATGTACAGAAAATTACTACTGCTTCTTTATATCCTCGTTCTTTTTGTCTTTTCTCTTTGTTATCTTTGATTATTTTTCACATTCATTGTTATCTGTCACATTCAAAATTGATTTCGCCTGTCACTCAAGGTCCAAACTGAAAACCAGCGCGGCAGAGGCTGCAAACCGCTGCAGCACATGCTGAACTTGGACCTTGTTGACCACTTCACTTTGTTCCTTTTCTTCACTAGTTATTGTATTAACTTATTTTATTTGTTTTTGTTTAAATATTTTCCTATGTATTACTGTGCAATCTTCTTATGTATAGGTTATGTGTCCTGTCTATGTAAATCTTTTATGTGGTAAATAAAGTTTACTTACTTACTTACATTGAATCCCTATCTTTAATCTTTTCTTTTATTGACTATCTTTAACGGATAAGTTGGTTTATAACAAGCATAATACTCCTATCGACCCCTCTTGGATAAAATTTAACATCGTAAAAACCATTTCAGCCAGGGATAAAACGGCGAAACTAGCGACCACTCTAAGGCATTGTAAAAATGACTTTTACGACGTTTCATCCTTTGTTAAAGTGGCATTAACGATGTTTCATCCTTGCTTATTTATTTAAAACTTTATTGCACAAATTGTAGTACAATAGGCGAACTTAATGCCAAGAGGCGTTCTCTACCAGTCAACCTTTGGGCCATGCAGAAAGTTAATTGCTTAAAATTACTCTTTTGACATTTAATCCTTGGCTAAAGTGACATTTGTACCATTTAATCCTTGACCAAAATGGCTTTTACGACATTTCATCCTTGGTTGAAGTTTTTTTTTTATGTTATAGGTGGCAGACGAGCAGACGGATCATCTGATGGTCAGCGATTGCCGCCGCCCATGGATACCCGCGACACCAGTGAAGTCACAAGCACGCTGCCAACCTTTAAATCCCCCTTCCCCCGGATTTGGCCTCCGATACCCTCACCCACGCAGCGAAACACAGCACCGCGCGCACGGCGGTTTTCTGTGAGGCCGTGGTATCACTCCGGTCGAGCCGACCCATTCATGCCGAAGCGTAGCACTCCCACGATTAAAGTAACTTTTAAATCATTTCATCTTTTACGACATTTCATCCTTGACTAAAGTGACATTTTAACCATTTCATTCCTGGCCAAAGTGGCTTTTACGACATTTCATCCTTGGCTAAAGTGACTTTTAAACCATTTCATCCTTGGTCAAAGTGACTATTCTAGAGAGATCGTTAGGAGTTTCTGTCTGGCTGTCTTATACTGTGCTTGTTATGAAGCAACTTATCCGTTAAAGGTGGTTAAAGTGAATTATGCCGTTATCACTTTTGTATAATTTGAGTGCTGCGCTCTTGCGCCCGCGTTGATTTAGTGTGACTTTTAATTTTTGTTATTTACTGCTTTTGTCCGACTACGAAAAGGGTAATGTTTCACCGTTATTGTACCGCACTTGTTCAAATTGTTTTGTTTGGATCAAAAACAAAATGCGATTGTTTGTCATGATCCTAATTGGGTGTTTTATGGAGTGTCTGTGTAATAAAGTTTATTTATTGGATATTTTTTTCTGGAATCCTGTTTGTGTTTTGTGGGAGATGATGCATTTTATTGCAAACTTCATCTTATTTATAATTTTGCATCTGATTTTGTTTTATTGGTGTCTAAGATCAGAAGGAGATGACGCCAATTTAAAGTTTTTGAAGATTTATCTATTCAATATCAAAATATTTTTGTAGTGTATCCGTATATCTATTTTGAAATCGTCATTTAGATAAAGTCTTAGACATTTGACTAGTCTAAGGTTAAAGTCATACTACTGTTAAACATTTTCATGGACGCCCTGTTGGTCAAGTGGTTTAAGCAAAAAGTATGTTTCGAATTTTTCGAACATTAATCGGGTTTGTGATTACCAAGCCGAATTAGGCAAGCGTGGTCATCCCATCATAGTAGCGATGTCTTGATTTCTATGAAGGAGGCCTTTGCCCTTCAGTGGGACAGTATAAAGGCTGACACTTCATTTTTGTTTTTACGAACTTTCATTAGACATTAACGAGCAAAATACTAAACTCATTTACAAACAGGACTAAACGCGACAAAACTGAAAATTTTGATAATACATATTAGTTATTTATATAACTAATATGTATTATCAAACACACATGCATTTATATGCATGTGTGCATGTGTAATGCTACGCGGTTGTATAAAGTTATTTTACATAAGTACCTACAAGCAAACTATTTGTTATAGTTGTTCAAATGAAGTATGAGTATTGTTCATGCAAAAAATAACTATTCTTGTTTTTCAATCAGACTATTTCTGGATATTTTTAAAAGTCTTTCTTATTCTTCGACAAAGTGTAGATCAGTTGACAAATTTTACTATTCCGAACGGTATTCTAACGTAAACATTGCAGTCACGTACTGAAAATGTGTCAAAGTATACTTAATGTAGGGTTGTCAACTTTATTTTTAAAAGAAAGTGTTTAATAAATTCACTAATTTAACTTAAATATTGTTTACCGTGTGGTCCCCGGCAGAGTAGAATAGGCCACCCTCACTCTTACCGAGGTGTCGTAAAAGGCGACTAAGGTAAAGCTGCTCGCATGATCATCAGCACCCAGAGAAGGAAAACTCTGCACTTATATCAAAACCCTCGCCAACCCGTCTGCCAAGCGTGGTGAGTATGGCAATTACCCCTCATGTGATTGAGGGAGGCCCGTGCCCCAGCAGTGGGGACTTAAATGGGCTGATGATGATGATGATGATTGTTTACCACCGCGAAGACGAACTTACACAAGCTACTAAGACCTTGAAATCTACATATACCAATATACCAATGTTCAAGATACACTTGGGTGAGATAGCTAGAAATAATATGTATCAGGAAGTCTTAAGAACTAAATGTGTGATGTTTACTTGCAATACACCGTTATTTTTTATCGATTACATCCCGAAAACCTCAAAATAGGTACTGTAAATGTTGTTCATTTAGCATGTTAGATTAACAAAATATGCGAAGAAGAAAAAAATCTGCTGTTTCATGCGAAATATAATATCCACCCGGCAATAATATCTGGAACAGCTGTCTATTCTTTCACTTTATTTGATGATTTCATTTAGCATGTTAGCTAAATGAATATCATTCACGATACCTATTTTGTGGTTTTCCAGATGTAAACGATAAAAGAATAACGGAGTATAAGTAAAATCCTCAACTTTAGAGTATTCTGCAGCAACCCTAGGTGACACTCTTGACATTATAATCTCAGCTAGATTACCTACTGAAGACTTGACATTTCTCAAAAGAAGCAAATAAGTAATTGCCCAAACAAGAATTCGTAGTAATATTATTTTAAGAAATTACTAATTTGGGTTTCTTCACAGTGAAAATTGATGCTTTTGTTTGGGAATGTTTTTTTTTTATTTTTTACTTCACAATAATATACAGGCCTTAATCCTTAAATACAAAAAAAAATGTCTTAAATAAACAAAATAAATATTTCACAACATCACATACATTGATCTGACTCCGAGATAGGTGGAAGCTCAAGCACCTGTGTTACGGTTGTCAGAACCAATAACGGAATTACAAATGTATACATATAGTACTTTTCTTTTGTAAATACATACTTATAAAACATAGTAACACCCAAACAAACAGACATCTTCATGCACACAAATAGAAATAGAATAGAAATGGAAAATATTTATTTCACATAATATACAGCACAGTATTAAACCACCTAAGATATAATAATTTATATAACAAATGTTTGTACTGAGCGGGGATTAAACCCGTAGCCCTTGCATCAGAGGCTTCGTTCACTACCACTGACCCAAACGGGTCGTCGTCGTTAAATAATTAATAATATTAAATATTTCCCAACATCACAATACATTGATCTGACTCCGAGATAGGTAGCTCAAGCAACTGTGTTACGGATATCAGAATCAACAGTGGGATTACAAATATATACATATATTACTTTTCTTTTGTAAATACATACTTATACTATAATACATAGATAACGCCCAGACCAATAAAAACAGATATGTTCATACAACACACAACCCAGAGGAAGCGTTCCCTACCACCCTGAATGATTTGGTCAACGACAAGCAATGCTCGGCGTCTCTCTCCGAGATCGAATGCAAAATGAGGTGATCCGGCAGAGAACCAAAGTCATCAACATTGCTCATTGAATTAGCAAGCTTAAGTGGCAGTGGGCTGGCCATATTAGCCGCAGAACCGACAACCGATGGGGTAAACGAGATCTAGAATGAGACCGCGTCTTGGCAAACGTAATGTAGGGCGCCCTCTGGCTAGGTGGAGGGACGATCTGCACAAGATGGCTGGCAAGAGCTGGATGCGAGAAGCCATGGCTAGATCACAGTGGCGAACAATTGGAGAGGCCTACGTCCAACAGTGGACTGCGATAGGCTGATGATGAATGATTTGGTCAATTTGGTTACGACAACACAATGTAAGGACTGTCGTCTGATCATCTCAACCCATAGACACAAGAACAGACCAACAAAGACCCGTTTGGAACAGTGCTAGTGAACGCTGCCTTTGGTCCAAGGGTTGCGGGTTCCATCTATTCGAAGAAAGGAGAGTTTAAAGGTTGGCAACGCACTTGCGACTTCACTGGTGTTGCGGGTGTCCATGGGCGGCGGTGATTGCTACCCATCAGGCGAACCTTCTGCTCGTTTGCCATTATATCCCATAAAAAAGCAAATAAATCAGATATTACGTATTAATTGCAAAACAGGATGAGAATTACAAAACAGAAGCCATAAAAAAAGTATTCTAGTATAGTCGCCGACATAAAATCTATAAATAATTTTCACTGCAAGATATGACTTTTATAACCCTATGCGTTGGAGATATTTTTATTTAAACGCTTTAAAAATACAAATTGACGTCAGATCCAATAAAACGTAACACAATGCGATAAATAAGATAATAATTAATAGTTTCTAGCTACAATGAATTGATGGTACGAAACTATATTTCACAATGGTACAGAACTATATTACAATAGTACAGGACTATATATTTGAGGGCATTGTTGACGTCAGATGAATGTTCTGAATTTTTTTGTGCTCTGTAGCAGTAATAACTCTTTTATAATGTGACGCGCCGATTTTAGTTAAGACGAATGTCGGGACGTTAATCTGAAATTGAGAATGTATTGTCTTTTATTTGAGTTTGAATTTAAAAATTATTTTCGTAGATTTTAATTATTTTATAGTTTTTTTTTGTTTTTAATTCGGTGCTTTAATTGTAGTCCTATGTGTATTTTTTATGTTCAGCACTACACTTTTATCTAATTGTTTAAAAAAAGTATAACAATAGAATACTAAAACGGCCAAGCGCTTGTGAAAAAATGTATGTTCCGTATATTTAATTCTAGAATTACATATTGATTATTTACAAAAAATATGCTATACTGTAATATGAATATAAACTGTCAATATTGTCAATTGGTCATGTTATTTCAGATAAAAATAAATTGAGGAATATATTGCTTGTAGCAACCCGAGTATTTCTAATTGTACATGTACAGTCAGAAATGCATGCTCTGTATAATAATTATGTTTGTATACTCGGTACGTCGCGTCACGTAAAAAACCCAGATCTCTGCTGTGGAGTTAGAGATATGTAACTTAATTGATAAAAAAGTGAGAAACTAGGCATTTTATACAATTTGATTAATCTAAGAATTATTATTCACGGGATTTCTACCATGTACCTTATTTTTGAGTTTTCGATATTTCGGCACTGTTGAAATCCCTGATCATGGCACTTGTAACAGTGCCGAAATAACTTATTCTAATTGTAGTGACTATGAAAGTTTCAAACAATATATTTTGATTAGTCATTTTCTTTTTGGTTAACCAGTCCGATTAGCTGGTCGGAATCCTCGTCGCATCATGTAACCAAAAATATAAATGTTAAATGTAAGTTATATTATTTAACATCTACATGTGTGTTACCTATGTTCTACAAATAAACGATTTGTATTCTCTATCTTAGGCTTCCCCTTAACTGGCGTGATAACAGTTGCATTCTAGTAATTAATCTTATTTTCGGTGCGAACACAAACGACATCGCGACATGGCACCGCGCGGCGCGTCCATCTTTCGCCGCGTTGTTTCTGTATCGCGCATACCTCATCTTAATTTATTTTAAACAGCCGACCGCATAATAACATTATTTCACAGTATTTTTGAGTTTATTTATTGTTATTTAAGCGGTTAGCCGATTAGAGGATAGTGACGATTTCGGAAGTGTAGTTAGATCACTAGGGAAATGAGCTTCTATATCGTTTGGTTTGCTGTAGTTACTACTCAGTAACTATTATCCAATGCCTTATAGTTAATTGTTAAATATAATTAAAAGAGCTTAGATTTAATTTTAAGGTGACGGGTAGGGCACACTAGCGACGCCAATCGATTTTAATTTTTAGCTACTAAACCGGATCTAGTAGCTTTATTATTTGTATTAGTATAAGGCCGTGTGGTGCCCGGCAGAGTAGAATAGGCCACCCTCACTCTTACCGAGGTGTCGTAAAAGGCGACTAAGGTAAAGCTGCTGGCATGATCATCAGCACCCAGAGAAGGAAAACTCTGCATTTATATCTAAACCCTCGCCAACCCGTCTGCCAAGCGTGGTGAGTATGGCAATTACCCCTCATGTGATTGAGGGAGGCTCGTGCCCCAGCAGTGGGGACTTAAATGGGCTGATGATGATGATGATGAAACCGGATCTATTTTAAAAGCGGCCACTTTTTGAGTGAACCAAGTTTTTGCGTACAAAGACGGACCCAACATTTGTGCATGGTTATTTAATAAATAGTATAATTGTTTGCCGACGGATTTAAACCCCAAAATTGTTTAAAATAGATCCGATTTAGTAGCTAAAAATTAAAATCGATTGGCGTCGCTTAGTGTGCCCTACCCGTCACCTTAAGTTGTAATAGAAAAGCTTCACCTTAGCAAACTGAATCTAATAACGATCAAATTCTTTGAGACCATTTTATTTTTTTCTTAATCGAAAATAAACAGCATTTAAATTAAAATAATGATTGAGGTACTTAAGAACAAATATGTCTTAAACAGTTATTTTAGGGTAGAAAGTCCGATCGATAGATAGGTACTTTTTATTGCATGATACATACTAAACTTCGTAACTACTGAGATTCATTATACTGAGACTGACCGGATGGCGCCATTGGTAGTGACCCTGCCTCTTACGCCAAAGGTCTTGGGTTCGATCCCCACCCTGGACAAACATTCGTGCGAATGAACACTTGTGTTTGTTCGGTGTCTGGGTGTAATATATGTATTTAAGTATATATTTGTGTTCCTCTGTTGTCTGATATCTGTAACACAAGTGCTTATGTTACTTAGTACGGAACCAGGTCAACGTATGAGATGTTGTGAGAATTATTATTATTATTATACAATTTATGTTGACTTTTTACTGGAAGCAATCTTTGCCAGACAATGTTGAACATAGAGAACGTTGCTACAATTCTTCCAATATAATTAAAATATTTTTTTAATATGATGTCGATGTAAAGTAATGGAATATTTTTTAGATTCTTTAGTACTCGTACATATTATTATTCGAAGTTCTGGGGAGCGTTCGTACATATACTAACTACATAAATGACCCCATCGGGAATCAGGTAATTGGCGTATAACATGACATGTAATAACTATAATGCTTAAATTATTTCCATTGGGCGTGCGTCAAGCCCGGCCAATTTATTAAAAAATACTAATTTTTGACACATTCAAACGACCTGGATGCTAATTTTACTCTTAAAATTGGCCATTTTGAACGAATATATGACCAATTGGCGGTACAGTCGCTGCTTTCGATTAAGGAATGTCGTGTTTATGTTTTATTAAAGGAACTTTATGCGAATGACTGTACTTTGTTGTTCATTCTGATTTGATATGGCCTGTCGCGGCATTTTAATTTGGTGTCTCTTTTCAGTTTTGATAAAATTGTAATGGTGTGTAAATGTTTTGTTTTGGATATTTGCAGTGTATTATTTTTTTATTTTATTTTAATCTTGTTTACCAAATGTTGTGGTGATGCCACCAAGCAAATACGAATTGCTGGCGAAAACGCCTGTCAGCCGCACGATCGGCATTTCAAACGAAGTCCAGGAGAATATTGACATTTTCACATGCTATTTGAGCGATACTTTTTTATTGCCAATAAAAATGTATTTTGTATTGTAATTTAATTTATTCAATTATGCTCTTACAATTTAAGGGAATGAAATTAATATAATAGATTTAAGTTGAGGTGATATGTATTAACAAATAGGTAATTAAGTAGTTTTTAAAAATCTATAATAATATAACTTAATTAAATTTAGCCGTTCAATCGCATTAAGTACGCTGTAATAAATAAAATATAAATAAATCTTTTGATTTGCTACGTTCAGTAAAACACATACATACGCATACATACAGTGATCAGGGCGTTGTTCGGTGTGAGACTGAAACAGACAATACCTGGGAACGTGTGCGTAGACCTGATACGATATACTGCGTAGCACGTAGGTGTACGAACTCTTCGATAAAAAAAAATGTCAGCTAATACTAAATGCAAGGACTCGAAGCAGACGGTTGGTTACTAACATATGACAGTTAAGTTGTTCAATCGAAATGGTCAATAGAAGTAGTAGAGTAGAAGTAACTTTTATACTCGAGTCGAAGATTCGTGGGAGTCGGTCATATTTGATTCATAATTAATGACTAAAAAACTCTACATTCTGCCACGAGTCTTTGCGTTTACTATAGAGCAGAGTATCTGCGTCTATTCCGTCTACAAGCCTGAGCTATCTATCTTGCAGTCAGATCAATGTATATGATGTAGTAAAAAAAGAAAATCTTTCTGTCTTGCTCTTCAAAACTTTCTGTCTTGCTATTGAAAACTTTATGTCTTACTACTAGCAAACTTTATTTTATCAACCCATAAAGTTTGCTAGTAGCAAACATACATACCAAAACAATAGAGCTCACGTACCCCTCATCAATAACCCGTGACGAATTGCGCCGCGTCGCAAGACGCAATTATTGCGCCGATCCATCATCTAGCGACGCAAAACGCCACTCGATAATTTCGGGTTAACCATTGCGTTACGAGGATTAAAACCATAGGGTATGCTTATTACTATGTATAACGTATTGAGTTAGATAGGGAAGGTGAATGATGGAGAATTTGTACGTTGCGTAAAAGGACGCTCGAGTCCGTACAAGAAATTTGGCTAACGTTCTTGTTTCCACAAAAAAAAAAACAATTACCCCCTTATTACTAAAAGCGAACTAAGAATAGTGCCGGAACTAAACTCGTTCCAGCTCCTTTTAACATTGCGTGTTGGAATGAGATGACATGAGCTTTAGTACGGTAATAACTTTAAATCGCATTTTGAAACAAAGCGGTTATTGCTTTACTAAGCATTGTACGACTATAAGCAAAAATCATAATTCCAATTACATATTTTCAAAAGTTAATTGTACTCTGCAGATAATTCCGGTCCGGTATGCCTTTACTGCGTTGGGCGAGGTGTCACATAGGTAGAGGGAGGAGACGACGCCAATACTTGCGTCTCCTTCCCCTGCGAGGAACAGGTTCGCTGGTGCGTGGGGCTGTAACCCCACCACCGGCATTGCACGGACCTCCTCCTACGCCTGGTGGGGACGTCACGACTCTCTCGGCTGTCCCCATCCCTCCCCCCGACCCCGGGGGGAGAAGCGCCGTGCCCGCCGTGTAGGCAGGCGTCCCTGTCCGGGGGGTGACGTGGTGAAAGGCTCCAAGCTTTGGCCCCATGTCACTCGCCCACCCATGGACAGATGAGGGAGAGTCCCAGGAGTTTTAGTCGGTATGCCTCTGGCCGGCTTCTCGTTAGAAGAAGCCGTCGCCAGTGGAGAGTCCGACATAACCCATCCGTTTACAGACGGATGGGTATGCGTAACTCCTGGGTCACCAAAAAAAAAAAAGGTATCACATAGGTACCGCATACAACACAAAAATAAATTGAAAATTTAAAAAACCCCCGACACCAGCTTTTTCATTTGATACCTATATTGAGGCAGTTAGAACCACAAATAGGTTATTCATCATTTTCTGACGGCGGCCATCTTGGATTTGAAATTTTTCACAATTAATATATTCTGCTACTTAAGCCCTTTTATATGAGACCATATTGTGGGAGTTCTGTTAAAACATAAAATCCAAATCTTTGTGACGGCAGGCCATCTTGGATCGATTTTTATCCAACATAGCTAAGAACACTCCCTCCTTATTAGATCAAACAAAGAAAATAAAATCAAAATCGGTTAATTTGTTCGGGAGCTACGATGCTATAGACAGACACACACACACAGACACGTCAAACTTATAACACCCCGTCGTTTTAGAACAAATTTTAATTTGACAAGTTTCTGTATTTCACACTAGCTCAATATTAAGGGAAAACATCTTTGTGAACGTTTTCCTTCACCGCAGGTCTAATGGTAGAAATATGCACATTTGAAAAATCCAGAGGTGCATGCTCGAATTCCAACCACGACCCTGCGTATTGAAGGAACCTTATACACTTAGCTACTATCGCTCTATGGAGGAATCAGGTGAGATTGTCATTTCGTCCGGACCATAGAGAGATTATATGCCGTGTGATCCCCGGCAGAGTAGAATAGGCCTCACTCTTACCGAGGTGTCGTAAAAGGCGACTACGGTAAAGCTGCTGGCATGATCATCAGCACCCAGAGAAGGAAAACTCTGCATTTATATCATAACCCTCGCCAACCCGTCTGCCAAGCGTGGTGAGTATGGCAATTACCCCACATGTGATTGAGGGAGGCTCGTGCACCAGCAATGGGGACTTAAATGGGTTGACGATGATGATGATAGAGAGATACAAAACTATAGTTGATTTTTTATTGCATTTGAACACGCGATGAAATGTATTTAAGGTTACAATTATTTTTTATTGGTTAATAAACGAAACACATTACATTGTACTTGCTTAAATATATACATTTTATGAAAAAAGACTAAATGTATTTCCAGTTACAGGTCAACACCGCATGCAACACATCTACATTAACTACTTAAGATAACACTATTTCAAACAACTTCGGGCTAACACCTATAATATTTATTTAATACTTATAGTTAACCGTTTGATCTACTTTTGCACTCGAATTTTGGATTACCGCTAAAAGTGGCCGCTTTTGGCGTGAATCAATTTTTCGCGTACAAAAACGGACCCAGCATTTGTGCATTGTTATTCAATAAATAGTATAAGTGTTTGCCAAGAGGATGTAACCCCGGATTTTTTAAAATAGATCCAGTTTAGTAGCTAAACATTAAAATCGACTGGCGTCGCTAGTGTGCCTTACCCGTCACCTTAATGAGTCTACATACTAATGTTAACATTTTGTTGTTACTGAATTCGTGTGTGGCCAATAAATGTTTTAATTGAAATTGTATGCTTGGCCACAAAATGACAATCGGTGCTTTTCCTTCCGCTTCCATCAACTTCTACACAACCAATCATAGCTTTGTTTCTAATCCATTCCTAAACCAGCCAGCCACAAAACGCTATTAAACTTCAAACTGAAACTGTTCGAAAAACAAATTATCCCCAAAATTCCAACACAATAGACTTTTCCCATAATAGCGGACAAAGCGCCCCCAGCGGCGGGTCGCGTAATCTCCATTCAAGTTGCCGGCAATCTGTCAAGAGATGGCGCCACAATAGGGGATTAGCGGTCGTTATTACGCCACCTTTGTGCCACTCTGTGTTATGATCGAGAGTCGGGAATATTAAGGATTATGACAGGCTCCCCTTTTCTTTTCGCTCAGTTTTGGTGTGGGGAAGTGTGGAAAGTTGTATCGGTCATTACGAAAGCTTGCCTAATAAGTGTTCAGGAGCCCATTTCTCCTGTTAGTGATATTTATCGGAATTCGATATACTTTGCAAAAACATAGTTATTTTTTTCACATCGAAAATCCCAAGATTGGGGCTCCAAGTCTTATTTCTTGTCATAACAGTCGTTTCAAAATCAATGACAAATAAAATTAATGTCATGTCTTGGTCTTTTATAATAGATTTCTATTATCGGCGGTCGTAACATTATTTAGTTTGAATAATTGTGGCTTTTGTTGTAATGCTAAATTATTTAATGGCGTTGTTTGATGGAGCGAAGGAGGAGATCACATACTGTGATAATGACTTGGCTCGCTATATTTCATGATTTGAAATCAATCGTGCTTTTTATACTTACTGATATACAGACATAGGCTTAATAGATACGGAAATTACCAAAAAATATCTAAATAAGCTTTCGTACCTCTTACGTCTTTCTCTATACCTTCTAGTGTATTTGAGGTCCATGTGCGGCGATGATTGCTTCCCCTCATGTGCCCTCCTTGTTTACATGGCTCTCTTTTACATAGAAATAAATTATCCTTTTATTTCAACATCAAGTCATATATATCCCACTCAAAGGACGAACAATAAATAGGTCCTTCGCGCCGGATTTTATATATCTATCTCTTTATTTTAGATTTATAAAATCACATCATTGTTAAAAGTAGGTATTTAGTTTACAAATATTCTCAACTTGAAGTGAATCTCCCAGTTCAACCAGATTTAAATTAAACCAGGTTTAAATAACAATTGCCTCGTTTCCTATCACAACAGTTGCTAACCTCAATAAACTTGTCGGCACAACGCATTACCCGCCTGATATTGGTTTTCCTCAAATTTACATTAAGGGTTGTTTTCAAAGGGTTTCCGAACTTTGTTTGACTGTTTCAGTAACAATCTGGCTTAGAGGTTTTTTAAAGTTGTTTTAAGGTAATATAGGGACGACATTATAAGTGTCATTTTTTTAAGTTTATAAATTGTATAACATCTAAAATAATAATTCACCTCCGGGTTTAAGATTTTTTTATGTGATAGGTGGCAGCAGACGGATCGCTTAATGGTAAGCGATTGCCGCCGCCCATAGACACCCACGACACTAGTAGAGTCACAAGTGCGCTGCCAACCTTTAAACCCCCCTTTTCCTCGGATTGGGCCTCCGGTACTCTCACTCACGCAGCGAAACCAGTGCTGCTTCACGCCTGTTTTCTGTGAGGCTGTAGTATCACTTCGGTTGAGCCGGCCCATTCAAGACGAAGCATGGCTCTCCCACGATAAATGTCTAAAATAAGTGTAAATAAGTTGGGTTAAACAATCTCCAATATTTTAATTCAAATCTTATCTTAATTGAAACTACCACTCAGGGTCTCAGGCAAAGGAAAACATTGTGAGGAAAACTGCGAGCTTTTCATAGTTTCTTTAATTTTTGGATATTCATGTAATTATTCTAAAATTCAACCAGTATGCTTCCCTCGAAGTATCCCCCAACCGATTACCGCTACGGCGGCCTACGCAGGATTTATTGTAGTGCTCAAGTGTGTGCGCAAACATAAGTGCACTCTTTATTCCCTTACCCTCATATTCCGATGGGACACTCCTGTGACAAGACCAAATATTCCGGAGAGAGATCGGGCGCTGGACCAACCGCTTAACGTGCTTTCCGAGGCACGGGAGTACAAGACCGCCAACTTCGAGACTCCGGGCAGCCACTAAGAATTTCTTACCGAAAACTAAGGTAAAATTTTATGCGCCAACCCGGGACCGAACCCGGGACCTCTTGCGCAGCCATCGCTTTAAAGTGCGACCCACTAACCACTGCGCCACCGAGGCAGTCGATTGCTTCCCTAGTACAATGCTTGTGAAGGTCAGAAAACAGTCGCTTCATTGTTATTTTAATTAGTATTGTAACTTAAATAACCAGACTAACTAATTCCTGGCTTTGGATCCAACAGAGAATGTCATACTGCATTTGTCAATTTGTCTAGAATCTAAAAGATACTTTTTACTGCAAACTTAGTTAAGTTAATCTTTCACACATTTCTGTGGATTCAGTTTTTTTCTTCCTAATACGTACATTATGATATTGCAGTGTATTTAGCGTGACCCTCGTATAGGGCTAATGCCCACAATGAGTACGGACTGTAATAACTCCCGGATTACCCGGTATTATTGCCAGGGAAGAGTGCTAATTCTACAAGACTTCTCTGCAGGCTGGGAGTACACTAAGTACATTAATATTAACAAAGATAATTGGTGTTTCCGAACAGATACAATTTGCTAATCTTTAAGAAAATAGCTTATTCCTTCCTTAAAAGCCAGTAACGCATCTGTGATGCCTCGTGTAATGCAAATGTGAGTCATCAGCTCGTTTGTCCGCCGCAATGTAAAAACAAATATCATAAAAAGACAATAATAATAATATAATTCTCACAACATCTCATAGGTTGACTTGATTCCGTACTAAGTAGCTTAAGCACTTGTGTTACAGATATCAGACAACAGAGGAACACAAATATATACTTAAATACATATATTACACACACTGAACAAACACAAGTGTTCATCAGACGAATAATTGATATATTAATTTCCTTTGGGATTGTTATTTATTTTATATCTTTTTGAAATAAGATTGTTTTATAGTTTTTCGTATTAAAATATTAGTTATGTGTTTGTATCGGTGAACAATGAATCTCTGTTAACAAAACATTGCACATTAAGATGCAGGAAAATGTATGTGAACGATCTATCTACGAAACATAGCGACGTCGAGGTGTTTCTTTTAATGATTTAAGCAATCACGCTTAATGACGTAATACGTAAGTTGAAACCGTGTTTTGTATCAGTTTTTCGTACACCTCAATGTGTCTTATCTAAAGATGTCATTAGAAGAGATGGAAGCCCGAGGAGCGAAACAGTTAGACTCTATGTAGTTTTTAAAGACATGTCTACACAGGTATCGTAGCAGATAGATTAGGCTAATAAAGCAATCGCTCTAAACGACACAATAAGTCTAGTTGACTTATTTAATACATCTCTATGAAACACTAGGACCCCAGTGTGTCCTACCCTTGGCTAAAGCAATCGCTCTAAACGACACAATAAGTCTAGTTGACTTTATTTAATACATCTCTATGAAACACTAGGACCCAGTGTGTCTCTACCCTAGGCTAAAGCAATCGCTCTAAACGACACAATAAGTCTAGTTGACTTTATTTAATACATCTCTATGAAACACTAGGACCCCAGTGTGTCTCTACCCTAGGCTAAAGCAATCGCTCTAAACGACACAATAAGTCTAGTTGACTTTATTTAATACATCTCTATGAAACACTAGGACCCCAGTGTGTCTCTACCCTAGGCTAAAGCAATCGCTCTAAACGACACAATAAGTCTAGTTGACTTTATTTAATACATCTCTATGAAACACTAGGACCTCAGTGTGTCTCTACCCTTGGCTAAAGCAATCGCTCTAAACGACACAATAAGTCTAGTTGACTTTATTTAATACATCTCTATGAAACACTAGGACCTCAGTGTGTCTCTACCCTTGGCTAAAGCAATCGCTCTAAACGACACAATAAGTCTAGTTGACTTTATTTAATACATCTCTATGAAACACTAGGACCCCAGTGTGTCTCTACCCTTGGCTAAAGCAATCGCTCTAAACGACACAATAAGTCTAGTTGACTTTATTTAATACATCTCTATGAAACACTAGGACCCCAGTGTGTCTCTACCCTTGGCTAAAGCAATCGCTCTTAACGACACAATAAGTCTAGTTGACTTTATTTAATACATCTCTATGAAACACTAGGACCTCAGTGTGTCTCTACCCTTGGCTAAAGCAATCGCTCTAAACGACACAATAAGTCTAGTTGACTTTATTTAATACATCTCTATGAAACACTAGGACCCCAGTGTGTCTCTACCCTTGGCTAAAGCAATCGCTCTTAACGACACAATACGTAAGCTAGGAGCGCGGGGAGCGAACAAGTTTGATTAACGCCGTGTTGTTGCGGGCTTCTGGCTCTACATAACAGACTGATAACATTCTTTAGTAAGATCTATGTACTCGTATAAATACGTACTTACAAATATGATTCTGAGCTTTACAGTTCAGTCGCTCTACATTTAGGTTTGTCTCTTATACACTTGACATTGGCGGAGTCACACACGCGGCTGTAACCGTGCGCGGGATAACACCATAAAAAAAAAAAAGTCTCCACTGCTGGGGCACGGGCCTCCCTGAATAACATGAGGGGTAAATGCCATACTCACCACGCTTGGCAGACGGGTTGGCGAGGGTTTTGATATAAATGCAGAGTTTTCCTTCTCTGTAATAATTTAAAGATAACCAATGCCAACCAACAACAAAAAATTATCATTTCTCTCACCACAATTTTTTTTATAGTGACACAGTATTAAAAAAAATTGTGGCTCTCCTCAGCCAAGCAAGAGAAGAGACCATGTTGCAATTACAACGGAAGCGATGTCAGGCATCACCTCCATTGGGACTGTCATACTGGCCCGCGATATGATTTCCGCTTTGTTTGAAGGAATCCATATTGTAGGAAGGAGTTCCATTTCTTGATGGTGCGGCAGAAATAGGAATTTAAAATAATAATTATATTTTTTTAATTTCTTACTTTAAAATGGTAAAATTTAGTCCTATCCATACAAGTATGGCAGCCGTGTTGTCCCCGGCAGAGTAGAATAGGCCACCCTCACTCTTACCGAGGTGTCGTAAAAGGCGACTAAGGTAAAGCTGCTGGCATGATCATCAGCACCCAGAGAAGGAAAACTCTGCATTTATATCAAAACCCTCGCCAACCTGTCTGCCAAGCGTGGTGGGTATGGCAATTACCCCTCATGTGATTGAGGGTGGCCCGCGCCCCAGCAGTGGGGACTTAAATGGGCTGATGATGAAAAAATCAATTCCTGTTCGACTATGTGTATGAGTCATCATAAAACCGCTATGGCCAGCAGTTAAAACGCTAATATTCTTTTACTTCGTTTTTTTCTTGTGATAGTTGGTAGCCTGCCGCCGCCCATGGACACCTGCAATACCACTCGAGTGACAAGTGTCTTACCAACCTTTGAAATCCCATCCCCCTCGGATCAGGCCTACAATACCCCTACTTTCTCGGCAAGACTTAGCGCAATTACTGCTTCACGCTGTTTTTTCGTGAGTCCGATTCTTTATGAAGCCTCTTCCACAGTTAAAAATATTCCCCCTTATTTCGTGTGATAAGTCGAGTTATTGCAATGTACAGTCAAGGACAGTTGCCACATTGGTTACAGAATCTACCTACTAACACAGACATTCTTCGTTCATTAATACTCTCTTGACGAGTGGAGCTAATGAGAAAAAAAATGGAATTTCTCCAAGGCGGAAACAAAAAATAAATTGTGTAATAAATCGCGCCTCTGCCCGCCTCTTCTCGATATTTTCAGCCAAACACCGATAAAACTATAAAATTATCTACGTACTGTCTTGTAGTTTCGGAGATAGCGAAATAAACAATTTTTATTTATATGAATTATTTTATTATGAAGTACAATAAAATCTTTGTCTATTTGTAGTTGGATTGGTTGGTTTGGTACTTGGAATAACGTAGTGACGTAAATTTTAAATTGTCTAGAATTGGTTGAGATTTCGCTCAGTCAACGACTTGAAGTGAATCTAGGCATCTGATACGAGAAATCAACACTGGGTACTTCTTCATTTAACTGTTTTCACCCACCTTTCTTTTTGTTCTAGAACCACAATCTTACTGAACCTGGTCATCATATCACCTATATCTTTTATTTAGATTTGATAAAATTTATTGGTAGACTACCTACTAGAATACTAAGGGTACTTTTACGAATCAGTGGCACCGCCACCAGTTTTTTATTGATTATAATTAAATTAAGACAATTAATGAAAAAGTAATCAAGATATTTCAAATAAAAAACGATTTGTGATTTTTTAAGTTTATTTCCACACGCCATTCATGTCACCATCATCTTTGTGGATATGATTGTGACATAAATTGCGTGTGCAAAATAAACTTGAAAAATTTGTGTTAATAAATTTTTCATTTAGTGTTTTAATTTCGTTAAAATCAATAAAAAACCGATAGCGGCGGAACTAATCTGTTAAAGGGCTCCAAAAGTTTTTTAGTTAATAGGCTAACGCTTGACCACAATCGCACCTGATGGAAAGCGACGATGAGGTCTAGGATGATACGCGTTTGCCTGAAAGATGCTGTTCACTCTTGCCTTAAAGATGTCCAGATTAATTATCTGAAAAAACAGACCTCGGCAGGAAGTTCCATTCCTTAACCGTCTGCGTTATAAAGTCCTATTATCAAACGTATTCCTAATATTAATCCTAACTATCAACCGATCCCGGTCGCCGTATACAAAAATTATGAATTACGGCCGCGGTCTGTTCTCGCTCGACATATAAAATTATACGCACACTCTAAACTATTTATAATATTATAATAATTTTCTGCTCCAATTATTTCCACGGTGACACTTTTTATTAGTATATATACGATTGTTATGCTTAACCCGTGAATAAATAATGTTTTCGTTCTTTTAATTCTGTTCGTGATAGCATTATGAACAAGATTTTCTTCTTTCTGATGCATTATAAATAATATAATTTTGTCATGCGCATCTGACAAGAACATCGGTGTTTACATAACATCCGTAGTTAGTGACTTCATTCTCAAGTTGATTTAAGATATTTGACATCCTGGTCTTTTATTTCTGTACTACAGTGAGATATAGTTTATGGGTGACGCTCTAGGGTGGAAATAACGACATAGAAATATGGTTAGTAAATTTTTATGTAATTTTTAATGTGTTTTTTAGGTTTGTAAAACTATTTTGATGCAGATTATGCAGTTGGTTGGTTGCACAACAAATGTTAATGTCCGGTTAAATTTTAAAAAGTATTTTAATCGTTTTATCCTTCAGTTTGTGTATTTTATTCATTTTAAAACCATTTTTAGTTCTTATGTGCCTGTCAACCTCATATTTGGATTTCACGGCCGATTACCATCAGGCGGAGTGAGGTCATCCGGATTGGCCTTTCTATAAAAAAAAAGAAATTAATTTGTTAGTCTTTTTATATGTGTTATGCCATATTGTATGCTTGTGTAGGTTGTTTAGGAATCGACGCGTTTGAAATGTGGTGATGGAGGAGGATGCTCGGAATCCATTGGTCTGAGTATCGGACTAATGAATCCATACGAACCGAGATCAAGATTCCTGTGAGACTCAGCACCATATGCTTACGGAGGAGCTTTGAGTTCTTAGGTCATATCGCCAGAAAGAAAGATGACAACCTGGTGAAGCTACTTCTGTCTAGAAAGGTGAGCGGAAGAAGGCCTAGAGGCAAAAGTTCGATCAAATCAGCTCAACCTTAAACACCAGTCTGTGATGCGATCCACGCGGACGAGGATAGAGTGAGCTGAAGATAGTCCGGGAAAAATTACTTATCGATACCACGACCCTCAGTACTGAGGACAAACGACGCAAGGAGGAGGGAAGATGCCATATTGCCTTTTGAACTTATTTTCAAAAGCTTTTTTAATAAAATTAATTGGTATTATCGCTAAAAATTTTCACAAATGAAAAGTGGTTTTTGTTCTTTCTCTATGAAGAAACCTGAACCAGTTGGATCATTCAAAATTAACAGGATTTAATGTTTACTGAGGCATACATTATACTATACAAATCATATAAACGAGGTGATAATAAACAAATCGGTCATTCAAATATATCTTGATGTCTGCCACGGCATTTTGAACGCAATCACCTATAAATAAACACTTTCTCTAAAGTAGGGATCTTAGTAGGAATAGAAACCTATATTTTAACTTAAATTGTAACTCAAATTTAAGTTTTTAGGCCGCACTCAGAGACATCATTTAGGCTAATGTTCAATAACTTTAGTATCGGTAGTCTTTATGCGTATCAAAATAAGTGTCAATATTTTTTCTTAAGTAGCCAACTAAGTTAATCAACGACTCTGAGTGTGGCAGTTAATAAATTTAAATCCGTACCCTCACACTTGAACTTAGAGGGATAGGAGCGGCTGAAAATCAGCGCTGACCTATGTCAGCATTAGAAAGAAAGAAAGAAAAAAATGTTTATTTGGTACCAAAATAAAATAACACAGAAAATCAACAAAAAATAGAATCCACATGCAAACTTATAAACAAAAAAAAGAAAACACAATACTTAATTAATAAAACAGGTACCAAAATGGTCTCCGCTCAGTATACGGCTTATCGTGTCGTGCAATGTCACGCTAAGCCACTGGTATTCTGCGGATTCCAACCAAGGTTTGGCCTCAAGCGACGACAGCTATCTTTAGTTACTAAAACATTAGGTATGTGTACAGTAACAATACTAATTATAATTAATAATTACATATAAAATACGATAAATATTGTAAAGTAAAATAAATAAAGTAATATAACACATATTAAATAATATAATACTATTGGAGAGATATTAAATTACTATATAAAATAACTGGACTGGAAGCAATTTTTACATTAGATACTAACTCTTCTGCAAGGATAATAAGAAAGACTTGTACTTTGAAATGAATTATTAGCTGAGCCACTGCCTTTTGCTTTCCTTAGATTATTGCTAATATTTTAAAAACTAAGTATATAAGATAGATCAGTTCTAGTTTACTTTATAAATTATGATTATTACGGAAATACCTATGTACCTACCTACATGTTTTGTTGTATGAGAAAGCAATAAACGTACGTTACTTTACGTAGTGAGCCGTGTGGTCCCCGGCAGAGTAGAATAGGCCACCCTCACTCTTACCGAGGTGTCGTCAAAGGCGACTAAGGTAAAGCTGCTGGCATGATCATCAGCACCCAGAGAAGGAAAACCTCTGCATTTATACCAAAACCCTCGCCAACCCGTCTGCCAAGCGTGGTGAGTATGGCAATTACCCCTCATGTGATTGAGGGTGGCTGTGCCCCAGCAGTGGGGACTTAAATGGGCTGACGATGACGTTACGTAGTAACGTTTTATTTACTTAGATTTTTCGGTATCAATTTCGTTGTTTCATTGCAATCGCTTTATCTACTTATATACGAGAAGATTTTTTATATTTTTTGAATCTGATATTATATAAGCAACAGCAACACATTAGCTGCTGTCGCAGTTAAAACTGTCTAGCTAGCACTTTTAAATTTTTCATGATTGAAAGGCATGGTGACAGACAAAAACTGAATTAAACCAACGGAATCCTAAAAATGAATCGCTTTAACAAAAAAAATGTATAGTAAATTTATTATTTGGTAGATAACTTTATATTTAGGTTTAAAATGTTAATGTATAAATTTCTGTGCGAATTGGACTAAAATACAGATAATAAAATTGTAACAAAAAAACTTTATTTTTTCTATTCTTGTTAGTAGGATTCTAATTGTATATACGAGTATATTTTAGAATAACATTATAATCAACCTAGACATTGTCACCGTGGGAGCTGGCCTATTCATTACTTCGGCTCGACCGGAGATACCACAGCCTCAGAAAGAACCGGCGTGAAACAGCGTATCTGCCTGTGTCTCGGTGCGTGAGGAACCGGCAGCAAATTCCGGGTAGTTCAAAGGTTGGCAGTGCACTTGTGACTCCTTGTGGAGGCAAACGCTTACCATCAAGTGATCCGTCTGCTCGTCTGCCAACCTATCACATAAAAAATGTCCCTTACCAAGTACAAACAATATCGCATCCCGTGTTATGGAGGCTGGTAATCTCTGGATCATGAAGGTAGAATGTTCGCAAAAGTTTGATTAGATTGGCTCGGTAATCCTTACAAGACATAACACTGGATCAAGGGATACACGCCACTCAGACAAAACTGGTCAGCAGTGTTGCCAGATAGGAGACATTAAAAGGAATTAATACAAGTTTCTACAATCTGTGTCTTTTTTTGGTAATCCTGGAGAAATGCGTTACGCATGCCCGTCCGCCTCCCTGCGTTATATTCGGACTCCCCCCGCGGCGGCGGAGGTTTACCGATTAAATCTCCAGGGATTCTCCCTCATCGTCCATGAGTGGGTGAGTGTCATGGGTGCAGAGCTCGGAGCCTACCACCACGACACCCCCTCGGACGGAAGCCCGCCTACACTGCGGACACTGCGCCTCTTGCCCCGGGACCGAGGGAGGGACAATCTGCGTCTGCGCCGTGTTTTGCCAAGTGAGTAAGAGTATCGGATACCCAATGCGTGGAAAGTGGGGTTTAACAACTAGTCCATTCTCAACACCCAGTTTTTCAGCACCTGGCCTAGTCCACTTTCAGCACTTATTGATATTTTTGGCAGGTGCTGAAAGTGGATATATCGCAGTCATCTAGTTAAATTAGCGATTCAATCAGACGCCTAGAATGTGCGTTAATCGCCGGCACCCAATTCAATTATATGCCTAGGCAGATAGTTGTTAAAATTAACATTACTCAACCTTACGTATTGAAAGTTAGCCCGTTTGAGTCACTTTAAAATTATATAAGCAAAGCTTAGATTAAGGTGACGGGTAGGGCACACTAGCGACGCCAATCGATTTTAATTTTTAGCTAATAAACCGAATCTATTTTAAACAATTTCAGGGTTACAACCTCTCAGCAAACACTTATACTATTTATTAAAACTATTTTGACTGACCGGATGGCGCAATTGGTAGTGACCCTGCCTCTTACGCCAAAGGTCGTGGGTTCGATCCCCACCCTGGACAAACATTTGTGCGATGAACACTTGTGTTTGTTCGGTGTCTGGGTGTAATATATGTATTTAAGTATATATTTGTGTTACTCTGTTGTCGGATATCTGTAACACAAGTGCTTAAGCTACTTAGTAAGGAATCAGGTTAACGTATGAGATGTTGTGAGAATTATTATTATTAAATAACCCTGCACAAATGCGGAGCCAACATTTGTACGCGAAAAATTGATTCACGCTAAAAGTGGCCGCTTTTGGCGGTAATCAATTTTTCGCGTACAAAAACGGACCCAACATTTGTGGATGGTTATTTAATAAAATGCCGTGTGGTCCCCGGCAGAGTAGAATAGGCCCCCCTCACTCTTACCGAGGTGTCGTAAAAGGCGACTAAGGTAAAGCTGCTGGCATGCTCATCAGCACCCAGAGAAGGAATACACTGCATTTATATCAAAACCCTCGCCAACCCGTCTGCCAAGCGTGGTGAGTGTGGCAATTACCCCTCATGTGATTGAGGGAGGCCCGTGCCCCAGCAGTGGGGACTTTAATGGGCTGACGATGATGATGATGATGATTTAATAAATAGTATAAGTGTGTGTTTGTGTGTTGGTTGTAAACCCGAAATTGTTTAAATGAGATCCGGCTTAGTAGCAAACAATTAAAAACGAATGGTGGCGCTAGTTAGGGCTACCCGTCGCCTTAAATAAAAATAGCGGAAGATAGGTGACTCGCCCCTACCGCGTGGACGGCATAATTTAGGTCCTCGTCGCCTTATTTCACGTAGGTACACTGACGTAGTATGCGTACGCGCACGTTTGATGACTCCAAGCATAATGTTAAAGAAATGGGTCCGTTTTAGAGATGAGACGTATTTACTAGACGAGATCCATGCACTAGGTATTTTACAGTACTAGGCGGCACCTATTCTAATATTTTAAATACTTGATCCACCTAGTATTTTGTAAATTACACAATTATAAACCGTAAAATAAAGTGATAGAGTTTTATTTTGTAACCGGTAGTCGCGTATTACGCGCATCTAGTATTTCTCTCTAAGTTTGTGTGCAAACGTAGAAAACACTCCGTCTCCGTCTTGCCAAACGAGTAAGAGTGGGACAAAGCAAACGCACACAAACGTAGTCGAACCATGCCTGCCAACTTTTTATATATTATGGCCAAAAGTTGATAATCCTAAGACTGTTAAAGTATGATATATATATTATGTATGATGTACCTATATATTGCATTATCTATACTACGGTTGTTTCTATTCAAAGAAAATTATATTTTTAGGTCATATTCATTACGTGGATTAGTCCGCCTAGTACCTACTAGGTAGATTAGGTATTTGGATCGAGTATTAGAAAATACTAGGAACAGGTGCACCTAGTATCAAATTTACCGAGTATAACCCATCTCTAGTTTGCAGTTGTCTAATTGAAGGAACGTGCCTATCTTGATTAAATATAAGAAGCAAAGCCAAATGCATCGCTTTTCAAAAATTCCAAACACAAAAGTGTGTGTGCTGTTTAACATACGGAGCTTGTTCTCCTAACCAAATCGAAAACACACAATGTTTGTGCGATGTAAAAATGCACAGCGCCATCTAGCGGCCGCTGGGCGCATTTCAATTATACGGTTTGGACGTACTATAGGACTCGCACATAATATTATTTGAGTAAGTTAGCCTGCAATAAAATAAAGCTTTTTTTGTCTTTGGACATTGTCGAGCTGGTGTACTTATTTGAGTGTGCTATTATTACAATAATAGTAGTAATTATAACAATTATAAATAGCCCGGGTATGTTTGTCAATACAGTCGCATAGGCATTTTGCATTATGCTGCTTTTCTACGGCGACGAGTACCCTTAACCAGTGACGCCAAACGTTTTGAATTGTTATCTACTAAACCGGATCTATTTCAAACAATTTCGAAGCTCCAGTCTCTAAGCAAACATAATTCAAATTTCGAGAATAAAAGCAAACCAAAAAGTTAAGTATAACTATAAAATATATAGTATTAGTGCTTTCCTCTCGGAAAGCTGCAGCTTCGAAATTGTTTAAAAGATATCCGGTTCAGTTGCTAACAATTTAAATCAGTTGGTGTCGCTGGTGTGCCCTACCCATCCACTTTAAAAAGGGTGATTAAAATAAAATGTGGGGTCTGATGCACCCCGTACTGCACTGAAAAAAGGGCAGATTTTCATATTATTTAGTGATAAATATCTATTTTATTTAATTATATTTATTTATTAAAGTAAAAAAAGTATTGTGGATGTTTTTCATTAAAACAAAAAAAAATGGCACCAGTGCTTTCAGCGACAATTTTATTCACTTTTTTATCAGCTTCACGACTGGTAAAGAAAGTAAGGAGTTTTTCGTAGCATCCAACACATCTCTTCTTTGATCCCTTTACGAGATGATGCGCTTCGTTAGCAGTGGGTGCTGCACCAACGTATAGATGGAGTAGGTATATTTGTAAATATTAATTAGTAACTGACCTGTTTTTGAAACACCATCAGGGTTTTTGAGTCACCACCCGGTACTTCTTCATCATCCCCTATTATCATCTTCCTTCGGCAACGTGTCGACATGGCAGCAGTCGTCGCGTGCGCAGCTTCGAACGAGTTACACAACACTAACCGTGTGAAGCTAGCATGGGTGCGGTACGAGGTGCTTGCAGCCTCGTTTCGCACTATGTTTGAATTATATTTGTTAGGTGCGGCATGAGGTCTAAGAAACCCGGTATTAAGGTAGGTATATCATAGAACAAGAAATCAATTACTGATCTCAGATATACAGCTATCTCTTTCCTATTACTGAACGAATAATATGGAAGTTATGCCTCTCGCACGACAAAGAAGTTTAAGTTTTTCCTTGCCGCTATAACGATGAGATACGTACATGGTGCTTTAAGCCCTGTATCATACTGAATGTGTTAAAGGACAACGTTTATGAACGTGTAGGGATAGTTATTCAGAAAAAATGTGTTTTAATTAATTAGTTATAATTAATAAAAACGTCAACTTTGTCAAGTAAAAAAGGGATGCAAAAATAATCTTGTCTTGTCATCTTAATCAAAATGAAATTATAGTATGGTGACTTTTTGCTTTTAAAAGGACTTGTACATCTTATCGTGTCTAGAAAAAAAACGGCAATTTCATAGGTAAAGACCTATTATAACATTACCTATATTCGTTGTATGCGGCTGACTGTTTAGATTGGACAACCGTAGATAATTCAGTCGAAATTAATATAATACTTCCGTACTTTTCATACAAAAAAAACCTTTTGTTTTATTTTGTTTCTAATAAAACAAAAAAGTAACAAAAATACTTTCTGACAACACTATTAGTTGACCTGTACAAACTTCAAGTTATCCCAAGATTGGAATCTGATAATGAGTAGATAAAGTATCTAATCGTGGAATATTTTGTTGCACTGTCCAATTAAACTTGTCTTGTCTGTATATATAGGTAATCCGATGCAACTTTGACGCTTTAAAACCAAGTATTAGCGTTTAATTCCCGGCTGCGTCCAAAGCTGTCGCTCTGAAGCCCGGGGTACGCTTGGACTATGATTCAGAATTTGGGTCTGCCGTCTTGCCGGTGTGTATGCCAGTGATGACATCCGGAACGGAAACGTGGCCGCTTACAATGTGCCGATTAAGGAGGCTCAAAGTCACTCAAAGAGCAATGGAGAGGGCTATGCTCGGAATCTCAAATGAGGCGTGAAACACCACAATACAAGCAGTGATAGGTGGCAGTCGAGCAAAGAGATCAACTAATGGTAAGTGGTAGCCACTGTCCGTGGATACCCGCAACATCATATGAGTCACAAGTGGTTGCTTGCCATTTGTGACTCCAATGATGTTATGGGTTTCTTATTTCAACTTTTCTTCCCCGTGCTTTTGGGCATTGGGTCTCCGTTACTCTCACTTATTCGAACACAGCACAGGCGCTGCTTTACGCTGGTTCTGAGATGCCTTAGTGTCATCCATTCATATTCAAACGTGACTCTCCTACAGTCAACTAACTTGTATTCTTTATTTTAGCTTTGTAACTGACTACCCGCTTGCTCGCGTGGTAAAATCAATGTTTTTTTTTATTTGATATGTGACAGATGAGTAGATGGATCGCCTGATGGTAAGCTAATGCCGCCGCCCATAGACACCCGCGACAACAGTAGAGTCACAAGTGCGCCCTCAACTTTTTTCCGCGCACTAACTACATAGACTATATTAAATTCAATATATAATAATTTAAAACGATTAATTTTCACAAATATTTCACAACATCACATACATTAATCTGACTCCGAGATAGGTAGCTCAAGCACCTGTGTTACGGATATCAGAATCAACAGTGGGATTACGAATATATACATATAATACTTTTCTTTTTAAGTACATACTTATAATACATAGCAAACACCCAGACCAATACAAACAAACATGTTCATGCACACAAATGTTTGTACTGTCCGGGGATCGAACCCGCAACCCTTGTATCAGAGGCAGCGTTCACTACCACTGTTCCAATCGGGTCGTCAAACGATTATGATGACTTAGGGACCTTGATAAGTACTACTCTTTTTAGAAAGCCGGCACAACATCAGCGACTCATCTGATGTTACAGATCTTCAATGTTCATGAGCGGTGGTGATTACGTACCATCAGTGACATTTAATTTTTATGAGAAAGCGAGTCACCTGATAGTAAGTGATCTCCCCCGCTAATGGACATCAGCTACACCAGAAGGAGGGGAGATTCGTTGCCGGCCTTTTAGACCGGTATAGGCTCGTTTCGTGAAGATCTTAATGTCGTACCGGTTACACTTATTCGTTTCTCGTCTCTAGCATAAAAAATAAAATCAAAGAAAAGCAAAAAATGTTCTACTAAGCCATTATTTTGATGTATTTTTAAATCCCACAAGGGAATACCCTGCAAGAATTGTCAAAAATAAAGCTCATAAAATTCAAATTAGCGTCAACCCTCGCTCTTCTTGGGCCATTTGAATTCATAAATATACCGGGTTAAAAAAATAAACAACGCCCGCCAAAAAGTACCCCAACAATTAACAAATCGGTGGCAGTTTAGGGTTAATTTTAACCGTTTCCTTCTGTTGGGACCGGCTGTCGCTTTTTGTTACAAAATTAGTGCGGTAACCTGAAACGATTTTTGAAACAATAAATAGTGGGTGACAATTAAGAGAAAAAGTTGAGTGCGGTATTGTGGGATATAAGGCAGGAGCACACTGTTATTACTTTCAAATTTTGTGACAGTTGGAGAGCCACGCTTCGCATGAATGGACGGCCCCACCGGAGTGATATCATCATCATCATAGTCAGCCCATTAAGTCCCCACTGCTGGGGCACGGGCCTCCCTCAATCACATGAGGGGTAATTGCCATACTCACCACGCTTGGCAGACGGGTTGGCGAGGGTTTAGATATAAATGCAGAGTTTTCCTTCTCTGGGTGCTGATGATCATGCCAACAGCTTTACCTTAGTCGCCTTTTACGACACCTCGGTAAGAGTTAGGGTGGCCTATTCTACTCTGCCGGGGACCACACGGCTCTTAATAATCCTCATTCACAAGTATTTGCATGTATGTAGATCAATTAAATCTATATTTCTTTACTACCGCACGCACGCATACTCATAAACTTATGAACGAACTAAATTGAATTAGTTCTAAATAAAATGCATGACTCAGATCTTTATACAGGTTTAATATAAAACTAACTAGGTACTACTTTAGTGAACTGTTTGGCGCAACTCTAGTAAATCCAACGTGAGTTTAAGAACTAGGTCGCAAATATTAGTATCTGAACAAACATTCGAGTAAAACTGCGATTTTATTGCATCGAGTGCACAAAAGTTGATGCACGTATGCAAGTGTTCGGATCAATATCTTATTGAAAACGAAGAGGGGCGATTTTAAGACATTATTAGGAAAGGAGATGAGATATGGCGAGTCAGGTGACCTGATCTACTTCAACAAAACAAAGTAGACGTGACGAATCGTTTTAATACTCGATAGGTATGCTTTGTGATGCTTTTAGTTGTTCAGGAATATGTATATCTAGGACAAATTTTGTAGGGCAGCATTTGGTAAACTTCGTCAAGTCTTCTCGTCACCCATCCCTCAAAGTCTTAAGTCGAAAGTCTTCGACCAGTGCGTCCTTCCGGTCATGACTTACGGTGCTGAGTCGTGGACACTCACGGCTGGACTAGTCCACCGGTTCAAAGCCGCTCAAAGAGCTATGGAAAGGGCTATGCTCGGAGTATTTCTGAAGGACCGCATCAGAAATGATGTGATCCGACAGAGAACCAGAGTCACCGACATAGCCCACCGAATTAGCAAACTGAAGTGGCAGTGGGCTGGTCATATTAGCCGCAGAACTGACAGCCGTTGGAGCCGTAATGTCCTTGAGTGGAGACCGCGACTCGGTAAGCGTAGTGTAGGACGCCCTGCGACAAGATGGGATGATGACATTCGAAGGCTGGCTGGTGTGGGCTGGAAGAGAGTGACCGAAAATCGGGAGCAGTGGCGTGCATTAGGGGAGACCTATGTCCAGCAGTGGATGAGTGTGGGTTGCTGATGATGCTTTATGATTGACATTAGTTCTTTACCTATGAAATTTCCGTTTCTTTTCTAGATACAATAAGATGTATATCTCCGTTAATAAGTAACAAGTCCTTATATGTACTATAATTTTATTTTGATTTAAACGTAAGGTTTGATATTTAAAGGTTTGTATTAAATAGAATTCAGATTAAAGTATTTTTGGTTTTGTAATGCAAAAAAAAAAATTAAAAATTATTTTATTTTTTTATGATATAGGTGGCAGACGAGCCGACGGATCACCTGATGGTAAGCGAATACCGCCGCCCATGGACACCTGCAACACCATTGGTGTCACCAGTGCGCTGCTTACCTTTTAACCCCCATTTCCCTGGATTGGGCCTCCGGTACCCTCACTCACGCAGCCCTTTTTTCGGATAGATGAAAATTATTGTCCATAGATGGCGATAATAATGTTTGACTTACGACCGCACTACGGCGTCGCGTCGAAATTCTGGGCTCGGTAATGTGTTCCATATTGTTTAAGCTTCACCTACACTTTTACTAATAATGTTATTTTTAATAAGCTAAGTATAGTAACATTTTTAAGGGTACGCAACGCGTATACTGGTCATCTGAAGTTGCAAATGTCCATAGGCTGCGGTATTCGTTTAGCATCAGGCAAACCACACGCTTTTTTGCCACTGACTTGTATATATGGTTTTTTTTTTAATTTCTCCAACATATCCATCAGAGAATCGTAGGCACAACAACAACAACAATGCAAATGTTTATTAAGGAAACTTCTAGATCCTAGCGCGGAGATGCGCGCGGACCCCCGCGGCGCGTGCGCATCTGATCCGCGTAACGAGCGCCTGAACAATGTCTCTATTAGCTTATTCCGGGGCTCTACATCCAGAATAAGGAAACTATGGACTGGTCGAAATTTGAATTTTCAAGTACCTTGGGAGTCTAAATGTCGTAATTTCGACTAAATTCTAATTTGGTTCATTAAACTTTTTGTCAATAAATATTTTTTTATACTGTCCCACTGCAGGGCAAAGGCCTCCATCATAGAAATAAAGTCATCGCTACTATGATGGGATATGGCTTAATCACCACGCTTGCCAAATGCGGATTGGTGATCACAAACCCGAGATATGTTCGAAAAATTCGAAACATACTTTTAGCTCGACCCGGGAATCGAACCCAGGACCCCGAGATCACGGCCCGGTACTTAAACCCCTAGACCAACAGGGCGTTTTTTGTCCATGCCAAATATTATATGAAAGTGTGGAGGTCTGTTTGTTCATCCGATTTTTACGGCAAAACGGAGCGACGGATTGAATGGAGATAGTTGAAAGGATGGATAACATAGGAGAGTGGCAATCCAAATTCCTCACGAGCAAAGCCGCTGGCGACCGTTAGTTAATAATAATATTCATAGGCGGCGTTGATTACTTTCCATCAGGTGACTAGCTTGCTCGTTTGTTCGCTTCAGCATAAAAAAAACCCGTGGACACCCGCGACATGTTTTTCGCCTACTGATTGCCAGTCCACCAAATTTTTAGAAAATTGACCTTGCAAGCACAAGGCAATGCAAATGAAATGAAAAAGAAACCGGTCAGGTAAAAACACGGTAATATTATAAGTACTAAAATATTATAAAATGTAAATATATAAATATTCCGATGGGACTCTACTATGACACGACCGGAGAGGTATCGCGCGCAGGACCAACAGCTTCACGTGCTTTCTGAGGCACGGGGATACAAGACTACCATCTATCAGACTCCGGGCTGCCACTAAGAATTTCTTACCGAAAACTTAGGTACAAATTTTTGGCCCTATCCGGGGATAGAATCCAGGACCTCTTGCGCATCCATCGCTTTAAAGTGGTTAACTGCGCCACCGAGGCAGTCGGAGCATGATAGGTATAGGTTTTAAATAAAATCATAACTTTTATTACGCTGATTCTAGTTAAAAAATCAACTTTTTTATGGAAAAGGACAAACGAGCAGGCAAGTTGCCTGATGGTAAGTGATCATCGTCGCATATAGACATTTGCTATACTAAAGGGAAAGACTCTTGCATATACGAGCTTGATTGTGATTAATATCATACCAAGGTCACAATTACACCACTAAACCCTGGACTAAACTTCACCAATACTACCTGGAATGAATCCCATCCAGAACTTCGTTTCCAGCGCTTTTTTTCCCACGCTCGTGCAAACTCTGGAATGAGTTTCCAGCCGCGGTGTTCCCTGATCGCTATGACATGTCCTTTTTTAAACGAGGTTTGAAAAGAGTTCTTCTTTCACGGTAGGCAGCGGCATGACTGCTTCAGCATTCTTGATGTCTATGAGCGGCGGTAACCATGGTTAATGAACCGATGGGCCGCAATCTCGTCTGCCTATTTTATGCAATAAAAAAACTTAAATACTACTAGATTAAACTGCATCATGCCAAATCTTATAATAAAACTACGTTGCTTAAAATAAAACTAAAAATAAAATAGCGACCACTCCACACTTTTCACTGTCCCATCGAACGAGATACATTCCCTCCCAACTATGCAAATAAAGTTAGTAGCAAAAACAAAGCGAGACACGGTAATTACACTTGGTGGAAAATTAACCGGCATCGATAGGCGGAACATGCCCCGGCCCCGGTAATGAGTTCAGATATCCCGTATTTAGTGCACGGCACTGTACTAACTGGGAATAGATTTTTAATTAGTTTTAGAAGATTCTGGATTTTGATTTTAGTTTGTTAACGATTTGGGTTCCATTTTAATTGGCAGAATGGAAAATATACTTTGTCAGGTCTTTTTGTAGAAAAGGCATCCGACACCGCTGGCCATCCGTTAAGAAATTATTGATATTTTATGTGATAGGTGACAGATGAGCTGACGGATCAACTGATGGATTTACCATCGCTCATTACACCTGTAACAACAATGGAGTCACAAGTGCGCTGCAAATTTTTTACCCTTCCTTCCAAATTGGGCAACTGCCCTCACTCAATCGGCGAAACACACTGCAATCGCTGATTCACACTGATTTCCTGTGATGACACTCCGGTCAAACCAGCTGATTAATGCCGAAGCGTCAAGCTCTTCCACGGTCAAATTCATATCATATTTGCAACATAAAGACAGTTTAATTTTTTTATTACAATATCTTTTTTTTACATTTCTTCTTCTTCTTCTTATTACAATAGTTTTATTGCTTACATAATTGGTAGAGCCTATATTCATTTTCTTCAAATATGAAGGTAGGTACTTCGAGAATACACCCTGATTTTTTGAATACCCGAGTAATTTCTCGAAGGTATCGTACTATTGTAAACAATCTTTTTTCCCAAAGGAACATAGGGTTTAAGCTTTAAAAAAATCGCCTTCCCTTAAAGTGACGGGTAGAGAACACTATCGACTCCAATCGATTTTAATTTTTAGCTGCTAAACCGGATCTATTTTAAGCAATTTCGGGGTTACAATCTCTTGGCAAACACCTATACTATTTATTTAACACTTGTAATTAACTGTTTGGTCGGCTTTTGCACTCGAATTTTGAATTACCGCCAGTAGTGGCCGCTTTTGGCGTGAATCAATTTTTCGCGTACATAAACGGGCCCAATATTTGTGCATGGTTATTTAATAAATAGTATAAGTGTTTGCAGAGAGATTGTAGCCACGAATTATTTAAAATAGATCAGGTTTAGTAGCTAAAAATTAATATCTATTGGCGTCGCCAGTATGCCCTACCCGTCACTTTAATTGCATCCATCAGCGAGGGTGGTAATTTTTTTTTTGGGATAAGAACCTATGTTCTTTTTGGGGGAAAATGTTTATTTTCACTAGTATAATGCCCTTGACAAGTTTCTTCAGTATCCAAAAAGACACGGTGTATATTTCCTAAATCTTATCTTTGATCTAGATATTCAAAAGCTTGGCGCTCCCAGCTATTCCCGTCGCCCCCTCAATAAGGGGGCAAGCCCGGCCTGCCATGTAGGTGGGTATCCGCCCGGAAGAGGTCGTGGTAGTCCAAGGCTTTGCCGGATACCCATAACCTTTCCCCATTTGGGCGACGAGGGAACGCCGCTGTGTTTTTTAGTCGGTATGTCTCTGGGCGCATACCTAGAGGAGAGCCCGACATAACCCCTGATTTCCCCCGCTATCTTGGGTATGCATAAGGTAAGCATTTTTCACAGTCCTATCGAACGAGATACATTCCCTCCCAACTATGCAAATAAAGTTAGTAGCAAAAACAAAGCGAGACACGGTAATTACACTTGGTGGAAAATTAATTAAAAAAATATATAAAGAAAAGGTAGGTACCCAATTTTACCAATAGGTAAATAACTCTTACATTAATAGTAATTCGTCCTAATGAAAAAACCTGCGGTACAGTCATCCATAAATAACTTAAAGCAAAAACGTGCACACACTAAAACATTTAAATGCCCACGTGGGAGAAAACGGACCCGAACTATTTTGGTAGATAATTTATAAAATAAAGAAACGCGATCTTTTCTGCATGTGTGGGGGTGAATACGGTACATAAATCTGCGAGGAAAGGGTTGTAAATCTCGTACCCCTTCTTGGGGAGTGATATACCACCACCGGTCTAACTTGGCCCCCACCCCTCTCTTCAATTGAAGAAATACAAGGCGTAAAGACGACGGGTGATACTAACAGGTAGGTCAGGTTATACTGGGCTGTCCTGTTAAAATACATATAAAAATTTCAAGTAGCACTTAAGATATGTTTCGGTTCACCCTTTCTAGTCGATTTTGTAAATTGATATTGGTTTTCGGTAGCGTTTATCTCTTGGTGTGTGAATTGTTAATTTCTGAAGACGTTTTTTTTCCTAGTACCTACTTTTTTACAGTTTGGCTGGTGCTACTCATTGTACTAGGCAATATAAATTGAAAAGTGTGTAAAACTGGGTTATTCATCAAAATTCTCATCAAAATGCTCATGTGTTTCTTCCTTCATACAATCCGGGGTCTTTTAGGCGGGGCGTGAAACGGCATCTCAGTAGGCCATCAAGGTGAGGATGGCAGACACAATGGGTACTTTGTTAGTTCTTTTGTGCCTGTCAACCTCATATTTGGATTTCACGGCCGCTTACCATCAGGCGGAGTGAGGTTATCCTGATTAGCCTTCTATAAAAAAAAATTGAAACGATAAGAACAATATACTAGGAGGTTGACAAATTTAATTTCATTGGTATTGTCTTTTATATTAATCTAGCGGTCACCAGTGGCTTCACTTGCATGGAATTCGGTTTGCCATAAATTATGTGAATAGTAACCTATGTCTACTCTCCATCTCTTCAACTATCTCCACTTAAAAATGACGTCATTTTCTCGCTCCGTTTTGCCGTGAAAGACGGACAAAAGACAGACAGACACATAAACTTTCGCATTTATATTATTAAAAAGAAATAAATAAATATAAATAAAATATATATTTCACAACATTAATACATTTATCTGACTCCGAGATAGGTAGCTCAAGTGGCTCAAGCTCCGTAACACAGGTGGTTACGGATATCAGAATCAATAGTAAGATTACAAATAAATGTGGGACAGAATAAATAATACACCTAGGTTTCGGGAGCAAAAGCTTCTATAATATATTTGTCTTTACTACGTCATTACGCCTTACACAGGCCATACGTCATCTATCTCCCTCTCGCACGTCATTCTTTTATTCAAATATCGATCTCTTACACGTTCCTTACCATGCATCTACCGATCCCAATCCTACATAAATACCTACATATGATACTTTTCTTTTATAAATACTTACTTATAATACATTGAAAACACCCAGACCAATACAAGCAGATATGTTCATGCACACGAATGTTTGTACTGTGTGGGGATCAAACCCGCAACTTTTTCTGAGTTTTGACCCTATGTTCCTTGGGGGAAAATGTTTGTTTTCAACAGTATAATGCTCTCGATAAAGGAGTAAGACGGCAAAAAAATCACGGTGTATATGGATGAAAAACACCTAACACAGTATCATATTTCCAAATAAAAACTCATTCCCATTGAAAGAGAACTCAAACCACACGTGTCTGCGAAAGAAGGATATCTCGAATCGTTTACCTATTTTCGGACGAGGCCCTATTTTTTACTTTTTAGAGTTCCGCAGGTGAAAACACCGTTCGCCATTAAGGTATTGACGCGGGTCCGGCAGTGTGCGGAACCCGCAATAATTCACAAAGAAAGCCTACCGCCAATATAGGAGTAGTGTTTGGTCAAAGATTAAAAGAAATACACAAAAATCCTTTATTTTTATTTTTACAATACATGTGAAGCATGCTACTGTACTGTACTACAATAATTATACGTATAGATAAATTTGTCATTGTCTACTTTTGTAAACGTTGACTTATAAACTCGAATTAATTTGAAAGGTATGTCCTCGTTGAATAACATATTGTATTATTACTACAACCCGTCTGCCAAGCGTGGTGAGTATGGCAATTACTCCTCATGTGATTGAGGGAGGCCCGTGCCCCAGCAGTGGGGACTTAAATGGGCTGATGATGATGATGATTATTACTACATACGTAGGTATTCATTCTTTTTGACGATGTTTGTATTGGTCTGTGTGTTGTCTGTGTGTTATAATACATATATTTACAAAAGAAAAGTATTAAATGTGTGCTGCTAATCTTTAAGCCCCTCTTTCCCCGAATTGGGCCTCCGGTACTCTCACAGAAACATAGCACAATGCTGATTCATGCCGGATTTCTGTAAGACCATGGTATCACTCTAGTCAAGCCGGCAAATTCATGCCGAAGCGTGGCTCTCCCACGGTCAACTTCGCCAAGAAGTTGATCAGTCATAGGCAAAAAACTTTCATCCACACTTTTGACCTGTCTGTTTTACTCTTTGCCACATCAAAGGCGCCGGCAGTCAGCATAATTCAAGGCAGATACAATAAAGTGATCGGTACTTTATCGCTAGGGGATGGATGCTATGTTATACAACGCAGTCTATTTATATTTTAGAATTTTTATAGCTGACTGTACCTAAAGGTGAGTGAAATGTTCATATTGGATGAACTAGGTATATGTCGACGGTGATGAGTGAGTGAGAATTTTACACGAACGCACGTGCGTTATTTTCACGCTTGGCACGTGTGAAAGAGATGGGAATAGAGATTCGGTCGTTCATTCGGAACTGCAACTCCCTTAATCTATTTTATTTTTATAAGAAAACCAACAGCATAAACAATGTTTCCAAGTGACAAAGAGTAAAGCTAATAACAGGTTTGCCTTGATTAATAATATCCTCCAACCGATTATGGCTACGGCGGCCAATATCAACGATCAGCCACGGACGCAGGATATATTATAGTGCTCACGTGTGTGCGCAAACACAAGTGGACTCCCTATTCCCTTACCCTCGTATTCCGAAGGGACACGTGATACGACTGGAGAGGGACCGAGCGCAGGACCAACAGCTTAACGTATTTTTCCTTAATTACACAATGAATGAAAGTACCTAAGTACCTATGATAAGTTTAGTACAATAGTCAAAACAATCCGTTATTCGAGTACTGTGCCAAAAAGGATCTGAAGGATCTTTATTACACAATTTTAATGTTCTATTTAGTATTCTACTCAAGCGTAAAAGATCCAGAGAGTTCGACTTCCTGTAGACCTAATAGGGAAATGCACATTTATAAATTGACTGTTGTTCGGGTGGGCAAGATTTGACTATTGCCAGCTAATAATTAATAATACAGGAAATTCACTAGTTTGAGACTATTTAAACTTCATAAATTATCGCATTAGTATAAGTCCTCCTCATCTTAACATGTGATTCCCGCTTGCGTCCAAAGCTGTCGATCTGGAGCCCGGGGTACGCTAGGATTTGGGGAGTACCTGTTTATTACAATGAAGCGACTGCCGTCTGACCTTCGCAACCCTTTAAGGAGAGTCATATCAACTGAATCATGGTTACACGTTTTCATATACTATCCAAAACGTGCAGGTTTCCTCACAATGTTTTCCCTCACCGCCGAGCTCATGGTAGAAGGAAATAAATGAATAAATTATTTATTGGCAAATACTTGTGTCATTTTACATAGCTAGTGACTTGTGCACTGGGCTCGCAGGCCTGTGTCGCAGAAGTCGATGAGTGAGCTAGTATCATCATTACAGCCAATAGACGTCCACTACCATACCAGCGCCATGGCCTACAGGAAGGTACCTACCCCTTCCTTAAGTCGTGGCTTTAGCTGAGTGAGCTCCTTTTTGTATGCACCGCGACACACCTGGACACAATGTAGGTATATATTGCCCGCCTTAAATATTTTAACTTGTAGGATTTTTTTTTGTTTTTTTGTTTATTTTTCCTTTGTTTTAATGTGTTGTATTGTCTAACTGGTATAAACATCAGAAGTTTGTTTTTTTCTTTTTTTTTTGTTCTTCATTTGTAATCATGTGTGTCGTGTGTGTTTAACAAATAAATGTTTTTTATCTTTATTTATCTTTATCACTACTGGACATAGTCCTCCGCCAATGTTCACCACACAGATCGGTACTGTGCCGCCCGCATTCAATGGATTCCCGCAACCTTCACCAGATCGTCGTGAGCTAGTATACCGTAATACAATTTTATTGCAGGTTTTAGCGTATTGCTCCAGTACTTTTAACTGCAAAAAAGTGGTAGTAGTAGTAATAGTATCAGCCTACTTACTGTCCCACTGCAGGGCAAAGGCCTCCATCATAGTAATCAAGTTATCGCTACTATGATGGAATTAGGCTTAATCACCACGCTTGCCTTATACGGATTGGTGATCGCAAACCCGAGCTAAGTTCGAAAAATTCCAATCATACCTTTGCTCGACCCGGGAATCGAACCCAGGACCCCGAGATCATGGCCCGGTACTTAAAACATTAGATCAACAGGGCGCTGTGTGGTAATGGACAAGAAATCAGAAAAAAAGATACAAAGCTAGGAAATTTCTTTAAGTTAAAGAGTGATTTGTGTATACGTAATAGTGGTTTTGTTAAGCGTGTTCGTGTGTAGATTTGTGGGTGTATGTATGAGAGTGCGAGTTTCTGCGAGCATGTGTGTATAGTAGACTAGCATGTCAAGTATTAGGGAATAATTTCTTCTGTCTCTAGGTAATTAAGGTTTAGAAGTCATGATTTGATTGTGTGTTTAGCTTTGTATACTACGCAAATATATTTGAATAATCCAAAGGTACATGCTCGAATTCGAAACACGACCCCCGTATGGCAGGCGCGTTCCAAACTTCTAAACTACCATCGCTAGTGTCGCATTAGTTTATGTATTTATTTTAAAGGAAAATTAATACATAAACTAATGCGACATTAGCGGAATTAAAGGAAACCAACTTTCATAAAATAAATCTTTGCACAAAACTATTTGTTATAAAAAAATGTTACGTATGTGTGTGTGTGTGTGTGTGTGTGTGTGTGTGTGTGTGTGTGTGTGTGTGTGTGTGTGTGTGTGTGTGTGTGTGTGTGTGTGTGCGTGTGTGTGTGTGTGTGTGTGTGTGTGCCTGTGTGTCTGTCTATGGCATCGTAGCTCCCGAACAAATCGACCGATTTTGATTTTGTTTTTTTCGTTTGAAAGATGAATAAAGCGGAAGTGTTCTTAGCTATGATGGATAAAAATCGATCCAAGATGGCCGCCGTCACAAAGATATGGATTGTATGTTTTAACACAACTCCCACAATATGGGTATCATATAAAAGGGCTTGAGTAGAAGAATACATTTATTGTAACAAATTTCAAATCCAGGCCGCCGTCGGGAGTTTTATAAATTGTCAATTTAATTTTTATCATTAAAATTATAGATACATTTAAATTAATCTGCTGATATATTTATTCCCATGTGTGTCTATAAATAATGAGCATTTACAATAGCAACTAATTTATTGCCAAAGATATTTCGTTTTATAGCACAAAAGATTATAAACATCCATCTTTATTACTATACGTGAAATATAGTTTATACATCATCCATATAAGCGCATGATGTCATTTACTATGTTCATGAATATATGACGTAGCCTCTATTGTGAGAACTAGAATCATGATTTCTAAGTTTAAATTATGCACCGTTATTATGAGCAAGAACTAAATAATTTGCATATGTTTAACATAATATACTATTGAAGTTATCGGTCTAAAAAAACAATTTATAGGTTTTTGCGATAGCTTAAGTTGTAGACAAGAAAAACTTTAATAATTTTAAACATATGCAAATACTACTTGGGTCGTAAATTAGAAATAAAGCACGTTATTTCAACAATACAGAATTAATTGCGTCTACACCTGTGCTAAACAGTGAGTTATAGTTCAATGGTGCTAAATATGTTTTTATATCGGTATTGAACTCGAATGCGCTTTTTTTGTACTGCGTCTGGCAGAAGTTTGAAGTAAACTGTAAATCGCTTATAACGTTTGTTTTAATAACGTTATTTTTACGTTTGTTTGTTTTTTGTAACGTTTTTTTTAAATAACGGTTTTCAATTTGAGGAAGAATAGAAAAATACTGACTAGTAATATTGACTAGTAAACCTTGTTATTTCGACGAGTTAAACCAGAAGACCATATTTTAGTGGTGTTGTTGCCGGTGAACCTTACTTGATTGACATAATAGTGAGAATTGATTGTAGAAATTAGATTTTATCTATATTGATGTGTTAATCTAAGTTGCCTGTAAAATTTAAATCAATAGACGAACTTTTTTATCAGAAACTAGAAAATGAGCATGAGAAGATAGTCATAGTTTAACTGTGAAAGAGCCACGCTTTGGCATGAATGATCCGGCTCGACCGGAGCGATACCACGGCCTCACAGAAAACCGGCGTGAAGCAGCACTGTGCTGTTTTCGCTACGTGAGTGTGGGTATCAGAGGCCCAATCCAGGGGAGAGGGCGTTTAAAGGTCGGCAGCGCACTTGTGAGTCCACTGGTGTCGCGGGTATCCATGGGCGACGGCTATCGCTTACCATAGGAGATCCGTCTGCTCGTCTGTCACATATTACATGAAAAAACTTACTTAAATTTGATTTAACTTACTTACTTTCCATCAGGTGACTCACATGCTCGTTTGTCGCCTCTAACATAAAAATAAAGTCAATAATAATGTCCTAATACGAATATGGCTGGTTGGCTAATGGCGTCGAAACTTAACGATCAGTCATTATAACAAGACAATCTTATATGTGCACAAGTGTGTGTATAGTCACAAGTGCACTCTCTAACCGATATTACGATGGGAACCAGTGTACACACACGACCGAAGAGGCATCTATACACGGGGGTTCCAGACTTCGGGCTGACACTGAAAATTTTATTACAGAAAAACTCACGGAAACTTTTGACCCAACCCATAAATCGAACACAGGACTCCTAACCAGTAAAGATACATGACCAACTAAATTGAATTAGGTATGCACTTCTATTATTTTTGTGCTAGATAAGCTCACTAACCCTATTTTGTATAGTTTGTATGTGTTGACTCTCTCTAGTCGACTTGATTCTCTAGTACTGTTGCGGGATATAGCTTCCCTCAGCATTCTATACCGCATCTATCATGGGAAGTGCCCTGACTGATTGATCTACTCCCTGCAGCTGAATTCTTACATCGAACCACACGCAAGCAATTGTCATTCCATCCCCATCATCTCGATGAATAGCGGTCTAATACTGTGCGTTTCTCGCGTAAATTTCTACCACGTACCTCAGTTCGGCGCTGCTGGAATGCTCCAATAAATACTCCAGCAGCGACGGCTACGACTTAGGGACCTTCAAGAGAGGAGCGTGCTCTTTTTAAAAAGGCCGGCGACACATTAGCGATCTCTCTGATTTTGCGGATGTTCATGGGCGGCGTTGATTTATTTTCATCAGATGACTCGCTTACTCATTATCGCCTTTAGTATAAAAAAAACATGGTGTCCGGAATAAAGAATTTAAATTGAACAAAATGTGTACAATCGAACCAACCGAATTAGCAAACTGAAGTGGCAGTGGGCTGGTCATATTAGCCGCAGAACTGACAGCCGTTGGGGCCGTAAAGTCCTTGAGTGGAGACCGCGACTCGGTAAGCGTAGTGTAGGACGCCCTGCGACAAGATGGGATGATGACATTCGAAGGCTGGCTGGTGTGGGCTGGATGAGAGTGGCCGAAAATCGGGAGCAGTGGCGTGCATTAGGGGAGACCTATGTCCAGCAGTGGACGAGTGTGGGTTGCTGATGATGATGATGATGTGTACAATCGAATAGAATATTTACCTAGTCGACGGGATGTACTTTTCGCACATACAGGCGTTAATATTTTTACCGCTTTACTCACGATAACCAAATAATAAGTTACATTCTCAACATCTGAACGTTGACCCAATACCTTTGTATTGTGTGACAAAATTATTGGCTTAAAGGCCGATTTGACGTACACCGTAAATTTATTGAGTTAAAACACGATTATGTTAATATTATGTGTTTCTTTTGGCCACGAAATTTTTCTCACGAAGGCCGCATGGCGACGTATGGTCTAGCTGTATGAGAGGTTATCGGCCTCTTTAGAGCTGGCTGGAAGTTCAACATAAGAACCAATATGGATTTTAATCGCTTAAGCTAGATTTTTTCTTGATAAGTTTGTGTTTAGGATTCAAATAGATTCAGGAGCTTGTAGAATTTAACAGATGGGGACTAGAAATGCAATTTTAATGTAAATAAGTAACAATAGTGTGTTCAAAAACTGAGTTAACGTTTTAATTATGAAAATGTTAGATGTAATGGCGAGTTAAAATTTATGACGATTTTTTCAACGTTTTGAATACGCCAATATATGTATAACTAAATTGACCTGCCTTATATTTTTAGCAAATATCTTTTACCCGAAAGTTGTCACTACCTTGGTGTCATAGCTTTTATGCTATCTTTAAAAAAGACTTTTTGTTTTTAATGGTTGCATGTAACAAAGTATATTCCATCTATTTTGACTGCCGAGCAGTGGGTAGAGCTCTTTAAAGCGACGGCTGCACTTGGGATCTCGGGTTCGATTCCCGGATTGGGCCAAAATTTTACCAGAGTCTTTCTGTTATGAAATTCTCAGTATCAGCCCGAAGTCTGGAAGTTGGCTGTCTTGTACCCCCGTGCCTCGGAAAGCACGTAAAACCGTTGGTCCTGCACCCGATCCCTCTCCGGTCGTGTCACAGTAGTATCCCATCGGATTATGACTCCAAGAGAATAGAGAATGCACTAGTGTTTTCGCACACACTTGACGACTATAACATAATCCTGCGTACGTGGCTGATCGTTGAGATTGGCTGCCTGAAGCCGTAATCGGTTGGAGGCATATTATTAATATATCATAAATAATTGGCTAATCGTTGAGATTGGCTGCTTTAGACGAAATCGGTTAGAGGATAGTATATATTCTATCTGTCTATTTATGTTGCCATCACAATTCATTAATTAATTGGCGTGACTAAATTTTCAATTAGAATCAATAGATGCTTATCAATTTCAACCCTTTTTTCAAACAAGAGGTTTTATACCACTCGCATGTGTCCATTCTCACCCCATCACTAAAATCTTTTTCCAAAAGCGTTTTCCTATAGAAACCTACCCACAAAAGCGCGCCTACGGTAGTAATTAGCAAATGGCCAAAGATTGGGATCCGATGGATTTGGTTTTCATTTTTTTCCCTTTTCATCCCACTATCCTCTAGTTCCTCGATGAAAGCGAACCATTTTTCAAGACGATTTTTTTCCGACTTTTGGTGAATAAAGACCACAGTGCATTTTCGTTTTGAAGTATTTTTTTTTTTTTTGAAAATTGGAGTTGTTATTCTGTGTGAAAAAGAGCAAGCTAATTTTCTTATGCTGTGTGATATTTGTTCGAGACTATAACTTGCCGCAACGGCTACGACAAAGGCTGAACGAAAGGGATAATCGTCTTGCCAGAGGGCCTACAACAAAACTGAATCTTTGTACCCGTCCCTTTCACACGCGTTGTGGATGTTTTATCAAAAAATCACAGTGTAAAGAGAAGTTCTGACCAAGTATCCAAAGTGAAACCTTCCCCGTCTAGGCGTACTTTTTTTTATGTGATAGACGGCAGACGAGCAGACGGATCACCTGATGGTGAGCGATTGCCGCCGCCCATAGACAACCGCAACACCAGAGGAGTCCCAAGTGCACTGCCACTCTTTAAACCCCCCTTACCCCCGGATTGGGCCTCCGGTACCATCACTCACGCAGCGAACGACAAAACTAGCATGAACTGTTTCCGATACCCACCTGGACCCCAATTCTCGGGCTCGTGACATTAATTTTTATAGGACATATATCACTAAAACATAGTTTTTTTTGTATGGTTTCCAGGTGATATCCGCCATAGTTTTCAAAATATCACAAGCATGAGAATTGGGCTCCTGCAAATCTTTCAAGAAAAGAGCACTTGTGACTTCCACTGCTGTCGCGGGTGTCCATGGGCGGCGGCAATCGCTTACCATCAGGTGATCTGTACGCTCGTCTGCCACCTATGACATAAAAAAAAATGAAAATTTAATAAACCCCCGACACAATTAAAGCTCTTTCATTTGATACCTATATTGAGGCAGTTGGAACAACAAATAGGTTATGCGTCATTTTCTGACGGCGGCCATCTTGGATTTGAAATTTTTCACAATTAATATATTCTGCTACTCAAGCCCTTTTATATGATACACATGTTGTGGGAGTTGTGTTAAAATGTAAAATCCGAGTCTTTGTGACGGCGGCCATCTTGGATCGATTTTTATCCAACATAGCTAAGAACACTCCCTCCTTATTCATCTTTCCAAACAAAACAAAAAAACAAAATCAAAATCGGTTCATTTTTTTGGGAGCTACGATGCCATAGACAGACCACAGACACACTTCACACACACACACAGACACGTCAAACTTATAACACCCCGTCGTTTTTGCGTCGTGGGTTAAAAATGGTGTTCACTTATAAAAGTACAGTTATTATAAGTTAATTCAAACGATATAAAACTCAATATCGTAAAGCATACATTTTGGCGCCACATGAGTCCATGACAAAAGGTATAAAAATGTGTACGTTGACATATTTTTATTACTTCATCCATTGTGCTTGCATGCATATAACATTGTTGATATTGGTTTCATTTTAAACCCGAATTTTAAGCCGTGTTTTATTTACGGGTTTGCTTCGTTTTTTTGTGCAAATAAAAAGTGAATTTATTGGCTTCAATATTAAACTGCTACTGATTTTTTATGCATGTATCTAATAATAATATATTGTAAAGGTAAGAAGAAACGGCCATTAAAAGAAATTGAGACGCTTTCCAATATGACCATAGCAAAAACCTATAGTCATTTTGGAAAGCGCCTCCTTTGCCAAATACTAAGTATTTTTATGATTAAGATGACTATTATTGTTATTTGATAGAAATGGGGTGAGCCCTGCGTCTCATAGCCTCTGCAACCAGTAGATGATCTATTGTGGCAGCCCCGTAACCTATTACAGCACCTCATGTAGCTCCAGTTCCATGATAAACCCGAGAATGGAGCTGATGGGGGAGCTTTTGATATTGTCTGCTGTGATCATGCGTGCTCCTAGGTGCCGGCTTCTGCAACGGTGCAGCGCTATGCACTCGCCGAGGACGTGGATAATCGTTTTCTCGTCCTCGCGACAGAACCTGCAGATTTTGGTATCAGAAAGGCCCATGTTGTGCAGGTGCTTGTTTAATTTGCAGTGCCCCGTGAGGGTCCGAGTGAGTGCCCTAACATGTCCTCTACTCAGTTTTATTATTTCTACAGCTCGTCTCTGATCGAACGCCTGTATCAACGCCTTAGACTGTTCTAGTCGCCATCACTAAAATATCAATAAAAGACTACCTAGTCTTTTCCAAAATTCAGTGCTTTGCTTATGCTCCCAATCTTTTAACTCGAACCTGACCATGCAGGCTGGAACGCCACTTATTGGTACCGGTCCGAGTAATAACTGAGGTAATAATCTTAAGGCACGACTATTCTGACCATGAATAGCCACGCTTCGGCATTAATGGGCCGGCTTGACTGGAGTGATACCACGGCCTCATAGAAAACCGGCGTGAAGCAGCACTGTGCTGTGTTTCGCTGCGGGAGTTAGGGTACTGGAGGCCCAATCCTGAGGAAAGGGGGGTTTAAAGGTTGGCAGCGCACTTGTGGCGTTGCGGTAATCGCTTACCATCAGGTGTTCCACCTGCTTGTCTGCCACCTATGACATAAAAAATGAATTCCGTAACATTAACAAGGACTTGCAATATAACGTGCACGTGTACGAAACTGAATAGTTCACACTGCTCGAACTTGGCTTTGATACGCTACCATGTATCCAAATGTACAGAAGCACAACAAAAAAAAAACCTTTCGACGACCGCCAGTGACTTCTTCAACGAAAACTGACAGTTTATGAACCAGCGGTAAAACAATTCGATTGAAAATTCTAACCCTTAATTCCCTGTGGTCTAGTAAGAAATGTTATCGACCACTGACAAAGCCAGACACAATCATAAATATCTTATTAAGATATAAACAAAACTATGTTATATAACTCCCTATGATAACACTGTAAAATGGTCCAGTTATTACAGACCCCGGTTCACCACATAAAATTACCAGGAGAAAGGTCTGTTATATTGGCTGGTGTGTCTATATGGGAAAAATAAAATTGTACTATAATAAAAGTCCGTCTAACAAGCAATCAGAATACGGCAATCATATAACTTTGTTGTCTTACGCGATGCTGTAAACCGTTTTTAGAAAAATAACGGTATAACGGTTCTCAAAGTAAGGACCTGAATTTTCCTGTTGCAATTTTTGGCCGTGTGGTCCCCGGCAGAGTAGAATAGGCCACCCTCACTCTTACCGAGGTGTCGTAAAAGGCGACTAAGGTAAAGCTGCTGGCATGATCATCAGCACCCAGAGAAGGAAAACTCTGCATTTATATTAAAACCCTCGCCAACCCGTCTGCCAAGCGTGGTGAGTATGGCAATTACCCCTCATGTGATTGAGGGAGGCCCGTGCCCCAGCAGTGGGGACTAAAATGTGCTGATGATGATAATGATGACAGTCATAAGTTCGCTACCTGCACTTATGAGTGTGACTCCACTGGTATTCAATTGATCCGTTTGCTCGTCTCCCACCTATCACATAAAAATATGCTACAAGTCTCTCACGCTAAAGAAGAACAACCCACCACCTCCCATGGCCATACCAACACTATAGTTATACTGGCCGAAACGTAGGAGATGTGCGCGGATATTGCATGTACTTGGGACTCTTGCACTCCACCGCGCAAAATTCTTGACTCCCTAGAAGTTATTAATCTCTATCCTCAACCGTAAATTTCTGTTTCTCCCCCTTCTGGGGTGTCTACACCACACCTCTATCGCCGAGCAATCCTGGTAGTTTCTCCGTCTGTGCCAGCCATGCGTGAACTCTAGCAGCCTGATGAAATTTGCCTCCGAGGATACAAGGTCCAGGTACTATATTGGTCCACGTTCGTCAACAACAATCCCTTTTATGAGCTCCTTACAAAGGTCCTGGTATACTGGACAGCAGCACAATACATGATGTTCAGTTGGCCTAACATGCGCACCGCGACATAATTTTGTCTACCTCGTATCTCGTGGTTAATTGAATGAACGAAACCAGTGTAGCTATATAAGAAAACAAATGTATATTTCAAAGGGCAACACTGGTTTGTCTACACGAGTAATCCTTTGTCTACCACGAGAAAATTTGTCGATCGCGATGCGCATGTTAGAGAAAAATACATATTAGTCGATATCGACAAATTTGTCGTATCTCTTCCGTGACATATCTCGCGATGGCATGTTAGCCCGACTGTCCTCCTCGCTTTCACCACAAACACACATAGGTACTATCATCCCTAAGACGCATGTCACACAGGCGCTTGTTAAAACACCCGTGCCCGGTTAGTATCTGGGAAGAAGAAAACTAAAGAAGAACAGATGTTGTGTTTGGTTAAGGTTTTTTTTAGTAGAATAGAAAGACATTAAATTTGGCAACAACCTCACCTGATTGTAAGTGATGATGTGGCCGAGGATGGATCATGTCTGTCTAGTAACAGCCTATTCACTCTTTTCTTGAATACGTTCAGATCATAGCGTTCAGAGAACACACCGTATTAATGAATGGATTACAGGAATAAGTACTTATAACAATAAACATTATACGTCACAACGTAACAAAAACATTATACACCTAGTGGCACATTTAACCTTCCAAAGAATATTTTTCATACAAACGCGTCTACTTCACGGTGTCATAAATTAAAAGTAAAACATTTTATTGCAATATTTCTAACGCCGTGTGGTCCCCGGCAGAGTAGAATAGGCCACCCTCACGCTTACCGAGGTGTCGTAAAAGGCGACTAAGGTAAAGCTGCGGGCATGATCATCAGCACCCAGAGAAGGAAAACTCTGCATTTATATCAAAACCCTCGCCAACCCGTCTGCCAAGCTAGGTGAGTATGGCAATTACCCCTCATGTGATTGAAGGAGGCCCGTGCCCCTGCAGTGGGGACTTAAATGGGCTGATGATGATGATGATGATGATTTCTAACGTTCAATTTATTTCCCGATTAATATTAGTATCCAAAAAGTTAAGAAACAAAATCAGACAAAGAAAGTTGTATGGACCAAGAAGGTTGGTTTCCTTCTTTTTTTTGGGCAAATCACAATTTAATTTTATGAAAAGTTGTTTTCAAGTAATAACCGTGCTAGTGATGAGTCAGTAGTGAAATTGTAGTTGTATTCTGAAAATTCTAATAAAATATTGAAAATTGGATCAAAATTCAATAAGATACATGAGAGTGTTAAACTAATTCCCTGTTGTAATAAGCACATTTTCTTTTGAACCTCGTATCCTTTTAAGACAACAACTTTGAGAAACTTTGTTACCTACGGGGTAAAGGTTAGATGGAATAATTTATTCCATTAACCATTTTTATAGTTCATTAGATGATGTAATTGTTGGTTTTGTGAGCGTCTATGCTCAGAATTAAGACTATCGCCCGAAACACTGATGAAGTTAAGTAAATTAGTGATTTTATGATTAATAAAAGATATTCACATTTTAATCTAACGAACTAAAATACGAATGTGTGTTTTGTATGCTCATAAATTCTTGATAATTAAGTTTCATTGTGGAATCAAATATCGTTATTTACGACTTTAATGCTGTTTTTTGATTATAGATCAATATTGGAATAAGCAATTAGGTGTTTAAATTTAAAAATTTAACACATATTTTAATAATATCGACACGCTCATCTATTGAGCAGTAAATCAAAAACCAATAAGTTTTATATATCTATCTATTTTATTACGTACATACCTTTTAACTCATCCCGAGGAAGTCCCAAATCAAACTGATGTTGACGAATCTGAAAAAAAAGAAAAATAAATGAGTGATGACTTGAGCACTCAATACCAACTTGATGAAATACAAGGTGATAGGTAAATAGTATGCAAGCCGAAAAGCTAATACATTAAGGTGCTTATGTTAATTAATTTATGCATATAAATTACAAGTAACTTTAGTTAAAAATATCGAAATCGCGAATAAAAAAAATCTTGCTGTCCTTAGTTAGCAAGATCTGAAATTTAAAAAGTAAAGTAAAGTATCAGCCTATATACTGTCCCACTGCAGGGCAAAGGCCACCATCATAGAAATAAAGTCATCGCTGCTATAATGGGAATAGGCATAATCACCACGCTTGCCATATGCGGATTGGTGATCAAAAACCCGAGTTATGTTCGAAAAATTCGAAACGTACTTTTTGCTCGCGCCGGGAATCGAACCCAGGACCCCGAGATCACGGCCCGGTACTTAAACCACTAGACCAACAGGGCTGCCTGAAATTTACCTGGTCCAAAAGTTGCAAGATTCTATTACGTTAGTATTGGCATCATAACCAACGAAGATTTATAAGAAAATATATATAAATAGTATTACAACATTTAGATACAACAATACAATTAGGGCTATCTACCTACCAGAATCAAAACCCTCTAAAAAGTCAGAACAAAGAACATGCTTGAAAAAAAATTACAACAAATTCAAAATTTTCATAAACACGATACAATCGTATTGTGAAAGATTTTTTCAAAATCATTACTTAGGCGACAATGTTAGCTTTTTAAGACCCAATATGTATGATTATGATGGCATCATCATTCAAAATGAAGGTAGGTATATTTTCCAAAATATATGAATACCTATTTTTAAACTGCGGTGTGCGCGAGCGCCGTTGTACAAAAAGTACCGAACTGTAGCTTAGCTCTAGTAAGCCTCTTAAACAAAAATGTCAATATCAGGAATATATATTCGAGAGTGGAGAATCAAACCCTCAATTCTTGAAACGTGATGTAGAGTCTCCCGAGTGAGCCACATCTGTATAAGTAGATTACATCAAGTCGGGCTATGGTAACCACTTTTACTCAAAAAAGCTTGCTTTCGTAATGTTGTAGTAGCATTACTTAAGAAAAAAAACACAATTTTTCTAACATGGTCCAGTTTAATTTAACACATACAGAAAATAGCTGAACCCAAACAAAACATTTTGTCATACAAATCCCTCGCCATTCCCACACAATTACAAGCTGTAATCACACATCAATAAAAATCGCAAGACTCTCTTTGAAATAGCGCGTGGATTCTGATCGGGCCTTCTGATTCCAGCGGCGAGATAAAAGACTCGGTTTTAAAAAGCGGCTAAAATGGCGGAGAACAAAGGGGCCGCCGCTTTGGCGAAATTTGCAGATTACCGGGGAATTCGATAAACCAATAACGCGTATAGTGATGGCGTAGTGTATTGGCAGTTGCGAGGAGTTGGTAAAGGTTAATTCAAAGAAATTAATTGAACGGATGAGGTTAGGTAAGCGAAATGTTAGACATGAAATAAATGATAGACTGATAGAAATGAAATAAGCAGACCATATTTTTTATAGTAAATGGAAATCAGCGACTGGGTCAATGAACGGTAGGTAATGAAATTCTGCGAAATCAGATGATTCGCTGATGCCCGGCCTAGTAAGGAGTACGCCCGGCTCTTGAAGGTCCCTAAGTCATCGTCGGAAAATATTGCTGCGGGAAAATTTCAGAATTTGAAGTACAGGTGCCCAATCCTTGGGACATGATATAGATATCGAATTTGACATTTATATGGACGAATGTAGGGAAATCTCTCATACGACTTTTATATTATGCAGAAACGGAATCTTCAATGACAAACGTAAATTAAATTCATATGACAACCACATAAAAATACACACACACGTGCACCAATGCGCTTGCATACGCACACATACATAACAGTGGGAGAGCCACGCTTAGGCATGAATGGGCCGTCTCGACCGGAGTAATACCACGTCCTTACAGAAAACCGGCGTAAAGCAGTGCATGCGCTGTGTTTCGCTGCGTGAGTGAGGGTACCGGGGGCCCAATCCGGGGGAAGGTGGGTTAAAAGCTAAGCAGCGCACCACTAGTGTTGCAGGGGCGGTAGTAATCGCTTACCATCGGGTGATCCGTCGGCTCGGCTGCCTTCTATGTCATAAAAAAACACACACAATCTCACACACTAACACAAAAAAAGCAAAATCATTTAAATTGTTATCATTAATCTACAGGTGGAACCTGGAGGCCTGAAATACAGGGTCGCCCTAGCTTAGGCTCCAGATCACACGCAGAGCATTTATCCTTAAGTTTAACTGCATAGCACTGTGTGATAAATAAAGGATTTTTATAATTATTTATTATTATACTGTCGATTGCACGAGAATTGGGCTCCAGACGTGGATATTTCCGTGGGAAACAGAAAGCGGAGACACCTAATAGTAAAATATCATCGCCGATGGGCATTCCACGCCAAATTAGTTGCAAATGTGCTGCCTAAATATCAAACACATTACATTTGGATTAATATCAATTAAGTAAACTGGACAGAATCCAGTAAACCCAGCGTGTGGTTGTCTGTATCGATTTTTAATAAGTGTTTACAATCACAAAAAGATTACCACTATCAGCTCGTTGATGTGAAACTAAATCCTAGGGTCATAGGCCAACAAATTATAATCATACGGACAAACCGATTGAATCAGACGCAATATTTTATTGTAGTCCAAAACTACCGATGAAATAATAGGATAATAAATAATTCACAAATTTTATTTTAAGATAAAAACTGGTAAAATATATTATAATAAAGTATGAGAAAACGCGTTTTTTGAATAAAATAAATGCGTAGCTAATTTATTTTGCATTTTTACCGCAAGGCCGTATTGCCTTGACCTTCAGAGGTTGTTCTTTATTTATTGATATTTTTTATTCAATAAGCTTTAGCAGACGAAATTCATTTATTGCAGCTGTCAAAGCAACAGTTCCCATAAAAAGTTATATAAATAATATCTATCGACATAAGTAATTCTTATGAAAAAAATTTATAAGATAAACATTAAATAGTTAATGACTAAATTTAGATCTTTTTGCTTCATAGTGATGCAAATATGTATTTGCAATAAAACGTATGGTTATTTCGATCACATTTCCCACGATTTATTTTAATTCTCGTGATTTCATATTTTTAACAATTATTTAATCAGTAAATTTTTATTAGAAAGAAAGAAAGAGCAGACGGATCACCTGATGGTAAGCGATTGCCGCCGCCCATGGACACCCGTGACACCAATATGGAGTCACAAGTGTGCTACAGACCTTTCCCCTGGATTGAATTAAAGATAGGTTTTTGTTTTAAAATCAATATTGAAAGTTTACTTAAAGGTAACAATGGGTCTTCTTTTATTAGGGATATTAATAGCTATCCTAAGAAGTGTTTTAAAAGATACCTACTTTAAAAACCATTGGATCGAATCAACATTAATAAAATTTGTCAATACGCAACAAAGAGGATTCAACGATCCTAGCTCAAAACGGAACAAAAAGACAAACCAGCAAGGGAACCCAATTACTTGAACAATTTACATTAATCGGAACAATAAAAAGCAACCGTCCAGTACTGACCGACGTCAGTATAAAAGACAAAGTGTCAAGATGAAAGGGGCCGCCGCCGATTGTCGCATTGTATCGTCACTCGTTAGTCCGCATTATCGTGGCAAGATTTATTTTAACGATTAACAGGGGGAGCACAAGTTGTAAGCCTTTTAGCGGTTTAGGACGTTCAAAGACCAATCGATCGATCATCGATCGAGGGCATCGATCAATACGATGATCGTTTGACGACTCATTTGGAACAGTGTTAGTGAACGCTGCCTTTGGTCCAAGGGTTGCCGGTTCGGTCATTTGTGTGCATGAACATGTCTGTTTATATTGGTGTGTATGTTTTCTATGTATTATGAGTTTGTATTTACAAAAGCAAAGTATTAAATGTTTATTACAAATATTTATACATTTGATACTTTTCTTTTCCCACTGTTGATACTGATATCCCTAACACAGATGCTTGAGCTACCTACCTCGGAGTCAAAGCAATTTATGTGATGTTGTGAAATATATAAATGCAGAAACCGAAACATTGTTAATAGATAGATAGATAGATATACTTTATTGCACAAAAAAAACACAACTTTAAAATCTAGACATTACAGAAACTTAATTGTACAATTTCGGCGGTCTTATCGCTGGAAGCGATTTCTACCAGACAACCTTCAGGCAAAGGACATTTGATAATTTATTTGCTTAATACACATTTTGACGTAATAATATAGATTTTTTTAATGTGATAGGTTTCAGATGAGCAGACGGATCACCTGATGGTAAGCGAATGCCGTCACCCATGGAGTGACACCAGTGGAGTCACAATTGCGCTGCCTAACTTTACGAGTAAAACCCTCTTTCCCCCGGATTGAGCCTCCGGTCCCCTCACTCATGCAATGGAACAGAGCATAGTGATGCTTCACGCTGGTTTTCTGTGAGACCGTAGTATCACTCCGGCTGAGCCGGCCCATTCATTCCAAAGTGTGGCCCGCCCACCAAGAGACGGAAAGAGGAGTGTTGGCGGACAAACTGCCAGATGGTCCGATGACATCAAGGCTCAAGCTGGTGTAGCGTGGTCCAGGAAAACCGACGACAGAAGAAAGTGGAGAGAAATTGGCATATGCTCTGCAGTGGGCAAACACATGCTGCTGAAGAAGAGAAGAAAGAAGAGTAGCCCGCCCACAGGTCGGGACCTGGACAATGTGTGTGGGTTTTGTCTCAATTTTTATTAATAATAATAATAATTCTCACAACATCTCATACGTTGACCTGATTCCGTACTAAGTAGCTTAAGCACTTGTGTTACAGATATCAGACAACAGAGGAACACAAATATATACTTAAATACATATATTACACCCAGACACCGAACAAACACAAGTGTTCATCGCACGAATGTTTGTCCAGGGTGGGGATCGAACCCACGACCTTTGGCGTAAGAGGCAGGGTCACTACCAATTGCGCCATCCGGTCAGTCAAATATATTAATATAAAGTAGATAGATACGAGTATATAGATAAATACACTTTATTGCACAAAATTTACACATCTTCGTATATGGTATTATACTAGTACAATCTCTCTTCCACACAACCTTAGGGTAGACGAAAAGTATATTAGTAAAGTAGCTTCTTAAATCTCTACCTCTTATGAGCCAGACCACTCGACATCCCAGCGATTAACGCTTATAGCTCAAGTCATTAAGGCGCAATCGTACGTGTGTGTACCTTTACAACTTGTGTGTGTCTAGCATTGTTTCTGTTCAGTCTACAATTGTTCTATGGAACAATAGCTGGTATAAATTACTCGCCAAAACAGAGCTCAAAGCGGCCGACGTTATTGGCAATGACAAGTTTGGGTTTCGTAATAAATGTGGGCTAATCAAATTGAGAACGGAACTTGATACTAACTTGATACCTACACTGTTATATTTTAGTATTTAACGCTAAAACCATCTTAATAGTAATTAAGTAAATGAGGTAATTTTAGCAAGTTACATTAACCCTTCAATACACCCGCGCTATTTCTAGACTGATGCGACCTTCAACCTTTAAGAAAAGAACGTATCTATATTTTTTTGCCGTGTGGTCCCCGGCAGAGTAGAATAGGCCACCCTCACTCTTACCGAGGTGTCGTAAAAGGCGACTAAGGTAAAACTGCTGGCATGATCATCAGCACCCAGAGAAGGAAAACTCTGCATTTATATCAAAACCCTCGCCACAGATGGGTTGGTGCGTGGTGAGTATGGCAATTACCCCTCATGTGATTGAGGGATGCCCGTGCCCCAGCAGTGGGGACTTAAATGGGCTGATGATGATGATATTTTTTTAAATCAGTAGGCATGCCGTTCCGTGAAGGATATAATATAATGTAGATCTGCGCTAGATTGCGACGAATGGCGACACCTAGTCGCTTGCAAATTTTTAATATTAGGGGTTCAACCCTTAAGGTGACGGGTAGGGCACACTAGCGACGCCAATCGATTTTAATTTTTAGCTACTAAACCGGATCTATTTTAAACAATTTCGAGGTTACAATGTCTTGGCAAACACATATACTATTTTTATTTTTTAATCTACTACAAATTCCACGGACACTGGTTCCGTGCCTTTAATGTGTTCATTTTTTTAAAGGTTACAATATTTGAAAAATTGCTCCGCGATAAAATTTAAATTAAATAAAATTACAATAGCTTAAGTTTAGGCAGTCATTATAATACACACAATACTATTTATTTAATAGTTATAGTTAACTGTTTGGTCTGCTTCTGCACATGAAATTTTGGATTACCGATAAAAGTGGCCGCTTTTGGCGTGAATAAATTTTTCGCGTACAAAAACGAACCCAACATTTGGGCATGGTTATTCAATAAATAGTATAAGTGTTTGCCGAGAGATTGTTACCCCGAAATTGTTTAAAATAGATCCGGTTTAGTAGCTAAAAATTAAAATCGATTGGCGTCGGTAGTGTACCCTACCTGTCACCTTAAGGGACCGATGAAGAAAGAAGATTTTTTTTAAAGGCTGGCAAAGCACTTAGTACGAGAGCCCACGACCAAAACCATGTCTCATAGCAATACGGCAAAAACCCTATAAAATCGTTAGATTGTATGATTCTGAACCCGACTAGGCGTGTAGTAACGGTCGAAAGTGTAGCAACTGCGTGGGAGGCCATTTCTGCTGTTGTCAATAAAAAAGACAGTCGGTATTATAGCAATACGTCTGATAGTGAAAATGTACATAGATTTATAATTGTATTACGAAAAGTTTGTTTTCAGACATTTTGCGCGTAGCATATAGCCTGAGCGCATTTTGAAAATGTCAAAAAATTTAGCCGACCTGTATCATAGCAATACGGATAAATTTTTTTTTCAACTTTTGTATTGCTGCCAGGATTACCAAAAACCTGTTTACAGACACTTTCAGTGTAGCATATACTCCCAAAAACGAAAATAACGTTTCGGAGTCGCCTGACCGACGCACACTAAGATCAAGATACCCTTATTTCTGGCATTAAATCAGTTTACTGGCTAAATGGCTTTTGTAGTCACTAAATTGAAATAGAATAATGTTTTCGATGATTTAGAATCATTTATATGACTTTAAATACATAAATGTATGTTTTTTAGGTAATTTAACACAAATAATGAAACAAAAAGACGTAAACAATCGCTTATATTTTATTAAAATTATTCTGAACCTACTATTCTAAAGATATGCTAGCGCATCATCATCATCTTCATCAACATCATCTTCATCATCATCATCTTCGTCATCGATATGCGTTACTTTATCGGAATTTATGTTTGAAGATGGATCTTTTAATAAATTTAAGATTTCTTTTGGAAGAGTCTGAGGATTTCTTTTCTTACATTTCTGCTTGCTGGTAATCACGGGAACTGATCTCAATAAAAAAAATCTCTATTTGATTATTCTCGGCCAAATTTTCTGGAATTGTTACCCTGTATCTTTTGAAGTCCTTATTCCTGGCCTCTTGAGATTCTTCCGTCAACTGTTTTTTGGAGTTGATTGAGTGGTAAAAGTGCGGAGGCTATGGAGTGGTAAAACTGGCGTCCAAATTTCTATGGATGTTGGTGTTGGCAATTCCCGGCGTCACATTGATGTTTCACGTTTATACGAGACATTGGGATCCCCTCTGGCAAAATCTTTACCTGCTTTCCATGCAATGACCGGCTGCGATTATAATCCCGCGTTATATCGCAAAGGTAAAAAAAGACCATTTACGATGCTAAAAAATACGAAACGCTATCAAGAAGCTTTCGGTGATTTGGGCAGCTATACTTCTGATAGTGACAGGGTATTCCCCATTTTGGAAGAATTCACGTGCAGATTGTACAACGAAAAAAAAAATTAATAACGTCGATTTAGCTCGACTCAACATTTTTTCGAAGACATATAAAATTAAAAACGCCGAGGCTTCGACAACTCTGAATCTTCAGTTATCCAATTACGACGCCTGCAATCTACCACCATGCAAAACGGAATTGGAGAAACATTTATTACGAACAAAATATATTGCACAAGTCTGGAGCAACGCTCATACCAAAACCCCAACCGAACTGAACCTGCAGACTGCGGATGGTATGAAGACGAGGGACGATTTCAGTTTTCGTGGTTCTCTGGCAACCAACTACCTGAGTTGAGCGACGTTATTTTTGACGACAAATCATCATCCACAACAGGTACAGTTTACATGGATTTTGCTGTTAATTTCATAAATAAGTTCGTGATTTTCACTTAAGATGTTTATTTTACAGAAGAGGACGTTGAAGTTCTCCTGAGCGACGTCGAGAGTGATTTTGAAGACGACGATTCCGAATCCGACAGCGATTGAATACGATAATATTTTGTAACTTTAAATAAACCGTTTTTTTTTTTTCAACTTCATCCTAGTTTCCTTTTGTGCGATTTATTTCAGTCCTTCAACTTCAATGTTACGGTTTCGGGTAAATTCTTTGTTAATTATCATCTAATAAATTCAGGGTCGCAACGTATTCATTGATTTGTAACAGAAAATTCAAGATGCCTCAATACGATTTTTAAATGATATCTGGGTATCGAAAAGTTGTCTGATAGAGAAGGTACTACACTTAATTTGTCTGATATACATTTTTTGCACATGTGGACAACTTATTTTATCATGTCCAACAATTTTCAGACATATTGCTATGATACCGATCGGTCAAATTTGTTAACATTTCAAAACGGTCTCAAAATTTAATGCGTTCACATTTCCGTCTGAAAATTGTTTTGTTCGCATCAAATAACCAAAATTTACTAATAAAAAAGATTTTCAGACGTATTGCTATGAGACATTTTTTTTGTCTCATTTTTTATTTTTGTTAGTGATTTTACGGGTTTGCGCTACACCACTAACGTCTGAAAAATATGTTTCCGGTATCTCAAAACTACCATTCAACTACAGTCTGCAAATCAGACATATTGCTATGATGCAGTTCGGCAAAATTCTTTGACAATTTTGAAAATTCGGTCAGATCAAACGCTACGCGGAAAATGTCTGATATTGGTATTTTCGAGTTCAAGATAATCGTATCTATCGATTTGATGCGGTTTTGGCCGTATTGCTATGAGACAAAAATTTTGGTCGTGGGCTCTCGTACTAACTGGTATGGGGGGTGTACTTAGGCGCCGTTAATCATTCACCATCAGGTGATGCATCTAATCGTGGGTCCCATATAAAAACAATGAAAAAATATTAGACGTGTAGGTAAACACATCATTTAAAAGTAGGTTCCATTTTGTAGGTAGCAGAAGAGTGTTATTTAATTTAACTTATACATCGTCTGTGTAAATGCCAACAGCTTTAAATTTCCAATTTTACCAGTAAGATAGGGCTTTATTAATAAACGGCCATTAAACCTTTGTTAGCAAAACGGTGATAATGAGCATTTTTGACGTTTATAACAAAAAATGTTCATAGAAAATTTCGAATAAAAGAATGAAAACTGCTATAAAAACCGATTGAGTTGACAAAGGTTTGACAAGCATTTATAATAAAACCCTAAAAACAATATAACTGAGAAAAATAAATTGTTTCATACATTGTTGAAGACTGTTTGATTTTGAATAGAACAGTTGTTTTATCTTCATATCAGATCGGCAACGCATTTCAATTCTTCTGGTTTATCGATTAGCAAAAGGCGGGACTAGGTCCTGTTTGCCCCTTTTTCAATAAGAAAGTAATGTTGTATAACTTGAAATAAGGATAGCGTCCATCCTTTGATAATCTCATCGATGCATATTGACAGGCCCGATGGCGCCGCCTCATACGTCTAAAGTCGTGGATTCGATTCCTACTGTGTACAAACATTTGTATTCTATTCTTGCAATAAACAAACAATGACATCAAATGAAACAATCCCATGAAGAAAGCTTATACAGGGAGTATCTGTGAACATTTACATCCCTTTAACCAAGTGTTCTACTAACAAAATTTGTTCTATTACTTTTGGTAATTCGCATGAAAAAAATTCAACTTTTCATACAAAGTCGGTCACGTGACTTGGTAATTTTGTATGGGGAGTCGACAATTTCTTCGATGAATTTCGAAAAGTCGTTGAACAAATGTTGTTCAGAATGATTGGTAGAACACTTGGTTAAAGGGATGTAAATGTTCACAGATATTGGGTTTATGGGTGTCAATAATACACTTATTTACTGTGACTAAACGATATGTTTATTAATCGTTTATAGTAGAGTACGAATGTTTATAATGAGCAGAGTCTACAAACGACAACATATGAGTATGGATACGACTGGACTCATAGAGTCATACGACTGAACTGACAGAGTCATCCCTCAGGATTCAACCTCGAAATATTCTTATAATGAACCTTATTTACAAGTCAACAAGAGGAACTCTATTACTATGCAATTAAGTACAGATTAGCATGCGACGAGTTTAAGTTATTTTTGATGTTATCCAACAACAGATACACTCTGTACAGGAATATTATTTTTATGCGATTCTTAAAATACTTAATTAAAAGCCCACAACATTTAATGTGTTGCGAAATCAATACATTAGTATTCCAATAACTGAACAATAAATAATAAACACATAAGGTGTAACTACTGTCATAACAGCACTTTACGACAGTAAGAAAGAATTCCCTTATTACCAGAGAAAATGCGACGATAACATTAACAGTTGTTATTAAAACATAAAAATTCAGCTTTCGTTTAGTAAACACGATGTTATAGAGTCATTGTTACTTACAAGGAGAGGTTGCTGTAATAAAAAGAGGTGAATTGCTTCATTCAGAAAAGGTGCCAAAAAAGTGAGTGTCATAACATTGAAGTAGTGATGTGGCACTTATGAGTTTTTTAAACTCAATTTAATAGCAAATCGTTAATTAAAACACAGTTTAAGTATTTTTAAAGGTAAAAGTATGAAGTTAATTCTTTTAGTTTAGCAAATAGATCAATAAATAAGCAAAAATATCACCTGTTTATGCCCCTCGACAACAATGTATGGGACAGCTTCTCTTTGCTATAAAACGATTATAAAATTATATTATAGACACAGGAATTCGGTTCTAGCAGATATCAGTTCGTTGACCTACATGCTAGGTAGTATATCACATCGTGTCTTCCGCACATGACGACCCGTTTGGAATAGTGGTAGTGAACGCTGCCTTTGGTCCAAGGGTTGCGGGTTCGAACCCCACACAGTACGAACATTTGTGTGGATGAACATGTCTGTTTGTATTGGTCTGGGTGTTTTCTATGTATTATAAGTATGTATTTACTAAAAAAAAGTTTTATATGTATATATTTGTAAGACCACTTTTGATTCTGATATCCGTAACCTGTGTTACGGATATGAGAATCAAAAGTGGTCTTACAGATATATACATAGATAAATATATAGATAGATAGCTCAAGCACCTGTGTGCTTGAGCTATCTATCTCGGAGTCAGATCAATGTATGTAATGTTGTGAAATATTATATCATATTATATTATATTCCGTATAATCTGTCTCTATCCGATGCCGAACTACGCCGAGATCACTGTACGCGCGTCTATTTGTGTGCGTAGCTCTAACACGCGATGTAATGTAGGTCGTCCTGTGTCTATTTATTTTGTGACGTTTGCAATTGCGTAACATCGATGTCGTTAAATTAAGAATTTGTCCAGTCCATATACAGGACTAGCGGTCGCCCGCAGCTTCGCTCGCGTGGAATTCGTTTTGCTACATTAGTAGTTACTCTACGACGACTGCCTCGATGGCGCCGTTAGAGGATCGCACTTTAAAGCGACGGCTGCGCAAGAGTAAAAGTCAGTGAAAGTCACAGTCGCTCAATAAAACACCGGCGTTTTATTGAGTGACTGTGACTTTCACTGACTTCGGCTGTTGACTATCTTCTTATTCTCAATAAGTTATTGAACATTGGCAAGATACAATTATCTTCAGGTAAAGCCATATTATAAACAAAAAAAAGTTTAACTCTCTGTCTTTCCAGTATTGTTTTGCTATCTACATCACTAAGCAGGTATGTAGGTTACATTGCATTGTAAAATTTTATTGTTTGCGCGAATTACGCGTAATGAGAAGAAGCTGGCGTGTAATTGTCCCGGGTTCGTTTCGGCCACCTTTTGGTACTTGGAAGTTCGTTAAGGCATTTAAGGAACGATGTGACAGTTGGTTTTGTTGAATAACAATTTGCAATTAACCACCAAAACAAAAAAAAAGAAATCTTAATAAAACAAGTGCCGTAATATCTGTTTTAATGTTGGCTGTTTCCTATCCTATAAATCTTGTATGTGGTCAATAAATCTTTGTTTACTTACTTACTTGTAAATTCAAAAAATTACTTTATAATGTAATAAAAATCTTTAAAATATAAGTACAATCCGGGGAAAAGGGTTAAAGTTTGGCAGCGCACTTGTGACTCCACTGGTGTGTGACCATGGGCGGCGACAATCGCTTACCATCAGGTAAGCGATTCGTCTGCTCATCTGCCACTCATCACATAAAAAAAACACAAATTAAAGGAAAACATGGAGATACCAGAAAGCGGAGTAACCACTCAACAAAATTAATATCTCTCCCAATTTAACTAATCTTAAAAGAAGAAGCGACACAATTTATCCTTAAGATAACCACGACATGTTATCTATTTGTCAACGAATTTTATTCGAACAATATCATAGGCCATAAAGATCTGAATTGATTAAAGTTGTAAATCTAATTTAAAAGTTTCTCACAGACAAATCAAAACATTCGTTTATTTTAGTGATGTGACCCGAGAGATTGGGTTACCTTTTTTGATATAGATTGTTATTTAGCTCGCCCTATTCTTATGCATGTTTAATTGATTGCTCATAAGATGTACAATGCAAATCAATGTTCATGTGCAGTTGAGGAATTGAATAGTGTGTATTGGAGATTGAGTATTCTTTGATTAGGTACTCTTTCATAACTCACTTACATGGAGCATGGAGCAACCCCTATGGAGCATTTGGAAGTTGACGTGGCCGTCTCCCATGCTTCAAAGATTGAAAGTTACATGGAACATACACTACATTTAATACTGTTTCAATGCTGTTTGTTTTTGCAATTGTTTGTGATTTTACCCTGTTTGTCTTTTCTTTTTTTTCGATGAGATCTTTTATTTTTTTGTAGATCAAGACACCGGTGTCTGTAATGTTGTGTCATGTCATGTCTGTTTAACAAATAAAGGTATTTTTTTTCTTTTATATATTATTTTATTTCTATGTGAATTGGTATGGTTGTGTTTGTAATTGTATGCTTGACTTTTTTATCTTTTATCATTACCCATCCCTAGCTACTTAGCGAAGTACCTTTATTAATTAAACTAAATCTTGCATCCACCGGTCCACTCGTTCCCATGGAGCCCTACCACGAGAATCAAACTCGTATTCAAGTTTCACAAAGAGGTTTTAGGTCGAATGTACATTGAGCCACTGGTGTCGGTCAATAGATGCGACCACAAAATGTGGACAATTTTTCTCATAGTTTTTGTATTTCTGAGCTTTTTGGATACTGCTTCAGACATAAGCTTCAAGCGGAAGTTACTCTCGATTACTACCAAGATTTAAGACTGTTGATCGCATCCTGATGCTAATACTTACATACATTTTTTTTTTCATAGTGATACTTTATGTTGGCCATCCTCAGCCTGAAAGTAAGCAAGATACTTGTGATTGCCACTAAAGGTCGCCAGTTGTGATTGCCACTTGTGGTTGCCACTTAAGATTGCCACTAGTGGTCGTCATTTGTGATTGGCTCTAGTGGTCGCCACTTGTGATTGCCTCTAGTGGTCGCCACTTGTGATTGCCATTAGTGTCGCCATTTGTGATTGCCACTAGTGGTCGCCTCTTGTGATTGCCATTAGTGGTCACCATTTGTGATTGCCACTAGTGGTCGCCGCTTGTGATTGCCACTAGTGGTCGCCTCTTGTGATTGCCATTAGTGGTCACCATTTGTGATTGCCACTAGTGGTCGCCTCTTGTGATTGCCATTAGTGGTCACCATTTGTGATTGCCACTAGTGGTCGCCTCTGTGATTGCCATTAGTGGTCACCATTTGTGATTGCCACTAGTGGTCGCCGCTTGTGATTGCCATTAGTGGTCGCCTTTTGTGATTGCCATTAGTGGTCACCATTTGTGATTGCCACTAGTGGTTGCCTCTTGTGATTGCCATTAGTGGTCACCATTTGTGATTGCCACTTGTGGTTGCCACTTAAGATTGCCACTAGTGGTCGCCATTTGTGATTGCCTCTAGTGGTCGCCACTTGTGATTGCCATTAGTGGTCACCATTTGTGATTGCCATTAGTGTCGCCATTTGTGATTGCCTCTAGTGGTCGCCACTTGTGATTGCCATTAGTGGTCACCATTTGTGATTGCCACTAGTGGTCGCCTCTTGTGATTGCCACTAGTGGTCGCCATTTGTGATTGCCACTTGTGATTGCCATTAGTAGCCGCCACTTGTGATTGCCACTAGTGGTCGCCTCTTGTGATTGCCATTAGTGGTCACCATTTGTGATTGCCTCTAGTGGTCGCTTGTGATTGCCATTAGGTCCACTTGTGATTGCCATTAGTTATCGCCACTTGTGATTGCCACTAGTGGTCGCCACTTGTGATTGCCACTAGTGGTCGCCATTTGTGATTGCCACTTGTGATTGCCATTAGTAGTCGCCACTTGTGATTGCCACTAGTGGTCGCCTCTTGTGATTGCCATTAGTGGTCACCATTTGTGATTGCCACTAGTGGTCGCCTCTTGTGATTGCCATTAGTGGTCACCATTTGTGATTGCCTCTAGTGGTCGCTTGTGATTGCCATTAGGTCCACTTGTGATTGCCATTAGTTATCGCCACTTGTGATTGCCACTAGTGGTCGCCACTTGTGATTGCCACTAGTGGTCGCCACTTGTGATTGCCACTAGTGGTCGCCACTTGTGATTGCCACTAGTGGTCGCCACTTGTAATTGCCACTTGTGATTGCCACTAGTGGTCGCCTCTTGTAATTGCCGCTTGTGATTGCCACTAGTGTTCGCCACGGTTACGTTTACTGGCTACCATTAATAACTAAGTATGCGCTCGCTCTCATTGGCTAATCAGCACCTATCCCACGGGTCATATCTTTAATTTCTCCACTTACCGTTTGAGGTGTAATATTTGATGCCGCCACTATTCGCTAAACCGGCTTTCATATTTTGTAATTTTAATGGCGCATTTGAACATAATTATTTGAATTTATAGCTGTGTAACATCGTACCTCACACCGTGTTTTTCCATCCATTTTGTCGGCCGTAAAAGTGTACATTGAAAATTAATTTTGTAAGCGTAATGGTCGAACTATGTCGCTTAAGTTGCGTGGTTAATGTCTTATATTAAAATCGGCAATTATGAAAACTATGTAACCTAGAAAACAAGAATTTGAGGTGCTTAATGTATTTTATATCACACTTACCTACACCGAATAGCAGAAATTTAAAATTTACAGTTTTACCAGCAGTTTAGCGCCATTAACAATAAAAAAAATAAATTAAACTTTTGTAGCATTTTTTTCTAAATTTATTTATTAAAGAGCATCGAGATGACGGTAAAATCATTAAGGTGACGGGTAGGGCACACTAGCGACGCCAATCGCTATCGTGGGTTTGTTTTAGTACGCAAAAAAATGATTCATTACTCCTTTTTTTGCGTACTAAAACGAACCCAGCATTTGTGCATGGTTATTTAATAATAGTTATTATTATCTATTAAATATAGTATTAGTGTTTGCCGAGAGGTTGTAACATCGAAATGTTTAAAATAGCTCCGGTTTAGTTGCTAAAAATTAAAATCAATTGGCGTCGCTAGTGTGCCCTACCCGTCACCTTAACTTAAAGTCTATTTCTACCATAGGCTTGATTTCATCGCCCGTGGCGCAGTGGCTAGTCGGTAGCACTTGAGAGCGACCGTGACGGTTGCGCTTGAGGCGTGTTTGTGCACACACTTGTGCAGTTGTGTTCGTGCACACACTTGGCTTATCAACATCCTGTCGGAGAACATTATTAAAGTCTCAATTAACTTTAAGTTCTAGCAATGTATTTGAGTTTATAGGCTACTACTTTTTACCCGCGGCTACGCTTGCTTTAGAAAGAGACAAAAAGTAGCCAATCCTACTCTACTCTACTCTCCAGCTACCACCACTAAAAACACGTCAATCCATCGCTCCATTTTTCCTGAAAGACTGACAAACAGACAGACAGAAAAAGACAGAAATAAAAATTAAAAAAAAAACTTTCGGTTTTATTCAAATAGAACCCACTGTGCTATTATTTTCAAATAAAAAATAAGGCTAGGTCACCTGGACAGTAATAAGGAATCGATTGATACCTCATTTGTCAAAATCGGCTGAGTACATTAGGCAGAATCTTGGAACATAAAAACATATTTTCATAACTCTTCCTTTTTGGCTTTGCCGTAGTCAGGTAAAAACAGACAGATACAGACGCTTTCACATTAAAATTAGTACTTATGGATTAGGGTAAGTAAATTTTCAACTAACTTACTCTTGGACCTTAGTACGGGTATCGGCGCCGGCGCAGCACAAAGCGATTGTTCTACCGATGACAACCGCATTACTTCCAATTGTATCTATTAAGCGGGACCCGGCGTTTTTATTGTTGCCCTCTGTCTCGGGGATTAAATGAGCACTTTCTTATAAGACTGATGGTAGTATTGACAAAACATAATGTATACCATCACCAGGGTGAGTCATGCTTCGGCATAAATGGGCCGGCTTGATCGGAGTGATGTTTGTTGTTGAATCGGGGAAAGGGGAATTAAAAGGTTAGCAGGGCACTTGTAACTCTACTGGTGTTGCGTGTCCATGGGCGGCAGCAATCGCTAACCATGGTGATATAAAATAATCTTTTGACAGTGGGAGAGCCACGCTTCGGCATGAATAGGCCGGCTCGACTGGAGTGATACCATGGCCTCACCGAAAACTGGTGTGAAGCCCAATCCGGGGGAAAGGGGGGTTTAAATGACTCCACTGGTGTCGCGGGTGTCCATGAGCGGTAATTGCTTACCATCAGGTGATCCGTCTGCTCGTCTGCCACCTATCACATCTTGGCGTCAGTAAACTCAAATAAAATAAAATGAATATGTCATAATATGTATTTGTCAAATAATGGATATTATTAATATTTTGAAAGCTAGAGTGAATGGGCTACTTTTGGGTAAGCTCGCACCATCGAAGGTTACCTCTCAACTATAGAGTTCAGTGTGAAGCCAAGAGCAAACCAATCTTCGTTAATAAAAAAGAAATGAAGTGAAGAGAATCAAATTACCAACTTAAGAAAAATTTACTGATTAGGTGTTTATGGTGTTAATTTTATATTAATTTTAGGGTACTAATTAAACAAGCTTCTTTTTAATAGCATTATTCGCCTCAGAAAATATATGTTACCTTCTAAATTACTAAGTTGGCCACAACCAATGCGCGTCTTAATAATAGTATCTCAGACACTAGTTATCTTATATGTAAGCCACTGTAAATATAACTCAGCATAGTGGTTATTTTTTAGCATCTAAATTTGTGGTATGCATTCAAATAGGAAGCTTCTAAAGTATTAATATATGACACCAAAATAGTAAGAATATTAGCCTCTAATTGCATAATTTAGTATGAATAAAATGTAACTCATCCTACATTAATCGATTGTTAAATGTACCTAAAATTGTCATCGAATAGTATAATTAAAGCCACTACATATTATTATTATGTATTACACATGAACTATTAAGGACAGTCAGCCAGAGCGATGGTAGCAGAGTGGTTTAGAACGAGCCCTCCATGCGGAGGGTGGTTTCTCTAGATTTGTCAAATCTATGTGCATATTTCTATATTTACCTCGGCGGTGAAGGAAAACATCGTGAGGAAACTTGCTCGTTTGGGATAGTTTCAGAAACGTGTAACCATGATTCAGTTGGTCTTGTTCCTCTGTCAAAGGGTTGCGAAGGTCAGACGGCAGTCGCTTCATTGTAATTACCAGGCTCCCCAAATCCTGAATCATGACCAAAGCGTACCCTGGGCTCCAAAGCCCAGCTTTGGACTCAACCGGGAATTATACGCAAATATGAAGAAGAAGAAGAACTATTAAGGACAGTCATAGTAAAACCATTTATTTATGCAAATCAATTTGAGTATTAATATGTGTAACAAGTACAATCATTTATAGAAAAGTAATTAATAAACATTAACACGTATAATTACGTGATTAAAAGAAAAAGAAAATAATGGCAGGCGGGCGGGCAGGCTTTCGGCACTAGTATCGAATAGCGCTCTCTGATTGGTGCAAATGGCCGGTTGCTGTCATGTCGCGCACTCGCGCCAAATCGTACAGTGGCTATTTTCACGATAAAAGAATATACAGTATTATTTTACATGTTAAGTTATAATATATGATGTTAAGTATTGAAGCTTGAATACATAATTTTTGAGGAGCTTGTATTGAAGCTGTAAAACGTAATATGGGGATGAGTTACAAATTTCGTGGCTGAGTTAGTAAATTAGTTTGCAATGTATAAATCAGAAGGACAAGGAAAATTAATTGTTGATATTGACTTGACGCTTTCTTTAACATTTTTAGTTGGCGTTGTAAAGAAGATGAATCAGTTAATTAAAGGCTATGTCAATTTCCCGGTGCTTAGTTATTAAATTAGAAGTTTGCGCGCGTGGCCAAATAAAAATTCTGTGGCCTTGTTTATTATTTCTCTTAATTTTAGTTGAAAGCATTTATCACTGTAATTGTATTTTTTTTGCAACAAGTAGGTACCAACACACAATTAGATTTTGGAACAGTCGACACGCATTAGAATCAGTTTTTCCATTCAGGGGCAGCTTTCAAAAATCTATTTCCCGTCTGGACCCGTTTCCGGTGATGGCGTCGGACTGTTTCCGGTTATTCTGAAAAGCTATTATTTTACAAATCGAGGGCCAGATTGTTTTACTGTTAAATAAAGAGACGAGTTCATGGAAAAACAGTTAACTGAGTAGGTATATAAAATGATAATAAACAAAATCATTTTGCAAGTTAAAATTATAATGTGTGGTTGACATCCATGGGCCGCGGTGATCACTCACCACCAGGTGACTCGCTTGCTCGTTTGCTGCTCTTTCTCTTAAAAAAAGAGAAAATTGTTATCTTTACTCTCAGCAATACGAGTATGGTAGGTACATTTACGAGATGATTTTTTTAAGTACTTTATTTACTTAAAGACAAATTGCAAGAAAATGGTAAACAAACGAAAGAAACAGCTGTGTTATAAAAATAAAATAAAATATAAAATCTTGTTACCTACCTCCCAGAATCAAGAAGTACTTAAGTGGCATACAAAAATTCTATAAAAAAAACCGCCTTCAAAAACCAGGAAGTTAAAATTACGAAATAATATTTTTAACACTTCATACATTTCAGATAACCTTTTATAACAGAAGGCTCGAGAAAATTTGTTACTGAAGTCGACGCCAAATACTGTCTTTATACTAATCTTGTTATACGTTCAATTATTTAACAGGGATTAAGAGTGTACTGTTATATAATGTTATCTGAAATGTATAAAGTGTTAAAAATATTATTTTACACTTTTTACTTCCCGGTTTTTGAAGGCGGGTTTTGGTTGGTAGAAATGTTTTTTCAAGCTTTTTAGTGTCTCATTTTTCGGCAACAGCTGAATGACAGCCTAAATGTGAGTATAGTATTGAAAAACTTATCTTTTAACTTCTAAACGTTGAGGAGTTGACCTTCCATCATCAACTGAGCAACAAAATTAATACAATCAGGTAAATACTGATACAAAAAAAATGTAAAAAGATACAAAAAAAATAATACAATCAGGCGTAAATACTGAAAAAAATATATAAAAAAAAGATACAAAAAAATTACATGTGCCTATAAAATTTGAAAGAAAGAAAATACAAATGTTGCCCATCATAACTTTAGAGTGTGTGCTTTCAAATAAAAAAAAGATTCTGAAAATCGGTGAATATACATAAAAAAAAACATTTATACAGTTGAACATAGTTGAAGTCGGTTAAAAAGCAGAGACCAGTAAAACTATAAAACAAAATATAATAAAACTCTTTATTCCTAGTGTTCTTAAGATGTAAAATATTAATTAAGCAAAATTAATTTATTTATTGATTGGAATAAAATTCATCAGAATATTGAAAATTAGCGTTTTAAAAGCCAATTTAAATCTATAAAATCAAGTCTCTTTAGCATATATATTAGCACAATAACCAATAATTGTTAAGTCAACAAATAGTAAGTTTATTTTGATGGTAAAAGCGCATTTTATGGGGCATATTAACATTTTTGAACACCACCCGCGGTCTCGTCTACGTGAGAAACCCGACAGATTATTATAAAGAGTATTTGTTTTTGTGGGATTTTGAACCAAATTTGGTAGACCTCTCATTTTTGACCTAGAAACTAAATTAAAAATAGACTGTGATAAATTTAATAACAACTTTTGGTATTCTTTAGTAGCGCCAAACTATTACCACAAGGTAGCAAATGTTTTCATCCCCCGTACTTTTTCTAAAAAGTTACCTCTTTATACATCATCATCATCATCATCGCCTATCGCAGTCCACTGTTGGACGTAGGCCTCTCCAATTGTGATCTATCCATGGCTTCTCGCATCCAGCTCTTGCCAGCCATCCTGCGCAGATCGTCCCTCCACCTCTTTATACACCGTTTTTATTTATCTGAAAAGCTATTATTGGTTCGGGCGTTTTATATGAATTATAAGTATTTAAGAAAAGTATTAAATGTATATATGTGTAATTCCGCTGCTGGTTCTGATATCCGTAACACAGATGTTTGAGCTACCTATCTCGGAGTCAGATCAATATACGTGATGTTGTGAAATATTTATTATTATTATTTATCGTTTACATCCCGAAAACCACATAATAGGTATCTGGAAAGTAGTCCATTTGGCATGTTAGATCAACAAAATAAACGAAAAAGTATTATCCATACATTATTTCTGGGTGGATAGGTATTCTATTTTGTATGGAACAGCAGATTTTTTATTCGCTAATTTTTTTGATCTAACAAGCTAAATGGACTTCATTCACGATGTAAACCATATGAAAATAACGATGTATATGTTTAAATTTACAGTTTACTTCTAAACAAGATGATACAATCCAGCATCAAACACATTACGAATCAATAAAGCCTGAATCAACTGACTTAGATAGGCTTCGCAAGCCACGTTTACAAGCTGGTAACTTGATTTCAGTCCAAAATATCGACTTATGTGAAAGGGTTTTAGGGCCATTTGAAACTCTGGCACCAGGTCAACTCAACAGTTCACACTGAACGATGAAGAAGAAGAATATTACTTGACACTTTTCAGTAGAAGATATTTTTTCCAAAATCTTTATGTTAATTGAACAAAAAGTTAGATTACACAATTAGTAAGGCTCCATTCATTCTGGTCCCAGCGTATAATGTTGCCAGTGTGCCTTGTGATAAAAGAAATGAATAATCAATACTATCAATAGGGGGTCTTTAATTAAATAATTTCCTTCGTACACAAACATACGCCGTGGTGTTTACCATACAAATTGTTTCGACTAATGGTTATGGGTACTGTGAGGTATGGTGGCATATCCATATGAAATTCGATATGGAAATAAACGGGACTAGAACAAGTTATTAATGTTTTAAATTGGAATTTTTGAGCAGTAACGGCGATCGAACGAGTGCCGGCCCAAGTAGTACCAACACACAGAAAATTATTAATTTCTACAATTTATTGGTGGCAGAAAGTTGTCTAACGTTTTTTTCTCGTGTTAATATTTAGTTGCGAGTCTATAATTTTTCCAATTGACAAGCAATTACCTTCTGTTTGAAAAAGATTTGGTAGTTTACATAATTAATTTTGAAATATGAAATATGCGTACGTGTTACTGTGAGTGGGAAAGGTTATGAACATTATTATATATTACTTGTACTTATGTAAAATAAACACGATGATTAAATATGTGCATTTCTCACCGAACTTTCTACCACATCAGTTTGACAGATCACAGTTAGGTAAGAGCTACTTTGACAATAACTCTTACCTAACAGGTCGGAAAAGCATAAACCCCTCTAAGCTCATAGCCATGTAGTTCATAGGCAGCGGTAATCTCTATAGTTCTAGTGAACACTTTGATAATAGCTATTTTTATTACTTTGGGACAGTCAAGGGATGAGCATCATCATCATCATCATTTCAGCCAATAGACGTCCACTGCTCCACCAATGTTCTCCACAAGTATAATTCCTGTGCTGCCCGCATCCACCTTCACCAGATCATTGGTCCACCTTGTGGGGGAGCCTGCCACGGCTGCGGCTTCCTGTTACGTGGCTTCAACTCAAGGACCTTTCCGGCCCCAACGGCCGTCTGTTCTCCTTGCTATGTGCCCTGCCCATTGCCACTTGAGGCATGCAAATCTCGCAGGTTTTTGTGGGAATCGGTAATCACTTGATATTAATCAAGTGACATCGCTTGTCGTAGCCTGATAGCGCATCTTATATTGACCTGACCTTGCCTTATACGCCAAAGGTCGTGAATTCGATTTCCACTCTAAGCTAGGTTTCGGCATGAATGGGCCCGTCTCAACCGGAGTAATACCACTGCCTCACAGGAAACCGGAGCAACGCCCACGCTAAGTTTCGCCCAGTGAGTAAGGGCACCAAAGGGCTAGTCCGGGGGGAAAGTTAGTTTAAAAGTTAGCAACGCATTTGTGACTCCACTGGTGTTCAGGGTGTATATTGGCGGCAACCGCTTCTCATCAGGCGATCTGCTTATCTGCCACCTATCACATGAAAAGTTCTCCTATCTCCTTTGAATGAATGAATGAATATACTTTAATAAAAGTATTTAATAAAATAAAGTACGAAAACTTAAAAACTAGGTATTACAGGATGTGTACAACGAAGGCGGCCTTATCACTATAAGCGATCTCTTTCAGGCAACCTTAAAGGACACTTGATGAAGGTATAGGGCGGTGCAATCTTTATATTTTACACAGAAACTTTGATGTGATACGAACCTCATTTGAGTTTCCGATTTCAAGGTCTGCGGTGCTCCTCGTTAAAACCTTTTAAGTCTTGCTACTGTAAAGCTGATGAGTACCATACTATATTACGCCATATAATATTCTCTTGTCAGGTGCAAATCTGACTCTTAAAAAGGTCATAAAATTAAATATGTTAAAACTCAAGTAAAGCTATAAATTTAAATCTTATGGAGTCATTAAAATTAAGCTTTTTATGTAATAGACATACTTTTAAGATTGTACAATTATAATTAGATTTGTAACTAAATGGGTTTTAGGTTTTATTAGAGTATTAAACTAAATAGAAATGGTTGGTTTATGTTTAGGTAAAAATACGAATTTTATTATATAAAAGTAAAATTCTTATTAATATAATTAGCCTAATTAGAAGATTTTTATTGCACTTAACCAGTCGCTAAGTTAAATAAAATATGATTTCATCAAGTTTAATGTCGATTTAATGAAGGGTTTAAATAAATTTGATAGTGCAGAGATATGTTTAAACTATCTTTATTTATAATATTTTAATTCACACTGAGGTAGGTAAGTGTATTATGTAATTCAAAGATTATCCGTACTGTTTCTAATATTCAGTTTTTTTTCCTAGATTGGGCCGCCGTTTCCCTAGATTGGGCCTCCAGTACTATCACTCACGCAGCGAAACACAGGACAGTGCAGCTTCACGCCGGTTTTCCGTGAGGCCGTGGTATTACTCCGGACGAGCCGGCCCTTTCATGCTGAAGCGTGACTCTCGCACGGTCGAGTCTAAAAGAATCGATCTTAAAATGATATACGTCAAAAGTCCGCACAAAGAGGTTTGAATCCTGTTTCCTTATTCGTACTGCGAAACAGTGGAATCAGCTGCCTGAGGAGGTGTTCCCTAGAGGCTACAATTTGGGGGTTTTCTAAGTGCGAGTGGATAGGTATCTTCTAGGTAATCGTGCTACATCTTAGACCATATTATCACTTACCATCAGGTAAAATATGGTCAAACGCTTACCTATACTAAAAAAAAAGACGTTCAGCTAAAAAGCGGCTAAATCGCCACAGGCACACGCAGCGCCACATGCTAAAAGTAGCATGTGTGGTTCTAAGTATGAATCTCCACAGATTTCCTGTGCCAGTCGCACCCTGCCTGATAAAAAGGCTGACAAAGGATATTGTATGGAGAGGGCCTCTCTATTGTTGTTTGTTTTTAGCGGCCGCAACGCAGTGACAAGTTGTTGACTTGCGCGATCCCCCTGTGTCGGTGGAGGCTCTACTAATGATCTATTTTGAAGTTGTTGAAGTTAGGCGATTAAAAAGAGTAACTGGCGAGTTTCTTGCCGGATCTTCTCGACCAGAAACAACTTTCCGAGCCGGTGGTAGAATCGCATAATGTTTATTTAATAATAATAATAATAATAATTCTTACAACATCTCATACGTTGACCTGATTCCGTACTAAGTAGCTTAAGCACTTGTGTTACAGATATCAGACAACAGAGGAACACAAATATATACTTAAATAATATGTTTTCAAAATTGTTTCATGTAGATGCTATCTTAATGTTAAAATGATACTATGTAAAAATATTTATCATATGATGTGATAGAACGAAATGTAAACATTGGAGTTTTTAAATGTCGCGTTCAATTACAGAATACTTTAACGCTTTGGAATGTGCGCGCGCCGCGCACTAAGAGCATGGATTTTTATTATATACCCACATAATCTTGTATTTCTCATATAAGTGAATAATGTATTCTTTTTGAGAAATAAATGTCTTAAACCGTAAACCGTAATACATATATTACACCCAGACACTGAACAAACACAAGTGTTCATCACACGAATGTTTGTCCAGGGTGGGAATCGAACCACACAAGCGCTTTAGTATATTTTATGTATCAACATATATGTATTAACATGTAAATTATACATAAGTACTTATAAATAGTTTTAAGTCATTCAAATGTATGACGATTTGTAAGTGCTGTGTACAAGCCTACGCAAATAAAGAATTATTTGATTTGATTAATATTCATGTGATAATTTTTGGTGTGATTTTATCTTAAATACGAGTACAATTTAAACAGTAAAGACAAGCGCAGTAAATTTTAATTAATCAATCAAGCTCTCAGAAGAATTTAGGTAACTTGCATTCCCAAATATCCTCTAGCTAAAATATGCTTCAGAAGTGAAAAGTAAAAGCAGTTGTAAACAAATTGGGGCGTTTTGATTTCGGAACCTACTGAAAACAATGTATCTGTGCTGTGTTTCGCCGCGTGAGTGAGGGTACCGGAGGCCCATATGGGGGGGGAAAGGGAGTTTAAAGGTTGGCAGCGCACTTGTGACTCCACTGGTGTTCAGGGTGTATATTGGCGGCAACCGCTTCTCATCAGGCGATCTGCTTATCTGCCACCTATCACATGAAAGTTTCCTGTCTCCTTTGAATTAATGAATATATTTTAATAAAAGTATTTAATAAAATAAAGTACGAAAACTTAAAAACTAGGTATTACAGGATGTGTACAACGAAGGCGGCCTTATCACTATGAGCGATCTCTTTCAGGCAACCTTAATGGACACTTGATGAAGGTATAGGGCGGTGCAATCTTTATATCTTACACAGAAACTTTGATGTGATACGAACCTCATTTGAGTTTCCGATTTCAAGGTCTGCGGTGCTCCTCGTTAAAACCTTATATGTCTTGCTACTGTAAAGCTGATGAGTACCATACTATATTACGCCATATAATATTCTCTTGTCAGGTGCAAATCTGACTCTTAAAAGGTCATAAAATTAAATATTTTAAACTCAAGTAAAGCTATAAATTTAAATCTTATGGAGTCATTAAAATTAAGCTTTTTATGTAATAGACTTTTAAGATTGTACAATTATAATTAGATTTGTAACTAAATGGGTTTTAGGTTTTATTAGAGTATTAAACTAAATAGAAATGGTTGGTTTATGTTTAGGTAAAAATACGAATTTTATTATATAAAAGTAAAATTTTTATTAATATAATTAGCCTTATTAGAAGATTTTTATTGCACTTAACCATCACCCCCCCCCCCCCCCCCCCCCCCCCCCCCCCCCCCCCCCCCCCCCCCCCCCCCCCCCCAAACACCCCACTATTTAAAAAATTGATTTCTCAGTTTATGTCGATTTAATGAAGGGTTTAAATAAATTTGATAGTGCAGAGATATGTTTAAACTATCTTTATTTATAATATTTTAATTCACACTGAGGTAGGTAAGTGTATTATGTAATTCAAAGATTATCCGTACTGTTTCTAATATTAAGTTTTTTATGTATTAGGTGGCAGATGAGCAGACGGATCACCTGATGGTAAGCGATTGCCGCCGCCGTTTCCCTAGATTGGGCCTCCAATACTATCACTCACGCAGCGAAACACAGGACAGTGCTGCTTCACGCCGGTTTTCCGTGAGGCCGTGGTATTACTCCGGTCGAGCCGGCCCATTCATGCTAAAGCGTGACTCTCGCACGGTCAAGTCTAAAAGAATCGATGTTAAAATGATATACGTCAAAAGTCCGCACAAAGAGGTTTGAATCCTGTTTCCTTATTCGTACTGCGAAACAGTGGAATCAGCTGCCTGAGGAGGTGTTCCCTAGATGCTACAATTTGGGGGTTTTCGAAGTGCGAGTGAATAGGTGTCTTCTAGGTAATCGTGCTACATCTTAGACTATATTATCACTTACCATCAGGTGAAATATGGTCAAACGCTTACCTATCTACAGTAAAAAAAAAACGTTCAGCTAAAAAGCGACTAAATCGCCACAGGCACACGCAGCGCCACATGCTAAAAGTAGCATGTGTGGTTCTAAGTAGGAATCTCCACAGATTCCCTGTGCCAGTCGCACCCTGCCTGATAAAAAGGCTGACAAAGGATATTGTATGGAGAGGGCCTCTCTATTGTTGTTGTTTTTAGCGGCCGCAACGCAGTGACAAGTTGTTGACTTGCGCGATCCCCCTGTGTCGGTGGAGGCTCTACTAATGATCTATTTAGAGTTGTTGAAGTTTGGCGATTAAAAAGAGTACTGGCGAGTTTTCTTGCCGGATCTTCTCGACGCATAAACACTTTCCGAGCCGGTGGTAGAATCCATTATGTTTTATTTATTTCTTTAGTATATTTTATGTATCAACATATATATGTATTAACATGTAAATTGTACATAATTTATAATAGTTTTTTAAGTCATTCAAATGTATGACGATTTGTAAGTGCTATGTACAAGCCTACGAAAATAAAGAATTATTTGATTTGATTATATTCATGTGATAATTTTTGGTGTGATTTTAATCTTAATACGAGTACAATTTAAACAGTAAAGACAAGCGCAGTAAATTTTAATTAATCAATCAAGCTCTCAGAAGAATTTTATGTACCTTGCATTCCCAAACATCCTCTAGCTAAAATATGCTTCAGAAGTGAAAAGTAAAAGCAGTTGTAAACAAATTGGGGCGTTTTTGATTTTTCGGACTACAGAAAACATGACATCTGTGCTGTGTTTCGCCGCGTGAGTGAGGGTACCGGAGGCCCATATGGGGGAAAGGGGAGTTTAAAGGTTGGCAGCGCACTTGTGACTCCACTGGTGTTGTGTGTGTCCATGGGCGGCGGCAATTGCTTATCATCAGGTGATCCATCTACTCGTCTGCAGCCTATGTCATAAAAAAAAATATATCTCGTGAGGGTAACAATGAACAAACATTACGTGTTTCATTTTTTATTATTTTCACACGAATATTTGTCCATAGTAGAAAATATTCCCCTTCAATCCTTAGGCCATCATCAAAATGCGCCATCGGGAATGTCGATAGATGGGGAAAAGGAAAGAGAAAGCAGAAGAAAAGCGCTGACAAATCAAACCACTGAAACCTTTAAACGATTGCAATAAAAGCCCTCAGTAAATGCTACATCTTTATTCAGCTAAGTACGAATTACCATAAACGACAATAAGAAACTTAGCACCCACCTTAACATATAATAGCAAAGTAAAATCAAAGTAGAGCATATTACCACGCGGTAGTACAATCGAGAACAATGGCAAGTTTAGTGGGCAACGACTCGAGATTGCATTTGAAATATTCACAAACTCATTCTGCGACCGTCTGCCCATAACCCTGTTACACCTGACTGTACTTGCTTTCGTTTACCCAAAAGAAAACCTTATGCAATTTACAATAAGAATTATTGTGAATGTTTGTATTTTGTGATGGCAAACTTTTTAGTGTTTTTAATATAAATTATATGCATAGTTTGCGATCCGCGATAAGCCAGGGTGGCGACCTCATAAAAATAATTTCGGATTGCTTTTGTTGTGATAAGAAGTTAATTTGGAAGCATATACCACCTACCCCACCTCTACTATCAAATGTCCTTTTCCTGAAGGTTGTCTGTTAGAAATCGCTTCTAGTGATAAGACCGCCGAAATTGTACAATTAAGTTTCTGTAATGCTTAGTTTTTTTAAGTTGCGTTTTTTTGTGCAATAAAGTATATCTATCTATCTATCTATCATACAGGCTACTTAATTGTAAAGTAAAAAAAAAAACCAAAAGATCTTGATTTAGCTAAGCTTGTAAAACTAATGATTATATTTTTTATGTCATAGGTGGCAGACACTCAGACGGAACACCTGATGGTAAGCGATTGCCGTTGCCCATGGACACCCGCGACACCAGTCGAGTCACAAGTGCGCTTCTAATCTTTAAACCTCGCTTTCCCCCAGATCGGGCCTCCGGTACCCTCACTCGAGCCAGCGAAACAGCACAGTGCTGCTTCACGAAGGTTCCTGTGAGGTTTCAGCCAAATAAATAATAAGTTCCTGGTTCTGGCAAGTTTTGATGATTTACCTAAATAAAATATCACTCCAGTTTAGCAAGCCCTTTCATGTCGAAGTGAGGCTCTCCCACATTTTTTTTTATGCTAGAGGTGAACAAACGAGCAAGTGAGTCACCTGATGGAAAGTAATCATCGCCGACCATGAACATCTGCGAAATCAGAATGATCGCTAATGTGTTGCCGGCCTTTTTTAACTAAATAAAGAGTACGCTCTTCTCTTGAAGATCCCTAAGTCGTAGCCGTCCGGAAATACTCCTGCAGCCAAACCGTTCCACAGAACTGAGGTACGTGGTAGAAAGTTCCGGGAGAAACGCACAGTATTAGACCGCCATCCATCGAGATGATGAGAATGGAATGACAATCGCTTGCGAGTGGTTCGATGTAAGAATTCGGCTGCAGGGAGTAGATCAAACAGTTCTTCAGAGCAATCCCCATGATAAATGCGGTATAGAATGCTGAGGGAAGCTATGTCCCGCCGCAATGCTAGAGGATCAAGTCGACTAGAGAGAGTCAGGTCACCAACAATTCGAGCAGCCCTACGTTGTACGCGGTCAAACGGAACATGGTATTAATAAAGATAATAATCTTAACACAATGACTGCCATCAAACCAGACACAAATAAACATTTACCACCCTCTTATAAATCACGATCTAAGTTATTACTGTACTAAAGCTCATGTCATCCCGTTCCAACACGCAATGTAAAAAGAAGCTGGCACGATTATTGTTTCAAAACTATCCTTAGTTTGTGATTTGTAATAAGGGGGTTATTGTTTGTCAGTCACCGGTGTCCCCCATGGCGCTCAAAACCTTAACTAATAATAATAAACATCACCACAAAAATTTACCTAATCCTAAAGAACTTAAAGTAGCTCAAAGAGCTATGGAAAGGGCTATGCCCGGAGTATCTCTGAAGGACCGCATCAGAAATGATGTAATCCGACAGAGAACCAGAGTCACCGACATAGCCCACCGAATTAGCAAACTGAAGTGGCAGTGGGCTGGTCATATTAGCCGCAGAACTGACAGCCGTTGGAGCCGTAAAGTCCTTGAGTGGAGACCGCGACTCGGTAAGCGTAGTGTAGGACGCCCTGCGACAAGATGGGATGATGACATTCGGAGGCTGGCTGGTGTGGGCTGGATGAGAGTGGCCAAAAATCGGGAGCAGTGGCGTGCATTAGGGGAGACCTATGTCCAGCAGTGGACGAGTATGGGTTGCTGATGATGATGATGATGATGAAAGAACTTAGCTTAAAAACTTGTCTTATGGGTATCAGCATTAACATATATAAACTTACATTGATATTATAACACCCAGATACGGAACAAACACAATCATTTAACACGAATTTTTGTTTAGAATTTGAATTACACTTTGGCGTAAGAGGCGGATTTACCATCAAATGCGACATGGGGCAAGATGAACTTTAAATACCAAAACATTATCTAATTGCCTAATAAATCAGATCTAGTTTCATTAAACGTATGATATCATCATCATCATCATCTTCAGCCATTTCTGGTCCACTTTGGGCCTATTGGCACTATAGGCCCCTCCCATCTTATTCCATGCGTAGCGGTTAGACGCCTTGGTCATCCATTTTACGCCTGCGCGTTCTTTGATGTCGTCAGTCCATCACCTGTGTGGGCGGCCTCGCGGTCTGCCTGTGCTCCTACGGTCTCCACTCAACGACCCGCCTCGTCCAAGAGTCCCAGCTCATCCGCGCTACGTGTCCAGCCCAACTCCACTTCCCCTTGGCTATCTCAACGACGACGTCTTTTAGGCCCGTTGCTCGGCGAACCCATTCGTTAGTCGGTTGCGAAGAGTAACTCCAAGCATAGCCCTTTTCATTGATATTTGGGCCACCCTTATCTTTTCTGCGGACCTAGCTGTTAGGCACATCCTTGTATGTAGATACAGGCATGATACTCTTTTGGAACATCTTTGCTTCCCAAATTATCCTCGACTGCATTATGTATGTACGAAAGAACTTGCACAACTTTTCCAAAAAAGTCCAATAGTCTTAGTCTTAACACCAGAAATAAACATAAGCTTGCCGTTCCGGTCCTCAGACTTCATAAAATCGGTAATTTATTTGTTGGATTAAATATTAAGATATTTAATAAGCTACCACAAAATGTCATTAACCTATCACTGGATAAGTTTTATTAAAACCTATCATATTAAAACCTGCCTAATGAAGAATGAGTACCTACTATAGTGTACAAGACTATATGAATGATAAGGATTATCTTGGTCATGTTAATCGATTAGTCTTTTGAGTTGTTATTCATAGTAGTCTGTTAACTTTCATTATTGTATTTTTTTTCTCTTCTCAATTAAAACTGTAACATCACCAATATTTGTAAAGAGTAACTACTGAGTTTCTTGCTGGTGTCTTCTCAGTAGAAATCGACATTCCGAACCAGCGGTAGATGATAATATTATGTACCTACGAGTATTTTGACAGTCATAAGTGCTCTGTGTGGACCTAAATTGGAATAAAGATTTTTTTATCTTTATCTTTTAGAGGCAGTTTTCCGCGCATGATCTTTTTGTTTGGCCAAAACGTTGCACTTTGATATGACTATTTAAATGCATAATAACAATAATACAATAAAATGAGGGTGGTGAACGGTTCCAGTGAACCAAATAATAAATGAATAAATCATAGCTGGAACTTTGCGAATGTGATTCGTGTCAAGGCCGCAGCGTGTGTTAGACAGCTGGATATTATTATGTATGGTCGGCAGAGTAATCTCTATGTGATAGAAATAATTATATGTATGGTTACAAAGTGAAGTATCAGCCTATATACTGTCCCATCGTAGGGCAAAGGCTTTCATCATAGAAATCAAGTTATCGCTATTATGATGGGATGGGATTAGGCTTAAACACCACGCTTGATTAATGCGGATTGGTGATCGATCACAAACGCGAGCTATGTTCACAAAATTGGAAACATACTATTTGCTCAACCCCAAGACCCCGAGGTCACGGCTTGGTACCCAAACCAATATACCAACAGTGCTTCTAGAAATTATAATATTAACACCATATACATCAACCTCACCCCAAGTAAGAGTATACTCCTTTATAAAATTAGTGACCTCTCTGATGTCGTAGATGTTCATGGGCGATGCTAACTTACCATCAGGTGATTTTGCTTGTTGCCTAACTTAAGACCTGTTCAGAAAATCGAGAGCTGCATAGATCTCATTATTAGGCTTTAATTAAGTTTATCAAAATAACTCTCTTATTTTTCACACAAATATATCCTCCAACCATTTTCGGCTAAGGCGGCCAATCTCAACGATCAGACACTTACGTAGAATCAAGTGTGTTCGCAAACACATGTGTACTCTCTATTCCCCTGCCCTCATATTCCGATGAGACACCAGTGTGACACAACCGGAGAGGGATCGGGTGCACGACCAACTGCTTAACGTGCTTTCCGAGGCACAGGGGTGCTAGACCGCTTACTTCCAGACTCCGGGCTGACACCCGCTGACCCTGACACTGAGATTTTTTTAACAGAAAAACTGAGGTACAAATTTTGGCCCGACCCAGGGATCGAACCCGCGTTAACGAGGTAGTCAATAATAAAAAGTAATGTTTTTAAGTGTCACTTAAGGTGAATATCAATTAAAATATTTTATAAGCTGACGAAAAATTTGCAAAAAAAGGTGTCTTTGTCAACTGTCTGTGGTTAAGTAATTAAAATAGTGAACTTTTGGAAAACACATTTCTATGAAACAATTGGGCATTTCAAATTTGAAATGCCATTATTTGTGCCAACTGTACCCACCTGGCTAACAGAAATCAACTGGATGATTTGCATAATCTTTATTTAATTGTCTCTACATATGAGTAGGACATTGAGGTTGATTTCTAAAATGTTAGCAAACAAATAACAGTGCATAACTGTTCTACGAGTATGATTATTGAATAAAAGATTTAAAGTGAGATTTAAAATATTAATATTAATAAATGATGTAAATTTTGACACAAGGAAATTAAACTCCAGAAGTGGTTGTAACACTTATCGATAAATCAAAGAGTTAATGTTTGAGGATCGTCATCATTTTAGCGTTTTGTCCTGGTTGCATCCCAAGCTATTGGTTAGGAGCCGCTTTCCTGGTTCGTCTCCTCATGTTTGAGGATAACGGGTGAAGAAAAGCCTCCGCGGGAGAGTCTCACTTCAGCATTATTTTACCCCTAGCTCACATGGGGCTCCCCCCCTCCCCCATGTGAGCTAGGGTAGTATTAAATTTATCAGCTTGACAGGAGTAAACCTGGACCCCAATTCTCGGCCTCGTGACATTTTGAAAACATGGCGGATATCACCTGAAAACCATACAAAAAAACTGTGTTTTAGTGATATATGTCGTATGAAAATAAATATCACGAGCACGAGAATTGGGCTCCAGGTCTCGTAAACCTGGTCTCCCAAACTAAAACACAAAAAAAATTGCGTGATGCAGCGCTGTGTTTCGCCGTAGTGAGGGTTTTCCCCTTCCCTCCAATAATACCTTCGCTTACCATCAGAAGATTTGTCTGCTCGTCTGCCATAAAAAAAATAAGCAAATGCGCAATATTGATTAACCGGTCTCAAACTGAAGTATTCACTGTATTTCCTCCCTGAGTAAATGTAGCTTAATTAGAATGATAGCTATTCGTGTCACAGAAAAATGATCTTTAGGTTTAAAGTAACAAAAATCTATGAAATGACACGTTGGTTAAACGATAAACCTTATATCATACCTTATGACATAAAGGTCAAGTGACAGCTGTCATTCTAATCAAGCTACATTTTACGGAGTATAGGTGACGCTAAGGAGTACCTATCTCCTATTAGCCTCTATTTTTTTTTAATGTGGCATGAGGAGCTGACAGGATCACCTGATGGCAAGAATTGCCGCCGCCCAAAGACACCCGTGACATCTGTGGAATCACAAGTGCGCTGCCAACCTTTTAAGCCCTCTATCCCCCGAATTGGGCTTCCGGTACCCTCACTCACGCAGCGAAATACAGCACAGTGCTGCTTCACGCTGAGTTTTCTGTGATTTGTGAGGCCGTGGTATCACTCCGGTCGAGCCAGGCCCATTCATGCCGAAGCGTGGCTGTCCCACGGTGAACGACTTTGGTATAGAGTTGGTAAACTCTACCTATACCAAAGTCGTTTTAAAAAGTTTCATTTTCTAATGCGATGATCAGTAATAAAGTTCTTTAGTAAAAATATTCTTCTTCATCTTTTTAGAGTTGTCTCGGAATTGGCCATCAGATTCACAAAATCCACTCTGTTCATTGCAAGATGAAACAGTCGCTCTACAGTTGCGATGTCAGTCCAGTACTGTGTACTTACTCGTTTTTTTCTTTTTCCAATGCATCGTTTTCCCTTCATTGTACCCATAATAGGTTGAAGCAACCTATACTTTCAATTGTACCTAGGATCGAATTTATTTGATCCAAAATTTGGAATAAAAGCAGGTAATCAAAAAAGGTGGGCTGGTCATATTAGCCGCAGAACTGACAACCGTTGGAGCCGTAAAGTCCTTGAGTGGAGACCGCGACTTGGTAAGCGTAGTGTAGGACGCCCCGCGACAAGATGGGATGATGACATTCGAAGGCTGGCTGGTGTGAGCTGGATGAGAGCGGCCGAAAATCGGGAGCAGTGACGTGCATTAGGGGAGACCTATGTCTAGCAGTGGACGAGTGTGGGTTGCTGATGATGATGATGAATCAAAAACGTAACAATACCTACCTAGTTATTCGAATTTCCGCTCGAATTTAAAACTAAAGGAAAAAATAAGTAGTAAATAAGTTTCTTTAAACGTTTTCGATTACTTGTGTTTATTAAAAAATTGGATGAAATAAATTCAATCCCCATGACAGTTTTATAAGTTCTCAAAACTATAAATTATTCATAAACAATACGTTATACAAGCTTATTCGATTGACAGTAAGTTACAATATAAAATTGCCTCTCTAGTTCCCATACAGTATATCACATTATCTGAACTACAACAAACACGGACGTGCGTTCCTGAGCTATGATATGAAACGACATAAACGGCTGCTTAAATACATTATAAGCACAATATCATATCAGCTGGTGATACCAATCAAAAAATCATTTTCGGAAATGAAAAATACTATTTCCAGATAAGGCGCATAGAAATGTAAGAAAAAATAATTGCGGATTTTTTAGAAAGATTTTTATAGAGAAAAAAAATGTAATAGTCTTCATGTGACGTCATCACTCGACGTATCAAACTAATAACGCATAAGCGTTATAAGCATATCGAGTGATGAGCATAAGCTCATCATCATCATCATCAGCCCATTTAGGTCCCCACTGCTGGGGCACGGGCCTCCCTCAATCACATGAAGGGTAATTGCCATACTCACCACGCTTGGCAGACGGGTTGGCGAGGGTTTTGATATAAATGCACGAGTTTTACTTCTCTGCTTGCTGATGATCATGCCAGCAGCTTTACCTTAGTCGCCTTTTACGACACCTCGGTAAGAGTGAGGGTGGCCTATTCTACTCTGCCGGGGACCACACGGCTTATGCTCACGTTTATTTATACAAAAAGGTAATCCAAAAAATCAAACGTCAAACAATGGCATGACCAATCGCCTAAACATTTTTATTGTAGATATAGCATCGACATCACATAACGTTGAGCCTCAGGACTACGTCACTTCCGGATTTTTAATATTTGAAAAAAAAATATTTTAAATAAAAATACACATTTCAATGAAACCAAAAAATATGGGTCATCCTTGTTTTTGTTTCTTTATTCGAAAAGCGTATTTAAGATTTTTTTTTTGTCGTATTGTCTATTTAATGTATTGCCCTGTACTGTGAGAAGGGTAGGTCAGGATACGGTAGTGAGAAGGGTAGGTGGTGAAAGAAGACAGACAGAGAAGACATCGTGAGATCGTCATCGTTTTGGAATTACGGTTCAAACGAACCTTGTACTCCAGCTTTGGACGTAACAGGGAATGAAAAGTTTAGTTGATGATGACGGATAGAGAGATATTCTTTATTTGGTCACAGGTAACTGCTTATCGCTAATATATACCTTTTTAGACAACCTTAGGGTAAAGGATAAACACAGCAAATTGAAGAGGAGTAGATAAGGCATCTGCCGGGAACCACAGGCCGTGTGGTTCCCGGCAGAGGAGAATAGGCCACCCTCACTCTTACCGAGGTGTCGTAAAAGGCGACTAAGGTAAACACAAATTTGTTACTAATAAGGTGGCTCAGTATTGAATATCCTGGGAACAAAACATGTTTTTTTACTTCTAACTCGAATTCCAATAAGTTTTTTTTTAAACTAAAATTGACACTAAAATCTAAATGAATACAGCAATAATTGGTGGTCAACTGGCAACACTGCACTGCTGAACAAACACTTAGGGTCAAATCTGGCACAAACGCAAGTGGACTGTCGGTACGCAAGTGCATATTGTTGCTTCGAAACTAAATTTCTAAAGGGCCAAACTCACAAATACTGCAATTGACTTTGAGTCTTATGTTTAGGAAATTTAAATTCAAATTCTATTGCGAAATTTGAAGGCCTTAAGTATTGTGTTGTGACACGAAGGGCTATTGTTGCGAAAAATTGATTTAGTATTACATCTGTTAGAGCGTAGCGCTGTAATATTATAGTCAAGTAATGTTTACGACTAAGCTTGGAACAGGTGTGAACTGAGTTTAGAAGGTAACTGGTACAGTGGGGATAGGATGTAGGAATGGTAGCGTGGGCAGACTGTACAATAATTTTGGTGGACTAATTGCGTTGGACTGCAATGGGGACCGACTTCTGTAGATAAAAGTTTGATTCAGTCGTAATTCAACGTCATTAAGTTAATTTGATTTAGTTAGAGAATTTCAGTAAAAGATCCATCTAGTTTGGTCCTATTTTGTATTAGAGATACGAAAGTTAGATTTCAATTGCTTCAATGTAATTATGAAACTTGTCATATCCTATCCTGGTATCATGGTTTTAGAGTTCAATGGTTATAGTTAAATTAGCACAGCATACATTATTTATGAATCTGATACTAAACAAGGGATAGAAAATGCAGTTTGATGTTAGAAGACAAAGTTATACCGATTTTAAATATATTATGTAACATAATTTGCATAAAAATCATAGTTAATACTTGCAGAACAATATTATAGACTTACCACCAAAAAATATCGCGATAACTTGTTCAACTTTGAGAATATGTCATATTAATATTTGTTAGTAAAAGTATTCCATAAAAAGCAATAAATATTTTTTTAGAAAAGAGACTCTTCCTGGACAACCATTTTATTATTCTGTGTCTTATTTGGATGGCTGATGTTCAAAGAGTAACTTATATATACTGAGAAAGAGGCATCAGTCGGCTAGCCAGTGCTAGCGCCATCTAGTGGAAACCGACCGATACTCAACGGCTATGTAGTACGGCCACCTTCGAGAATCAGTCAGGGAGACGATTAAATAAAATACTTATTAGAAATAATTTTATTTGCTGTATAAAAAACCCTAATACTGTCTAGATCTCTGGTTTATTTCCCATAGAGGTCATTGTTTCGGAAACACACTTTACTAGCGCGATGTAAAAATGCATAGTGACATCTACCGAAACAACGCCGAACCATCTATTTGATTGCTTTTTAAAGCTAAATCTGCTTTTTACAAGCTCCATCTAACGAAACCGCAGAACTATTTTACCATACTATGGAAAATGTACTAAGTTGAATGACCCTGCTGATGGTCCACAAATGTGCGTTTCACAATACCTACCTACTTTTTGGCTTGCACGACAAAATCTTCAATCCTTCAAGTAAAAAACATTCAAGGTCAAAATTTTTGCCTAATTGTCAGTAAGTATTTTTATTATTCATCGTGATCTTTCAAATCTAATAGACATGTATTATGAAGGTTGATGTCAGAAGATTGCAATCTTATGTTAGGTCAATAAAATGAGTAATCACAACAATCAATTAGGGAGATTTCGGATGATCGGTTCACTTCGGTTTAGTAGACTTAAGAATATGTAGATTTGGCTCAATTTAGTAGAAAGTACAAAGTTAGACCTACTTACTTCGCTGGCTCAGCGACCCGACCAGATTCATGGCCTCCGAAACATAAGAGCGCCACTTTGGTTTATCCTGCACTAGTTCTTGCCAGTCATTGATCTGAAGTTCTCGCAGATCAGTCTCGACGACGTCTTTCTAGCGATACTTATAGGTCAAAAGTCGATACTCAGAAGTTTTCGCCGTAGCCTAGATTTTAAATAGCCGTCCTTAGTAATTCTACAGTATAAAGAGCAAGCTCTTGTTATACTGTGCTAATTCTCATAGAATTCTCAAGCAGATACTATAGCAACCCAGAAAAGAAAAACAAAATATGAATATAAAAAATATCTTTTATTGATAGTTTCTTCGTTAAAATGCCGGTTCTATACCATCCTTCGGTCTATGCTAATAATGGACAAAAAACCAGTTATCTAACTGCGAGCCTCGCGATTGTTCGCTAGTGTTGCAATGAGGAGCGTCTGCGCAGGTTGCGAATCAAAGCTACATGGTGTTGTCGACACGTGACGGGCTAATGGAGCTTCAGATGCTTTATATTTTTTTTTATGTGATGGGTGGCAGACGAGTTTTTTTCCTAGGTATTTTGTTTATCACAAGACAAATTATCAGTGCGAATGGTAAGTGTTCCTATGAATTTGACACTAATGTCAGTCCAGAGACTGGAAGTCGGCGGTCTTATACTCCCGTTCCTCGAAAAGTTCACAGCCGATCCGGATCTCTTCCCGTGGAGTTACATTAGGTGTCCCATCGGATTATGAGGGTAAAGGAAAAGAGAGTGCACTTGTGTTTGCGCACACACTTGAACACTATAATATATCCTGCGTAATTCAAATTGGCCGCCGTAACTGTAATCGGTTAGAGGATATTACTATTATTTATATGCAGACATACATACACCTCCAGGGTACTACTTACATGTATAGTAAAAATTATAAAGAATTCGAGTTGTTTTATGAATTTTATGCCACTAGTTTAATAAAATCGTTTTTATTCAAGTACATAATCTTATCGGTGAAGTAATTTCCAGATCCTTCGAACGAGAGAACATAAATGTCAAGCCACTGACTATAGGTATTAAAACTGTGATAATACATTACACTCACAGAACTTTATCGCAATGGTCACTATCACCGACAACCTCCATTTGATTGCTATTAGAGCCTCCATTATCAGATTCCAGTCCAGTCCACATTCTAGCTACTAATCCGTGTTGCCAAACCGATAAATACACAATAATGTTTGTTAGAAATGTCACCGCGATTTTCAAGCAGCCTGTAGATGTTAGAATCGCGTAACGCAAGACAGGTTGCTCCAGTAAACTTAGTTGGTGAAATAATTTATTGTGAGAAATCAATAGCGACCGGACCGGTGCAATCATTGGGTAATGCGCTTGTGAGTTGTGAATTGCGTTTGTTGGTTTGTGCGAATTGTGTTGTTCTCGGTTTTTTGTGTATATTGGGTGATATATTGTGTTCTAACGCACATTATTTAAATTCCATTTTCTTTTATAATAAATATTCGAAATGATCTATGTGGGATGGGGCTTCGAATAAAGCCAGGGATTTTCTGAATAAGTATTTTTATATTTACAATCTTTTAGCGTCGTCTTACACCGTCATTACACGTCGTCGGCCATTCGTCGTCTATATGATTCTCGCACGTCATTCTAATTCAAACATCGAACTTATAAACGTTCCTTGCCGATCACCAATCCTACGCCTATTTAATTTGGGCATCTAGTTTACATAATCTTTGAAATGTGCGTACGCCTAGAGTTTTTTTAATAACTGTACTGACGTAATTTTTATGTAAGTAACTTCAAAATTTGCAAATCACGTTTATTTTCTTAACAATTGCAAACTTTAACTACATCTGACGCTAGTCCAACGTAAAATTACGTATTGAGCAACCAAATGACAATAGTCACACGAAACTAAAAATCTGCCAAAATGTTAACCTATGAAATTGCCGTTTTGTATGTTCCATACTAACTTTTTTTTTAATTTTTAATGTTACCTAATTATGCTACTGTTGAGAATCGACGGCTGGATCAGCCTCTTTTATATTGTTTTTGTTTTTATACTTTTTTTGTGATTTTGATATATATTATTGTTTTGTTTTATGTTATTGTCTTATTCTTCGTCCTTGTTGTCTAATGTCTGATGAACTATTTTGCTAGAATCAGAAGTCTTTGTAAGCTCTCAGCAGCAGATTGATATACAGTCCAATCGCCACTACTACTCTATAATTGACTGTTTTTTAATGGACAACGTTATGAAACGTATAGGAGAGTTTATCAGAAATTTCTTTTTTTATCAAACAGTTATTATTGATAAAAACTTCAATTCTGCCAAGTTGAAAAACCGGCTAAGTGCGAGTCTCAGGGGGCAGGGGCCTACTCTAGAGCTTTCGAAATTGAAATCGAATTAGATGTTACATACATTCGTTCAAATCTCTATTCCGACTTTAGCCCCAGAAACACTTTAATGCTGCTTAATATTAATAAATTTATTGCTCTTTGAAAATGTATTTCATTTTATCTAAAGTCACAATACCAGTGTAATAATATCTAAATTAAAAAGTAGCAATTAAACATGTCATATGTAGAGACAAGAGTCCCGTTAAAATTACTGTCCACTACAGCGAGCAAAACAAACAACAATTCATTTTTAGGGATCCTTAAGGTCACTGTGAAAACGCCTAAAGCCCATCATATTTTTTCTCTGTCCTTCATCGCAATCAATATCAATTTTATAATAGCTTCTTTATTATTGGTTCAGTTCAACCCCAAACTTATCAGTAGGAAAATAAGGAAGGGGTAGTCAAAATTACCCGAATTTCATCATAAATTTTCAAGTTTACTATTGTACTTAGTATAAACCGTTGGTATTATCAGTACAGAGCGCAGATAAAGAAAAAAAAATCTTTATTCAAAATTATTGAGTTACAAAATAAAACTTAAAATATACTTAGGTAAATGAAGCGTAAACTTTATAATATGTGCCTGTACTAGGATACCCTGTATTACAGGCAAAATATGACCTATTTTAAAGTAATAGTGCGGTGTAAAACCAATTATGTTGCGTAAAAGAGAAAATATTATATTAAACAAAATAGATTTGTGTACACTCATAATTAGAAAGATAAAAAATAAAAAAATAACATTATAAACACAATACATTTTACTTAACGACTAGAAGTAACTTCTCTGTATCTTCGTAGGACATGCTTAAGAGAGTTTCTTGTAGAAGCGATTTTGCCTCTTTCCAAGTTGATTGGAGGAGGCATATTTTGGCATTGAGTCTGTTATACAGATTTGATCCCAATAACAAGAAGATTTTTTTTTTGAAAATCCGTGTCTCAACCCGGTATTTTGAGGACAAACAAATATCTTTCCGTATTTTGTTAGTAGTAGTAGTTAAGTAGTTTTTTAGTAATAGATATTTCTTAAATATCATAAGAAAAAAAATTTTTTCAGGATGTTTTGGACACTTGGATTGATGGACCAAAGCCAATTTATCCCTTAATGTTAAGTACGTTTGATTAACACACTAACTGCCACACTCAGAGTCGTTGATTAACGTAGTTGGCTACTTAAGTAAAAAAAAAACACTTATTTTGATACTCATAAAGACTACCGATACTAAAGTTAATGAACATTAGCTTAAATGACGTCTCTCTGCGGCCGTAAGTGTCTGTAGTACATGATTACAATCTTAATCAAAACAATGGAACCTTTTGCCCATACTAAGGTTCACTCTTGCCCATTTTTAATTTATTCACGGGCAGATATAAGGAACAATCCATCAGATCGGCGCCTCTGCGGCAACCATGATCGATTGCTCGCCTCCCGATTCTGACGGACATCGATAATTAATCGAGAGAGAGCCACAATCGAATGACGTAAGCGGCTTTTGTTTGATTATCCTCTATATAGCGTGAAATTGTCGGTGTTTTTCTTAACAGGTATTACGAAAACAAATAATTACCTTGTAGCAAGAGGTGTTAAAAGCTGCCGTGACGGTATATCGTTAAATGTGATCCGTCTGCTCGTTTGCCCCCTTTTTCATAAAAAAATGTTTGTAAGAAAACTATTTATTAAATAGTTATTTACGAGATTTCTACCATGTACCTTATTTTTGAGTTTCCGATATTTCGGCACTGTTGCAAGCTAATGTCAGTCACCATGAAAGTTTAAAACAATATAAACTATGTGACTAGCAAAAAGAGGCATGGACCTAGAGTCTGTGGTATGTAATTAAACCAATAATAACATAAATAAACCACATTTGGCAAAAAAAGGATAGAGAGTGCGATCGAAATTAAAATCACTATTTTTAAAGTAAAAGAGTTTTGTACTAATTACATTGGGATAAAAGAAAAAAAAATTCTTAGTGTCAGCCCGGAGTCTGGAAGTCGGCGGCCATGTCCATTCCCTATCCGGGCATGCCACACTGGTGTCCCATCGGAATACGAGGAAAAGGTAATAGAGAGAGCTCTTGTGTTTGTGCACACACTTGATCACTAAAATATATTGTTGAGATAGGCCTCCGTAGCCGAAGCCGGTTTTCGTTGGATTTCGTATTTTGATATTTATAATTTAAAACTAATTAACTTAAACTTTGGACTTAGTGGCGTCATGAAATTATCTCGTTCCGACTTCCAACAGAAAACTTCCAACAGAAACATCATTTTACTAGAAATTAGATGTAGGTAATGAAAATGCCTCTCCCAAGAAAGGTTACGTGGATAAAGACAAAAAATGGTAGGTGTTAAATTCCCAAATTGCCGCGCTGACCATCGCCAAGACCTTATCACCATTACCATAAACACTAGCATTATGTTCAGAAATGATATACCGCGATGAAATACTAATAAAAAACAAAATGCTCGTGTAAATGAATAATTCAGTGCTCAAAAGATTGTTTAAACCTTTTATTATTTATGACAAAAACACTGTTTAATTTCGAATGTGGGTGTTAGGAGATAGTGCTGTCTAAATATTTCAGAGTATCGATAAATTGTTTCATTAAAATCATTGTAACAATAGCTGAATTCATTCAATAGTAAAGACAAAGTTACCCATTAAAGAATTTAATTTTGAAAACAAAATTATTGAAACTAATTAGATATTTTTGTTCTTTTTTTATGAGTTGTTAATTCAATTGAAATATTTTTTACTTTATTCTTGGCATCATAGAACACAACAACAGATAATGATCATAATATTCGTAATAAAAAACAGATACAAAAGGGTTTTGTGCATAACACACATATCGAAAAAATTAAATTTATTTATCATCACTGTATCATATTCTTGATATAGAAAAGAAAATGTGCTAAAGTATGTCCGTGGGAGAGCCACGCTTCGGCATGAATGGGCCGTCTCGCCGAAGTGATACCACGGGCTCTCAGAAAACCAGCGTGAAGCAGAACAATGCTGTGTTTCGCTGCATGAATGAGGGTACAGGAGGCCCAATCCGGGGTAAAGGGGGCTTTAGAGGTAGACAGCGCACTTGTGACTCCACTGGTGTGGCAGGTGTCTATGGGCGGCGGCAATCGCTTACCATCAGGTGATCCGTCTGCCCTTCTGCCACCTATCACAAAAGAAATCAAATAACTTACCTAATCTATGTAGTTTTTTTTCTAAGCGATAGGCGAGTACCTTTCGCTTTTTACTGGAAACAATAAATATTTTATAAATTGTAGAAATAAAATAAATAAATAAATATTTCACAACATCACATACATTGATCTGACTCCAAGTTAGGTAGCTCAAGCACCTGTGTTACGGATATCAGAATCAACAGTGGGATTACAAATACATAAAAACTCGGGTTACCATTAATAATTGTATCTCCATAAAGACTTTAACTAACGAACGATCAATAAGAAAAATAATAATAATGTCGATAGACCGGCAGCACTACTAGGAATGTTTTGTCATCATAGTAACGTCGGCTGAGGACATTTTGAACTTAATTTATGACCGTTTTAACAAGTGATTGTAATCATTTGGACAAATAACGCATCCCTGGTTATGGAATCTAATGGGTTTGGAACCAAAAGAGGTAACAGGATGAATGAGTTTCGTAATGTTTAGTTAGTTTCACAGTAAAATCATACATAGCAACAAGACTTCTTGTACCCGCAGAAGTCCACAAATCAGCACGCTAAAGAGGCCAAAATAAGACCACATCTTTCGTGGAACAAACATTTAGAGCAGAAATGTCTTTATATGGAGATTGCACTTAGTCAAGCGGAATGTACGACACAATGTCATTCTTTGGAGTTACAGCAAGCAAGACTTCTGATCTCCCAGAGGTCAACGAATCTCCACGCGCATCTACAATTGCCGGTTCAACGTAAGATGTACGTCGTCGCATACCGCGATTAAGCGAGATTAGTGAAGGAAGATCTACCCCACAGTGACTCGATTAGAAAATCTTGGGACTGAAAATGTGGGACATGGGCTGCTTGTTGATTGGCCAAACGCTAATTTGAAATCGGAGGAACAGCAAGCAGATCGTTCAGATTGCTTTACTCCAGTAGGAAGGGCTATCGCAGCTTGGATTACATTGCTTTGCCACGCAGGCGTACAACGCATACTTTTGTCATCCTTGAATTTATGTTTACAAACTTACATGCCTTCCTATATTATAGTATAAAACTATTTTCTGGAAACGTTCCTTGTCTTGCTATAAAGTAGGTATAGTATTTCTCTACGCTATGGGAATTTGTACACTGTGATAGTGTTGAGTTGGATATTTACATAATCACAGTTTTGATACGGATTTCCTTTTTGATTTTATAATATCTGCTAAATTAAGACATATATAAGCTATTCCTTGTGTTTAGGTTGTTGGAATTTTATCGCGTCTATGATATAAAGTTGTCACATGCTTATTTAAACTTAAGCCCCACGTGTTGCTAAGCGGTTACAGTAGCTTATTGATGCTTAAATATGCTTTTGAAAAAAAAGCGCGTATTCTGTAAAAGCGTTGCGGAAGTCAGACGGCAGTCGCTTTATTGTAGTTACCAGACTGCCTATATCTTCAATCAGGGTCTAAGCGTACCCTGGGTTCTAAATCGGCAGCCTTGGACGGAACCGCGTACCTACTACACGCTAAGATGAGGGAGAGTACCTATGTAACTACTCGTATAAATCACAGTAAAATAATGAAAACCTTTACCCTTTGAGTTTCTAAATTATTAAAAGGCTTTTATTACTTAATCATGCTGTAAAAAATTAAATTGAAAACATAAAAATCCCCCGACACAACTAACGCTCTTTCATTTGATACCTATATTGAGGCAATTGGAACAACAAATAGGTTATTCGTCATTTTCTGACGGCGGCCATCTTGGATTTGAAATTTTTCACAATGAATATATTCCCTTATTATTACGAATACGATATTTCTTTCCTCTACCCAAAGGTTGTCTGGAAGAAATCGCTACAAGCGATAAGACCGCCTTATTGTACTGTCTGTTACTGTTGTATCATGCTTGTATTTTATTTTGTGCAATAAAGAATATCTATCTATCTATCTATATTCTGCTACTCAAGCCCTTTTATATGATACCCATATGTGGGAGTTGTGTTAAAACATAAAATCCAAATCTTTGTGACGGCGGCCATCTTCCAATATCAAAATCGGTTCATTTGTTCCATAGACATAGATGCCATAGACACACATACACACACACACACTGCGTCGGGGGTTAAAAATGTTCCATGTCAAAAAAATTACATCAAAAACATAACGTGTGAAAAAAGTTGGCCATCGCACGTAATAAGTGCGAGAGTACGCGATTAACAAATCAAACTAATCATTTACCGACTTAGAAATTAGGATTAGATATATCTCACAACATTTTTACAGTGAAAGAATAAGAATAAGAAATGATTTATTGACCACAACACATGATTACATACAAATATGAATAAGGACAAAACATTATAAAGTTGCGGCCAACAAGGTTCAGTCTCAGCATGTGCTACAGCAACCGCTAGACAACCGCTGCAGCGCTGATTTTCAGGCTGTACCTTTGAGCGACTACTCTTAATAAAACATGCAAACATAAAAAAATCTGACAGTTAATATTAACAGAAAACGGAACGATACACAGTAAATCTGTAACGTGAATATTTGAATTACAAAACGCATACATACAGAACCAATAAGAGAAAGATACAAAATAAATATAAACCGGTACTAGTACATAAATGAAAAATAAACAAAGAAACAAAAAACAATGCTCCCACAAATACAACACATAGAAATAAGAACAGACTTGATTTTTTTTACAAATATGTTTTTGATGGCTATAATATGAGTGGAACATTAACATCAATGTCTCTAATGTGTATAATAGTTTTGAAAGCTTTTACTTAAAACTATGATGTAAACAGAAAACTATTAATTAAATAATTTCATTTACATTAACAACATGACTGACTCCACGTTTGAGAAGAGATTTTTACCATTGAATAAACATATAATAGATTTCAGCAATAATGCTCTTCAATGAGTCAAAGCCATTTAATTCATAAAGTAATCTAAATGGAAATACCGATGAATTCAATTGAAAGTAACATGCTATTTAAATAATATAATCAATGTGGCTGACTAGCTATGCGTTAGTAGTTTCTTTTTCAAGAAAATTTAAAATCCTTTATGGAGAAAAAATCATCGGACGTAACAAACATTACACTCAATGACAGTTTTTTTCCAAGTGGGGTGAATTTGCTGACGTAGTGCTGAAGTGTAAATCCGTCAAATGCAGTAAGCACTGGTCATCTCCCTATGAAGACAGTTCCTGTAAAATAGTGACGGCCCCCAATCTTCATTCATCTTGTGTTTTTAAAACTAGCTGTAATTAAATGACAGATAGTTAATGCAAACCTACTTAAAAATAAAACTAAAACATTTTCTTTATTGTGGTTCAAGTGGCAAGAAGAACAAAAACCGATTGACAAGCTTAGGTCGTTCAAATGGCGCTCAACCGAGTGTTGGTTTCTTGTGCAAATGTATTAAAATAATGATTTTCATAAAATCAAAAAGCCTTGTTATGCTTAATGACTATATATGCTAAAATGTTATTACAAAAGTGAAGTCAGTTATTAGAACTTATAGCGTGTGTATCATCGACCGATAACTAAGGACTAATTATGGTTTGTAGGATGAATGAATGAATGAATGAAAATACTTTCATTGCTCAAAATAAAGTATAAAATCTTATAACTAGGTTGTAAGAGAATATGTACAACGAAGACATCACTGGTGTCGCGGGTTTCCATGGGCGGCGGCAATCGCTTACCACCAGGGGATCCATCTGCTCGTCTGCCGCCTATCATAAAAAATGATTATGAGCGATCTCTTTTTTGGGCAACCAGGCATCCTTTGGGGAAAGGAGACAGTGATGAAGATATAGGGCGGTGCAATCTTAATATTTATAAACTTTTTTTTTATTATTATTTTTTTATTTTATAATTCTCACAACATCTCATACGTTGACCTGATTCCGTACTAAGTAGCTTAAGCACTTATGTTACAGATATCAGACAACAGAGGAACACAAATATATACTTAAATACATATATTACACCCAGACACTGAACAAACACAAGTGTTCATCGCACGAATGTTAGTCCAGGGTGGGGATCGAACCCACGACCTTTGGCGTAAGAGGCAGGGTCACTACCAATTGCGCCATCCGGTCAGTCTTACACAGAAAGTTTAAATTAATCTATCTGGTAAGGTAGGTATACATTTTGAAACACATAGATAGATATAGCTTATAATTTAGGAAATGAATTTATTTAATTCTCTCTCTAGTTTGTAAGAAAAGGTATCTTCTAAAGTAAGATAAATCTGCAATATAAAAGTGTGTAAAAGTTACAAAAGTAAAATATACTTTTTTTCCAATAGTATCATATCAGCATTCTTGCACCAATAATTTAGCAGGTTTCCTTTGAGGTTAGATAACAATACCTTCCAAACACAATGCTTATGAATTTGGAATCACGAATATTGTATTACTATAGTCCAAGAGCCGACATAATTTTAGGTAGTAAAACTTGTGTTTGGAAATAAATAAATCGTATTTAATGTAGGCATAAAATCTAATCTATAATCAATACTTTGCATGATAATCCAGTGATAAATTAATAGGTTGTAAATCAAAGGGAGTAATTCGGAATAAATTGATTTTTTGATTTAAAGACTGAAGGTCACAAATTTCAATAAACATTCATAGACATTAATAGGTATGGTGTGTGTATCAAGTCAGGTATTTAATGTAAGTTCTGATACCGTTTCCGTGGAAGAGCTAAGCTTCGGCATGAATGGGCTGGCTCGCGATTGGAGTGATACCTCGACCTCACAGAAACATTGCAGGTGTACATAAGCGGCGGTATTCGCTTGCCACCAGGTGATCCATATGTTATTTGTTTACCTATCACATTAAAAATATTCAAAGCTATCGTTTTTCTTGTGCTAATCTTTAAGATATGTCATGCTCGTAGTACTCATAGGACCTCTCAAAACTATTTAAACATAAAAAATATTTTATTCTTAAGTAAATTAATCGACAGTTTTCGGGGGGACTCGAACCCACGATCTTTTTTGAACAGGGCAGCTGCTTTGCTGGCTATGATTAGATAAGATTGATTTAGTTGCCCGGTTAGTAAAAGATCGTGTGTTCGAGTCCCACCCGAAGACTGTCGATACATTTTTAACTGCAGTATTTACTTTAGAATAAATTGCAAAAAAAGCTATACCTAAAAAACATGTAAAAAAAAAAAACTGAATAACAATCTACTTTATAAGTTACGCTTAAGTTCCTTAATTCACTACTTAGCAGCCAGATATTCAATCATATCATTATTTAACATTTTCACAGTTAATACGTTATTAATCGTAAAACAGCAGATACTTAATAAAGCTAAGCTATTTAAGCACAAGTTAAGTTGCGTAAGAACGAAATTGGTTATTGTACACGCCTCTAAACATTGATTAATGAGGCATCACATACTGCAATAACTTAATAATTGATTACGTACGAGATTCAGTTGGTTCAATAGTTATAAACAAAACTGATTATACAAATGTTGCTAATCTTTATATGATTAATAAATAAAGCATGTCTAAATTATCTGCTGCGGTATGCGGTATATTTAACCCCCGACGCAAAAACGACGGGGTTTTATAATGTTTGACGTGTCTGTGTGTGTGTGTGTCTGTCTAAGGCATCGTAGCTCCCGAACAACCGATTGGGAGTGTTCTTAGCTATGTTGAAAAATCGATCCAAAATGGCCGCCGTCATAAAAATATGGATTGTATATTTTAACAGAACTCCCACAATATGAGTATCATATAAAAGGGCTTGAGTATTAGAATATATATATTGTGACAAATTTCAAATTCAAGATGGCCGCCGTCAGAAAATGACGAATAAACTGTTTGTTTTTGTCGGGGGTTTTTTATACTATGTAATGTTTTGGTCATGTCGCACGAAGGGACACCAGCGATTTGGAACGCCTTACGGTGACTGGTAAAATGTAAGGATAAAGACGTAGAGGCAGAAGTCCCAAAGAATGGTCGGACCAAATAGCAGAAAAACGAAATATACCTGTTAGTGACGCACTCCATCAAGCTACAGAACGGGACCGATAGAGACAAATGATAGACGGAATTAAACGGAGTCACAATATCCTCAGCAGTGAGGGACCGACTGAGAAGAGAGGGAGAGAAATCATCTGCTAAAAATTGTGAGAAATTTCTGAAAAGACTAAGCTTTAGAGACTATTTATATCTTTGACGTAAAGATATAAATATTAGCGACAAGACCACCTAAATTGTACAGTGTACACTTTATCTCTAAATACCTAGTTTCTAAGTTTTGTATGTTGTGCAATAAGCTAGAGTGAATAGGCTACCTTTGGGCAAGCTCGCTTCGTCGTAGGCTTTTTTTCAACTCTTTGAGTTCAGTGTGAAGACAAGAGCAAGCCCATTACAAATAAAAAAAAAATCTATCAAAGATTTTCTGAGGATGAGCTTGCAACTTCTTTGGTACCTATTGGATGTACGTGTATGTGGGCTGGGTTCGTACTAGCGACAAGACCATCTAAACTGTACACTTTATCTCTAAATACCTAGCCTCTAAGTTTTGTATGTTTTGCAATAAGCTAGAGTGAATAAGCTACTTTTGGGCAAGCTCGCTTCTTCGTAGGCTTTTTCTCAACTTTGTGAGTTCAGTTTGAAGCCAAGAGCAAGCACATTACAAATAAACAAAAATTAAATCTATCAAAGATTTTCTGAGGATGAGCTTGCAACTTCTTTGGTACCTATTGGATGTATGTGTATGTGGGCTGGGCTAGTATTATAACGTATACAAGGTGTATCGTTAAACACTTCTACCAACCATTTTGAATAACGTTTGTTCATCGACTTTTTGAATTTCGTCGAAAATTTCAACTCGACATTCAAAATATACAAGATGTGACTGACTTTTCAAAGTTGACATTTCTTTAAGACGTAGAACGTACGTTGTTCGGAATGATAGGTAGAAGAGGTAATTAAAGAGATGTAACTGTTTATCGATACATCAGGCAGAGCTACGAGTATATACTATACAATTTTGACGTGTTTTTTTTAAGCCTGCATTAGTCTCCATTTAATTAGAAGCTATGAGTGGATGGCATTTGGATCTGTAACTTTGCAGTATTTATTTTTGTTAAAAAATAATTGGTCAGTAAATAAAAAAATCATAAGAAAGTAGCGTCAAAGCAAGACAAGCAAAATCATACATATGGTTACCGCTCGATGCATCATCAATTACTTCCTATATTGCTTGTTTCAAGTCATAAACAAAACTTATTATCCAAATAGGTCTATTGCTAATCGTTTCTTTGAAAATATTTGATAAAATTAATGACCGTCTGAGTGTGATGTGCACGCCTGGCTTATACCAATCTATTCCTGATCGATTCTTCATCGATGATTGACAGGTGATATTTCTATTCAACCTGCGAAGTGTCAGCGTATCGATATTAATCGTTCATCGATAATATCCATAACAAAACCCAGGGCATCATTATTCACAGTCAACACTCCAATAATTACCTTTTGTAGAAAGGATAGAGCTCAAAATGGATTGGGTAGGGTTAGCAGCATTTTTGGAAATTAAAAAAAAAGTAATGGAAATTTTTGCAATGTTAGTGATCGTTTAATGATTTAGCGAAGTGTGATGAATAAATTATTAACGCCGCGTCGATTGATATTAAAATTGATTAAAGGTGAAGGACTGCTTAGAAATTGGCATATGCTTGTTTTTACTGGTATTTTAATGATCACTTCAACCAAATTTAACGGAAGCAATTTCCGCAATAACTGTGTAGTTCAGGGTACTGCCAAATATTTGTCTTTTTTCTCATTAATTTATTAATGACATCCAATTTTTCTTTTCATATTTATTTCAATATTTTCGTAAGTATGTAGACATTACAGAAATAAAAAGAGTTGTAACTGAATTAGTCTGGTTTATGTATCATCCTATTTTTTTTTTACATGTCCAGATCGAGATGTTTTTTACTTCTAATTACCATTGAGAGATCGATGAGCATTCTTTCTTGAATACAAAATCGTCCCTCAGCTGTATTCACAAACGTTAAATAAACTTATAATACCTAAAACGGTGCTATAGAATAGTTAGGCGTTTGAAACAAAAATCATCATACACAATTTTCGATAAAATAATAAAAACTGCCCACATTGCGGGACTAAACAATGCAATAATGAAGCATCGAGGAATTGAATTTCATTATGTTTTGTTTTAACCTCAAAATCAATAAGTTTAAACAGTGTGTTACGGAATCTACTAGACGTGTCAAAACCGCAATACCGGACAATGACACGTCAGTATTAGATAAAAAAATGGCAAAGCAAATACTCAAAAATCACACGCAGAAAGTCGCACTCAAACGACTTGACCTTTCAATAGTAACATTTAGCATTGTCCGTATTAGACGTGACTCCAAATACTAGGTGCTTCAGACTTCTGTCTACTTAATCATTGACATAAATTTTTAGAGTATTTTGTGTTTATAACTCTTTCGCTTGCTTGTTGAACAATTTAGAAATTCCATGAGAGATTTCAGGTTGTGGTTTTGCTCTCAATTAATTAGCAGATGTGGTTTAAGAATTTACATTGAGTGTGCTTTATTGAACACATTGAGTGGTCTTCAAATTTACCTTACTTGAGTGTAAAACTAATTGGACTTCTCACTATTTTCTTGGACGGTCCAGAGTGAACATTTGATTTAGCATATTATTCATCATCATCTTAGCGAATACTTTTGGTTGCATCCAAAGCGACATCTTAGCAACGCAACACAATCCTGAGGCACAGACCATGATCCAAGATTTGCAATGAAGCAGCTGCTGCCGTTTGACTGCAACCCTTAAACAGGGAACAAGACCAACCAGAGTCTAAACATGGTTAGACATTTAAGAAACTGTTCGAGACGTGCAAGTTTCCTCACGGATTTTTTCCTAACCGTGTGGTAAATTGCATATGTATTTTTACCGTGTGGTAAAAATACAAAAATGCGTGTTCACATTTGAACAGAAGACTATCTGTTTACGTAACATTCTTATCAAAAATCGTATCTTATGTAAAAGAAATAAATATTAGGGTCAAAATGCGAGTAGCAGAGTAGGTACTTATATTTTGCTATGTTAGATAGGAAATGGTAAAATTTTCTCGAAACTGCGCAACAAACGTTATTAGCACTTTGAGATTTACTAGTCGAGACAATGCCTTTACGCAATAAATTTACGAGAAATCACAAAAGCCTGTGACCACTAGTTGCTTGTACATAACAAACATAGCCGCAACGCTAATCAAACAACAAAAATTGTGTGTTCCACGCCATGGTGGCCTATTGTTGGACCACCGTGTCGCTTTGTCCAGTCTGTTTGAACTTTCACAAATTAACAAAAAGACGCGAAAGGTATAGTTTTTGAAACGACAAATGTTGATAGAGGCTGTTGAGTCATGGTTTTAGGACTCGGGTTCTTGCTATTGCAACTACTTGCAAGTAGACATTAGGAATAACTTAACCTGTGACATCATCATCATCATCATCATTTCAGCCAATAGACGTCCACTGCTGGATATAGGCCTCCCCCAATGTTCTCCACACAGATCGGTCCTGTGCCGCCCGCATCCAATGGATTCCCGCGATCTTCACCAGATCGTCGGTCCACCTTGTGGGGGGCCTGCCACGGCTGTGACAACTAAAGCCTTTTTAACTATCAAAGATTCTGCAGTGTGCACACTAGCGAAGTCTGAATTGACTTTTTATTGATTGTGAGTAGTTTCTACTCTGTGTGACTGTTAATAAAGGTTGATTTTATTGAATTTTTCAGATCACAGTGATTATAAAAGATAGCATTTGAAAGTAATTTCTCAATTTTCTGGTCCTTGAAACATTGACAATTTGATATGTATGCAAAAAATCTAGATTCTGTTAAAAAATTATAAAACGATAAACTCTTGATCGTTTCAAAGTAGTTTATAAATCTTCTGTCTCTAGTAATAAAAAATGCATGGAAATATGAATGTAAGTAACAGTTACCTACGAGTACAAAAACACAACGAAATTGTTGCGTATAAAAGAGGCGTAAGACCGAAATTGTACTTAACCTCTAAAAGATCAAGGATCTGCAAACACAATGCTAGTATCAAAGATTTCAAAGATGGGATAGGTTTTATAAACACTTGTAAATATTACATCTGTAAAACATCGTTGTGAATCTAAACACGAAAATTACGCGATCGGAGTAGCTGCCCGCGTATTCTATGTAAAGTTTAAAATAACATTTACAATCACTCTCATGGGTTGTAAGGCTGTGGCTACATGGCAGCGGATACTTTTAGCTTAGTATTTATGTTTTCTTTTTTATATATAATGCATGCATAGCACGACAACTCCAAAGTAAAGAAGCCGTCCGTCAGAGTCCGTTTGTGATCACGGCTGCTGTAACGTAGCCGAAACGTCGAGCAAAATATGTAAGTACGTAATGTTATCTCACATAATAAAATTCGCGTTTAATCCTGTCTTAATTCATTATAGTTGTAATGCAACGCTAAACTCTAAAAATAGAGTCATCTATTACTATTTCCGTACCATGCACGTAAATTTCAATTCTTCTTCTACCAGGGCTGCTCCTGGATCTTTCCTTGTATGATTAGTTGTAGAAGGTATACTTGTTATTTCTCATTTGATGTTCTAGATATTGAAGATTCAAATTGTTTTTTGTGGTCAGAATCTCAGTATCTCTATAGTATACAATTTTAGGACCAGCCATAAATATGCACGTTTCGGCTCGTGTCATGATGCTCATCATGTCATGACATACGTTATTATGTGTATGAATATCTAACTCCCCGCTAATGTAAAACCTTTACAACAACCTGTTACGGCCCACACACACTCGCACAAAATAAACAACAATAAGTCAGCACTCAACGTTCAAGTAGAGGTCACTAAGCATTGTCTTGCTACAAAAAAGAGACGACTTCGGCTATCGTAAGGTGACCCCTCGTGTCTGAGCAAATGTATGACGGTTGCTCAACGCTTTTCCCACAGGTTGATGGATCACGTCAGAGATGTGGGTAGGTACCTAATTTTGGAGTATCTAAAAACAAATGCTGAGATCTTACATTGAGACTTTAGTTCTTAACTCTTTCTTCACTTTTCTATACCTGCCCTTTAACATTTCCTTTTTATTTCGCAAGAGAAGTGCGTCCTAAAATATTGGGTCTTTTGCATAACCATCGGCCATGGGCGATCGGGTTATGTGTGGCTCTTCTCTTACGGGGGCTTCTCCCAACGAGTCTTCAGCCAGCCATACCAAAAATCAATAAATCTGTCCCTGCACCTGGTCTTCCTCATTTCCCATGGGGAGCAGGTCGGTAGTGGGTTTTTGAATTGGTTTTTACGCTTAACGTTTCTATATGCTTGGACTATGGTTCAGACTTGGGCAAGTCTAATATATTCGCAACAAAGGAATTTGACAAACTGGATCATGATTAGTTAAGGATCATTTCAGGTCGGTACCTAAGTCGGTACTTAGCATAGATGTCGTTATCGACTGCGATCAACCATAACTGCACCACGGGAATAGGCGGTACCAAAATGTATTGAGAGTCTACATTGATCTAAAATTTTAGCTATAAAAGTATAAAGTTAATAAAAAAAGTGGATTATCCTTAATAATTGCAATAAATCAGAAAACTTCATGAGTCTCTAGAATAGAGTAAGGTTATATTCCGGATAGTCTCCATGTTACATATCTAAACATTTTTCCTCATCTACTTTGCTTTGATTCGCAAACACAATAGAAAAATCTTTATCATGATTCATAAAAGTTTACTCATAGAATGATTTCATTGGAAAAAAATGTTGTAAAGGTGACGAATCTCATTTCTCATTTGTCACTTTGGAGGCTATACACCTTAAATTTGCTGAACTATGAAACTCTTTGTCACTTTAGAGGCTAAAATTTGCTGAACTATGAAACTAAAACAGAGCACTAAAAATACAACAGGAAAAGATAAAGGAGACGTCTTTAAGAAAATTTATATTATTTTACACTGCAACATATCAATATCATATGGTATCAACATCCGTCTGTCCTGACGGCAGGTTACTTGGGATAGGCGTGTCTTCTTCTTCCATATCCATAATTAGAAAGTACATAGTATCAAGGACTAAAAATCTGTGTCAGAGACAGTTCCAGAGAGTGTCCATGTGCGGCATCAATCACTTAATATCAGGTAATACCATAGGATCAACATTCATCAAAATCACAACAAGAGACCGGGGTGTTCAAGTGGAGACTATGAATGAATGAATGAATGAATACACTTTTATTGCACTCAAAATGAAGTATGAAAACTTAAAAAATAGGTATATGGTCAGATAGCGTAGTGAAAGATGCCCTGATATCCTGATATTCTCGACCTGCTGACTTTAGGACCTGCTAACTGGACGTGGAAAGTCTGAGATAGCATCATGAAGGTAGTCTACGTTTATTAAATGACTGATTGGTTGACAGCGTGCAGATTTGATATACAGATTGGAAATATTTAAAGTCTGATCTTACTAGTAATAATGTCTAGTATTAAACACCATGTTAGGTGATGATGATGGATTTTTTTTATGTGTTAGGTGGCAGACGAGCAGACGGATCACCTAATGGGAAGCGATTGCCGCCACCCATGGACACCCGCGACACCAATGGAGTCACAAGCGCGCTGCTAACCTTTAAACCCCCCTTTTCCCCCGGATTGGGCCTCCGGTAACCTCACTCACGCAGTGAAACACAGCACAGCACTGGATTATAACACAATAGTGTTCATCAAGTAACTGTGTTAGAGCCACGCTTCGGCATGAATAGGCCGGCTCGGCAGGAGTGACACCATGGACTCAGAAACTATTGTCGGCTCACGGCGAAGCAAAAATCACTTACAATTTTTTTTGACATACCATAGTCTCTGGTAGCTTAATCGGTAAAGCAGTTGCCCGGTTAGCAAAAGATCGTGGGTTCGAGTGCCACCCGAAGACTGTCGAAAAATTTGTTAGTGCGTTATTAACTTAAGAATAAATTGCAAAAATAGCTATACTAAAAAATAGGCCTCGAATAGCGCCTGCGCTGTATTTAGCCGAGTGAGTAAGGGTACATGGACCCCAATTCTCGTGTTCGTGATATTTTGAAAACATGGCAGATGTTACCTGAAAACCATACAAAAAAACTATGTTTTAGTGATATATGTCGTATGAAAATAAATGTCACGAGCACCAGAATTGGGCTCCAGAGGCCAAATCCAAGAAAAGTTTATATGTTGGCAGCGAACTTTCGCCTCCACTGGTGTTGTGGGCGTTAGAAACCGCTTACTATCAGGTGATCCGTCTACTCGTCTGTCGTCTATCACATAAACAAATTAAGTTGATGATGATTGTCATGATAACCAGTAATCGGATTTAGGCGTGCAATTTTTGACGAAATCTTGACATGGACACGCCAACGGCGCTTACAAATGGATGACAATTTCGATAAAAGTTGCATAAGCTAAATGTACCATTTAACTTACAACCAATCTGTGCGGATAAAGAATGGGATCAGAAATGGCGGCGCATCTATTCACTTCTCGCTCGCACACTATTTGCGTCTATACTCGCACTCGTGGGTGTGCGAGCGAGAAGTGAATAGATGCGCCGCCATTTCTTATCCCATTCTTTATCCGCACAGGTTGTACTTAAGTAATTGTTTTATTTTTTAATTTCTTATAAGGGAAAATGTATTTAACACTTATAGAACATTTTCGAAATCTCGCAAGTTTGAGCGAATCCATACTAATGTCATGTTTATTTTATGTCAGACCAGCAGACGGATCAGCTGATGGCAGGCGATTGCTGCCGCCCATAGACACCTCTGACATAGGTGGAGTCACAAGTACGCTGTCAACCTTTAAAGCCCCTTCACCCCAGATTGGTCCGGTACCCTCACTCACGCAACGAAACACAGCAGAGTTCTGCTTCGCGCCGGTTTCCTGTGAGGCCGTGGTATCACTCCGGTCGAGTCGACCCATTCATGCCGAAGCGTGGCTCTCCTACGGTGGGATGTTTGAGGTCATCATCATCATCATCATCAGCCCATTTAAGTCCCCACTGCTGGGGCACGGGCCGCCCTCGATCACATGAGGGGTAATTGCCATACTCACCACGCTTGGCAGACGGGTTGGCGAGTTGTTTGAGGTCGTTGACCCTAAATTGCACTACCTACTCCGATTACTGATGATAACACAATGGTGTTCGTAAGTGACCAAAACCCATCCATCTAAATCAAATCTTCTAACCCACAGAGCATACAATACATTATTATAATGATATATTTAACAGTACAATCGACTCTTAATGGTCTGGTGCCCATGCAAACTGGCCGAGTGAAATTTTAAAACCAATGTCAAAGGTTAAGCATTATCTCATGTTAATGCATAGTCCGGTACGGTGTAAATCAATTATCGTACGTGACCCGTGGGGGTCGGGGTTCGGTTCCCGGACTGGTGCTTTTACACCTATTAACGTTATGTAACGTAAATTGTTGTGGCGAGTTTACAATGTTGAGCGAATTGCGATTGCTGTGCTTGGATAAGATCTTGGAATATGATAATGTGCTGGTATCGTGGATACCTTCATTTTATAGGTACTGGATTGGAATGATTTTCTCAGTAAAATCCTGAAAATGAATGTAAGTACCGGTAAAAAAATACTATTTATTAATATAGCATCGAAGCTATAGGGTTATTAACGTCTTTTGATTTATTTTTGACGGACTTAGGTCCGATTCAACCAACCTTATTGCGATACTAAATCAATATAGCGCTGTCATTCTATACAAATCTGACGTTATACCAGAAATTTATCCGCGGATAATGAATGGTCGAATCGGGCCTAAAATATTGAAGATGCAAAAAAGTTTCATCTTAACTTTTGAGTGTCTCTTATGTTCAACATTTTAAGTACAGAATAGTAAGTAGGTAGGTACTAGTACTTAAAACGAGTATTTTTTTTCGACTAGCCAGACATTGAGCCACAATCTCAGTGATGATGTCGTGAGTCGATCATGTCTGTCTGGCAACAGCCTCTTTACTTTTATATGTTGTAACTAGTGGCCCGCCCTCGCTTTATTTCAGGACATTAGTTCCACATTACCATTAGATGGCGCTAAGTGTCGATTACATCGCGCAAGCGTTTTGTGTTTTCGGACTACCTATAAGTGTGGCCGCTCTGTAGGATCAGACGCCGCGGACCGCGGACTCTGGCTGATGGACGCTGCTAGGAGCACACCTGCCAGCTGACCTCGGCGAGCCGCTGCTACCACAGACGAAGACCGCTCAGCGGACGTCCCTTACCTCACGGGAGGGGATCATGCCGCTGGGGTCCAGACTCGCTCGCGGGGTGAAGCCCCCCCAGGTCTAGACATCTCTGATTGACTCTCAAGTCACACCTAAGACTCGCCTGTATTTACAGGCGGTAGATGAGCCCGCTTAAATGGCAACAAGCCAGACAAGCTTTCCCCCTACTCCCTGCGGGAGTTGTGGGAAACCCCTCAAGCCAGGATTATACATATACAACAGATGTATATTTTAATATGTCCTGCGCACTAATGTATCGATTCTTTCGCAGCTTCGTGTTAAAAACCGCCTTTCCAGGATCTGTCAACAGCGCATACTGACTTATTTCAGCCATATAATGACAAGAGGTAACAAGAGCCTTGAAAAGCTGATTGTTGTTGGGAACACGGAGGGTAAGCGAACCCGAGGATGATCCTCAAAAAGATGGACCGATCAAGTGAGAGGAGCACCTTCAAACAGGTTTCGCTCGGTTGCCAGAGAGATGATGAATGGGCTCCGGTGGATGCAGATCACACAAGCGAGGTGCAATCCATCCAGATCCACTGATGACCACGATCCTCAGTCATGAGGGAATGTTCACAGAGAGAGAGATAATTGTATAATGTAATATGAGTATATATGGGATGGGGTTACAAATAAATCCTAGGATTCGGGAACAAGTATTTGTACATTTATTAATCTTCTTAGCTACATCTTTTACTCGTCGTCCGCTGTTCGTCTTCTATCTCACTCTCGCATGTCATTCTAATTCAAATATTGTTCTCAATACATTTTCTCCTTGTTTCCTTGTCATGCATTTACCGATCACTAATCCCACAATATAGTACATCGTAATGTGAACAAGGCATTACACCCAGAGGCAAGAATGATTAAAAATATGTTATTGTTTCAAAATTAGTGCTTCGAGATCGCAATTTTTGTATCGTATAATTAGACAGACGTACTTTCTAATTCGCGCCATTACTGTGGGATTTGGTTGTGCAAGCGCCTTTATTTGGTGTACAAGTGTGGGTTTATCCTCCTTTTGTAATTTGATAATGTAATTTACGCCTTAGTAGTTTTTGTTGTCTATGAGACTAATATAAGTAGACGTGTTGATTTTGCTATTCAACTTTCAAACTGTTATGTCCAATCATGGCGACCTCCATAGCGCAGTGGCTATGGTACCCAGCGTTCGTTCTACGTCACCCAGCAACGTTCTATTCCGGTCAGGCTGATTTAAAAAACAATATTTTCTAAATAATCTCGGATTTTGATGTTTTGATGGTTATCGCATCTATTAAAAATGTTCATTTTATTATTTATATAATAGGTGGCAGACGGATCACCCGATGATGTGATTGCCACCGTCCATGGATGCTCGCAACATCAGTGAAACTGCCAATATTAACGCCCTAATTAGGGATTAAAAGTTACTATGAAAAAAATTATAAAAATGCTTGCCTAAGGATTTTTTTAAAAAGTAAGTTATGGCATTATAGTTGAAATGCGTTTTTTTCATTTTGTGACCAAAATTCATTTGGATTAGTTTTTCATCCTCATCATTTTGGTATAGGTGTATCATTGTCGCACCATACAATGAAATAATAGTATTTGCTTATACACTTGAAATTGACGGAATTATACGGACGGACGGATTGATTCCACAAACAAAAATCTTCTAGTTTTTTTTTTCAAAAATCATGTCTTTCTAATCCCATACAATAAGGCTGAGGTGAGGAGTCCCATACAATAAGGATACAATAAGGCGAACACCTAACCTGTGCTAGATTAATGTCTTGAGATAGACACAATACTTCGAAAAAAAAAACTCAAACTCATACAATATCATTCAAACAAGTTCAACGCCCTCAAAAATCAAAAGGTCATTAAAGATTCTGTACCTGCCGAACCGAAATCTATTGTCCAATCGGATTATCGTACAAAAACTTCGTCGGGGCATTCTGTGGGTAACTAATGACAATATTATTATAAGTCGGGACGGCTGTTGCCAAATAGCGCATTATGACCATGAGCAATAGTTCCCCATTTTGTTAAACATTCGACGGTATGTCTGAAGCGCACTAAGTAATCGTTTGTGGTCAGCGGTAGGGATAGCATAAAAATTTAAAATTTAATAATGTCCTCTTAATCATTTAAGATTCTTGGTCATGTTAATCGATTAGTCTTTTGAGTTGTTATTCATAGTAGTCTAATTAATTTATTTTTTGTGTATTTTTTTTTCTCTTCTCAATTGAAACTCTGTAACATCATGAATATTTGAAAAAAGTATTTACTGAGTTTCTTGCTGGCGTTTTCTCAGTAGACATCATCATTCCGAACCAGCGGTAGATGATTTATATGTACCTATTTTGACATTCATAAGTGTTCTGTATGGACCTAAATTGAATAAAGATTTTTTTACCTTTATCTTATCTTGATCATTATTTCAGCTATGGTGGCCATTCCAGCAATCAGCCATGACGCATGAACATATTATAGAGCACAAGTGTTCGCGCAGAAACAAGGGAACTCTTAATTTCTTTACCCACATATTTCAATGGGAGTGACACGACCGAAGAGGGATCAAGCTCAGTACCAACGGCTTAACGATTTAACATTTAATGTCCTCCAACCGATCACGTCTACAGCGGCCATCTCAACGATCAGCAACTTACGCAGGATATACTATAGTGCTCAAGTATGTGCGCAAATACAAGTGCACTCATTATTCCCTTACCCACATGTTCCGATGGGACACTACTGTGACACGACCGGAGAGAGACTGGGCACAGGACCAATAGCTTAACGTGCTTTAAGTGGCACGGGGGTACAAGAACGCCAACTTTCAGACTTCGGGCTGCCACTAAGAATAACTTACCGAAAACTTAGGTACAAATCTTTAGCCCGACCCGGGGACCCGGGGACCCGGGGACCTGTTACGCAGCCGTCACTTTAAAGTGCGACCCACTAAACCACTGCGCCAGTTTTAACATATATGTGGGATGGGGTTCCGAATAAAGCCAGGGATTCCTGAATATGTATTTTTATATTTATAATTAATCTACTTACAGCTACGTCTTTTACTCGTCGTCTGCTATTCGTCTTCGCTGATCGTCTTTTTTTTCTTCCTTTATTGCCTCGTCGTCTTTTCTTCTTATTCGTCCAGCTTTATTTTTGCTCCATCCCGGACGAGCCCCCAAAGTTGTGGGATGGGGTAAGGAATAGAGCCAGGGATTTACTTCTATATATTAAATTATAATCTTCTTATTAAGTACGTCTTTCATCGTCGTCCGCCATTCGTCGTATAGTCACTCTCGCACGTCATTCTTATTCAAACATCGATCTCTTACACGTTCCTTACCATGCATATACCGATCACTAATCATACATATATTGGAATAATAAATGGATTGAAAACCTAACATGCTTAATTGACTTTATTCATTATTTATTAAAAATAACGGTTTAGACTATCGCTAGCATTCATTATTTATGATATCATTAGATCCTATCTGTAGCTTACAAACTTTTTGTCAAAAAAAAAAAGTTTGTCAGCTAAAACTCTTTATTATTATGATTGATTAGTGTGTATGAGCCAAGTTCAAAAATCAAATAAAATGAAAACATTTTTTTTTGCCAACGCTACCCCCCAAACCCATCAGCAATCATCGAATCAGAATACAATCTGACAATTAGATTATCAAGCACAAATCGCCCAGTCATCACAATCTTATTGTTGCGCACTGTTCTGCCGACTGTACAGTAGGAACTTACATAGTCATCCGAATAAAAAGTATGACGCCTATTATTTTATTATTACAATAAACGAGATGGTTGTTTTTTTATTCGCTTTTCGAAATGTTTTGGCTTGTGGCTGAGATTTGAGCATTGAAATGAGTGATTGGAGTGTGCGGTCGGTACTAATTGGCTGTCGTTACTTAACATCGAATTGTACTACTTATTACATGTTCAAGCAACATCTTTCTTTTCTTTATTTATGTGACAGGTGGCAGACAAGCAGACGGATCAGCTTATGGTAAGCAATTGCCGCCGCACATGGACACCCGCGACACCAGTGGAGTCACAAGTGCGCTACGAACCTTTAATCCCCCTTTTCCTTGGATTAGGCGGTAACCTCACTCACGCAGCGAAACACAGCGCAGTGATGCTTCATGCTGGTTTGCTGTGAGGCCGTGGTATCACTTCTGTTGAGCCGGCCCATTCATGAACTTGACTCTCCCACGGTCAAGATTTGGTAATAGATCGTGTCGTGTCGAAAGATAATCATACTGGTAATCAGAAATCAAGTCATCGCTATTATGATGGGGTTGGGCTTAATCACCACGCTTGCCAAATGCGGATTGGTGATCATAATCCTGAGCTATGTTCGCAAAATTCGAAACCTACCTTTGCGCGACCCGGTAATCGAGCCCAAGACCGCGAGATCTCGGCCTCTTACTTAAACCACTAGACCAACGGGGCGATAAATGATAGTATTTACATAATATATTTAGTAAAAGTAAATCCAATCGTCGAATCGACCCAAAAATATAGAAACTTGAACAAAATAAATTTAACATTCACTTTAGTATTGTTATTTAAGTAAAAATTTTCCCAAGCCATACGTTACAATATATAAAAAAAACATAGAATAGCGGACTATCTCATTTAATTTGCATCAAAATATAACAATAAAACCATCGTAAAAGTATTCGCGGTTCAGTAACTATGGGAAATGACCCCGACATAGCTCTATGGTAAATGACTATTTAAAAAGCTGTATAGCATTAGTCTACGGCTGCTGTATAAGGCGAAATTTGTATAATAATTTATGTTAAAAAATCCAATATCTTTTCACGTTGGGATTATTTAAAATTCAGATTAGATGGGAACTTTTCGCAGCCTTGACCTTGTATTTATTAAACAAAATATAAGATTTTAGTGACGCAGTTTCACATAAAACCTGAATCACAGCGAAAGCTAAAGTGGTAAGATAGACACAAAAAGTAATTTTTGACTGTCTTTTTAAATTAACATTTTATTATATACCATTGTATTGTATTGTTGGAGCCGTAAAGTCCTTGAGTGGAGACCGCGACTCGGTAAGCGTAGTGTAGGACGCCCTGCGACAAGATGGGATGGTGACATTCGAAGGCTGGCTGGTGTGGGCTGGATGAGAGTGGCCGAAAATCGGGAGCAGTGGCGTGCATTAGGGGAGACCTATGTCCAGCAGTGGACGAGTGTGGGTTGCTGATGATGATGATGATGATTATATACCATTATTTGTTTATCGTTTACATCCTGAAACTTCATAATAGGTATCGTGAATAAAGACCATTTAACATGTTTGATCAACAAAATAAGCGAAAAAAAATCAGCTGTTCACATATACATTATCGCCGGGTGGGAATTCAATTTTTTATAAAAAGACGGTCATAAATTACTTTTTATGTTTAGCTAACATTCTGAATGGATTATACGATATAAAAAAAACAGTGTATATGTAAAATTTAAGAGAAAATCGTGCAGTAAAGAGAGCGTACCATGGACGACCTGATCGAAGGCCAGTTGACAGTCCGGCCGTCCGGTATCGCTGGAAAGACGAGATCGAAAAGGATTTGCGCGGACTTCTGGCGGATGACTGGCAGGAGGTGGCGAAGGATCGACCTAGATGGAGACTTCTATTATCGGAGGACAAGGCTCACATTGAGTTGTTTTTTTTTTTGTTGGCCCAGTGGAAAATGCCGCCTTAAGCACACCCGACCGCTGGGAGACGGCCGGGTAGTGTGGGGCTCTCCCTTGGGGTGCTCCCAGGGGCCTACCCACTAAAAACCTCCGGGGCATTTCCTGCTACGTCCGTGTGGGGTGGACTACGGTAACGGGTACGAAACCAAGTCCGCGGCCCACCCTCGAAGGACGAGAGGCTCGCCAGCACGGCCTCTTCAAAAACGGGCCTCGCCGAAAAACGAGGCCTAGGGCCACTCCCATGGCCCCAGGGTAGCTGCATCCCACTGGCTGCGGGACTCAACACAGACCCACCAACAAAGCCCCCACCATAAAGGCGGGGAGAGCGCTCCCGAGAATCGGGGCGCAACACACTGTTGGCAGGAATTCCACCACCGTAGAACTCCCCAACATTCGAACGCGCCCGAAGGCGCGACAGTTCAAGGCCCTGTTATTTAGTTGCCAACCCAGTTAGTTAGTCTAATAATTTGCTAATAATAAAATCAACTGAAGAAATGATATGATCAGACTGGGCAGTTGCTTCATTGTATTTACCAGACTTCCCAAATCCTGGATCGTCAACCAAACGTACCCTTAAGCTCCAAAATGACAGCTTAAGACGCAACTAAAAAAAATACGCTAGGATGGCCATGAATTAACTGGAGAAAATTATTTTTACATTGACTACATTTTAGGAAAAGATTACCAGGTTTTTTTTTATTCATATATTCTTCTAAACGTAATTGTATGTCCTTTTTTAATATAATATCTAAACCTGTCAGTCATATACTTATTTAAAACTTTATTGCACTGAATTAAACACAAAGTCAATTTTTGGGCCATGCAGAAAGGACAGTGGTGCGACGAAGGAGACATATTCAAAACGAAATTCCAAGTTTTGTTTTAGAATTACTCTCATATCTTTCTTTGAGCAGAAAAACGCGTCGCTTTTTATACATCTCTGACTTTAACATAATATCTTGCTATTTTTAAAGAGATTAATCACTTTAAGGAAGATTTAGTATTAGAAGTATGTTTAAGGTATACCGTTATTCATGCTAGCACGTTGTAAATTAGTACATAATTAAGTAGTAAGCAGCTTTGGTATTTTTGCATGATTAGATGTCACATTATCATTTTAGTAATTTTATTAATCAAATAAAAAAAGTGCAGTAAAACACACACACACACACACACACACACACACACTTACACGCACATGAGCATATTCATACAAACAAGCACACTCACACACATATTATCATACTCGCATACAAGTGCACTACAATCTTTCTGATTCTATCATACTTTGTAATGTTAGAATATCTGTTTTTGGTAATAGTAGTAATTTTGCAAAAAGTATTTTGTAACATTTTATTTTCCTTAACCGGTCAGAGGGTGAGGGCCTGGCGACCTGTCACTCAGGGATTACCCTAGTATAGACACCAGTCTCTCACAAAGGTAAATAAATGTACACCTATAACTATGTCATACTAAGCAGTGTATGAAATATGTATTGTAATCTGTGTACCTTTGTGAAGAGGAAATAAAGTGATTATTTATTTATTTATTTATTTAAAAAGAGCGCAGGTACACCTACCTGGGACGGCCAAATAGTCGAAGGCCAGTTAGCCGTCCATGGTACCGATGGAAATACGAAGTCGAAAAGGGTATGCGTACACTTCTGGCGGATGACTGGCAGGAGGTGGAGCAGGACCGACCTAGATGGAGATTCTTATTATCGAAGGCCAAGGCTCACTTTGGGTCGCTGCGCCAACCTAGTTAGTTGGTTAGTTAATTAATCAAATTGGTTTACTGTATGAAGATCTAAAGTAAATTCAGATATTTGAGATAAAATCAGTAGTGTCGACTATTTGGCCGTCCTAGGTACGCTCCTTTCACTGCACTTTTTTTTTTGATTAATTAAAATTACTAAAATGTTATTGTGACATCCAATCATGCAAATATACCAAAGCTGTTTACTACTTAATTATGTACAACGTGCTAGCATAGTATGTTTTGCGAAGAAGGTACAGTCAGTCACACATAATTACAAACAGTCTATTCAGACATTAAGGTGAGAATCAATTGTAGATTTTTTTGAGAATTGTGTACCTGCGGGGTTCATGTTCAGGACTTGTAATTAGTTTAAGATATATTGTGAACAACATGAAAGCAATAAAAACTATGACTATGACTATAATTCTCATAGGTTGACCTGATTCCGTACTAAGTAGCTTAAGCACTTGTGTTACAGATATCAGACAACAGAGGAACACAAATATATACTTAAATACATATATTACACCCAGACACCGAACAAACACAAGTGTTCATCGCACGAATGTTTGTCCAGGGTGGGGATCGAACCCACGACCTTTGGCGTAAGAGGCAGGGTCATTACCAATTGCGCCATCCGGTCAGTCAAAATGACTACATCACCATAATTTTAGCTGTATAGGTACATTGATGTGTATGGTATTCGTATGGTTGGGGTCCCGGGTTCGATCCCCGGGTCGGGCGTAAATTTGTACCTGACTTTTTCTGTAAAGAAACTCACAGTGTCAGCCAGGAGTCTGGAAGTTGGCGGTCTTGTCCCTCGGAAAGTACGTTAAGCCGTTATTCCTGCGCCCGATCCCTCTCCGGTCGTGTCACGCTGGTCCCATCGGATTATGATGGTAAGGGAATCGAGAGTGGTGTTTGCGCACACACTTGAGCACTATAATAAATCCTGTTGAGATTGGCCGCCATAGTCTAAATCGGTTGGAAGATATTATTATATGTATAGTTATTCATTTTTAATATGTAGGAGGCAGAAGACAAAACAAGCAGACGGATCGTCTGATGGTAAGCGATTGCCGATAGACCAGTGAAGTCACAAGTGCGATTAACGCTGGTTCTAAAAAACAAAATCTCGTCAGAATTATAAAATCTAACAGATAATGGTTAACTTACCATTACTTTTAACGAATTTGATTTTGGAATTTCTTAGGCACATCAATAGCAAATACCTACACATCCACTAGGTATGATGATTTCATCACGAGACCGGTACTGCTATTACCACGGTCTTTTGTCTGCGCACGCGCAACTGGACGCATCGATCATGCGCGCTCGTGATGCGCAGGTCACGGGTGCACTCGCTGACGTATTGTCTGTGAGCATTCACTGACTGTGTAAAATCAGGGTTAATGTAGCTCAGCACGGAGATTTTATCACTGGGTCGCAGATGAGCTAACGGATCACCTGATGGCAAGCGATTGCCGCTACCTATAAAGGTTTGCAACGCATTTCTGACTTCATTGGTGTTGCGGCTGTTCATGAGTGGCGCCAATCGCTTACTATCAGGTGATCCTTCAGTTCGTCTGCCACCAATTACTTTAAAAAATGCTTTATGCAAGCTTTGTTTCAGTGTTATAAAAATAATGGTAGCTATTACTGGTCTACCATTTAATGATAATAGAAGAATCGATTTGAACTACGCATGCGTACCTAAAATATGTATATTCATACTTACATTTAACCTGTTTGAATTGTTATAGAAGTCAACGTTACCTGTAACAAAATGAAATCTTTTTCAATATGTTAGGAATGACTAGTAAACTACTATTATTAGAATAGTTATTTACGAGATTTCTACCATGTACCTTATTTTTGATTTTCTGATGTTTATATAAGGTACATGGTAGAATTCTCGTAATAACTATTTTTATGTTAGTGACCATGAAAGCTTTAAAAGAATTCTTACATTGAACCACTCGCAAGCGATTGTCATTCCATTCTCATCATCTTTATGGATGGCGATCTTATACTGTCCGTTTCTCGCGGAACTTTCTACCACACACCTCAATTCTGTGGAACGGTTTGGCTGCAGGAGTATTTCCCGATGGCTACGACTTAGGGATCTTCAGAAGCATACTTTTTTTTCAAAAGGTTGGCAACACAGTAGCGATCTCTCTGATTTTGCGGATGTTCTAGGGCGGCGTTGATTAATTTCCATCTCTTGACTCGCTTGTTCGTTTGTCCGCCTCTAGCATAAAAAAAAAGAATAGGTATAGAATAGTAAGCTAGTAGGTAGATCTACTCGATATATAACTTTTTGTTGCACTTAACATCCACGGACATATATATGGCAAAAAGTTTTTTTTATTGCCAATAGGCAGACGAGTTTAGTAAATGATAACCGCCCCCTATACGCAATAACATAGCAAGGGCATAGTCATACAACTTCCTACCGTGGAAGAAAAGCTCTTATCTTTTCAAACCTCGTTAACCAGTGCGTTTTACCAGTAATTAAACACACGTTTTAAACAAATATTACGTGAATGTAATAAGCTTTTAATCAAAATAAATTACTAGCGAATACATACTTATTTTCACCTTAACAGCCGAATAACAAAATCCCCCTACCATAAACACCTTCTCATCCCCAAGACATTAGTAGACCATCTAAAAGGCCCGAGTTACGACGCCCATATCTATTTATATAGTTTGCATATTCATAAAACCACAACCATAATGACATAACTTATGTCTATAAACGCGTACACCCCTCCGTAAATATCTTAATAAATGTAGTTCGAAAGTCGAAGTGTTAAGGGTTTTCGTTGCGTGAAAGTTTGTTGATGACTGTACGTGCTTACGTCGCTATATCCTTAATCTACCTCACACATATCTGTTCAGTTTGCGAGTAACAGTAAAAGGAGCTACAAGCAAGTTATAGACTTGTTGCGTGATGTAAATTGGCTGGATGTGACACTTTTAATGAGTATTTTTATGTGATAATTGGCATGAGCAGACAGATCATCTGGAGCCCAATTCTCGGGATTTTCAAATCGTCATACAATAAAAATTATAAGCACTATAACTATTGGCATAAAGAAACATGGCGGATGTCACATGAAAGCTATACAAAAAAAAACTATGTTTCAGTGATATATGTTGTACTAGCTTTTGCCCGCGACTTCGTCTGCGTTCACACAATATCTTTATAAATTATAGCCTATGTGTTATTCTGATCTATAAGCTACATTACTGTAAAGTTTCATTAAAATCCGTTTAGTAGTTTTTGCGTGAAAGAGGAACAAACATCCATCCATACATCCATCCAAACAAACTTTCGCCTTTATAATATTAGTAAGGATGATGATAAATATCACGAACCCGAGAATTGAGCTCCTGATGATAAGCGATTCTCACTGTCCATGGAGTCCACCCACAACACCATTTAACCTTTAAACCCTCTTTGTACAATCATCCACGGAGCAAAAAAACAGCAAACAGGTGCTGCTTAACGCTGGTTTTCAGTGAGTCGAAGCGTGGCTCTGTAGCAGTTACACTCTCTTTTTAAATGGGTGAATTGCCAATGTATAATCAGAATTCTTGAATCTATTTGTGATTGGTACAGTAAACTCCAAAAATATGTATACACTTTAGGACGTTGTCACAATATATAATATAAGAAAGTATACCTCTACTTTCTTATAGGTAAGTATTGTGACAAGGTCCTAAAGTGTATACATATTTTTGGAGTTGACTGTACTTGTGTTATATTATCGTCTTACAAGTAACCATAATTCTTATTATTGCCTAAAGTTGCCACAATTAGCAATTATAAAAATTACAAAAAATATATAAAAACAGTTTATTATCCTCATATCCTTCTGTAATTAACACAGCACTTAGAATTAGCTACTGCGCTAGACTTTAGACTTCTGTAGTGTGTGCCGTGCCTTGTTAGTTGTCCTGACAAATAAAGTAAAATACCAAGTCATACTGTCTACTGTAATCAAAATAATTGAGATGCCACATCCAGCAACTGTATAAGGGAGCGCACACACTCCCGCGCTGTCCGCAGAGCCACCTAATCAACGGTCGTACCCGCTCGTGTGCACTCGATGTCATAGTACTTTCTACATAATTTTTTACTCCGCGCTACAGTGCGGACCAGGCTTTACTCTCACGGAACTTGTTACGTACTTGTAATGTCGTTAAACGGTTTTGTTGTACATAATGCACATGGGGTGACGTTTATCTACGCTTTTAAAGGATATTGTTCGGTATGTTTAATATTTTAGATAATAATTTCCAACTCTGCCATAACGTTTGCGACGTGAATGTTGTAAGCAAGAGACATTCTGTTGATTTGTGTGAGGAGTAAATTATTTACTGTAATTGTTTGGATGGGATGATTTGTGTGGACAATAGATCTACGTAACTTGGAGTACTGGTATTTGTGACGTAATTTTAGATGCTTTTCTCTTCGCAGACCATGGAAATGAAAGATATTGGACATCTACGGTTGTGTATTGACTGTGGTCTCACTGGTATCTCTCTGGATATGTTAGACAGTGAATCGAAGGCATAGCATGAAAGTAGATACCGGGCCCCGAAGCTTACAGCTTTGAAATCCAAGTGCACGAAATAAGTCTTCAGATTTTTTTTACAACTACAATTACTAAGAATGGGGAAAGACGTAACCTTTTTTTTCACATGATAGGTGGTAGACTTCAGTCAAAAGTGGAAGTCAAAAGTGCGCTGCCAACTTTTAAATCAACCCGTCCCCCAGATTGGGCCTCCTGTACCCTCACTCACGCAGCGAAACACAGCACAGTGCTGCTTCACGCCAGTTTTCTGTGAGGCCGTGGTATCACTCCTGGTCGAGCCAGCCCATTCATGCCGAAGCGTGGCTCTCTCACGGTATTTGAACAGAACATTTCATGGAGGCCACCTACAATGCAGAAAGTCGGGTCAAGAAAAACTATATCGTCATCGACATGACATAAAAAGAAGTAGCCGTGATCATAATCAAATTTGGGTTGTAGTTAGGAACATCCTAAATGTTTCCGAAATAAAGGAGCTGATAGCTGACCCTAACATAATTGGAGAGACCAATTCAAATAGCCTCCGATGACTTGGGCATATTGAGAGAATAGGATTAGATCGAGGCGCTACGAACTTATATCAGTAAACCCTCTGGGTGATAACCAGGTAGGCGTCCATGCTTTCGCTGGCGAGATGTAGTGAACGCGGAGTTTCAAGAACTAGACTGGAGCAATCTCGTGCCTGCCTTCTGAACGCCAATGCATCAAATGCACATTCGCAATCGCAACTATTCTTCGCACTGGGTCCTGTTCGTGCATGAGAGTTATCCCCTGGGCTGTTTCTCGCTCCAGTCTTGGAGCGGTGTTCGTGGTCCTATAGAAGAGGAAGCCTCTAGACATGGCGAAGTTGGGGCGAACCTGTATTAAGCTGCAAAAACTATTTAATAGCGACATCTCGTATCACAGGCCAAAACATTTTTGGGACGAACTTTGAACTTTAGGCACCACGCCCTGCCTGGACACAACGCCTGATTCCGGTCAAACCGGCACAGCAAGGGGCGCAGATTTTGAGGGAGTTTAGGAGGGATACGGATAGGAAAGGACGGTCGGCTAGCCACAACCGGAAGATCACAACCAGCCCGGTGTACACCGCTGCCACAATTCAGGAAAGCAGGGATTGCTGCTTCCGGATGAGTGTTGACGCCATCAGTTGGGCAGACTGCCTTTGTGGGAATTTCATTTTTTATGTAATTGTCCAGGTTCATCATGTTCGCTGTTGTCTGTCTCGCTGTCAGTTTCTGCAATGTCGAATATTTCACGGGCTTCGGCTTGTAATTTTTTTCTGTCTTTTGCTAGTTCGCGTCATTCGCTCCTGGTTTTGTTGTAGTATCTCATATCCTGTGAGCTAAAACCATTTTTTGGGACGCGGAACTATTTCAGTAAAAAATTGACTTGATTTTCGCCCCCCAGTGTGCAATTAGTACTAAGTTTTATTTTAAACCATTGAAACGATAGCCTACACAATAAAGACATTAAGCCTACAAGGCAACAAAGTCCACATTTGTACAAATTGAATCCTTGATTGTGAACCGGTGGTCAATAAGTCATTTTAATTGAATCATTCTGGCTAATAGTACTTTCTAAATGTTTGACAGTTCAGTCATTAGGAGACTATAGAGACACATAACTCAATATATCGATTAATGGCTACCAGATCGGTTATTTAAAGGTAAAATGGACTGTCATGGGTACATTTATCTTTTGTCTTTAGAATTCCATTAAAGAAAAAAAAGATTTTTACCCTATCGGTAAGTAGTTTTTGTTCTATGCCTTTCACGTTATTCTGTTAATGTGTCAATAGTTGATATATCATTGGAATAAGGGATTAACGAGTGTTCATGTGTTTGCGCACACACTTGAACTGACCTTTAAACCGTAGTCGAAATATTGTCTATCGGAGATTAACCAAACATATCACGCACATTGCAGCTAAATGCGCTAAATAAATACAAGGCTCTAGTCAAAAACTTATAACCCGTAGATTTTTCGTCTGGGGTTAAAAGTAAGAAAAAAAAAATTTAGAGCGTACCTACTTTTAATAAGTAATGGTCGACAGTGCAACTGTGACTCCATTAGTGTATACATGGGTGGTGGTATAAACTCCCTTTCCCCTCGGATTGGGCTTCCAGTGCCCTCATTCACTCGGCAAAAGCGCGAACACTTTACTGATTATCTATGAGGCCATGGTATCACTCGAGCAGGCCCAATCATGCCAAAGCGTGGCTTTCTTAAAGTAAAGTCAAACGCGGTATTGATCAATTTGTTTGTTTGCTAATAGATATGTCAGGAGGCGCTTTAATTTATTTCCTTTCTTTGGTTATTGATGACTGGGAGCACAGATCTTTAATAGATACTGTTCGGAAGCTATTATAGATATTTTATGATGGTCGGATAATAGGTAGTAACGTTAACTGAGCAATGGCAGTTCAGGGTTTCAGAATGCGCCTTCCATGCGGGAGGTCGTGGTTCGATGCTTTCATGCACCTCTGGATTATTCAAATCTATGTGCGTATTTCTACGAGCTAATGGCTCAACAGTGAGGGAAAACATCGTGAGGAAACCTGCACGTTTCGGGGTTTCTGAATTCACATCAAATTCCTCGGCGTAGTCATTGATCAGGACCTTAGCTGGAAATTTCACATCGACAACCTCTGCAATAGAATCAATCGTTTTATCTATGCACTCAGCAAAATTAGGCAGGTTACGAACTTACCATGCATACTTCGCTTCTCTGTTGCGCTATGGAATCATAATGTGGGGCAACAGCGTAGATAGAGAAAGAGCATTTATAGCTCAAAAGAAATGCGTAAGGGCTATGTGTGGGATTCCCCCTGGCGAATCATGCAGACAAGCTTTTAAAAACCTCTGTCTTTTACCGCTACCAGCTCTGTACATTTTTGAAATTTGTTGCTTCGTAAAAAAGTATGACCAATAGTTCAAGAAGGCTAGAGATGCAAACGAAAAGACTTAAGAGAAACCCTGACATACTAATCTTAAGCGTAATTCCCAGGTCAACTCAGTATCATAATAGCTGTGTGTCAATGTGTATAAAAATTAACAATAAAGTTCCTAAGGATATAAAGAATCATAAAATTACAGAATAAGAATAGGAATAATTTATTAAAGATAATTGTTACATTACATTAAGGCACTTTAAACTTAAGCTAACAAAAATAGATAAACAAAATTAACGAAGCGTAACATACAGGAGATCAGTCCGTAGGTCCCACACTAAGATAACCCTGTATCGTGGGCACCTACCTACATGACGAGATGCAGGTTTAGATAGATGTTCCATGTAGAAAAGTGAAGAACTTAAAAATTTTACAATAAAGTTCATAAGGATATAAAGAGTCATAAAATTCATATTTAAATTCAAACTTCACAAATGGCTTATTGACCAAAGAATTTATGACATAAAAGATTTCTTGACTTAAGATATTAAGATTAATTATTTACATGACATGTTTATATTTATCTTTTCTGACATTTCTAAATTATTTATTTTAATATTTTAATGCGTATCAATATAATATTGATTATAATAAAACTAGCAATGTATATGTAGGAAAAATATAAATGAAATTAATTTCAAACACTTATGGTGACATAAAATAAAGAAACCTAAATATTTGCATGCTAGAATTATTGGAAAAACATGCGCACGCTGTACCTATTATTTTATGTAACAACTTTATATCATGTTTTAAGCAAATAAAGAATTATGATTATGTAACCATGATTCAGTTGGTCTGGCCCGCCGCCGCCGTTTCTCTTCCTAGTAAATCTATTGGCTAGCTTTACTCCACTCTATAGTCTAAATATTCTCCATCTTTAGTTACGGCGCAGAAACGTGGACGCTAAAGAAAGCCGATCGAGACCGCATCGACGCCTTTGAAATGTGGTGTTGGCGAAGGATGCTCCAAATCCCATGGACTGCTTTCCGTACAAAGAAATCCATCCGCCGAGAACTCCACATTAAAACCAGGCTACCTACCACTTGCCTGAGAAGAATCCTGGAGATTTTTGGTCCCATAGCCCGGAAAGAGGGACATAATCAGGAACAGCTGATGGTCACCGGCAAGGTGGATGAAAGGAGACCCGGAGGTCGTAGCCCTATCAAATGGTCAGATGGTGATACGTTCGACGCTGGACACCAAGCTGTATGACGCCCTCCACATTGTAAAAAACAGACATAGATGGAGATCTATTACAAAGAGGAAACTAGCCGCCCACGGGAGGAATCAAGACCCTCAGTAATGAGGAAAACGACAAGAGGAAATAGTTAAATAATTATACGGTCTGTTTTTTGTAACCTGTTTTTGTCTAACGAAGAGAAAACCTATAAATTGATTCTAATAAAAAAAATCAATTCCGTAATTTTACATAAAATTTCTGGAATGCCAAGTAATTCGAGTTGTGTTTTTTGAGCATTAAAGTATATCTATCTATCAATTCTCATAGAAATCGAAACCACAGCATCGCGTATAAATAACAGGCACAGTCTAATTTCCCCTGTTGTAATATCCGCGACCGGCGACAAAGTGCCGATCCCGATGCTTATCTGTGTCTGTGACAAATCGGTGTGTGTGTATACGCACACAGCTGCGCGGTGAGAACCCACCGCACCTGTAGACCTGTTGCTAGTGAGGGAAAGAGGTCAAGTTGCTTGTCGATGTTTTTGTCGGTTCATTTCTTATATTATTTTCAATGAATAAGGCTGGATTATTCAATGGTTAGGTAACGGTAATCAGATTGATAAAATGTAATACGATTAAAATTAAAAGCTACTCTTACTGTATGAGATTGTAGAACGACGTAAAAAACTTTAAAGCATCGAGTAATATATTATTGATCTATTGACTTTTATTTGAAGATTAAAAGATTGGGTCTATCCTCTGCGTAAGGGTAATTAATATTATTGACATAAGCTTCAATGATTTAATAAGTTAAAGGTATCATAATTTAACAAGATGTATATAAGACCAACTTGAATGATACAGTTCATAAAACTCATGTCAATTTTTTGAACACCATTGAGTGTGTCAATAATTTTGTAGGTCAGTCTAAATCAAAATAATTAAAAATAGACGCCTAAACATGGATACTTTCATTGAAAATTACCTATAATTTTGATTATTCTCTAAGTTTGTTATCCCTACGTGTTTCTAGAGTGGTATTCCCATTTGTTATAATACTATCAAGTGCAGTAGCAAAATGTTGATTCAAAAATGTTTATCTGCGGATAAATCTTTGTGTGTTTCAGCACGCAGCTAGCGGTGAGAACCCATTGCACCTGTACACGAGACCTGTTGTTTAGTGATGGGAGAGAGAAAGGAGCTTTTTATCGATTAATTTACTTTTTATATTTTAGACTAAAGCCGCTTGCAATATGCTTTAAAATGATTTTTAATACTAGAAATCTTTTTAAGTAATAAATAAATTCAACACCAATATTTTAATTTCCATTGAGTTGTTACCAAAAACTAGGAGAATTTTTAGGTAGACAGCGTAGCTTAGATCATTTAGGATATTTGCCCTTTAAACACTATATGAGATGAATTTAGGAAATATACGAAATCAGTTTCTTTATCGATATTTTGATAATTCATCGACATAGTCACCTCCTTCGGTCTCACGCAGCGCAGCCCCGGTCCATCGGCCGCTCGCCCCGACTCACATCATAAATCACCCACTAATAGCCGGCAAACTCACTCGCTAATCCGAATCGAACGACTCGGGACGTGCGCGCACGCATCGAATCGATTGATTCAATTGTTTATCGATAACAGCTTGAGCGATGTCACGGCTCTATGAGGGAGGGTTATGTTTGATTACTGGTTGACTGCATGAAAAATGTATTAAGTACACATTAATTATATTTATTTGAATGAAATACCTAACTTTCCAATAACAAATCTTGATGTATATGGTAGTGCTCCAAGTCAAGATGAGCAGGATACTTTCTATGCATTATTTTATTAGTAAAGCCGCATGTAGCATGAGCTGTTTAGTACAGCTTCCGAGCAAATATACGTTCCGCGAATGCCGCCTGTGGCTGCCGCGTACCTTGTCCAAATATATTGAAGACGTCTTTACCTTGATATTCTAATGGGACACCAGAGTCACATGATCTAAGAGGTATCAAGGCACAGTGGCTAGTTATTGAAAATATTAAACTGGACTTTAGTCGTTTTAATAAAGACCCAGACAAAAGATTAAAATTCCGTTATAGGAAGAATTGCTTACCATAAACTATAAAAGCAGATTGAAACAAAATAACCGGTCGACTTTGTTCTGCAGTAGTAAAAATAATCGCTTTTGCGTTATTAGTCGCATACGGCGGTTTGGTTTGTTTCCAATTCCTTTTCCAGGACGATTTTATACTTTTGAAGGTATATATAAATAAATAAATAAATGACAAGCGCCGACTGAGTACCTTGGCGCGAGAATAAGAAAGAGCGAGAAAGAAGCCGGAAAAGATATAAAGTAATTAAATAGAGAGATAGATAAACTTTATTGCACACAGTTAACATATCTTAGTTTATGGTATCCTAGTACAATTATTAATAATAATAATCAAGCAAGTTTTCCCACGGTTGGCGACCTCAACAATTAGCTGCGTACGCAAGATATGTAGACTGGATGAAACAACGCTTACTTTTTAATTCGTCGACCCGTTTGGAACACTGGTAGTAAACGCTGCCTTTGGAATGGTTACGGGTTCATTCTCCGCAGAGTACAAACGTCTGTGTTCATGAACATGTCTGTTTGTATTGGTCTGGGTGTTTTCTATGTATTATAAGTATATATTTACAGAAAAAGTATAATACAAATGTATATATTTGTAATTCCGCTGTTGGTCACCAACATGATGGTCTGTCCAAATAAAAGTCCAGATAAAGGGGAAAAATAGTTCTATAAAAGTCGAGATAGTTTGTTTGTTAGATGCAAGACCATATTACACACATACACGTTAGGTACACAAAATACACTAGACAAGCGTCCGTGGCACTCACTCAGCTGGTCTCACTGAAAACCAGCGTCATGGCCTTTGTATGGGCTATGACTTCTGCTGAATGAGGACCATTTATACCAGACGTCATAACATAATATTCATTTGGCACTGAATGGACATGATTGAATATGTTTTCGTATTTTTTTTGTTTTTATTTATATGTAGGTACATCAATTGTTTTCTGTTTGTGCCAATTTGTGTTTAGAACTGCTGTATTCCCTGTGTTGTGATGTCGATAATAATAAATGTTTTTCTTTCTTTCTTTCTCACATGGCTCCTTACTACCAAGGGCGCTGAGGGAGATCCTTTAGTAGTTTATGGGATACACTTTTATATAGCTGAAATGCATCTTAGATGGAGAGCTCAAGTAACTCAACCGACCCCCGTTGGTTGGAAATGAATAAGATATTCTCGGTCCATTCCACTGCAAAACCAAAAAAGGTATATCAAGCTGAGCCACTGGCCTTAGCACCGTGATAATAGTTAATTAATAAAACATTTGACGTGCCAACAATGGACACAAGCCAAATCGAGCATGAAAATAATTACCAACGAATCCGCTGCGATTATAATTGGCGGTTGTTACGAGAGGCGCTGCGCGTCGCACTCCTGCGCAGCCTCCACAAATACAAATATTTTGAACCTTATTATTTTTGTTATAAGGATGTATGGTAGAGCTAGGATGGTAAACCGTACAGTCACGCTATAAACTATCATTAGAGTGATGCGCGCTTTGATAGAAAATTACCGAGTTTTGTTTGTGGGTTTGTACAATTGATAGGTATAGGGTGTTTCAATGTTTAGACTTTTTAGTTATAAATTAACAGCGAATATTTACCACATAGGTTCATGTACTGAGCTGTATAGGTGGGTACAACCGCTTTGTCAGACTTTTTCCCTTGAAATAGAGGTGTAAAAAGAAAAGGAACTTGTCTGCCTTATTGGCGCAGTGGGTAGAGCGTTGCTAAAGCAACGGCTGTGCTTAGGGTCCCGGATTCGATCCCCGGGTCGGATCAAAATTTGAATCTGAGAATTTCTGTTAAGATATTCTTGGTGTCCGCCCAGGTCTAAAAGGTGGCGATCTTGTACCCCCGTGCCTCGGAAGGCCCGTTAAGTAAACCCAAAATGTATGCATGGTTATTAAATAAATAGTATTATTGTTTGCCGAGAGATCGTAACCCAGAAATTGTTTAAAATAGATCCAGTTTAGTGGCCAAAAACTAAAAAACGATTGGCGTCGCTAGTGTGCCCTACCCGTCACCTTAAGCCGTTGGTCTTGCACTCGATCCCTCTCTGGTCGTGTCACAGTAGTGTCCCATCGGAATATTAGGGTAAGTGAATAGAGAGTGCACTTGTGTTTGCGCACACACTTGAGCATTATAATATATCCAGCGTGAAGCTGATCGTTGAGATTGGCTGCCTTAGCTAAAATCAGTTGGAGGATATTATTATTAATTACTGTCGTCTTTGAGTGGCAGACGCAGGGAAGTTTCAGATAAAAATATTTGGTAACTATTTTCAGATGTAGTGTCCATGGATGGACAGACGTGACGCAATAAGTCAGGTGCCCAATTTGTCCCGTCTCATAATTTCTTAAAAAAAATTAACAAGCCTACTTAAAATATTCAAATTCAGCGATTCAGATAAACTCGCTGATACTGAATGCTTCTGGCACAACAGTTGTAACAGTCAAAAAGTCAATCAACAGCTTCTCATCGTCCATTGCTGAACGGTCTACGTTCATATTCGGCTATCCCAAGCTGTCCTAAAACAGTCACGATCAGCAATCCTCTATAAGTTAAACAGGTAACAGTCCTTCACTCTTCTTCGCATCGTAAACCTGATAGCTGAGGGTTAGGATCCCCCTCAAAAAGAATATTTTCCTTGACCACGTTATTCCATACACCTACTGCCGACCGTGGGAGAACCACGCATCGGCATGAATGGGCCGGTTAAACCTGAGTGATACCACGGCCTCACAGAAAACTGGCGTGAAGCAGCATTGTGCTGTTGCTGCGTGAGTGAGGGTACCGGAAGCCCAATCCTGGGGAAAAGGGGGTTGGCCAGGGCACTTGTGACTCCACTGGTATCGCAGACCATCTGAACGGGCTTCATCGTTTTTTGGAATTTGCTCTAAACTTTCCCAGTAACCATGAGTTGGTCTACGGTGACAGCTATGATTTCCATTGAGAAAAAAGGTTCTCAACGTCTTTTGGTACAAGAAATCCTACTCTATGTTCTGTCTAACCGGTCATAAAACACAATAACATATTAACTTTCTCCCCGCAAACTCATCACACTGTACACCATATTTGGATCACAGATTGAACTTTATCGGCGTAGTTTCCGATTTGTCCCGGTCACAATTCGATCCAAATTCGGCCATCGACCATCTTTGACTTGCGCTAACAGGCCATTGTGGTCGATATTGATTACGTCATCATGTTAACTATCAACAGTTACTCACACGTGTTCGGATACTAATAAAAGTTAATTGGAAAATTGGTTTTGGTTTTGAAAGTATGCTTTTTTTCTTTTGTTATGTTGTTAACATAGATAACAATACTGTGTACAGTGTAATTGTTTCAAGTTGACGGAGGAGTACTTCACGTGCTGTTCAACATCATACCAGGATCACCGTTATATAATCTGATTTTACTACACCGTGTGGTAAAGTCATCATAAATAAATAAATATTTCACAACATCACATACATTGATCTGATTCCGAGATAGGTAGCTCAAGCACCTGTGTTACGAATATCAGAATTAACAGTGGATTGCTTGTGGTGGGAAGAACCGCTCCTGCAATCATTTTAGCTATCTGACTAAATTACAACCACTAGACACTAAATATTAAAGAAATACAATGTAAGTACTATTTAACGGTAAGAATGTTTATATTTTATCTTAAATTTCTGCTCATATATGTGTGTGTTTGTGTGTACGTGTGTGTGTGCGTGCGTGCACATGTGTGTGTGTGTGTGTGTGTGACAGAGAGAGAGAGTATTAGGGCTTAAGTAACAGTTCTGTCTTCGTGTAACTTAATGATTTTAACCATTCCAAGAATCAACAGTGGGATTACAAACATAAACATATAATACTTTTTGTAAATACATACTTACAATACATAGGAAACACCCAGACCAATACAGACAGACATGTTCATGCACACAAATGTTTGTACTGTGCGGGGATCAAAGGCAGCGTTCACTGCCACTGTTCCAAACAGGTCGTCATCATCAGCCTAAAGACGTAAATTGCTGAACATAAGCCTCGCCCATTGTCATCTTCTTGATTTTTTGGGGGTAGGCTGCTGTGCGCAGTTACGCAACTCTTGGTACTGTGACGCTGGTGCCCATCATGACAAATGTATTTAGCACTGTTTTGGATAGATTTCTCGCCATCTGTCGGTCGTCAGACCTTCGTCTGTTGTCTAAGATGACGTAAAGCATGTTGATGCTTGAAGTTTGACGGTGATTCTGAACCTCTTCCGTGGTAAAATCTATGAGCAGCGGTTACCTTCCTTATTTTTATGTGATACGTAATAGGGGAGAAGACGGATCGTCATGGTAAATGATTGCAGCCTATGGAAACTCGCACACCAGGAGTGCGTTGCCAACCTAACTTCCCTCTCTTCGGATAGCGTTTCAAACCTTTTTCAACCAACATTTTTTTTGAGGCCGTACTCACACTCACTTTGCAGCAGCAAGCGGGTCACCTGGTTATGTTATAGTAACACTCTTTAATTGATATGTTTCTCAATCGTCTTCTTTCGTTTTCCATGAAGTGACGTTGAGCTGTTTTATGACGAAAAAAAAAACAAGAACAAATAAATTTGTAAGACTTTTGTCTCTTCAAAACTCGTATCATCGCCTCTTAGATTCTATAGACTATGTCAGCAAGGATTTCCAAGTCCCTAATGCGTTTTGAACATTAAAACGCCATTCAATTCTAGTCTGTTTACGTTGCCATTGTTTGTGTTCACTTGTGGCTATATTTTCTTCGCCAATACCTACAGCTTGGAGTATAAAGTTGGTTGGTTACATTGTGGTCGTGGAATGGTCTGGTCCACTCTAAACATTGATTTTACGACACATGGGCACTTGACTCTGTGTGGTATTATAGATGTAAAGTGTATGGAAGCGACACCTTCTTGGTTTTGTAATAAAACTAAGGATGGTGCGTGTTTTGCATATTGTCCATAAGTTTTGCTTAAACATTTTTCGACATTTTTATCAGTAACTATAATTAGTACTCGAATAATTCTAAAAATGTATACTCATAATTTGACTGATCGGATTATTGTAGCAATGTAAATATTACTCATTTAGCTCTGGTAAAAATTTTAACAGACAAGATGATTGCAAGGGATGTGTGTAAGAAATGTGTCTGAGAGATCTGTCCCAGTGATGGGTGCTAAACGTATCTGCTAGGGATGGGTACTATAGAGTTCACATTTGAAACGAGCCTGTTACATATCCTATTACCGCTCATCTGCGCACCATCTTATAGCTCCGCTATACGAGTACCTATATATCTTCGCAACGCTGATCTTCCTAGCACATTTTGGTAGAAAAGCTCACACCGTTTCTAAACTCCGATAACATCTTCGCATTCCTCATTCTCGTGTTTAGGCTGCGTTTCCACCAAAGATGAGCGAAGCTGTTTTGCGATGAACGTGTTTTTTTTTTTAAGAGCCAGTAAGTAGTTATAATCGCTTCATTTACCAAGCTTCTCTCAGTGAAACGAAGATATATAAGTATCGGAGTAGAAACAGTGTGAGGGTTCCACAAAAAAGTGCTTCGAATGTCAGCATTACAAAGATACAGATTTGTGAAACGATGCGCAGATGAGCGGTGACGGGATATGTAGAACACATTCCTCGGTCATGTTTGGTGGAAACGTAGCCTTAATCTATGGCACATCTAGCACCTTTACCTCCTGTGCCTTAGTACTTGTTGTGTTGCGGTACACGCGTCTATGACATCACGCCTTTGTCCAGCAGGAGTGGGCAGACAAAAGCTTGCGAGTGCGTGTCAACCGAGAATATATTGACTTGCGCGCGGATTTGTAAGGACGGGGTATTAGGTGGATGTGGCGGTGAAGGATTGAAGATTGGGGGATGTGGCTTTGAGATGTTGCAGGTTTTGGGAAAATTGGAACTTCAAAGTATAAAATATTTAGCTAATATTTCTACAGTATTTAAGTTATGACTGTGGGACAGCCACGCTTCAGCATGAATGGGCTCGTCCGGAGTGAAACCACGGCCACTGTATTCGGCTGAATGTGAGGGTACCGAAGGCCCCAGAGGGAGGAGAAATGATTGGCAGCGCATTTATCACTTCACTGGAGTTGCCATAGAACATACAAGAGCTTCTATTGTATTTTCTAGGGCTTAGACATGGAATTGGATGGAGATGGACATGGTTGGGAGAGTTCAAGCACAGCTTAATGACCGATGCGGCAAAATGCCGCATATAGGTAACGAACTAAATATAATCCTAAACTTGATTACCTAATAAAGTGATTGTAAGTAAAATATAAACAATTGTCTTATCGCAGCAAACATAATAGTTGAAGTGACCGAGTGGCAAAATGCTGCATAAAAGTAACTAAACTAAATAAATTCCAAAAGTTAATTGTCAATTAACTTTTGAGAACCAGAGTCACCGACATAGCCCACCGAATTAGCAAAGTGAAGTGGCAGTGGGCTGGTCATATTAGCTGCAGAACTGACAGCCGTTGGAGCCGTAGTCCTTGAGTGGAGACCGCGACTCGCCAAGCGTGGTGAGTATGGCAATTACCCCTCATGTGTTTGAGGGAGGCCCGTGCCCCAGCAATGGGGACTTAAATAGGCTGATGATGATGATGATGATGATGACCGAGTGGCAAAATGCTGCATAAAAGTAACTAAACTAAATAAATTCCAAAAGTTAATTGTCAATTGATTGTTAGTAAAATGCCGTATACAACCCAACAACATGTCTCGACATAGCAAACACAATAGAAGCTGACAGTTGAAGTAACTTAGCCGCAAAATGCCGCAACGGATTCCAAAATTTAATTTAATTGATTGTAAGTAAAATGCCGTAACCAATCCAACAAACGTGTCTCAACATAGCTAACACAATAAAAGCTGACATTTGAAGTGACCGAGCGGCAAAATGCCGCAAATTGGTAAGTAACTAAATGGGTTCCAAAAATTGATTGTGTGTAAAATGCCGTATCCAACCCAACAACATGTCTCGACGCAGCAAACACAATAGAAGCTGACAGTTGAAGTGGCCGAGTGTTTGCGCGCGCTGTTTGCGCTGGCCACATGCGGTTGCGTCACGCAGTTCCACGACAGGATTTAAATATTTGGACTAAATGTACACTTATTTCTATTGTTAACTATTATTTAACAACGTAGTTCATTGCATTCATATAACAATTATAAGGACCCACGATTCTTTTCCTAATTGGGGGAATGGTCGTAGAAATTGAGCTACCGATGACATCAGCAAATCAATTTTTTTTTCGTTAGGAAAGAATTTTTATTGAACAAAAACACAAGAAAATTAAGACAATAATTAAGAAATAAAATAAAATTAAAAGTAAATAAAAAGGAAAAACAAAGTAGGTCCCCGAGGAAGTGTCCCCAAAATACTGGTAGCATTACCCCGCTGGATCGCGATGGAAATTCGCTGGGCGAGGTAGCTGCCAGCTTTTGGCTCTCCCGTGACTTCGACTAGACGCTTACGGAAGAAAGAGAGAGTGTCGGAACCCCACGGGCCCAGTGTTTCAACACCGAAAGCTACAAAGTGGTAGGCACCAGATAGATGCCTATACTTTGTAGTTTTCAGTCTCTCTGCAGCGTCAGCCGCAGCTCCGGCACTCCTCGTAGTCCCGAGGAAGATGAGACGGTGCCAGAGTGTCGACGCATTTTTTTTTCTAATTCTCTCTTCAATGTTAGCTGATATTGACGTTCTATAGGAATAAATTGCAAAGATATTGCTGCACCTAAAAATTATGGCCTAGGATAAGATGCCCTGCACAGCAAAATCTGACTGAAGTGATGCGTCGGATCTGTTTGGTTGATGATTTTGGGGGGGCTTAATATAGGTATAGGTTTGTATAATATAAAACTGGTTCATCATTATCATCATAATTTCACTGGACATAGGCCACCCCTAATGTTTTCCACACAGATCGTTCCTGTGCCACCCGCATCCTTCCAAAAGTAACCTTCGCAACCCTTCGCAATAATTTCAACAATTGTAGGTATCCACAGTTTAAAAACGATCCGATGTTCTCGCGATGTTTTTCCTAACCGCCGAGCTAGTTGTATAAATACGCACATAGTAGATTTAAGAAACCCAGAGGTGCATGCTCGTATTTAAACCTACCTCCCATTCTGAAAGGCTCTGAGGCTCATTCTTTTATGCAAGAGGCGGACAAACGAGCAAGCGAGTCACCTGATAAACATCCGCGAAATCAGAGAGATCCCTAATGTGTTGCCGGCCATTTTAAAAAAGAGTGCGCTCTTCTCTTGAAGGTCCCTAAGTCGTAGCCGATGAGAAATACTCCTGTAGCCAAACCGTTCCACAGAACCAAGGTATTTATAAGAAAGTTCCGAAAAACGCCAGTATTAGACCGCCATCCATCGAGATGAGGGGAATGGAATGACAATCGCGTGCGAGAGGTTCGATGTAAGAATTCAGCTGCAGGGAGTAGATCAAACAGTTCCTCAGAGCACTCCCCATAATAGATGCGGTAAAGAATGCTGAGGGAGGCTACATCCTGCCGCAGTGTTAGAGGATCGAGTCGACAAGAGAGAGTCAAGTCAATTAATAGAAGACAAAATATTATAATAATAATTAGTGAACAATATTGCAGCAAGTATCGTCCCCGTCTCAGCATATACCACAGCAATAGCATAGTACAGTAGTAGATAGCATAGCAGCTACCATTTCTCTGTACCGTACTTTATCTGACACTACCTAAATAACAACGATGGTACTAAATGCTTCTACAACACTTATTAATGACCAAGTGAACATCAGAATCAATTTTCAAATCGTTCGAACAATCTACTAACAGTGGGAAGGCATTTCTGCTCCAGTTTACTTACAGTCAATAAAACAGTAAGTACAATTGCCTATTGACACTTGTGTTCATAGAAATAAGATCTATGACTGTGATTTTGTGAATGGTATTGACGGTGTACAGTCACATGCACTGATAAGTATACAATGTCATTCCAATATGAACCTTATTGTTTCGCCTTAAGAGTCGAGGTGTTTACATTTCATTGGGATTGTACAAGTACGATTATGTTTAACGGCGGGGGCAGCGGACTGCAGAGGCATCGCGCCATCGTATCACCTCATCTCATCTGTAACAATGAAACCACCTGTTTTGAGCAACTCAATTGTCAGGGCTGTCGATATGGCATTATTGAGGCCTATTGAAATATCAGCGGCGATTGTTTTCAATCAATCAAAACAATGTATTTTAATTTGATTCTGTTATCGACTTTGATGGAGTATGCAACTCATTCTTGTATTGAACTAAGCTTAGTTGTATACACGGCGTCACGTGGAGTTACCCTTTCTGACCTTTGGACCGTCCTTATGTCTGGCGCACAAGTGCTATTTTTCCACTGCAGGGGGTAACTTGATCTGACGCTGACTGTACACGGTTGCGTAATATTTTAGAGTAGCGTAGCGCACATCAGGTAGCACGACGCTCTACTAGTAATGTATAATTGCTACCTTTCATTATAGGGAGCAATTATAAATTACTAGCGGTCGCCCGCAGCTTCGCTCGCGTGGAACTCGGTTTGCCACAAACACCACGTAACTCATTTTCAGCAACTTTTCAGGAAAACCCAAAAAACTGATCCCAGACTTACGTGCCTTTTCCATTAGTATTCAATTGTTGACTTACGTTCTGTTACTTTTTCAACATTTGAAAGGTTTTTGATGGCCCAAACTGAATTCTGAAGAAAAAAAACGATCCGTCTTCCAAGTAACAAATGGCATAAAAATGTCATAACCGCCACCAATAAATTAGTAAAAAATAACTAAATTGTGACTAACGTGGTCATCTCAAAGCGTAGGTCGTTTTATGACTTCCGAACTGTTACTTTTTTGTAATTTTAAAGGTTTTTATTGGTCGTATAGCCGTGTGGTCCCCGGCAGAGTAGAATAGGCCACCCTCACTCCTACCGAGGTGTCGTAAAAGGTGACTAAGGTAAAGCTGCTGTCATGATCATCAGCACCCAGAGAAGGAGAACTCGGCATTTATATTAAAACCCTCGCCAACCCGTCTTCCAAGCGTGGTGAGTATGGCAATCACCCCTCATGTGATTGAGGGAGGCCTGTGCCCCGGCAGTGGGGACTTAAATGGGCTGACGATGACGATGATGACGATTGGTCGTATCTTGATTCTGATTTGGCGAAATGACGCGTCTATTGATTCTCTAGCGAATGGCATCAAAATTTCAAAACCGCCAAAAATTCCTTACGTGGGTTTAGAACTTCAACGACGCGTTGTCACTCTCCATCCCTTCAACTATCTCCACTTAAAAAATCACGTTAATCCGTCGCTTTGTGTTGCAGTAAAAGACGGACAAACAGACAGACACACATATTTTCACATTTACAATGCGAAGTTTGGATATAAAAATTATGAAATTACCAAGTGAATAAAAAACTTCAATTGACGCCTCATTTGAATAAAGTAGACGAATGACGAACATAAGGCGCGAGGTAACCGCACACATTTTTTTTTATGAAATAGGGGCAGACGAGCAGACAGATCACCTGGTGGTAAGCGATTACCGTCGCCCATGGACACCAACAACATCATCAGAGTAACAAGTCCGCTGCTAACCTTTAAATCATCCTTTTTTTATTGATAAGATAAGATAAACACATTTGATTTTGCCTCCGGTACCCTCATACACGCGGCGAAATATAGGCGCTGTTTCACGTCGGTTTTCTTTAAATTTTGATTTTTGTTCAATAAAGTATCTATTTATGTATATATAGGCAGAAAAAAACAATACCACCAACAATGAGTTATTGAATTAACTAATTGTATTAAAACCCTACGTACAGTCAGCCACCGAAACTCAGCGTCTCAATCTAGTCGCTCCACTTATCATAAATCTCAATCAAGATAAACGACATTTAGGATTTTAATGGGCCTTTCGATATATTAATGCTCCATTCAGGCCGACGGGAATGCTGGCTGCTTCTAATAGATGTCGGTATGTGGATTCCTTTGTTATCTGGTAAGGTGGTTAATTACTGGTTTGGAATGGGGCTGGATAGAACTTAAATCGATAAATTCGATGAGATTTTTTCGTCCATATTAGGCTGGTTTATCAGAGCGAAAGTAAGCTTAGTGTTTAAGAAGACGCCTACGAAACCTTACGATAATCCAAAAATAGTAAAAGTAGTGCTAGAAATATTAGCCATAAAAAAATTAAAATGTTTATAAAAGGTGATAATACTGGCACCAAAACTATTGATGGCATAAGAACCACATCGAAAATCGTAACTTCATATATTTAACACTATGCTGCAATTCTAATTTTAACCAATCGATTTAGTTAAAAAGGCCAAAAACCCAATTTTGTAATAAAAATATAACTTACGACCAATAAGACATAGGTCGGCCCTGCCCTATAATAAGTTGATAAGTTAATAAACTTGTGATTGAGTGTACAATTTTTTATCAATGCCATGACGAGAAAAACTTAAATAAATTAAGTAATATTTCGCAGAGTAGTAAATAAAATATGATGAAATATATTTATGTATAAAAAGCAGCTTAAGTTTATATTCAAGTTGTCAGTTATAAATTTTATGAAAAATTAGTTTAGCTGTTTGCGTGTGATGAAGTATCAAAGTACACACACAACAAACTTTCGCCTCTATTATATTAGTTTGAGGTATTTTTCTTAAATATAATTTGGCCTATCGATTTATAATTTTTATATTAGTTTTATCTGACTCATGCTGGATGATATTCGGACGAAAGTCACCACAGAATGGATGCCCGAAAATAAGAAGAGACCACGCGGCAGGCTGAGGAAACGACTGAGGGACGAATTCGATGCCCACCTAAAGGATTGGACGGCTGTGGCTCTTGACCGAAAACGTTGGAAGGTGGATAGGGAGGCCTTTGCCCTGCAGTGGGACAGTACAGGCTAACAATAATAATAATAATTTGGTCAGTTAGGTATTTGGAGCCAAAATAATATTTTTTTGTCCTAAAATCCATAAAATATCTTACGGCTTTTTTAATCGCGGCTACAATTCACTCAACTGCACAATTTCAAAACATCGTCCCCTTTATTACAAAATTGTCGATCTAAGAAAAGTTCCGAAACTAAACTCGTGCCAGTCAATTTAAGATTGCGTGTTGGAACTAGATGACATGAGCTTTAGTAGGTACGGTAACAACTTAAGATCATGTTTTATAATAAAGGGGCGAAGCTCCACTGCTATTATCATACTTAAATAGGTTTGTAGACAAGTGACTTTGCAATGAGGAGTTCAGACTCGCCCCGTAATGATCAAAATAGAAAGCACATTCATATCTTTAAATTTACGAGTACAATATAGAAAAACTTTCGACTAATCGATACTCTATTGTCCAAATTGGTTATTGGTTTGTCGGCATTCGGTAGTAAAGTTATGTAGAGACGTAACTCCAATTTCGATTTCACGTCGGTAAAGAAAAATCGTGATCCCAGACCCATGTATGGCAGTAAAAAAAAACAATAGTCGTAGTTTCTACCAATTTGAAAATCGTATCGACTTCTGTTTTTAAAATTAATCGATGTAGAATCGATTCGAATCGATGTGCGCATCGAATCTCTGAATGGGTATCGTAAATTGAATTGTGATGGCTACCTAAGTGCATCGTGTGTTAATTACTATAGAAATAATGTTAACAAAACTAGTTTTATTTTATAAAAGATAAAACATAAAGATAAAAAAAATATTATTCAATTTAGGTCCATAAAGAACACTTATGAATTATCACTAGGAAACGTAACAATATTAGTACCTATAGGAAAACAAAACCCTTGCGTTTTCGCTTGGCTCATCGTTGCGGCAGATTAGTCAACACTGGCGTTGGTCTTCAACTGAAGTCTTGAATAAATAAGTAAGTAACTTGCTCAACTTTGTGCTCTAAGTTCTCAAAATTATAAAAATGAGTATACACATCCTAACACAAACATAATAATTACATTCGATCAGAAGCCTATAAAATAGGTATATGTAATTTTATTTTTCGGATAATAATATAATATAAAACAATTGGTTTTTATTTCATGCTGTCTTTGTTAATACATATTTGTTGGCAGGTAATTAAAATGTATTAAAGAATTAATTCAAATAAATCGATCAATGTATCAACCCCCCTTCCCCCCATCAAAGAGCGTCAACCATCCCGGTCTAAGAAGTTTGCATCAAACCAACAGCTATCTTTCCCTACGTGACTGGAGTGGATCAGAGTTTCTAGTATCAGCTATATTTATTTATTTATGTTTGTCACACAACGGCACTAATTAATTAATTATAATTAACGTTTGTTCAGCTAAAACTTTAAACAAATCTCTCCGAAATCCCGAGCTGACCTTAAACAAACCCGTTGTAAGTTAACCCAAGTGGGTGCAATCAATTCAATTTCATCCTTGAATCAAAGCTTTGTATCCGAATAAAAACAAAAGCTTTGTAACAAAAGATCTCGACCCACTGGGACAAAGCTTTCTAGCGGGTGGACAAAATGAATTTCACCTCGATTGGGTTATTTATATGGGCCGGTCGGACAGGTGTTTGGATCCTACATGTACAGGATGTTTGAAATAGATTTTGAGAAATTTGCAAGATTTTCATAAAAACCATGGATAAAACTTAAAATTAAATAAATAAATAATTCACAACATCACATACAATTTTTTTTTTTTACTTTCACCCAATTTAATAATAATAATTCATCACAACATCTCATACGTTGACCTGATTCCGTACTAAGTAGCTTAAGCACTTGTGTTACAGATATCAGACAACAGAGGAACACAAATATATACTTAAATACATATATTACACCCAGACACTGAACAAACCCAACATTGATCTGATTCCGAGATAGGTAGCTCAAGCACCTGTGTTACGGATGTCAGAATCAACAGCGGATTTACAAATATGTACACATAATACTTTTCTTTTGAAAAATGAAACAAACTCAATATACAGGGCATCCCAATACTATAAGACATGAAGTAAAAAAGCCTTAAAGCCTAAGATTAGCATTTTTTACTTAAAAATACTTTATTTTTTAGTAAAAGAAAAAAAAAATTTTTTTTATTCACAACATCACATACATTGATCTGACTCCGAGATAGGTAGCTCAAGCACCTGTGTTACGGATGTCAGAATCAACAGTGGGATTACAAATATATACATAAAATACTTTTCTTTTGTAAATACATACTAATAATACAAAGATAACGCTCAGACCAATACAAACAGACATGTTCATGCACGCAAATGTTTGTACTGTGTGTACTCTTGCACCAGAGGCAACGTTCACTACCACTGTTCAAAACGCAAAAAATGCATTCAAAGGATTTTTTTTGGATCGTGCTTGAATTGCGCGGGAATATAACCGGAAAAAAATAATAAAAATAAAACTGGCTTTTTTATTCTACCATCCGGTACAGTTATAACTAAATACTTCTTCGTAACCATAGGACTTACACTCGTCTGTCGTGAAATATATTTTTAGTATTGAATACTTAGGGTACAACTTTTTCATTTGCCAAAAAATTAAGATATGGATTAGTATGCATGCAAAAGTAGACAAAACAAAAGTCTAAGGAGTAAACATATCAAAAATCAAGTAGAAACATCCTGTATGCGGCGTCGTCGCCTAGAGGAATGTTATTAATTCGGAATTTGTTACAGCCTATACTTACGCCACTCGATATCGTCGTTAAAGGCTACATAAATATGAATACATCAGTCTGTTTTTCGATGGGTACGGATAGCAGAAGAAATGTTTTGATAAAAATTAAGAAATTCAAAATTAAAACAAACTATCGCACTAACTATGTTGCCTACGGCAAACACATAAATAACTCTGCCAATGTCGAGTGATTAAAGAGACACGCAGTTTTAAAATATAAGGTAATTGATCGGTGTGGCGAGTTTAAATCTTTATAGATTTTATTTAAATTGAGCTTTGCACCAAGAGCCATCTGCAACCAAGACAAAATAACACATACGCATAGATGTCACAATATTAAAGGGAAATTCTCATATTAAATTTAACTATGGAAAGTCTTTCTGCGTATTCAAATATCTGTCAATATTTTTTCTTAAGTAACCCCTCATCCCTCACCTTAGCGTGTAATTCTCAGTTGCGTCCAAATCTGTCGGTCTGGAGTCCGAGGCACGCTTGGACCATGATTCTTAGATTTGTGGAGTCTGGTAATTACAATGAAGCGACTGCCATCTGACATTCGCAACCCTTTAACAGCGGAACCAGACCAACTGAATCATGGTTACACGTTTCAGAAACTATCCGAAACGTGCAGGTCTCTTGAAGATGTTTCTCCTCACTGCCGAGCTAATGGTAGATTTTTTCTTAAGTAACCATTAAAGTTAATTGAAGTCTCTGAGTGTGGCAGTAATAATACTAGGAAAAAAGTGGACATTTCAGTAAGTAAAAAAATTAGCTAACAAGTTATTACTAACAAAACCTTTGAAATTGCTGAATGTCTATGCTAATTGCTAATTAAAACAATTATATACTATATACATACAAGAAATATCAGCTGGTTGATGCAATTTCTAAGAGGAATCTGTTTTTTTTTTAATTTTACCCTTTGTTTGCTGGGAAAGAGTTTTCATTGCCTATCCTGGGACCTTTATTTTTTTCTGAGACGGTTAAAACAGTTTAAATACCTAAATGAAAATTTAATCAGTGCATTTTATTTAAAAAGTTTGTCACTATCCTCAAATTCTCTTTTTTTAAACTGCAAGACGTGGAACAAGGTCCAATAGACAGACAGTAGTATATAATGACAGTAATGTTTATTTTTTTATAAAAATTGGGCGCAAGCGTTTATTTTGCAATCCGTACTTTTTTGGCTTAGAAATTGGGTGATTATTGTTCTCAACAATTTCTGACAGATCCACCAAATATAGTAGGTACGCATCGTTTTGCAAGAATAGTATTATGGAATGGAATCCACATTAAGTTACTAGTATGTATTCATAATTTTCTTATTTCAAAAAAGGTTGAGGAATCCGCTTAAAGTTCGACAATTTCTGGCAAGAAATGTCAACATTTTATTGGTGAGAATTTTTTAAATAGTTTTTATTATGTGTCACAAAGATTTTATTTTATTTTTATTAGTGACATAGCTTGGCAGACCTGTTAAGTTAGCGAATACCTGTTAATTCGCCCAGGACACAACGCCAATGGGATCACAAGTGCGTTTTCAGCCTCACTCACTCGGCGAAACACTAGCACGAAGCTGCTTCACTGCGTCGTTATTGTATGAGGCCAGTGGTATCACTCTGGTCGAGCCGGCTCCATCATGTCGAAGAAGGACTCTTCTATGGGCAAATACCTAGATTAAAATAACATTAACAAATATTTTCTCTTTTTAAGACCAGTAAAGAAGTTTAGAAGACCCAGTCCAACTCATGAGCGCAATCTATGGTTTTCAAAAAATGGGATTCATTGACACCTTGGGTACAAAGGTATATCAAAAGCTTTCCTTTTCTTTGTTTTTATGTGAAATGTGAAAGGTGATGGCAGGCGAGCAGACGGATCACATGATGGTAAGCGATTGCCGCCGCCCATGGACACTCGCGACACCAGTGAAGTCACAAGTGCGCTGCCAAAATTTAAACCCCCCTTTCCCCGGATTAGGCCTCCGGTACCCTCACTCACGCAGCGAAACACAGCACAGTGCTGCTTCACGCCAGTTTTCTGGGAGGCCGTGGTATCACTCCGGTCGAGCCGGCCCATTCATGCTGAAGCGTGGGTCTCCCACGGTCAACACCAGTAAAGAAGTTTAGAAGACCGCAGACCAACTCATGAGCGCAGTCTCTGGTTTTCAAATATGGGATCCATTTACACGGTATATCAAGAGCTTTTCTTAAGGTCTTGTTATACTATGCCATAGGTATTCATATTATTTTTACCGTTACTATGGCTGAATGTTAAATGTTACTCCAAGGCTTCTCACATAAACATTGTGTCGTGTTTAAAGGGAGGCATTAAAACATTAGGCGACCCACATCTCGGGTTACCGAGAAGCGGTGACTAACGTGCTAACATGTGGGCGCATTGTTTTACTGGTATTTTTAACGGTCATCTTTGATAGAAGGAAAATGGAGACTTTGTAAGTAGAATCATATTGACTGGCCCATTATACAGGGTGTAAAAAGACCCTTAACGAAGCCTGCGTCTACGCACTCAGGCCATTAAAACAAGTTTTAGAACAAAAAATATTGATGGGAAACGAAGTTGATTTTTTGCGTGTCAATTTTAATCCTATAAACGGACAACGCAATGAACAGCGTACACCGGACCGCGCGGCGCACGCGCGCCCGCGCCTCAGTCGCCGAGGCGCGTCCCCCGCACACTCCCCCCGCCCCGCTCTCAAACATTACATTGCGGGCTGTACGTTTTGAAGCCATTTTTCCCTAGGAATTACTTAAAATTTTAAACAAGTTCCTTTGGACACTTAATTAGGTAATAATGTTTAAAATTTATTTACATCAAAGTCTTGAGATTTTTATTTTGACTTTGACCTTCAATAACTAGGTAGCAGATGAGAAAACGGATTACCTGATAGTAAGCGTTTGCCGTCGTTCATAAGCACCCGACATTAGTGGAGTAACAAATGCGCTGCTAACCTTTAAACACCCCTTTCCCCTGGACTGGGCCTCCCTGGTACCCTCGTTAACGCAGGAAAACACAACACAGACACAGCCCACTCTAGTCAGTCCATTTATGCCAAAGCTTAATTCTCCCAAGATGCTTGTGTTTTTTAGTGTCTGATCATCATCAAAAAGGGCTAAAACGAGTTTAGTTCAGGAACTTTTTAGATAGTTTTATTTGTTACAAAAATAAGGAGGCTAATGATGTCCATCATTAAAGGAAAATAATAGGTCTTTACCAATGGAATTGCCGTTTTATTTTCTAGAATAAGATTTACAACTCCTTTAATAAAAAAAAGGTCACAATACTATAATTTTATTCACTATTTAATATAAAATAGACATCAGATATTATTGCATTTGTGATGCAAAAATAAAAGGATAGATTTCAGAAAAAAAATACCCGAAAAACTATCCTACACGTTTCTAAACGTTGTCCATTAAAGCACAGTTAATTATGAAGTGGTAGCATTAATACTTTACAAATAAAAACAGGTTAGTATGGAAAATACAACTTCTAAGAAAATCGCTATAAATAACGGCAATTTCATAGGTCTGTTACACGGTAGGTACGCCTTCTTTCACTATACGCCATCATTATAAATTTTTCATCCGCAAATACCAGTAAACTTTCTCAATTAAACTATCCATGTGAATTCCGCCATTTTACAAAACATTGTTTTCCTTAAAGATTCTATGTAAATATCCTCTAGTCTCGGAATCGTATTCGTAATCATGACAAATGCAGATAACTTGTTTAAAAGTGAATGTTTTTCCACAGTTTAATTTAAGTCAGTAGCTAAGAAAACTGTTACGACTTTCTAAATACTTACTCTGCTCATTATTTGGGACAGGTTTAAGCGTTTCAGTAATAATCCTTTAACTAGGAATCCATTGGATGCAGGCGGCATAGGACCGATCTGTGTGGAGATAAAATGCAGGAGGCCTATTTCCAGCTGTAGGCGTCTATTGGTTGAAATAAATATGATGAAGACCAGAAAGAGCAAATCGGCATGTCAATTAATTGCGGAGTACAGATTTGTGTAAGACTATTTTCAAACATCGAATTTATTTTCGCCGTGAGTTTCTTGATCGGCATTCGTGGATAATATGATCATACTCGTAGTCGGCATTCTGAAAAACTTTCTTGACAATACGAGTATACTGGCAGCGAGCTGTAACTGTACTTCGACCTTCCCTTCGCAATCGAACCTTGATTTCAAGTGTCACCTTATGTGAAGTGAGGACGAATTGTTTGATTTTTATACAATTGACATGCTGTTCATATTAATAATTCTTAATTATTGTTATTTATAATTAATGATTGTTAATCAATGCAAAAATATAAAGGACTATTTGCTACTGGGCAAATTTATAGTGTGACGTTTTCATCGAACGTTCACCGTCAAGAGTCGGTTACCGCTATTCTCTTATTATTTAGACTTTTTGATGAGTAATCATGAGTTGATCTGAATCTTTGCACGTCTTTTTAAGATGTTACGATGTTCAGGGTCAGGCTAAAGTAGGTATCTAACTTAACTACAATCGAACTAGCGGAAAGAGGACCCAACTGACACTAATTGTATTCTTATGAAATTATCAAATTAAGCTCAGAGGCACATGTCAAACAAAATGCAAAAAAGTTATTCAGTTTTTTAGCTTCATAATATGTATGGGACAACAAGATTGATTTATTTTTTCTCGCTCGCTCGGAGTTGGGCTGGTGCCCCGGCTATCATCATCTAATACGCATAGGTACTAGAAACCCTAGTTTGAGACTAGATTATCAATGTGAATTTTATGGCAAATGTATTTATTTACTAAGAAACTGACACCATATTTGCTTCTTCAATATGAAACATATTATTAGTAATAGGTTTGATAGTCTTGTCGTTTTATAACCAATTATATTTTGCAATGATTCGCTAATTTGTTTATAGCTTCCGTTCTATAAATTGCTTCTGGTTTGACATAAATCGACAATTATTAGTGTTATAGCGGAAATGTGGCAATATACAAAAATAGTCTGGTGTACCTATTGTTGCATAGTTTAGCCAATTTTGTACATTTTAAAATACCATTTGACGGCGTGTCAATTCCAGTTGCGTGAAAATCGTAGGACCGTGATCCAGGATATGTGTCTGGTTACTACAATGAAGCGACTGCCGTCCGACCTGACACAACCCTTTGACAAGGGAACCAGCCCAATCGGGCTATTGTCACACATTCAGAGCCTCAAAAATGAGAAACCATACGAAATGTGCAGGTTTTCTCTTGATGTTTTCCTTCGCCATCTAGGTAATGGTAGAAAATCGCACATAGGTTTTAAAAATCTTGTGGTACAAGTGGTGTGGTGGTTCCTTCAGTAAGGCGTACGTCCTTATCAACTGAGCTACTTATCGTCACTCTTGGTGATGTTGCCCTGCTTCGTGAGGATCTTAGATTAAAAACGCCTAGGTAGTCTCCATTCAAACACTCATTTAGTAAGGTAAAAAACAAATAAAGTGTGGGCGTGACTTTACTTTGCCGACACGCACACAACCAAAGCATTTTTGTCGTACGTACGAGAGGACGGCCTCCGTTTTGGAATAGTTAAAAGTGCCATGTAACGCGCACACGATTTCTAGGCTTTATACGGTGAGTATTAACACCTCTATTTACCAGTTGTAACTAAACTCATTACTTCCCGACACTTGCTGTAGAAAAGCGACAAATGCAGATTCTTGCAAACTACTCGCAGTAGAAAAATCCTGTCCTGCCACTAGAGGAAATGGCGTAAGGCCTGACCTAAGTAGAGGAAAACATACGTCGCAAGTACCCGACGTGAATATAACTACAGTATGCAGTGGTAATGAAGCCAGTGGCTCGAACAAATTAGGTACATTCAACGGGGATTCTGGCGGTAGGCGTTGCATTGTCCGCACGGGCTGATGCAATTCAAGGGTTTTAAATTAGTATCTAGTTTAGTTCGTTTTTAGTGAACAAATTTGGTGTTTATTTGTGCAGTGGAGTGCCGCGAAGTGATCTTGATAATAAGAATCTTTGAATTGTATCGTTTTAAACACTGCTATTGCATGTCGAGTACGTTGTCACAGACATTTTTTTTTGTTGACCCAGGAGAAATGCGTTACGCCACATAACGGATTGCTCTAATATCCAATAAGAAGATATTATGTACAACTACTAAAGGAAAAAGTAAATGCCATAGCCGTACAAGGAATTTAAGCTGCAAGTCAAAGGAGGAGTAGAGAATACTTACTTCCCTGCGCTTCTAAATAAGAGAGAGAGAGAGAGAAGTTTCGCACAGCGGTCATTGAAATGTCTAACTACTGACTATCGGCACACTATATACAACTTGACTCTGCTTATTGTAAAACACAGGTTGTGAGGTGAATTTAATCTGATTGGAAAATTTCTTGATGCAATGAATGAGGAGGTTGAAAGGACCCGTTTTTATATAATTACTATTTACTGTTAGAAGAGCGTTATATAATAAATTGACGTTCAGTAGCGAGGGATAAAAATGGTCCAGTCAAGTAAACTATAAGAAGTAAGTGTTTTAAGAATATAATCATATTCTTAAAACATATACCCCCTTATTCCAAAACGTGGTTCAAAATAAGTAGTGGGATTTATACTAGGAATGAGTAAAGAACTTGAAGAAACATTTTTACAAAACTAAGTTTAACGTAACGGCACCCTAGCGCCAACTAAAATACAAAAGTTAAACCACCTTGACTTCTAGTTTAAAATGAGTACTAAATCAATAACCTCAAAATATTAATTAAATGACAATGACAGTTTACCACTGTGACAGTTCATTCCGTTCTACGCTAAAATTGTTTCCTTTAAAATTGACAACTTATTTTTTCGATTTAATCCCAAAGTATAAGCAATTCCTATTCATATTATTTGGACACCTTACATACATATTTTAATTTATTGTTGCATAAAAACATTTCTAAAACATTTTTACTGCAGACAACAATACAAGGTTATGTTAAACGAAAAGTTACTGAACGAGTGATTGAATGATTCGATCAATTTTGACACTACTCTAATCCTCGACTAACCACAGACTGCTAAGTACCAACTAAGCAGTCTGTGGTTAGTCGAGGATTTGTAATAATAAAAATAAGAACTAACGTTATGCCATAATAATCATGAACTTGCTAGTTTAGGACTAAAGCCGGTACCAGAGCAGATTTTTTTTATAAGATGCTTAATGTTAGTTAGACATTTGATTTTTAATTGCATTGTAAGCGGTCTAGCACATTATGTCGAGTAAGTTCTCGCCGAACCAGAGAGTCACCCAGAGAGCAATGGAGAGGGCTATGCTCGGAGTTTCTTTGCATGATCGTATCAGAAATGATCAGATCCGCAGGAGAAATAAAGTCACAGAGATAGCCCAAAGGATTGCATGTCTCAAGTGGCAATGGGCAGGGCACATAGCGAGGAGAACAGATGGCCGTTGAGGCGGAAAGGTCCTCGACTGGAGGCCACGTACAGGAAGTTGCAGCCGTGGCAGGCCCCACACAAGGTGGACCAACGATCTGGAGAAGGTTGCGGCAATCCATTGGATGCGGGCGACATAGGACCGATCTGTGTGGAGAACACCGGGCCTATGTCCAGCAGTGGACGTCTATTGGCTGAAATGATGATGATGACGAAACTCTCGACCAGTGACCCGTGAGGCCTGCATCTCCAGAAGTCTTGCATTGCCCGACCGTTTAAGGACCTTGTCTCTCCTTCTCATCTTATTTCTTTCAAAATCTCATACTGTATTCCCCCTGAAAATTCTCCGAGCTTAGCGATGACCCTTGGAAGTACAAGTTATCTCAGTAATCACCGCGGTACTATAGTGTCAATAATTCCGCTCGCATCGGCGCCGGCGCAGCCCGGGGCTCGGTAATCGCCGACATCCGAGTTACGCGACGCGGCGCACCCGCTTTACTTAGATACACTTTTACTTAGATCGCTAAATTGTTGGCTTCATGCACTTGTTGGGGGGATAAACGAGCGGAATGCATTCAGAATGTTTTTTATGTGATAAATGGCAGTCGAGCAGATGAATCACCTGTTAAGTAAGCAATTTATTCGTTTAAAACTTTATTGCACAAAAAGTCTATACAATAGTTGAACTTAATGCCAAGAGGCATTCTTTACCAGTCAACCTTTGGGTCATATAGAAAGGATAATGATGCGGCGAAAGGAGATTAAGTAAATAAATAAATAATTAATAAATATTTCACAACATCACATTCATTGATCTGACTCCGAGATAAGTAGCTCAAGCACCTGTGTTACGGATATCAGAATCAACAGTGGGATTACAAATATATACATATAATACTTTTTTTTGTAAATATATAATTATAATATATAGAAAACTTTCAGACCAATACAGACATGTTCATGTACACAAATTAAGTGATCGTGGAAATAAAAAAACTATACTTTCCTATATATATAATTACGTGCTTGCACAGTCAGCATCAAAAGTAGCTTAACACTTGAGTACCATGTCAAAGTAATTGTTCAGTCTATTTTAGTCAGTTTCTAAGGGGTACGTAAAAATGTTACTTCGATATGGTACTAAAGTGTTAAGCTAATGTTGATGCTGACCGTACCACTTTTGTTTTTAATTGTGGTTTTCCCCACTAATGTATTGCGGGGGGCACTAGCGACCTGTAATGCAGGCTTTTTCCAACCTACAGCAGGCACCAGTCTCTCAAAGTAGCAGTTCATATTAAGCCAAACATTGTGAAGAGAGAAAAAAATAGTTTCTAAATTGAATTGAACCAATTCGTGATTTTCAAAATAGACGAAAAAAATAAAATTCATTTTATTTTTCACACAGAATCTACATCTCTAGTTAGCATCTCCCATACAGGTTTATCACATTTACCGTATTTCCAGAACAATGTGCATGCTAGTGCCGAGGCAAGTGGTCGGACGAGCGAACTGGACCGTGCGGACGCGCCGCGAAAGTGGTCGAGCGACGCAGCCCGACAATTTCTATGAAAATGCGCTTTGCTTGACGCACAATTGATAGAAAATTACTCTTGGCTACCTACGTGCAGTGCTGGTAGGGATGGCGCGTGGAAGCAAACTAGAGGCAAGTATTTTGAAAACATTTGGGTTAAAAAGCTGGGATTCGGAGAGGCTGGCTCCCACTTTAACAGTGGGAGAGCCACGTTTCGGCATGAATGGGCCGGCTCGACCGGAGTAATACCACGTTCTCACAGAAATCCATTGTGAATCAGTGCATGCGCTGTGTTTCGCTGCGTGAATGAGGGTACCGGAGGCCCAATCCAGGGGAAGGGGGGACAAAAGGTAAGCAGCGCACTTGTGACACCACTGGTGTTGCAGGTGTCTATGGGGGGCGGTAATCGCTTACCATCAGGTGATCCGTCGGCTGTTCTGCCACCTATATCATAAAAAAAACAACTTAACTAATTGGACCTACATCATGATTATATTGTTGGTTCAAAGCGAGACATTTTGGATATTTTTTTTTTATATATGAGAGGTGGCAGATGAGCAGACGGATCACCTGATGGTAAGTAATTCCGCCGCCCATGGACACCCGCAACACCAGTGGAGTCACAAGGGCGCTGCCAAGCTTTTCCCCTTCCCTCCCATTGGGCCTCCGGTAACCTCACTCACACGGCGAAACACAGCGCAGGCGCTGCTTCACGCCGGTCTTCTGTGAGGCAGATGTATCACTCCGGTCGAGCCGGCACATTCATGCCTAAGCGTGGCTCTCCTACATTGCTATTACTCTTTTATGTGATTGGTGGCAGGTTAGCAGATAGATACCTTGTTAGTAACCAATTGCCGAAAACCATACACACCCGCAACACCAGTAAGTTTCAAGCACACTGCCAACCTTTAAGCTCCCCATCCCCCGAGGGCCTTCGGTACCCTCCCTCACTCGGCAAAACACACTGGCACAAAGACACTCTCTCACTGCAGTCGAGCCGGCCCACACAAGCCAGGCACTTCACCGTAAGCATTTGAGTAAAAGGGTAATACAATACGGGGCATTTCTGCAAATGACCTCATATAGTTAGTAGTCAAGTAAGTTACAGAGGGTCTAATTTAAAGCAGACGTTACGACCAAATCGGAGTTTCCCTCTATTTCACACGCGCTGTGTGTCTCCTTTGTTTGGATGCGACAGGTATATTCTCGTTCGTTACGGGACGGCTTTAAATTAAGCCACTAGGTTTGACTTCTCAACTGTCGAAGTTCGATTAAATTAAGAGTCACTCTGTATGCAAATAGTACAGTACAACGTAAAATTACTTTAATTCGCCGATTAACACTATATTTACCTGTTAGGCATGTGTTCTCTGACGATTAATAAATCCCAGTGTAAAAAAAGATCACCAGTTTAAGCTTAAAAAAATCAACTTTCATGTGAAATGCGGGATACGACCCGATTGGAACAGTGGTAGTGCGCGCTGCCTCTGATACAAGGGTTGCGGGTTCGATCCCCGCACAGTACAAACATTTGTGTGCATGAACATGTTTGTTTGTATTGGTCTGGGTGTTTGCTATGTATTATAAGTATGTATTTACAAAAGAAAAGTATTATATGTATATATTTGTAATCCCACTGTTGATTCTGATATCCGTAACACAGGTGCTTGAGCTACCTAACTCGGAGTCAGATCAATGTATGTGATATTGTGAAATATTTATTTATACTAAAATATCAAGGAATTTTTCTTTGCTAAATTTAGATCCTACATGTTTTCATACAGTCTCCCTTCAATTTTGATAAAATTTCAATATGGCTGGCAACCCTGTTCCTAGAAGAAAATGTAGTTGCTTAGTGCTTACGTAGGCGACGCTAGCAGTAGAATTACTCGTACCTGGAAAGACAAAAATAGATTTACTTGATTGATAATTATGATAATAAAATTTATAAGCGTGGTAAAACAAGAATATTCTTTTTCTTATACTAAGATTATAAAAGTGATTATTGTGCGAGGAGAAACATATCTAATAAGCAAGCAAACAAACTCTGTAACCACTAGAAAACAAAGGCACGGACCTAGAGTCTGTGGTATGTATGTAATTAACTAATTAAAAAAAGAACAAGCATAATTTTAAAACATGCCTCGTGCGAGCATTGGACCTTAGAAAAACTGCTCGCAGTGACTGGATCATGATACACTAGGAAAACATCGAAACATCATCATCACATCACTGAATTGAGCTGACCCCATAGCATTTTTGACGGTTGAAGAGCCTCGCTTCAGCCGAAATGGGCCGGTTCCACCGAAGTGATATTGTATTGTTTCGCTTAGTGAGTGAGGGTACCTTGGGCCGGATTCTAACGGAAGAAGAAAAGGTTGGCAGTGTACATGTCACTTGACTGGTGTTGCTGTCCTGGAGCACAATTCTCGTGCTCGTGACATATTTTTTTTTATGTCATTGGTGGCAGACGAGCAGGCGGATCGCCTGATGGTAAGCGATTGCCGCCGCCCATGGGCACTCGTGACACCGGTGGAGTCACAAGTGTGCTGCCAACCTTTAAAACCCCCTTTCTGCCGGATTTCATGCGACATATATCACTAAAACATAGTTTTTTTGTATGGTTTTCAGGTGATATCCGCCGTGTTTTTTCATAATCCTGAGAATTGGGCTCCAGGGCATGAGCGGCGGCAATCGCTTCATAATCATAATCAGCCCATTTAAATCCCCACTGCTGGGGCACGGGCCTCCCTCAATCACATGAGGGGTAATTGCCATACTCACCACGCTTGGCAGACGGGTTGGCGAGGGTTTTGATATAAATGCAGAGTTTTCCTTCTCTGGGTGCTGATGATCATGCCAGCAGCTTACCTTAGTCGCCTTTTACGACACCTCGGTAAGAGTGAGGGTGGCCTATTCTACTCTGCCGGGGGCCACACGGCCATGCCGGGGGCCCACGGTATAAGGCACCCGTTATGTGCATCTTTAATAATAATAATAAGTGTTACCGTACCCTAAAATGGGTGAATATATTTATATTTTTTTTCAAACAAAATAATAATAATATCCTCCCACCGATTACGGCTTCGGCGGCCAATCTCAACGATCAGCCACGTACGTAGGATATATTATAGTGCTCAAGTGTGTGCACATACACAAGTGCATTCTCTATTCCCTTACACTTTTATTCCAAAGGGACAGCAGCTTGACACGACCGGAGAGGGATTGGGCGCAGGACCAATAGCTTAGCTTAGCATTCAGAGGCACGGGGGTACATGACCACCGACTTTCGGACTCCGGGCTGACACTAAGAATTTCTTACCGAAAACTTAGGTAGGAACCCGGGACTCTTGCGCAACCGTAGCTTTATAGTGTGACCCACTAACCACTGCGCCACCGAGGCAGTCCATCTGTACCTATTGATCAGCTGTTTCGTGTGTCCAAGTATCTCTATGCCATTTACCTTCGACAAAAGTTGCCACTCAAAGAAGAAGAATCTTATTTAAAGTTGTTTCAATTTCCAATTAAAAACACACTATAAAAATTAAACTACAGTAGGTATTCATTATAACCCTGTATTGTCCAAGTACCAATCATTGGACCAAAACCCGAAGTCCAGGTGTAATAAACAAAGATTTTATTACAACACCATTATTAAAAATAAAAGAGCGCCGATTTCACATACCGATATCTTTTCTTGTCTATCGTTAATTCATTACACATGACAATAAAAAGCCGTCTCAACTCCCGGCCGACCTGTATGAATGGTCATAAAAAACTCAGTACAAAAACCGTAAGTGTAAAATTAAGCCGTGTTGGTAGCGTTCCGTACATTTTGTTGAAGTATTTTATAACAGTACGCTTTCCACGAGTTTGAAAAACTGTTCTCGCCATCGAAAACTATAGCTTTGTCCCTTTCATTGTGGTGCATGTGAAAGAGACAGAGCAATAGTTTTGGATAGCGAGGATAGTATTTAAAACTCATGGTAAGGTCTCAGGTTCTTGTATTTGATGGCTGGTATTGCAAGTTACCGAAACGGTTTTGTACGGAAAGATTAGGGAGGTTATTTTTATTAATTATAGTTAACGTTTGACTACAATCATACCTAATGGAAAGCGTAGATTATGTCTAGGATAAAATAAATAAGTTTGAATCACTACTGTGTGACAGATTGTTGTTGGCGATAGCAAAAATCTAATCGAACACTTTTTTTTTTAAATAATGTTCTCTTAAGAGTGTAGTTATTATGACATTTCTGTATTTATAGAACATTTTAGTAAGTATACAACTTCTCTTCAACGTAAATATATTTTTTCAGTTAAATCATGTTCATACTCTCAAAGGTAGTTTTGGAAAAAAAAGGTTGATCTATACTTACATCGTATTGCTTTTGTCCTATTTTCATGGTAATAAAATTATCTAATATTAAAAAAAAACTACCTTGTCAACTGTATTTTGATCACGCCTGTGCAGTTTCAGACGGAAGTTTTTTCTTCTAGCTTTAAGGCGTCAAATAAGCAAAAGGGTCACCTGATGTGGTATAATCACCATCTACGAACATTCATCAAGACAAGAGAAATAGCTGATACGTTATCGGCTTTCAAGGAAAACCCACAGCAGAGGTACGCTGTGGGTTTTCCCGCAAAACACGGAACTCTTTTAAAAGCTAGCGGTCCAGATTGACATCTGTCCGTTCGTCCACCGCTCACGGTCGGTTGGGCAAAATCAGGTATTACAATTAAATTAAAAATCACTCAAGAGTTACAATCGATAGTACGGTCAGAGGAAAAATTGTAGCAGATTTGTTATCGCATTTGAGAGAAAAGAAATGGTATTTTTTATCTTCCTATGCTCTATTCCTACAGATTTACATATGTGAAAATCGATCAGGAACAAGGCACAGAGTATACACAGCTGTATACCACTAACTTTCATCAGAAAAAACTCAGTTACAAATTTGCACTAGTCTGAGAGACTTAGTGAGTATTTCCGACGCACATGGAAACAATTTGAAAACCTCAAATAAGTGATTCGACTTTCGATATTTATCAATTCTTGTTCGATGATCCTGAACGATAAATTATGTTTATGGCTATAATTTGACCGTATCGAAGCGAAATCTTCATAGTAAGTGAAGATCACGTCGCAGATGAAATTGAAGCTATTCAAGATAATATTAATACTGAGGTTAAATCTAGACATTATGTAAATATCAAACATTTTAGTAACTATAAGGATATAACATTAACATTATTGGGAACTGAAACTGAGATGTACGATTTGAACTTTCCCTTTGCGTTGGACATGATAATGTAATAAGCAATAATATTTGCATCAGCAATCATTGAATACATATTAATTAAATTTGCTACAGAAATAAGTATCTTAAAGCGATATGTAATTATAATATGGAAAGTAGCATAATGAAAATCACACGGTCGTAATCAAAATTGCAAGTGAATGCCAAGTTTATCGTGTTTTATTTTTTCATATGCCTAGCAAGTTACGTAAACCTCAAATGGCTAAACCATTCGCGAACTACTGATACAAATAAATCGTTTTTAAGCACTATTAGATAGGACGAGGAAACGATTATCTAAGTCCTCGGCGAGTGCATAACGCTGCACCGCTACAGAAGCCGCCACCTGGAAGCACACATAATCTCGGCAGACGAGATCCAAAACTCCCCTATCAGCTGCATTCTCGGGTTTATCCTGGAGCTGGAGCTACATGAGGTGGTGTAATAGATTCTGGGGTTACCACAATAGATCAACTACTGGTCGCAGTGGCAATGAGACGCAAGACTCACCCCATTTTTTTCAAATAATTAATAATAAAATACTGGATATTGGCTAAGGATCTGTCTTTAGCAAATTATTAATTATCTAACAGTTAGGTCTTTAAACTCTACTGAAGAAGTGTAGCAATGATACTGGTTTCATAATACTTAAGTACGATAAGCCACACATCAATGTATACAAATTTGTCAAATTTTTTGGGTTATTCTCACCCCAATATCAAACACGTTTGGTTCAATATCAATTGAAGATCTCTATCCACCTGCTCAAATTAAAGTTTTAAGATAATTACAATATGCTAATGAGTATTATTTTTTCGCCGACCGTACCCACAAAATAATTAATGGTAGAACGATTCAATTGAATCCACGGTATGCGTGTGTTTCCACTTATTGTGTCCCACTATACGACCACTTTCTACATTGGAGGTGTCACGTTGCCCAATATCAGTGGCTTGTAGACAATCATTCACTAATTTACACTTCAAAACCGCAACTAATCAATATTGAGTTCTAAACCGAAACTATAAGATTTCAAATTGGATGACGAAAGAGTTGAACGGTAAAAAAGTGCAACTTTATATCTCTAAAGGTCTAAAATCGAATTAAATTCGTAGATCGATTTCCGTTGATAGCGTTTCTAATTAGGCTTCGTTTTGTTACGCAATGATAGGTAGTACCGTTGTAGGTAGCTGGTAGCCATTGTTTAATTAGAGATATCGGGTTCTGACAGACGGACGTACGTACAAGCGTGTGAAAATGTCAACGGATTTTTGGATGGCTTGGATGAGATGTATTTGGCTGATACGTAGGTAAGTATGTATGGCTGTTGATCTTGATCTTTACTTGATAGTCGCTTCCGCTCTTGGCATTGCGTACAATTGGTCAAGTTCACTTTTTGTGCTTCAACAATATGATAAGATGTGGTCAGAGGTTCAAAAGTAGATCCACTTGATAATACTTTATCTAATCTTGGCGTCTTATCACCAATACCTATCTTTAGCGACCTTGTGGTAGAGGAAAATTATTCTGAACTTATTCCAATCACATCCAAAAGTGGTGTTAAGGTTTTTAAGAGGACGACAACGCCTATGCATTACTCTGCTATAATTGCTAACCATCTTGTTTGCTACCGACGTAGAAGGTATTTAAAAATATGTCATCATCTCATCTCATCTTCAGCCCATTTATGTACCCACTGCTGGGGCACGGGCCTCCCTCAATCACATGAGGGGTAATTGCCATACTCACCACGCTTGCCAGACGGGTTGGCGGGGGTTTAGATATAAATGCAGAGTTTTCCTTCTCTGGGTGCTGATGATCATGCCAGCAGCTTTACCTTAGTCGCCCTCTGTAAGAGTGTACCATATAAAAATAAGCACCGTATAAAAATATGTAAATAATACAAATTTATTTTGAAACGATAAAAGTTAAAAAATATCTACTGTTTGTTATGTTTGATGAAAAATGCAATAACATTTCACAAACCAACATTTTAAACTAAAAGTTAAACATTTTGTTGCAGGGATAGCCGCTATTGATCGATTGAAGTATTTTTCGTTTTTCTCCTACTAATAAAGCATTATTGTAATTTATAGAATCCAAAATAGAGACTGTCAAAAATCCCCAACAGATGAATATGCTAAAGAGATATTCATTAGTAGGTGTTTTTATTTACTCTGCAATTCATTGATGTAGAATAACATTGATATTATTAAGTGCGTATTTTCCAAATGTTCCGGTCATTCACCTTGACTTATTGTCGTTATTGTCGCGAGTAGGTATGGGTATTTTCTTATCTGTATTGTAAGCTTCCGCGATGAAATGAATTACACCACCACTCTTATGGCAACGCAGTAAAGTTTAAGATTGTTTGAAAACTATTCCAATCAAATGGAAAAGCCATCAAATACTTTTATTAAATAGAGATAGATATCATTGAATCTTACATTGCTAGAGAATGTGTGAGATAAACCTATGTCAATGAGTTCTTCATATTTAAAAAAAAAATGTTAAATATTGAATCATGGTTCTAGCATCCAAGTGGTCCAAGTGTACAGTATGGTTCCAGAGGAATTTCCCTTGCAAACACTTCGGCTGAATCAGCTCACATCATCCATAGGTAATCGCTTACCTACCATCAGGCGAGCCGTAAGTTTTTTCGCCACTGACGAGCCTTCCACACAGGAGGTGGTGTTTCAAATCTGAGCATGCACCTCTGGATTTTTCAAATCTACGTGCATATTTGTACCATTAGCTCGGTGGTGAGAGAAACATCATGAGGAAACCTGTACGTTTTGGATAGTTTCAGAAACATGTATGAACATAAAACCATGATTAAGTTGGTCTGTTTCCCCTGTTAAAGGGTTGCGAAGGTCAGACGTAGTTTCATTGTAATTACCAGACTCACTAAATCGTGAATCCAATGGTCTAAGCGTATCCCAAGCTCCAGAGCAACAGCTTTGGACGCAATCGGGAATTACACACTAAGATATAACACATACATAACGTATATAAAAAGCCTAGCCTGTATAGAAACGGAATTAGCAATAGGTTGAAGAAGATTCTGAGAATTTAAATATTGACTAAGGTACTACGTTCCTATTTTATATTACGATAGACAAACATTTGACCTCAATCCCACCTGATGTTAAGTGAGGAATACATGTCTCTAATAACATGATTATGGGTTGCACGGGAAGTGTTGGTCAAATCTCTAACCTATACGACTGTCTTGATCGACTTTATGAATCCATCTGGCACATTAACTATCTACTCATTAGCACCTAACATCAGACTCATTGTACGCCGATGAAAACGCGGCAAGATTCTGAATTAACTTTCATCGAGTTGGTCAATTATCCACACCCATGTGGTCATTATTACCATACTGTCTGCTACCTATGAGGCAGGGTTTCTCAAAGTGTGGTAGCATGCACCCATGGGGTAGCGCAGCTAGGTAATCTAAGATTTTTTTTGTGTGATAAGTGGCAGACGAGCAGGCGGCTCACCTGATGGTAAGCGATTTATGCTGCCCATGGACAATCGCGACACCAGTGGAGTCACAAGTGCGCTGAGTCACAAGATCTGGATATAATAAAAGGTGCAGGTAACATGCTATGGCCACTTGTGTGTAGTGTAATAAAATGAAGGTGTAGCTAACATTTCATGGTCCATCATGTTAGATAGGGGGCTTGTAAGTAGTCGGACGACCTGATCGTAAGCTATTGCCGCCACCCATAGATCCTGCAATGGCAGAAGGCAACGTGCGACGCCGTCTTTTAAAAAGAATTTCGCTTTCTCCTTGAATGTGGCATCGGTTGAGGACTGCCATCTATGTTAATGATGGTGGTTAAGCTGTTGTCGGGTAATGACGGCGACTATTAAATAGATAGATACTCTCTACTGTACAAGAGGTTACAAAACAATGCTTTTGTCATAGTTTTAATACAATCTCTACTAGTACTATGTGACTTTATGATGGAAATGCTATTTTTTTATTTTGTATCATCAATATGGGTCTTTCACTTAGTTATTTGTATTGTAATGCCAATTACTATAATATTCTGAAATTAAGGGTATCGCGAAATTTGGGTTTCCAAAAAAAAAGAGCGGGCAGAAGGTGTATCCCAACAATGTATGGCATACCGCATATTGTGTAGGTTGAGGGCGCAAGGGAGCAAGAAAATAAAACTTGTACGCATCGTATCGATCCCACGTTTCAGAAGGTCTAGTGAATCAGCTGGATCCAAATCCATGGGCCACCTAAAACCATTCCTGTAGAACTATTCATTTTCTAGTGGTCTATTCAGAGGTCCTTAAAAAGTTTGAGAGCCTTCGCTATAAAGTAATTTTGTCTACATACGGGCCGATTTGCGAAATAACAGCCTTTACGCGGTAGGTTATTAGAAGTAACGGTAAGCGAAACATTAGCAAAGCGCCTTTGGGTGCTATCGGACGAAAGTATTAAAATAACTGGCATTACATGTGGTGGCTTGATTTAATAATATGGCTGGTGATTGACAGGTACTGGGGTATAAATTGAACTCTTACTTTATTTATGGATTAGGTTTTAGGGTTGCGTGGAAAATTTGGAAAAAGATCGTAAGGGGAGGACTTAGGTTTGTCGGTCTGTAGATTGATTGCTTCAGTGCGCAGTCACTAGGGCGCAATAGCTAGTTTATTGCATGAAGCGATGGCTTTGGGGTTCCAAGTTAGATCTCCAGGTTGGAACAACATTTGTACCACCTCAGGTAGGTTAGTATTTATTTTGTTAAAGAAATTTTCAGTGGACCTTATCGGTCTGGTACCCGTGTTCCGGAAAGCACGTTAAGCCGTTGGTGCTGGGCCTAATCCCTCTTTGGTCGTGTCACACTAGTTTCCTTTCGAAATAATGATGGTAAAGCAAGGGAGTGTTCTTGTGTCTGCGCAAACACGTGAATTAAAACATTTCCTGCATCGATCGCTGATTGCTGCCGTTTGGCAGCCATTATCGAATTATCGGTTAAGGTGACGGGTAGGGCACACTAGCGACGCCAATCGATTTTAATTGTTAGCTACTAAACCGGATCTATTTTAAACAATTGCGGACCCAACATTTGTACGCGAAAAATTGATTCAAGCTAAAAGTGGCCGCTTATGGCGGTAATCAATTTTTCGTGTACAAAAATGGACCCAACATTTGTGCATGGTTAATTAATAAATAGTATAAGTGTTTGCCGAGAGGTTGTAGCCCCAAAATTGTTTAAAATAGATCCGGTTTAGTACTAACAATTACAAACGAATGGTGTCGCTAGTTAGGGCTACCCGTCGCCTTAAGAGAACATTAGTATATAGGTCGGAAGGTTTGCCGCCGCTCATGTCGATACTTGCAACAACAGTGTAGTCTCAAATGCGCTACCAACCTTTAAACTTCCCTACTCACCGGATTAGGGCTTCCCGAACAACAAGTAATTTTTTTTCTCCTCTCACGGGCAAGAGTAAACCCAATGGTGGCTATACTAGCCACTAGGTGACTTTCTTTGACTGGGTATGTGTGTAATGGGTCAATGTAGGTATACGGAATCTTCAATCAAAGTGGTCGTTTTCCTCTTGATTAAATTTTTTGCTCTCCTCGACAAACCCGTTTGAAGCAAATTAAAACAAACGCGTAAAACAGGCGGTTTATTATTACGAACGGTTGTTCGTATCTAATTGACAGCGCAACGCTTTTAGTCACTGGTGAATCAGTGACGCCGATTAAGGTGACGGGTAGGGTCAACTAGCGACACCTATCGATTTCAATTGTTAGCAACTAAACCGAGTATCTTTGTAACAATTTCGAGGCTAGGCGAGGAAATCACTTATACTATTTATTTAATACTTAAATTTTGAGTCTATTTTTGCACTCGAAATTTGGATTAACGCCATAAGTGGCCGTTTCTGGCGTTAATTCAAATTTCGAGTACAAAAGCAGACCCAAAGTTAAGTATAAGTATTAAATTAATATGGGAACTCCGGTCAAGCCGGCCGAATTCATGCCGAAGCGTGGCTCTTCCACGGTCTAGTTTTCAAATCTACGTGCATATTTATATTACTAACTAGTGAGGAAAACCATAATGAGGAAATTTACACTTTTAAATAGTTTTTGAAACTTGTGACCACAGTATAAGAAGAGCTAATCTATTGCTATACAGCAGTGTAACAAGGTGGCTTAATTTGAAGCCCTCCCGTAACGAACGAGAATATACCTGACGCATCCAAATAAAGGAGATACACAGCGCGTGTGAGAGAGAGGGAAACTCCGATTAGTTCGTAACGACCGCTTTAAATTAAGCTGTTTCCTCTGGATTCAGTTGGTCTGGTTGCTCTGTCTAATGCTTGCGAACGTTAAACGGCAAGCTTAATCTTCTTGCGATTATTCTTTCTTATTTGCGATTATTTCAGCAATATATTGTTAACCTTAGTTCTCCTGCGGATCTCATAATTTCTGATACGATAACGCAAGGAGACTTCGGTTATGCTCAAGGCAATAGCCCTCTCCATGGCTCTCTGGGTGATTTTGAGCCCCCTTAATCGGTACATTGTAAGCGGCTACGTTTCGGTTTCGTATGTCATCACTGGCAACACACAGGTATTGGCAGGTCTCCCGTAAGGTGGACCATTGGATGAGCCATTGCTGAATCCATTGGATGCGGGCGGCACTGGACCAATCTGTGTGGAGAACATTGGGGGAGGCCTATGTCCAGCAGTGGACATCTATTGGCCGAAATGATGATGATGGTGATGATATTATTAAATTTCGTAAATTTCAAACGAAGCGTGAAGAAGCATCTCGTGGGCCAGTATGGCGCTGCCAACGGAGGTGATGCTTTGACATCGCTTCAGTTGTAATTGCAACTTGGGCTCTTCTCTTGCTTACCATCAGGCTGAGGAGAGCCAACATACTGTGCCTCTATAAAAAAAAACTTGATGACTATGTTTTAAACATTCATGCTTATTTACACATAACATAACCTTTACCATAATGATTGCGTGATTAGCAAATCGGTAAGTGTTACATGTTGCTTTGATTAATTTTCTCATTGCGTTGCGTTCGCCTAACCCTGTCACGTCATTGACATACTGATCGACATGGTTTTCATCTTGTCCCCCATAAACCTATTAGGTCAATTTTTTTTTTACTTATCTAGAGGTGACGTCAATCAACACCGTTGCACATCTGCGAGATCAAAAAAGTCACTGATGGTCATGATGTCTGTTGACGACATTGATGGCGTAGTGGCTTAGGGTTAAAAATTCCGGGTTCGATTCCCAGTCAGACCAATTAAGGAAACGAACTTTTCTTTATTTACTCTTGCCTTTGCGTACTGGGGTCTATTGATCAGCAGATGCTCATAGTACAGGGAATACCCTAGTTTGAGACTAGATTACCGCAGTAAAATTTTTGACGCATTTTTTTTTTTATTCTTTTTATCAAGGATTAGAATGTCAAATCCCATAAAGCTTCTAGCGTGGCTGACGTCCAATAGGTACAAAAGTGACGAGACCAATGAAATCTGAATCCCATCGTTCTGTGACTCTTCTTTTTATTGAAGAGATGACCGTGCTTCAATAGATGGCGAAAGCTTCATCCATAATACTGACTTGTATGCATGTATGGGTTGTCCAGCCATAGCCGTTAAATTTATAACCACTTTAGCAGCAATGATTAACATCATTCTATAAGTGTCCGAAGTTATTATTGCTAATCAGCTAACTGTATTCACAGACGGACAATGGCACTTGTTCAATACTTGCTTATATTGATAATTAATAACGCTGTACAGTGACTTGGAGTTATGAAGACATTATTTACGATTCAATGCGAGATGAATATGGATATGGTATTAATTATTGACAAGAATGCTTTACACGAACAAAAGAAGTGTTTGTGGAATAGAATCTAATAAAAATGGCGCTATCTTGTCAAAATATAATTGTTAGAATTTAACTTTAGAAACTCCTGATGAAATTAATTCGAAAGTAATAAATAATTAAAATCAAATGATAATTGTGCTCGAACGAATGTACCTCGCACTATAATGAGTGGACTAAGTCATTGAAACTTGATGAATAATGAGAAATAAATAAAAGAACCCAAATATAACTGTAGGTAGCTCTATAATGGATATCAAATCAACCAATCAATTCACAGCGGCCCACCGCTGAAACAGGCCTTCCATGATATGTGGCGTTACACCACATATTTATATTTCAGGGTTTCCTCACCAAGTCATAGCAGCCCTCCTAAAGCCACCAGTCCAACGTGTCAGCAGTTCTTACAAAATTTTTAAAATTTAAAAATATTGAGGATTCTCCACGTGGATGTTAAACGACAAATATATTATGAAGATGTTGAGGTTCGACGGCTGGTCCAGGCTCATCTTGATCATCAGAAGAAAACATATTGGTTTTGGCCAATACCACTTTTTAAGAACTCTAGCGTTATACATAACCAGTTAGCAGAGTTAGTTCGCAGCTGATTTGTGTTCAAACATCAGGGTTTGTATTTTATTTAGTAGCATAGTATTTCAGTTTTCCGATGGTAGTAAGCCCACATCGTACCGACTGCCTCACAAATCGTCCGTCAACCACAGCACCAAGTTTCGTTTACACTTCCTTCAATCCAATCGCTATATATAATATATTATTGTCTCTCAACCTTCACGTGGGGAATTCCCAATATTTTTGGGATATCCACGTCGCTTTTCGTAGTTGATGGTCACTGTCCACTGTCCAGTGACCGTCAGGCGTGGCACAGTGGTTTTCGGACAGACATCGGCCTAAGCGGATTAGTATCAATCATGACATAAATTGGTGTTGCGTCAGAGCAACCACTGGGGATTAAGTCCACCGTCTTCGATTGTCAATTGAAACGTTACTTACCAAGTACAAAATCTGTTAATTGTTGCTTGTAAGAGTGTGGGCATACTAGGTTTTGAAACGCGTTGACACACATGCGTATGTACTATTTAAAAAAAAATATCCTATCAAACAACAAAGCTTATTTTATTAGGTATGTAAACAGAATAGAGGATAAAAATGGAAGACAATGAACTGCCATCTATTAGTACAGTTTGAGATTAATACCACAGCTAACATATTTAAAAATAGAACTACACAATTTAGCTCCGAAACAAAGTACTATTCAAAACAATGAGTGCGTTTTTCGACGGTTCAAGCGCGCGTTTTAGACGCCATGAGCACGCGTTTTCGGCGCCGCGAGCGTTTGCCTCCATAAGCGAGCGTTTATAAAATCCCATGTGCATAAACTTTTACTTCGCCATATTCCGATTGTCAATTAGAACGTTACTTACTGAGTACAAAATCTGTTAATTATTGCTTGTAAGTCTGATGTGTGTTTTTGTTGTACAGTTAGGTATGCGTACTTAGTTCGGATTTGAATGTCAAGTGATATTGTGAATTCTTTGGTAGTTTTTTGTGTGTCTAACAGTTGTTTTTGTCACGGTGATTGCTTCTTGCCAATATCAATTCATAAATTACTTATTTACTTTTCAACCATCCATTTTTATTTTGTCTGTATTTTTTATATGTTACAAATAGATTTGATTAAGATTTACCTTGTCAAATATTACAATTACATTTTGATAAGAAGCATTTCTTCCTGTCAAAGTTGTCAACTTTTGTAGAATAATTTAATTTCACTTTCAGTAAGTATTTAGAGAATTTGACAAAAATAGTTTTCATTATTGTTCACCCAAGAGACAAGAAATTGCCACGTAGACAAATGTAGTGTACGACACACTGCAGAAGCACAACCTGACCCATGAGGTCTGAACCTCTCATTACCCTGAGGAAGTCCAAGTAAAGAGCCCCAGCTCGAGACCAAGACTCTACGGGCGCAGAATGACCTACCGACCACGGTTTGAGAAAGATGGCTGGTAAAAGTAGGATTCCAATTGGGCTGGACCAGAAATGGTTGGTGCTCTAAATAGCTTGTTATCTGATTTATTACTATTAAGTTAAATGGACAGTAATAGTAGTTCAGACATAACTGCAAATACATTTCTAACATCTCTTCCAATTAATTTTGCAACACTCCTTCAATCGTTAATTTCTCTTAACATTAATATCATTTTACATGAATTACAGTTATAAAAAGCCAGTAGCCCCCCAGACATGCTCGAAGGCACAAAACTGTTGTTTCGCCGTATCAATGTATGGGCATCCATCTTGTGGCCACCAACGCAGATCATGCCTACTCTATTAAAAGTTAGACAGTTCAAAAATTTATTACTACCATTCGTATTGTTTCAATTATAAATACCGAATTAAATGTACTGTGGAGACGCCCAAATTGCTGTATCCTCGTGTCATAATTTAAAATAGCTTTCTATTGTATAGGTTATTATTTATTATGAAATATCAATAAGCATTGGATAGTCCCTGCAGCTATGATATTATACGGTACAAAGGCACGCCTATACAGTGTTACAAGCTCCATTATTTTAGTTTTCGATTTGATTTTAGATCTTGTGGATGGCGAATCGATGTGAAAATTATATACGTATACAGAGATGGGAGGTGATAGTGATGGGTGTCGAGTAACTTTTTGCCAATCATTAAATTGAGAGTCATTAATTTCTTTTTACGTGTACAAGGCCAAATGGTTGAGTCACAATGGCGAAAAGGTGTTGTGATGTTTATAAAATCATAAATCATTCGACTGTGGGGAGAGCCAAGCTTCGACATATGGTCTCACAGAAAACAAGCAGAAAGCAGCGCCTATCCTGTATTTTGGATTTGGATCTGGAGTTCAAAGGTGTTGCCGATGATGGTTGCTAATATTTGGGGGAAGCTTACAACTAGCATTGGTCTGCTATTGGATAAGGTACCTCCTAGGCAAAAGTAATATGAGTTCGAGTAAGTCGCAAGATTAAAAATCTCCACTCCAGTTGCAAAAAAAAAAATGAAACAAAAATTCATCATCGTCATTGTCAGCCCATTTAAGTCCCCACTGCTGGGGCACGGGCCTCCCTCAATCACATGAGGGGTAATTGCCATACTCACCACGCTTGGCAGACGGGTTGGCGAGGGTTTTGATATAAATGCAGAGTTTTCCTTCTCTGGGTGCTGATGATCATGCCAGCAGCTTTACCTTAGTCGCCTTTTACGACACCTCGGTTAGAGTGAGGGTGGCCTATTCTACTCTGCCGGGACCACACGGCCAAACAAAAATTATTCGAATTATTTTCAATTGTTATTTTGTCTCATCACTAGTAGTAGATGATGTGTAGTGATCAAAATAGATTTATATGTGCAATGGGACTTTCTCTACTTAATTTGCGCGAATAATCCCGGAAGAGTAGATTGCAAATTGTTCTCAGATGGTCAAGGAGTTGGCACGTAGTCCGTTAATCAAATATGGTTACAGCTACGTTAGTCTGTTGTTGGTTTGAGTATTATTATGGCTGCCTCGGTGGCGCAGTGGTTAGTAGGTCGCACTTTGAAGTAACGGCTGCGCAAGAGATCCCGGGTTCGATCCCCGTGTCGGGCCAAAGATTTGTACCTAAGTTTTCGGCAAGAAATTCTTAGTGGCAGCTCAGAATCTGGAAGTTGGCGGTCTTGTACCCCCCTACCTCAATAAGCACATTAAGCTGTTCGTCCTGCGCCCGATCCCTCTCCGGTGGTGTCACAGTAGTGGGCAATCGGAATATGAGAGTAAGGGAATAGAGAGTGCACTTGTGTTTGCGCACACACTTGAGCACTATAATATATCCTGCGTACGTGGCTGATCGTGGATTGGGCACCGTAGCCATAATCGGTTGGAGGATATTATTATTATCTATTTAAGTTTATGTTTGTGGTGCCGTGTTCATATTGAGACCAATGAAACAAGGATCATCCATTCTATCAGTGCATCTATTTCTATCAGTGAAGACCTGTTATTAGCTTTAAGACATTAATTGTAAATGCTACTGTATTAAGACAGCTGTTGGTCTTCCGAATAAAATAAAATAAATAAATAAAACTTTTCCTACAATCATGGCTTACATGAGAAGAAACATTTTCACGAGACGGAGTTATAGGCTATAGGACTCATCATCATCATCATCATCATCAGCAACCCACACTCGTCCACTGCTGGACATAGGTCTCCCCTAATGCACGCCACTGCTCCCGATTTTCGGCCACCCTCATCCAGCCCACACCAGCCAGCCTTCGAATGTCATTAATCATCCTATCTTTTCGCAGGGCGTCCTACACTACGCTTACCGAGTCGCGGTCTCCACTCAAGGACTTTACGGCTCCAAAGGCTGTCAGTTCTACGGCTAATATGACCAGCCCACTGCCACTTCAGTTTGCTAATCTTCCAAACACATCGGTCTTCGGATGAACTTGGATAAAACCAAGGTCATGTTCAACGAGCTATAGGACTAAACAGACATAATCTACAAGTCACAAGTCCATTTACTATCCAGGTGAGACTGAGGTCAAATGTCTGGTTAATTTAAAAAAATGGAGCACTTCGGACTCGCATTACTTAAGCAGAGTTTGTGATCTACTTTTCTCAATAAATTCAGCTTTTCTTTAAAGTATATCCTAAATGACTAAATCCTCAAGTGTACCTACTAATAAATCATAGACAAGTCTGAATATCACAAACGTGTTGTAAAAAGTAACTTACGTTTTACTGACAGTTTTTATGGTTCTGATGACATACAAACTATTTAAAGCTCAGTTGTCGAAGTACAAACACAAAAGTATGAGTGATACACAAACAAAAGGTTGCGCGTACGCATCGACGAACAGGTGCTAGGACCGGTCGGCGCAAGAGTAATGACCAAAGTGTTATTGTTTGACCACGATTCTCTATTTTCAACAGACGCCCTGTCGGTCTAGTGGTTTAAGTACCGGGCGTGATTTCGAGGTCCTGGGTTCCAGGGTCGAGCAAAAATTGTGTTTCGAATTTCTCAAAACATATCTCGGGTTTGTGAACACCATTCCGCATATGGCAAGCTGTGCAAGACGATTGAGCCTAATCCCATCATAGTAGCGATGACTTAATTTTTATGATGGAGGCCTTTTCCCTGCGGAGGGACAGTTATAGGCTAATGCTTTACTTTGCGTTACTTTGTAATATTTTTTTTATGAAGGGACTTTTTTTTTGTCAAGTAAATAAATAAAATTGTTGAACTGATATCTGGCCTAAAAATTTAAGGCAAAGCATGCACTTAATTCTAGCACAAAGACATTATAGGTCATTGATCGATATAGCTGATAGAAGCTACTTAAATATGTAATTCAGATCTTGCCTATGCTTTTCAAAAGATAAATAAAATAGGCTTTATAAACTTACAACACATGTGATCCTCATCTTAGCCGGGAATTGACACTCTGTAGCCTGGCGTAGGTACGCTTCGACCATGATTCAGGATTTGGGGAGTCTGGTAATTACAATGAAGCGACTGTCGTCTGACCTTCGCAACCCTTTACAGGGGAACCAGACCAACTGAATCATGATAACATGTTTCAGAAACTATCCAAAACGTAAAGGTTTCCTCACGGTGTTTTCCCTCACCGCCGAGCTAATAGTAGAAATATGCACATACTTCTTAAAACACAAATGTTATCCTACTTATACTACACGCAAACACTCACAGGCAGACGGATGTTACGCTCTTTAAAAAAAAGGCCGGCAACGCTTTAGCGATCTCTCTGATTTCGCGGATGTTAATGGGCGGCGATGATTGCTTTCCATCAGGTGATTCGCTTGCTGGTTTGTCGCCTCTAGCATAAAAAAAAGAAATATGACACTAACTGCCACGAGTCTTTGGCTCAGTATAACAGTTAGATATTTTTAAGTGAGTGACCATTTTGGACAGCTCTATAACATTTAAATTTGATGTGCGAAATACACTACTATTTGTCGCATATAAGTTTTTTTTACTATACGACAGACAAACATTTGACCTCAATCTTACCTGATGTTGAGTGAAGATGAGGTCTAAGGTTGGCCACCAACTTGTAGAGAATTGCCAAAAGGAAAACATACTCGCGTGTAGAATCGAAGAAATTTATTGGCAGAATGACAGGAGTAAAATAGACATACAGGGTGTATATGTGAACATATATATCCTTTTAACCATTATGAACAACTTTTGTTCTATGACTTTACATAGAAAATATTTATTGAACAAAAGAACAAAAACACAAGAAAATTAAGACAATAACTAGGAAGTAAAATTAAGCTAAAAGTACCTAAATAAAAAGTGTGTGTGGCCGAAGAATAGGCCACCCTCACTCTTACCGAGGTATCGTAAAAGGCGACTAAGGTAAAGCTGCTGGCATGGTCATCAGCACCCAGAGAAGGAAAACTCTGCATTTATATCAAAACCCTCGCCAACCCGTCTGTCAAGCGTGGTGAGTATGGCAATTACCCCTCATGTGATTGAGGGAGGCCCGTGCCCCAGCAGTGGGGACTTAAATGGGCTGACGATGAAATAAAAAGTAAAGTTAAAACAAATTAGGTCCCCGTGGCAATGTCCCCAAAATGCTGGCAGCATTACCCCGCTGGATCGCGATGGAAATTCGCTGGGCGAGGAAGCTGCCAGCCTTTGGCTCTCCCGTGACTTTGATGGCTTTTGGAAATTCGCATAAAAAAAATGAACTTTTCATACAAAGTCGATCACGTGACTTAGTCATTTTGTATGGGGAGTCGAAAAACTTTTCGACGAATTTCAAAAACTCTCAGGACAAATGTTGCTCAGAATGTTTGGTACAACACGTGGTTAAAGGGATGTAAATGCCCGCAGAAACCCCCTGTATGAAAACAAAAACGTATATAAAGCAAATGACTAAATTTTGGAAATATTGGTCATAAAGTATCATATCTATGCTGGTCGCCAACATGGCTTGCCCGTGAAAAGCCTATTCACTCTTGTCTGAAAGAGGCCCAGGTTATATCGTTAAGGCAACACATCGGCGGGCAACGAGTACCACTCTTTGGGTGTTCGCATCAGAAAGGTACAGCAGCTGGCATGATCATCAGCACCCAGAGAAGAAAAACTCTGCATTTATATCAAAACCCTCACCAACCCGTCTGCCAAGCGTGGTGAGTATGGCAATTACCCCTCATGTGATTGAGGGAGGCCCGTCCCCCAGTAGTGGGGACTTAAATTGGGCTGATGATGATGATGATGAAACAAATTGACACAACATCACATACATTGTCCTGGTCCCAAACTAAGGTTGTCCCTTGTACTGTGGAAACTAGGAACAACGAAGGTACCACAAATACCCATGCCCAAAACAAATATCTGTTTCTTCAACAAACGTTTATGTTGATGCGGGAATCGAATCCGTGGCCCTTGCGACTCAACCGGGCACACAAGCCACTGTGCTAAACGGGTCGTCCCCCCGGTCCGTCGGGATAATTTCTCAGAGAATGAGTAAAACCTGGTTGTAACCCTAGGTCGTGCCTGTATTAAATTTAAGAATAATATTTATTTATATTAAACTGACCAGAGTTGGTATGATTAATGTTCATTGTTTCTAGAAATTGTAGGTTTATTTTGAATTCTACCTAATAAACTTGTTAATGCCAGTTTTTTTGTTTATTTTCCATTGATTGAGACATCTATAATTAATTAGGTACATATATAATTAAACAAAAAAGACTCAACAAAACATGTTATTCGTTTCTAACATTATTATTAGCATAAAATTAATAAAACATTACATAAACTTAAAGAAAGACAACAATATTAATGTTTATTAGTCACAATAATTTGTACGACATAAAAAAATACCTTAAACATTCGGCACAAAGATTCAACCAATTGCAGTGTTAAAATATTTTTTTTTCTAAGTCTAAACTAAATTTCAACAAATCATGACCTGAATATTATAAATATATAGGTAATACCTATAAATCTCACTTAATGATAAGACAGATTTGTTTTTACATAGTTCCTTTATAAGGTTGTATTTTAGGTTTCGTTTATGCAGATCTCTACTAATACCGTGGGAGGGACACGCTTTGCCATGAATGGGCCGGCTCGACCGAAGTGATACCACGGTCTCTCAGAAAACCGGCGCCGTGAAGCAGTACTGTGCTGTGTTTTGCTGCGTGAGTGAGGTTACCGGAGGCCCAATCCGTGAAAAGGGGGGCTTAAAGGTTGGCAGAACACTTGTGACGCCACTGGTGTCGCGGGTGTCTATGGGCGGCGGCAACCGCTCAACATCAGGTGAAGAGGCCTACACATTGTGTCAACTACCTGTAGTGAACATTTTTTTTTAATTTTGTATTTGTTTTACCTTGAGAACTTGTATTTTTGATTTAAAACATTAGTTTCGATTTGATGTAGAAGCAAAATGGATAGATAATTACAAAATCTATAAAGTTATAAGGTGAAATATTTTTCACTCTATCTAACCCAAACTATTTAATTATAAGGCAAAGGTTAATCTTGTTATTAATAATACTTAAAGATATTTTCAATTATACTTAACAGTCTGATCTCTAATATTACACTGTAATATATCAATATTTTTCTTAACCTTTGGGACCGGGTACGTTAATTTTAAAATAAACTTAATATGTGAGAAAATTTTGATTGCCGAGCATGTCATGTATAATGAGTGATGTGCAATTCTAAATGTAATTCGATTTATCGATGTATTTTTCTTGCTTAGTAAAATTGTTAAAGAAGGAGTTGTTTAGAGAAGTTTGTTAGTAGACGTTGAAACGCGAGTGTGTGGGAGTAAAGTGGAGATGGACAGGACACCTGGCAAGGCGTGAAGATGATAGGAGGACTATAAAGCTTACCAAATGGCAGCCCAAAATGGGGCGACGTCCTGTGGGTGACCACCTTCCCGATGGTATGACGATATTGTAATGGCTGTGGGGAAATAATGGATAAGTCCGGCAGGGGACAAAAGGGAGTGGTGTGATAAAGAAGAGGCATATCAGCAGTAGGTGGATGTGCGCTGATATGATCAATAAAGTGGTTGAAAGAAGAATCTATTTTCATAACTTTTATTAGGAACCGTTATTTCCGAGACTAATAAAAAGTAGGAAATATGAAATACCAAATTTCTACCACCTTTTCGATTTGTTTGTTGAGACAAAGATTAATTCGTATTTATTATATAACTTGATAACACACTTCCAATACAGATTGGAGGTTGGGCACTGGATAAAAAACCTGGTGTACCTATTATACAGGTTATTTATTTAAGAACCCAAGTAAAATGGGAAAAGTCGTCCGAACTCGTATTTTCAAACATAAAATCATAAATACTAATTGGCTCTTAAAAATACATGTAAAAAATTGAATTGGTCTCGCTTATTATTGTCATGTTACCCAAAAGATGAGATGGATTCAAATTTTAAATCTACAAATTCTCCGATTTGATTACCCGATGACTTTTCACATCTCTATGGGGATCGGATTCTCAGCCACTAATCAGAAGGTTGTTTTAAGAGTTTTGATCGTTATCAGTCGGTATTTATCAGTCCGGTTTTAAGCATAAGCCTGACTCTAATCTCAACAATATCAGAGATTACAAAATATATTACCGACAGATGGTCTTTTAAAGTCCGCCGTTTGGTTTTAACAAGGCTTTTTGTGTTTTGGGGACTCACATGTTGATACATGTCCTAAAAATGGCCTAAAGAGTCGTTTTTATTTAACCTTTATGTTAATTTTCGTTAACTACCTGCATAAAAAAAATTCAACTTCATTTATTTAGTCTGTCTGTCTATATTAGTGCATTTTTTATTTCAATTAATGCAAGCAATAGAACTAAGATCGGAGACAGACCAAAAGATTGCATGCCTCAAGTGGCAATGGGAGGAATGAGTGAAGCGAGGAGAACAGACGGGCGTTAGGGCGGAAGGGTCCTAGAGTGGAGGCCTCCTACAGGTAGTCGCCGCCGTGGCAGGCCCCTCACAAGGTGGACCGACGATCTGGTGAAGGTCGCAGGAATCCATTGAATGCCGGTGACACAGGATCTATCAGTGTGGAGAACGTTGAGGGAGGCCTATGTCCAGCTGACATCGTTTGAAATTATGATGATAAAGTCTTTTAATTTTATTTATTTGTCCGTTTGTTTCCAAAAAAATATTTTTTTCATATGACTATTGAAGGACGTAATACGAAAACATTATTTTTTTTTTATATGAGAGGTGGCAGACGAGCAGACGGATCTACAAGGAAGTTGACGAGACAATCTATCATTGAGTTTAATTTTCCGTTAAAGTGACACCAAATTCATTGATTTATTATCTATTTGTACACCTTGTACTCAAATAATTAAGTTGTTTGTAATTTCAAAATGTCACTTATGAATATTATTAGCATTATTTCCAATTCCTTGTCATTAAACCTTTATTATCATTTTTCTTCTAAAAAGCAGTATTGAAGCACGAATGACTAATACCCCTGTATAAATCATAAGAAAACCTGCACAATTATAAACTAAATAATATATTACTTCGGATTAAACTTTACTTTGATGAATTATTTATCCCTATAGGTAAGGCCACGTAAAATATTATCCCAGACGGTATTTTAAAATATTGGAATAATGTATAGGCTTGCTTGTCAATTAAAAGGCCCTGAACATCGATCGTTGAATCGATACAAGCTGGAATCGATACATCGATACGTCGAGTATAAAAGGCCATCTATCTTTCTTAAGTGTCACCCGATTCCTATCTCGGTAGATAATGTTTGATGACATTATTTTTACATGTTTCAACTGAACTTTGACCGTAAATATGATGTTATTTTTAATCTATGGTTTTGTTACGTGTCAAAATATTTTGCCTTTGTCGTTATGAATGGTGGAAAATATTTAAAGCACGCACGTTTAGAAATAAATTAACTATACTTTGACGCAGTAAGGATTTAAACATTTTATACCTAGGTACGTATTGTGTTTTTACTGGTTTTACTTGACGATCCGATTGGAACAGTGGTAGTGAACGCTGCCTCTGATACAAGGGTTGCGGGTTCGAACCCCGCACAGTACAAACATTTGTGTGCATGAACATGTTTGTTTGTATTGGTCTGGGTGTTTGCTATGTATTCATCATCATCATCAGCAACCCACACTCGTCCACTGCTGGACATAGGTCTCCCCTAATGCACGCCACTGCTCCCGATTTTCGGCCACTCTCATCCAGCCCACACCAGCCAGCCTTCGAATGTCATCATCCCATCTTGTCGCAGGGCGTCCTACACTACGCTTACCGAGTCGCGGTCTCCACTCAAGGAATTTACGGCTCCAACGGCTGTCAGTTCTGCGGCTAATATGACCAGCCCACTGCCACTTCAGTTTGCTAATTCGGTGGGCTATGTCGGTGACTCTGGTTCTCTGTCGGATTACATCATTTCTGATGCGGTCCTTCAGAGATACTCCGAGCATAGCCCTTTCCATAGCTCTTTGAGCAGGACATGTTTGGAACGCTAAACTGGAAGGAGCGCGGAATCAATATTAATGGCGAGTACATGTCACACCTACGATTCGCAGACGACATCGTCATCTTGGCGGAAACCCTACAAGACCTACAGGAGATGGTGAGCAGCCTGGCTGAATCTTCCAAACACATCGGTCTTCGGATGAACTTGGATAAAACCAAGGTCATGTTCAACGAGCTCGTTGATCCGGGAACGGTCGCTGTTAATGGAGTACCTCTCGAAGTTGTTCAGGAATGTGTCTATCTAGGACAAGCGCTCCAATTAGGCAGAAACAACTTCGAGAGAGAAGCCAATAGAAGAATTCAGCTAGGCTGGGCAGCATTTGGTAAACTTCGTCAAGTCTTCTCGTCACCCATCCCTCAAAGTCTTAAGTCGAAAGTCTTCGACCAGTGCGTCCTTCCGGTCATGACTTACGGTGCCGAGACGTGGACACTCACGGCTGGACTAGTCCACCGGTTCAAAGTCGCTCAAAGAGCTATGCTATGTATTATAAGTATTTATTTACAAAAGAAAAGTATTATATGTATATATTTGTAATCCCACTGTTGATTCTGATATCCGTAACACAGGTGTTTGAGCTACCTATCTCGGAGTCAGATCAATGTATGTGATGTTGTGAAATATTTATTTATTTATTATTTACTGAATGTACCGGCAGGCTTCTGCCGACGGGGTTTGGGAACGTATATGTGTAAAATTAACTGTTAGGCAGATCTTTGTTAGTAAAAATAGATTAATTTAATCCATTAAAATTACAAGAAAACAAGCGTATTATGGATGGTGACAGAAGAAGAAAAGTTTCACATAAAAACAAATGGCAAGCGACTTTTGAATACGAAACGCGCGCTCTTTTGCATCATAAAATGAGCACAGTGGTTTCATGCTGGAGTCTTGTCGTGTGTCCTCGATACTGACCAAATTAAAGAAAGAAAAGAGAAAGAAAAATCATTTATTGACCATCATTCACAGCACAGAGTGCAACATGATAAAACATAAGTATAACAGACTACGCGTAAGAACTTTCGATTTAATCAAAATAGCGGAAGATATACTCGCCTATACCGCGTGGACCGCTTAAATTAGGTCCCAGTCGCCTAATCGCACGCAGTCGCAGATTGGCGAGTCTGACAAGCGGTCGTGTCACACAAATAAATGCGCTTAAATTGCAACACCGGATGAGTCAGAAGTGCGCGGCCAAACTTTTAAACCTCCTTCCTCCGGAATAGGCCTCCGGGAAGTACCCTCATTCCCTCTGCGAAACACAGCGTACTGCTGATTTTCTGTGAGGTCGTGACAACTACTTGTAACCAATAGATACTTTCTATTACCAATTGTAGAAAAAGGTACAGACAACCAGTTTACTACTGTCTGTCTGTAATCTGTCAAAATTCCTCAATTGATATAAGAAGAAAGAAAATACATTTATTGACCATCACAACACAGAAAAAGTAAATATATACAATAGGCATATCACGACACGATACAGATACAAAAAGAAGAGGCGATACAAGAAGAGATGGCGTGGTAGTGTGTGGTCAATCAGGTCCCGACCTTAGCATTTGCTGCTACGGTACTATCGGCGGTGCCGCAGCTGCGACCCAGATATGGAACCTAATGGTAAGATGCTACTGAAGAAATTTGACAGTTTTGTATACTTTGATGTGTGCCTGTATGTACATTCTTGAATAAAATGGATTGTATAAGCGGCTGCTTAGTAATTAGTTGGACGATCTTCCGCACCATTATGTTTTCAGAACCCTATTATTATGTCATTCATAATTCATTATTATATGTTTCGAATATTAAAAACAGACACTTACTATCAATAAATTGCTATCCAAAGACTACAGAAAACAGAAATCTCACACCAAACAAATTAGAATTCAAATATTTCATATTTTACAACCGATCTATAGGAAGCGGTGTTCAATATTAAAAGTCGAGGTATTAAACCCATCGATGAATGACATTATGCACGAATTCCAATCAATTCTATTGAGGGCCATGGTTGTAAAACCCATGATATACGACCGGTCAACAAAGAACAAGTAGAAACATCGAGTCATGAGTATCGATAATACACGAGTAGTTCGGAATAGCGTGTCAAAATTTCGATATCGATATTTTACTCACTTACGGCACAGTAGATATATACGCAAGCAGTATGGACACTACGAACAAACGCTCGATTACGCACGCACATAGACGCACATTTTACACGGATTCTAAGGTCCCATCGGAGTACAATCGTAGGAACTAAATTCAGGGTTGTCGGTTTTACTCGAGTGCCGCTTACTTTATTTTGGTAAAGAAAATTAGTAGATACATTATTATGTATGGTATCAAAAAATGGTTTCGGATTTTAAAGTGATGTAGGTAGGTAAGTGGTGTATCTAAGGAGCGTTCTTTCTATTTTAGTCGAAATTTACTGTTGTCTGTTGTAATTTACACTATCACAATTACATTTTGAAGGTTCAAATATGGAGATTGCTATGGGGGGGGGGGGGGGGGATGTTGGGACCTCACTGGCTTGGCCCGAGTGATCAGGTGCATGACCCATACCTTAACGTGGTTTCCAAGTAACGAAACAAAACGTTATGAAAAGTATGTCTAATTTTATCTACATTTGCGTAGCTTTTTGCCACTTTAGGAATCATTTTGTGTACCTTTGTGTACGAATATTGTATGCAAGTATTACACTTATTTCTTAAGAAATATCATTAGTTCTAATTTAACCAGATGATTCTTGTTGCACCTAGGACCCCGCGATCAAAGCCCGCTACTTAAACCAGTAGTCCCAAGGTAAGAATAATATTTTACAAAAATAAGAGGACAACCCTATACAGTAGGTAACTTTCTGTCCAAAATGGTGGAGTGTCGATACTGCTTTAGCGTATTTGTCTACTGTGCTTACGGGGAAGTAGTAAGAGGACCTCGAGATGCGAAGCGACAGCTTAAGAAGCAACCGGGAGGGAAAAATAAGATTATGACGATTATACTCAACAGTCATCCGTCAGTCAATCCGGGGGATAGGGGGGGTTTAAGGATTGGTAGCGCACTTGTGACTCCACTGGTGTCGCGGGTGTCCATGGGCGGCGGCAACTGCTTACCATCAGGTGACTCGTCTGTTCACCTATTACATAAAAAAAGTCATCTTAGTGTGTTAAGCTATCGTTACACATGCTCATTTGTAGATTTCTTAAAAAGCATTCCAAATATGAGCATGCTTAATGAACTGTCCAAATTTGCTATCAATAAACATGATATTAGTCATCTATTAGCATACTTAAAAATTAGCAAACCTGTTTACATGAGCTAAAGCACCTCCTTTGCACCCGCACTACAGCTAGCATGCTTCAAAATAGCGCGCGTGTGATTTTTGAGCATGCTCAAAATTTGCATGCTTATTTGTAGGACGACCGTCCACACATGCTACAAAGTAGCTCTTGCTCAAAAGTAGCATACTTTAAGCATGAACGTTTAAAGCCGACTGTGACCAAAGTGGTCTCTTTGGGGGCCAGGGTACGGTTAAGTCTGGTAATTACAATGGCAGTTCCTTTTTTTTTATTTTTTTTTTATTTAAAGTAAATTTACAAATTATAATTTTCATATCTGCCAAACTGTGAAGCAGTTTGTCGGCAGTGTTTCTCGTGTACATAAAGATTTTACTGACACTTATTAATATTTAAATACTTAGTAATTGTTTATTTGTTTACAGCCCGCGGTACGCAACTTTGGCGTTGTCCTTGAGTACCTACGCAGCAACCAATTTTCATAGAAAGTTATCTATTTTACAAATTCGCAAACTAACGGTTATCGCCACAGTTACATGCCGCGGACTTTCCTTATGAAGCTTGACTCTAATTACATTATTTTAAACTTAACGAAATGCACTATGTCAGCCCGCCCGGGTTTCGCGGGTGGATTTATTTCTTATTTTTTCCACTAATATTACTAAAGATAGAACATAGATGTAGTTTTAGGATTAATTCATCTTCATTGTAATTACGTCTGGCTTTCGCAACCCTTAGAAAGGGGAACTAAACCTGCTCGGTAATGCGTAAATATTTTGAAACAATCCAAAACGCACAGATTTTCTCATGATATGTTCCCTCACTGGCTAGCTAATGGTTAAAATATATTAGCTGCATAGACTTAAACACTCTAGAGATGCACGCTCGGATTCAAACCTACGACCTCCCGTTCAGATTGAGCAAATTTATATCCACTGAGCTACTAGCGTTGGAGGCATACTGTAATTTGGGCTGCGATATTGACATACAAAAAATAGAAAAGAAATATCGATATCAAAATCAAACCAAAAGCATCGATAATTTTCCCATTCCTGTGTACAAGGCTGGATAAAGACATTTTGTTAGCTGAGTCACTTGCACCACCTGATTATGTTAATATTCTACGGTTGCTTTCTCACAAATATTTCGCTGGTTTTATTCATACAATCCATTGCTTGATAGGTATTATGATTTATAAATGGAAATTGACTATAAAATTAAACTAGTGGCTTGCCTTCTCTTTGCTCTATTTGTTCCAAAAATCTTCATCAATTAATGGCGCTAGTTGTCGGTCAAACTCGTCAGTATTTCGTTTTTTCGGTTTATTTGAAACCGTTTTTAGTATTTATAGGATTTATTTATTTTTAAATAGTATATAGATAACGGCCTTCGCCTATGGAATTGCATAACTCATTTGATAAGCAAAACTAACCATACTATAAATTTATTTTGATTTTAGATTATATTGAAGGTTTTTATTAAATAGAGTTCAGATATTATTGTATTTGTGATCCAAAAAAAATCTTGCAAATGACTATTTTTTACTTGGCAGATTTGCAGTTTTTATTAATTAAAACTTTATATTAAAAAAATATCCGAAAAACTATTACACTTTTCTAAACTTTGTCCATTAAAGCAAGTTAATAATGGAGTAAAAGCATTATTAGTTACTTTACAAATTCAAAAAATGTTAAGGCAAAACAATGTATCACATCATAATGTATGATATGGGCTCTGTAATTTATTTTTATTGCCTGAAATAAACGATTAATAAAAAAAAAAGTTAGTATGGAAAATACAACTTCTATGAAAATCGCCATACAAAACGGTAATTTCATAGGTAAAGACATTAGGACCATCTCATGACCTAATACGAGTATTACCTGCATTTCAGAAGAACTTAAACTGTGTAAAAACTTTGTATTATTATCTTATCTGTTAGGGGCCATTTTCATGGGGCACGTCGACCCTAAGGGATCTTTTGTACCTCCCCTTTCTTTTGCGCTCTTACTCACGAAAGATTCGTTTCATCAGCATCACGATGTCTTTCGGATTGGAGTGCCTGTAGTCTCCTGGTTTAGGATAAGCGTTACCTAGAAGACACATTCTGCCTCTGGCTAGTGAGTCGCATTCACATAAAAGATGTTCTATGGTTTCCGTCTCCTCCTTGCATGCTCTGCAGTCGCTGTTCGATGTCATGTTCATCTTCATCAGCATTTTGTTCGTTGCATAATGCCCTGTTAACGCTCCTATGAGCATCCTTGTCTGTTGTCTATTGCCTCCGAGAATATATTTCCTCCATATTTTTGTATTGTCTCCTATGAAGGCCTTTGAATGTGTCATTCCTAGTGTTTTCTTCCATTCCTTAGCTTGCTCTTCGTATACATATTGCCGGAAGGCCATACTGATGGTGCAGCTCGATAGTCCAACAAAAGGTTCCGGTCCAATGTATTTTGCTTTAGAGCCTTTTCTTGCTAGCTCATCTGCCTTTTCGTTTCCTGTGTAGCCCTCGTGACCCGGTATCCACAATAGCCTTACCTTGTTGTGTCGTCCTAAGCAGTTTAGGGTTTTGATGGCATCCCACACCAACTTAGATTCCACTTTCGGCTTGGCCAATGCCTTCAGTGCCGCTTGGCTGTCACTAAGAATGTATATAGTACGATTCTTTGCTTTAAGGTTTATATTCCTCCTTGTACATGTGATTATGGCATACGTTTCAGCTTGAAAAACTGTTGCCATTTCTCCCATACTTTGACTTTCTTCATAGTTTTGTCCGTAAACGCCTGCTCCAGTACCTGTCTCCATCTTGGAACCATCTGTGTACCAGATCAGACTGTCCTTTTCAGGTTTTGGTGGGTTCTTTTTCCACTCTTCCCTAGTTGGTATGATTATCTTGAAATCCTTTTGAAACCTATATCTGGGACATATCTTATCATATCCCATTTGGGTTATCCTGTTGAGATGAGGTGCCTCGTTCCATTTAGTGTGTCTGGTTCGAGGTTTGGTTTCGTCCCATATTCCTGCTATTTTTAGCCTTTGAGCAGCTTTCCTTGCCTCTGTTTCTATCACTATATGCAGTGGAGGAAGGTCTAGCAGGAGCTCTATTGCTGCAGTTGGAGTTGTTTTGAATGCTCCCGTGATTGCAAGACATGCCGTTCTCTGCATCTTTCCCAGTGTATTCCGGCAGGTCTTGAGCCTTGTTCTGTACCACCATGCAATGCTACCATAAGTCAGTATTGGTCTGACCATCATCGTGTATATCCATCTTAATATCTTCGGCTTTAGTCCCCATGTTTTTCCATAGGTTGTCCGACACATATTGAACACCCTTAGAGCTTTTTTAATGGCGTTGTCCATGTGGCTGCTCCAATTCAGTTCTTTATCTAGGATCACACCTAGATACTTAACTTCTTTCGAACTATGAAGTTGTGTTCCATATAGAGTTGGTGTTTTGAGACCCTCAATTTTTTTTCCTTCTCGTAAACGGAACTAGCGTGGTTTTCTCTGGATTCACCGATAGGTGATTTTTTTTTGCACCATTCTTCGAGAATCCTCATTGCGTTTTGCGATAGTTCCGATACCGTACTGGGAAATTTCCCATTTATCATGATGACCAGATCATCTGCGTATCCAACTGTGAACAGCGGACCTTCATTGAGTTTTTTGATTAGTGTGTCCACAACCAAGCTCCAGAGTAAGGGGGATAGGACTCCCCCTTGGGGGCATCCTCTTGTGGTCTTCACTACTAATTTCTCACCTTGTAGTTCTGAATGGATTATTCTACCTCTAAGCATGCAGTCTATCCACTTGCAGATAGTCTCCGTTATGCCATGCATTTTTGCTGCATTTCTTATAGACTCAAAGGTTGTGCGGTCGAAGGCCCCTTCTATATCAACAAAAATACTCAGACACAATTCCTTTGATTCCAGTGCGGCCTCTGCCCTACTCACTACGTGGTGTAATGCTGTTTCTGTTGACTTTCCCGGCTGATATGCACATTGCAGTTCATGCAGCGGAAACTTCCTCAAGGGGCCATCCCTTATATGTTTGTCAATCATCTTCTCCAATGCCTTTAGCAGAAAGGATTGAAGACTGATCGGCCTGAACGCCTTTGGTTCCTCGTAGTTCGGTTTTCCTGGTTTTGGTATATATATTACCTTTACATGTCTCCACCTTTTGGGTATGTATCCTAATGCTACGCATGCTCTGTATAGCCTACATAAGTGTGGGTTTAGAATAGCAATCCCATGTTGTAGCACGATAGGATATATTCCGTCTGGTCCAGGTGCTTTAAGAGGTTGAAAACTCTTTAGCGCCCAGCTGACTTTGCTTTCGTCTACTACATTTTTCGCTGTGAGCCAATCGCTCTTAGCCGTTTTCCTATTTTGGTCTTCCATGCTGATAGCATCCTCTGTCTAAAAACTTTGTAAGGTTCGGATATTATTGTAATTATTCAACTGTAGTTATTGAATGTAGCCTAGAAACGATGAAAACCTAAAGAAGTAGGTATCTAGGTTTAGTTTGCAAATCAAAGTAATACAAAGGTATTGTTATATGACATTAAGTACGTCAAAAGAGGAAATTTTTAGATAAAGATAAAAAAATCTTTACATATTCAATTTATGTCCATACAGAACACTTATGAATGTCAAAATAGGTACATATATTATCATCTACCGCTGGTTCGGAATGTCGATTTCTACTGAGAAGACACCAGCAAGAAACTCAGTAGTTACTCTTTTCAAGTATTCTTTACGTTACAGAGTTTCAATTGAGAAGAGAAAAAAAATACAACTATCAAAGTTAACAGAATACTATTATCAACTCAGTTAGAGATCTTTTTGTACTACCAAGCGGGATTGTAGAAACAATGTTGATGTTCCTCTTTCGATTCTAGAAACAAACTTGCCTCCAAAGTTCACTTCAAGTTTCAAAAGACACAACAGAAGACTATTAATTGCTAATTACTTATAATCATATTAGCACATTCGAACAGGTATACCAAACATTTCAGGTCAAAAACTCTGCATAGCGCTGTTAAATCCAGTAGCCAATATCAAGGATAACAAGCCATTGCAAGTTAACCGCCTTCTGTTTCAAGTCTCAACGGTTTCGACGTACAAACGCTCGTATATCACAGAAGCTCAAACAGCAAAAGATAATTGTAAATCGTACCATTATTTCAGTAGCAATAGACAACAGCATAAATACTTCTATCCTGTTATTAAAACCTTACAAGTGAAACTACTATAAAGCTTAAAACGGTTACGATACTTAGTCCATTACTCCATATGCCAACGTATCTTGACCTCTCGGATAAATGAAACGGTAGGTTCATGAGGGTCAGAGATGTGTGGTCGTTATTCATCGCATGCCGAGATAAGTTGAGCTCAGGTTTGGTTGGAATGTGGTGGTAACCGGGTTCCAGGTATAATGGGTAGTGTACCGCAAGGAGTTATGTTATGCGGTTATGTTAAATCTTAGTTTATAACTGAATCTTCATTTACTGTCGCAAACGCAGGAAATGATGTGTGGTTTGATGGTGTTTGTTTGAAGTGTTATTAGATTAAATTTCTTTAATGGTTTTGTTGGCAATTCCAACGTAATAAAAATCTAGATTTACGGGTAGGTTGCAAAAGATCTTTCAAATAAAAAAAGGATTGTGAAAATCGGTCTATAACTGGCCGAGAAATAGAACATAGAAATACCACTATCGCTTCAAGTGCGCTATAAAATTTGAAGAGTTCCATCGATTTTTCTTACATCTCATCATCAGATCCTGACATGGTGAGAATGGGACCAACTTATTGCTTTTTGTGCTTTTTCGAATAAACTAAATTGTGCGAACTGGTCAACAATTGGCGGAGCAAACATTACATAAAAAAATAATAAATATATATATACAGTTGAACATATAACCTTCTGCTTTTTTGAAAAAACAGCAGAAGGTTATATGTTCCACAAAAAATAAATCTATGGGAAACAAAAGCTTAACACTTTCTTTTGGCCTTTTTCTAAATCTGATGATAAGTAAATAACCAAATTTAAGGATTCATATATTAAAATGCGACAGTGACAGCCTCACAGAAAACCGGCGTGAAACAGCACTGTGCTATGTTTCGCTGCGTGAAAAAGGGGAACCGGAGGCCAATCCGGGGGAAAGGGGGTTTTAATTGTTGACAGCGCACTTATACTCTTCTGGTGTCGCGGGTGATCCGTCTCTGCTCGTTTACCACCTATCACATAAAAATAATCAAATTGTTGAAAGTAAATAGCTCCTTATTTCCTTAATAATAAGAAAACCCACCAAGCTCTAACTGTAACAATCAAAAGACGGAGATCCCATTACGAAACTCGCACGCAATCACCAGACCGCACGCAATAACCGAAAACCGAATGCGAATTATCAACTCAGTTACTGACTCACTTACCTGGAATGAAGTGTAATGCATCTCTGATGAACGAGGAAGCGGGTAGATTGCAGTTTACAATGGTAATGGGCGCTGGCCACCTGCTAGACTTGGCAATTTCAACCTCGCATGTTGTGGAGAAATTGTTTTCTAGTTTGCCGGTTTCATCACTTTTGATTAGGTAGACCGTTTTTAGGGTTCCGTAGGCAAATGGCAAAAAACGGAATCCTTATAGATTCGTCATGTCTGTCTGTCACAGCCACTTTTTCCGAAACTATTATATAATATATATAAAATTTTGGGTGGTCCCCATACTTAGAACTGAAACTCTAAATGTATTTTTTCATCAATCCCATACGTGTGCGGTATCTATGGATTGATCTTTAAAAATGATGTCGAGGTTCCTAATATAATAAAATTATGAAACTAAAAAAAATGTATGAGTTTTTATTACCATGAAAACTGACACTTTTTTAATACTTTAAACCGTAAACCGCAATTTACCTTCCATTTAGACAACTCAATTTACAATTAAATAATATCTTACTTGCTGCTACGGAACCCTTCATGGACGAGTCCAACTCGCACTTGGCCGGTTTTTTTACAACTAGGAAGCTTTTTCACAGTGGTTCTTTGTTGACAGAGTTATTGTGATTAATATGCTGCCACTATTAATGTGTTCTTATAAACTGACCACTATGGATGTACAAGACCATGCGAAGTGGAGGAGTCCAAGTAGGAACCGGACCCCCGGCTCAGAAGTGACGGCTTAGGACGCAACCGGGACTAAAAACGTTAAGATGATGATGATGAGTGTCACTTTTTTAATAATTATTAGAAAAATATGTATAGCCGTGTGGTCCCCGGCAGAGTAGAATAGGCCACCCTCACTCTTACCGAGGTGTCGTAAAAGGCGACTAAGGTAAAGCTGCTGGCATAATCATCAGCACCCAGAGAAGAAAAACTCTGCATTCATATCAAAACCCTCGCCAACCCGTCTGCCAAGCGTGGTGAGTATGGCAATTACCCCTCATGTGATTTCAGGCAGGCCCGTGCCCCAGCAGTGGGGACTTAAATGGGCTGATCATGATGTAATCCCGCAAAGAAAAGAGATTAAACGCATAGGGGGAAGAAAGAACATCACAAAAGCGTACACCGATCTGATACCATGGACTCCTGCGAGCTAGTAGAATCTTAAAATAGTTCTTAAATAGATCATGATCATTGCTAGTGACTCCTTAGGGGTCTCTATTAGGGGTGAGCCATAAATCTTCAAGGAAAATTGAAAATAAGGCCTATGTCGAAAGCATAATTTTTCCTTTCATCATCAGCCCATTTAAGTCCCCACTGCTGGGGCACGGGCCTCCCTCAATCACATGAGGGGTAATTGCCATACTCACCACGCTTGGCAGACGGGTTGGCGAGGGTTTTGATATGAATGCAGAGTTTTTCTTCTCTGGGTGCTGATGATTATGCCAGCAGCTTTACCTTAGTCGCCTTTTACGACACCTCGGTAAGAGTGAGGGTGGCCTATTCTACTCTGCCGGGGACCACACGGCAATTTTTCCTTTATATTCACTGATTCACTAAAATACATTTAGACGATACTCGCATTCCACATTATCTTCAAACCTAATAATTAATTAACTATATCAGTTACATAAAAATATCAAGTTATTATCTAACTACGCTATTTACAAAGAGGTAACATCCATCCAACCAATTGACAGCGGCAACGCTTATAGTTAATCCGAAAACACGAAAAGGTTGCGCGATTTAATCGACACCTAACTCCATCTATCCGTATAAAGTGGAACTAATGTAACGAAATAAAGCGAGGGCGGGCCACTAGTTGTAAATAAAATGATTACGTACTTATCAAATATCTGGATCAAATATTGTAGGTAGCTACTAAGAATGAGTGAAATGAATTAAGTTTTACCATCCACAATTTGATCTGACTGATAAACGTTTCGACGGCCTGTTCCAAACTGATTGTTATACCACGTATTTTACCACCTAAGCCACCACCACCACCAGCTTGAGGCGTTAGAGAGTATTGAGAGAAGGGCCAAGAGGCTAATTGGCGACGACGAGCTTGTGGGTAAGAGGCTACAAAGCCTTGAACACCGACGCAAGGTAGCAAGCTTATCGGTCTTCTATCGGATACATTTTGGAGAGTGCGCCACGGAACTGTACAATGCCATTGGAGCATCTCCGTTCTTCCACTACTCCACCAGGTAGACCCTCAATCGACACCGGTACATGGTAGAAATACCTAAAGTCCGCACAAAGAGGTTTGAATCCTGTTTTCTTATTCGTACTGCGAAACAGTGGAATCAGTTGCCTGAAGAGGTGTTCCCTAGTGGCTACAATTATGGGGGTTTTCAAAGCGCGAGTGAATAGGTATCTTCTAGGTAATCGTGCTACATCTTAGACCATATTATCACTTACCATCAGGTGAAATATGGTCAAACGCTTACCTATCTACAGTAAAAAAAAAAAAAACCTAACTATATTAAAAACCAACCTCCACTACGGCTAATCATACTCCTACCATAGTTAAACCCATTCGATATTGTTAGCCGTTAAGGTTTGCAATTTTCTCTACGACAAACCAGTCATCCAGCAATCAATATTGTTATTATTCGTTTCCTGTTGTTACGTGAGCAGCTCATTTGTCCGACATCCGGTGGGATAGCTTTGTTCATTGAACCTAAGGTAGATAAGCTTATTATAAGAATCGATGAGGATTTCCAAACTGGATATACCTACTTTGCGTAAATAAATGCAGCGCTTGTGAGCAAACCAATAATATATTGTTTGTTATATAATATGTAGAACCATAGTTAATGACTTGACTCCAGGTTTATCCCAAGGTTTGATGTTTTATTACATACCTGTCACAGATGTTAGTTGATGAACCAGATATTAGTGTTTTTGGTACCTTGTTCTTGGTTTCCATAGTATAAGGGGAATCCTAGTCCAAAGACTAGGATTACAAAATTTATTTATTTATTTGGACAACCAACAAGAACATACACCTTAAAAACTAAGGGATACAAATTGTCAAGTACATGAGTTGGTACTGCCTTAATAACAGGTTGCCACAGAAAGCGTGAACAAAAGTAGTTGGGGGCATAAGGCTTCCCTTAGCTTGTAAAGAAAAAATATAATTATAGTTAAATAATAATTACTTGTGTACACCCTGGCACTGAGCAAACACAAGTGTTCAACACACGAATGTTTGTCCATAGTGGGAATCGAACGCACGACAATTGGCGCATTAGGCAGTAACGCTACCAAAAGCGCCACTGGGCCATTCGGCAAGTGAATAATCGAGATTGTATCTTATCTTATTATTACTTATTTATTAAACATACCAAAACATACCCTTGTTAATAAATTGTTAAACTTTCATAGTGAAATTTACTTTAAAAAAAAATACGTTTTTTGGTTTCTCATATAACAAAACATTTCCGGTACTTATGTGCCAAAATATATAATTTGAATAAACATCACATTCATTGTCTTGGTCTGAAACTGAGGTTTGCCTTGCAACTACATATTTTGGAAACTAGAAACAACGAAAATGAGAAATGTTTGCACTAATTTATCACAAGATAGATTTCGCCACAAAAACATTTACCTGCTTTTAATTAATTCGCATTATATCTTCATGTTGGAATTAAATTAAGTCAATATTTTTATACGGCGTAATGGCTACATCTAATATTAATATGCTTCATACTTGATTTAGCGGTTTACACAATTCAACGCAAAGTCAAATCGCCAACAACATTTTATAAATGCTAATCAGTATCGATACTATCGATGTTTCGACATCCGCTGTGTGAAAAATGTACAAATATGAGCTGTACAGCTTTAAAATGATTAAAAACCAGCCATTCAATGTCATTTTTATAATAAAACCACTTATCGGATGACGAAAACCTAACCGTTTTAGATTGCTCCCATTTATTAAATAGAGGACTCCGCCTGTCAGTGGGTTCATTAATAAGTCATTAAGTAACTTAATTTCCGTCTTACTAATCAACTTTACAAAGAGAATCTGATAAATTATTTATGGATAAAGCATAGCCGACACCTTTCTCACAGTTTTTCGAATGTAAGTGCTCAACGCGTATACAATTTCCATATAAATTTCTTGCATTAACACTTTAGAGAAATCTATTTAACCTAAGTGATCGTTATACAGAATTTATAGAACAGTTTTAAGTTGTGTTAATGGTAATTATGAGAGCCGATCAATGGTTCTACCGAATTTTATGGTATTGCCAGCAAAATGTATATTCATTCTCTATTTATTTCAGATAAAGAAGAAATTTCATTCAATTGTTTCAGACTGTTGTTATTATTTTTATTACTATTTTGACTCTTTTGAAACGAAAAACTCTTAAACTCTTCGATATAAATGTCAGCTAAAAGGTCGATGTATATTTATTTTGTCTTGGGTTTTTTTGATTTTTATTTAAAACATTTCAATCCACAGTCTCTAGGTCCGTGCCTTTATTTGTTTGTTTTACATAATTGCTTAGTTATATTTTTTTGAGCTATTATTAAAAAATTGTATTGTTAGGTTTTAGGACTGTGTCTCGGATTTGCCAACTTAAGATGCGTGTGCGTCTTGCCGTGAACAATGGCATATAACATTATATGTTTAAAGTAACGCGGCCGCGTCCGCGAGTTGACATGTCTGGTCCCTAAGCGATTAGAATTTATGTTGCCAGGTCTCATTTTTCCTTTTTTTTTATTTTGATTACCTAAATCCGCGAATAAATAAAAACTAATAGATGAATGTATTTCATTGCATGAGAAAAGGGTACTGGGCCCCAATCCGGGGGAGATGGGGGATAAAAGGTTGGCAGCGCATTTATGACTCCATTGTTGTTGAGGGTGTCCAGCAGCGGCAATCGTTTACCATCAGATGATGCGTCTGCTCGTCGGCCAACTATCACAGAAAAAAGCAATGTTTTATATTGAAGCACCGCGCCCGCGAGATAATAGTGACTTTCAAAAAAATTTGCATGTTAATGTATGTTAGCAGGATAGACGCCTAATAATATCTTTATAATTTCGTGTACTATGCGCATTCTATGCAAATAATTGTTTTGAATCTGGTCCCTAAGCGATTGGATTTTATGTTGCTAGGTCTCATTTTTTCTTTTTTTATTGTGATAAACTAAATCCCACGGGTCAAAACAGTCGGAAGCTAGCACTCATCAATACCTGTCAGCTTGTCCCAATAACCGTTTTGGAAAGAAAGTAAAAATTTGACACAGTAGTTAATCTTTAACTTAATTTACAACTGCGACCATTATTTATTCTAAAAATACTGGTTTCACTGTTATAGCTTAAACTTTGATCAAGTGATATCTTCCGCAAAATCTTAGTTTTTTTATATAAACTTATTTAATCTTTTAGGCTTTATGGCATTTATCATTCTAAGAAGATGAATCTAGGAAGTATTTTTGAAGAGCTATTATTAAATACTACTTTATGTTTACCGCTAGAAAAGGTATTAATAAAAGTGGCCTCATTCATTGTTTTAACCCCCAGCGAAAGAATCGGTGACGGAGAAGTCGCAGAAGGTGTACCTTCTGCGACTATCTATGTCTATGACTATATTATGTATAATATACACACCTTCTTTTAATTCTTTCGTGGAGCAAGATTAATAAGATTTTGTATTATGATTTTGATAGCCAACTGATTCGAAAGAATCGCAGGTTCGATTCCCAGATCTTTCGTCCTAATCCGCATATCCTCATACAAAATGAAGGTCAAGCCTCTCCCCATAGCAAAAAAAAAGTTTTTATTACCATAAAAAGTTACGGTAGTTAGTCCAAATTGAATCGGGTCTTGGCCGGTTTTTACCTCGTCCCAGACCGATGGCAGCGCGGCGTCTCTTTGCGCCCACGCACGTCATTTGACAGTTGTCTTCTTTTTTCTTTCGGGTTACGATTGAGACATTACAATTGAGAACGGTTGATTGAATTGTTTTAAGAGTAAATGGGGGCTTTTTGTTTTAATTAGGAGGTATTTTGACGAACCATTCAGAGTTGTAAGAGTATGGATTTTGGAAACAACTTCAGTAATTAATGAGTGATTTCTAGGTTTGCTTTTGAAATGAAATAATTCAAAAAATACTAGAATAAAAAGTTTGAAAGCATAGGTTTTAAAATTCTTAGTCTTAACTACAAGTAAACAGAATCCTCGTAAAAGAAAATACACGTTTCTTAGTTTTCAAAATTGCTCTTATTTATTAATCTCAGCAATACTTAGTCTTAAAAACCCTTACTCCTCAATCCTTTACCCTACGGTTGGAAGATAAAGATATACTAAAATAAATCTTTAACTCAGGTTTTCCTAGTTCGGACGCCAGTCTCTCAAAATATAATTATTAGAAAAAAGTTTTTATTATATTTTTATAATTTTAATCATATATATACTTATATCATAACATATATTATATTATATATTATATGCCGTGTGGTCCCGGCAGAGTAGAATAGGCCACCCTCACTTTTACCGAGGTGTCGTAAAAGGCGACTAAGGTAAAGCTGCTGGCATGATCTTCAGCACCCAGAGAAGGAAAACTCTGCATTTATATCAAAACCCTCGCGAACCCGTCTGCCAAGCGTGGTGAGTATGGCAATTACCCCTCATGTGATTGAGGGAGGCCCGTGCTCCAGCAGTGGGGACTCAAATGGGCTGATGATGATGATGATGATGATGATATATTATACTAGCGATAAGACTGCTGAGCTTTTATTTACCAGTGATCATTGCAATAAGTTCGTCAATGTAACCACCATTCACCACAGCTTTGTGCCTAATATCTATAAAACAGAGGTTCAATAATAAAACTTTCTTGTTCCCGTAACTTAACTTATAATTTAAACAGACACCTTATTATAATTTAAGTATAACAATTTCTAAAGACAGTTATATCCCGATAGTGGCTGTCACTGTTAAAATTTAAAACGCCATAAATGTAATCACAAATTGACTACAGCCTATTTTATATAAATTCACATTAAATTTAAGTTTTACGTCATTTAAATAAAAGTATCAAAAGCGGGAATACGTTGATCAATGTATGAGTTTGATATTCAAATGAATGGTTCCGTATTCTTCGTTCCACAGGTCAAGAAATGAGGCTATGAGTAAAAAAAAAATGTAACATCTGCATGGGTAGGTAAGGTCAGCATCAAAAGTAGCTTAACACTTTAGTACCATGTCAAAGTAACCGTTCTGCATATTATAGTCCGTTTCTAAGAGGTACGTACAAAATGTTACTTCGACATGGTACTAATGTGTCAAGCTACTTTTGATGCTGACCGTACCTACTTTAACATTGGTTTTTTTATGTACTAACTAAAGTTTGATCGCAGTCTCACCTAGTAAAAAGTGATGATGAGGATTTGGATGTGACGCGTTTGTCTAGAAAATACCTGTTCACTCTTGCCTTAAAGACGTCCAGTGTATAGGGTCCAGAAAAACAGACCTCAGCAAGGAGTTCCATTTTCTAGCTGGCCGCATTATAAATGTGAAACAAAAAATCCCTTTTCGATGTGGAAATTTCAGAAGTTTACAATTATCATGGCTCATTTTTACCTGCCACATAATTTAATGCAGGAAATTGCATATTTGGCACGCCAAATTCGAAAGAATGCAAACAGACCACCTTTTTTACAATTTAGTTTCTCAAGAGCTAATTAATTAACCTCCAAAAAGTTATCAATCTATAACAGTGATTACTGTTAATTTGATATACGGTCGCTAATTTTCTCTGCTTTTTTATCGCATCTGAATTTTTTAATTAAGTGGTTGGACCTATTTGTTAAATAAATCAACTTAGGCCGACGACTGCTGAGATGAAGTCATAAAAGAAACAAGGCAGTCCCGTTTCGAAGTTAAAATGTTTGTTTCTGTGGAGATCTGTCGCACTAGGAGGCCTTCGTGATGTGACAGTCATCACCAGAATCGACATCAAATCATTTAATTGGTGATTTGGCTAATTTAATTTACACATATATCTCGAGTTTTTCGGTGGGTGGTAGGCAAATAACTACTTCTAAAAATGGTTTTAATAGCATTTAGTTTGTTTGATTCTTAGTGCCAATATTATAGTCGACGTGATCTCTTTAACTTAAGATGCAATATGATTAAGGATAGTACTTTTTCACCAAACTAAGCCCGTACGTGTTACTCTACAACTGTCAGTAAATAGAATGTGAACGATTCAAAAGTAGACCAAGCAAGGACTGCTTAAGTGACACTGAGACGACACTAGCGCCGCCAATTGATTTATATTGATTGTGGTAAATATGAGACATTTTTTTAAAAAGTACTTCAATTAATAAATTTGTAAGACGAGCTGATCTAATAAATTACTTCCTACAAGTAACAATAATTTTCATAACTGTCTAATAATGGCCACTTTTAGCAAGGAGGGTATTTGACAAATCTCGAGATTTTACAAAATATTAATATTTTATCAAAATATAGGTAAATAGTGCCAATAGCAAAAATCTCAATTACAAATATAGCGTCTAGACGGTTTTATAGTCATTATAGATTCAAGGGCAAGTCCATTTAAAAGTATGAAATTATTAAAAAATAATTATGCCATTATAAATAAATAATAATTATTATAAATAAATAAAATAAAGTTCTATTGGTTTTATCTTTCTAAATTACTCAACTGTACGTGTCCTGTAGTTAAATACAATACTTTGTGACATTAACACGAATTAAAGTAAATTATAAATAAAACAATTATAGTTTTGGATTTATATTTCTTTATAAAAACATTTGCAGTAAGTACTTTACTCCTGCTAATGTCATTGTTATTGTAGCCGTGTGGTCCCCGGCAGAGTAGAATAGGCCACCCTCACTCTTACCGAGGTGTCGTAAAAGGCGACTAAGGTAAAGCTGCTAGAATGATCATCAGCACCCAGAGAAAGAAAACTCTGCATTTATATCAAAACCCTCGCCAACCCGTCTGCCAAGCGTGGTGAGTATGGCAATTACCCCTCATGTGATTGAGGGAGGCCCGTGCCCCAGCAGTGGGGACTTAAATGGGCTGATGATGATGATGATGATGAATGTCATTGTCAGCCAAAACGGCTTTGACACACTGACCTGCTATCTCACTAAGTGAACGATTAGAAATCAGCAAATTTTCTGTTATGCCTAAAAGTAACGTAGTGCATTTTATATATTTATCTAGGTGCAGTAAATCAATGCTCAAACGTCAGGAAGTGGCGTCCCAGTGCGACGCATCCCGAAGCACTTGCAAAGGTTTACGACTAATAAAATCGGAGTGGACCATTCAGATCGACTCCCACGCAGGCAGCGGGCATTTTTGAAACAATAGCCGGTAACATGTGACATTTGACAGTCGATTCGATAACGCCTTGTTATAAAGTATAAGTCACTTGATATTCACACCGATATTGTGGCACTGGCGTTGCCAGATGATAGTTTTGTACCTTTTTAGATTATTTTAAACACCTTAAAATTTAGGAGTATTTAAACGTTCTTGAACTTTTATAAAAAGCAGTTTTCATTATTATTATTTTTAAGATTTCTTTCATTTCAAACTTCTAAAATGTCATATAACACAGTTTTAGCTAACATATGTTTATAGAACGTTTATCAATAGAGCCATAAGGCTTAAAAATCAATTTGAACATGTTTAATAATACATTGCATTTTTGACGAATAACTATATAAGTATATAAAATATTTATATAAAAAAATTAAGATTGTATATGAAGCTTTAAAACCTTACATTTTTTCTGCCATGAAAAACTATTTTCGGAAGTGGGATAACATAGCATAGGTAAAACATTCAAAGTATTCATTTCTCTGGGGATAAGCCGTCTCTAAGTTCAAATATGCCTTAGGTATTAATAATAATAATTCGTTTATTTCAGGCAATAAGATACATTCAAAAATATTTTATTGGCCCATATAATAAATACCTTATAGTCTAACATACATACCTACATAACAAATAAAATACACGTCTTATCAAAACATTAATAAAATTATCATAACATTGTCCTTAAGATACAATGGGAACATGGGTCATCATGTAAGGTACTGGTATAGAAATTGATTCTAGACATAACCCTAAAGTACAAAAGATTACGACTGATCAAAATCCTCCTATTTAACAAAGTTCAGTATTTTTTTAACATTGTGCTGGCAACACTCTTTGGCTTACACTTTTTGTTGCTCTTAATGGATTGTGTGGGCTTCAATTATTTGGTTTTATATGTCTTTGACACTATTGGCTGCGGTATTAGATACGAAGTGTCATTCAAAGATATTTGCGTAGTAGTTATTTACTGTTCAGATAGAATTACGTGTCCAAAGATGAACCTTCTTATTTGAGAATCGTCCCTGTTAATCCGAAGGATAGCGTACACTAGCGCCGCCCATTGTATTTTTTTTTCGGATTTTAAACCGTATCTATTTTCATTATTGTAGACCATCGGAGACTCAGCAAACATGGATTTTTTTTATTTAAGAATTATGCATAACATTTTGGTCTGTTTTTGTACCCAAAACTTTGATTCACGCCTAACGTGGCCGCTTTTAGCGTTAAACAAAGCATTAAGTACAAAAAATGTAATGTGAAATTGCTAAATAAATAGTATAAAGGTTTGCCGAGTCTCCGAAAGTCTGCTATTGGTAAAAATATATCCGGTATAGTCGCTAAAAATTTAATCAATTGGTTTTCCTAGTGCGGAACAATCCTGTTGATCCTGTTGCTCTTAAGCAAGAGCACCAACTCTCACCAGCGGGCGATGGGGTCGTCACTTCCCTACGCACTTATTATTGTTAGCCTGTACTGTCCCACTGCAGGGCAAAGGCATTTAATAATAATTAAAGATTTATGTAGGTTGATGTGTTTCTGGCAATACAATACATGGATCCACATTTTACACGAATTGAAACTTTTTTTTATGCTAGAGGCGGACAAACGAGCAAGCGAAGTCACCTGATGGAAAGTAATCAACGCCGGCCATGAACATCTGCGAAATCCGAGAGATCGCTAATCTGTTGCCGGCCTTTTAAAAAAGAGTACGCTCTTCGCTTGAAGGTCCCTAAGTCGTAGCCGTCCGTTCCACAGAACTGAGGTACGTGGTAGAAAGTTCCGCGAGAAACGCACAGTATTAGACCGCCATCCAGCGAGAGGCTGAATGAAATGGAGGAGGAATGCTCCACTGCATGGAGAAGATCAAACAGTTCCTCAGAGCACTCTCCTTGATAGATGCGGTATATAATACTCAGGGAAGCTATGTCCCGTCGCAATGCTAGAGGAACTTACCCTGATCACTATTAAAATAAGTAGGTACCTCTTTATTTATTAATTTCTTATTCATTACTAAACAGTAACCAAACGGTCAAGGCGTCATAAACATCAAAATATAACTTGCCAACTAATTTTATAATCACAGTTAGGTGGATACTTGTAAGCGTTGTTCTAGCTACTATTAAAAACAGTACAGTTACTATAATATCCATTTCCCATGTTTTAGGGAAATATATTGTGACTGGTAACATTAATTATGATTTTTATGTTGATACTACGTACGTAGTACCATCTTGAAAAACCAAATTTGTGCTTCAAATCTGAGGTGACAGCAGTAAGGAAACTATCGTTGTAGTCTTGTTATAATTCTATGGTTAAAGTTAATTTTCCTCACAAGAATGTAAGCGTTTTAACCATAAATAACACACATTTCTCGCTATTACCACCTTATGCACGCTCGGAGCCATTATCTATTGTGATATTAATTGTTCCCCGGACGTCCTACTGCGTGTAAATATAATGTCAGTCAGTCTGTTTGTCAGTGATGGACGGAGCCTCTCGCCGTTCTCTAAGCCGGAGTGGAAATGAGATATATGAGTTTTTATGGTTACGTTCTTGCATGGTAACACTTTAGCTAAAAGAGTTTAACTTGTGTAGTCATTAAGATGGCTTAAGTACTTAATCGTGATTATCAAAAAAAATTTAGTGCAATAAAGTTACTTTAAAAACCGCTTTGTTATGGGTAGTTTTTTTATTACTTCAATTGATCACTCTTATAAAGCAAAGTCAAAAAAGATTTAAAAAAAAAGTAATTTAACCATTTTTAGGATCGTAAAAATACACTTAAGTATGTTTCTTAAAAAATTGTAGGTATAGGTACTTACGAGTATATCAACAAGTAATTTTTTTATTGAGAATTCATTATTTTTAACCCCCGATGCAAAAAGGACGGGGTATTATAAGTTTGACGTGTTTGTGTGTGTGTGCGTGTGTGTGTGTCTGTGTGTCTGTGTGTCTGTGTCTCTGACTTTGTTTTTTGTTTGAAATATGAATAAGGAGGGAGTGTTCTTAGCTATGTTGGATAAAAATCGATCCAAGATGGCCGCCGTCACAAAGATTTGGATTTTATGTTTTAACACAACTCCGACAATATGGGTATCATATAAAAGGGCTTGAGTAGCAGAATACATTAATCGTGAAATTTTTTAAATCCAAGATGGCCGCCGTCAGAAAATGACGAATAACCTATTTGTTGTACCAACTGCCTCAATATAGGTATCAAATGAAAGAGCTTTAGTTGTGTCGGGGGTTTTTTAAATTACCAATTTAATTTTTAAGTATTTTTTCCATTTTGATGACAACTTTACTATGTGTTAACGCCGTGACCAACCGCGCAGCGCTGGTTCCGTTCTTTTTCGTTGAATTATTTCATCGCCTTATAGCTGCCTGCCCATTACTTCGAGCCGGATAAAAGGAAGAATCCGTCTCTGTGAAACCTTCAACGACTTTTGGACGAGACACTGCGGAGCGAGCGCGGCATAGTTAGTAACGGCATTAACACTATGTCTGTCCTTTGTTAAAACCGTGTAAAAGTCGCTCTACGGTATAAATGGGCCGACTTGACCGGAGTGATACCACGGCCTCACAAAAGACCAGCGTGAAGCAGCACTACACTGTGTTTCGCTGCGTGAGTGAGGTACCGGAGGCACAATCCGGGGGAAAGGGGGGCTTAAAGATCGGCATCACACTTGCAATCGCCTTCCATCAGGTGATCTGTCTGCTCGTCTGCCACTTATCACATAAAAAAAGCTCCGTTTTGCTGTGAAAGACGACAAACAATCACACACACTTTCCTCTTAAATATAAGTATGGATTTCAAACTCTTTTTATTATTGATGATGTGCTTACTGACTCTACAAGTTGAGAAAAAGCCTATGAAGGAGCAAGGTTACCAGCAGCGAGCTGTTTTGCTTCTGTTATTGAAAAACCTAATTTCAAAGAAAGTCATTTACCTTATTACTAGTATCATTAAAAACGCAACAATGTTAGCTGGTAGTAGCCACGACATCTGACGGATACCATAACAATCCCAACTCGTGGGAAACAATAGCTCAATCATCGTAATGCTCTTGCGCACCTGTCCCGTAGTTCCACATACCAAACAAAGATTTTCCCATCAACTCTATTACGAACGACATAAAGTTCAACTTTGAAAACTAACCCCAATGGTGTCGTCCATAAGGATTCCCCAACTTTTAACATTTTTCAAAGAACCTTATGGTTAACAAAATAAAGTTTAAATTTGAAAAGTAATGGCGTTGTTGGTGTCCATACTATGGAGTTCCACCAGAGTATTTTTTACAATGTGCAATTTTATAGTCAAGAGTTGAGATGTGGGGTTAAGGTGACGGGTAGGATTCATTAGCGACGCTAATCGATTTTAATTTTTAGCTACTAAGCCGAATCTATTTTATACAATTTCGGGATTACAACCTCTCGGCAAACACTTATACTATTTCTTAAATAACCATGCACAAATATTGCGTCCGTTCTTGTACGCGAAAAATTGATTCACGCTAAAAGTGGCCACTTTTGGCGTGAATCAATTTTTCGCGTACGCGTGCGACTCATCATTTTTGCTTAGTTACTTAATAAATAGTATAAGTGTTTGCCAAGAGGTTGTAACCCCGAAATTGTTTGAAATAGATCCGGACAAGCATTTGACCTCAATCCCACCTGTTGTTAAGAATGTATGAAGATGAGATCTAAGATGGGCCATGCTTGCCCATGAAAAGCCTATTCACTCTTGCTTTACTGATGTTTTTCAGAAAATACTTAGACGGGCAACGAATTTCACAAAACTACTAATTTAATTTTTTTTGTAAAAATATAATGTATTTTGATTTAAGTAATTTCATTTTCCGATTTAATTATTTATATATTGAAATAGCCGATACATATGTCACGTTAATTAAGTTTAAACGTAAAATGAGTTAGAGCTTATTTTACTTGGTACTGAAATTCATTACCAGAGTCCCACGATCACCAGTTGGATGAGAAGCAAAAGACAATGTGCCAAATACTCACCACCGCTATCACCTAACAATGTAAGCCAATTATCATCGAGTTCCAAAAGTAAGTTTTGTCAGTCTGTCCATCACACCTAATCTTTCAACACGTCCATATCACCATGAGGTGTAAAACAATAGGCCGGCTTAAGTGATGATCATAGGTGCGCACGATTCATTATTTACGCTGTTTTGTATTCTTTGGTTTTTATCTGTTGAACAAAAAGAAGGATATTTTTTGGCCTTATATTATTGACTGCCTCGATGGCGTGATGGTTAGTGGGTCGCACTTTAAAGCGACGGCTGCGCAAGAGGTCCCTGGGTTCGATCCCCGGGTCGGGCCAAAAATTTGTACATAAGTAATTTGTACATAAGTGTTCGGTAAGAAATTCTTAGTGGCAGCCCGGATTCTGGAAGAAGGCGATTATGTACCCCCGTGCCTCGGAAAGCACGCTAAGCCGTTCGTCCTACGCCCGACCCCTCTCCGTCATACTGGTGTCCCATCGGATTATGAGGGCAAGGGAAGATGTGCACTTGTGTTTACGCACACACTTGATCACTATAATATATCCTTTTTTATATCTATATTTAAGTGGCTGATCGTTGATATTGACCGTCTATTATTATTATTATTATTATTATTCACTACCTACAGAAAATATTACTAAATACTTTTAAAGGTTCTAGAGATTCTTAGAGTCTTGGATATAATCTGTGGTGTAGTATGAAAGAGGCCCACGTTCATTAGAAGACAGACACATGTTAATTGATTGTAATCTATTCATCATCAAAAGCCCGTTGCAGTTCACTGCTGGACATCGGCCTCTCCTAATGTTCGCCACTCCGATCGATGTTTGGCTACTTCCATCCAGCTCCTGCCAGCCATCATTCGCAGATCGTTACTCCATCTGAACCTCCATCCAAAGAAGTCAACGATAGAATCTATTTACCATTCTAAAAAACTGAAACAAATCTTCCCAAAGTGGTCAGGGTCATTTCACTAAGTACTTTTTTCCTTAATATGGGCAAAATAGTTCAGCAGTTTTCGTTAGATGGGGCTTGTAAAAAGCAGATGTAGCTTTAAAAGTCAATCAAGCAGATGGTTCAGCGTTATTTCGGTAGATGTCACCTATGCATTTTTACATCGCGCGAGTGAAGCGTGTTTTCCGAAACAATGACCTCAAGCCGCGTGCTCATTCAGCAACCGCCTTCAAAAACCACAAACTAAAAAGTGTAAAATAACATATTTAACCCTTCATACACTTTAAAAAACCATTTTATAACGAGTAAAATGTTTAATTAAAACAATAACATTATGTGAACTTATTAGTATTCAATTTCCTATGCAAATCAAGTTTATTTTGATTTACCTGATAGGGTCGTTGCCTTTTTTATTAAGATGATAATGATCTCTGTATTTGAGATTGTTCTTTTTGAATCTTAACAAGAGTTTTTGTTATGTTTTAACTATATTATGATTGGTGCTAAAAATAGCCTCCAACCGGGTACGGCGGCCAATCTCTACGATCAGCCACGTACGCAGGAAATATTATAGTGCTCAAGTGTTTGCGCAAACACAAGTGCACTCTCTATTCCCTTACCCTCAAATTCCGAAGGGACACCAGGGTGACACGACTTGATAGTGTGTTGGGCATCAAACTTTTTATATTTGAATGGTAACAAAGAACCTCTCTAAAATAAAAATAAAAATGGTATAAGAACGACTTAATTAGTATGAAAACTCAACGAGTATTCCATTTGTGACGCGAATACAATTTTATCTAATTCTATCATTAATTTAAAATATTTTCGTTTTTATTAAAAATAAATACCTATGTTCGTCTTTAATTTAGCATTACAAATTTACATGGAAACATGCTTTGTTTTTCAAAGTAAACAATATTATTTTAAATCAGTTGTATAATAAACCGCTTAAAATAAATAATTAAACGGCTATTTTTCTTATGGCAAACTGACAGACAGATAAATGGCTCGTCTTTTCTGTAAGTCTCAATAATAATTACATTGATATACGATAGATAAATACGTGATATTTTCCTTATTGTTGCTAATACAATGGGCCATTATGGAGGAACATAAGGTAACTTAAAGGTGGTTGCAAATGTGATCGATCTTTGTCGATATACTGACCAGTTGAGCCACGTTAAGCTTCCTTCGTAGGACAACAGCAAACAGCTAAGTGAAGAGTCCCCACTCTTCACTTAGCTGTTTGCCGTTGGGTGATGTATAAATGCCTTCGTAGGACAACAGCAAACAGCTAAGTGAAGAGTCCCCACTCTTCACTTAGCTGTTTGCCGTTGGGTGATGTATAAATACCTTCGTAGGACAACAACAAACAGCTAAGTGAAGAACCCCACTCTTCACTTAGCTGTTTGCCGTTGGGTGATGTATAAATGCCTTCGTAGGACAACAGCAAACAGCTAAGTGAAGAGTCCCCACTCTTCACTAAGCTGTTTGCCGTTGGTGATGTATAAATGCCTTCGTAGGACAACAGCAAACAGCTAAGTGAAGAGTCCCCACTCTTCACTTAGCTGTTTGCCGCTGGGTGATGTATAAATGCAACGGAAATCGGTTCTTAACTGCATGATTTATTGGATGAAAATAGGGTTTTATAGTATTTATAAAAAGTGAAAACATTGATAACTTATCGTTACATATACCTTGCTCAGAAAGGTATCTGATTACTTGGAATCATGTTATCTCTGAGACGTCTTTGAGTGATGACGTCAAGCCTCTCTACATAAGTAAGTGGAGTACTGGAGGCCAATCGGGGAGAAGGGATTCAAAAATTTGGCAACGTACTTGTAACTCCGTTGAAGTTGCAGGTCCATGGGCGGCGGCAAAAAAAAACAATCGCTACCATGGGTGTCCGGTGGAGGAGCACGCTTTGGCATGCATGGGCAGCTCGGACCGGAGTGATTCCATGCCCTAACAGAAAACCGGCCTGAGGCAGCACTGTGCTGTGTTGTGTGAGCAAGGCTACCGTAGGTCCAATTAGGGCAAAGGGGGGTTTAAAGGTTGGTAGCGCATTTGTGAATCCACTGGTGTCGCAGCGCACTATGGTGGCGGCAATCGCTTACCATCAGGTGATCCGTCTGCTCGTCTGCCACTTATCACATAAAAAAGCTCCGTTTTGCTGTGAAAGACGGACAAACAAACACACACACTTTCCTATGAAATATAAGTATGGATTTCAGACTCTTTTTATTATTGATGATGTGCTTACTGACTCTACAAGTTGAGAAAAAGCCTAGGATGGAGCAAGGTTACCAGCAGCGAGCTGTTTTGCTTCTATTATGGAAAAACTTAATTTCAAACTACCAAAGAAAGTCACTTACCTCATTACGAGTATCACTAAAAACGCAACAATGTTAGCTGGTAGTAGCCACGACATCTGACGGATACCATAACAATCCCAACTCGTGGGAAACAATAGCTAAATCATCGTAATGCTCTTGCGCACCTGTCCCGTAGTTCCACATACCAAACAAAGATTTTCCCATCAACTCTATTACGAACAACATAAAGTTCAACTTTGAAAACTAACCGCAATGGTGTCGTCCATAAGGATTCCCCAACTTTTAACATTTTGCAAAGAACCTTATGGTTAACAAAATAAAGTTTAAATTTGAAAAGTAATGGCGTTGTTGGTGTCCATACTATGGAGTTCCACCAGAGTATTTTTTACAATATGCAATTTTATAGTCATGAGTTGAGATGTGGGGTTAAGGTGAGGGGTAGGGTTCACTAGCGACGCTAATCGATTTTAATTTTTAGCTACTAAGCCGAATCTATTTTACACAATTTCGGGGTTACAACTCTCGGCAAATACTAATACTATTTATTAAATAACCATTCACAAATGTTGGGTCCGTTTTTGTATGCGAAATTTATTGACCCACGTTAAAAGTGGCGCTTTTGGCAGTAATAAATTTTTCGCGAAAAAAATCCCGAAATGATTTAAAATAGATCCGGTTTAGTAGCTAAAAAATAAAATCGATTTCGTCGCTAGTGTGCCCTACCCGTCACCTTAATGAAGGTGTTTCTTTATGTTGATACGGCTAAGATTTATAATTATTAAGACAATTGGTATTAAATTTTAGATTTATTAAAGTTTCTAACTAAACTAAACTAGTATTTTTTTATTGTGTTACGACAGACAAGTATTTGACCTCAATCCACCTGTTGTTAAGGTGACGGGTAGGGCACACTAGCGACGCCAATCGATTTTAATATTTAGCTACTAAACTGGATCGATTTTAAACAAAGTCGGGAATACTACTTCTCGGCAAACACTTATACTATTTCTTAAATAACTATACACAAATGTTGCGTCCGTTCTTGTACGCGAATTCACGCCAAAAGTGGCCACTTTTAGCGTGAATCAATTTTTCGCGTACGCGGTGAACTCATCATTTTTGCATAGTTATTTAATAAATAGTATAAGTGTTTGCTAAGAGGTTGTAAGCCCGAAATTGTTTGAAATAGATCCGGACAAGCATTTGACCTCAATCCCACCTGTTGTTAAGAATGTATGAAGATGAGATCTAAGGTGGGCCATGCTTGCCCATGAAAAGCCTATTCACTCTTGCTTTACAGATGATTTTCAGAAAATACTTAGACGGGCGACGAGTTTCATAAAAACTACTCATCATCAGCAACCCACACTCGTCCACTGCTGGACATAGGTCTCCCCTAATGCACGCCACTGCTCCCGATTTTCAGCCACTCTCATCCAGCCCACACCAGCTAGCCTTCGAATGTCATCATCCCATCTTGTCGCAGGGCGTCCTACACTACGCTTACCGAGTCGCGGTCTCCACTCAAGGACTAAAAGGACTAGCCGTAAAAACTACTAATTTAATTTTATTAATTTATATGATTTTGAAAGTAAGCCGATACATAGATGTCACGTTAATTAAGTTTAAACGTAAAATGAGTTAGAGCTTATATTACTTGGTACTGAAATTCATTACCAGGGTCCCACGATCACCAGTTGGATGAGAAGCAAAAGACAATGTGCCAAATACTCACCACCGTATCACCTAACAATGTAAGCCAATTATAATCGAGTTCCAAAAGTAAGTTTGTCAGTCTGTCCATCACACCTATCTTTCAACACGTCCATATCACACTGAGGTGTAAAACAATAGGCCGGCTTAAGTGATGATCAATAGGTGCGCACGATTCATTATTTACGCTGTTTTGTATTCTTTGGTTTTTATCTGTTGAACAAAAGGAAGGATGTTTTTGGCCTTATAATATTGACTGCCTCGATGGCGTGATGGTTAGTGGTTCGCACTTTAAAGCGACGGCTGCGCAAGAGGTCCTGGGTTCGATCCCCGGGTCGGGCCAAAAATTTGTACATATGTAAAAGAAATTCTTAGTGGCAGCCCGGAATCTGAAAGACGACGGTCATGTGCCCCCGTTCCTCTGAAAGCACGTTAAGCCGTTGGTCCTGCGCCCGATGCCTCTCCGTCACACTGGTGTCCCATCGGATTATGAGCGCAAGGGAAGAGAGATTGCACTTGTGTTTACGCACACACTTGATCACTATAATATATCCTTTTTTTATATCTATATTTAAGTGGCTGATCGTTGATATTGACCGTCTATTATTATTATTATTATTATTCACTACCTACAGAAAATATTACTAAATACTTTTTAAAGGTTCTAGAGATTTTTAGAGTCTTGGATATAATCTGTGGCGTAGTATGAAAGAGGCCCACGTTCAGCAGAGGACAGACACATGTTAATTGATGGTAATCTATTCATCATCATAAGCCCGTTGCAGTTCACTGCTGGACATCGAACCCTCCTAATGTTCGCCACTCCGATCGGTGTTTGGCTACTTGCATACAGCTCCTGCCAGCCATCATTCGCAGATCGTTACTCCATCTGAACCTCCATCCAAAGAAGTCAACGATAGAATCTATTTACCATTCTAAAAAACTGAAACAAATCTTCCTAAAGTGGTCAGGGTCATTTCACTAAGTACTTTTTTCCTTAATATGGGAAAAATAGTTCAGCAGTTTTCGTTAGATGGGGCTTGTAAAAAGCAGATGTAGCTTTAAAAATCAATCAAGCAGATGGTTCAGTGTGGTTTCGGTAGATGTCACTTATGCATTTTTACATCGCGCGAGTAAAGCGATTTCCCGAAACAATGACCTCAAGCCGCGTGCTCATTTAGCAATCGCCTTCAAAAACCACAAACTAAAAAGTGTAAAATAACATTTTTAGCCCTTCATACACTTTAAAAAACATTTTATAACAGTACACTCGAGGAAAGGTGTTACCGAAGTTGTTTTTGAAGGCGGTTTTTTTTTTCGGTACCGAGAAAAAAATTAATTAAAACAATAATATTATGTGAACTTATTAGTATTCAATTTCCTATGCAAATCAAGTTTATTTTGATTTACCTGATAGGGTCGTTGCCTTTTTTATTAAGATGATAATGATCTCTGTATTTGAGATTGTTCTTTTTGAATCTTAACAAGAGCTTTTGTTACGTTTTTAACGATCTCTCAAAAAAAAGGAAAAAAAAAACAAAAAAAAAAAAAAAAGAAAAAAAAAAAAAAAAAGAAAAAAAAAAAAAAAAAAAGAAAAAAAAAAAAAAAAAAAAAAAAAACAAAAAAAAAAAAAAAAAAAAAAAAAAAAAAAAAAAAACAAAAAAAAAAAAAAAAAAAAAAAAGAAAAAAATTCTATATATATTATAATTTATGATTGGTTGCTAAAATAGCCGCCAAACCGGAACGCGCAATCTCTACGAATCAGCCACGTACTCCGGAAATATTATAGTGCTCAAGTGTTTGCGCAAACACAAGTGCACTCTCTATTCCCTTACCCTCAAATTCCGAAGGGACACCAGGGTGACACGACTTGAGAGGGATTGGGCGCAGGACCAACGGCTTAACGTGCTTTCCGAGGCACGGGGGTACAAGCCCGCCAACTTCCAGACTCCGCGGCTTGACACTAAATTTCTTACTGAAAACTTAGGCACAAAATTTTGGCCCGGCCTGGGATTGAACCCGGGACCTCATGCGCAGCCATCGCTTTAAAGTGCGACCCGCTACGCCACCGAGGCAGTCATGCTAATAACGCAGGTAGTTGCCATACTACATGTATTTAGGTTTGCGTGAACGAGCTGTAGAAATAATAAAACTGAGCAGAGGAACATTTAGGAGCAGTCACTCGGACCCTCACGGGGCATGCTGGCAAACTCAAACAAGAACTCTGTACAAACAGGGGCTTTCAATTACCAAAATCTGCAGGTTCTGTCGCGAGGACAAGGAAACGATATCCACGTCCTCGGCGAGTGCATAGCGCTGCACCACTGCAGAAGCCGGCACCTGGGAGCACACATTATCTCGCAGACTAATCAATGAGCTCCCCATCAGCTCCATCCTCGGGTTAATCCTGAGCTGGGCTTACATGGGTGCTGTTATAATTCTGTGGCTGCCACAATAGATCTTCTACTGGTCGCAGTGGACTATGGAGATGGAATGCTCACTGACAAGAGGTAAAACCATTTCATCTCAAAAGAAAAAAAAAGAACCTCTCTAAAATAAAGAAGAATGGTATAAACAGGACTTAATATTTAGTACGTGACACACTCGCTAGCGCGAGTCAATCGACTATGTTAGTTCGGCGTGATAGTCAACATCATTTTATGGTTAAATTACTATCATTTTATATTAAAACCATATTTTGCGTTTTTCTAGATTAAGTAAAGCAATACCTATTGCTGCCGTTCTATAATTTAGCATTACAAATTTACTTGGAAACATGCTTTGTTTTTCAAAGTAAACAATGTTATTTTAAATCAGTTGTATAATAAACCGCTTAAAATAAATAATTAACGGCTATTTTTCTTATGGGCAAACTGGACAGACAGATTAAATGGCTCGTTCTTTTCTGTAAGTCTCAATAATAATTACTGCAGCTAAGTAAGGAGAGTAAGTGATAGATAAATACGCTGATATCTTTCCTATTATTGTTGCTAATACAATGGGCCATTATGGAGGAGCATAAGGTAACTTAAAGGTGGTTGCAAATGTGATCGATCTTTGTCGATATACTGACCAGTTGAGCCACGTTAAGCTTCCTTCGTAGGACAACAGCAACCAGCTAAGTCAAAAGACCCCACTCTTCACTTAGCTGTTTGCCGTTGGGTGATGTATAAATGCCTTCGTAGGACAACAGCAAACAGCTAAGTGAAGAGTCCCCACTTTTCACTTAGCTGTTTGCCGTTGGGTGATGTATAAATCCAACGGAAATTGCTTCTTAACTGCATGATTTATTGGATGAAAATAGGGTTTTATAGTATTTATACAAAGTCAAAACATTAAGTACTTATCGTTACATGTACCTTGCTTAGAAAGGTATCCGATTACTTGGAATCATGTTATCTCTGAGACGTCTTTGAGTGATGACGTCAAGCCTCTCTACATAAGTAAGTGGAGTACTGGAGGCCCAATCGGGGAGAAGGGAATTCAAAAATTTGGCAACGTACTTGTAACTCCGTTGATGTTGCAGGTCCATGGGCGGCGGCAATCGCTTACCATCGGGTGTCCCGTGGGAGAGCCACGCTTCGGCATGCATGGGCCAGCTCGACCGGAGTGATTCCATGCCCTAACAGAAAACCGGCCTGAGGCAGCACTGTGCTGTGTTGTGTGAGCAAGGCTACCGTAGGTCCAATTAGGGGCAAAGGGGGGTTTAAAGGTTGGTAGCGCATTTGTGAATCCACTGGTGTCGCAGCGCACTATGGGTGGCGGCAATCGCTTACCATCAGGTGATCCGTCTGCTCGTCTGCCACCTATGACATTAAAAAAATTGGTGTTTTTGTACAAATCAAGTGAAAATTCATTGACTTAGTGAAATCAAGTGAACATTCATTGACGTACCATTAACATAGTCTCATAATGGATTAAACTTCCAGATAAAATGGGCTAAAATAGTTGAGACTGGGTTTGTATCTATGTTTTGAACAAACACAAGTGTTATTAACACGAATGTTGGTTCAGGGTGAGGATCAAACCCATGACCTTTAGCGTAAAAGAAAAGCTTAACATAAGAGTTGTAAGTTTCAGGTCTAGTTCAGGGTGAGAATCAAACGCACGACCTTTGGCGTATAACGAAAGCCTTTAGACAAAAGTTTACAACTTTTTAGAGGTCTAACAAATATGTAAGCACCTTAATACACACTCAAGTTGTAAGTAAACATACTATATGTTTACAATAGATAAAGTCACGACTGCCAAGTGTTATGAAATTGTCTTACCTTTTGTTGTTTATCAAGATATCTAGAATTTATAAACTAATTTATTATCAATTGTTTTCTGATAGTCATAAAGTGCAGGTTCCGGATCAAACAACTGCAAATTAGGAATTGTTTTAAATATCATAAATAGTTTTCAATACTGAATTAACTCGATAAATACTATGTAAACATATATAATAAATATGTAGGTATGTAACTAAGCTATTTGAATATGTAACTGGATCAAAATAAGTTCATAAATATAAAACAAGATAATAAAAATGCTTATGCTTCGCTTAAAGGTGCCTTTTTTTGTAATTTTTCAATATAATTTCTCATTTTATTCAATTTCCATCATCAAAGAAATAAATTATAATAATAATTTATTTCTTAAATTTTCAATAAATTATTAAATTTTCAATGAATTTGTTGTTTTAATGTTTTATTATTAAAATTGATAAGCTCCTTTTGTCCTTTTCTTTCTTTTGTTTTTGCCTGAGGTACAGGACATTCCTAGTTCAGGCAACAAACTTAAAATCAGTTCCGTTAGTATAAGTAGGTTATAAGTATTTATATTGTTCTCGAGGTTTTTCAATAAATTATATTATTATTATAATAAACCTGCTCTCAATTCTGCAGCTGTCCCTAAAGATTAGAATACATAAATGGTACGATATAATCAAATATTTGTTAATCCCAATTTCAATGTACCACTAACTAGCTCATAGCTTTTTAGCCAATTCTATCAGTCCAAACAGAGTCATAATTGTCAAGTATGCTTAACATAAATAAATATACAACAAGGAAATTGACGAAGAAACCTTACAGTTAACATTCATTACCTGACTGTAGGGATGTGAAAAGATATTCTTTAGAGTTTATAACTCTAAGAAAAATATTATTTTGATGAAATTATAAGATTTTAAAAATAGGAAATATTTATAGAATCTAGTACATAGATAAATATACTTTATTGCACAATAAACGAAACAAACAATAATTAAAAATAAGAATATTTTTTCGATCTATTGACAAAGATTTACATACTCAGTATATTTTATCAATCATCGTCAGCCCATTAAAGTCCCCTTTGATGGGACACGGGCCTCCCTCAATCACATGAGGGGTAATTGCCATACTCACCACGCTTGGCAGACGGGTTGGCGAGGGTTTTGATATAAATGCAGAGTTTTCCTTGCTGCTGATAATCATGCCAGCAGCTTTACCTTAGTTGCCTTTTACGACACCTCGGTAAGAGTGAGGGTGGCCTATTCTACCCAGCCGGGACCACACGGCAGTATATTTTATATCTTTTTTTAATAAGCATGTGTACCTACATCCTACCCGCATTAAGTACCGGTACCTAATTTACCTTTTACAAATGCACTTCAGAATAAACAAGACAGATATTGTATAAAACCACGTTTATGAATACTTGATAATCAAGAATACAAAAAGAAAAAGCAAACCTTTTTTGCCAAAGACTATTATTATTTTCAGAACCTTATTTTTATTGTTATTAAATTGTTTTCAGTGATATACGTACATACACATCTAACTGATTTTTTTTTTGTATTTTTGTGTTTATCATTTTGAATGCAAACAAAATAAAATCAGCTGTTCCATACATTATTCTATATAGTATATATTTATTTAATATAATGTATGTATGTATATACCATACTCGTATTTGTACAATGGCTTTTTTTTCTCTTTTTCTGACTTGCACTGCCTTACCCCTTTTCTTCATTCGCTATACTTTTCCTCTACCCTGAGGTTGTCTGGAAGGGATCGCTATTAGCGATAAGACCGCCTACATTGTTTTAGTATAATAACTTAGAATAAGATCTGTAAATTTTGTGCAATAAAGTGTATCTATCTTTTATTGCCATATATACTCATATATAAAATAGAATGTTCTATTGTATCGATCAGCAAATTTTTTTTCGTATATATTGCTGATCTAACATGCTAAAAGGAGCTTATTCACGATAACTATTATGAAGTTTTAGTGATGTAAACGTAAAAAAAAAGCGGTGTACCTATAATTATCTATCTAAAAAACATGGATGTATAAAATATCTATTCTTCATTCTAAAATGCTACATCCCTACCTGACTCACATTAGAAACGATCAAATACGCTCAAATCGTAATTCTAATAAGACCATTAGCTCAACTGTTAAACCGAACTAAGCTAATTTACAAATGGACTCGGCATTTTAAATTTGTGGCTTAATATGGTGTCCCTGTTAGTTAGGACAAAAAATATAATTGAAATGGATGTATTGAAAACCAATTCACTTATTTTTGCATGATTTCGGAAAAAAATCGCATGACTGTCCATTAAATTCATAGGTAAATAATTACGTGCAATATTGTATGCCGTACAACAAGTTACTGTATGGTTTTATTATGTATGTATGTGATGTTGTGAAAAAAAATTGGTGCTAACATCTACCCAATGTAATACATGTAACTGAAACAATAAATGATTGATTGATTGATATGAAATTCCTATAATGCCTAGTACTTAAGTTGTATATATTGTGCAATAAATTATATATCTATCCATATTTATTATTATAGTTTAATGCAAAAACGTCACTTATCGTCCAGCCTAAAAATCAACGCTGCAGCAGCCGCTTAGTAGTTTTAATAAAAAAAAATGAGATAAGGGGCAGACGAGCAGACGGACCACCTGATGGGGCTGCCACAATAGATCATCCACTGGTCGCAGTGGCTATGAGACGCAAACCCATTTTCACACACAAATATTTTCAAAAAGTCCAAGTTCTCCAATCAATATTAAGTTTCAGAGCTGTTCAACAAAATTGTTGTCTCTATCGTAAAGTCAATGTGTGATAGCAGTTCCTGAAATTAAGAATTAATTAAAAATGTTCGGGGTAATGCTATGCGAAAATTTAAAGACACAAAACGTAAGACAGCTCCTCAGACGCTCACATCCTAGTCGCATTTCTTCCACTGCAACGTCTGTCGACAATCAGCTAGGTTTTGCAAGAAACCGACGCATGCCCATACACGGGCGAACCATCTAAAAAGTGGCTTGGAGTCCGGCCTTAGGCGCGGTGCGCGCGGAGCGGCTAGCCGTATGCGGTAGACGGCAGGTCGCTTATCTAATTTAGAATGAAAATATACCTGTTATCTTCTATTCTATTCATAAATTAAATCCAACAGATAACAGGGCATATAGGTGATCCGGAAAACTTTAAGTTAGTAGTGTTCCATTGGACCGTGTGCGATACGGACGTACGAGGTAAACCCTATACCCTTTATTCGTACCTCGTGGTAGGGAGGTCTCTGGAACACTTAAGGCAGTTTCCGGATAAAAAACCGCGTCGCCACGAAAGAACTGAAAAGCCCATAACAGCGTTGGTTTGGGCCTTTCAGTTCTTTACAAATTACCATTAGAAAGCCATGCTTTAACATTAATGGGCCGGCTTGACCGGAGTACCACGGCCTCACATCAAACTGGCATGTAGTAGCAACTGCGTTGCGTTGCCGAGTGAGTGAGGGTACGCGAAACCTAGCCCTCTGTCGGGCAAACGCGGGCGCGGAATATTGGCGTGAGCGACTGGCGGACGGCATGAAATGTGGGGCGCGAAGTTAAAATACATATGAGTGCGGCTTCGAGTATCAACCCTTTCGCATTACAGTACTATGATTTTACCTCAATCAATCAGTCAAATGTGTTTACCAAAGGAAACATAGTCGCATAGTCCGCAAACAGCCTTAGTCGACTCGATTGTACCTGTGATTGTGCACTAGTACCCGACTACCAAGTCCGTGACTACTGGTATTAAGTATTCGACTCACTCGCGGCTCGCTTCAGGGGTTTGGTAATGGATAGGTTTTCTTTAAGGCAACGTTTAAAGAAGTTAAATGTATTGACAATTAACAATTGTACAAGAAGATTTTAAATACTAAATACCTATCTTGCATCGTGTATGAAAAAGGAATAATACTTTAGGGTGCAAACATATACCATGTGAAGTAGTATTAGTATCTATAAGTAGAATATTTAATTTAATTTGTGTAGTTTATATTGTATCATTAGTATATATATATTTAACTTTTTTTAAAGATAATAAAATTTCCATTTTATTATCTTTAAAAAAAGTTTATCTAAAAGACAGCCTCATTTAATTCGCTTCGTCATCATCATCAGCCCATTTAAGTCCCCACTGCAGACGGGTTGGCGAGGGTTTTGATATAAATGCAGAGTTTTCCTTCTCTGGGCGCTGATGATCATGCCAGCAGCTTTACCTTAGTCGCCTTTTACGAGACCTCGGTAAGAGTGAGGGTGCCCTATTCTGCTTTGTCGGGGACCACACGGCAGAGTAGAATAGTACTACTAGGATCTACTTACATTAAGATGCAAAAAAAAAAGTATAATAGTAACCGTTAAAAGCGCCTTACGTAGATTGTTCATTAGAATCGAAGCTCTGTAGAATAGTGCAGCAATAACCACTGATAATGATTGTATGGTGAAACAAAAAGTTGATGAGAAAAGCCCGATACATTATAGGTACATAAAAGTTACGTGGAGCAAATGAGATGTTGGCAATTTAAGGTTCGATATATGGAAACAGCGTATTTAGATCTCGAGATTCTTATTCCTAAATGTTGGTTAAATCTATGTTAACGAAAAGACGTCTTTCAGGTGTATGTGTGCACATCTTATTTATAATAACTCTCACAACATCTCATACGTTGACCTGATTCCGTACTAAGTAGCTTAAGCACTTGTGTTACAGATATCAGACAGCAGAGGCACACAAATATATACTTAAATACATATATTACACCCAGACACTAAACAAACACAAGTGTTCATCGCACGAATGTATGTCCAGGGTGGGGATCGAACCTTTTTTGTAAGAGGCAGGGTCACTAACAATTGCTCCATCCCGTCAGTCAAATGGTGTTTGGTGGGATGCACATCTATTTTGTATGAAGCTTATTTATAAGGCCTTAATAAGAAGTTTATTGGATTACGGCACATTTTTGTTAGAGCCTGGAAAAGTTGGTCCAAATTTGAATTAGAAAGAATTAACGCGTCAAATAGCCCCATGAATGTTCTGTACTCGGAGTATTTACCTTTAAAACGGACATAAATTTCAGGCAACCGCATCGAAGTCACGTGACTACAGTCCTCTTGTGGAGATCCTCCTCATGGTTGGGCGTGCCACAGGCGACAGTCAGCGAGGTGCTTGGCGTTTGTTGCTCCATGAGACCACGCAGTATGTTGAGCGTATCTACGCAGCGCTTGTCCACGGTGTCATATTCGTGGTCTTCAGGATTAAATTGGCAGATCTCGATATTCAATTGCTCATACCTAGAGAAAGAGCTTCATAGTCTTTCTTCCTTTATTCGTAGACCAATGAACGGTATATCCCCAACTCTCAATTTGCTCGCTTGGTTAAAGAATCTCGTTAGGACTCGTCCAGTCCAAGGCCCTAATCCTGCTATATATATGCTACGTTTAGGGTACGCTAAGCCCAATGGGCTTTATTCTAAAACTTTATTGGACTTTATTTAAGCTAAAATGGTGTTATGAAGCAGTTTTGAAGTTTGTGACAAAAAATGTACACACATAATTTTCGAAAAAAGAATAAAATCTGCTTTAAATAAAACTAATTTATTAAAAAATAAAAATTTACGTGTATAAATAAGACTCTTAAACTACTCCATCCAAGAAGAGTGCTGCAACATACATATTTTACACACGAAACGATTATTGTATTGCAAGAAAAAAAGCAACCATTTTTTCGTCTCATTTTACAAAGATACATTTATAATTGTCAACATCTTAGTGTATCATTCCCAGTCAACCCAAGGTACACTTGACTATGATTCAGGATTTGGAAAGTCGGGAAAACGCAATTAAGCAACTTCCTTCTGACCTTCGCAACCCTTAGATAGTACAAAACGTTATTAGTTTAATAACCTCCAACCGATTACGGCTACGGCGGCTAATCTCAATGATCAGCCACGTACGCAGGATATATTGTAGTGCTCAAGTGTGTGCGCAAACACAAGTGCACTCTCTATTCCCTTACTCTCATATTCCGATGGGACACTACTGTGACACGACCGAAGAAGGATCGGGCGCAGGACCAACAGCTTAACGTGCTTTCCGAGGCACGGGGGTTCAAGACCGCCAACTTCCAGACTCCGGGCTGCCACTAAGAATTTCTTACCGAAAACTTAGGTACAAATATTTGGCCCGACCAGGGGATCGAACCCGGGACCTCTTGCGCAGCCGTCGCTTTAAAGTGCGACTCTCTAAGCACTGCGCCACCGAGGCAGTCTTAGTTTATAAGAGTACAGTCAGCGTCAGATCAAGCTACCCCCCGCAGTGGAAAAATAGCACTTGTGCCCCAGACATAAGGATGGTCCAAAGGTCAACAAGAGTAACTTGATGTGACGCCGTGTGTACATATTTTTCTTCCCATTCTAATTTTGTAATTGTGTGATTTTTATACCATTAACTTGCTTAGTTTATTTAGAGCTTGCTTATTTTTGATGCCAGTTTATGTTATGTGATATTTATTTGTTCAGTATTGAAAGTCCTCTGACTGAATAAATGTTGATAAAATACTTACTTTCAAGTTTAAGCATTTACACTTTACAGCACTCATATTAGAGAGCTGCTATTAATGTTGCGATAACAATTCATAATTCACGACAATCTATCAACTCGACAAATCACTGGCTGGGCACAAACCATTTGTAACAATAAATTAATGTCTAAAACGATCGCTGGATGATGCACAAATTATACATTTCGAATTGATCCTGAACGTTACAGACACCGTAGCTTCGATCAACAACACAAAGCTAGATGTCAGGAGCTTACAAATTAAAGAAAAAAAAAATCTTGTATGATAAAAATGCAAAATCGCTGTGTCTCTTATTTGAATATCAAAATAACTTGCGGCGATAAAAAACAGAAACCTATTACGAATCATTCGATTTTTAAATGTTTGTACACGCTAATCTCGAAAACTACTAAACGGATTTGATTTAAACTTTTGCATTGCAATATAACTTCTTTTTCTTTAGCCTGTTTCAACTACTTGAATGTAGGCCTCCTTCAGCATTTTTACATTTTTTCCGGCATTAAGCTTTTTGGTTCCAGTTCGAGCCAGTAGCCATTGCAACATAAATTAATCACATTTTTAAAGGTAATTTTTAAGGTTATATAAGATTACTAGCTTTTGCCCGCAACTTTGCTCGCATTAGAAACAGACATAAGTAGCCTATATTACTCTCCATTCCTTCAACTATCTCCACTTAAAAAATCACTTTAAGCCTCCGCTTTATTTTGCCGTGAAAAACGGACAATATTCATATTTATTAGTATGGTATTATTTCTATATTAAAAGCACCAACGATGAAAGTTTTACCGCCAAAATACTTTTTTTTACGACTATTAAAGGTATTATCATGTTAGTACGTATTCTTGCTACCCGATGTAAGACAAGGATCTGATACCGAACTTAAAGCAAAATTAACATGCAATAAAGAAAGACGAGTAAAAAGGCAAGATCACAAAGAGAACCTGTAGCTAATAAGAGGAAACAGACGGACAGGCAAACAAGTGTAAATTAATAAGAAATAAGCGAGCTGCCTTGCGGTTGCTACAACTTGTAGCGATTCAATTTCGCTGTGACTGGCCTCATCAAATACTAAATACCAGTGACTTTAATTTACTTCTACTATTGGTAATGACACTGGCAGAATGAAACTTATCATTTGATCCGTTTGGATCTGTGGTAGTGAATGATGCGTTTTTTTATGTGATAGGTGGCAGACAAGCAGACGGATCCTGATGGTTAGTGATTGCCGCCCATGGACACCCGCGACTCCAGTGGAGTCACAAGTGCGGTGCCAAGCCCTTAAACCTCCATTTCCTCCGGATTGGGCCTCCGGTACCTTCAATCATGCAGCGAAACACAGCACAGTGCTGCTTCACAGCGGTTTTCTGTGAAGCCTCACTCCAGTCGAGCCAGCTCATTCATGCTGAAGCATGGCTCTCCCACGGTCAAGCCAAGAATTTAGACGCCCCGATTAGATCTATGGTATTGATCCCTTAGCGTGTGGTGCAAGGGTTGCTGGTTCGATCCCCGCACAGTACTAACATTTGTGTGCATGAACATGTCTGTTTGAATTGGTTTGGGTGTTTATATACACAATTATAATACTACAGAACCTGCAGATTTTGGTATCTGTAAGCCCTGTTGTTGCGGCTTATTTAATTTGCAGTGCCCTTGAGGGTCCGAGTATGCCGCTACATGTCCTCTACTTCCAGTTTTGTTATTTCTATACAGCTCGTTTTCTGATCGCCGCCTTGTATTCAAAACGCCTTAGCTGTTTCTAGTCGGGTAGTCCTTTTCCAGATTCGTGCTTGTTTTTTTCTCCCACTCTTTTACTCGAACCATATTATAACACATTTACATTAAAAAGTATTGTAATTTATAAAGTATTATAATTATGTATTTACAAAAGAAAGTATTCAATGTAGATAAATGTATTTGTAATTCCGCTGGTCGGTTCTGTTATCCGTAACACCGGTGTTACCTATCTTGGAGTCAATCAATGTATGTTATTATGTTGTTAAATATTGTATTAATATGTTAGTTTTAGTAGGTATTTCAGATTATTTAAAAAAAATGCAAAGCAAGTGAGTTAATTAAAGTTTAAAAAAGACTTTAAAACAAAAAATGCTTTTTATAAAATAAATTCTACTATTTTAATAAAACATATTTTGGCGTAGGCCATAGTATTTATTAAATCATTGACTAAATATTTCTTGGCGAAAATTATGATACCTAAGATAATGAATAAAAATTCCTCGACTGAAAAAAACTCTCTGTGCCATTTTCAAAATACATTATTTAAAAGACGGTGTTAAGTTAAACCTATTATTACATTGAATACCTGCTTTAACTTAAAAACTGGTATATTGCAATTATTTCAAGAAAACAATAAGTTAACAGAACTGAATTGTTAAATGTACTACGCAATAATAAACTATGCAGATGTGAAAACGAAAAAACAATAATATATGTGATGATGTGAAATATTATTTATTCAAAATACAAACTCTAATTCATTTAATTTTAGTGTAAACAAATGAAAATATTACTTCTATTTAAAAAAATAACACATTCCGACGTATCAAGGATCTTTTCTTCTTTTTATCTATATTAACCATCTATGTATGTACATTTTAGGAATACAATAAAATTGAATTGAATAATAAATTAATATCAGTATAGTTTCCACTATTTGACAACTGTTGCCGTACAAATAGAAAGAGCTCATTGTTTTCCTTTCGGATTTAAAATATGGAAAACAAATCGAACCAAAAATATGACACGCGAATGTTATCGGCGAGGTTTCAATTTACCACTTCGATTATCGGACGAGAAAAAAGTATACACCTTCCGTGCGAAACGGAACACGAGGGGGCGGCACGCAACGCACTCATTTTCAACTTTTATTCCTTTTTGGGAGTTTGATTTTCGAATCTTTTTGTTTCTTCTTTTTTAAAGTGCAGGTAGCCAGGATGTTTATTGTTTTAATAGCTTGAACAGTTGGTTAATAAGCAAGTATATTAAAAATGTTTGCATTGCACTGTTTTTTTTTTTTTATATTGAATATGCTTAATATTTAATAATAAAACATTATTGTCATAACAAGATTGCTTTTTTAAATCTACACATTACGAGATTTTTAGTAAAAATTATATTGGCTGTCTTTTTAAAAATGTAAAATCTGGTAAGTACAACTATGAACTCCTCATGGATGTGGATTAGTGTATTTACCTCTAAAAATAAAAATATATTTTTCAGTTGTTTTACTTAAGTTGATCCTGTCCTTCGCAATAAAGAAACTTTTGGGATTTAATCCATTCAACAATAATTATTTCAATAATAATAAAAAGACTACTTGTATTCTTACATGCTGTGTCACAGATAACTATCTCAATTTTTTTTAATCGATCGATTACTTCCTTCTAGAAGTTCTGAAAAGGTAAATGAACCATTTCTGCTACTAAATATAGGTTATTTAATATTATTATGTACATTTAGAGTTTATGTTTTTTGTCTTTTGTTACCTAGTCTATTTATGGTGTCATTTTTTATTTCAGATTAAATTAATAAAATATCCAGTGTTATGTAAAAAAAAAAAGTTTTTTTTTACGATTTTTAATCATAAAAACTCATTTGTTTAAATAAAACAAAGTATGTTCCAACTTTGTTCGTAGCGGCGCGTGCACCCATAGAAAAGACATCAACGGTCCCTGTGTTGGAATAATAAAAATGTGTCATTTTTAACTTTTAGTTTAGTTCAAATAAATTAAAAAAAACTATTAATGGAATTGATGTAATTAATTTTCCCGTTCTATCACATATTAGGTATTCAATATTGTGTTATTGTAATTATTTCTCTACTATTTTTGGGAAGAAGGCTGGCCCGACGACGAATTTGAATGAAATACTGCCTCACGCTCCAAATATTGTTGGTTCGATTCCCACTCAAAACAAATATTTTAATAATCTCACTTTTAATGAGGTACATTTAATACAGTATAGAATGTTTTTTTTAAGTTATAGTAATTGGCAGATAAGCAGGCAATGAATTCACAAGTGCGCTGCCAAACTTTAAACTTCCCTTCCCCCTGGATTGAGCTTCGAGTACCTTCACTTGCTTAGCCAAATATAGGATAGGCACAGCTTCACGCCAATTTTTTATGCGGCCGTGGTATTACTCCGATTAAGCCGGCATAGTCATGCCAAAGCGTGGCGCCCCCACTTTTCACTTTTGATCTAAACCTTAGGACAGTGAATGCTTAAGGCGACGGGTAGGGCACACCAGCGACGCCAATTGATTTTAATTGTTAGCTACCAAAACAAATATATTTTAAATAATTACCTGGCTTCAGTATCTCGGCAAAAGTAAAGTAAAGTATCAGCCTATAAACTGTCCCACTGCAGGGCAAAGGCCTCCATCATAGAAATCAAGTCATCGCTACTATGATGGGATTAGGCTTAATCACCACGCTTGCCAAATGCGGATTGGTGATCACAAACCCGAGTTATGTTCGAAAAAATCGAAACATACTTTTCGCTCGACCCGGGATCGAACCCAGGACCCCGAGATCAGGGCCAGTACTTAAACCACTGGACCAACAGGGCGTCACGTCGCGTCTCGGCAAACACTTACCCTATTTATTTAATAACCATGCCCAAAAGTTGGGTCTGTTTTTGAACTTAAAAAAATTTAATCACACCAAAAGTGGCCGCTTTTGGCGGTAATTAAAAATTCGAGTGCAAAACCTGATCTAATAGCTATAACTATTAAATAAATAGGTGTTTACCGAGAGACTGAAGTCCCCAAGTTGTTTAAAAAAGATATGGTTTAGTAGCTAAGAATTAAAATCAATTGGCGTCTCCAGTGGGATATACCCTTCACCTTAAAGACAAAATTCCTACACGAACCAACATGTTTCGTTCAATGTCGGTTATTCCCGGAATCCTGGTACATAATATTTTGCTTAGTTAAATCTTGTATTGTTCAACTCTATGAATAGAATAAGCCTAGTGCATTTCACATTTCTTTTCCAGTCCAGTTGCCATAGTTACGGAACGACACGCATCGCCGGGCTATGGACAGGTTGTAACAAAAGCCTTTATCTGAACATACAACATAAACCTATAGTCCTTAGGCCTGAGAATAGGCTGGGAGGTAGCAGGAATGTTAACATTCACCGTACTAGTAATGTTGATATAGGTAAGAAATGGTGCGGCAAAGCTTAAAAATAGAACTTAGACAAATTGAAATCAATGTAGAAGCAGATTAACGTAATTTACAATGTTTAATTGGTTTAAAACTCCAACTCATTTTTGGCAGTAGGTCGGTAACTTTAGAAACAAAACTAACTATAATGTATCAATACGGGGATTAACACGATAATTTATTATGTGAAACAACATTGTCCATTTACATTCATTCCGCTCGTGACCACGGCTGCTGTAACGTAGCCGAAACGTCGAGCCAAATATGTGAGTACACAATGTTGTTTCACATAATAAATATCGTGTTAATCCCCGTATTGATACATTATAGTTATAATGCAGCGCGAAAATCTAAAAAACTATAAAACTAACCATAATTATTTTTTTGTCATTCACTTAACCTCTAATATATTTTGTCCTCTTTCGATACGAGATTATAACCCATGTTCTAAGATTTAGCAAGTCTAATAACTATATTGAAGGAATTTGAAGTATGAAATTCGCAACCCGAGACAGTGTTAGACCAAAGATGGCGTTATACTTTCAAAATCATTATGTTATCAATCCATTACATAAAGAATCCATATCTCAAAAAAGAATTATATCTCATCTGAGCGTGTAATTCCCGGTTCGTCTCGGAGCCGGGGAGCCGGGGTACGCTTGGACCATGATTCAGGATTTTTGTAGTCTGGGGTAATTACAGTAAAGTGACTGCCGTCTGACCTTCGCAATCTTTTACAGGGGAACCAGACCAACTGAATCATGGTTACACGTTTCAGAATATATCCGAGACGTGCAGGTTTCCTCACGATGTCCCTCACGAATTTGTTAATGATAGAAAAGGAAAAGTATTACTATAGGTTTATAATTAAAAGCACAAGACCATTCCTTTATCTTCCTTTCGCCCGCATGATAAATTTCAATTACAAATATGCCTTTCGCCATAAAGCTAATAATCGAACTAAATTCTAGATTAATTGTTCTATAAATCAAGCACAATGGATAATTACCTTTAATTTCACACAGATTTTGTTAGCAGATAGTAATTATCCGTTCTTAAGATATAACCTCGATAGTTGTTGTATAGTTTACGCTTAATCTTGATTCTGTATTGTTGAATTTTACGATTAGTACTTTTATTAACATTAATTAGTACTATTTACTAATTAATGTTTTCCCGGAAGAGTGCTTACGTGCGTCCCATTGTAAAATATAACCTACTACTTTTTGTAATCGGACCAGATGGTAGATTTTGAGTTTACTTTTGACATACATACAAAACTATCAAATTTAGGCATATAATCATAATTTTTGATTAAAATACAAATACTTTGCATATAATCAAAGGTTCTAATGTTGTTTAAAAAAGAATACCTTAATCTTTGGACAGTTCTATAGTAAAAATAAATTTCTAATACAAACCCTAGTATGTAGATAGATAAAAATAATTGAATCGGCATACACGCATCTTTTTTGCATTTTGTGATAGGTTCTTCATTTTCCTATATAATTAAATCAATTTATATGAAAGGGTTATGTACCTATAACATATAGAAACCATTTTAATATAAAATTAGTTTTCGTTTTCACTCCGCGAAAGATAACAAACTTTACTGATAAGGGTTATTATAACTTAATTATATCGTGTCGGCATGTGTCAATCAGATTCTGACAGTTTAATCAACATAAACAACTGCAATCCCTTTCTTGTTAACCTATGTACAGTTTGCGAAACTAATTACATCTAAATTGACTTCAATTTCTATGTAAATAAGAATCATTTTCTCAAATGACGACAGCTAGTACTTAGTATTTTAATTGTTGAGTGGACAAATAGGGATACCAAAGATTATTTTTAACGTTGAAATGCACCTACCTTTAGATCTAGAAGTAAATATAGTTTCTTACTTCATGACACTTCATCGGGCTAATTCTAGGCACAAGTCACATAAAATTGCACATACTATTGTATATTAAATTCACAGAACACTAATGTCCACATGTATGTCAATAAATAAAAAAAACTGTGTACATATTCTGTTTATTTGTCCACTTAAGTTTCTATTCTTAATTTACTCGATTTCACTTTAGAAACTTTATAGAGTCAAGTTATATAAATATTGCACTTTACCATTACCTAACATCCACAAATCATTTTTCATACAAAAGTCCATGGGATAAACTTGGCGAGAGACATCGCGAATAAGGGCGCGTAGGCACTTGTCCGGCTTACAACTTGACTTCAAGCTTGCGTCTACGCAACTGAGATCAACCTTGCAAGGCCCACTATCTCCGTCCCGCTTTGAACGTCTATTCGGCTCGCTCTAGCGGGCATTGTGCCCAGCGAGTGGTTGTGAACCAACAATAAATTACGTATAGGAATCTAATCAGTTTAATAGATATGTGATTTTTTTAAAAACACTAACCGCCTTTAATGGTGGGTATGATCGGATACGAAAAAACATCAATTAGAGTAAAAAGTTCAGTTTACAAAGGATCCCGCTTGTAGGAAGGCTTTTAATACTGAAGTTAGAAGAATGGTTGCTTCGTTAGCTGGTTGAGAAAGGTTTAATTGAAGTCTATAGGGTACTTCTTTCTCCTTGTGTTTATATACTGGGAGACTATCTCGGTAGCGCAATGGCTGATGGTTTGCACTTTAAAGTGACGGCTGCGGTTGCGCTCCTGGGTTTGATCCCCGGCTCATCATCATCAGCCCATTTAAGTCCCCACTGCTGGGGCACGGGCCTCCCTCAATCACATGAGGGGTAATTGCCATACTCACCACGCTTGGCAGACGGGTTGGCGAGGGTTTTGATATAAATGCAGAGTTTTCCTTCTCTGGGTGCTGATGATCATGCTAGCAGCTTTACCTTTGTCGCCTTTTACGACACCTCGGTAAGAGTGAGGGTGGCCTATTCTACTCTGCCGGGGACCACACGGCACCCCCCTCCCCCCTCCCCCGGGCTGGGTCTAAATTGAAACCTGTAAGCCTGAAGTCTGAAGGTGACTACCTTACTGGACATAAATCACGCTAAGTTGTTGATCCTGCGCCTGATCCCTATTCGGTTTTGTCATACTGGTGTCTCATCGAAATAAGTGCACTTTTATATCATGCACTATAAAATGTACTTCGTTGACAGCTGATTGTTAAGATTGGTAGATTTAGTCTAAATATCGATTCCTCCTCTTCACATCGTAATCCTTTGAATTAAGCATTGTGATCCCCTTTTGAAAGAATCTTTTCCCTGACTACATTCTTCCATAGGCGTCTGTCTTTGGCAACGTGAAGGGCAAAGGGGACATTTAATACCTACTGGGAATACTTAACCCATGATCCAGGATTTAGCAAGACTGGTAAATACATTGAAGCGGTTGCCGTAAACCTTTTCAACTGTTAGACTGAGAAATCAGAATCGACACCTAAAAATAATGCAAAATCATAAATTGTCACCTACTTTTTGCATAGGTTAGTACTAATTACCAAAATTAATAACATAGATAAAAAAATAATAACAATAAAATAATAATAATAAACAATAATTTTTAAAAGAAACCTCAATAGAATGTTAGAAATCGCACAGAAATTATAGCTGTCTGAAATAAAAATTAAAAACATCCTTTCTAATTCATAATTATCTTTAAATTAAAAAAAATAATGAAATGAAGATTGAGTTGCTTAAGGTGATGGGTAAGGCACACTAGCGACGCCAATCGATTTTAATTTTTAGCTACTAAACCGGATTTATTTAAACAATTTCGGGGTTACAATCTCTCGGCAAACACTTATACAATTTATTAAATAACCATGCACAAATGTTGGGTCCGTTTTTGTATGCAAAAATTGATTCACGCTAAAAGTGGCCACTTTTGGCGGTAATCAATTTTTCGCGTACGCGAGCCAACATTTTTGCATGGTTATTTAATAAATAGTATAAGTGTTTGCCTAGAGGTTGTAACCCCGAAATTGTTTAAAATAGATACGATTTAGTAGCTAAAAATTAAAATCGATTGGCGTCGCTATGCCCTACCCGTCACCTTAATGTCTAGTGTGGAAAAATCAAAATATGTTTTTACTTGTTTTGGAAGATATCACAATGGTATTTATTTACTCCTGTGTTTACCAAGTGGACGTACCGGAAGCCTAATCCAGGGGGATGTTTCAATTTTGACAGCGCTTTTTTGACCCACTGATATTACGGGTGTCCATGGTCACTTGCCCTTAGTTGATCTGTAAGCTCGTCTACCACTGATTACATAAAATACAGACCTTCAAATATTAACGGACGGTTTTTTTTGCATTTTGAATGTCAAAAACGTAGCGAGCGGTGCTACCATTCCCGCTCCATAACAAGTGTTTTGTTGTTAATTAATTAATTCGAAGCCACATAATTCTCAGAAGTTTAAAAAACTCGTCACATTTAATATTCTAACGGAAGTCACAATTTTCCGGCGATACAAATAACCTATCAATTTAATATGACTAAAAACTTTGAGTGATGTCTGACAAGATATTATTACTATGAATAAATCTTCAATATTTAGTCGATATAACATTAATGTATCAATCGATATGATTCAGTAGTGCAGGCGATTTCGTACAATGATTGCTGGTATCGTTGTATTTGTAATAATGGTTTAAACCAAATTGATGCAATTACTGCCTTGATGTGATTTAATGTAGTTTTGTTTAGCTTCAGGCTGGTGAACAGTCGTAGGGAAAAATAATATTCTGGTAGCTTTGTGGCTCACGGTTTTTGCAATTCTACGAGTATATTAATTAACTGCATTCAGAGATTTTATTTAGACTTATTGCTTTGACCTAGAAGACCTCGTCTTTTGCTAAGTATGTATTTTGAATACAATTTTGTTCTTTTTTACTTTTTTTGTAATGGACAACATTTCATATTTTTAACATGTCCATATTGTTTTTTTATATGAAAATAGACATAAAATGAATTGACCCATATTTTTTCTTTTTTCAAAATTTGTCCATTTTCATGCATAAAATAATTATTGAAATTCTTTTTATTCTAAATAGACGTAAGCGCCAAATGACGTCATCGGACGGCTGCATACAGCGATATTCCTTTGCTTATCATTGTTTTTATAAAAAAAAGGTACTACTGTCAAAGGTAACTAAAACTAGTGTCAACATTGTCAACGTCATTCATACATTCAACGTTGACAAGTTGTCTTTTTTTTTACAGTTGCATGTCATGGGTTTGGCATTTCGTAAATTTAAAACTATAATGTGCTAAGCAAAGAAATATTTTACATTCTGCCGTCCGATGACGTCATCTTACGTTTTTAAGTTTTTAATTTTTATCTCAGTAAATAAGCAATATAAAAAATTAATAAATATATATTCCAGCAGCGGAAAAGTAAACAAAGAATTGGTATTTTTTGTTTCAGAGCTTAGCAATTTTGAAATGTTGTCCATTGAATTCTTGCAGTAGTGGACTGACAACCTGCAGTGTTTTAATTTTGTAGGAATCTACTTGTTTGGAATAGGTCAAAGGAGCTGGGGAAATTCCAGATATTAATCCTAAGAGGATATTACAAAAGAAAACTCATGTTGCTCTTAGCTGGTGGACACTAAAAAATAAAATAAAACAGTTTTAGACATAAAATACAACTTCATCCTTTTAATGTGGGAGAGCCACGCTTAGGCATGAATGGGCCGGCTCGACCGGAGTGATACCACTGCCTCACAGAAGACCGGCGTGAAGCAGCGCCTGCGCTGTGTTTCGCCGTGTGAGTGAGGTTACCGGAGGCCCAATGGGGGGGAAGGGGAAAAGGTTGGCAGCGCACTTGTGACTCCACTGGTGTTGCGGGTGTCCATGGGCGGCGGAATTGCTTACCATCAGGTGATCCGTCTGCTCGTCTGCCATCTCTCATATAAAAAAAAAACAATCCAGTTTCAAATTAACTTAGTCATCTGTTTCGTAAGCAAATATTTGTGTTGGTGCTAAAATTGAACCCGCAATCCTGCGCTAAATTATGAATCGCCAATAAAGTTAATTTAAAGAGAGTATTTTTCTACACCAAGCCAAAAAATACTACGTAGGTATTTAATGTTCTCACACGAATAAAATTCTTAACATCCAATTAAAAGCTCTGTCATTCCATTGAAATACTTGTCTTTATGAAGCAATTTTCTTTTATTATTTTCCTTAGTGTCTATTGTCGTGTCCTTTTGTAAGTAGGAAATCTTTGGTTCTGCGAATAAAAAGATAAGTAGCGTTAACGAGATCCTTTGTCCATCTATAGCGGAAAACATTTAAAAAAGATAATAAGGCATGCGGTAGACTTGGCGGCTGTGAGAATCATTGACGTGTTTTTAACCTAAACGTGTCTATGGATAAGTAAGCTGACTTGGAGGAATGCTTAAAAGCACAATTTAATTAGTCTAATTTTTAACCCTACGACCAATCTAAGACTTACCTAAATTCTTTCATCATCATCATCATCATCAGCCCATTTAAGTCCCCACTGCTGGGGCACGGGCCTCCCTCAATCACATGAGGGGTAATTGCCATACTCACCACGCTTGGCAGACGGGTTGGCGAGGGTTTTGATATAAATGCAGAGTTTTCCTTCTCTGTGTGCTGATGATCATGCTAGCAGCTTTACCTTTGTCGCCTTTTACGACACCTCGGTAAGAGTGAGGATGGCCTATTTTACTCTGCCGGGGACCACAGCACCCCCCCCCCCCCCGGGCTGGGTCTAAATTGAAACCTGAATAAATTTTCAGTGTAAGCCTGAAGTCTGAAGGTGACCTTACTGGACATAAATCACGCTAAGTTGTTGGTCCTGCGCCTGATCCCTATTCGGTTTTGTCATACTGGTGTCTCATCGAAATAAGTGCACTTTTATATTATTCACTTTAAATGCACTTCGTTGACAGCTGATTGTTAAGATTGGTAGATTTAGTTTAAATATTGATTCCCCCTCTTCACATCGTAATCCTTTTGACTAAGCATTGTGATCCCCCTGACTACATTTTTCCATAGGCGTCTGTCTTTGGCAACGTGAAGGGCAAAGGGGACATTTAATACCTACTGGGAATACTTAACCCATGATCCAGGATTTAGCAAGACTGGTAAATACATTGGAGCGGTTGCCGTAAGCCTTTTCAACTGTTAGACAGGGAAATCAGAATCGACACCTAGAAATAATGCAAAATAAGAAATTGTCACCTACTTTTTGCGTAGGTTTGTACTAATTACCAAAATTAAAAACATTGAAGATTTTTACAAGAAACCTCAATAGAATGTTAGAAATCGCACAGAAATCATAGCTGTCTAAAATAAAAATTAAAAACATCCTTTCTAATTCATATCTTTAAATTAAAAAAATTTATGAAATGAAGATTGAGTTGCTTTAAGGGGACGGGTAAGGCACAATAGCGACGCCAATTGATTTTAATTTTTAGCTACTAAACCGGATTTATTTAAACAACTTCGGGAATACAACCTCTCGGCAAACACTTATACTATTTATTAAATAACCATGCACAAATGTTGGGTCCGTTTTTGTATGCAAAAAATTGATTCAAGCTAAAAGTGGCCACTTTTGGCGGTAATCAATTTTTCGCGTACGCGAGCCAACATTTTTGCATGGTTATTTAATAAATAGTATAAGTGTTTGCCTAGAGGTTAGTAACTCCGAAATTGTTTACAATAGATACGATTTAGTAGCTAAAAATTAAAATCGACTGGCGTCGCTATGCCTTACCCGTCACCTAAATGTCTACAATGTGGCTAAATCAAAATATTTTTTACTTGTTTTGGAAGATATTACAATGGTATCTATTTACTCGTGTGTTTACCAAGTGGACGTACCGGAAGCCTAATCTAGGGGGATGTTTAAATTTTGACAGCGCTTTTTTGACCCACTGATATTACGGGTGTCCATGGTCACTTGCCCTTAGTTGATCTGTAAGCTCGTCTGCCACTGATTACATAAAAAACAGTCCTTCAAATATTGACGGACGGTTTTTTTTGCATTTTGAATGTCAAAGACGTAGCGAGCGGTGCCACCATTCCCGCTCCATAACAAGTGTTTTGTTGTTAATTAATTAATTCGAAGCCACATAATTCTCAGAAGTTTAAAAAACTCGTCACATTTAATATTCTAACGGAAGTCACAATTTTCCGGCGATACAAATAACCTATCAATTTAATATGACTAAAAACTTTGAGTGATGTCTGACAAGATATTATTACTATGAATAAATCTTCAATATTTAGTCGATATAACATTAATGTATCAATCGATATGATTCAGTAGTGCAGGCGATTTCGATACAATGATTGCTGGTATCGTTGTATTTGTAATAATGGTTTAAACCAAATTGATGCAATTACTGCCTTGATGTGATTTAATGTAGTTTTGTTTAGCTTCAGGCTGGTGAACAGTCGTAGGGAAAAATAATATTCTGGTAGCTTTGTGGCTCACAGGTTTTTGCAATTCTACGAGTATATTAACTGCCTTCAGAGATTTTATTTAGACTTATTGCTTTGACCTAGAAGACCTCGTCTTTTGCTAAGTAATGTATTTTGAATACAATTTTGTTCTTTTTTACTTTTTTTGTAATTGAATTCTTGCAGTAGTGGACTGACAACCATGAGTGTTTTGTTTTTGTAGGAATCTACTTGTTTGGAATAGGTCAAAGGAGCTGGGGAAATTCCAGATAATAATATCTGGAATTTCCCCAGCTCCTTTGACCTATTCCAAACAAGTAGATAGTCCTCTTAGGTACTTCCAAACAGTACCTTAACCGAGGATTAATTCTTGCAGTAGTGGACTGACAACCTGCAGTGTTTTCTTTTTGTATGAATCTACTTGTTTGGAATAGGTCAAAGGAGCTGGGGAAATTCCAGATATTATCCTAAGAGGATATTACAAAAGAAAACTCATGTTGCTCTTAGCTGGTGGACACTAAAAAATAAAATAAAACAGTTTTAGACATAAAATACAACTTCATCCTTTTAATGTGGGAGAGCCACGCTTAGGCATGAATGGGCCGGCTCGACCGGAGTGATACCACTGCCTCACAGAAGACCGGCGTGAAGCAGCGCCTGTGCTGTGTTTCGCCGTGTGAGTGAGGTTACCGGAGGCCCAATGGGGGGAAGGGGAAAAGGTTGGCAGCGCACTTGTGACTCCACTGGTGTTGCGGGTATCCATGGGCGGCGGAATTGCTTACCATCAGGTGATCCGTCTGCTCGTCTGCCACCTCTCATATAAAAAAAAACAATCCAGTTTCAAATTAACTTAGTCATCTGTTTCGTAAGCAAATATTTGTGTTGGTGCTAAAATTGAACCCGCAATCCTGCGCTAAATTATGAATCGCCAATAAAGTTAATTTAAAGAGAGTATTTTTCTACACCAAGCCAAAAAATACTACGTAGGTATTTAATGTTCTCACACGAATAAAATTCTTAACATCCAATTAAAAGCTCTGTCATTCCATTGAAATACTTGTCTTTATGAAGCAATTTTCTTTTATTATTTTCCTTAGTGTCTATTGTCGTGTCCTTTTGTAAGTAGGAAATCTTTGGTTCTGCGAATAAAAAGATAAGTAGCGTTAACGAGATCCTTTGTCCATCTATAGCGGAAAACATTTAAAAAAGATAATAAGGCATGCGGTACACTTGGCGGCTGTGAGAATCATTGACGTGATTTTAACCTAAACGTGTCTATGGATAAGTAAGCTGACTTGTACATTTAAATTAGTCTAATTTTTAACCCAACTACAACATTATAAGATACTATCCTAAGTATGTGATGTGTTTTAATAATCGCATGTGTGTGACCATCCTTCTATTCAAACAGCAATATCAGTTGGCCATCTGGGCTAGTTTTTGCCACGCGGTCAAAAAAGCCCTATTCTAATCTATACCGTATATAAAGAGGTAAATCTTACAGACAGCGGCAACGATTATACGTAATCCGAAAAGATGAAATACTTGATAATAGACACCTAGCGCCACCTGTCGGTATAAAGTAGAACAAATATGCCCAAACAAAGTGAGGACGGGCCACTTTATTCAATTATAACAATTTTACTAGACGTTATGATAGGTAAGTGTTGTGCTATACGTAATCTCACTGTATGCGGCCACCCTGCCAGCTCAAACAACGGTGTTGGCCACAAGAACAAGGAGTCAACAGCCGAGTGACGGTGTGTATGCCATTTGGGGCGCGGCTAGTTTTTGCCGCGGCCAAGCTCTTGCGCCCGCGCATTGTATTACAAATTGTAATATTCCCCATGAAAGGCGTTGGTCATGTACTCTCGCAGTAATTAGGTATTTATGCACGCTAATATTGAAGTGAAAAAAGAGGTAACGATGAGATTTCCCTGGTTGTAGAGTGTGTTTACATAGCGAATTAGTAATGGTGGTGTTGAAACGACAGAACACTTGCTCTGAGTCCATGTAAGACTGCCTACGGATAAACTTGATTACCTTTCTTATAATTCTTGTCTTGCTAAACATTATACATTATTATTTTCTTTGAATCTCCAAATTTTAAGCATTGAGATTACCACCTTGTAAAGACCCTCATGCCGAAGTGCCGAGGTCTGTTTTTCTTGACCACTATAATCTGGACATCTTTAAGACAAGAGAGAACAATCAGTTCCTTCTGTGTGTTCTTTGTGTGTCTGAAGAACAGGTTTTTTTAATATTTTATAGATGGACGACGAGCAGACAGATCACCTGATGGTAAGCAATTGCTGTCGGCCATGGACACCCGCGACACCAATGAAGTCACAAGTGCGCTGCCAACCTTTAAATCCCCCTTTCCACCGATTAGGCTCCCGTTATCCTCACTCACGCAGCGAAATACAGCACGTGCTGCTTCACGCCGGTTTTCTATGTAGGTTCATCCTAGTTCAGGCAAAGAATAACTACTAATTTTTTTTTTGGGTTTTATGTAGGTAATCTATGTTATCTTCCTTTATTTTTACTAAATAAACATTTTATTTAGGTACTTATTATTATTTATTATAGGCCCGGCAAGGAAGGTTCTCAACCCGAAGCGCACTTCGCTACAGGGCCTACATTATCGCGCCGAGGGTCTGAGGACCGGCGTCTTCGCGTCTTTCCCTGACGGTTCACTAGGGCCCGTGAAAGCGAGTTAAACCATCGCACGGCGGGGTTACAGGCGCCATTTTTGTCTTTGGACCTGGGGATGCTGTGTCCGGCTCCGCCCGCGCGGGTTGCGCGGTGGTTTTCCAGCAAGGCACTTTGACGTCGGCATCCCCCAGGATAGCGCGTCTTCGAGCGCAGTGGTCGTAAGGCCCAGGCGGATTGCAGTGGTAGGTCGGACTTTTTTGCGTCGCGGATTTTTCCGGCTCCGCAGCCAGCTGAGTCGGTTTCTGCGACATGTTTATGTTGGAAGCCTGCGGGTTTGTCCTTAACTCGCACTGCACTGCAACCAGCAGTGTATGTGCCGGGAAAGGGTACCCGCAGTCCTCCTCCCGGTGGTGCTTGCACTGCAGCCAGCAGTGTGGGTTCTGCCCGGGAGGTTGATTGGGAGAGAGGCCGAGCTGGCGAGCCTCTTCGCCCGGGCGATGGATAAAGTCTCCGTGGCAGTCCTCACCCCTATCTGAGTGTTTCCTTGGCGAGAGATGGAAAAGCCCCAGTGTTTTTGTCTCTGTTCAGCAGAGACCCAACCCGGAGGAGAGCCCCTCTCAGCGTGCATAAGGTGCATTTTCACAGGGTCATCCACTGATATTGCGAGTATCTATACGTAACGGTAGTTTGACCATCAAGTCATCCATTTTCTTGTCAGCGACTTATCACAAAAAAAACAACTTTTAAGGCCAGATCCTTTTACGTAGTTAAGTAAGTATAAATTTACAAAAAAAGATTACACTATAGTCACACATAAATCTTATTTCACAATACTTACTACCAAATTACTCTTAATTAGATTACGCTCTAGGACATCTACAAATGGGCCATCTACAAATTTTAAGTGCAATTTTTCGAAAAAGCAGTCTGCCTTGCCTGGCCAAATATGGGATCGCAAAAGGAGGTCGTTTGCGACTTGGTCGCTTCGTTATAATAAACTCGGTAAATGATAATGAGGTGAGCGTACTATTGTGAATTATTGCAAAATAAACGACTGTTTTATTAGTTCCTTTCTATTTTAGCTATGGACAAAATAAGGAATACGTAATTGCTTATAATTTTAATCCAATAAATACCTATGTTTTTTTTATTTCAGAAGAGTAAAAGTTATTTAAAAATGGGACTAAATGGTATTAAGTATATATATAAGTGATACCACGGCCTGACAGAAAACCGGCGTGAAGCAACATTGTGCTGTGTTTCGTTGCGTGAGTGAGGGTACCAGAGGCCCAATCTGGGGAATTGGAGGGTTTAAAAGTTGGTAGCGCAGCCGTGACTTCACTGGTGTCGCGGGTGTCTATGGGCGGATAAAAATATCCACAACATTATTTTGTGCAAAACAGAGTAATAAACGATCTGTTGGTCTAGTGGTTTAAGTACCGGGCCGTGATCTCGGGGTCCTGGCTTCGATTCCCGGGTCGAGGTTTCAAATTTTTTGAATATAGCTCGGGTTTGTGATCACTAATTCGCATTTGGCAAGCGTGATGATTAAGCCTAATCCCATCATAGTAGCGATAACTTGATTTCTATGATGGAGGCCTTTGCCCTGCAGTGGGACATATTATAAGCTGATACTTTACTTTTTACGTATGTATCTATGTTTCCTCGGACTTTCATATATTTTTGGGCCAAAATAAGTACCGGCCGGCTGGTCAGTTTTTGCTGTATTCTGATAATACTTGTTCATCTGATGTTCAAAAGTCAAGATTTGACAAAGTAGAAAAAAAGGGTTTCTGTTAGTTCATCATCATCATCATCAGACCATTTAAGTCCCCACTGCTGGGGCACGGGCCTCCCTCAATCACATGAGGGGTAATTGCCATACTCACCACGCTTGGCAGACGGGTTGGCGAGGGTTTTGATATATCAAATGCAGAGTTTTCCTTCTCTGGGGGCTAATGATCATGCCAGCAGCTTTACCCTAGTCGCCTTTTACGACACCTCAGTAAGAGTGAGGGTGGCCTATTCTACTCTGCCGGGGACCACAAGGCGTTCTGTTAGTTAATTCACTGAAAATTTAGGGGGATAAGGCCTACGTATACAGCAAAATGGCTGCCTCGGTGGCGCAGTGGATAGTGGGTCGCACTTTAAAGCGACGACTGCGCAAGAAGTCCCGGGTTCAATCCCCGGGTCGGGCCAAAAATTTGTACCTAAGTTTTCGGTAAGAAATTCTTAGTGTCAGCCCGGAGTCTGAAAGTTGGCAGTCTTGTACCCCTGTGCCTCGGAAAGCACGTTAAGCCGTTGGTCCTGCGCCCAATCCCTCTCCGGTCGTGTCACGCTGGCGTCCCACCGGAATACGAGTGTAAGAGAATAGAGAGTGCACTTATGTTTGGGCACACACTTAAGCACTATAATATATCCTGCGTACGTGGCTAATCGTTGAGATTGGCCGCCGTAGCCGTAATCGGTTGGAGGATATTATACAGTAAAAACTGTTTTGGCCGGCACATGGATCAAAAAAGACAAGTAAGTTGACATTCTATTCACACAGATGTAGCAAAGTCTATCTTAATATTGTGAGTAACAAACCAAGATCCCATTATTAATTCAAATCAATTAGCTATAAAGATATGCAGCTAATACTATTGCTATAAACAAGCCACGTAAGGCAATAAATTTTGATTTGGACTCCCAATTATTCAATTGTTCAGCATCCATGTAATTTTATAGCCAAAACCGTTAACATTAGATGTAGATTAGGCGACTGTTACAAATTATTATCGATTCTTATAACGATGAGACTATTAGTACTAATTGAGTTCGATAGAGTCAAGAGTCTTCCCAAAGTTTTGCTACACCGGACGTTGTTGAGATTCTCCGATCGTAAACGTAATGACGTCACTAATGAAATGTGGGACTTTTACTGCAGATAGTATATAATTTATACAACTTCACAGGATATAATTAAAAACGTATCCGTCATAATAAGATAACAACAACTTTATCTGTGATCTAAAAAAGTCTGATTTATATCGCGCTGTTAAAATTAGACGGGCAAAAGGTCGTCGTGAATATATAACAGAATCTAGGTACAATCTGAATTTTTCGGGTATTGCAACATTTTGCAATTTATTCTTAAGTAAATGCACTTAATTTTTTTTCGACAGTCTTCGGGTAAGACTCGAATCCACGATCTTTTGCTAACCGGGCAAATTAATATGGTTAGCAAAAGATCGTAAGTCCCACCTGAAGACTGTCAAAAATTTTTTTTAACTTAACTTCACAATAATATGGCTTATATTGCACAATAACTTATAGGCTATAAATTGTAAATATTTATTGTATACATTTTATCCAAAATATAACGATTATCCTTGATAACTGCGGGGTGAAGCTATTCATCAAATAATGTATTAAGGCCGTGCAGTGGCATACATACAATTAAACATTAAAGACAGTTTAATAATCCCACGAATCCCCAACTAAATAGCTGCCACCGCAACACTATTAGATTCCTTACACCAAAGCCGACTGTAACAAGGTTAAATCGACAGGCGGCATTCAAACATTTTTGCAGGCGACTTCAATGCGACAGCGACAATACGTCGGCGACGCGTCGGCGACAAGTGGGACGCTGTCGGCGCTTAATTGGCGATGGGGCGTCCCATTCAGCGAATGTTCGTACGATTTGTGCGACAACACGGAGCGTGGTTTGCGATTGTCAAAATTGTTGCGACTGTGTAAGGTATGTTGTGAAATAGCGAAATGTTGATAGTTATAGCTTTATTTTTTATAGTTTTTTTTTCGATTTTCGGACCCTGGTCTTCAAAACGACAGCTTGGGACGTAGCTGGAACAAAACGCTAAAATGATGAGAATGAGGTGCTTAAGTTTTTCGTTTTGCATTCTACCTAGGTATTATTAATAGATACGAGGGTTTTTTTTATATAATAGTTGACAGACTAGCAGACGGATCACCGACAGCAACAGTAGTGTAGAGTAACAAGTGCGCTGTCAACCTTTTTTTTTTTAAATAAATATTTCACAACATCACATACGTTGATCTGACTCCGAGATAGGTAGCTCAAGCATCTGTGTTACGGATATCAGAATCAACAGTGGGATTACAAATATATACATATAATACTTTTCTTTTGTAAATACATACTTATAATACATAGATAACGCCCAGAGCAATACAAACAGATATGTTCATGCACACAAATGTTTGTACTGTGCGGGGATCGAACCCGCAACCCTTGCACCAGAGGCAGCGTTCACTACCACTGTTCCAAACGGGTCGTCAAACCTTTAAACCAATCACGGCGATACTGCATAATAATTTCAGTGGAAATTATTTTCTTGTTTGGTAGTTTACTTTAGAGCGGGTTTTAGTTATTAAACCTACTTTTTTCTTAATTGAGTCTACTCGAAATCGAACCCAGAAATAATGCTTGGGCCCAAAACCTGCACCATTGAGGTCAAAATGTAGGGCGCTATCAGACGTACTAAATCAAACGCGATCAATAATATAAGCCTTTTATTACGGATCAGTTTTATATATAACTAGCTCTTGCCCGCGGCTTTGCTCGTGTTAGAAACAAAACGTTATTTTTCATCACTTTAACTATTTGCACTAAACAAATGACGTCGATCCATCGCTCCGATTTGCCGTTAAAGACAGACATACACACTATGGATAGAAGATGTAATACCCCAGTCTCATGGCCTAAGACTCCGTAATAAATTAGCCACACCTTTCACAAAGTTGCACTTAGTAAGCTCAGGTACCGAGCACATGTCAATAAAAATATATAACAAGTTACCCAAAGATATTAAAAGTATTGCTAAAGATACCGATTTTTTTATAAAATTAAAAGATTATCTTTTGCAAAATGCCTACTACAGTCTGAATGAATATTTGAACCCTTACAATATATAATTTTATATTTATACATAAATTTATCTACTTCATTTTAATTCGATTGCTATTAGACATTCAATATAATTACTTAATAATTAAGAGGGAATGTAAATGTAATGCTATTATTTTTATTATTATTTTCATTGTGATACCCTTTGCAGGGTTCATTTGAGGACATTATGCTATTTTTAAGACCTGTATACCAAATGAAACAATAAAGATTTATGATTATGGTTACCTAAGAAAAAGGTGAGTCAGTCTTTAAGTTACTCTATGGTCAGTCCCATTTACTACAAATGTTTATACATAGACGACCCGTTTGGATCAGTGGTAGCGAACGCTGCCTCTGTGCAAGGGTTGCGGGTTCGATCCCCGTATAGTACAAACATTTGTGTGCATGAACATGTCTGTTTGTATTGGTCTGGGTATATTCTATGTATTATAAGTGTGTATTTACAAAAGAAAAGTATTCAATGTATGTACATTTGTAATTCCGCTATTGGTTCTGATATCCGTAACACAGGTGCTTGAGCTACCTATCTCGTAGTCAGATCTATGTATGTGATAATGAGAAATATTTAATTATTGTATATATATTTATAGATATGTCATCTTCATCATCATCCCCGTTTCCTCGTGGGATGAACACTTCGGTTGGTTCAATGTCTGGGTATTATAGATGTTGTTTAAATTTATTTATTTATCTTAACATATCAAAAGTGACCTGCAAAAACCCAGCGCCAAAATACAGAAACCGTTCCGTTATACGGTATCGAGATGAAACAATAAAATTGCCCGATCCACCCATGCGCACGCGCATAAATCAACGCAAAACACAATTATAAGATATTACGCGCTGGTTTGTAATTAAAAACGGCTGTATATCAGAAACGTGTCGATTATTAACAAATACTTAGCGGACCACCTACTGATTTCTTTTTTTTGAGAAAAGTGATGTTTGTACAGGATCGGTTTTGGATGATTACATTATTCATTTTGTATTTGATATTTTTAAAATGTTAACTTTTTAAGGTAGTATACAGACACACATCAGTTAACTACAATTTGTCAAAATTCCTCAACTGATATTGAACCGAACGTATTTGACATTAAGGTGAAAATCGACTGAAGAAATTTGACAGTTTCGTATACTTTGATGAGTGGCTGTACGTGCCAATTACTTTTGACTATTCAGAGGAGAACAAACGTAGGTGTTCATGGGCGGCAGTGATCACACGGTCAGGTTAACCACTTGAGAAAAAAGGTATGGTTATTAAAGCTAAGAAGAAATAATTAACCGAGCGATTCCAATAAACATTCTTGTAAACTAAACAAGTACTACTATGTCATATAATGTATATGTTCTAATAGTTGACGATAACATTTTATGCTGTTATTCAACACCAGCTTAAACATTGACAATTATTGATCTTTAATATAGATTCTATTCCATTATTCAAGTAATAATATTCAGCAAGTTGACAAATAAGGAAGAAAGAGTCGACGTCAATTTTCCAGAGGTAGGTACCTTGGACTGGACATCATGCTAGTGGGATGAAGAATCTGACAACAGTGTTTCCATTATAGCGCTGTAGCTTTAAACGGAATAATTATGTTTTTTACATGTGTGTATATAGATGAAGAACTAACTATATTATTTTATTGGTAAGGGCAACAAATAGTCTTTGTAAAGGTATAAGAAATGATGCACCAAACTCAAAGAAAAACAAATTAAATCCGAATTTCAAAATTAGAACTTAAAAGCGATCCGTTGTTCCGATTACAATTCGAATTTAGAAGTAAGGTGACGCTATAAAAGAGCATGTTTTTGACTTTCACCGTCAGTTCTGACGCGTCTTCCCACGATGTCGGGTGTTTACTAGTCAACAATTAGACAATTGTCGGCCACTTTAACGATCCGCTATAAAACCGAGCTTCAGTCTCTCATTAACCGCATTCTTGTGATACTTCCGCTTTTATAGTCTTACTAATCAACGTGTTCGATATTAATACGGTCGCTTAGGTAATGGCGTCTCTAGAGATTAGTTTTATTGGTCCGGACCTCGAACAATTGGTCGTATAGATAATTGAGTTTCGGACAGCTTCGGTTTTTTTGAGTTTACTGTTAAGCCACTTACGTGGTAACTTATCAGTCAAACAGGTTGAAACGTCTAATTTAGAATCTATATTATAAGAGGCGTTTGTGGAACGCGCCAGCTATCACGCGACATAAATGCAACGAGAAAATTACATTTGTATTGAATATCTATGAATAATTCAAACTATCGAAAAAAAAATATTTTTTACTATAGGCTAAAGCTTGACTGCAATAGCACTTGGTGGAAAGCGACGACGAAGTCTTAATATAATCTTTAAAAAAACTAAATTTTTTTTAACTATTTTAACTAATTAATTATGAATCAGCAGCAAACAAGCAAATTAATCAACAAGTACGTAAAAAGCATTTCGACGTCTAATAGTGCTTTTGTCCTAAGGCAGTAGTACTTCTGACGCTTGTCAATAGCACTTTTGACGCTCGTCAATAGTGGATTTGACGGGCGTCAATGGTTTTTTGACGCGCATCAATAACGCTTTCGACGTGCGTCAACTGCGTTTGCTACGCGCATCGATAGCGTGTCGTCTGAGGGCCTACATCATTGTAGGCTCTCAAGCGACACGTTATTAATAATTGCTATTGACAGTTAATGGCTATTGACAGTTTCATAACTGTCGCGTAACAAACAAGAATATATCCAAACAAATGAAACGCACTGCGTATGAGCGGGATAAAGATTTTAGTCGTGAATTTCGTTTCATTGTAGGCCTTTCTGCTGCGAGCGCTTAGCAAATAGCCGTAACTTTTTGGACTTTCTTTATGTTAATGTGACAATTGAGATAGAAGCTTTTATTTGTACAAGTGACAATCTGTATCATTATAATTTGATGCCACTACTTAGAAAGTCAAAGACACACAACTGACTCACATGACAGGGTTGCTTTGGTAATGAGATCCTAATGTACCAACTTACCCGATAAAACGCCGTATGAATAGGCTTTGCATGTTAAGCATCCATACTAATATCTTTAATGTAAATATGTGTGTGTCTGTCTGTCTGTCCGTCTTTGACTGCAAACGGATTGACGGAGCAGTAGATTGACGTGGTTGTTTTAGTAGAAATAGTCGAAGAAATCTAGAGTAACAGGCATACTTTTTGTCTCTTTCTGATGCGAGTGAAGCCGCGGGCAAAAACTAGTCTATTCATATATTTTGTGTACTCTTACAGAATATAAAGATTTTCTCTGACATTATGTTATATGTCATTTTAGGTGTATCATTGGATTTATCCAAAATACGTGTCACTTTACTCAAAATGTAATCTTTCATTAATGGGCTTGACCAGAGTAAAGTGTGTTTTCCCGAGTGAGTGAGGGAACCAAAGGCTCAATAGAGTGGAAATGGTTGGCGCACTTATAAACTCCAAAGAAGCGTTGGGCGTCAATGAGCGGTGGCAATCGCTTGTTATCAGGTGACTCGTCTACTCGTCTGCTACCCATCACATAAACATACGGCCTCACAGAAAACCGGCGTGCAGCAGCACTGTGCTGTGTTTCGCTACGTGAGTGAGGGTACCGGAGGCCCAATCCGGGGGAAGGGGGGTTTAAGGGTTGGCAGCGCACTTATGACTCTGCTGGTGTCGCGGGTGTCTATGGGTGGTAGCAATAGCTTATCATGAGGCGATCCGTCTGCACGTCTGCCACCTATCACAAAAAAAATCTATTGTATATTGTCGCCATTAAAAATCGTTCGATTTTGTGACTGAAGCGCGCCGAGCACCTGAGCGTAAAGTTGTAAACACACTGTAGTGTAGAGTTAATACACGGGTATAGTGTATAAGCGGCGTTTTTGTGGCGTTTTGCAGTCACAATCATCGCCATTACATGCACTGTTAACCCTGTAATTGTTGCCGTAAAAACCCTAAACGCGTGCGCAACATGCGCGGCTAAACTTATTGGTACAAATGGGATTTACACTTCAATGGTTCAAATTTTCAGTTGAAGGATATTTTTAAAATATTTTTTATGAATATTATGTTAATTAATTAAAAGTATATCTACCTACATTTACATAATTTATAAAAATTATGACCTTGCCTAAATGGATTTGAGCTTAATACCTTACTGGCAATGTCATAAGAGCAGCAAATCTGACATTTCCATCCGGCAACCATCCATTACTATCAACATTTTCAACCGAAAACCATCCACTATTGCACCGTTAGGCCTCTTCTTCTGTTTCTGACTAGCTTCATTGTGCGTGGAGCCAGTTATGAAGAATTGAAGTCTTTATTGAATGCTTCCAGGTTTTGAGTTTTTACAGGTGAAGAGAGTCTGATGTGAAATAGAATATCTCACTATGGGCCTGATAATAATGACTGTTGAACAAAACATCAGAAATAAAAATCTAAAGGTGTGTGATTGAATTTGAACTTACAACCTCCCCTTAAAGTGGCGCAGTTTCTTATCCACTGAGCCACTACCACACTACTTATTATTACAAGCTTAATCTTAACATTACAGTCACATAAGTTGGTCGCTGTAGCCTAAATTGGCTGGGAAGGCATCATCAATCACCATCATCATCACCATCATCATCACCACTCTCCTTACCCTATTCATACATTACCTGTAATAAGACCGTGTAAAATTAACTAATTGACGTAAACGCCTACAATGAGCCTTCATTTACTTAACATTTGCCATCTCAACCGTGACCGAAGCGTGGCGGATCACGGATCGCGCACGTTAGGTTTTTACGGCAACAATTACAGGGTTAACAGCGCATGTAATGGTGGGAATTGTGGCGCCGCCACAAAAAGCGCGTGAACACATAAATTAGCTTCGCTGATAGTGTGTTCACAGCTTTACGCTTCGGTGCTTTGGCACGCTTCTGATATGGGAGGGGATATTTTTTTTTATTTCTCTTTTTACAACTTATCGGCAAGTGTGTAATATTTTTTGATCATCGTCATCATTTCAGCCAATAGACGTCCACTGCAGGACATAAGCCTCCCCCAATGTTCTCCACACAGATCGGTCCTGTGCCGCCCGCATCCAATGGATTCCCGCGATCTTCACTAGATCGTCGGTCCACCTTGTGGGGGGCCTGCCACTTTTTGATATTAAATGGCAAATAATAATTAGCTTAAGAGCTAGGGCATTGGCCCTAGTAAGACCTTAAGTCAATACTTCCAGTGCTTCCTATAGCACGCGGTCTGCATACGGCAAAACGTCGCGACTCTTATAAATGATCTCTTATAGTCTAGTCGACCTTTCACAAATTATTCTTGTAGGTAGAGAAGTTGAGTTTTGCACGCATTTAACTACAGACTTTTTGTAAGAAATTTTGTCCATAAAAAAATCGACCCTTCTTAATTTAAATCGCAACATGTGAATCGCATTTTTCCTATACAAATTCACTCTCCTACGCAATTATTTAACGAGAATCCTTATCTTATAAGATTACGATTTATATTCAAATGTCTTAACGCAGGACTTAATATGGACGTAAAAGCATAAAATCATTTAATTTGGAGCTAGGTATCAGATAATGATGTGCCAAAATCTGCTTGCTATTTTAGCCACTATAATATTTTTCTAATGCTTTGTTTGATACTCCCAAAAAAAAACTAACAGGAGGTCGTAAGTTGAAATCAATGGGCCAATTTCACTAACGAATAACGATGGTAGCTCAGTGGATTATAACGCGCCTTCCATGCGGAGGGTCGCGGTTTGAATCCGAGCATGCACCTCTGGATTTTACAAATCTGTGTGCATATTTCTACCACTAGCTCAGTCAGCGGTGAGGAAAAACATCGTGAGGAAATCTGCACGTGACCGGAATTTCTGAATCGTGTAACCATGATTCAGTTTTTTTTACGTTAAAGGCGACAAACGAGCAAGCAAGTCACCAGTTTTTCTGGTTACCCTGTCAAAGGGTTGCGAAGGTCTGACGGCAGTACCTTCATTATAATTACTAGACTCCCCGAATCCTGGACAATGGTCTAAACGTACCCTGGGCTCCAAAACGACAGCTTTGCACCCAATCGAGAACTGCACGCTAGGGCGAAGGGCCTATTTCTCCACTATGCGCACGGTGGAACTGAAAACATTAGTATTTTGAGAAAACCTGCGATTTCAAACAATGCCATGTTAAAATAGTTATTTACGAGATTTCTACCATGTACCTTATTTTTGAGTTTCCGATATTTCGGCACTGTTGCAAGCGCCATGGTCACGGAGTAACTAAAGTTATTGCGGGTAAGATGTTTCTGGCAGACGAAACGGTCTACCCTCCTTCGCAGTCTTTTACTACGCGCACCTGCGGTACCACTGTTCACTAACTCACTATTTTCTCGCACTTGTTTTCGACTGTTTCGACGGTGACAGTGGTACCGCAGCTGCGCGTAGTAAAAGACTGCGAAGGAGGGTAGACAGTTTTGTCTGCCAGTAACATCTTACCCGCAAAAACTTCAGTTACTCCGTGACCATGGCGCTTGCAATTGCAACAGTGCCGAAATATCGGACACTCAAAAATAAGGTAGGTACATGGTAGAAATCTCGTAAATAACTATTGTAATGTTAGTGACCATGAAAGTTTAAAACAATATAATGCCATGTTAAATTATTGACATCTAATGTTGTTAAAATAATCAAGGTATTTATTTCAATTAGGTTTCTATTGTTGTCTTTTAATAATATTAAAAAATATAGTCAAATCCCATATTGGGCTAAAAATTTTATTACATTTCGTAGGCGCTGTTCTTAATATTATTTTTTATGACCATTTAACTATGGATGGTTAACCGTGAGACCCCCTGGGCAATGGTAATGAATTATTAATTCTATGCACTTATATGCGCATATATTTAGCAATTATTTTATAGTTTTATGGTCATCTTTGGACCTGATTGATGGAAAAATTATCAAATAATCAAACAATATTTTATTACTTACAGAAGCGTGGTGATTAAGCCTAACCCCATCATAGTAGCGATGATTTGATTTCTATGATCCCTTTGCTCTGCAGTGGGACAGTATTAGGCTGATACTATTACTAATTGCAGAAAGTAAAAGCAAGATTTAAAAAATAGCTTCTCATTTCATAATTCTTTATTGCACTATCATATTTTTCAAAGAATCTGTTTCTGTGAATTCCGTTTAAATCATACATAAAAGTGTTAATCTTAGCGTGTGGTTCCCAGTTGCGTCTAAAACTTAAGCTTCGAAGCTTAGATCATGATCCAGAATTTTGGGATACAATTAAGTATAATGAAGCGACTGCCGTCTGACCTTCCCAACCATTTGATAGGGGAACCAGTCCAAATGAATCATGGTTACATGTTTCAGACACTATGCGAAACTTGTAGGTTTTCTCAGGATGTTTTCCCGCATCGCCGAGCTGATGGTAGAAATGCAGACATTGATATGTATAATAAAGAATTGCATGCTCGGATTCAAATCTACGACCTCCTTATATGGAAGGTGCGTTCTTATCTACTGAACCACCATCGCTTATGATAAAACATACAACCTAGTATTACAAAACAACTACTCTGATACCGACTTTAATCCTAAACTAGCAAGTTCATGATTATTACGGAATAATGTTAGTTCTTAAATTTTAATTACAAATCCACAACAAACCATATACCAATTGGTACCGCAGGATAGTGTCAAAATTGATCGAATCAATTCAATCAACTCATTCATTCGTTCAGTGACATTTCAATATCCGTAACCTTGTTTTGTTGTCTGAAGTAAAAATATTTTAGAAGCAACAATAAATTAAAATATTATATTAAGTAAAGTTTCCAAGTAATATGATTAGGAATTTCTTATATTTTTGAGACTAAATCTTAAATCTTGACTTTAGTCGGAATGAACTGTCACAAGGATAAGCTGTCGTTTTAACAGAATCGATATTTTGAGTGCTTTGAGTTTATAATTTTAGTACTCATCTTAAACTAGGGGTCCAGGTGGTTTAACTTGAGTATTATAATTTATATACTAAGTAGCGTTAGACTTTAGTTTTGTAACAATGTTTATTCTAGATCTTTAGTTATTCCCAGTATTAATCCCACTACTTAATTTACCACGTTTTGGAACGAGAGGGAAGTCAGCTTATAAAAAAAATTAACTGAATTGTTCCTAGAATTAGCGTAGTCATAATATATCATTACAAGTTTAGTTAATGTGCGGTAGCGTGTCAAGGCCAAGTTCAACGGTGATCGGCGAACATATTATTTTGTGTTTGCATCAAATTCCCAATTATTTCACAAACTATGCTTTACAGCCTCCGTTCCGGGCATTGTAAGACGGATCAATGGGTCCCAATGTATATCCGAGCCGTGAACTGGTACAAATGGCGTGGAATGTGCTAGATTGTGCTGTCATACGTAGGCCTAATGAGACGGATATTAGCTTGGCACATTTCAGGGCCCGCTAGCTATTAGTAGATAACTATCGCTACTAAACGACACCCAAGCGATGTTAGCTTAGTGGAAATGAAATAAAATGAAAATAGTTTATTCAATTTAGGTCCATACAAAACTTATGAATGGCAACATGTTTAACACATGTAAACATATGGATAAGGACATCCGCTAACCAAACAGGAGGTAGTAGGTTTGGATCTACGAACATCTGAGTGCGTGCTGAGATTTGCTTATTTGATTTCCTAATTTTCTTCACCTTAGCGTGTAGTTTCCGGTTGCGTCCAAAGCTGTCGCTTTGGAGCCCTGGGTATGCTCAGACCATGATTCAGGATTGGGGGGGTCTGGTAATTACAATGAAGCGACTGCCGTCTGACCTTCGCAACCCTTTAACAGGGGAACCAGACCAACTGAATCATGGTTACACATTTCAGAAACTTTTCCGAAACGTGCAGGTTTCCTCACGATGTTTTCCCTCACCGCCGAGCAGATGGTAATGGTAGACATACGCACATAGATTTAAAAAAACCATTGGTGCATGCTCGGATTCGAACCTTGACCACATGCGTGGAAGGCGCGTTCGTGTCCATCGAGGTACCATCGCTCTGTTAATCGTCCTAATATACCTAGATATAAGTAAGTACTATAAGGGAGGAATAACTTTCGGCGTTTTACGTTAGTTAGATGTTTTTAAGGGAACACACAGCCATCAGTCCATAAAATTGCCTACCAGAATCCGTCGAAAAAAAAAATCAATTGACCGAAATCACTACTCGGCGCGTGCCTACAATTACATTTTACAGCGCATAATAACAGTGTATAATCGATTACAAACCGTTACCCAGATAATTGACAATCATCAATTGTATAATAAACCTGTAATTACTACGAACAATAATTTAAACTTTATTTCGTATCCCCGAAGAATGAAGGATTTTGTCCCCCACTGTACTCCGCGTCTCAAATCGAGATGGCGCCCGATTCTATAAATATTTATTTAATTGTTGATTGGAATTTTTTGATTGATAGATACCGAATGCTGGAATTAAATTAGTTTAGCTATTGTTTTATTGATGCATAGGTAATCGATTTTAGGGTTAGTGACCCTTGTTTTTACAACGTAATGATTAATGCTGAAGTCCAGGCTAATAGGTAAATATTCAAAATAATAATTGTTTCAACAAAAGCAAACAACCGTACTTGCTCCGCATTTGGAAATCATTTATTGAACCCCCCAAATATTTTAATAAAGAAGCCGCTTTTCCCGAAGCCACTGGCATGTAATAATTAATACCGCAAAACACAATCTAAATATTTGAAAAAAAAAACATACAGACACCACACCAGATTACCACAATTTTGAGAGTACATCACACATTATAATACCTCTCACAAATTACATATGCCCAAACTATCATCCACTATTTAGACCATTTCGAAAACCATAAAAAACGTAATACCAAGTAAATTCCAGTTTAATGTACCACACTTATAAACAGATAATCCGTAACTTTACTCTGACTATTCAACGCTAAAATTAACTATGCACATAAAATGTGTGTTTTTTTGTTTATCAATTTGTATTTGTCCCCATATTATCGACTTCGGTCGGTCGGCGTACTTCAGAGGATTGATTTCGGAAGTATATGGAGTGGTTGTAACCATTTTTCGATGCGAGATTTTTGTCTTTCATTGTGAAGATATGATACTACTCTACCCAACAAGTGAAAACGAATATTGTGTGTGTAAACGAATGTTATTCTAATTTGGAAAGTTAGGCACCGATATTGCTTTTAATTCTGCATCTTGCAATCTATAATTATAAAAAAAATGTTTTTTTCGTGTTTAATATTAATAATAAGTACAGGTAACAACCATAACAAATAAACTGAGACAGGGCAATAAATTTCACACCGACCATTTCTTATACTAGGGCATTCTCGTTTACTATGTAGGTAGCAAGTACTAGATTACAAAGCCAGGGAAGTCTTTATACCCATACCCAAATTCAAGACGATTAAGAAAGTTATTTTTCTTGACTGACCCGACCGGGAATCAAATCTAGAAACTTCCTTGATACTTGGACGCCATACATTAGCCACTACGCCATCTAGGTAAAAATATATACTTAGGTAGGTACTTACCTTAGATCAGGGACCCAAAATGAGTGCGTTTAGCCTCCGTTAAAAATAGGCGTCATTTCTTACGGTCTTCTGCAGTTCCATGCCTAAGAACTTGCTTCCAGTTCTTGCAGGTATTTATTTAGCTTTTTTATAAAGATTATTGCAAAAATATCAAAAATTAAGACGAAATCTCATAAATCATTTATCATCATACGACATATATCACTAAAACATAGCTTTTTTGTATGGATTTCATGCGACATCCGCCATTTTTTTCATATCGAAAATCCCGAGAATCGGGCTCATAATATGGCAAAAGTTTTGTGGCGGTATTAACAACTCTCTATGCGCAAGCGCAGAGCATCCACATTTTTCATATAGGTTACTACCGTCGGGGTTCATCGCACTTTTTATTGAGGCGCGTTTGTTACCGAGATAACTTTTGTATTAGCTCTTATAATCCTATCTTTGGACTATATGTCGAACAGTCGGGCGGAGCGGTGTTGATAAAAAATAAATTATTCAGATACACAATTGTGGAATCTTGAATTTACACTTTAGTTTCTGGCCGCGAGTAATTTCTCGTCACGGGCTCTTAACCTAGTCGCCTCGAACTGGTTATGTATCTTTAGAATTCAAGTAAAAGTTGTCAATTGTATAATACATTTCATACATTTAGATATAAGTTTCTAATTTTGGTTGTCAAAATTTAAATGAGGTTTGTTCTTGTAGTTTTTATAACTCGAATAATAAAAAAAAATAACTTTCTTACTAACCTAAATATTGCCAAAAATGTAACGAATTTTTGAATTGCCATATTTAAAAACTTTATTATACTGTAGTAGTAATCGCTTAGGCAGTGTATCCACTGTGTCGGAGCCCCAATTCAGGGGGAAGGGGTATTTAAAAGTTGGCAGCGCACTTGTGATTTCACTGGTATTGCTGGTATCAATTAGCACCTGCAGTCGTTTACAATCAGGTGATCCATCTACCCATTTGCCATTTGTTACACGAAGAGGGCACATTAGATGTCTATCTTCAACTGCTGCTGAATTGAGGCTGATTATGTTGAAGAAGAAGAAGTCCATTAAGCATGTTAAATCAACAAAATAAGCGAAAAAGAATTTTATATTATTATTATTATTAATTTTTGCCGCGTTGATATTCTATTTTGAATGGAGCAGCTGATTTTATTTTTTCGCTTATTTTGTTGATCTAACATGCTAAATATTACATTTTATATATGGAACAAATATACACAAGAAAATTAAGACAAGAATTAAGAAATAAAATTAAACTAAAAGTAAATAAAAAGGAAAGTTAAAACAAAGTAGGTCCCCGTGGCAGTGTCCCCAAAATGCTGGCAGCATTTACCCCGCTGGATCGCGATGGAAATTCGCTGGGCGAGGTAGCTGCCAGCTTTTGGCTCTCCCGTGACTTCGACTAGACGCTTAGCTAAGTCACGGAAGAAAGAGAGAGCGTCGGAACCCCAAGGGCCCAGTGTTTCAACACCGAAAGCTACAAAGTGGTAGGCACCAGATAGATGCCTATACTTTGCAGCTTTCAGTCTCTCTGCAGCGTCAGCCGCAGCTCCGGTACTCCTCGTAGTCCCGGGAAGATGAGACGGTGCCAGAGTGTCGACGCAGGTAGCATCCCACACTAGAGCACGTCCCATCTTCCAAGGGATGAGAGACATTCCGTCTGGTCTCTTGCCATCATCACGTAAAATGCCGTTCGGCTCTAAGTTTGCCGGCAAATTGATGGTGGCAAGCGACAGACGGATAATGTCGTTTAATGAGTAATGAATGTAAAAAGTGCCGGCCGTCTCTCCAGGCATTGGAGAGACGGCCGGCACTTTTTACACAGGAGAGCCCATGGTGCCCCAAGGCGCTAACAGTGGTGCCACAGAGACATTTGTGTGGGATACAAACCTCAGCACCCAGACGCAGGCCCACGGTGACTCTGAGGGTTTCTGCGTTCCAGCAGAGTGCCCACGTTGGCCGACGGGTAGGCTTGCAGCCAATGGCCGGACTCCTTCCTCGAAACCGCTCTGAGTCGCGCAAGGTCGGCGTTGGTGCTGTTGTTGATCAGAGTATTTTGTATGAATTCATATTGAATTTTGTCCCAGCACCTTTGTGAATTTGGATCCACTGGTAAATTTTAATTAAATTTAAGGCAATAAATATATTTTATTCTTAATCTAATTATCTAATAAACATGCTAAATGGACTTTATTCACGATACCTAGTATGAGGTTTTCGGGATGTTAAAGATAAAAAATAACGGTTTATTGTAGGCCTTTGACATCATAACAAAAGCATCCACTCAACACTTTCGCGCCCGAATGCCCGCCTTTTGTTCGCAAGATAATGTCAAGTTATTGACGACGTATCCGATAAGGTTTAATATTATCTGTACGCGTATCCTTTCTCTCTCGATATTAAGTTGCAGCTGCATTATGCATTTTAGATGCGCCGCGATTTCTTATGAAACCTTAGCGTGTTTTCAATAAAGTGTTTGAAGGAGGGTCTTCGCCTTTTTGGTTTGTTGTGTGCTATTCTTGAAGATGGAATAATTAAAACTGCATTCCTGGTGTAATTGTTGCTTTGGAACAAGTGCTGGTGCTTCTTAAATGAATGAAGTATTCATTATTTTATGAAGTCATTTGTTAAAGATTTCTTTTTTTATGTCATTGGTGCCAGACGACCAGACGGATCTCCTCATGGAAAACGATTGCCGCCGCCCATGGACATCCAGCGTGGAGATTTTTTTTTCTTTCAGCATCACTTTAGATATTGGTTAAGTTTAGGCCTCTTAACTACTCTATATTATATGTTTCGTGCAAGAGGATTTTTTTTTCGTACTTTAAACGCAACATTATTTCATAATTTTTGTTTCTCTCATAGTACCACTGCTAGAGGCCTTCTGTTTGGTTATCCAGATCGTCACGCTATCTGCAAGTCCCTTTTCTTGACAATATGGGTCCATATCCATGTTTGTACATAGAATACTAATTTATCAAGTTTTTTTATATAATAGGTGGCAGACGAGCAGATGGATCACCTGTCGGTAAGCGATTGTTGTAACCCATGGACACCCGCGATACCAGTGGAGTCACAAGTGCGCTGCCAACCCCCATTTCCCCCGGGTTGGGCCTCCGGTACCCTTATTCACGCAGCGAAACACAGCACAGTGCTGCTTTACGTCGGTTTTCTGTGAGGCCATGGTATCACTCCGGTCGAGCCGTTATCTTACATAATACTAGTATGATAAAATTATAATAAATCTGCGACATGGCCCATTAGCAGCGCACTTGTATCTCCAATTATGTTACGGATGTCTATGGGTGACGGCAATCGCTTATCAACTGGTATTAATCAATATTTCACTACATCACATGCATTGATGTGACTTCGAGATAGGTAGCTCAAGCACCTGTGTTACGGATATCAGAATCTACTTAGTGGAATTACAAATATATACATTTAAAACTTTTCCTTTGTAAATACATACTTATAATACATAGAAAACACCCAGACCAATACAAACAGACATGTTCATGTACACGAATGTTTATACTGGATTGAACTCACAACCCTTGCACCAAAGTCAGCGTTCACTACCACTGTTCCAAACGGGTCGTATAAATTTTGTTGGAGTTATTGAAGTATTTTGTTTATCATGAAAGTATCACATAGAAAAATGGTAAAAAATTCCACATTTTAGCCTGAAAAAGCCTGTATCTAACAGTGGACTGCGATAGGCTAATGACTTTGATTTTTTTTTAATTTTTGAATTCTAATTTTTCATTCTCACAACATCTCATATGTTGGGCTGATTCCGTACTAAGTAGCGTAAGCACTTGTGTTACAGATATCAGACAATAGAGGAACACAAATATAACACAATGATGATACTGGAGCTGACAAAGTTTCAAATCCAAACCAACCAATCACCATCAAAGTATACAAGCCATATCTCCATTGACGATACCAATCGTTACCACAAATAGATGAATGAGTACCTCATTTCACACAGCCTTCAATGACCGGTGACATTAAAAAAAGTCACCTGCCTTAATGAGTTACCTCAAGATAAAACGCGGGCGGCAAGCACAAAGGCTCGACGGCAAAATAAAAGAGCATCCGATGTGAAGAGCTTTGCGTAGTATTGTTTTATATTAAAGTGAAACAACAATAGGTAGCTCTTTCAATGGATTATGCCGCCACAATGACGCGTAAGGGGAGGGTTACATGGAGTGGGTAGATCAGTATCATTGTCTTGATTATCTTTATGCCACAAATTTATTAAGTGGCAGCATTTCCTGATGGTTACGACTTCGGGACCTGCAAGAGAAAGAGTGTTATTCTTTTTAAAAGTCCGGCAACGCATCAGCAATCTTTCTGATCTCGCAGATGTTCATGGGCGGCGGTGTTATTACTTAAGATCAAATGACCCGCATGCTCGTTTGTCGCCTCTAAAAAATCTTCTTGTTATCGTGTCGATGACAATAATTAATATTTTCTCAATCCAATGGTCCACGCAAACTGCACCGTTAATAATGGTAATTCATTCGTAGGAATGAGTATTAAAATATTTAATAAGTTACCACAAAAGCTTACCACAATGCCTAAATTTAAAACACATGTTAAAAAGTATTTAATGGCAAAAACCTATTATACAGTTAATGATTACTTAAATGACAAGAATTTGTGGAAATGATAAACTGTTCGCCTACACCCATAATACTGTACTTAAAAAAAATTTGGTGATTAATAAGAGTAACTGGCGATTTTCTGGCCGGGGTTTCTCGTCAGAATCAACTTTCCGATTCCGGTGGTAGAATCACATTATATTTATTCATTTCTTAGTATATTTTTTGTATCGAAAAATAATATGTTTCCATACATGTATAATATATTGAATTTTGAATATCCTACACGAATAAAAGTACAATTATAAAACAAACCATGATCCAAAAAAAAACTCAATCTGACACTAACCATAGCTCGAAGTATCTCCCTCTCAGTTTTCATTTCCGGTGAAGTAAGTACCTAACCCCAGTTCTTTTCTGCGCACTAGCACATTAAATTCCTAAATTCTAAATAAGTTACATCATCATCTTTCAAGCGCATTTTTGGCCTCTTAAACGTGTCTTTTGTATTCCATAGCCTATTCTAGGACTGCTTTACACCACAAATCTATCTGTGTGCCTGTTTTATTGCCATTTATTTAGCTCTGCAACGCATCATCAAGGTTACGAGCAAAAACTGAATCCAAAAAAATTAACTAGTCTTGGCCTCCGATAATAAGAGCCTCCATCGCGGTCGGTCTGGAGCCACTTCCTGCCAGTCGTCCACCCAGAGTCCAAAAAGGCCAAAATAAATCAGAATGGAAATTGTTGAAGAAGATAGATAGATAGATAGATATACTTTATTGCACAAAAAAAAACACAACTTAAAAAAAAACTAGGCATTACAGAAACTTAATTGTACAATATCAGCGGTCTTATCGCTGGAAGCGATTTCTACCAGACAACCTTCAGGCAAAGGACATTTGAAGGTCTACATCAAATAGGTAGAAGAAGGCTGAAGGGTTCATATGTACCTGATATGTACCTAACACCTTACCTCATACGATTAACAATATAAATGTGATCATGCATCAGTTCATCGGAACTTGAGTACCATGATAAACTGAAATATTCCCTTCCCATGTATCCCGACCCTAACTCGATCTCGAACATAAGTGGACAATAGCAGACAATGTTCGCGTTGTGAACATAATGTTAATGTGAAATACAACATCACATTGTTCAGTCGCGGGCGCAGCGACAGCCGGAGTGACGACGCGACAATTGCGCCTGCGCTGTTGTGTTGTCGAAATGCCACGGGTATATACGCGTACCATCTTGCAAAAATAGATTTCTCATCTCGGCGTGTAACTCCCAGGGTTCAGGGTTCGGCATTAATGGGTCGGCTCGACCGGAGTGATCCCACGGCCTCACAGAAAACCGGCGTGAAGCAACACTGTGCTGTGTTTCGCTGCGGAAGCGCGATCGGGGGAAAGGAGGGTTTAAAGGTTGGCAGCGCAATTGTGACTCCACTGGTGTCACAGGTGTCCATGGGCGGCGGCAATCGCTCACCATCAGGTGATCCGTCTGCTCGTCTGTCACCTACCACATAAATAGCATATTCGCTTCTCGTGCAAAGCTAACATACACAGGATTGAATACGTAAACTACGAAAATATTATTTCTTTAAATGTCTTTTATTCATCAAAATCACTAAAAATCAAATAGCGGCGCCGACTGGACGGAACAAGGAGCCTTAATACTTTTTATGATGCCGTGCCGAAAACCGTAGCGTCAAATGCCGTACATATTAAAATCAGCAAAATTATTTCTTACCCATTAAAAACCCCGAATCACAATAACATAAAAACGTGCATTATACAACATTGTCATCGTCCAAATTTTACAAATTAAAAAAGAAGGAAATAAACCCTGTAATAAAAACCATAACAAGTGACCAGAAACTTGAGCCAAAAGAGGTAGACTCGAAACTAGTGATGTGACCTGGCTCCAATGTAGGTACGGTACAGATAATATAAAAATTTAATTGAAAATTTAAAAAAACCCCCGACACAACTAAAGCTCTTTCATTTGATGCCTATATTGAGGCAGTTGAAACAACAAATAGGTTATTCGTTATTTTCTGACGGCGGCCATCTTGGATTTGAAATTTTTCACAATTAATATATTTTGCTACTCAAGTCCTTTTATATGATACCCATATTGTGGGAGTTGTGTTAAAACATAAAATCCAAATCTTTGTGACGGCGGCCATCTTGAATCGATTTTTATCCAACATAGCTAAGAATACTCCCTTCTTATTCGTCTTTCAAACAAAAAAAACAAAATCAAAATCGGTTCATTAGTTCGGGAGCTACGTTGCCATACACACACACACACACACACACACACACACACACACACACAGACACACACACAGACACGTCAAACTTATAATACCCCGTCGTTTTGCGTCGGGGGTTGAAAAAGGTCCGTCACATTCAGGTAAATTTGATCTGGTGAAGATCTGCCAATATGTATTATGTGTTGTGGTCAAAAACTAGTTTTTTTTCTTTCTTTTTTCTTTAAATTTTATATCGGAGGCCAAAATGTATCTTGGCCTCCGATATAAGACTCCTCCATTGGTCCCGATCATTCACGGTTTCGCGCCACTTGCTGACACGTAGCTCGCGAAGATCTTTCTGCACGACATCATACCAGCGATATCTGGAGCAGCCGTTTCTCCAATTATATTGGGCTCATCCACAAGCTTCAATGTCCTTGTGTCTTTGGCCGGCAACAATAATTTACCATCAGCTGATCTAATTTTGCGTTTGCCAATAATCACATAAAATAAAATCAAATCGATTTTTTCCCATTTCTAGTCTCACCTCCAGTCACATCTCTACGTTGACTCCAAGCGTCGATTTGAAAAAGAAAAAGGTCTAAAATGGAATCTAATCTGGGCTGTCATCGGCGAGGAAAATATTACTGGATATGAGGCGAGGTCTAATGAGACAAAGGGTTAATGAGAACACAATGGCGGCAGTAAAATATTGGATTTATTTACGTGGGACAGGGCCCGGTGATGATCTGATAAAGCCAAATGCCATGTTAAGGCTCAGCTTGTTTAACGTCAATGGTTAGGTTTAGAAATATGTTTACCTACATGTTTGATTATTGTACGAATATATTAGTCATATAAATCTTAAACATCAATTAGTAATATAATACTATTCGTAATTTTTATTGTTTTAAATTCGTTACAGCTAATAAAAAAAATAAATGATGGCGCTACATCGTAGTGTACTCTCAGACTAATAGGAGTTATGATTTGCGTAAAATGGCAGTTGCTGGATATAAGTAGCAAAAGATTGATCAGAGTAACGAAACTTTGGAGAGGCCTTTGCCCAGCACTAGAAAGCAACAGGTTGATGATAATGATAATGATGGCGTTACTAGACTGAGTAAGTAGCCTAAAGAAATCATTTCAATATTACGAGTAATCAATACAACTTATACAACAAAGCTGAACAATCTCTATTTTCAAAATAGTCAAGATTTAGATTCAAAACGTAACGTGATTTCAAACTGATGACGCCAATTTAATAAACTTGCTACAAACTCACTTTTCTTGCAATTTGTGGTGACAAAACAAAACACGTTATCTTTGAATTCCATCAAAATCGTTGTTCCCAGAGACAAAAACCTTGCCCTTAACCCGTTCGGTCCGGTCACAATGATCAAATTTCGTTTTTATTGTTAATCCGAGCAGTAAATGAGCAGTATTGAGACCACTATACAACTGGCGGCAACGAACAAGAGAAAAACGAGGGATTCCAGGACCCGACGATTCCCATCTCGGGAAAAAAAAAAACATTTTGTTACGAGCAGTGACGCCGCGAAGGTTTTAATTACAGAAGTATATTACTCGGTTATCGCAAAAATGGTATCAAAAATCATAAGCTAGATGGAATTAGTATAGCGGCTTTGTTTTTGCAAATGAAAGAATAGAATTTGCTGGATTGCTTTCCGATTTTTATCATATTATGAGTATGAGTACTGAATTAATTTTCTGGTACGGATATAAATTGGATTAAATTAACTGGTTCTTTATACAAACATGGAATGGATTACCAACTTTAGACTGTTAGCATCTCCATAAAACTGGTAGGAAAGTATTTCTAAATCATTTTTAGCTGTTTAAAAATGCGCTTTTTCTTTATTTATGTGATAAGTGGCAGACGAGCAGACGGATTACCTAATGGTAAGCGATTGCCACCGCCCATGGGCACCCGCGACACCACTGGAGCTGAGCACAAGTGCGCTGCCAACATTTAAACCCACCTCTCCCCCGGATTTGGCCTCCCTCACTCACGCAGCGAAACACGAAGTGTTGTGCTGTTTGTTTGCACTTTCTTGTTTGCGGTCTCACATAATAATTATCGCTACACAGTTTGATTTTCATCGCATATAATGCATGTTTAGTACACATCTACGTGATTATTTAGTCAGTTTTTCCGTGTCCAGCAGCTGTTTGTATCTTTTTAAACTAAGAAAACGATGCAAAAGAACAACATTCTATTATGTGGCAACATCCTTTCACTAACAAGTCGTTTTCAATTGCTAACCTACTGACCATTTTGAACCATTCAACTGATATAATACACCGGTATTTTTTCATCGTTTACATGCCGAAAACCTTATATAGTCTATCGTTAATAAAGTCCATTTAGCATATTAGATCAACAATATCAGCGACAAAAAAATCAGCTGTTCCATACATTATAACCGCGTGGTGTTTTTGTTTATTTTGTTGATATAACTTGCTAAAGAGAATTTACTCATGATACCTATTATGAGGTTTTCGGGATGTAAAAGACGAAAAAAATAACATTTTTTTAATAATAATAAATATTTCACAACATCACATACATTGATCTGACTCCGAGATAGATAGCTCACGCACCTGTGTTACGGATATCAGTGGGATTACACATACATACATATAATACTTTTCTTTTGTAAATACATGCTTATAATACAAAGAAACACCCAGACAAATACAATCAGACATGTTCATGCACACAAATGTTTGTACTGTGCGGGGATCGAACCCGCAACCCTTGCACCAGAGGCAGCGTTCTCTATCACTGTTCCAAACAGATCGTCAAAACAAACAATGTTTAATTCATCAGTGTTCACAATCTTCTCTTATTATATTAGACACACCTAACATCATCGGCGAGACTAAGGCACACCGTCTTCGCTTGCTTGGCCACCACGAGAGGTTGGACGAAGATCGTCTCGTGAAAAAAGCATACCAGGGTTGACCCGTGGACTGACGCCACGTTGGCCGACCTAGGTGTCGCTGGAAGGAAGTCGTCGAGACTGACCTACGCGAGCTCCTGGTCAATAATTGGCATGAAGTGGCGCACGATCGATCGAAGTGGCGATCTCTTGTTTCGCAGGCCATGACTCTATTTGGGTCGTTGAGCCAGCGGAGTATTAGTATAATCATCAGTAATTAATGAAATACTCTAACTGCCACACTCAGACTCGTTGATTAACTTAGTTGGCTACTTGAGAAAAAATATTGACCCTTCTTTTGATACGCATAAAGACTACCGACACTAAAGTTAATGAACATTAGTTTAACTAAGTGCAGCCGTTAGGTCTGCTGTGAGTTTTTGCGGATAGTATAATTAAATAGTTTGAAGTAGCTAAAGAAGAATTTAAGCTTTGCATCTATTATTTTAATAGTTTCTATGATATTAATATTACCATTTACAATATAAACGTAGCCTCTATGGGATTGTTTTTTAAAAGCAATCTTGTAAAGAACTATTATACTGTTAGTGATCATGAAAGTTTTAAACAAACTTTGCATCTGTTTTAAAATTAATTATTTTAATATTCTCCCATGTGTAATAAATGAAAACTAATTCTAATGCACTTCTGTATTCGTTATTTGCTCGGTACTTAAAAAGTTCAATTACAAGTAACTAGTCTAAATGAATAATAAAAATATTAATTTATAAGCGTACATAGCTATTTATATTGAACCGCGATTTAATGAGAAGTCTATTTATTTTTTTAGTATTTGTGTAAAGTTTATTCTATCGTATTTAGCAATTAACTCCATAGTTTTTTTTTTGTTTCATAAAGACCGCCCACCGTCCGATAATTTTAATTGACTTTAAAGTACTTGAAGTACCTTGAAGGCAATTAGCTTAGCATTTAAGTTGTTATCAAAAGTCCAAAGATAAGCACTTCTTAGTGTTTCAGCGGATTTCTTGTGGGAGACAGAGATGGATGGATAGTGAGGCTGCTGTCTCGCTCGCGGGTTTTTTTTGTATGTTTACTGATGATCAGTCAAAGGTTTGATATGGTGTCGTGTATTTTATTCTCGGCCTTTGCATTGGTTTAATTGATTGCTTTGGATAGGAGAGCCGTAGAGTCGTCCATAGTTTAATACGAGTGGGTTTTCAACATTTTTTTTTCAATACCACCTGTGGAGAATCACGCTTCTGTATGTATGGGGCCAGCTCCACTGGAGTTACACCAGCGTGAGGCCCTCACTCAAATTGGTAGCCCGGAAGTGCGATGTGAGGGTTAAATAAAAAGTTGGCAGCGCGCTAGAGACTCCATTGTATATATTAGAGACGGCTATCGCTTACCATAAAGTGATCTATCTGCTCGTCTGTTACCTATGACATAAAAACAACATAATGCAATTCTACCACTCGGGTCAAAATGTTGATTCAGCATTTTCCCTTCGAGACCAAAAAAAAAGTAATAAACTTGACATTTACTCTTTTTAATCGCCAATTTTTTCGGGGGGGGGGGGGGGGGGGGTCTGGTAATTACATACGATGAAGCGACTGTAAGCTAACTTTGCAACCCTCTAATAGAGGTACCAGATCATCTGAAACAAATCACGAATCAGAAACTATCCGAAACGAACAGGTTTCCTCATGATGCTTTCCGTCATAGAAATGCACATATTATTTTAAAAAACTAGAAGTTTTGCCTGGAATTCGAACCTACGAACTTCCTATATGAAGACGCCCGTTCTTATGCACTAAGCTACCATTGCTCCGTCAAAAGATTGTATCTACTCGTAAACATTTCCACAGCTACACCAACAGCGTCCAGCTCAAGATTATGCATGTAAATCGGCTCCACTCATTTTGAATCCCGGCGTTTGACAATCGTCGGTGCGCGCAAAGGGCTGACGAACAGGTGTAGTCGCGCCGAGCAAAGGCTTTCTTGCGCCCGCGCCGACGAGACTAGGTTGTGCCCAAGTGGAAAGAGAAAAGCGATTTCCCTCATCTCAGCATAAAATACCCTCTTGACCCCTGAGGTCGGAGTACGCTTAAACCTATAACCATGGGAGAGCCACGCTTCGGCATGAATGGGCCGGCTCGACTGGAGTGATACCACGGCCTCACAGAAAACCGACGTGAAGCAGTACTATGCTGTGTTTCGCTGCGTGAGTGAGGGTACCGGAGGCCCAATCCGGGGGAAAGGGGGGCTTAAAGGTTGGCAGCGCACTTGTGTATACTGGTGTCACGGGTGTCTATGGGTGGCATCAATCGCTTACCATCAGGCGATCCGTCTGCTTGTCACTGCAAGCCACCTATCACATAAAAACAAAAAATAAACCGTGATTCAGGATTTGGGTGTCTGGTAATTACAAAGAGGCGACAGCCACCTGACCTTCGCAATCCTTTAACAGGGGAATCAAATGTTTAGAACCTGGTAAACCTGCACGTTTCAGAAACTATCCAAAACGTGCAGTACAACCTCCCATCGGAAAGGCGCATTCTTATCTACTAAGCTATCATCGCGTTCAAGAGAAAATCATTTTATTAAGAAGAAACTCACTCCCATAGTTCAGTAAAAATTGGGAACTCTTTACCAAGCGTGTGTCCTGATAACTAAAATTGGCTTTTTATCTATGAGCGGTGGCATGCTTACCATTGTGTGATCTGTCTGCTGTGCTGGGTACTACTACTTCGAGTAGTCACTCGTGGAACTTCAACCGCAAGACCAAGGAACCAAGGAAGACTAAAAGCTCAGTACGGTACAATAAAAAAATTAGACATCGCGTGCTAAACTTGTAGTGCTCGACCGAAATGATACCACGGCCTCATAGGAAACCGACCGTTAAACAGTGTCTCAGCTGTGATTCACTGTTTGATTGAGGGTATCGGAGGGTGGGAAAGGAGGTTTAAAGGTTGGTAGCGCACTTGAAAATACACTGGTGTTTCGAGTGTCTGCCACCAATTACAACAAAACAGGCGTGATCTCACCGTAAAACCGAAAACCCTTCGATACCAATATCAGCTTACTCTATTTATTTTGTAGTACAGTCCCGTATCACAGTAGGTAGGTACTTATTTCCGCTTGCGCTCATGACTCACACCGCCACATTATCGATGCGGCTTTTCAGCTAAATGCTTGCGTGCGACAGTGGTGCCAATTTGTAGCATATTACCCGGGCTGCGACGTGTATACTGACAGACTGACGTGCGCACAGAACTTCTGTACTAGGGGTGCTACGAGGAATGTTGTCTTCGTGAAATAGGGGAATTATACTTAACGGAAGCTGGTCCCAGCTCTCGTTATCGGACGGGTTGTGTAAGATGGCAATATTGAAATTAGAGTCCACAAACCACAAAGCGAAGTCATTACATAAGTTTCAAACGTCTATTGAACAAACTATCAGTATTCAATGCGAAAGAACACAAGGATAAAAGTAGAAACGCGCCAGGTTCGACATAGCGATGATTATTGGACATTCGTTCACAGTTCGTTCTGGTATCAGCACCATCGAATCCCATGACAAAACCAAAGCTAACGCCAACTTAAACTAAGAACACGCACCGCGAATCCATCTAGCAGTTCCCATAGGCATGCAACCTAACTAGACTGAGCCTTTTCATAGAAAGCCATACCTACTTGATAAAACGTGCGAAGCCGTTAGTACTGGGGTGACGTTCTTTCTCTATCGCACCCGTATAGAGATGCATAAACGTCAGAAAAATCTCTTTCACACTGTGATATTTTTTTCGGAAAGGGCATATTCCGTTTAAAGCGCGCTTTTTCTTGTTCCATGGCCGCGTGTCTTCAGTTAAACGTCAAAACTGACAGCTTGCTAAAATCGAAATAACTGACAATCGGAATAACCGATAAGTATGCTATCATCGCTATATCGACTGCACCCAAGTAAGTCCCTTGACGTTTCCAAACATGACAGAGGGCACCACTGTGCTGACGCTCCGACATACTTATAACGGGAAATATTTTACATAAACTAGCAAAAACGAAGCTTCGTTTGTTATTATTGTGGTATTTGAGGCCTGTAAGAGTCTACCGAGAAAATGAATCAGATGATTAAGTGACACCATTGAAAAGAATAACTACTGAGTCTATTGCTGATCTCTTTACAGTAGAAATTGTCATTCTGATCTATTATTTTTAATACATATTTTTAAATGTCTTGTGTGTATGTTCATAGAACTCAAATTTGAATGTTGATGGTGATTGAAGCGAGCTTTTCACGGGACTTCTTAGATGGCGCTGACTCTGATAAAAGTAACGAATGCATTGCATATTTGCCTAGTAGATACGTATTTGGAAAATATTTAGAAACGAATAATTATTTTTCTGTGGACAGTTTTGTTGTCCTCAAACAGACCCTAACGTTTTAAAGTTCCAAACTGATCACACGATTAGAAAAAAAAATGTTTTCTTTCTCAGAACTTTTTGTCATTTACTTTAAAATTATTCGTTATGTTAGATCTAAATGATTGATATGGTGATATTGAATCATCAAACCATATTATCTAGATGCGCCTAATTGTAAAACAGACTATTAAATTCATAGACACAAACACATATTGATAAATCATACTTATAAAGATCGTAAGTATAGTCCAGCATAGTTAAAATATCTTTTAAACGAAATAAAGATAACAAAAAACTTATATCAATCTACAGAGATCATCAGCTTTCCATAAATTGTATCTACCATAAACATAAACAAAATCCTTATCATATCGTTTTATTATCATCACCAAAAAGATCTGTTGATTTGAATTGATTGATTCGGCGGTGATTACTTTACATAGCTTACTAGTAGACTTTATTCCCAGAACAAATCTAACTTAGTAAGCTACAAATAAATTAAAGTTGTGCAGTGTACACCAAAGCATTTTGTTAATTGTGGTGAATTTAAGTTAGTGATATTTATTATAATAAGTTATTATAGTAAGTTTACCCAGAGAAGGAAAACTCTGCATTTAGTTCAAAACCCTCGCCAACCCGTCTGCCAAGCGTGGTGAGTATGGCAATTACCCCTCATGTGATTGAGGGAGGCCCGTGCCCCAGCAGTGGGGACTTAAATGGGCTGATGATGATTATAATAAGTTACACTCTCTGGAGCCCAATCCTCGTGCTCGTGATATTTATTTTTATACAACATATATCACTAAAACACAGTTATTTGTATGGTTTTCAGGTGAAATCCGCCATGTTTTTTTCATATCGATATCTCCAGCATTGGGGTCCTGGAATGCTCTCGTACTCGAGATATTTATTATTTTAGAGTTCGTTAACCTGAAGTTCATTTAACCAAAATTGGAATCTAAATTATTGCTGAAAGTGGCCACTTTTATCAATGACATTTTTTATGTGATATTTATCAGACTGCTCATCTGACGGGTAAGCAATTGCCGTCGCCAATGGGCACCATGACCGTAACACCAGTATGGTCACAAGTGCGCTGCCAACCTTTGAACCCCCCTTTCCCTCGGTTTGGGGAAAGAGGGGTTCATCATTTACCCTCACTCACGCAGCGAAACACAGCACAGTGCTTTTTTTGCGGTTTTCTGTGATGCCGTGGTATCACTTCAGTCGAGTCTTTCCATTCATGCCGAAGCGTAGCTCTCCCACATTCAAAACGGACAGTACCTGTTATGTGCTAATGTTATACAAGTATACCTTTACAAATAATATAAATATCACACTCGAGTGCATGCCAGAAAACTATATTGTTTCAAAGACTTTCATTCACCGCAGTTAATTTATTTTTACAACAAAAATAAGGCCCATACATGCAATTAATAAAAAATAATTGGTGTCGCTAGTGAGCACACTGCGTCGTGTTAAGGACAAAATGTTGACTTAATTTTTATTTGATTCCTCATTATCCTTGCGAATGGCGAGTAGACATAATTACAATGACGGTAATGACGATGACAATTTTATCCGTAACGCTGCGAGTCGTGCATACTGATATATCGCCATACTATAAGTGGCATGTAAAATTACACGGATAATTGTAAAATAATCAACGTTTTATGGTAACGACTTCAAAATATTGTTTTAACGATTGTTTAATAGGACTTATACGTGGGGTTGCGCAAAATCGCAATTATAAGTGCATTGGTAAAGCATGATTGGACTTTATCAGGTTTAAGTGTCTAATATTCAAACTAGCTCATAATTTTGCTACAGTTTGGAACAGTGGTAGTGAACGCTGCCTCTGGTGCAAAGGTTGCGGGTTCGATCCCCGCACAGAACAAACATTTGTGTGCATGAACATATCTGTTTGTATTGGTCTGGGCGTTATCTATATATTATAAGTATGTATTTACAAAAGAAAAGTATTATATGTATAAATTTGTAATTCCACTGTTGATTCTGATATCCGTAACACAGGTGCTTGAGCTACCTATCTCGGAGTCAGATCAATGTATGTGATGTTGTGAAATATTTAGTTTTAGTTTATAACGTGATTAGTTCGACGAACCTTAACTTCGGCGACAACATTTAGTCTAAAGCTGTGGCTGAAAAGCCGGGAATCTGAAAAAGAGATAAGTGATACTTTACGCCGGGACTATTGACTCTTCAAAAAGTACAAGTAGTAGTGCATGGAATACTGCTCTCACCTATGGGATGGCTCAGATAAATACCAGCTAGCTGCACTAGACTCAGTGTAACCCAGAGCCAAGAAACTGATTGGTGACGAGGAGCTGGTAAACGCTAAGTTTCACAGTCTAGCTCATCGATGCAAAATAGCTTGCCAGTCTGTTTTTTACAGGCTGTACCTCGGGGAGTGTGCTGCTGAGATGCATGAACTCATTCCGCAATCCTCTTTCTACCATCGAGAGAGCAGGCGAACTAGGGGATATCAACCGTTCTTGGTGAATATTCCTTGATTGCGTACAAAGCGCTTTTCCTCCTCCTTCGTGATGCGCAAAGCCAAGGAGTGGAACGCCCTGCCTTCGTCTGTTTCTCCCAGTGAATACAACCCCAATATTTTCAAAGCTAAAGTAGCCAGTTTTGGGAAAGCTCGCTCCATCGTGAGTTTCGTCTTAACTCTAGAATTCAGTGTGAAGCCAAGAGCATGCCCATCTTTTATTAAAAAAAAAACAGTTAGCGCAGCTTGATGAAGCATCTGGTAAATACTTTTTTTCATGTTCTAAGTGTCGTGGGTTTGATTGTCTCTCTGGACGTTAAGCCGTTGGTTGACCCTGCGTTCGATCTCTCACCGGTCGTCTGAGGCAAGAGGTACGGTATGAGGGCAAGAGAATAGAGAGTGCATTTGTGTTTGCGCATACAATTGACCACTATAATATATCCTGCGTAAGATCTGATGTGAGGCTGATCGTTGAGATAAGTCGCCTTAGCCGTAATCAGTTGAAGGATAGATTAGTATATAAACTATCTGTAGTTGTAGTATAAAAAGAGTACATTTTAGTATTATTATTTTTGTGTTACCTTTTTAAATTGTTACAACCATAAGATAAGTACAACCTGTGCGGATAAAGAATGGGATCAGAAATGGCGGCGCATTTAATCACTTCTCGCTCGCACACTATTTGCGTCTATACTCGCACCCCACGAGTGCGAGTATAGACGCAAATAGTGTGCAAGCGAGAAGTGAATAGATGCGCCGCCATTTCTGATCCTATTCTTTATCCGCACAGGTTGTAGGTAATTAAACGCGAATTGTTTTAATAAAACCAGTTCCAATAAAATTATTCATCATCATTTCAGCCATAAGACATCCACTGCTGGTATGTCCACCAATGTTCTCCACACATATCGGTCCTGCGCCGCCCGCATCCAATGGATTCCTGCAACCTTCAACAGATCGTCGGTCTACCTTGTGGGGTGCCTGCCACGGCTGCGACTTACTGTACGTGGCCTCCTCTCGAGGACCTATTCATTTCATATAAATAGGCTTGTGTCCTAGGTCAGAGATTGGCAGATTTTTTAAATAGCATTAAGTACTCGCAATAACGGCCAATAGGAGCTATGTACAAAATTTCAGCGTGAAACCTTATGTATTATTTTTTTTATGAGCCCTCAAAGGCAGAGATAGGCAAATAATTTTTAAGTCTTAAATTTACGAAATATTTATATATCAATCGATATCTTATTCAATTTATAGCAACTTTTGTAAAGAAGCCATTTTCATAAACGCACTATTTCATATAGCTATCTCGCAATGCGCACAAACTAGTGAGGGCTGACGTCACGCCTCGCGTCGCTGTTTGTATGGAGCGTTTTGTTCAAGTCTATTTTAAGTGATATTCAAATTGTTCTATCTCGAAAAGTTTCCAAGCTAACAAATCCATTCTTTCAACGATGTTTTCACTTTTGAGGGGTTATTACATTACCTTGAAGAGAAAAAATAGGACACAAGCCTATTCTGAAAGTTAAACCATTATTCTGTAAAGCCTTTCTCATTGACTCATTGAGATTTGTTGCATATTTTCCACTATAATTTCAACTTATAATATTATTTCCTAGATTATACTAAGCTACCTACAGGGAAGAACTTAATTATCCAAGGGCAGGTAAGAAAGTAATAAAAATTAAGTCATTCTAATTCTATGCAAGGCACTTACACATGCCATTCCTGTGTCGTATGTTCCATGAAACAAACCATAAACGTAAAATACATTTTAAACTAAACTTTATTCCCTCTCAATAAAGAAGATCGTAACATTTTGCATTTCACTTCAAATATATGTTCTAATTTAAACCTTATGTCTTAGCAGTAAGCATTCTAACATTTTTAAGTTATTGGAGGCAAGTGTACTCAAGATTCATGTTAAAGTTTTTCGTTTACGATCTTGACAACATGCAGTAAAAATTTTATGTACTGCATTATAGCTGGCATTACATTAATAAACTTTATGTTAGTAACAATTCTATTTTTAATAGAATTCTAAAAGTATGTATTGTAAATATATATTTTAATTGACTGACATCATAAGGTTATCCTTTAAAATATTATATGTTGACAGTAGATCTCTCTTGCTTACCATCAGGTTGAGGAGAGCCAATATACTGAACCTCTAAAAAAAGTGCAAAAACTAACAAATTGTATTGTATATCTATTTATTTCGCAAAAGCGAAGAAGTATCAAAATTACATTTAAGGGCCCTTTAATAGATCAGTAGTGCCAGCACTATAATTTTACTGATTGTAATGAAATAAAGACAGTATATTGGTAAAGACATTATTTATAGTAGCCACTTTTTAAAAGAGATTATGTGACATGAATGACGTGTGTAAAATAAACTTGAAAAATCACAAATACTTTTTTATTTTAAATTTCTTCTTGATCAATATTTCATTTCTTGTATAATTTTCATTGCAATCAGTAAAAATCTGTTGGTAGCGCCATTGAACTGTAGAAAGGCGTGTGGTCCCCGGCAGAGTAGAATAGGTCACCCTCACTCTAACTGAGGTGTCGTAAAAGGCGACTAAGGTAAAGCTGCTGGCATAATCATAAGCACCCAGAGAAGGAAAACTCTGCATTCATATCAAAACCCTCGCCAACCCGTCTGCCAAGCGTGGTGAGTATGGCAATTACCCCTCATGTGATTGAGGGAGGCCCGTGCCCCAGTAGTGGGGACTTAAATGGGCTGATGATTCTGATGATGAGGGCCTTGTCAGATTATGCAAGGAACTACAAATGGGACTTCTCTTCAAAAAGAAACTGAAAAAACTCACAAGCCAACATGATATTGACCTTGACTCACGACGCCTTTGGATAAGCGACCTGGAGCCCAATTCTCGGGTTTGTGATTTCAAAAACATAGCGGATATCACTTGAAAATCATACAAAAAAACTTTGTTTTAGTTATATATGTTGTATGAAAAGAAATGTCACGAGCCCAAGAATTGGGGTCCTGATCTTTCTAAGAGTCTGTTTGATGACAGTTTCATTACTATTCTTTCCCAGCGCATTTCTCTTCAAAATAAGTGAAATGCACAATTACAATGATATTAGCTTACCACGACCTTTGATAAGCGGGCTGACTTTTCTAAGAGTCTGTTTATTGACATTTTAATAACCTCCCCTTCCCACCACAATTATCTTAAAAAAAAATTGGAACAACTCACTAGCCAACATGATATTGGCCTTGACTTACTACTTGATTAGCGGCCTGATTTTGATACGAGTATTTTAATGACATTTTCATAACCACCCTTTCCCAGCACAGTAGCACCTGCGCCGCAAAATGGGCCTGCGCAGCGCCCAGCTGATTGCCACATTGTGTCGCGCACAATAACTCGATTAGAGCGCCCGCCGCCGGACATGGAGCCTACGTGAGAATATCGTGGATAAGCAAACACAGAAAATGCACTTATTATTCTCATGCAAAGATAGATATTTTTTATTGCACAAAAAAGATCTACACACCCTTTGAGCGAGATTGGCACTTATGTAAATTAAAAAAAAATGAGATGGATACAAATTATATATTTTATCGTTGTCTAAAACAAAATAAAACTTGTTGCCTTAACTTCACTGAAAAGAGCCGACAGTTCCTTGTGAGTGTGGGCCGATTCTCGTTTGCGGTTTTGTCGTGCGTCAATACAAACTTAAATTTTCAAAAGCTTCTGAAAAAATAGGCTTGTTTTGCAAAAGCGACAGTCTCATTCCGAAGGTCTATCGTCTTATTTTTATCATAATATTATTACTTTTTTAATGTGAAGCAGCACTGTGCTGTGTTTCGCTGCATGCGTGAGGGTACCAGAGGCCCAATCCGGGGGAAAGGAGGGTTTAAAGATTGGCAGCGCCCTTGTGACTGCACTGGTGTCGCGGGTATCCATGGGTGGCGGCAATCGCTTACCATCATCTGCTCGTCTGCCACCTATCACATAAAAAAAAGTATTACTGAACGAGAGGTTTACGCTACATATTGTAATTACCAGACCTCCTAAATCATCGATCATGGTCTAAGTTGATCCTTGGCTCCGAGTCGTTTCAGTAAAGAGTTACACTCGTCTAGTGTCACTCCAATCGAGCTGAATCATTCATGCCGAAGCGTGACTCTTTTATTATGCATGGCGTAGTACTGTTCAATATTTTCCCTTTGCTGCCCGATAGGGACGGCTCAGTTCTCCCGGCTGTACCTACCCCTTCTCCCGGCACGTCCGGGGGAGGAACCGCCTAGTCCACCGTATAGGCGGACATCCGCCCGGGAATATCGTGGAGGGAGGCTTTGGCTGTATCACCATGATATTCCCCAATATGGGCGATGAGGGAGAACCGCAGGGGGTTTAGTGGGTATGCCTTTGCCTGGCTTCTCCTTGGGAGAAGACCCCCGCCAAAGGAGAGCCCCACATAACCCGGCCATCCCCCGGTGGCCTGGTATGCATAAGGTAGTCGGCTCATCTCTTGAGCCGGCGGCTCAAAAAAAAAGGTACTGTTCAATATCGACCTCTCATATTTATCAGACTTGTCCACTCAATTTCATCGCCTCCCCACCCCCAATTAGGCGACTACGCTGCTACCAGGCACAAAGGCAAAGATAATGGTCAGTTAACTTAGTTCGGAAGATAGTTCACTTAGAGCGAACTTAACTTTATCAAGTCGCAATTAAGTGCGCCCGCTTAATTGAATATTCTCACGGTCCATATCACAATTACGTACGACCTCGTGAACTTATCGACCGGACATTGGAAGCAAGGTAATGAAGTTAGGTAAGATGGGTTGATACTATGTCCTGTGGCTTGGGAGTTTAGAATAGTGCCTAGGTGTCTCCTCAAGTTTGCCGCAAAGCTTACTATTAACTGATTTCAAAAAAAAAAGGCGGTTCTATGTTCGACTGCATGCTTTTTTATGTATGTTCACCGATTTCTCTGCCAATTCTTGACCGATTTGCGCATTTTTTTTTATTTGAAAGAACACACTCCCAAATTGGTCCAAGTTTCACCATGCCAGGATCTGATGATGGGATCCCAGAGAAATTGAGGGCAACCCTCAATTTTTTTGTATTTTTTTCAAAGCTGCACCATCTGCAAGGCTTTTTAGTTCGTGATTTTTGAAGCCGGTGTTATTAAAGATAAATAAATGTCAATGAATTGATCGGATTAATTATCTAGCTTTTGCTCATACCCAATGCGCTAATGGGGTCGTCATATACCAGTTCTCTGTAATTCTCGGTTGCGTCCAAATCTATTACTTTGGAGCCCAGGGTACGCATAATAATAAACCTAACACAAGAAACTTACTACACTACGAATAAATTAAAAAATTATAGAGAAAAAAAAGGCACTAAACCGGTGATAATATCTTATAAACTAACTAAGCAGTTATAGGTAACTATCTCGTAATTTTCCCATCACAATAACCATACTATGTATTCTGGTCAATTCTATGGCAACACAACTGCTTTCTCTAATATGGAAATCAAGACCGTAGATGACTTATTTATAGTGTTGATAAACAATCGATTGTTTAACGGTAGATTATTGAAATCTGTTATCGATACTATTCATTTTCGTTCTCCTTGCACTTATTGCACGGATAAAGATTGGTCGAATCCAACCTAAGAAGATAAAGATTAAGCATAGAAGGTACCTTGTCTAAAGACGCTGTCATCAAAATCATTGTTACAATGGGGCCCTACCGGAAGCTTGAACTTTCACTTCGCCAACTAGAAAGACACATTTATAAATAAACCTACATTTGTTATTGTGGTAAACAATCCACAGATTTATCCACGGATAAATATTGGTATAACCGGACATTAGAACGTGACGTTAAATTTATTTCCAATGTTAATTAACATATTGAAAATGTTTGTTAGCATTGTAGTTGTAAGTTCTTTTATCATTATTATTGACGACCTGCATGGTACAGTCACTATAGTAAATCCGACAGGTCCCAGGTTCGATTCGCGGCCGGATTTATTTAGGAAGTGAACTTTTGGTTCGGTCCGGGTGTGCTGGAAATCGTATCGTTATCATTACTACAGTAGGTATACGAATGCTGAGCTTAGCTTAGCTTGAGCTTTGATCCCACTGAAGCCTATTTGACCTCTTACCTATTTACCTATTAACTATTGCATGCCTAGTTATCGTAGAATTCTATTTTTATCGCTCAGGTGGCACTGCCCCCATTATTCAACATGCTCAAGTGTCTTTATTTAATTAAATAAAAGGACATCTTCTTTTTTAACCCCCGACTTTATTTAATTAAATAAAAGGACATCTTCTTTTTTAACCCCCGACGCAATAACGACGGGGTGTTATAAGTTTGACGTGTCTGTGTGTGTGTGTGTGTGTGTGTGTGTGTGTGTGTGTGTGTGTGTGTGTGTGTGTGTGTGTCTGTCTATGGCATCGTAGGTCCTGAACAAATGAACCGATTTTAATTTTGTTTTTTTTTTATTCAGTGGCTGCTACTGGTGTTGCCCGTGGCGAACACATAATAACTCTGCCAGTGTCGAGTGATTAGAGAGACACGTTATTTTTATGGTTATTGACCGGTGTGGCGAGTTTAAATCCTTTTAATATTTATTTTAATTGAGTTTTGCACCAAACACCATCTAAAACCAAGACAGAACAAAACATACACAAAGACGACACAATATTAAAGGGAGATTCTCATGTAAAATTAAAGTCTTATATTATATTTGTAAATATATTTACATAAATATTCTATAACAGAGGAAGAAGAAAGAGACAGTAAGTAAGAAAAGTTAATGGGGCGGGGAACTTTTGGAGGTAGGATGTCATACAACGAGATAGGGTATTTCTGACAGCTGAAGAAAATGTGATCTGTGGAACCTTCTTCTAAACCGCATTCGCATAGCGAAGTGTCTCTGCAGTGAATTTTGTTCAGAAAGACCGGAGTGCAAGCGTGGCCAATACGCAGGCGAGAAATAGTGGAGATGACGAATTTTTCCTCGGTTTTCCGCTTAAAAAACCATGGCCTCCGGGGTATCAGTGGTTGAACACCTGCGTAGTGACGACCCTTGGATCTGGATAGTTCACTATACCTTGTTTGCCAATCATCTTTTAATGCTATTGTTGCGCGAGGCAGAATATCATGTGCAAAATTTTGTTGGCGAGCGGTACCAAGCTGTATTGCTTCTCTAGCCCACACGTCGACCTGTTCGTTGCCACGGATACCACTATGGCCTGGAATCCACACTAAAGCCACTGTTATGTTTTCTGTATGACATTGGAACAAACGATTTTTAATGTCGAAAATGACAGGTGAGATACCTTTTTTCCTAAACATATTGCCCATGATTGCTTGTAGACAGCTTTTGGAGTCGGAAAATATGACGGATTTATTCAATTTGTGGGAAAGGACATAGGATACTGCTTCTAAAATTGCAATAGATTCGCCTGTGAATACAGAGGTCTCTTTAGGGGATTTAAAATTTAGAACGACCTGGAATTTAGGGATCCAAACTGCGCTTCCTACAATTTCTTCTATTGGGCATTTGGAGGCATCGGTGTTTGAAAGATGAATAAGGAGGGAGTGTTTTTAGCTATTTTGGATAAAAATCGATTCAAGATGGCCGCCGTCACAAAGATTTGGATTTTATGTTTTAACACTACTCCCACAATATGGGTATCATATAAAAGGGCTTGAGTAGCAGAGTATATTAATTGTAAAAAATGTCAAATCCAAGATGGCCGCCATCAGAAAATGACGAATAACCTATTTGTTGTTCCAACTGCCTCAATATAGGTATCAAATGAAAGAGCTTTAGTTGTGTCGGGGGTTTTTTAAATTTTCAATTTAATTTTTAATTGCTTAGTTCTAGAGCATCTACAATATTACATTGATTAGTTTATAATCTCGAGCTACTACTTTACATGGCCACACAATATTCATGTTTAATAGTACTTCTTAAGCTACAACTAAAATGAAACTTACGTTATTATTGGTCCAATTGCTGGCCAGAAACATATTTTGCTGTATTCTGTAGGACTTATCCCCCTGAGTATTTATTACAATGGAGCTAAATCTGTAGGTCATTATCATTTTGTCTTATTTGAAATCAAGCATCAACAATTCACATATTTTTAGTGAATTATTTTTTTTTGTTATGCCAAATCTTGACATTTCAACAACAGGGGCACAAGTCTCCAGACTTGTAACCAAATCCTACAATACAAAAAAATTTTTTTTTGTTACACTTTTATAATTGGACAAAAAAAGTATATGAAAGTCAGAGGATCTCTTTTGGTAAACGCAGGTAAAGAACTTGTGACTCCACTGACGTTAGTTGCAGGTGTCAATAGGCAGCGACAATCGCTTACCATCGCTTACCATACAGGAGGGCCGGAGGCCCAATCCAGGGGAAGGGGGGTTGAAAGGTAAGCAGCGCACTTGTGACACCACTGGTGTTACTGGCGTCCATGGGCGGCGGTAATCGCTAACCATCAGGTGATCCGTCTGCTCGTCTGCCAAATTTATCATATAAAAAGGATGTTCTACCAACAATTCTGAACAACATATGTTCTACGACTTTTCGAAATTAGTCGAAAATATTTACGACTCCCCATACAAAATGACCAAGTCACGTGACCGATTTTGAATGAGAAGTTGAAATTTTTTTATGCGAATCTCCAAGTGATAAAACAAATGTTCCGAATGGTTGATTGGACTTGTGGTTAAAGTGATGTAAATGTTCACAGATACACCCTGTATAGTGAGCATATGGTATCCGATGATCACCTATAACATATAAACATCCCTTTTAGTATTTTAATCTTTATTGTGGAAACAAACAGCTTTAATACTAATAGATTCATACTTTTTAAATATAAGTAGCTTACTAGCCTAATTACACACATCAAAAATATCTAGGGATATCATCACTTACCATCAGGTGAGATTGTGGCCAAATGAATGAGGCTTATCGAATAAAAACAATTTTTACACAAACAGGCTAAGTTCGAGGCCCTAAAAATTTGAAAAGAAATTTTAAAATGGGAAAATGTTTTTTGTCTTACCAGCGAGATACTTTGAAGGTTCAAAGGGTTTTATAAATATCAAACGTGCTATATGGAAATTCCTTCGCACAGACGTCAGCCCGTCTCTGGTACTGCTCCAAGAAGTCCAAGGGGTGCAATGCGAGGATCTTCCTTAACCAAGATGAGAGCGAGGTCGTCTTCAGCAGCCATGACCATAACGATGATCCGCCTGTTTATATGATGACACAGTCATGGTATTACCAGCTAATATCTAAGCCAAGATCAGCGGCAACAGATGATGAGCAAGATTGAAAGAAGTCCTGGCTCAGCATGCTTCACGAATGGATGGTGTGATGGTTGATGAACTGATGCCTTGCAAAGTAGTCAGTAATATATTTATGACAAAATATAGCCAATTTCAAAACGCAGAGCAATAAACTGTGACGTTAGGAGGTTTCCTTAGAAGTTTCTATGATACAAATTTTTTGCGTTAGTATTTTTCGTCGAGTTTTAAAATTGAGTATTTTTGCTAGATAAATAAAATCGTTTAGGCACCCATATTACCTCGCTGTTGACAGAAAAGTAATTTTTCCAATACAATTTTATATCTCATTTCTAGGGCCTTTAACTTAGTCTGTTTGTATGAAAATTCATGAAATATCTAGGTAGGTATTTGATATGGGTAGTTTCCACTACTATTGGGTGCACCACATTTGACAAATGCGCCGCGAATGAGCAACACTCGTGCGCCACTCGCATACGGCGCGTAGCTTGGGTGCGGTCAGCATATTCGCGGCGCATTCGTCAGATGTGGACGCACCCTTAGGCTACTTGTACTCGTACCTACTGTCACTTCAACTGATCATCCTATGCAATATCAAAGTGTTTTTACATTCAACAAAAATACATATTGTCTAAAGCGATGGCTTCGGATGCAACTGGGAATTACATAATTAGATGAGGAGGGAATTTGCTGATTTCAATAAGATTTTGGTCCTCATGAGCAAAGCGTTTACATTCCACAAATACCAATTGATTTTCCCATGTACTCCCATAAACCGCGCACCCGGCGTTTACCGCAAGTATCGATAAACAAACAGCAGGACAGCCGAACCGGTTGCAAGACAATAGTCGCGAGCCGCGGCGTCGCTTGACGTTTTTATCATTTCGCCAAGAACAAAAGCTGAGGCTTCCTGTTGAGTCTGCATCACCATTCTGGAGTTGCGACTTGGTGGCGAACATACAGACAGTTCCACTGGCAAGTATGATTTTTTGTTCTTCAATTGCAGATGCAATTGGAAAAAAAACGACCCGACCGTTTGGAACATTTGTGTGCATGAACATGTCTGTTTGTATTGGTCTGGTTGTTATCTATGTATTATAAGTATGTATTTACAAAAGAAAAGTATTATATGTATATATTTGTAATCCCACTGTTGATTCTAATATCAGTAACACAGGAGCTACCTATCTCGGAATCAGATCAATGTATTTATTATAAAATAAAATTGGCTTCTTAGCTATGATCAGATATTCTCTGGGAAAAGTTCATTCTAGCCGAGGCGTGACTCTCCCACAGTCAAGAAAAATATTTGTATATATGAATATACATTTTTTTTTTGACTGTGGGAGAGTCACGTCTAGCAGAGGCTAGAATGGACCAATTTGACCAGAGTAATGCCACGGCCTTGCAGAAAACCAACGTCAATTTGCCTCACATTGAGGCTGTGCCTGTGCTGTTTCGCCAAGTGAGTTAGAGTGTAGGAAGCCAATGCGGTGGGAAGAGGAAAAGTTGGCAGCATTCTTGTGGCCATGCCATCAAATGCCATCAAGTATTCTGCTCGTTGGCCACCTTTCACATGAATGAAAATTGACAAATTCAAATGTGGGAGAGCTACGCTTAGGCATGAATGGGCCAGCTCGACTGGAGTGATACCACTGCCTCATAGAAGACCAGCGTGAAGCAGCGCCTGCGCTGTGTTTCGCCTTGTGAGTGAGGTTACCGGAGGCCCAATGCGGGGGAAGGGGAAAAGGTTGGCAGCGCACTTGTGACTCCACTGGTGTTGCGGGTGTCCATGGGCGGCGAAATGTTTACCATCAGGTGATACGTCTGCTCGTCTGCCACCTCTCATATTAAAAAAAAATCCTGTTTTAAGGCTGTTCAATCAATTGATGTTCTGTCAATTGATGATCTGTTCAATCAAACCCCGTGTCAGACTGTGCCAGACAGTCTGTAAACAGAGGGAGATGGCGAGAGATCGTGAGGACAGCAGTGTCCGCCTCTAACACCAACAAGGACGCCTCAACCTGACCACGACCGCCCTGTCAAGAGCGTAGCGACAGAGAAGAAGAATCAATTGATTTACATAAAAACATTCTACCTTTTTACAAATCGATATCTAAAGTTATTACCGTACTAAAGCTCATGTCATCCCGTTCCAACAAGCAAAGTTAAAAGGGACTGGCACGAATTTTGTTCTGGGACTATCCTTAGTACGCGATTTGTAATAAGTTGGTTTTTGTTTAATATTTCCCAAAAAACGTAATCTATAGACTGGGAAATTAGACCTTCTCCACCTTATTATATATCGCGATCTAATTTTATTACCGTACTAAAGCTCATGTCATCCCGTTCAAACACACAATGTTAAAAGGGGCTGGCACGAGTTTTATTCCGGGGCTATCCTTGGTTTGTGATTTGTAACACGGGGGACTAGGCCTGGTTACATGTTCAAATAATTACCTACTTCATGGATTATAATTGTCTACAGTTTGAGAGACACTCAATAACGTGCAGTTTTCTTCACGATGTTACCTACCACGGAGTGGAAGAAATACGCGAAATATTAAAAAAATTCAGTGGTGCTTGTCCTTACTGCAATGGTTCTTCGACCCAAATATGTCTTTGCCTCCGATATAAGGCTACTCGACTGGTCCCAATCCAGGTTTATGCAAGTCGCTGAATTACATCCAAGCGTTTGCCATTTAATCGTCGCAGAAAATACTCGCCATCCCCACCACTCGTATGTCCCCACCTCGACAAGTCTTGTCTCAGAGCATTAACTTACAATAGAGGTGGACGATCTATTCATCGACACAATACGCCGTCGATCGGTGGCCGCACGTGATCCCACTGCGAAACTGATGGTAATCCGAGCTTATTCTATTTCTTAATAATCACCATAGTGGGATGATGTAGGGATTGCTTTATAGTTTTTAGGGTTGACGAGGGTTGCGTGATCTTCTGGCCGCGTGGCTATGGTAACGATGTCTGGAATCAAAAGGTTGATGGTTTAAACCTGGGGCTATACTTTTTGTCGAGCACAGGCTTCGTGCCCGTTACCCACTATGGATGATGAGAGGGTTTCCCGAGGTTAGCAGTCTGTAGACCCCCGCCGTCATGCGGGGGTCCCCGTATAACCCGTCCGCCCCCAAAAAACAATCTTCAACATGAACTAAAGTTACTTAATTACTCAATACATTAAAAAACTATTAAACTTACTGAAAGAAAGAAGAACCACTTAAGAAATTAAAACAAAAACTGAGACCAAAAGTAAGTAAAAAGAAAAATTAAAACAAAGTAGGTCTCTGTGGCAGTGTTCACATAATTCTGGCAGCATTACCCCGCTGGATCGCGATGGAAATTTGGGCAAAGTAGTTAGATCTCCCATGACTTCAACTAAACACTTAGCTAAGTCAAGGAAGAAAGAGAGAGCGTCGGAACACCACGGGACCAGTTCTACACCGAAAGCTAAAAAGTGGTAGGTACCGGATAGATGCCTATACGTTGTAGCTTTCAGTCTTTCTGCTGCGTCAAGAGTTGCTTATTATAAAATTGTTAAATTATTACAATTAGGAATGATACATGGAGGGGAGAAATTGACCACAATGGATGCACAACACCGTGCGAAGTTGGGACGCAATCGGGACAAAACGTTAAGATGATAATGAAATGATGAAACAGCAATGAAACAGCGATGGTAGCAGTAAATAAGAATATGCCTTTTGAATGAAACGTGCCTTTAATATTTTCAAGTCTATGTGAGTATTCTGCTATAACCCAGACGGATAACATCATGAGAGAACACATTTCAGATAGTTTCATAAACGGTTGATCCACGAGTATAAATACTTACTGAATTAAAGCAAAATCAAAATATCTTTATTCAATTTAAGTCCATACAGACCATTTATGAATGTCAAATATTATGTAAACTAACGCTGATTCGGAATGTCAATTTCTCCCGAGAAGAATCAAGCAAGAAAGTCAGTAGTTACTCTTTTCAAATAATATGGTAATTACAATTTTAATTTTTAATACAATGCAATATTCTTTCTTATAAAAATTATGATTACAGTGACAGTATGACATACAATGCTTATAATCAGTATCGTTTAGATAAATCTTCAAAGTAAAATTATGAAATGAAATAATACCTACATTAGAGGACACGGGCGGGGAGATCAACGTGTCCAGAAATCCTTATCATTTAAATAATCTTCTTCTTTATAGAAACTTTTCTGTATTAGGCAGTTTTTTACTCGCAACTTTAACTTATGTACGAGGAAATCAATATTTTTGAGTTAACTTATTAAACATTCAATACTCAGTCCCACAAATGAAGTATAAAATTTGGAAAGCAGATGGTCTGGTTTTCAACCAGAGAGTTAGGAAGGTCAGACAGCAGTCGCTTCATTGTCATCCAGACTTACCAAATCCAGGATCATGATTATAAGAGATGGATGTCCTATTTACACGTCCCATCGTCATGCTATTATAGAAAAGAAAACTTGGAATAATAAGTTTTGTATGTAGCTGACTGTATTGACATCGGCCGTAGTAGAGTACGTAGTCTGCCGATGGACCATTTGAGTACTATAGAAGCAATCATCAAGGAAGGCAGTGATCACTGCCATTTCAATGACATTATGCAAACCAACCAAGATCCTCAGCAACAATAGAACTATTTCCCACCAAAGGTCACCAGCAATTAGCACCGGCGCGACACCGGGCAGCGATTTGTCGCCAGTAACAAGCAACAAAGCGCGCGCGCAGCGTACGCCCCGCTGGCAAGCATTTGTACAGCGGTGGACGCGGGCTGCGCGCCGGGACACACCGGGAGAGGACGAAAAGAACCTATAGTGGATATCACAACATGTTACAACACAACGCGCTGGTGGCGTTGGTCCTGCGCTCTCCCTCTCCGGTCGTGTCACAGTAGTGTCCCATCAGAATATGAGGGTAAGGGAATTGAGTGCACTTGTGTTTGCGCATACACTTGAGCAATATAATATATCCTGCGTACGTGGCTGATCGTTGAGATTGGCCGCCGTAGCCGTAATCGGTTGGAGGATTTTAGTAGTATTATTAATAAAAAATGGTGCTTGAGCTACCTGTCACGGAGTCAGATCAGTGTATGTGATGTTATGATTTTTTTTCCACAAAGCTACCATCGCTCTCTGACAATACTCAGTAATATTACGACCATTTCTTAGGAAAGATCACAAAGCCATCAGAATCTGCGCGATACCCAGCAGGAATTTGTCGCCAGTAACGAACATGCTGGCAAGAATTTCATAGAGTAACTTATATAAACTCATATACTGAGATAGAGGCATCACTCGGCTAGCCAGTGCGCCATCTAGAGGAAAAAGACGAATACTCATCCGCTATAAAGTACGGCCACCTTCGAGAATCAGTCGATCGAGTCGAGGAGACGATTAAATAAAATAATATCATAAATAAACTTTTATTGCACTCAAAATAAAGTATGGAAAACTTAAAAACTATTATATTAAAATATCCAATACCTTCTAGACTCTATCTGGTTTACTTTCCATACTTTTTTAAAATTGCTAATGTGGGCAGGCGGCGGCTTGAGCTCATTGTTACGGAAACACGCTTTAGTAGCGTGAAATGCATAGTGACATCTACCGAAACAACGCCGAACCATCTGCTTGATTGCTTTTTAAAGCTTCATCTGCTTTTTACAAGCGTCATTTAACGAAAATCGCTGAAATATTTTTCCTATGCTGAGGAAAAAGTCTATGTAAAATGACCCTGAAACATTTGCACAGCATTTGTATGATCATCTGCCAGCCACATATTAGATAAGAATGACTTATTGACTCATCATCATCATCATCATCAGCCCATTTAAGACCCACTGCTGGGGCACGGGCCTCCCTCAATCACATGAGGGGTAATTGCCATACTCACCACGCTTGGCAGACGGGTTGGCGAGGGTTTTGATATAAATGCAGAGTTTTCCTTATCTGGGTGCTGATGATCATGCCAGCAGCTTTACCTTAGTCGCCTTTCACAACACCTCGGTAAGAGTGAGGGTGGCCTATTCTACTCTGCCGGGGACCACACGGGATCGTACGGCGACGTATTGACTGTATTATAATAAAATAACCCTCCCAGTGTGTCTCTCGCTTCTCCCAGCTAACTAAGCAACAAACTATTGGTTATCCATAACGCGTTATTGTATTCTTTTGACTAATGCGCGCGGCGAGGCTCGTTATACGCGTGCGTGTCGGTATTTGTCTTTACGCTTCTTTATATTGTTTTTTGTCTCCCTTTGTTTTTTGATACTTGTGTAATGAGTTATTTATTGATATGTTGGTGTAGGATCGTTTCGTTGGCTTGGGAAGCGAGTTGGTGAGTAAGCCGACTGTTATTTTTATGTGATAGATGGCAACAGAGCAGACCCATATCCTGATGGTAAGCGCCTGTCGTGGCCTTAGATACAAGCAAAACCTACAGACGTGTGTCTGCAAAACCTACTATGTATATAAACTTGTATCTTAAGGTAACGGGTAGAGCACACTAGCGACGCCAATCGATTTAAATATTTCGCTACTAAACCGCATCTATTTTAAACAATTTCGAGGTTACAACCTCTCAGCAAACACTTATACTATTTACTAAAAAACCATGCACAAATGTTGGGTCCAACGCTTACGCGAAAAATTGATTCACGCTAAAAGTGGCCGCTTTTGGCGGAAATCAATTTTTTGCGTACAAAAACGGACCCACCATGCGTGGTTATTTAATAAATAGTATAAGCGTTTGCCGAGAGGTTGTAACCCCGAAAATGTTAAAAATAGATCCGGTTTATTAGCTAAAAATTTAAATCGATTGGCGTCGCTAGTGTGCCCTACCCGTCACCTTAACTTTTAGCTATGCAAGAGCGTAGTCGCATGACGCATGCATTCTTTTGCTTACAAAGTGACTACGACCACTTTTTGTAAAATGCTACTTTTTAATTAAATAAACTTTTATGTAATTTCATTTTATTATAATAATAATAATACCCTCTCTATCGAAAATGGGCCTCCGCTACCCTCACGCACTCGGCAAAATACAGCGCTGCTTCACAGTGGTTTTCTGTGAGGCCATGGAATCACCAGCCGGCTCATTCGTGCCACTTACTTTGGCACGGGTCAAACTGTATTTAAAGTTTAACTTGTTGAACTCAATCATTATTATTAGCGGCATATTTATGTATAATAATTTATTATTCTAACACATTTTATTAATTAAATTAGTTTTGTTAAAATAATAGCTGCGGTCACGGAGTTCCAACTATTCATTGGACTAGGGCTCCAACAGCATCGGATTAAAAAAAACGAAAGAACCACAACCAGTTTGGTTTAAATACCAATAGAATTGGATCCACAATCCTTGCATCTCAAGTTCTCAACCAACCATGGCGCTATACGTGTCATCTCTTTGTGGTCAACGGTCTAGGTACTTTAGCTTTGAAAAACTCTTGATGCCAATATAAATGTAGGTCAGCTTTATTTATCTGACTTAACCTATCATTTGAATATATCGAAGGGCCAGCATTTAGCTTAATCATTTACCAACGAGAAAATGGACGTGACCGCTTGATCGATCACCGATGAGTTGATGCCCGCGTAAATATAATATGAAATTATATTATTAGGATACTGCTAAATCAATTCGTGAGGTGAGCAAACATTTAATATATCTGTGTATTTTTTTTTTGGCAGAGAATTATCTGTGTTTAGACGGTGATGCTCAGTTAGCACTCTCAATAAAACGTATGATCTATTTACGCACCTTGCCAACTGTGCAATTGAAAATTAATGATGATCCTAATTTGACCACAAGACACTATGCACAACATACATTTCTTTTAAAAAAATATATGTTTCAGAAGGATTAGAGATCGCTTCCTGCGATTAAACCACCTAAATTTTACATTGTCCCTCTATATACCTAGCCACCAAATAAATAGATCTAGCTTTTAAGTTTTTTTTTATGTTTGCGCAATAAAGAGTAAGATAGATAATCGAACTCTAAGCTAACAGAAATAAAGAGATGACGAAAACATTTCCTAACTGCCGCCTTAAGATAATAATAAACCAGTAATTTACTTACAATAGGGTATATGACTAAGATCAAGATTTTACAAAATATAAATATTTTATCAAAATATAGGTCAATATGTGCCAATGGCAAAAATTCTCAATTAAAAATATAACGTCTAGCCGGTTTTATGGTCATTCAAAGATTCATGGGCAAGTCCATTTTAAAAGTATGAAATTATTAAAAAATAATTATACCATTGAATAATCCATACAATTTGCACCAACTATTATAATAGAACCATTGACATAAACGAAACATTTGATATAGCTACCATACAAAATTCAAATGAAATGCATACAAAATACTGTCGTGTGACGTCACATCTTAGTAGCCATTTGTATGGAGCGTTTTGGGTTTGCCCAAAATAATGTGATTTTAAAGTTGTGATATCTCAGGTAGTTTAAATGAGAATCAAGTGATTCTTTCAACGATGTTTCTATCATTGAGAGGTTTTTTCATTGCAAAAATAAAAAAAAAATAGTCATATACCGTATTACCAAAACAAACAAAAACGCATTCGAAAAACAAAACTAACTAATTATGTCATCTCAACGGCCCAAACACGTTCCGAACGTATTCGACGAAATCAAAATTTGAATTCCGAAAACCGAACGCTAACTTTTTAAATTCGCATTCCAGAAAACAATGTCTGTGGAGAGCTGACGCGGCCGCCTCAAGCGAATGCATTAACGAAGTACACCTCCTTTGATATTAAGCGTATTATTTTTAAAGTTATTTTTTTTCCTTTTCTCCTTTGTACGACGCATGGTAGCGCTCGACGTCGCCCGGAGCAAATCGCGCTTTATTACCCACCGCTTGGCAATTTATTATTGCATTTTTTGTATTATCAATAGCGTATAGTCTTCGTCGTTTTGCGATATTAAAATGGCTATTGTTTATGAAAAATCGCCGGGAGATTCTTATCGGGGGTAGTGGCTTCAATCAGTAATCGTTCGTGTTTTATGAATATCGCTTGGCTTCTGTATTTTTATTTTATTTGGGCATGATAATGGCCAGTTACATGAAAATATGGAAATTTTTAAATTATGTTACCCAGGAGGTTGTTCATTGACATAATATTTATGACAATATCGCATAACTTTAATAATGCATGCTTTTACAGAAAAATCTGAAATGACATAGGCCATACCTACCAATTTATCCCAAACATACAATCGGAAGATTATAAAGGTTCTTCTTTTAATAACAAAAAAATGGGGTATTTATTTACAGGTTTGGTTGAAATAAAAATAAGACAATAAGAAAACAAACCAGAAAACTTTGCAAAAAAGAAACAACGCTCCCAAATACCGACAACAAACTAAAGACAATAATATAAAAAGCCGGTTTTTATCCCTTTAATTTTGCACCCGACTGTATAATCTATTTAATTTACAGCCTCTTACGGTACCACTAAAATGAGATAAGTGCTTATCATTTTGAGGGGACCTCTTAGCCGAACAAAGTGGCCGAAGAAATTAACAATCGTCCCGGTCCCCACAATTTTCTCAATTTGCCAATGACAAAATAAAAACGGAGAATCACGTAACGAATTGTTTCCTTCAACCGAATTTGGGAACCGCAAAACGTCCGCGGCAAAAGAGGCCCGAAATCCCCGACTACTGGTGTTTAGTGACAAACAACTCGCATGACTTAACTGGCCTAATTTGGCGGGCGCTGCGAAAAAAATAATAATGTGTGCCCGTGAAAATTCGCCATTGTCCATTCCAAATTCAAAATGAGGAAGACGCGGGAATAATGGCACAGGTTCTCGAAACAGGAACGTCGAGTTTTAAAAAAGGAATCGGTTAAACGGAGGCCGTTTGCAGGTAATCACAGGCGACGGCACCGAGCCAAAGGCCATGTTTACACTGTCGAAATGTTGGACAGAGCAGAGATTGCACATCACAAAACCTTTTCACACTTATTTTTCTGACATTTAAGTAATAGCCGTTGCAATCTTTACTAGCATCTCTGTACCGACTTATATTTTGCTTTTGAACATAGGTATTATTGATATTGAGTGACACATGTATTTTTAAATATTTATTATACCGCAGGTTACTGTCCACCTTCTGGAGTCAATTCTGAAAAGATTGTGTTTATATTCAAGTAAATCCGTAAACTGTAATATTAAAGTCGAAATTTTCAAACAGACATAAAACCTGCCTTTCCATAACTTTAGCTGTAAACTATCATTAAAATCAACCCAAAGATTTTAACATTTTAAGTATATTTTTGTAATTATGAATATTATTAAATATTTTTCTAGTATTGTTACAATATTATTTCTGGATTAATTTGCCTTGTAAAGAAAAAACTAAAATTGAGGAGCATTTGACTCCGAATGCGTCCGCTGCGCAGAGTTCAGGTGTCACCCTATCATATTCATTTTAATCAATGTTCAATTAGAATTGTATCCTGCTATGTAATGTAATGAGGAATCATTTATTATTATTTTAACTTTAATTAACAAAAAAAAAACCATTCAAGAACCGGCCTTACATCGCGTGCGCACAGATACAGGTGCGGCGGCGGCCCGGAGCGACGCCCGCGCAGACTTCATTCATTGTTACTGCGCGGGCTGACGCTGTACAATGTTACTGGCCGATAGACACGCGATTTTTTCATAAGTAGCCATGTTTTTCCGATTCAAACGGGATTCGAATGTTATCTTCTTAATTATTAAGCCAAAGAGCACTCATAAGTAAAGACTCATGCGGTTATCATCAACTTTGATACGGCCAGTCTTCTTTCATTGTTTAAGCGCCTATGCTGACTGAAGCTTTATAATATTACTGGCTGGCATATTTTTTTCATAAAGACACATTTTTTTTATTTCATCGGGGTTCGAATGAAATCTTTTTAATTTTCTAAACCGTGTACATACAGCTACAAAGTATTGCTTACGCTGGTATGTCCATGTCCCACACACATAGGATGTAGTTCGCGCGTGAGATTCAGCATTCTTCCATACTTTTAGTATGGGTGAGCGTTGAATTTGAGTTTGACTTGGTAATCTCCTTAGTAATCTTATTACTAAGGAAAGTAGTGATACTTTGTGTCCAGATACAAGCACTAGGTGCATGGAAAAGAGTGTTATAGCAACCAGACACTGAACAAGCGTATATGACAATGAGAATATCCACACCGTAGTTTTGTACAAGAAGGACCATTCAATTGTGTCCGTTCCAAGTGGTTAGTCCATTCAAATCAGAATGAGATCGAGTAAAGCTAAATTTGCATCTCATTAACTAAGATTTGCCATTTTTAATGTAAATAAATTAAAAACAAAACACTATGAAAACTTGTCAATCAGTGCTTATATCACGCAAAGGCTATACTTAGAACAAAATTACAACTAGATTGATTTATCAGTACGTCGACCTGCGCTCGAGTGACGTTTTCAAAGCGCACCATATTTAAAACTACTCGAACCGCGCCAATGCAATGATGCAATCAATTCAAAGGTCGTGTAAGTATGGATTTATTATAATTTATGATGTTGTTAGGAGGTTAGGTCTCTAAAAATTTAACTATCTTAATCTTAAATTGTCTGAAGAGCATAACAAACTGAAAAAAGTCACTTTCACGTATTTCAAAGTTGCACTGACCACTAGATTTAAGACATATTTTTGATGCACTTCGTTTGGTGAGTTTGAAATGTGGTGCATTACATTAAAGATGCATTTGAATATTGCTGCGCTATCTTTGTTGCGCTTTAAAGTCCATGCGCTACCATTATTACGTTGTAATGGATCTTTTGAGATTGGTGCGCCACATATTTTGCAAATCAAAGTTGGTGCACTACATATGTTGCGCTTGAAAGTTGGTGCGCCACCTCCGTCCGTCGACCCGCGTGAGTGATCGCGCGCATTTCCCTGCATCCGACAGTCATTGGACGCTGTAATTATTTTATTTACTTTACAAATAGTTTCTTCGAGCGTGACATTGCGCGGGGATTGGCCGCCGTGGTAAATTGCTAATAGGTTTATGCGGAGCGGTTGCCGAGTGATGGATGCACCAATTTGGTTTAAGTTACTCCATTACAGTTTTATGGTACTGGTGAGTGAGCGGTGGTATCTCAGTGGAAAGAACGAGTGCTGGTTAAATCTGAGTTTAGACTTCCCAAAATGCAAGACAAAGATTTGATAACAAGGATTTGCGCGGACTCTTGGTGGGTGACTGGTTGGAAGTGGCGCAAGACCGACCGAGATGGAGGCTCTTATTATCGGAGGCCTAGACTCACTATGGGTCGCTGCCCCAACCTAGTTAGTTAAGACAAAGATTGTAAGACATAGATCAGTTCTAAAGATGTGTTCAAACACAACAAGAAAGGCGCGAGGGATTCGCGGGATACAATTTTCCCGATGACTAGTTTAGATCTCATGGGCGCAGTTAATATAATCATAGCAAGCGTGGCTGTCTCATATTTGTGTGATATGGAATAAATGGAACTTTTACCAATACAAACTGGTGGATAAAAATACCCTCAAAGTTCTTCAACTAAAATCCAAATCAATCAGTCAACCCGTCGAATCGTCCCTCAGTTCTGTGGAACGGTATGGCTACAGGAGTATTTTCCGATGGATACGACTTAGGGACTTTCAAGAGAAGACAGTACTCGTTTTTACACATTAACGATCTCTCTGATTTCGCGGGTGTTCATGAGCGGCGTTGATTACTTTCCGTCAGGTGACCCGCATGATCGTTGGTCGCCTCTAGCATAAAAAAAATTATACTACTTGACTTACTTTGATTTAATGTTCTATGTCCCCTTATTGCATAGGGCGATCACATTAAGGTGACGGGTAGGGCACACTAGCGACGCCAATCAATTTAAATTTTTAGCTACTAAACCGGATCTATTTTAAACAATTTCGGTATTACAACCAACCAAAACAAATAAATGTTTGCCAAGAGGTCTTGAACTTCAAGAATGAAATTATCTACTTCCCAATATTTCCTAACACATTCAATTTCAGTAGCCAAACGGCCGGCCAGCTGCCTAAGCATTCCACATTTCACTATACTTGACTAACCACTGATTCACTGCAAGACGGCTGGCGTGACAAGGTCCCTGAATCTTCAGCATTATGAATCATTGAGCTACGAGTATATCAAAAACTTTTATTCCTTCAAAGTGCTAGTACCGTAGAACTAAACTCACTTCACAAGTTAACGTTGACGAAGTCGTCGCGTTGCATGCTACAGAAGTAACTCGCAGCATAAATCCACCGAATGATAAATTGACCGATCGTCGGAAGATCTACAGCTCTTTTGATGGTTCAGGCTTCTTCGGAACAGTTACTTCTAAATAAGGCAACGAAGATAATGGTTGGACTCAATGAAGTAGTCGTGAAAATCGTTTATTCTATTGAGAATAGTTTAAGTTTTATGTCTAGGTACTAATTTTCCAATCTTTTGAGTACCTGACTATATGAGCAAACTTTACACAATATACAGTCAACCATTGGCTTCTACTGCAATTACCTAGTCCATTTATTGATAGTGAACTGAGTGTGTTTTGACATTAAGGTGGGAATCTAACAAAACTGGACAGATTAAAGCAACCGAACGTGTGGCTGCCTGTACTATCGATGATCTTAATAATTGTTACATTGCAGAATCTCATTCTCTATTGCACCCAATGCCGTCGAAACCCAGGTTACGCTTTGACCATGATGCACTATTTGGAACGCACTACGCACACGCACTACACATAATTGGGTATAATGAAGCGACTGCTGTCGGACCTTCGACCTTACATGGGGCAACATTAGATCATTTTAATTCATTCACATTAAGTGATCAATGACACACATTCAGAGTCATTATCTTAACAATATTGGGACTCATATCTTTTGATCGAGGAACTACCCAAAACGTGCAAGTTTCCTCACAATGTTTTCCCTCATCGCTGAGGTAGAAATACCCACACAATATACCTACCATTGATGATCTAGCTCTGTCTAATTACATCTTCCATTGCAGGCTGCAACCTCTCGTGCGCAGGTCGACGCACCGTCTGATAAATCAGGCCACTTAGCGCTGCGGAGCCATTTTATACTTATTAACAAACGGATGCTCCCCTTACGTCCCCTGGAGGGATACATAAAGGTATGGACGTGCCGATAGAGTTAAGTGAAACTATTAGGTGGGAGAAAACTTAGAAGCTGTTTAAGTTTTGCTTCTGTACATTTTATTTATTCTATAATGAATTAGTAAACATGTTACTTTATTTTTTGGGATAAAGCATTTTTTTAATGTGGGAGCAAATACATTAACGGTACCCCACTCTTAAGATAGTGTTTTAGAAAGTATAATATTAGTTATCAAATTTTTGTCTTTAATAGACAGTTCATAGCGTGTACTTCCGTCCAAAGCTGCAGCTCTGGAGCCTGGGGTATGCTTGAACCAAGATCCAGAATTCGCCAGTTTGCGGACTGTCGTCTGACAGCAACCAGCAACCCTTTAACAGGGGAACAAGATCAGATTTCAGAAACTAGCCGAACGTGCAGTTTTCGGATGTTTTCTCTAAGAGAACATCTTGCCTGATAACTGGAATGGTGTATTTAACTAAATTGGTTTTCATTTTGAAAACATCCACCACCAAAAACATTTTCATGTAAAACGTTACCAATCCGAGCTGGTCATTCATAAATGACCGGATTGGTTTGAGATCTGATAATTTTTTGACAGCGCGTGTCATAACACGCACTGTCAAAACGTTATCAGATCTCAAACCAAGCTTTTGAAGCTACACACATGACCTACCTTAGCTCTACAAAACCTTGGCCATTTCACTACATCCACATGGACATAGGCACTACTTTTTTTATTGAGCAATAATTAGGTCTTGAAGTAACGAAATAGTCAAGTTCATGCCCCTAGATTATATCTAGTTATTTAGATAAGATACCTTACCACCAACTACGAAGCATTTCCGTGTGAATCTTTTTTCTCTAAACCAATTTCGAAATTGTTCCGCCCTGAAAAGGCTATTAAATACACTTTTACAACGCATCGGAACGGCTAGATCTCAACCTGCAATTAGGCAAAATGTTGCCATAATACTGGCCGTAACAATTCACCGTTAAACGCGGTTGCCTATAAAATAATTAACGTCATAAAGTTATTATCGCAGAACCATAGAGTGCTCCTCCGCCGCAAGTAGGGTGCCCATGTTGAGGGTTCATTCTTAAAGAGATATCGTAATTGTTTACATTGACAAATGTGAACTCCTGTTTCCGTACTCGTAGACTCTTGGTAGATTGTGCGTCATCATCATCATTTCAGCCAATAGACGTCCACTGCTGGACATAGGCCTACCCCAATGTTCTTCATACAGATCGGTCCTGTGCCGCCCGCATCCAATGGATTCCCGCGACCGTCACCAGATTGTCGGACCACCTTGTGGGGGGCCTGCCACGGCTGTGACTTCTTGTACGTGGCCTTCACTCGAAGACCTTCCTACCCTAACAACCGTCTGTTCTTCTTGCTATGTGTCCTGCCCATTGCCACTTGAGGCATGCAATCCTTTGTCTGTGACCTTGTGACATTATGCGAGTTGGGTCCTAAGGAGTTATTATTACCGTAACAGTCGTCAAATCCAATATTTACAATATAATTGTAAATATTGAGATACATACATAAAGATACATACATAAAGAAGACCTCTTCTATAAAAAACTGTAAGTTTTCTGCAAGCATGATGACTATATCCAATTATATACGACTTGATGTCTATAATGGCAACCTGCCAGCAGTGGGACAATAAATACTAATATTTCACTTTTTTCCGTACATTTTAAGACTCTTATGTCAATTTCAGAGAGATATCGTATATGAAAATTGCCACAGTAATGACATTTCTCTAAGAATGACCCTGACGGGCAAAGTAATAATACTATGTATTTGGAAGAAGCGATGGTAGTTCAGTGGGTAAGATGGCACGCCTTCTTATCAGGAGGTAGTTTTGAATCCGAGCATGCACCCCTGCATTTTCCAAATCGATTTGCATATCTGTACCATTAGCTTAGCGAGGAAAAACGCCAAGAGAAAACACGACTCTAATATGTATAGACTCTGAAGGACGTGATCATGATTCAGTTGGTCTGGTTTCCTGTCAAATCTCAGATGGCCATCTCACCAAATCCAGGTTTATAGTCCATGGACTTCTCGGATCTGGAGCTTTTTACAGCTATTATCTCCCTCTTGAGCCGGTCCTTCATGTTTGAGGATCGTGGTCAGCCTCTGGAGCGAATGATGCTATCTCAATCTGGGTGTTTGTATGTATTATAAGTATGTATTTACAAAAGAAAAGTATTATATGTATATATTTGTAATTCCGCTGTTAATTCTGATATCCGTAACACAGGTGCTTGAGCGACCCATCTCGGAGTCAGATCAATGTATGTGATGTTGTAAATATCTATTTATTATTTATATTTAAAAAAACAATTAGAAAAAGAATCCCAATATTTTTCTTGTTAGCATGGTGATCTTAGCCCTGGTAACTCTGCCAGTTTTCTAGCTGTATAAATCCCACATAATAGTCGAGCCTCGCACAATAACCTGTGCTATAAACATTTGCCCGATAATAATTAATAATTCGCGATTTTTTATTCGGCCATCTTTATTAAAGGGTGTCTTCTCAGAGATCGCGGCGGAATACTCAGTGACGTAGCTAGCACAGCTAGTACCCACGGCAGATATTAGAGGCCTAATAAGATTTTTTTTGACGCGAGATTTTTTTTGTCGGTCGGTCAGTTCTGGCCTCGGCACAGGGCAAACGAACATAAGTTTGGGGACTGAATCGGCCCGGCACGTTCCGGTTACGCGAAAAGTAACTGACTCCAACTCTAGAGGGAACCGACGAAAGTCCTCGCCGGTACCGCGGGGGTCTAGGAGAGTTGTTCGGCCTGTTGCATGATGACTGTGATCGGGTCAGATCGAGGGCGTTTTTTCCTAACAGTGGGAGCTAGGAGTATATATAGACGCCTTAACCAAAAGTGGGTTGGGGTGGATCATAGCAGAGTCAAAGTAACGGATGGAAGCTGGTGTGTTTGGGCACAATATAAAAATGTGTACTGCGTACAGTTAGGTTAATTAGGCGTACCTTAAGGCGACGAACCTTTTTCTAGAATATCTTACCTGCGCGTTCACTAGCATAATGAAATGAAATGAAAATTGTTTATTCAATTTTGGTCCATACAGAACACTTATGAATGTCAACATGTTATAGGTAAGTTATAATTTTATAAACGTATGAATAGAAATTAATTATGAATTTAATTCATATGTTTTGTCAAGAGTTTGTGCATGTGGTTTGGGCATAGGTCGCCCACCTGACCAATCCTCTTTGGGAATTGATGTAAACTGACTATTACCATAAAAAGACCATACATTCGGACGCTTTTGTCCTCCTTGTGGCATATAACAGGTAAAATAGAACGTAAGACGTGTAATTGAACTGAATAAATCGAGTGAGTTGTGTGTCTTATGCCACCAAAAAAAACTTGTATTTTTTATTCCCACAATTCTATGGTAATCACTTTTAGCATTGAGTTGAGTAGTAAATATTCAATAACCATAAGGTTTTCACATCTCAGATAACTGACAGTGCTTTCCCTCACCTCCCGACCTCTCGCTCCTCCCGCAATTATTGACAATTCAATTTCAACTTTTATCAGATCCTTTCGCTACGTGCGTTTGCGCATAGTGTTTCCAGCAATTGGTTTTGATACTGAATTAATATATTTTTTTTACATTTACATTTAAGTAGTAGGTAATATGGTTTAGTTAAGAGGAGTTCATTAGGATCAACAACTCAAAAATATATTACTTCTGTAGAATCGTTTGACTAATGACATCAATGACATTTTTGATAGTCTACATTTTCTTCATTTAAACTACCATTAGAGAATAGGAATGCAGCTGCTTTGATATTCAGCTAATATGAAATTGGGTATGTATGTATTGTTTATTATTATTTATGTAATGTTATAATATTAATATATAAAATAATGTATATTTCTGCCATTCTCAATTTCATTTGTTAAACTACTTTGCACTGCCTTCCCTTATTACGAATACGATATTTCTTTCCTCTACCCAAAGGTTGTCTGGAAGAAATCACTACAAGCGATAAGACCGCTTTATTGTACTGTCTGTTGCTGTTGTATCATGCTTGTATTTTATTTTTGTGCAATAAAGAATATCTATCTATCTATATAATACCTACCATTTAATTGAACTTCCTTTATAGCAACTCTTTACGAACGAAAAAAAATAAAACAAAAGTACTTTTTTTTAAAACCATGTCGAGCCTTTTGAAGCCTCTCTGCCTTCTTAAATTTAAAAATTATGAAGGTAGACATTTTAATGGGCATTTAATTAATTTTTTTGGTTCGAAGTTGGCAACTTTGGTGCGTTGGAGCCGTAATTTTACGCGTGATCCTGTAATTAATGGCTTAGTTTAATCATTTACGCTTTCTAAACACGTATTATTATTAAACCATTATGTGTGTTGGTGATGCGCAAGAAGAAATGCAGAATATAGTACAAACATTTATGTGCATGAACATATCTGTTTGTATTTGTCTGAGTGTTTCCTATGTATTATAAGTATGTATTTGCCGTGTGGTCCCCGGCAGAGTAGAATAGACCACCCTCTCTCTTACCGAGGTGTCGTAAAAGGCGACTAAGGTAAAGCTGCTGGCATGATCATCAGCACCTAGAGAAGGAAAACTCTGCATTTATATCAAAACCCTCGCCAACCCGTCTGCCAAGCGTGGTGATTATGGCAATTACCCCTCATGTGATTGAGGGAGGCCCGTGCCCCAGCAGTGGGGACCGAAATGGGCTGACGACGACGACGATTTACAAAAGAAAAGATTTTTTATGTTTATATTTGTAATCCCACTGTTGATTCTGATATCCGTAACACAGGTGCGTGAGCTACCTATCTCGGAGTCAGATCAATGTATGTGATATTGTGAAATATTTATTTATTATTATTATTATTATAGACGCTCAAAGAGATTATTAGCACAAATCATTATTAGTACTTAGGTACTTAATTAATTTGGTGCAAAGGTCTGGATGGGCTAATATGGAAACAATCTGCAAAAATCCATTTTTTACAAAGTTTGTACCACATGAGTGACACTTTTATGTTTGGTTTTATTATTGACTCTACTATCTTTCATGAGTATAATTTCGCCAATGTTGACTGAAATAATTGATGAACTGACAACTGTTGAAGTCAGTCAAAACCACAGTCATCCAATAAAACGTCAGTGTTAACGAACTGCGGATTCTTCTGAGACCACTCTTAACGATATCGTGTCCATACTGTTTAAATTTTGCGATATACACTGTGCAATATCAGTGTAATTTTTCGGGAAAACCAACCTTGAGGCTTGCTCTTTGATGTTTTATACCGGGTTTTTTTTATATTACAATAGCCAGATATTTGGCCACAATCTCATGTGATAGTAAGTGATTATGAGCCGATGGTAGATCATGTCTGTCTAGTAACAGCCAATTCAATCTCTTCTTGAATACGTTCAGATCATATCGTTCAGGGAATAGATTTTCCGATAGAGAGTTCCACTCCTTATAAGTTTTCCATATTTTTTTTTATAGCTTATTATGAGTTTACGATGCTTGAAAATAATGATAGATACCTTTACGGCATTTAAATAAACAGACCTACGAGTATTTGACCTCACCCGATAGCAATCTTATCTGATATCATACAAACATATGACCTGAGGTAGTGCTAGCTTTCTCAAGTAACCCCTATTCACTGAAGCCTTATAGAGAAGTGTTTAGGGAAAAGTTTGATGGACAGCAACGATATTCCTTAACTAGCGGACCCAGAGCTCCGAAGCGACAACTTGGGACGTCATTGGGAATAAAAGCTGAGATGAAGGTGACGATTTTTCAGTCACAGTACTCAAACTATGTCTCTTGCCTCTTTGCGCAAACGAAACTTTTCCAGAGAGCAGTCTGGAAAAGTTTTGGTTGCGCAAAGAGGCATGGAAAATGCAATGCTAGGTTTCAGTCTCAGATACCCAAAGTGCAACGAGTGGATACGCCAGAGAACTGGTCTGAGAGACATAACGATAGCGAAGAAGAAATGGACTTGGGCAGGACATATAGCCCGAATAACAAATGACCGTTGGCCAAAGAGAGTACTGGAAACGACGATACGATTGGGGACGAGGATATAAATAAAAAGCGGACTGTAGATTAAAGAGGGGCTTCCTGATTCTGTTTTCCCCAATGATTACAACCTCAAGATTTCGCTCCATCGTTGTCTCCATTTCAACTTGGTGGTGCAGTGTGAATCCAGGAAGCAAGCCTATCTCAAAAAAAAGACCGCCAATCATGGAAGAAATCGAAAACCGGATATGATTTTGGCTCCTAAAGATGAGTAGAGTCACACTTCGACATGAATGGGCAGGCTCGACCGGAGTGATACCACACGGCCTCACAGAAAATCAGCTTGAAACAGCACCTTACATAAAAAAAAAAAATATGATGATGACGATGATTTACTCTTCAGTACCTACAGCAGTTTTCACCGATCGCTACCGAACGCACCACATAGATTCCCACGTGCGCGCACGCATAAAATAAAAGATGGCCGCTCGCAGCTAATGCTAATGTCTGGCCCGAGATATGATATATTGACAGCACAGACAGTCGGACACAGGCCGGCTGTACTCGCCGTGAGTTAGTGAGTTAGTACGCAACAGGCGTGTTATTATTTTGTACTTTGCGATACGAATGGAAATGTACCAAGGATTTAATTTGACGCGTAATGTTCTTGTTAGATGATTGACGCCGGATGCAGTAATCGTTGTAAGCGGTGATGTAGTAAGGACGTCGTAGGCTTGATGGCTTTAATTGCTCATTGACAACAAACTCTCAAATGACTTGCCCAAAGAAAAGACAACGCCTTGACCATTATAATCAGACTTTTGTATCCTCGTTTTATTTTCTGCAAAAAATAACTCGACACATAATTTCTGTATAATTATTTAGTTGACTTGGTCAACTCGAAGACCTCTCACTCAGTCACGGGATTGCATGTAGTCCTCTTGCAGACTAGATGTACCTATATGATATTATGGGAAGAAGAAAAAATAATGAGGTTATATAGACAAAAATTAAAAAAGAAGCACTATTGCGATGGACCAATTAAATCAACTCAACTCACTCAACGATCCACTCCACAGTAAATAAGAAAAATAAAAAAAAACCCCAACAAAAAGCAAATAGGTTATTCGTCATTTTCTGACGGCGGCCATCTTGCATATTTGTCACAATAAATATATTCTGCTACTCAAGCCCTTTTATACGATACCTATATTGTGGGAGTTGTGTTAAAACAAACAATCCATATCTTTGTGAAGGCGGCCATCTTGGATCAATTTTTATCCAACAGAGCTAAGAACACTCCCCCTTTATTCATCTTTCAAACAAAAAAAACAAAGTCAAATTTTGTTCGGGAGCTACAATGCCATAGACAGACATACAGACACACACACACAGACACATCATCATCATGGGTTGATGGGACGGGTTGGCGAGGGTTTTGATATAAATGCAGAGTTTTCCTTCTCTGGGTGCTGATGATCATGCCAGCAGCTTTACCTTAGTCGCCTTTTACGACACCTCGGTAAGAGTGAGGGTGGCCTATTCTACTCTGCCGGGACCACACGGCGACACACACAGACACGTCAAAGTTATAACACCCCGTCGTTTTTACGTCGGCGATTAAAAAGGAGAGGATTATGAAGTTAATGTTGAAATGACGATCACTAAGTAAGTACTACTCTGCTAAAGGGTGTGACAACAGGTCGGAGACAGACAATAACAATTAATCTGACTTAAGTTTGCTTAGATACACTACCACTTCCTGGAACTAAGTACCTAATGATTAGCTAGCTTTAGACGAGCTTACGGTTCACCTGATGATAAGCAATTGGTTTTCTCTGAGGTTATTATATTCACTTCAGGTCAAGTCGGCTCATTTATGCCAAAGCATGGCTCTCCCGCGGTTAAATACCTATAATGCAACCTCTCTACTAAAGCTTACATCTCGGTACATCTATGTATGGTTATCTAGGAATTGGCATAGGTAAATGATGCCATGCGTTGACAGGAGGCGAGCCCTGAATGAGTTTACAAATAGATTAGCGGTTACGAATTGCATACAAAATAATCACTAATAATGATTATGCTTCGACAACTTAATTTAAGTGGATTTGGAATTTAGTACCTCAATTAAGTTGCTTAAGTTGTAAGCTGCAACGTTATTTTGAGTAAACTAAATAGTTTTAGAGTGGAGATAATTATAGACAGTTATTCATCTTTAACCGCTTGTTTTTATTTATGAGAAAGGGAGGCAAACGAGCAGGCGAGTCACCTGATGGCAACCCATCACCGCCGCCCATAGACATCAGCCACACCAGAAGGAGTGGTAATGTACAAATAAATATACAATATTGTATCTTATTGTATATTTATTTGTACACCTTTATTAGACAGAACATTATCTTTAATTTATTTATAAACTATTTATGTACACATACATATAAACTATTTATGTACCACATATATCGTCCGTGCGTCACATTAGGGCTCACATAAAACCAGCGCCATGGCCTGAAGGTACTCCTACCTAAAGCCATGGCCGAAGCTGAGTGAGCTACTTTTTACTGACTATCGCGACATACCTTACACACACACACACACACACACACACACCTGTACGCAAATACTTAGTGCCCGGCTTGAGAAGCCATATTATTACTTTGTTTTTTTTTTCTCTTTAATTTTTTTTTTCTCTGTTTGTCTTCTTTTATATTTTTAATGTTGTGTTTGCTGTATTAATTTGTGTTTGATTTGATTATACTTGTTGCGTTATTATCTGTAAAATGTGGTGTGTCGTATTATTCAGTGAATAAATGTTTCTATCTATCTATCTAGATGCGTTGCCAGCGTTTTAGGAAGCTATAGGCTCGTTTCTTTTTACTATACACTTAGTTTTTAACTAGATAATCATCCTTTCTTCTAATTTATATATCTCTATTTTATTCTAATATAAAGCACCAAAGATTGTGCCACTTAGGCATAAAATATAATAGACAATGAATTTCAGCCCTAGCTGACATTAATTGTTGACCTACGCGCTACTATATCGTATCGTTTCTCTTCCGCACATGTTTTTATATGTGAAAGGTGGCAGACGAGCAGACGCATCACCTGATCGTAATCTTTCACTGTAGGAGAGCCATGCTTTGGCATGAATGGGCTGGCTTGCCCGGAGTGATACCACGGCCTCATAGAAAACCGGCGTGAAGCAGCACGATGCTGTATTTCGCTACGTGAGTTAGGGTACCGGAGGCCCATTCCGGGGGGAAAAGGGGGTTAAAAGCTTGGTAGCGCATTTGTGACTCCACTGGTGTCGCGGGCTGCGGCAATTGCTTACCATCAGGTGATCCGTCTGCTCGTCTTCCATCTAGGTATCGCATAAAAAAAGGCGAATGCCACCGCCCTGGACACCCTTGACCCCTCACTCATGCAGCGAAACCTGGCACAGTGCTGCTTCACACCGGTTTTCTGTGAGGCCGTGGTATCAGACCAGTCGAGCCGGCCCATTCATGCCGAAGATTGGCTCTCCTATGTTGCGTATATATTCTCGGTAACACGCAGAACCACGCTTAGATCCTGTACATACACATGTATATACCTATATGAGCTTAGCCTGTTTAGCAATCTATTTTGTGGCTAACGTTACATTGCAGAAATTATAATCACCATCATCATCATTTCAGATAATATACGTCAACAGCTGTTCAGATGCCTCCCGCAATGATAAATACACAGTTGAAATTGAAAAAATAAACCTCCGCTGAATTAGCCGTCTAGTTATTAAAAAACGTCAAAAAATGTCCTAGGCCCGGGGATACACCGCCAACTTCCAGACTCCGGGCTGACACCAGGACCAACGGCTATCAAACCCGGACCTCTTGCGCAGCCACTTCAAAGGCCGACCAATTAACCACTGCGCCACCGAGGCAGTCCAGGTAAACGATACCAGAAAACTGTGACCATCGCCCGACTACATCGACCCGAAAACATTCAAAATACCAGAGGCATGCCCTATATGGTTAATAAGTTAAACATCTGTGATTTAGTATTGCCTATGTTAGTATTAAATCAGCCTCAATACATTCTAATAAATGTAACCGTTATCGTCCTTTATGCACCACATTGTAAATTATCATCAATCATTTGCCAGATTGCAAGCAATCACGTCCGTAGGCAGAGACCGTAGCCGTATTAACAACATATGATTGCAATATAAATGCCGTAAAATCTTTCATTAAAACCACTTAGCCAGCCAAATCCGATTCGCCAAGTATAATTGTCATATAACGGAAATAAATACCTAACTGTGAACAATTAAAGATAATGTCCAATAAAAAAGTATTCCGTCAAACCATGACTAATTTATTCAACAATAACTCTTGTCACACCAATCTGAGAAGCCATCATTATTTTGCATTCATTTCGAGTTGGCCAATGACTTGTGAGCTCGCTCCTCCCGCGCTGTTCTCGGCCAATGGCCGGACGCCATTTGAAAAACAATAGAACATAAAAAATTACGTCACGTTGCGCGTGCGACGTTTTAATTCGTATGTCTTTGGTTGTGTGGGTTTGTTATTACGACTCTAATGGTTAGATAGTGTTGTTGACTGATGTGAGTGGCTTTTAGGGGGAAACCCAATATTGAGTAAGTTATTGTCTTAGTATTAATATTTGATTGATTTTTTGCTATTCGAAAAATAATAGGGGCAATTTTCCTTAGGTAAGTATCATTCATTATACTGTTGTTAAATATTTTTGAAACATGTTACAACTACTCCTTATTGAAGCCACCGAACTCTATCTTATCTTAATAAATACTATGGTATTTGCTCTGGAAAACTACGGCATTCTCAACTGTATGCAAATTAATACTATGTATGTTCCCAATTACATACATTGTATTAATTTGCATACAGTTACAACTACCTCACAAAACCGAACCCACGGTCTCGAACATGGCTCCTCTGAACAAAGGCATTTTCCTACACGTTCCAGAATGGAAAGCAGACAAGGATTCCAACACCTAAGAACTCCTAATTAGGGGCGAAAATAACACCTACGGGACCCGCTTCCTAAGTCCGAAGCGTTATTTATAGGGCTGGCGCTAGAGGCATTGTTACTAACTACTGTGTTATTACTTACTTTGCTCAGCTACCCCCAGTCGGTCGTGGGTCGTGACATCCGACATCAAAGTGTTGTGCGCAGATTTCGTGGTAGCTGTTTCTTGTGTATTTTTTTTATTGTGATAGTTGGCACACAAGCAGACAGATCGCCTGATGGTTTAGCGATCGCCTATAGACACCCACGACACCAGTGGAGTCACAAGTGCGGTGACAACTTTTAAACACCCCTTTCCCTCGGATTAGGCCTCCGGTACCTTAACTCATGCAGCGAAACACAGCACAAGTGCTACTTCATGCCGATTTTCTGTGGGGCCGTGGTATCACTCCGGACGAGACGGCCCTTTCATGCCGAAGCATAACTCTCCCACGTCATTTGATTAGGTACTCGTATTAACTTTATTTTGATATTTAGCTAAATGAACGGTTAGTGAAAGAACATGGGTTTGGATTCTACCAAAAGAGGCATCGAAAAAATTGTAAGTAAATTATTTTTCGTCCTTTCAATTTTGTATTTATTTAATGTCCTTCATAGTTTTCAACTTCTCCTGATATTGAGATTTTTGCATGCAGATCAACCAAACAAACAATTATCAACCGTTGTCATTCAAGTACATCTGAAAATTTTCTTAAGGGTGTTATTTTCCCATGGTCTGAGAAGACCTTCCCATCAAGATGTTTAGTTGCGGGCGGCTTTGCTTAGTGCTCGAAGCCATTTGTAACATGCAAATATTTATAACGGTTCATTAGTGTCACTCCTACCAGCTTTCTCTTTCCAACCATCTAAGTTACCTCCAGTCTGGTGGTCCCTTTACAGAAAACCCAAGATTCGTCACCATATGAGACTACTGCTAGGATTCACTGATTAAATAACTAGCTTTTAGATTCATCATTCAGCCCATTTAAGTCCCCACTACTGTGGCACGGGCCTCCCTCAATCACATGAGGGGTAATTGCCATACTCACCACGCTTGGCAGACGGGTTGGCTGAGGGTTTTCGATATAAATGCAGAGTTTTCCTTCTCTGGGTGCTGATGATCATGCCAGCAACTTTACCTTAGTCGCCTTTAACGACACCTCGGTAAGAGTGAGGGTGGCCTATTCTACTCTGCCGGGGACCACACGGCTTTTTAGATTATCGCTTCACAAGCAAAATATGTGAGTACACATAATTGTATCTCATAATAAATGTCTTGTAATCCCTGTCCTAACCTTATTGTTCCGCACTCATCTAATAAGAAAAATCCAGGCTTAATAGATCAATATTTATCCGTGACGTATAACGCCACGAATCAGACATATGACAGATTATGACAACGCTATACCATAGATATATTCTCGGATAAAGATTGGTTGGATTGGGCTTTACTGAAATATGAATCTTTGTCTTAACTTCTCGCCAGCCCTGCACAGTTGGAAGGCGTTGCGTGTAATTAGAGATTGTATACATTAGCGAATACAAATAAAGCACAATGCGGCGAGCAGGGCCCGGCGCGAACATTAGTCTTGCGCGAGGTCGCAAAGATTAACCCCCGCCGTTCGCTGACCAGTATCATAGCAGTGGGTTAAGCTTAACTCAGAGTTAAATTAGACCATGGAGAGTTCGTAACAATGAAGTAGTAAATTTGGAAAATAATGGCGGCAACACAACTGATTATAGTGATTATATCCACTATACCAAATATCAATACGCATAAGATTATGATAAGGTGGACAAAAAAATAAGAAGGTATCTTGAAAACCCCAAGGTAAACTTGCTACTAGGCAGTCAGATAAAATTTGGAGATCATTTAAATACTGCGAAAATAGTATTATCTATTTTACAAAATAATCGTAGAAAATCAGTTTCATAAAAATGTAATTACGTTAGTAGAAGTAGGACCTTTCTTAATAGTATACCAATTAAAATAATAAAAAAGCTGAAAAGAATCAAGTCAATCAATAAACACATTATCCTAAATTAATTAATTATTGAATCACAAACTCACCCGACTTCTTTATATTATAACCGTGCGATAAGAAAGCTGCAAAACATAACATAGACGTCTTTACGTTCACAATCAAGAAAGTAAAAATTTTGCTAAAAGTTTAACCCTCGATTAACAAAACAACACCAAACCTTTTCGCGAACCGTGCAACCGGCTCTAAGCCTTCGCAACGGTGGCATCGGGCACTCTAATTAACATAAACACCAAGTCCCAGCTTATTTATACTTTATACATCTCTTATATATTTGTCTTAAACAACGGCCGGCGAAGTGATTATTCACGCTAAGAAATTGTTTCTAAATTGATCTAGATTTTATCGCGAATTGAGACAGAGTGTTAGGATAAGTGGTTTTCTTGCTACTTGTGTTGGTTTAGTTTATCTGGGGTGGTGTCACCCGCCCTGTCTTTTTGTGTGATAAATCTTTTTGGATGAGTTAAGATATGCTACTGCATGCAATTTTGTATTAACGAGGGACGTAGAACGAATTGTGTTTGGAATTCGTTCAATTGTTTATTTTTTGTTAGGAATTTCAAATGAACTAGAGGGGTCCCTAACCTAAATAGATGGCAGTCCAGTGTTGCGCATTTTTCATGGAAGTTTTCTGTCAGTCATTATTTTGAACACATTCGGTTCTTGTAATCTTGCAGATGTCTATGGAGGCAGTAATCACTTAACGTCAGGTGACATGCTTGCTCATTTGTCACCAGTAGCATAAAAGAATAAGGAAAAGGAAAGAAAAAGTGCAAGCAGACCACCAATCATCAGATCATGGACTTCAAACTTTTGATGTATATAAAACGCGATTATTTTATACGTATAAAGGTACATACTCGTAGTAGTATCTACTACTTAATACTTGATGTTTTGTCTCGTGTACATTAATTATGTGTATACCTATTGCACCGCAAAAGTTTAAAATTGTATATTTCACCAAACTTATTTCAGAAGCCAACAATGGCTTTTAGAAAAAGCATTACTTCTAAAATATTAAATCGTACCGTTACAAAAATAATGAGTAGACGAAGTTATTAAATCGATTTAAACTGTACCTATATCGATACAGGTTTTCAAATTTACTTTGGTAAGTCGGTCCGAAGACATAGAATAGATCATATAAATTTTTAAACGTAGAAATAGGCTAATTTGCAAACACAGTGTAAGACGCCATGGGAAGCCACTAGAACTCCATTAACTCAGAACAAGAGGCACTATAAATCTGCACGCCAGTGTAATAAGTGTACGGTCGTCCCCATATTTAATTACGAGTACACTTGCGTGATTTGAAACGGCTACCGGAATGGCCGCGGGTTTCTTAACGGATTTTATAACTTTAGTATAGTATATCATTGTGGTTAATCGATTCTTCGGTAATTTATTTGTGGGAATACACCTATTTTATGGTTGTATTACAATATGCCGATTAAAGAGGCTCCTCGAGGAAGTCACCCAGAGAGCAATGGAGAGGGCTATGCTCGGAGTCTCCCTACGTGATCGTATCAGAAATGATGAGATCCGCAGGAGAACTAAGGTCACAGACATAGCCCAAAGGATTGCATGCCTCAAGTGGCAATGGGCAGGGTACATAGCGAGGAGAACAGACGGCCGTTGGGGCGGAAAGGTCCACGTACAGGAAGTCGCAGCCGTGGGAGGCCCCCCACGAGGTGGACCGACGATCTGGTGAAGAATCTATTGGATGTGGGCGGCATAGGACCGATCTGTTGGAGGCCTATGTCCAGCAGTGGATGTCTATTGGCTGAAATGATGATTACAATATATTTGTTGTAATTCAATATGACCTTAGTTCCTTGGAGGACTTGGCAACCCCTAGTGTGGGACGCAACGTGCGTCGACACTCTGGCTCCGTCCCATCTTCCGCGTACCGTATTAGAGGCTGAGGCCGCAGCTGCATCAGCGGAATCGCTCAAACGGCGCAAATACGCAGGTTTAAGCAACACCTGTCCTATTTGAGCCGTTTGGAGTTGAGACCCTCGGACCGTGGGGACCGGTGAACTAGCCCAGAGGTTGGTTGACGCTACGACTAACGTATTTCTGGGCCAACGTATAAGTTTGGACATTCAGAAAGGTAATACGCTACATCTCCTGAGCACGATGCCTGGGGCCAGCGATTTGGGGGATATATTTTCTTTGTAAATATTTATGTATATAGTTTAATCTTAGGCTGTAAAATATATTTAATCACTAAAATTAAAAAACACATTATAAAGTACTTAAAAAAAAAGTAACTAAATAATCTGTGTATATTTTATTATTTTTTTTACAACTAACGTTTATTTTATTTGAAGATTAATTGAGAATACATACATAATAAAATAAATCCAGATAAATTATTACAATAAAATTAAAATAAAAATACTTAAAACTAATCATAATTAATTCAAGTAATAACGAAATAAAAAGTAATGAAATAAAATAACCAACAAAATTATACATCCACTGACTAACGGCCAAAAACAGGCAACTCACCCCCGCCCGCCTCCGACGCAAAGGTGCCCATCACACTCGCCGCATTACCACGCTCAATAGCGATGGCCAGCCTCTGCACCAGAAACGACCCAGAGCGTGAGTCACCTGTCACCTCGCACAATCTACGGCCTATCTCCCACACAAAGTCCCTGGCTTCTGACCCCTTTATTAAAATTAGATTATCTCTATGATATTTTGAAAATGTGGATAAAACTTTTGCAGTCCCTGTAGGAGCCACTCTAAACGTGATTTTATTTTGTTTTCAGTATTGTTTTAATCAAAACGGCAATAGCCTACGCCATTTGTAAAAAATGTAGCTGAGTCTAAAGTAATAGAGTCCCGTTTCATACCATTGGATACGGAATCCTAACAACTTACTTTCCGTTTTGACAATTGCATAGGAATTATTGTGTTAGTGGATCTACTTTTCTGCTGGTTTTTATCGTCAGGGACAGCCAATGAAACGAAATAGACTACTGAATCTTTATCTCCGTCTTTTTCAAACGTGATGTGTGTCTCTTGTTTGAATGCTACAACTACTTAGCTGTACTTAGATGTACTTACATCGGGACAGTTTCGTTATACAAACCGCCGACTTCTGTGGTGGCCACAGAAGTCCTTTGTAAATTTAGCATCAGTCGCTATTATCATTCAAATTTGAACTTTATGCGCGTAGATACAAGCCTTAAATTTTAAGTTTCGTGCTTTTCCGAGGGAATTCATTTACAGGACAGGACTTAAGGTTTGATGTCAAAAATTATTGAGGTGAGAATCGTTTAAACACGGATTAGTATAACCCATCACGTGACTGTTCCTTATCATCAAATTAACTAATTTTAATATTGAGTAATATACTCCTCGCTGCCCATTCGTAGTATATCAAAATATGGATGTATTTTTCATAAATAAATTTAAATATCCTTTTCAAGGGGCATAAATCCATAGGGACAGAGTATACGGTAGCCTGAGTCTCACGCAAGCAAATTAATATGGAGTATGCATCGATTTATAGGCGTTTGAGTTGCGAGTTACGCGTTGTTCAATGAGTGGACACACGGGCTATTGTCATGGTAAGCAGAAGCCTTTAGATAGATAGATAAATATACTTTATTGCGCATAATACACAACTTTAAAAAAACTAGGCATTACAGAAACTTAAATGTACAATTTCGGCGGTCTTAGCGCTGGAAGTGATTTCTACCGGACAACCTTTAGGCAAAGCACATTTTGATAGTAGAGGAGGGGTAGGTGGTGCAATATTGAAAAGGGAACTGTATATTATATTAAAATATATTATACTAATACATAAATAAACACAAAATTATATATTAATAAAAATGTGATAGGTGGCAGACGAGCAGACGGATCACCTGATGGTAAGCGATTGCCAAGGACATCCGCGACACCAGTGGAGTCACAAGCGCGCTGCCGACCCTTAAGCCCTTCTTTCCCCCGGATCGGGCCTCTTCGGTACCCTCACTCACGCAGCGAAACACAGCACAATGCTGCTTCACGCCGGTTTTCTGTGAGGCCGTGGTATTACTCCGGTCGAGCCGGCCCATCCATGCCGAAACGTGGCTCTCCCACGGTTAAATATGTTATGCTTAAATAAAATAATTTAAAGGACTACTAAGGTATATATTTATATAAGCTATATGGATATTAGACGGACCATCGACTACTAACGATGACTGGACCTGTAAAGAAAAAAAAGAAAGCGAAAGATTAATTTTCAAAAAGTGAGTTCAGACTCGGGCTTTAAAAATGGGTAATAATGGAGACTTTGATTATATAATCAAAGGCAGGCAGCCATATTGTTTGGTGAAAAGTTCTGTTGCCGGTTGTTCTACTTTTTGGGGATCCCCTTCAGTTCTGAAGGTAAATAAATTCCTTTTGCTTTAACGCGTCGCTTCCCTTAATTTTTTTCTTTCTAAATTATCATACATTCTATATGTAGTTTAGTTTAAAAACTATAAGTAGGTATATGTTATGTGGCTACTCACCTCTAGTTTCTCTTTCTTACTTTGAAAAATATTGCACTTGGCTGTATCCTTGCCTTACTCCCTTAGGGTCGTGGATTGGATTCGCACTCTGGGGAAAGATACGAGTGATCAATATCAATCAATCAATCAATCAAATAATTCTTTATTTGCATAGGCTTGTACACAGCACTTACAAATCGTCATACATTTGAATGATTTAAAACTATTTATAAGTACTTATGTAATAATTTACATGTTAATACATTTATATGTTCATACATAAAATATACTAAAAAAAGTAAATAAACATAATGCGATTCTACCACCGGCTCGGAAAGTTGTTTCTGGTCGAGAAGATCCGGCAAGAAACTCGCCAGTTACTCTTTTTAATCGCCAACTTTTTTACAATGGTTTATTATCCTCATACCAAGTCATACAGTCTAATGCAACACAAAATAGAATGAAGCAAATTAAAAGCTAAATATGAGGTAAATACTTGTGTTTATTTAGCCTTCTTTTTATTGTATCTTTTAAAAATAAAACCTGAACTTTATTGATAATTTGAAGTAACACTTCTGCTTTGTTCGACTGAGTGAGTATGTGTACCGGTGGCCCTATCGTAGGAGGAAAGGGGGATAAAAAGTTGTCGAAGCGAGCGGCGGCAATCCCTTACCATCAGGTGATCCGTCTAGTGATAATATATCATTATTAAAATAAATTTTCTTTTTTTAACTTAAAAAATGTTCTCAACTTTTATAAAACTTTTGCGTTGCATTATACCGCGTTTTCTCCCGTGTACAGAATTATTTGCTCTCAACTTTTGAGTAAGTGTTCGCAAACGGGCTCGACCAATTATCACCCCGTGTCTTTCTGCAGTTCAGCATAAACCTTCTCAAATTACAATCTTGTCTACACAAAGCCATAGATACAAAACAGATGCTATCTCCCAGTAGTTCTTGTAGTGAAATTGAATACATCTTGGTGACGATTCCACTGGGCTCTTATTGCGATACTTTATGGGGACTATAGGGGTACCGTTAGTCCCGTAATTACCTTGACTTTATTGTAACGCGAGCTTTTTAAAGACCCTTTAGCGAGAGATTTTTTGTTTGTTTTTTTCTTGGATAGTAATCAGGTTACAAACTACAGATTCCGAAAAGGTCAAGGCTTAGGCACACAGAATAAATTGAGACTTTTTGGTTTCGGTTCAAAAGAAAGCTACGGACACTTATGGCGGTGTAACGTTTATCTATGGTTATAGACTGGAATGTTCGTAAATAGTATGCTTATGATTTTAATCCATAAAACAAATGGACTCGTTGATAAAACAACGATTTTTAAAAATTGAAGATATCCACGTCTTAATTTTTTTTTTATGTGATTGTTGGCAGACGAGCAGACGGATCACGGTAAGCGATCGCCGCCGCCCATGGACACCCACGACACCAGTGGAGTCACAAGTGCGCTGCAAACCTTTAAGCCCCCCTTTCTCCCGGGTTGGCCCTCTGGTACCCTAACTCACACAGCGAAACACATCAGAGTGCTTCTTCACGCCGGTTTTGTGTGAGGCCCTGTTATGACTCCGGTCGAGCCAGCCCATTCACGCCAAAGCGTGGCTCTCCCACGGATTTAGAGATTAGGTAGAAACTCTTATTCTTAACTCGTAAAGTAACTGTTCATACGGGTCGAGATATCTGTTCTGGCCTTTGGTCTTGATAGTTTTAAATATAATCCAACCTTTATACAATAAAACTTTTTTTTTACAATAGACAATTTCAAACTTGTAGTTTATGAGATTTAATCCTTAACCATTCTACCAAGACAATTCCAGTTTCGGCGGCGTGTTTCTTATTTATATAAATTTAATGTATCTATTTGTTAAATGACAGATAATAATCTAGTTAAGACCACATTTATATTTCTCACAGATATAATTTTACCATTTAACATGATGTCAAGATAATATTCAGATTGATATAAATGGCCACTACATATTTTTATCCATCACAACAGAAATGATAGTTATCTAATTACAAATATCACTATTTATTTCATTACCTTATCTTAATGTGAATCATGGATGAATTATTGGAGGAGAGGTCTATAAGTTTTAGTAAAAATATTAATATCTTTAAGTTTTTCCTCGCAATCTCATTAAATAATGTGACATTTAGGTATCGAAACTGGTTAGAAATCTACTTAGGGGATGAGTTATTGTATTGATGAGAAGTTGGCCAAATAAAAATCCTTAACGATAACTATGATTTGCTTATCTGACAGAAATATCTACAAATATCATAGGAAGAACAAAAGATTTTATCTTTTTTATTTTTGTATTTGGCTAATGTGACCACAATATCAACTGATGAAAAGAGACGATGAGAATATAGTCTGTTACGAGATTGCCTACAAGACCGAGGGAGAGACGCGCTTCTGTATGAATCGGCTGAGTCGATCTCATAATTTGATAAAGATAGGTCCTGAGAGAGAAGGGCGTTTAAAGTTAAAACTGATAACTCTTTTACTGTTTAGTCTCGTCAAAATATTGATAGAGCTAACATATTTTAGAGTGGAGTGGTTGCCACGAAGAGGAAACGCCCAGCAGAACAATGGACAGGCGATATAGGATAGAAAAATGGCGTAACGTGGTCAGAGTACTAAAGTCATAGACATTGCATGCATCAACACGCTCATGGTGAGGTGGGCCGGTCATGTCTCTAGACTTTCTGATGAAAGGTGGAGTCGACACGTACTGGAGCGGAGTGATCACCACGTGGTGAAGCGTAGTGTTAGACGCTCTGCGGCACGATGGACTGACGATTCGAGAAAGATGGCTGGTGTGAGTTGAGTGTAGACAGCTCAGAACTGGTTAGCGCTCTTTAGTAGAGGCCTACGTTCAGAAGTGGACGTGGATTGATTGATTGAAGTGGTTTATAATGGATGCGAATGGAGATTGTTATTAGGTAGCTCAGTGGATACGAACGAGGAGATAGGATTACCAGACTCAAATACTGGATCTAAGTTTAAGCGTAGAGAAGCGTTTAATTCCCGGTTGCATCCAAACCTGTCGAGCTTTGGACGCAACCGGGAATTACCTAAATGCATCTCCGTGGGTAAGTAGCTCCCGGTTCCATGGTACTCTTTAATATGAGTTCTACATTCTGCAGTGGACAGGTGGTTGGCAGATTGTTTGAATCAACAAGTACTGTTGAAAAAAACACGAAAAATCTTGTGCAAAATTCGAATATTTTCCTTATTTTGTGATACTGCCTATATTTTATACTTTTTTACTCATCTCACTCAAGGTTAAGGTGACGGGTAGGGCAGACTAGCGACGCCAATGGATTTTAATTTTTACTAAACCGGAACTATTTTAAACAATTTCGGGGTTATCACCTTTCGGCATACACTTGTACTATTTATTTAACTACTATTTGGGTCCGTTTTTGTACGCGAAAAATTGATTCGTGTATAAATTGGATTATTTTTCGCGTACACGTTGGACCCAACATTTTTGCTTGGTTATTTAAATAAATAGTACAAGCGTAAGCCGAGAGGTTGTAACCCCACATTGTTTGAAATAGATCCGGTTTAGTAGCTAAAATTAAAATCGATTGGCGTCGCTAGTGTGCCCTACCCGTCACCTTAAGGCTACTGGTGTCGTTTTAAATTGATCCTCTCACGCGCTGGATGCGGTATCAATTTATGGCTCTCTAGACTCGAACATGATCGCCAACTTGATAAGTAAGGGTGGGTATATTTCTTGCGGAATGGGAAAAATTGGTGTTGGGTGAATGATTTAAAATAATAAATGTTTGTTGGTAATTTGTTGGTTTATTAATAACAACGAATGCATAATTTAAATTAATATCAGATGGCATCACATATATCCCACTCTAAAGTGCTATACTTAACTTATGTTAATACAGCATGAGGTTCTTCAAAAAAGGAATGTTAAGGTTCTTAAGGGGCAGCGCGTATGCAGGTCCTCTGGAGATACAAACGTCCATAGGCTGCAGTAATCGATTACCATCAGGCGAGTCGCACGCTTGTTTGCCACCGACGCAGAATAACAAAAACAAATATATGGGTAAAAATATACCTATTTGGTACTGAAAAAAATCTCTGATACAGTTATCCACAACGAAGTGATTCGGAGGTCAAAAATAAGCCTGAACTGCTTCGAAAAAGGATTGGTACCTCCCTGATTGCTTTATCATGGAATAGGGCGGCAAATGAGCAAGCAGGGTTACCTGATGTTAACTGATCACCACTGCCCACGGATACAGAAGGAAATGGGATGTCGGTCTTCTAAAAATATTTAGGCACCTTTCTTGAAATGGTATGGCAAGAAAAGGAACCATTCATTCAAATGGTGGAATTGAAGTTCACGGCAAGTTATATGGTGGCGAATCTCGGCAGCGGATCGAAGGGAAATATGTACTCTCTTCCAAAAATAACCTATTTGGTGGAACCCTTAGCTTGTTTACTACTAAGTACTCTCTTTCAAAACCTTTTTGGTGGGCCCTAAGCTTGTTTACCACAAAAATAAATTGCAATACAAAATAATTACTCAGGATGTTTCTAATAGCTTTTCCCAGAATTCAATTAGCAGTACCTACTTCCTCACAAACGTCCCACAATATTCTCTGAACTTTATCTTAAAAGTCCCTTTAAAAATATTCCTGCAAAAAGTCCCTTCTAATCATAATTAAAGGCACCGCCCACAATCCTTCGGCCTCGATCACTTCATTGACAAGGATGCCGTCAAAGAACCAAACGGAGAACCGAGATATTAATAAAAATAAGTCTAGGTATCTTAATAGAAGAACTTATTGAGAGACTTCCAAGTCAGCTGCATTTTCTTAAAGGAGCCAGGAAAATGATGTCCGATCAGCCGTTGAGAAAAGGTGGATACGACGGTGTTCATTAAAAAGTTAATGTGTGAAAAAAAATTCACTCTGTCTCTTACATTTTTCAAATGTGGGAGAGCCACGCTTAGGCATGAATGGGCCGGCTCGACCGGAGTGATACCACTGCCTTACAAAAGACAGGCGTGAAGCAGCGCCTGCGCTGTGTTTCGCCGTGTGAGTGAGGTTACCGGATGCCCAATGGGGGGGAAGGGGAAAGGTTGGCAGAGCACTTGTGACTCCACTGGTGTTGCGGGTGTCCATGGGCGGCGGATTGCTTACCATCAGGTGATCCGTCTGCTCGTCTGCCACCTCTCATATAGAAAAAAATTTTTTTTTTTTAAATATCTCATTGCAAATGCAGGTTTTTAGTGCTCACAGAAAACCAGCTAGCAGCACCGCCTGCTGTAAGCCCAATTTTGCGAATGTCCATAGACGGTGGCTATCTCTTACCATCAGGTGATTCGTCTGCTCGTCTTCCATATGATAGCATAAAAAGATCTGATAGTAAAAAACAATAAACGATGAACACATGCTTGTGCGTTGAGGTGTCTTTGTTCCTCTAGCTCGGAGGTTCTCAAACGAATACTAGTGGAAATATAAAAAAATAATGATTTGTAGCGCCCCCCAGTTGTTATTTGGACGACTAAACGTACAAATGTATCTGTTCTCTCCCAACTTAGCATAAGAACCCGACTGTTGAGCTAATGTCTACAAAGCATACTCTCTTATTTCGGCCACATAATGCGAGGAGGGGATGATAGCCTTGAAAAAGGCTAGCGGCTAGGCTAGCGGTCCTGACGGTATATCAGCAGTGGTATTGAAGACCTGTGCTCCCGAGTTGTCTCCCGTTCTTACCCGTTTGTACCGTTTTTCTCTGCAGCATGGAGTGGTCCCGAAGTCCTGGAAGCTTGCTAATGTCCAGCCAGTGCCTAAGAAAGGAAGTCGTGCCGATCCTTCCAACTACCGCCCCATCGCAATCACCTCCATACTTTGTAAAGTTATGGAGCGTGTATTGAACAAGAGAATTCTTAGCTACCTAGAAGACAATGACCTTCTCAACGATCGGCAGTACGGCTTTCGCCAGGGCCGATCTACTGGGGATCTTCTTGTGTACGCTACTCATAACTGGGGTGAGGCATTGGACAGGCACGGTGAGGCTCTTGCAGTCTCGCTGGATATCTCCAAGCCTTCGATAGGGTCTGGCACGACGGCCTTCTTAGCAAGATTCCAGCTTACGGAATTCCTGCTAATCTTTGCCTATGGATTTCGGACTTTCTGAGGAACAGGTCGATTCGGGTAGTCGTAGACGGTTGCTCGTCCGATCCGTTGGCGATTGACGCTGGAGTCCCTCAAGGGTCTGTTCTCTCTGCAACCCTTTTTTTGTTGCATATCAACGACCTGCTTATGCCCGGTATCTTTGGGTACGCAGATGATAGCACAGTTGCAGAGAGATACATGTCCGACGCAAGGGCTGGTTCGGCTGAAATCCATGCATGCAGAGAAAGAATGGTTGGACGGGTGAACGCGATCCTGGAAGCAGTCTCCGATTGGGGGGAAACTAACAGAGTCGTGTTCAACGCTTCCAAAACACAGGCATGTCTCTTCAGCTCTAAGCGGACCGCTTTCACCTTGTCCCCCACTTTTCAAAACGTGTCCTTGCCTGTTGCAGACACTCTAAGTCTACTAGGTATGGACCTAACCTCCAACCTTAACTTCGGTCGCTCTATTGAGACCAAGGCAGCCACTGCTGCTAAAAAACTTGGTATCCTATGCAAGGTTAGGCGATACTTCACGCCGGAACAGGTTCTTAAACTCTATGAAGCTCAAGTTCGGTCGTGCATGGAGTATTGCAGTCACCTATGGGATGGCTCTGCCAAGTATCAGCTGGCTGCACTCGACTCGATTGAGCGTCGAGCCATGAGGTTAGTTGGTGACGCAGAATTAGTGGATGGTAAATCCCAAAGCCTCGCTCACCGACGTAGAGTGGCCTGTCTATCGGTTTTTTATAGGATGCATTTTGGAGAGTGTTCGAATGAGCTTCACGACCTGATACCACCTTCTCCTTTCTACCACCGGACATTACGGAAGACGACAGGAATCCACCCTTACACTGTGCAAGTTCCATCAGCTCGTACTAAGCGTTTCGCTTCCTCTTTCTTGGTACGAACTGCTAAGGAATGGAAACAGCTTGCCGGCTTCTGTGTTCCCAGAGAGCTACAATTTGGGTGTCTTTAAGTCGAGAGTGAATAGGCTTCTTCTGGGTAAGCACGCTACATCTTAGACCTTATTGTCACTTTCCATCAGGTGAAATGAGGTCAAGTGCAAACCCATTTAATATATATAAAAAAAAAAAAAAACTAGACATTGTTGGCAACACTGAAGGTAAAGTATCACAACACCAATCAACAACACAATGGTTTGACTAAATAAAAGGAGCTATACCCGTACCAAAGTTCCACGACGTGGTGAAGGCTACTTTCAATCGGAATCAATTGATAAAGTTTGTTTGGTTGATGAGTTCTCGTGACCACGATTGTCAGTAATGAGAGACCGACTTTTTTATGTCATAGGTGGCAGACGAGCAGACGGATTACCTGATGGTAAGCGATTGCCGTCGCCAATGGACATCCGCGACACCATTGGAGTCACAAGTGCGCTGCCAACCTTTAAACCACCCCTTCCCCCACACAGCGAAACACAGCACAGTGCTGCTTCACGCCGGTTTCTGTGAGGTCGTGGTATCAATCCGGTCGAACCGGCCCATTCATACCGAAGCGTGGCTCTCGCACGGTAGTTTCACTCTTATGTCTCGTCGGAATTAATATGAGGGTAAGGGAATAGAGAGTGCACTTGTGTTTTTGCACAGACTCGATCACTATAATAATATATCCTGCGTACGTGGCTGATCGTTGAGATTGGCCGCCGTAGCCGTTGGAGGATACCACCTCACAGAAAAACGGCGTGAAGTAGCACTGTTCATGCCGAAGCGTGGCTATCTCACGGTTAAAACTAGTCTACTAGAGAGAAAGTGGATTTTTACTCAAAAGCCGCTTTAATTTTAGATAACTTTTCTGATCCTCTTAACAGGGGAGCTAGACTAACTGAATCATACTTACCTTACACATTTCAGGAATTATCCGAAACGGTGGATTTCTCACTAATTTTCCCTCACCGCCGAGCTAATGACACATACATGGGAAACCGTGACTGTTGCCCGTGGAAGAGCCACGCTTCGGCATGTATGGGCCGGCTCGACGAGAGGCCCGGCCCGGCTCGATGGCCCGGCTCGATACCACGGCACAAAAATCACCGTGAAGGAGCACTGTACTGTGTTTCGCTGCGTGAGTGAGGCTACCGAAGACCCATCCAGGAGAAAGAGGTTAAAGGTTGGCAGCGCACTTGTGACTCCACAGGTGTCGCGGGTGTCCATGGGCGGCGGCAATCGCTTACCATCAGGTGATCAGTCTGCTCGTCTGCCACGTATCACATAAAAAAACATTTGAAAAAACAAATGCAAGTTCTTATCTGCTGAGCTATTATCGCTCTTGATCATCACCATTGACTGTGATAATAGTTATCCGGGGCCATTTCGATAACCTACTATAATACTATAACTTGTACCTCATCATCATCATCATCGGCCCATTTAAGTCCCCACTGCTTGAGCCCATTTAAGTGCCACTTGCTTGCCAATCACATGAGGGGTAATTGCCATACTCACCACGCTTGGCAGGCGGGTTGGCGAGGGTTTTATATAAATGCAGAGTTTTCCTTCTCTGGGTGTTGATGATCATGCCAGCAGCTTTACCTTAGTCGCCTTTTACGACACCTCGGTAAGAGTGAGGGTGGCCTATTCTACTCTGCCGGGGACCACACGGTGTAACTTGTACCTAGGTAGGAGTATCTTCTATGAAATAACAATAAAACTCCCCAGAGATCCCAGCGTATCCACACTACCTTATCCCTCAAGTTCATAACGGCAGTGCCGGATAAAATTGCAGGTAGCATAAAGGAAAGCGGGCGGATATAGAAAATCCCTCAATACCAGTCGCGCTCAAAGCGCCCTGTCCGCTGTAATCACTTCGGATATCGTACGTATAATGTGAACGGATATTCTGTGTGCATAGTTGGCAACACTGTTCTTTGAGGTTGATGTTTTTAGTCACTGTTTTAGTTTAACTATGTGTTTTTCATGCCAGCCAATAGACGTCCACTGCTGGACATAGGCCTATCCCAATCTTCTCCACACAGATTGGCCCGATGCCGCCAGCATCTAATCGATACCTGCAACCTTCACCAGATGGTCCGTCCACCTTCAAACTTCAATTTTCTTTTGCAAAATTAAGTGTACATGCATATAACATAACATTTTGAAATGATGTCAATGTAATGATATTCATTAGCATAAAACACCTAATCGGCATATTCATGCCGAAGCGTGTCTCTCCCCCCTTGTGGGGGGCCTGCCACGGCCACGACTTCCTGTACGTGGCTTCCACTCGTAGACCTTTCCGCCCCGTCTGTTTTCCTCGCTATGTACCCTGCCCATTGCCACTTGAGGCATGCAATGGTTTATGAGTTTTAACCGACTTTAAAAAAGGAGGAAATTCTATGTACGACTCTAAGTTTGTTTCTATTACAATTTTATGTGTTTTAATGAAGTATTTTAATAGATAGTTGGCAACCTCCGACTAGTGGTCCTTGGCAGAGTAGAATAGGCAACCCTCACTCTTACCGAGGTGTCGTAAAAGGCGACTATGGTAAAGCTGCTGCCATGATCATCAGCACCCAGAGAAGGAAAACTCTGCATTTATACCCTCGCCAACCCGTCTGCCAAGCGTGGTGAGTATGGCAATTACCCCTCATGTGATTGAGGGAGGCCGGAGCCCCAGCAGTGAGGACTTAAATGGGCTGATAATGATGATGATGATGATGATGAACCTCCGACGTCACTAACTTCCTGACCATTGATTGTAACCTAAAGTATCTGTTTTTGAGAAATGAAGCCATTCATTAAGATACCATGCCGAGGTCTGTTTTTCCGGACCTCTACAATCTGGACATCATTAAGGCAGAGTGAACAGGCATCTTCAAACGCGTTACATCCTAGAAATCATCGTTACTTTCCGTCAGGTGACTGGTCAAGCGTTGGGGTATAGTTTATTAAAAAATCAGCTTTGGTATAGCGTGCAGTTGCTTGCCTTCCTAATAAATCAAATGTTTTCATGTGTAAAATGCTTGTAAACACTTCAAATTTGAAAAAAAAAACAAAGACAACGTGTCACTGGCAAGTCTTCGATTACGAGTTACGTGATGTTGATTATGAATTATATGAATTAATTAAATGTCAAAAAATTATGTTTCACTATTACATCCGCATCCATGTATTTCCTAAAAAGATATTTTTTTCTAAAAGGCCAGCAACGCATTAGCCAATTCTCTGTTCTCAGATATGTTCATCATGGCGGTGATGACGGCCGTCAATAGATCCGCTTAGGGTCGATTATATGATCCGTAGTTACCATTTAGTTAAATTAACTACAGTTAACTGTCTAAACAATAGTCAAAGTGACAACTACAAAGTGACGTAATTCCTTGTAATATAAATATTGGTTAAGCTAACTATTGTTCAAAAACACATTTTGGCGATATTTGACCATTTATTACTTTTTTAAACCATTAGTGCAGTTTAACTACGGATCAAATAATCGGCCCTTACTCGTTTTCGCTTCTAGCATCAAAAATCCCATTCATAGCTTCCATCATGATATCACACTTACCAACAAAACAAAAAGAAAACCAATAAAATCAAAAACGTATCCACAAACAATCAATTAGACTTCCGTAACTGTCAAAGAAAACTTCGCAAAGGGAAAACAGGTAAAACGCGAAACACAAAACTCGAACGGAACAAAACATTGATTAATGACGAAATGCACTCGAAAACAAACTGTCGAAACTTCTTCAAATCCTCGATACAAATGCCTTCGGAATAACCCTCCAAAATAATGGTTTCCTTTATCGGGCCACTCACCCTAACTACCAACTTCAGTCACATACCAATCTCAACTTTAATCTCAATTAAATAAAGTATAAAATCCTTAGAAGTAAAAAGCTAGGGTAAGCGTTCCAAGTATTCGGCACAGTATTTTCTTAGACGTTTTTTGTTGTTGCAAGGAAGCGGAACTAGCGTGTAGGGACGTGTGTTTCCTTTTTTTTGTTGAGAAATTGTTTCGATGCCATTAAGCCGTTGACAGATCGCCTCCATTGAGTAATGCCCTTGAATTGTTGGCGGAATAGGGGAAAGTGGCATTTGTGTGACAATAGGTGGTCGGGCGATTAGTGTCTTATGTGAAGAAGATGTTTCGAGTGTGAGGTTTATTGCGGAAGGGGGCTGGACAATGATTTGTTAACCTGTGAACGGTCGTTTAGGGAAAACGCGTGGAACAAATTGTATAGCTTTGCAACCGTGGGAGAGACACGCTTCGGCATGAATATGCCGATTAGGTGTTTTATGTTAATGAATATCATTACATTGACATCATTTCAAAATGTTATGTTACACATAAAAACACATTAATAAAAAGTTTAAAAATAAAACACGACTACCAAAAAAACACGCTCTAATAAGTGCGAGACAAGAAAATTGTCTCTGCTGAAATTATTATGCCGTATTGCCGTAGTCGTAAGCCATCTATAGCAAAACAGATTCATTATAATAATAAAATAAAATCAATGTGGCATACGACCACGGCGATACGGCATAATAATTTCAGCAGAGACAATTTTCTTGTTTCGTACTTTTAGAGCGTGTTTTTTTTGGTAGTCGGGTTTTAGTTTTTAAATTTTATTTTTATTTAACATATTTTTAGTTATGTAAATAAAATTACATTGTTACTTGAAATGTGCTAAAAAAGCTCTTTCATTTTGATACCCCATACGGTACCGTCAAGCAAAATATTTTTTTAGTTCCTTACTCTAAGTCCCTTACAGGGCGCTGTAGTCAATTTTAACGTGACATCATGTCGCCTATAACCAGAATACAATCAAGACGCTTCTAACGACACCTCATTTGTTCAAATGTGATAACTAGTTTAGAAGTTATGAGAGAACAGATGAACATACATACATACATGTCAAAATAATAACCTTCCTTTTTGCTTCGCCGTAGTCGGGTAATTAGCTCTTCATGAACTTTTAATCAAATTCTAAGTTGCATATTTTCCCACTTAATTAGGTTCAATTTAGCTTGACACCTTTTTATCATATTAAGATCATTAAGTTCAGGTGAGGGACATACAAGGTTGCGTGTTTTGTTTACCTGGCGTCGGTAAACAAACAAAAAAGCATTATCTCTGAAAGTATAGTCAGCAAAACTTAATTAGTTAATAATTTGCAAAGAAATAAATATCGATCTAGCATAGCCAAGCAATGGACAACATTTCAAAATTGCTAAGCTCTGAAACAAAAAATACAATTCTTTGTTTACTGTTCCGCTGCTCGAATAAATATTTATTCATTTTTTATATTGCTTATTTACTGAGAAAAAAAATTAAAAACTAAAAAAACGTAAGATGACGTCATCGGACGGCAGAATGTAAAATAGTTTCTTTTCTTAAGCACATTATAGTTTTAAATTTACGTAATGCCAAACCCATGATATGTAACTTGTCAAAAAAAAAAGCCAACTTGTCAACGGTGAAGGTATGAATGACGTTTGACAATGTTAGGACACTAGTACTTATGTACCTTTGACAGTAGTACCTTTTTTTTTATTAAAACAATGATAGCAAAGGAATATCGCTGTTACAGGCCGTCCCGATAGCGTCATTTGGCGCTTACGGTCTATTTAGAATAAAAGAATTTTCAATAATTATTTTATGCATGAAAATGGACAAATTTTGAAAAAAGAAAAAATATGGGTCTGTTCATTTTTTGTCTACTTTCATATAAAAAAACAATATGGACATGTTAAAAATTTGAAATGTTGTCCATTGGTATTTTTCTACCGTGTCTCACATACCTTATAACTTTATGTATAGTATGAATGTCACACACTTAATAGAAACTGTCCTAAAAACTTCTTCTTAGTTAGGACAGCCACACTACAATTAACGGAAGTCTGTCTTTCTACGTTTGATTCTTATCTTAATTTTAAACATATTTGGTTCAATATCCACTTGGGGTTTGACAAATTATAGTAACCTGTACATCAGTCTTTAAAAACCAGCATCAATAATTTACCTTCAGGTGATCTGTCTACTGGTCTGGCACAAAACAAAAGCAATGACGCCCTAAGCTAAGGGCATATGTTGTCTGCATAGGATTAATTCATTTAGTAATAACTCCATCCAACTTCACTATTAATTAAACCCAAGGACAATCCGACAATTCTGGAATTAAAAATAACCCTTATTTTTTATTGATTTTGCAAAATCAATTAAAATAAGGTTCATTATTTTAATTCCAGAATTTATATTTTAAAATAATTGTAAAATTGTATTTGCATGTTAAATAACAACGACAGCCAGAAAATTGAAAATCAATATAAAATAAAAACTATTTCTTTTGTTCAGAATTTATATTTTAAAATTGTAAAATTGTATTTGCATATTAAATAACAAGGACAGTCAGAAAATTGCATAATCAATAAAAAATAAGGGTTTTTTCAAATGTCAGAATTATATTTTAAAATTGTAGAAGTGTATTTACATGCTATTATTCTTATGGCTGGATAAGTGATCATGTAAATTTTATCATACCATCGTTTTATGTACACCCTGTTCAAAAGAAAATAAACTATTCTTATTCTCCATTATCAAGTACTTGTGTTGCGAACTATACAAACAGGTGGCGTAGTGATGTATGTAAAGCGCACTATCTGTGTTGTTGATCAACACATCCAATTAACGGTAAAAAGTCGCATCTAACACACACTTTTACGTAAAATTAAACGCCGGTAAAATAGATAGACACGCAACTGAAAAAATCACCCTTTAATTTAAACATGGAGGAATCTATAAAAGTGTCTTATCTTAAGAATAATACTAAGGTAATTTTCTTTCTTTGGCGCTGCAGTCCTTTGTGGGTCTTCTACTATGGACTGCCAAGCGAGACGATGATTGGCTGTCCATCTCCAGTTGGTAAACTTTTTTGTCCATTTTCCTTAGCCGAGTTCGCTTGTAATTTTAGAATCCGGTATAATCCTTTGTAGAAGTTTTCGTAATCAATGTTCTTTTTTCATACTGGGCAGTTAGCCCCGCGATTAACCCGGGTTATATCCTGGTTTGGGACCTGCAGTGAAACGAATTAGGCAGAGTTAAAAAATATAGGAATTATAAAAAGAACTTATGAATTCTAAGAAACAAACTAGTGTTAAAGAAACCAAACCAAAACAGTCTGCTGATTAAAGATCACTGGCGCTGATGGACTACAATTCTGCAAGTAATATGAAAACCTGTACCACTCGTGTGGTTTCTCAAACTGTGCATACTCACAAATTATTGAGATAATGATTCTAAACGTGTAACCATGACTCAGTTGGTTTGATTCCCCTGTTCATGGGTTGCGAAGATCAGACGGAAGGCGCTTAATTGTAATTAAAAGATTTCCCAAATGTTGGATCATGGTTCAAGCGTGCTACCCCATGTGGCTAGGGGCATTTAAGAATACTGCCAAGGTTTTCCCGGCCTATCATAAGAGGCGACTAAACGGGCTTTCGGAGTACGTGAGCGTATCCACTGCTGGGGAGTGGCTTGCTCAGCATACGACTCCGCGGGGGACGACGACATTACTGGGTGTCCTGGTAGGTCGTACAGCGTTGAAGGGCTGTATTGCGCCAGATAGGGGTGAAGCGGCGAGCGCGATTAGCGCTACGGTCTAGTCCCGGCTGTGGAGTTTCCGACCGCGATTGCACGGAGATGGACACCCCAGGGGTTTTAGTTAGGTTTTGAGTCCCACGCACCATCTTGTTCCCTACATGTAGCAAGGTGACGGCCATGATGGTTTACCCTGGGAAAAAAAATGGTCCAAGCGTGCTGTGTTTCGGTGCGTGAGTGAGGGAGGCCCAATCCGGGGAAAGAGGGGTCCAAAAGTTGGCAGCGCCGCACACTTGTGACTCCACTGATGTCGCGGGTGTCCATGGGAGGCAATCGCTTACCATCAGGCGATGAGGTACCTCGTGCACCGAAGCGAGTACTTTATACGCAATCAGGTATAATATGCTGATGAAGATAAAGAAAATAGAAGGGTCAAATGTGCAGTTAGTTATGTGATGTACTAACAATACTACTAAATCTTCCAATGCCGAACATCTGGGCGTTTTCTCATCGCTTCCACGGTATTAATTTCCGATATCGCGCTTTTTCCCACGATGGACGAGCAATGGCAAACGTATGTTTAAATCACAGATACGTTGGAACAACACTTTGAATTGTTGCTGTACGGTCAAGGGAATTTAATGTAGAGTTTTTTTATGTGATACGTGGCAGAGAAGCAGACGGATCACCTGATGATAAGCGATTGCCACCACGCATAGACTACCGCGACTCCAATAGGGTCACAAGTGCGCTACGAACCTTAACCTTAACCCCCCTTTCCCCCGAATTAGGCCGCCGGTACCCTCACTCACGCAGCGAAACACAGCACAGCTCTGCTTCACGCCGGTTTTCTGTGAGGCCCTGGTATCACTCCGGCCGAGCCGGTCCATTCATACCGAAGCGTGGCTCTTCCACGGTCGAAGATTTCAGGCTGAAATAACTCATCGTTACTAATTTATTATGAATACGAAAGTAACTCTGTCAGCTTGTCGTGTTTTTACGCCGAAACTGCTGAACAACAACTACTAGGGCACACTAGCGACACCAATTGATTTTATTTTAATTGTTAACCAGATATATTTTAAACAATTTCGGTGTTCGAGTCTCTCGACAAACGACTAAGCTATTTATTTAAAATTTTTTGTTAACTGTTCTGCTATTGCACTCGAATTTTGGATTACCGCCAAAAGTGGCCACTTTTGACGTGAATAAATTTTTGCAGTACAGAAACAGACCCAAAATTGTGCATGGTTATTAAATAAATAGTAAAAGTGTTTGCCGGGAGACTCGAACTCCGAAATTATTTTAAATATATCTGATTTTCTAACTAAAAATTAAATCAATTTGGCGTCGCTAGTGTGCTCTACCCGTCGCCTTAAGACCTAATTTATAACTTTTAGCTTTTAAAACGAATAATCTTATTGGTTGTCAAAATTAATAAATAAACAAATTTAAATAAATTTTTATTAGAACCTGAGTAAGTAAGTAGCCTACTTACTTTTAAAATAAGGGCAGAACATGTATAACCACACATTAGAGTAAACAAAACTGTCAAATTTCTTCAATCGACTCTCGCCTTAATTTCAAACACGTTTTGTTCATTATCAATGACAAATCAAATTTCCTTGACAGATTATGGTAACCTGATTTTATTTATTTAAGTATTAAACCTAATTACTTGATGTCTGTACCAGTGTTTTCAATTCAACACTCGTATATAAATCTTATCCAATATTGTGTTTTCCCACGTCTACATGCTATAAAATCAAACGCTTATTAAATCACAGCTTGGTTTGTGTCCACTCGACAACTGTGACCCCGGCCGTCGTAACTCGTGATGTCGATTTGAAGCGACTTTCAACATGAATATGTTACAAGTGGCAAGATTGGACTTTTCTCTGTCTTTCCCGTGTCCCGTGAAAAGTGAGCTTCAGTCGCCATCAACATTCAAATTTGAGGTTTATGTATACAGACATAAGGAATCTAAGATTTTAGTTTCGTCTTTTGCCGCATGAATTATTTTGTGGCGTGGACTCTAGAGTATATATTTTTACTAAGTGTGAAGTAGTTCCCCCACAAAGGGGACCGACGATCTGGTGAAGGTTGCGAAAATCCATTGGATGCGGGCGGCACCGAGGACAAATCTGTGTGGCGAACATTGAGGGACGCCTATGTCCAGCAGTGGACGTCTATTGGCTGAAATGATGATGATGATGAAGTATTTAGACTGCTTCGGTGGCGCAGTTTCTAGTGGGTCGCATACAGAAATGTATCTTCCGTGGGGCTGCATAGCTGCGCTTGGGATCCCGAGATTTTTTATTTTACTTTTTACGCTTGCTCAGCGAACCGAAGTGGATCTTGGCCTCCGCCATTCCGGTATGATTTTCGGTCACCTGTCGCCAGTTCGGCCGTTGTAGGTGGGCAAGATCTTTTCTGACCTGGTCTAACCAGTGATCCTTTGGGCGTCCAGTTGGTCAGCTAAGGTTTGCTCTTTGTATCAGTGTGTTTCGGTTTCTTTATCAGATATAATATCAAATTCTAAGTGTCAGCGCAAAGTTTGGAAGTTAGCGGTCTTATACTACTTGGAATGGCTTAACAATGGGTGCAAAAAATATATATCAGTGGCCAATTACCCCAGGCATCCATGCATCAGATCATAAGGCGTACTTCTTTCTATTACTCTGAAATTATTGAAGAAGAGTCATTAACATTATAAATGGCTTGTTTTGCGATTTTATAACGCATGTTAGTAGTAAAATAACATGGCCTTTTGGACTTTGAACTAGCTATCTAGAAGGTTTATGGTTATTACTCATAGCCATGCTCATTAGTGAACAGTAGCGAAACGTTTTATTTGATGAATAAATTATACATCCCTACGGTATCATTAGAGAAATAATTTCCATTATACATTCCTTATAAGCGCATGCACACCTTATCGTCATAGAAATTATTTTCATGATGCCTATTTGGCACTGTGCTTCATTCCATTTGTGTAGGATTTATAAAGAATGAGAAGAAAGGAATAGAGGTAGGAAAGATGGCAGCTCAGTGGTTCAGCGCCTCTCATACAAGGGGTTTTAATCTGGATTTTTCAAAACTATGTGCGTATTTCTACCATTAGCTCGGCGGTGAGGAAAAACATCATGAGGAAACCTGCACGTTTTGCACTTTCTGAAACGTGAAACCATGATTCACTTGGTCTGGTTTACCTGTTAGAGGGTTGCGAAGGTCAGACGGCAGTCGCTTTATTCTAATTACCAGACTCCCCAAATCAATCCTAGTGTACCCCGGGGAGCGACAGATTTGGACGCAACTGGGAAATACACACTAAGATGAGGAGGGGGATAAGAAACGAATACACTTAGTTACTTACACTTAGGTATGATAAATTCTTAAATTTAATTAATAAATGAAGACAGCATAACCTGTTCCGAAATGAAAAAGTTTAAGCTCTTGTATTTCCGGTATCAGAATCAAAGAAAACACCAAACATATAAAGTATCTCTGAGTGTGTATTAATTAGAGTGCATCCATACTATTAGGAATAAATGGGAATGTATGTATGTGTGTCTGTTTGTTTGTCCGTTTTTACGGCAAAATCAAGCGACGCGGCAAAAACAAAGACGTGGTTATTTTTTAAGTAGAGATAGTTGAAGAGATTAGCCCAGTTTGACATGAGAGAATCTCACTAGATTCGCTCATGTCAAATCACCTTAATTATATAGCGAATGAGAGAACTTTGCTACGGTGTTGTAATATCCTAAAAATAAATACTTGTATTCTATAAATCATTTGAGTTAATAATAATTTGACGTCGTTTAGCTTCCGGCATTGCTAAATGAAAAAATATGTGTATCCAAATAGCTCAGGATCACGAACAGTGATTTCGTTTCTGGACCAATACGACCTGAAAACCTTTAAGAAAAGAGCGTATTCTTTTTTAAACGATCGGCAGCGCACTTGTGACTCCTTTGGAACCCAATTGTCGTGCTCGTGACATTTATTTTCATACGACATACATCCCTAAAATATAGTTTTTTTGTATGGTTTCAGATGATATCCGCCATGTTTTAGAAATATCACGAGTACGAGAATTGTGCTCCTGATGTTGAAGGTGGCCATGGGCGGCTATAATCGCTTACTTTCAGGTGATCCGTCTACTCGTCTGCCCCCTATCTTATAAAAAAAGCAGTAACAAAAAAGTAAAAACCTATACCTACTACTGGGTAAGTCTTCTAGGGTGATTACTATAATAAATGTGAATGAAAAAGTATCAGATGTCAAACGCCAATCACAAAACGCCACCATTTTCCCCGTACGAAAACAGAATCGTGAAGCATTCAATATTACACACCATTTCGGCGACAAAAAAACTTGACGAGAAATAGCTCCGCGGACAGACGCGTGATCTCTTGTAATTGGCATCACTGATGGATGAGACTAGCCGTTTTCATTACAACACACACACCTCACAAGTACACTAGCCAACGCCCCATTGAACCTAAACACCACCAAGCGAAGGCTAGTTTCCAACGCCTCATCAGCATGCGTAAGTTGGCGCTCGGAAGAAACAGTTCGATAATTATTGGCCACCCTGCTAAGTGGGTATCTTGTATTAGCAAAAGGAAACCTTTAAGACTTAGAATGGCCATGTTAGTTATCTATTAGGTAGTTACCTAAATAGGCTTTTGACTTTTACTTTCCAGATTCGATGGATCTGGTGTTTGTTTGTTTTAATCTTTTTATTTTGCAATGGAACTGCTTTGGTATCGGTAAGTGAAGATAAGGCCCATGATTGGAACACGGTTTTAATTGAGATTGTGAACATTCTACTAGGTTTGGATCCCAAAAAATAGTAATTATTTTAGTCTTATAATGTTAAAAAACGACTAGCCGCTCTATCGAGTCGTTATCACGCCTTGAGACATGATCAAAGTACTGCAGTATGCGCGTCTGTACTATGGTTGATAGACGCTTTGTGATGCCGAGTTCCTGCAGTATGGACTCGTTGATGCGGATCTTTGTCCACGATATGCCGAGCATTTTTCTCCAGCACCACATTTCCAGAGTATCCATCTTCCTCTTGTCGGCCTCTAACACCAACAAGGACGCCTTAAAGTGAACACGACCGCTCTGGCAAGAGCATAGCGACAGAGAAGAGTAGTTTTTTAGATTTTCGCGTTGCATTATAACAACTATCAGTCGGCTCGTGACCACGGCTGCTGTAACGTAGCCGAAACGTCGAGCCAAATATGTGAGTACACAAAGTTGTATCACATAATAAATGTCGTGTTAATAATTCCCGTCTTAATACTGACAGACAGACAAAAGAAGACAATGTCTTGAGAGAGAGAAGAGATTTTAAAAACCTTACAAAATAATCCGACGACCATTGTATTTTTTATTTTTTTATTAGTATAGCCAGACATTTGGCCACAATCTCACCTGATGGTAAGTGATATGATGCGGCTGAGGATGGATCATGTCCGTCCAGTAATGGCCTATCCACTCCTTTGTTGAATACGGTCAATCATAGCGTTCAGGGAACACATCCTCCGTCAAAGAGTTCCATTCCTTAGCCTTTCGCAACATGAATGTACATTTAAACGGTTTGGTACGAATTGTCGGCATTTCTACGACAAAAGGCGGCAACCATTTCTCCGCCTTGTTCACATCTTGTTCTTCTTCTCTTCTTCTTTAGTCTGTCTAAACTATTTTAGTGTTTTCCATTCCTTCCGGCATTGCGCTTTTTGCATCCAGTTTGAGCCAGCCACTCTTTTCACGTCGTCCCTCCGACGCATCCAGGTTTTCTTGAGGGCGTTTATTTCCCCACCGCTTCCACTAGAGAAGACGCTTAAACCAAGATGCGTCATTGCGGGCGAGATGTCCTACCCACCTCCACTTTAAGTGCGCCACTCTCTCTGTTACATCTGCGACTTTGCTTTGCTTTGTGTTGCGGTCCATTAGTGTCACTCCTACCAGCTTTCTCTCTACTGCCCTCTGGGCTACTTCCAGTCTGGTGATAGTATTCTTAGTGAAAACCCAGGTTTCGGCCTCATAAGAGAGCACTGGTACTACGCTCACATCTTGTTATTTCTCATCAATATCAAATCAACAGTCTGAATCTGGAGATCACAGTTTAAACTAACATAATTTTCTGGAAAATGTTGGTAGTACTACGGAAATTTACGTGCCGATATCAATTAAGGGTTAGTGTTTATTGTTTACTAGCGCCATCATTTGAATCAATCGTGATAGTCTTTTTGTGCTCTGGAAAATCGTCTTATTAACTTAGAAAAAAAAATATGTTATTTTTCAATCAAAATGTCTATTTCAAAGAATGAATGTTGCATCTATATCGTATTTTAGCAACCAAAAGCCCAAAAAATAACAAATACGTTATCCAAAAAGGTAACGACCTTGGTACGAAGTATTTTCTTCAAAATATACCAACTTCAATTGGTGTTAGTTTACGGATGCCCGTAATTATTTCGTAAAAAAGAGGCTAAGATCTACACCTATCTCTAAAGATACAAAATAATGTTAATTAAGTGTAATGAATTTTAAAATAATATGTCTGTCAGTTTTTCTGGCATTCTTATTTCGATGGGGAAATCCTCAAATTATCTACAATTGAAAGGCAATTCATATTTGAAAGTTGTACCAAGAAATCATCAACTATTTAATAAAAAATGAGAGCTCATTTTACCTGTGACATCATAGCTCCATTAAAGCTAAATAGCCAGCTAAAAATAATTACAACCATTAATTAAAACGATCTAGTTCATTTTCTGAGAGATGTTTCCGGCCCATTAAAATGCGCAATGGATTATTCTTAATCACTAATAATGATAATAATTTAACAGACAAATTACACAATTAAAATACGCTGGTTACGCAAACACAACCCGTATACGTAAAAAAATTAAAGCATGTATTAATTAAGATGATGCCATTGCAGCTAATAAAAGATTCAAACTCAATAACACCAAAAAGAACTACGGAAAACTACGGTGACCATGCAACACATTGATAACCTACCCCTTAAAATAAATAATATGTAGTATCTACCATGCTTTTGTTATGAAAAAAAAATAAGTATTTTCTATTAAATTTTTCAACCCGACCTTTTGTTTCTAAAGAGTCCGCAAAAGTAGTCGAGTTTCCAAGATAAAGAGAAGTCGATAGTTTGAGTATACATATTATTTAGTTAAAGAGTACACAGGTATGTTTGACTTGACTAGACAAGAAAATACACTACAAAAGAAAGCCCTATTAGGTACAGTCATATAGGAAATTATTAAGGATGGCCAGAGGTTAATGGCAAGTCTTTCTAAACTCGTTTCAGCTTCTTGCCCCGTCCGTGTACTTAGCCCACAGGCGTAGCATCATACATGGTCATATAATTCACTTGTACCAAATGTTACGTCATTAAATTGAGAAGTACGAAACATTAACACATTGTAAGCATACAGCCGCAATTTTAAAACTGGTGGACATAAACAGCAAGCGAAGGAAGCGTAGCCCAGTTATAAACATGATTATCATATAAAGTAGGCAATACTGACTGTATTAGCACAGAGTATTGGCATGGAGTATGGTGAGACAGAAGGTAATGTACACAGAGATATTTGAGTTCTTGGTCTTTATTTTACTCTTATATGAATAAGAATAAAGGTTTTATTTCACAGAAACCATTTTACAAAATAATGTGATGCCCCTGACTTCAGTGCTACATTTATAAATCTGTGTAACAGAAATCAGTGTCTTATTTTTGATAGGGTTAATCCCTATCCCATAATTTTATAGCCCACCACGTGTAAGCGTGGTATTTTAGTGTGATTATCGGTACGGTCTAGTCCCGGCTGTGGAGTTTCCGATCACGATTATAGGAGATGGACTCCAGGGGTTTCGATTAGGGTTAGAGTCCCACACACCACCTTGGCCGTCATCTTGTCACATGTAGGAAACAAGATGGTGTGTTCACAGTTCATCACGATTGGAAACCCCACAGCCGGGACTGGACCGTATCGCTAATCGTGCTCGCCGCGCTAGTCCTATGTTGTATGACATACCAGGACATCCAGTAACATCGTCCTTCGCGAAGTCGTATGCCGAGCAAGCCACTCCCCAGTAGTGGGTATGATTACGTACTCCGAAGGCCCTATTAGTCGCCTCCTACGAGAGGCCGGGAATACCTTGGCAGTATTTTTAACGCCCCTAGCCACAGGACACGACTAATCAGACACGATTCAACCTCAGCCATTCTTACCATCAAGTCATATTGTCTGTCAATCATTCTACAAAAGAAAACATTTCACTTTCTTCAATTTTACCCTCTGTTACTCTATGACGCGACTGATCATATTAGGCGGAGTGCATACGCTCGGGTGTGGCGGATTTCACTTTTTTAAAATCGCACCGGATATTAATTAGTCACACATGTGTATCGCTTTGCGAGGAGCGGGTTGTGTAAGATGTTGCTAATAGGTAGTGCGTATGTTAGTACTTATATACCTCCTTTACACATGACGGGTTTGAGTATTTCAATGTTGACTTCATTAGCTATAGTTATAGAAACTTTCTACCTTATTACAAATTGCGATCTAAATTTAATCCTTCTCGAACCGATTACAGTGATGGCGGCCAATCTTACCGATCAGCTACGTACAGTACAAACGTACGTGAGTACAGTATCATAGTGCACAAGTGTGTGTGCAAACGCAAGTGCACTCTCTATTGCCTTACCCTCATATTCCGATGGGACAGTAGTATGACACGACCGGCGAGGGATCTGGCGCAGGTCTAACGGCTTAAAGTGCTTTCCGAGCCACGGAGGCCAACATCCAGACTACGGGCTGACACCAAGAATTTCTTACCGAAAACTTAGGTACAAAATTTTGGCCCGACCCAGGGATCGATCCCGGGACCTCTTACGCAACCGTCGCTTTAAAGACCCACTAACCACTGCGCCTCCGAGGCTGTCAAAAATATCCAATCTTAAGTTATTACTATACTGAAGCTCATGCCATACCGTTCCAACACGCAATGTTAAAAAGGGATAGCACGAATTTTGTTCCAGGACCATACTTAGTTTACGATTAGTAATAAGGGGGTTTTAGTTTTGCTAAGAGTTAGTTGATTAGAGTAAAAAGCGGCTCAAACTCTCAAATAATTCTTCATTTGCATAGCCTTGTACACAGCACTTACAAATTGTCATACATTTGAATGACTTTAAACGAGGCTGACTTCACCCTCCACACGCGAAATGGGCGGCTCCCTTCATGAAAGAACTGAGCCTTGTATAAGAATGAAAATTGTAATTAACATATTATTTGAAAAGAGTAACTACTGAGTTTCTTGCTGATTCTTCTCGGTAGAAATTGACATTCCGAATCAGCGATAGATTACTTATTATTTGACATTATAAATGTTCTGTATGGACTTAAATGAAAAAAAAAATTATTTTATTTTATTTTTATTTTCAGAAGGCTAAAACACTGGCCATACAGAAAAGTCCGCACAAAGAGATGAAGTCTACAGTGGGAGAGCCACAGCTGACAGGCAGACGGATCACCTAAAGGTAAGCGATTGCTGCCGCCTATGGACACCCGCGACACCAGTGGAATCACAAGTGCGCTGCCAACCTTTAAACCCCCCTTTCCCCCGGAATGGGCCTCCGGTACCCCCACTCATGCAGCCAAGCACAACACAATGCTGCTTCACGCCGGTTTTCTGTGAGGCCGTGGTATCACTCCAGTCGAGCCGACCCATTCATGCCGAAGCGTGGCTCTCGCACGGTAGTTTCACTCTTGTGTCTCGTAGGAATTAATATGAGGGTAAGGGAATAGAGAGTGCACTTGTGTTTTCGCACAGACTTGATCACTATAATATTATATCCTGCGTACGGGGCTGATCGTTGAGATTGGCCGCCGTAGCCGTTGGAGGATACCACCTCACAGAAAAACGGCGTGAAGTAGCACTGTGCTGTGTCCAGGGGAAAGGAGGCAATAAAGGTTGGCAGCGCACTTGGGACTCCACTGGTTTCGCGGGTGTCCGTGGGCGGCGGCAATCGTTTACCATCAGGTGAACCGTCTGCTCGTCTAGGTGGCAAACGAGCAGATGGAAAAATCACTTAAGTAAAAAACAATGTTGTCATATTGTTTTTTTTATGTGATTTTTCTGTTAGTTTGAATTTTGTAGGAGTAGAGTTAACTTTTTGACTCTGTCGAGACCTGGTCTGTTCTAGAGGCCTTGCAAAGGTGCCAAGTCCATTGGTGATATATCGAGGTATTGAGGTGTCTGTATGACGCTGCTTATATGTCCATAGTAATCCAAAATGGTCAAACTGAGCCAGTCCTGCTGCGACGTGGTGTGAGACAAGAAGATGTTATATCTCCGAAACTTTTCTCCGCTGCGCTGCAGGACATGTTCGGAACGCTAAACTGGAAGGAGCGCGGAATCAATATTAATGGCGAGTACATGTCACACCTACGATTCGCAGACGACATCGTCATCTTGGCGGAAACCCTACAAGACCTACAGGAGATAGGTGAGCAGCCTGGCTGAATCTTCCAAAGACATCGGTCTTCGGATGAACTTGGATAAAACCAAGGTCATGTTCAACGAGCTCGTTGATCCGGGACCGGTCGCTGTTAATGGAGTACCTCTCGAAGTTGTTCAGGAATATGTCTATCTAGGACAAACGCTCCAATTAGGCAGAAACAACTTCGAGAGAGAAGCCAATAGAAGAATTCAGCTAGGCTGGGCAGCATTTGGTAAACTTCGTCAAGTCTTCTCGTCACCCACCCTCAAAATCTTAAGTCGAAAGTCTTCGACCAGTGCGTCCTTCCGGTCACGACTTACGGTGCCGAGACGTGGACACTCACGGCTAGACTATTCCACCGGTTCAAAGTCGCTCAAAGAGCTATGGAAAGGGCTATGCTCGGAGTATCTCTGAAGGAACGCATCAGAAATGATGTAATCCGACAGAGAACCAGAGTCACCGACATAGCCCACCGAATTAGCAAACTGAAGTGGCAGTGCCCGGTCATATTAGCCGCAAAACTGACAGCCGTTGGAGCCGTTAAGTCCTTGAGTGGAGACCGCCACTGGGTAAGCGTAGTGTAGGACGCCCTGCGACAAGATGGGATGATGACATTCGAAGGCTGGCAGGTGTGGGCTGGATGAGAGTGGCCGAAAATCGGGAGCAGTGGCGTGCATTAAGGGAGACCTATGTCCAGCTGTGGACGAGTGTGGGTTACTGATGATGAGAGTTAACTCCTTCAAAATTCAAACAGTGCGACTACAGTACCTGCAAAACCAGAGTGTTTAAACGTTATGTAAAACACAATTTAAACGTACTGTCAAGCGGTAGAATGTGTTAACTTGTCGCTGTGCAAACGGACTGCATTTCATTTGCGCCTAGGTGCAGTTGCAATTATGTTTGCAGTTGAAGCTTTATGGAAATTCAATATGGTGTAAAGTTAAATAAGATTGTAAACAAGTTAAGCCATGCCTAATGTAAAAACATTTTGTTAGTTATTAGAAAATTATGAAGTTTGTATCTGTGGTAAATATTGGTTCTTTCACCTTTGAATAGTACCTTAACCTGGACATCGTAAGTAAACAAGGAAACAACATCACTTTTAAAAAAAAAATGTGTCGAAATAGTACATCGATTACGAAATGGTTTGTTGTATAAACAAAACTATCGGCCAATTCATTTATGTCAAAAAGACCTATTTTTGAATTGTCGTCTCATCGAAAAATGTATGACTCGCATGATTTTTAACATCGGCATTTTTGAACCGCTCGAAAACGAGCGATTTGCAACGAGTGGTACAAACCACTAGTTTCCGTGAGGCGAGTGGACGCTTTTACGTCAAATTCAGACGACACAAACGTCAAATAAACATACATTAAACAAGCTTGGCAACACCTTAAGCGAGTGATTTCAAAAATAGGGAAAAATGTGAATCATGCGACTCACGAGACGACGTGACTTGCAAGACGAGTGGTTTTGTTTGGACGAAGCGAAAATTCAAAAATAGGTCTCCTGGCAAAATCGCCTGCAATCAAACTTTCGGTAGACAAAAGGGTTAAGATCTGTTTAAGTAGACAGTTAAGTAAAAACTAAATTTCAACAAAATGACAACCCTATTTTCAAAGTCCATAGAAACCTTTTAAAAATACGGGCGCCGCTTTAACGACCGACTCGAATCGGTGTCTCACTCAAAGGGAAAGAATAGAACAATCGGGATTCCAAATTTAAATTCAGACGCGCGATTGGCCAGCGCCCAGGGTGGACAAACTGCGCTGTAATTGGTGATTGACATGTGAGCGCTTCCTGATTGGTCGAATACGGGCAGGTTTAGAAAGTTTAGAAGGTATAGAAGTGATGAGTTTTCTTCGTTGGATCAAATAAATACATGAATACAAATGTTGTTTTGTTTCTGACCAGTAGTAAGAGAAGCAAGAGAAACTAGAGAAGCTGAAAATAAAATAAAATAATACTACACTCAAATCAGGCCGTCCACGTAGTACGTAAAGCATTTTTTTTTATAGCAAGCCGTAAATGACAATCAGCAGGAACATTGCAAGGTGGCTGCTGAGAACGTAAAGGTCCTGGAAGGCGGAAGATAGTCTGGAGTCTGTGGATATGGCTGAAGGTCACGCGTATTCCTTGAACGCGGGCGACACAGGACAGGACCGATCTGTGTGAAGAAGATTGGGGGAGGGTTATGTCCAACAGTGGGCGTCTATTGGCTGAAATAATGAAGGTGATGATCGACTGGAGGATATTTTTATATATTTATAGAATGTTTTTAAAGCCTTAATATACTTCCAGATCACTATACTCCCAATAGCAAGTATTTCTTACATAAGGAAAAAAAGCAGTTACTCAATACTTGTCTACTCTAAAACATTCCAAACTCTCCAACCATAATCCAAAATGGTAGTATCGTTATATTCAATAGGCGAAGGAATCTAGTCGTCTCCTTAAGGCGGAATAATAGCAATGTGCCACCGTCATTCCTGGCCAAAACAGTCCCGAGCTAATCAGGAGTGCATCAGAGTGCAGCTTCAGAGTGCATCGGCTGATGGATTACTTACTTCGAGAGTGTAGGGGAAAATTTGAATTAAAAAAAAAGTGAAGTAGACGGTAGAGCGATGGTAACTCAGTCGATTAGAACGCGCCTTCCATGCGGGGAGTCGAGGTTCGAATCCCAGCGTGAAATAGCATTAGACCGTGGGAGAGCCACGCTTCGGCATGAATGGGCCGGCTCGACCGGAGTGATACCACGGCCTCACAGACGGCGTGTAGCAGCATTGTGCTGTGTTTCGCTGCGTCAATGAGGGTACCGGAGAACCAATCTAGGGGAAAGGGGGGTTTAAAGGTCGGCAGCGCACTTGTGGCTCCACTCGTGTCGCGGCAATCGCTTACCATCAGGTGATCAGTTTGCTCATCTCCCACCCTACACATTAAAAAAAATCCTGCACCTCTGGATTTTTCAAATCTTTTTGCGTATTTCTACCAACGGTATTAGCTCGGCGGTCAGGGAAAATATCATAAAGAAACCTGCACGTTTGAGATAATTTCAGTTGGTCTCAGATGATTCATTTGGTCTAGGTCCCCCGTCAAAGGGTTAACATTCGGTGTATCAGCCCTGTCATTTGAATTAAATTAAGAATAAAAACATTTATAGACAAAAAAAGTCTTCTTAGTGGATAGAAGCATTGACCGTAGAATAGCGACGCTTCGGGATAAATGTGCTGGCTCGAACGGAGTTATATCACGGCCTAACAGAATACCGGCATGAAGCAGCGCGTGTGCTGTGTTTTTCGCCGAGTGAGTTAGGGCACCGGAGGCCCAATTTGGGAGATGTTAACTCCAGTTGTTGTTGCGGATTCTATGGGCGGCGGTAATCGCTTACGATCAAGCGATCCGTAGCTAGTTCATCTGCCAGCTAGCTATCCCATAAAAACCAAAAGGCCTTACTCGCTTTTTGTAATAGTGACACAGTATAAGTATTTAATTAGGTTATTCAATATTGTTTATTACTACGTAAACAATATCTTGACGTGTCCAAACTGCTCTCGCCTATTTACCTATAAAATATAGGTACGTAAGCCACACTAGGACAAAACATCCGCGCCCTAGTCACCGTAGCCGAAATCGGCCAGGAAATGATGATGGTTAATTAGGTATTGTTTTCATTCACGCGTGTGTACATTAGGTTTTATTGCGAAGAGGACTTATGGCCATGTTGAGGCGAAAGGTCCTATTCGAGTGGAGATCGCGTACTTACTGGAAGTCGCAGCTGTGGTAGGCCTCCCACAAAGTGGACCAACGACCTTGTGAAGATTGCGGGGATCCCTGAGATGCGGGTGGCTACTTAACTTAAATGTTTAGGGGAGGCCCGTATTTAGCAGTGGGCGTCTTTTGCCTGAGAATACAATGATGATACGTTAGACCGTTGGTCTAGTGGTTTAAGAACCGGGCCGTGACCTCGGGGTCCGAGGTTCGATTCGGGTCGAGCATGTTCGAAAAATTCGAAACATAAGAATGTAAGTATGTATTTGTGTTCCTCTGTTGTCTGATATCTGTAACACAAGTGCTTAGGCTACTTAGTATGGAATCAGGTCAACGTATGAGATGTGAGAATTATTATTATGTTAAGAATTTTTCGAACATAGCTCGGGTTTGTGAGTCACCAATCCGCATTTGGCAAGCGTGGGGATTAAGTCTTATCCCATCATAGTAGCGATGACTTGATTTCTATAATGGAGGAGTTTGCCCTGCAGTGAGACAGTTTATAGGTTCATTATCATCATCATCGTCAGCCCATTTAAGTCCCCACTGCTGGGGCACGGGCCTCCCTCAATCACATGAGGGGTAATTGTTATACTCACCACGCTTGGCACCACGGGTTGGCGAGGGTTTAGGTTAATACTTTTTTATTGCGTTAGACCTATGGGTATAGTGGATGTCCATGCGCGTCGGTGATTGTTCACCATCAGGGCTCATCAAAACATGATTTGTTTATTGTTTTTTAGATTTTTGTGTCGCATTCTAGCTATAATTGATAAATTTCACTGACTTCATCTAGTGGCGAATTAATAAGTGAAAATGTGAGGGAGTCCGAAGATTCACAGCCTGGCCCCAGCAGACGACGACGTGCACCGCCAGTCCGCTTGTGGCCACTGCACACTGGTGTAAAGTAGGCGAAACGTAAAGCCAAAAAAGAGGTGACGCAATGCAATAACTGTGCCGCCAGTAGATTTGTATTAATTGTAACTATTTTGAGACATTTTTAAAAAAAGTAAAACGTCTCAATATCGCCACAATGAACACATATCTATTGGCGGCGCTAGTTTTGTCGATGCGTCACCTTAATAACAAAGTTGCGTTAATCCCCGTCTTAATTAACTATTTTGTTTTTATTGAAACGGACTCAACATGCTTGAAAGCTTTTTTAAGCACTGTAAAGACGTATAAGATTTCCCCTTAATTTGAATAATATAACATTTTAATACATGCAAATTAATTACCATCGTCTTCCCTTGCATCTAATATAATTGCCCTTTTGTAGCCCCCCAAAATGCCCTCCTTATTGAATAATTAATAAATACACTTTGTTGTAATCAAAATTGAATTAAAACAGACAAATTAGCCATAATGCCCCATCTAATGCTTTTTAAATAGGGTCACAGAATCGTCCTTTAATAATGCATTTTATTAAATCTCGGCAAGATTTGTAAAATTAGACCTTAAAGATTGAAGGGAAGAAGTAGATTTTGCAGTGGCAAAGCTGTGTACTCGTAACTGTATGACGGATGACATCTGTTTGTGCGGGCGTATGTTACGATTTCATTATTTTGCCACTTGTAATGCCTAAATTTTTTATTCAGCTTACTTTTATCAAAATAAATAGAATACAATGATTTGTATGTGTAATTGTAACACCCTAAATATTCGTCTTCTTCTTCTTAAAGTGCCTTTCCGACTAGCGCAGGTTGGTCATCAATCTAGCATATCCTTCTCGGTCTCTAGCGAAGCGAAACAGCTCGGCGGCGCTCGTGATCCCCGTCCACTCCCGGATGTTACGCAGCTATGATTTTTTCCTTTGACCCACACGCCTCTTACCATCTACTTTCCCCATCATAAATAAATATACGTCAATCCATCCTAAACAACCATGGGAGAATCCCGCTTCAGCATGAATGGGTTGGCACGTGTGGTCCGTTTTTTTACGAGATAGGGGGCAGACGAGTAGACCGATCACCTGTTGGTAAGCGTTCACCGCCGCCCATGACCTCACAGAAAACTGAGTGAGTGAGGTTACTATGGGCCCAATCTGAGGGGAAGAAGAGTTTAAATATTGGCAGCGCACTTGTGACTCCACCGGTTTTATTGCGGGGGTCCATGGGCGGCACAAATCGCTTACCATTACAGGACCCGTCTGTTTCTCAGTCACCAATCTATACTTTTTATAAAAAGGCAAATCCTTCAGACAGCGGCAACGCTTATAGGTAATCCCAAAACACGAAATTCTTGCGCGATATAATAAACACGTGGCGCCATCTATTGGTATAAATTGGAAACAATTTCTTGAAACCAAGTGAGGGCGGGCGACTAGTCATTAAATAAAGAAACAAAAACGCAACATCAAAGTATTTTTTAACCCCCAGCTGCCGCGCAATCGCTGCATATTTGTCAAAACAAACATCAACGGAAGGGTTTAACCCTTCTATCAATTAATCGGCTCAATTTATGAATTATTGCTCTCAAACGACCCTTGTCATAGGGAATAAATAATAACCCGACTGCATACCTAATGTCTGATGGTAATTGTATTGCAACCAATTTTGGATTACGCCTAATTTCATTTGTCGTTGAGTGGCGATAAGTTACGGCTAATTCGATCTGATTAGCAGTTGATATTACATAATATTTATTTATTGACGCATTCGAAATGTGGTGCTAGCGTAAAAGGCTTGGGATCCACTGGACAGAACACCGGACCAATGTATATATCCTTGCTGAAATTGAGGTACCAATGAGGCTTTCAACCGTATGCTTGAGAAGGTGTCTCGAGTTTTTCGGACACGTCGCTTGGAAAAGAGGAGACAACCTGGAGAAACCCTGCTTCTGACAGGCACAGTTGGCAGGAAAAGACTGAGAGGAAAAAGCTTAACTCGATGGTCAGATCAGTTCAGTGCCACGCTAAACACCTTAGCGATGCCATTCACGCCGCTGAAGACAGGTCAAGTTGGCGAAAGAAAATCCTGGAAAAGGTGTTACGTCGGGGTCACGACCCTCAGCATTGAGGTTATAGACACAAGGAGGAGGATAGTAAAATAATTATTAATTCCTTGTGTGATCGTATCAGAAATAATGAGATCTTATAATGTAAACTGTGAAATGCAAATAACATATTGAGTATTGAGATCCGTAGGAGAACTAAGGTCACAGATATAACCCAAAGGATGCCTGAAGAGGCAATGGGCGAGGCACATTGCGAGGAGTACAGATGGCCGTTGGGGCGGTAAGTTCCTCCAGTGGAAGCTGCGTATAGGAAGTCACAGCCGTTGCAGGCCCCCCACAAGGTGGACTGATGATCTAGTGAAGGTCCGACGGTCCGACGGTCCGACGCTCCACATAGATCTATGTGGAGAACATTGGTCCAGCATGGACGTCTGGTGGCTGAAATGATGAACGATTGATTAAAATAATCTCTTCCCTCTATACTTAACTACCTACATGGTATGATAGAAGAATAACTTCGCAGGCAACAAACGTAATAATAAAATTAAAACTGATTCCAGTTTGGGCTCTCACCTGGGAGGCGCTTTGAGGTATTGGTATGGTATTACTGTAGTTAAGCACTATTTTTGTAATAGCCGGCAGACGACCACACAGACCACCTGATGGTTGATTGCCCCCATCAATAGACTCTTGAAACGATCATACACTGCTGGCCTTATTTTTTTTTTATGCTAGAAGCGGACAACCGAGCAAGCGAGTCACTGATGGAAAGTAATCATCGCCGCCCATTAACATCCGCGAGATCGCTAATGTGTTACCGGCCTTTTTGAAGACCTTCTCTTGAAGGTCCCTAAGTGGTAGACGTCCGCAAACACTCCTGCAGCCAAACCGTTCCACAGAACTGAGGTACGTGGTAGAAAGTTTCTCGAGAAACGCACAGAATTAGATATCCATCGAGATGATGAGGATGGAATGACAATCGCTTACGAGTGGTTCGATGTAATAATTCATTTCCTTAATAAGGTGATTATTATTTCACCAGTAGAATTCATGATCTGACAAATAATGTTTATAGTAAAAATTTTCGAGAAAGACAATTTTAAAAAGTATATTACTCTATAAGGGACGTTGATTCATATTTATGCAAAACTTTCAAAATAAAATTAAACATTACAATATAATTACCACGCTGCATGTATTGTGTCTACGTACTGAATATTAAAAAGATATAATGCACCTAATTGCGTTCGTATGCATAATTCTACTTGAAATAATAATGATCCATGTAAGGGTTGGAACATGGAAAATAATCGCTGCTTATTACATCCGAGCGTTTAAGGGTTGATGGAGTGCAATAAAGAATAAATGAATATGATGTTTTTTTATGCATTTGGATAAATTCAAACATTGTTTTTTTACAAGATACATATTATTCTTTGCACAAAAACAAAATATAGGTATGATATAAGGCGGCCTTACCGCTTGTAGCGATTTCTCCTAGACAACCTTTGGGTAGAGGATATAAATAACGTATTTGTATGGAGGAAGACAGTGCAAAGCAGTTTAATAAATGATAATAATAATGTCAAGTATATTTGTCTTTATTTAGTTTCATCTGTCCCTTTGTTTGTGTTTGTCTATAATGGAACCTTGCAAGTTAAAGACCCACTTCTCGGTTACCTATTGACCTGTTTGTTTTAATAGTGTTCTCTGGTTCTCAAGAAAAGCATTCCTTTTTAAAAGGCCGACAACGCATCACTGATTTCTTTTAGGTTCGAAGCTCTCATAGCCGGCAGTGGTTACTAACCATTAGGTGACTCGCTTGCTCGTTTGACACCTCTAACGTGGAAAAAACTTAGCTCAAGTCTACTGCAGGTATAGGTATAGATAAATAGGTAAATGAACTATTTCTGAGTCTCACAGTGAGTTTTTGCTATGTCTAAATTATTTATAACGAACCTTATATAAAAAAAGTGTAATTAGTTTTTCTAAATAAAATAAATAAAAAAAAACGAAATCACAAAGTTGGGTTTAATTATTTTCCTATTTTAATCTAGTTTATGTAATTTGAAGTGATCTCTGGCACTAGTTAAGTTCACTCCCCCACTTAAATAATACATACATATTACAATTACATTACAATTAATAACTTCAAAATGTAACGTATGACCCGTAACAGAATACAACAATAAATAATAATAAAATTATTACTGTCAGGCCTCCGCGACCCCGCGTCGTATGACCCCGGATAAAGGGTTAATCTCGCTAAGGGGTTGCCCTATAAATCATGTTATGTTACACCAATGTAGGGTTGCTTCCAGATAGACGTTGTTAAAAATCCTAATTAATTTTTTTATAAAATTAGAAGTATTCAAATAACCTACATTAATTTGTAAGTATCTTAAAGCAATAATATAAATCTCTACTGAAGACATTTATTACGAAATCAAAATTAAAAAATGAAACGTAATGTAGAGTTTTCGTAGTAATTATTATTATATAGTATTTTTTTAAGTATTGGTATCACACGATAGGAAATAATAAAAATAGTATGTAAATTCAGTTTCAACAGAAAAAACCCTATCATTTAGATAAACATGGCTGACTGTTATTAAAATTGGAGCTACTGATGGTAAAAATAGTTCTTTTAGCTGTTTTAAAATACCTACATAAAATTAGCTTTTGCTCGATTTGAAAAAAAACTAATGATATACTCATGCAAGTTTTCTTAGTGGTACCTAAAGTGATTTCACATTACTAACTTGATTTCTAGTAAATTTATGTGATAATATAATAAATAAATAAATATTTCACAACATCACATACATTGATCTGACTCCGAGATAGGTAGCTCAAGCACCTGTGTTACGGATATCAGAATCAACAGTGGGATTACAAATATATACATATAATATGGTTAAAAAGTACCAAAAAATTCCAAGTAGCAATTAAAAAAAAAACAGAACTCAGAGGTGTCCAACATTTTTCATTTCCTCATCGAAATTACGAATCAAAAACGGACAACATAAACCGTATCCTCTTACTTTAATGAACAAAATAATTATTCCTTCATCAATCAAAGTGACATTCATTAACAATAACCGCGAACGCGTCCGGATAAAAGCGACCAAGTTTTGTCAGCCCTATATGGCGGTATAATAACTCATTCACTTGACGCAGATGGCGCTGTGTAGATCAAACTCGCCGCAGATTACTGTCCTTCATGATTTATTCCCATCAAGTATTTGTATGCAAATGTTAATGCTTCTGTATTGAGAGCTCACGCTATTTTACTCTGCAATCTGTTTCCGAGATTAGGATTAGAAGGATAATGTAAACATATAAAATTTCTTAAAGATCCATGATACAATTGACCTGATCTCCTTGTCTAAGGATTGCAACTCTCAAACGGCAGACATTATCAAAGCAAACACCAGGAGCCCAATTCTTGTGCTCGTGACATTTTGAAGACATGGCGGATGTCACGTAAAATCCATACAATAAATACTATGTTTTAGTGATGATAGTAAATGTCACGAGCCCTAGAATTGGGCTCCAGAATTGCCAAATCAGAGATCATTATCAAAGCTAACACAGGTTCTATATCGATTGCTTTGGACGAACCTCACACACGGACTCACAGAAAACTGGCGTGAAGCGTGCTGTGTTTCGCTGCGTAAGGGTACCGGAGGCGCAATCCGGGGGAAAGGGGGTTTAAAGGTTGGCAGCGCACTTGTCACTTCTCGCGGTTGTCTATGAGCGGAGGCAATCACTTACCATCAGGAGTTCCGTCTGCTCGTCTAAAAAAAGATCGGGAATTAAAGTATATAAAGTATATAAATATTTCACAACATCACATACATTGATTTGACTCCGAGATAGGTAGCACCTGTGTTACGGATATCGGAATCAACAGCGGAATTACAAATATATACATATAATACTTTTCTTTTGTAAATACATACTTATAATACATACAAACACCCAGACCAATACAAACAGACATGTTCATACACACAAATATTTGTACTGTGCGGGGATCGAACCCGCGACCCTTGGACCAAAGGCAGCGTTCACTACCACTGTTCCAAACGGGTCGTCAAATTAATTATACAGTAAGATTAATTCTTAGAGCTATTTTGTGATATTTCCACTTACACCTTACTACAGTTGTACTTACTTTTCTCTAATGGACTAATTCTTATTATTTCTGTACTGCCCAAAGTCATTACAAAACGCTTTGTCAATTGTCTTAAATACCGGTACACTAGGGGTGTATAATTATAAGAAATTCAGCTTAATGAAGCCTCTCATAGTTTGCAAAAAGAGTAAATAGTGAGCCAAGATCCCGCCAGTGCCCTGGGGATAGCCGTGAAGACGTATTCTTTTAATAATCGCTCCCACTCACCGTGCTACACAAATAGCTTAAAAGATTAGACATAGTGTATGGTGGGCAAATAAATACATATTGATTTACTATAAAATATATCTCTGAACAAAAGCTATATATACCGCACAATCATATTTATTACCAAAGTAACTATTATACGCCCTGTTGATCTAGTGGTTTAAGTACCGTGCCGTGATCTTGGGTTCGAGCGAAAAGTATGTTTCGGATTTTTCGAACATAGCTCGGGTTTGTGATCACCAATCCGCATTTGGCAAGCGTGGTGATTAAGCCTAATCCCATCATAGTAGCGATAACTTGATTTCTATGATGGAGGCCTTTGCCCTGCAGTGGGACAGTTTATAGGTTGCTACTTTACTTTACTTACCTTTTATCCAGGAGTTAAAATATTTAACCATTTGGCATCTCACATAAAAAGCTTAAACTTACCAATATTTAAAAAAGGGCTTAAACATTGGTTTATGACAGATGTTTTTATAGTCTTTCATAGTTTTTTGACGTCAATCAAATATTAATGTTTAATCGTTCCAATTTGTTATATTCTAGATAATTATAAGTTATAGGTAATAAAAAATAAAATGAGTTTATTTCACATAATCTTTTACAAATAAGTTGCCGGGGCTCCCAAAAAAGTTATCGAAGCGATACTTGTATTGGGGTAGCCTCGCTCTTCATTATCACCATCATCATAACAAATAAGATTTAAAACACTGTGGTAGTTAATTTCACAAAGAAATAAACTAAGTACAGTTTGCCCTTAGAATTGTTAATTGTTATTAAACCGTAATGAGTGTGCTGTGTGTGTGTGCGTATGTGTGTGTGTTTGTGAGTGTGGGTGTGTGTGAGTCTGTGTGTGTTGGTGTAGGTGCACGTGCCTTTGTGAGATTGTGTATCTGTGCGTGATAATACCTTTTTTTTATCAACAAACTTTGAGTGAATATTAAACTACTCTTACCAAGAGACATTCTACATTTTCGTAACTTTGAGAAGAGAGCCACTCCTCTACAGTTTTCTTACACTCGAAAGAAAACTGTAGTGGAGTGGACTCTCTTAAAATAAAGAGCAATATATAGATTAAGCTAATTTGTAGTATTAATACCTTGTACCTTATAGCGCTATTAAATATTGCATGCCCGATACATGTAACTGTTGATACCTAGCATATAAAATTATCAACTACCTATTTATGTATACAGTTTCTACAATAAAGATTATTCTTATAAATGACATACTAAAATAAAATCTGGCGTAATTTGATGCAGGAAGAGGAAGTACAATTAAAAATAGAGTCAAATTAACTTGCAATTATATTTTCTAGAATTATATTTTATTAAAACTGGTGAGTTTCTGATACCATTACATCATTGACTTACCCTTTTATTCTTAGTGCTACTGCCAAACAGATTTCTTATCTTCAATTCCGTCAGCTTTAGAAAAATTTAACATTAAGCGAATAAGCCTTTCGTAGACTTGTCTCCAAACCACACTTAACCACTGAGGGAATATTTTAACCACTAATTACGGCAATAAAGGGAGTTTGCTAAAAGGCCAAGGAAACAATTTGCGAACTCTTTAGTTATTCGGGAGTATTCCCGGGCTTCGCTAAAGAGTTGGGACTTGGCTCTTCTGTGACGGGCGAAGTTTTTATCAAAACTTTCCGCGAAATAATAAGCAAGCAGCCATTTTGAGGATGTAATTTTGTTTACTCATTATCCGCTAAGAGATTTCAGTGTGTAAAATTTTGTTTAATTGATAAGTATTTAACGTAAGTAGATACTGCTACTAATACTTTACACACCCAGATACATTAAATAAAAACTAACTTTCTAAGTTGATCCCATCGGATCAACAATGTAAGTGGACCAGATTTATGCACATTTTTTTTATGCTAGAGGCGGACAAACGAGCAAGCGAGTCACCTGATGGAAAGTAATCAACGCCGCCCATGAACATCCGCGAAATCAGCGAGATCGCTAATGTGGCCTTTTTAAAAAAGAGTACGCTCTTCTCTTGAACGTCCCTAAGTCGTAGCTGGTCGGAAATACTCCTGCAGCCAAACCGTTCCACAGAACTGAGGTACGTGGTAGAAAGTTCCGGGAGAAACGCACAGTATTAGACCGCCATCCATCGAGATGATGAGGATGGAATGACAATCGCTTGCGAGTGGTTCGATGTGAGAATTGGGCTGCAGGGAGTAGATCAAACAGTCCCTCAGAGCACTCCCCATGATAGATGCGGTATAGAATGCCGAGGGAAGCTATGTCCCGCCGCAATGCTAGAGGACAATCTATCGATAACGAATTTATCTAATTTTAATAAAAAATATCAAAAACCCTTTCGGTTTTTTCGTATAGCACCCACTGTGCTAGTATTTTCAAATAAATTATAAGCCTAGGTCACCTGGATCAAAATCAGCTGGGTAGATTAGGCAGAATCTTGGAACATTCAAACAAACTTACATACATTAAGATGCTAAAATCACAACCCTTCCTTTTTGGCTTTGTCGTAGTCAGGGCAATAATAGATTATTTATTATTATTTATTAATAGATAAAAGCTCGTTTGTTCGTATACTGTAACAAATGGTGACGGAATCATTTTTTTGTATCGACATTCACATAGGTACTTGTGTGACTGCTATTTAGCAGTTTGTATTTACAAAAACTGCTAAAATCATAAACCTTCATTTCTATCCTTGGTATGGTCGATTAAAAAATATATCGCGTAGTAAGAAAGTAATTGACAGTTAAAATCTACTACACTTTTTTGTGCACTCGGATTAACAACCCCTATTTTGCCAACCGTACATCGTAATGCAGCAAGACGGTTGCGCCGGCGCATCTCAGGTAGCCTGATTTACGGCTGTCTTAATGAAACCTGTTATATAACTGGAATTATTTATTATTTTGTCCCGGGACCAGTCTAGTGGAAATTGCGAGCTTCTGTGCTGGATAATAATTAACTTTCTATGAGGACATAAACCCGGGTACCGTCGGCAAAACAAACCGGGTTTGAGAGAGAAAAATGGAGGATGTGAATAAAGATTACTCATGCTTATATAAATGGAATTTAATACTATAATTTGTGTAAACAGATTAAATGCGAATTACATTGCATTTATATTGTAAGTTTGATGTGTTTACCTATTTATGGTTATTGACTACACTTGGGTATGGTCGGCAAAAGAAGACAAAGTGTAAAGTGTATATTTATTTTATGGGATTAAAAAATTGATAGTTTCAAGTTATGAGCCCGCGAAAGAAACATACTGGTTTTATAATAAATTTTGAGCCCAAATAAATATTTTCGATAAATCCAAAGTACAGTTATGATGAATTCCATAGCCGCTTAAACAGGCATATTGGGCCATACGTGATCTGCTAATAAAATTCAAATCTAACTTGGTAAGCGTACACTACTGAAAAATCTACATGTTAACAGGGCAGGAGATACATGGATACAGAGTCATCCTTATAAGAGTATCGTGGAACGACGGAAAAACACTTTACTTTTTAGACGTTTTTTCATCCTATAATAACTCTTAACAATAAAACTACAAAATTGACGACCCGTTTGGATCAGTGGTAGTAAACCTGCCTCTGATGCAAGGGTTTCGGGTTCGATCCCAGCATTGTACAAACATTTGTGTGCATGAACATGTCTGTTTGTATTAGACTGGGTTTTTTCTATGTATTATACGTTTTTTTATGGGATAGGTGGCAGACGAGCAGATGTATCACCTGATGGTAAATGATTGCCGCCGCCCATGGATACACGCGATACAAGTGCGCTGCCAACCTCAAAACCCCCCTTTCACTCACTCACGCAACGAAGCACAGCACAGTGCTGTTTCACACTGGTTTTCTGTGAGGCCGTGGTATCACTCCGGTCAAGCCGACCCATTTATGCCGAAGCGTGGCTCTCCCACGGTTTAGTATGTGTTTACAAAAGAAAAGTATTAAAATTTGTATACTTGTAATTCTACTATTGGTTCTGATATCCGTAACACAGGTGCTTTATTTATATTATTCAAAATGACAAATAAAAAATATCTTTATACAATTTAGGTCAATAGAAAACATTTATGAATATCAAATATTGAGTAATCTACCGCTGATTCGGAATGTCAATTTCTACTGAGAAGAATCAGCAAGAAAATCAGTAGTGACTTTTTTTAATTAATATGGTATTTAAATGATAAAAAAGAGGTCTGTTGCCCAAAAAATATACCCTGTCCTAAAAATACCTCCCTCTCATCTTATCGTGTAAATCCCGGTTGCATGCAAAACTGTCATTTTGGAGCCCGGGGTACACTCAAACCATGACAGGATTTGGGGAGTCTGGTAATTACAATGAAGCGATTGCCGTCTGATCTTCACAACCATTTATTAGAAGTACGCACTTTAATTTAAAAAAACCCAGAGATCCTCTTATTCATTAAATTACCAACGCTCTCAAACTACCCTATAAATACCTTTATTACTCATGACCAATTTTCAGTTGCAATTTAAGAATTTCTATTCTTCTATATGTGAAACAGTGAATGGAACTATAGACAAAGGACCAAGTTTCAGAGGTACTCAGATACGATGCCCTGTTGGTCTAGAGATTTAAGTACCGGGCCATGATCTCAGGGTCCAGGGTTCGATTCCCGGGTCGAGCGAAAATTATGTTTCAAATTTTTCGAACATAGCTCGGGTTTGTGATCACCAATCCGCATTAGGCAAGCGTGGTGATTAAGCCTAATCCCATCAGAGTAGCGATAACTAGATTTCTATGATGGAGGCCTTTGCCCAGTTTATAGGCTGATACTATAAGATGCGATGCGGCTAAACGTAGGCCGCATTATTGAAGAATGACATTTAATGATGAAATTGAAGAATGAAATGACGGTAAATCGTTGAACCACCGCATTTTGAACGGCCCTGATTTTGACAACAGCTAACCGTATATCTGTATCAAGCTGCGTTTATCCTCTTTGGTGCAGTCTTGTATCCTCAGCTTTTTGGTCAGAGTTGTCTATCGAGTGACTTGTTGCCCAGGGAAAGGTTGAGCGAACCAGGCCACAAAGCAGATCGCCCATGAGATCTTATTGCTATCCGGTACCGGTATGATCATGTACTATGGGTAGGGGCAGATGTGATGCGCTTCACCAGGTTCCACCACTGCTACCTGCTCGAGGTCATCCTGCTGCACTCGTTGACTGAGTCTCCAATGGCAGACTTGATATGGTCAGTCCAACGTTTGGGTGACCTCCCGCGTAGTCTAGTGCCTTCTACTTTCCCATGAGATGGACTGACCAAAATAAAGGCTGCAGTAAATGACTCATCATCACTTATCGAATGCACTAGGAAGGTGATGGCCACCAACACTTGATAGGATGACCATGACCACTCTGTCAATAGTGATACCAACATAGAAGAAGCTGTAATGTAATTCGACAGATTATGGGTACAATGCAACTGCATCATAAATACAACATAGTACCTTTTACGTCTTAAAAATAAATGTAAGCACATTGTCGCATGTAAACTGGTGTTTCTAGTAACACACCATTTTCTCTTTACCTTACATCCATAATTGATTAAAATGTTGACAGAACATGATAACCGAAGAATTTTAAGAAAATATGCATCACATTTGTTCGTAAGTACACATTACTACATTACGAGCCAAAAGCAAAGCGGCGAGCCTTTATCAGATGGCTCGATAAGGCTTGAGTAATCGTTTCATTAATAAATTGCTTCTTTATTAAAGGTAGAATTAAAGTGGAAACTCCGATATAAACATGAGGGCGAGATGCGATCGTTTTGAATAAATGATCATTACCAAGTCGACATTTGGAAGGTTTTACCGAAAACAATGTGCTTGTTGTGGTAGTGTAAGGAGTTGATATTACCACCTACGGCAGATTTCATAGGCATGTACTACCCCACCCTACTATTCTATACGGGACTAATAAGGATTGGTTAGTAACCGTATTTTGACTTTTACTAAAGGTGGCGAACAAGTAAGCGGGTCACTTGCTGGCAAATGATTTCCAGCTTATGAATAGTTAGTGAAGGGGTAGCATATTGTCCATTTGTATAAGGTTTTAGAATCTTAAATAAGTTTTTTATTTCTATATATTTTAATATATAAGAAAAACAGTATTTACTTTTAGAATGTCATAAAAATCTTGCCGGCTGGTCCTTGACACAGTTACATACGAGTTTCGCTAATTTAACTAAATAAAAAAATATATAATAAAGTATGAATAGAACAAGATTTATTTCTAATAAATATATTATACCTAGACGACCGCGCGCTGCAGTCGTTTGCGTAGGTATCTTACCTATGCCGATGCATCTCGCTCGCACTGAGCTGCCCAGGACCCCAATTCTGGGGATTTCGATATGAAAAAAACATGGCGGATGTCACCTGAAAACCATACAAAAAAAACGATGATGACAAAATATCACGTCCCGAGAATTGGGCTCCAGAGCAGCACTAAGAGAGTATACTCCTTATTAGTGGCTTGACTCTACACAGGCGGTTTTATCACCTCTAAGAAGTTCCACCGCCGGCACAGCCGGCCACAATCGCGAATGCCTCGAATTTCTTAGTTGAATTTTTAACAAAATTAATTACGGTCTTTACCTTTACACACGATAGATTTCTCGAGATATTTAGATAGTACGTGTTCTTAATGGGCCTCTTATGCGCCGAAGCCGTCGAAATGTCCATAGAAAACACACCTTTTTTGTTTTAATAACATAATTAACCTTTTTTTTAGTTGAGTCTTAGATAAGTTAGCGATTGTGAGCCATGGGTGAGTTTAGTGACCTTTGTGAGAACAAAATGGTTATCTAGTTTGGTAAATTAAATCACTGAACGAGGATCGCATCTTTGAGAAATTGTTTTTTTTTGTTGAATGAATGCATATGTTCAACAATAAAAGTTCAAAACAGAGTGGAGATATTTGTGCATACGCTCGTCACATGAAAACGTAGAGTCAGAATGATCTAGAATCATCATCATCATCATCATCAGCCCTTTTAAGTCCCCACTGCTGGGGCACGGGCCTCCCTCAATCACATGAGGGGTAATTGCCATACTCACCACGCTTGGCAGATGGGTTGGCGAGGGTTTTGATATAAATGCAGAGTTTTCCTTCTCTGGGTGCTGATGATCATGCAAGCAGATTTACCTTAGTCGCCTTTTACGACACCTCGGTAAGAGTGAGTGAGGTGATCTAGAATACTGATAGTTATTGTTGGCTCACTTTAGCCTAATGTGATCGCCCCGTTGGTCTAGTGGTTTAAGTACCAGACCGCGATCTCGGGGTTCTCGGTTCGATTCCCGGATCGAGAAAAGGTATGTTTCGAATTTTTCGAACATAGCTCGAGATTGTGATCACCAATCCGCATTAGGCAAGCGTGGTGATTAAGACTAATCCCGTCATAGTAGCGATGACTTGATTTATATGATTTAAGCCTTTGCCCTGCAGTGGGACAGTATGGGCTAGTAGCTACTAGACGTTAAAAAGCTACGTTAGACGTTAAAGCTAGCGAAAGTAGCTACTTTTAACCTGATGATAAGCAAAAGGAGAGCCTACGTTGAAATTTTAACGAACGCGATGAAATAACATCCCAAACGTTAGCACTGTCATACTGATTCGCCTGCGATATCTATGCAGGAGTATTTTTTTTATTATTGAGATAAAATGCACAATTTTGGCTAATTTTACAGATGTGTTTTGGGAACTTATTACGTAGAACCAGTAGTAAGGACCGTGGGAGAGCCACTCGTCGACATAAATGGGCCGGCTCAACCGGAGTAATACCACGGCCTCACAGAAAACCGGCGTGAAGCAGCACTGTGCTGTGTATCGCTGCGTGAGTGAGGGTACCGGATGCCTAATCCGGGGGAGAGGGGGGTTTAAAGGTTGGCAGCGTACTTGTGACTCCACTGGTGTCGTGAGTGCCTATGGGCGGCAGCAATCGCTTACCATCAGGTGATCCATCTTCTCGTCTGACACCTATTTCATAAAAAAAATAAATTCACAAAATACAATTATTTATCTAGTTCAAAAGTCAAAGTTATTTTGTAAGGCAAAGCTTTCCCAGTATTAGGATTCAACCGGATCGACTGCTCGTATCGTTTCTCTGCAAGAACTCAATTAAGGCCGAATATAAGATGCGTGCCTTACAAAATTTACATGGCCATACAAAAACTAAACATGCTACCGTTGCCCGGTTGCTTCGAATTCGCGAAATAATAGACATGGCATATGTAAATACAGGAACGGATCTCCATACATCGATCTGCGATCCCTGATGCTTGGGAGCCACGAACTTGTGCGTTTCCATTGGATTCGACATACAGACATATTTTGTGACATTGGGCGAGTCAGTATTACAAAAAAACCTGTATTGTACGGAGGAATAGAAGCAAAAAGCGGACCCCGGGCTCCGGAGCGACGACTTGGGGCGCAACCGGGACTAAACGCTTAGATGATGATGATTGGTGAATAAGTATACACTTTTGACCGTGGAAGAGCCACGCTTCGGCATGAATGGGCCAGCTCGACCGGAGTGATACCTACCACGGACTTACAGAAAACCGGCGTAAAGCGGCACTGTGCTATGTTTCGCTGCGTGAGTGAGGGTACCAGAGGCCCAATCCAGGGGAAAGGGAGGTTTAAAAGTTGGCAGCGCAATTGTAACTCCTCTGGTGTCACTGGTGTCCATAGGGTGACCATCAGGTGATCAGATGGCTCGTCTGCCACCTATCATGTAAAAAAAAAGAAAACAGTTACGTCACACTTACACTTCCGCAATGTCTGAAAAGAAAACAGAAATACGTTTAAATATCTGCTTTTCATATAAAACAGGCTGTTCTGTTTGGTCATGTTGTATGGCGAACGACAAAAGGTTTGTGCAAATTTCGAAAGATCTGGCAAATACATAATGAGTCAGTTATTATAGAAAACGACTCCAGTGTGTTATGATGAAATGTCAGTGTAGTGAAAACCATAAGATATATGATCCCAAAATATTATTTCATTACTGCTTGTGATATGATGGTCCGTTTGCGCCATATTAGGTAATTATTTTGTCATGAATTGAACTTTGGAGAAAAGTCTTTTGGAGACATATTTTGTACCAAGCTACACGTTGTTTAATGTCACAATCATCATTACTCGTAATGACGACCCGTTTGGAACAGTGGTAGTGAACGCCGCCTTTGGTCCTAGGGTTGCGGGTTCGATCCCCGCACAGTACAAACATTTGTATGCATGAACATGTCTGTTTGTATTGGTCTGGGTGTTTTCTATGTATTATAAGTATGTATTTACCAAAGACAAGTATATTATATGTATATATTTGTGATCCCATTGTTGATTCTGATATCCGTAACACAGGTGCTTGAGCTACCTATCTCGTAGTCAGATCAATGTATGTGATGTTGTGAAATATTTATTTATATTATATTTATATTATAAAATGGGACTAGTTTTAACAATGATCATCATCATCATCATTTCAGCCAATAAACGTATAGGCCTCCCCCAATGTTCTCTATAGCAGATTGGTCCTGTGCTGCCCGTGATTCCCGCGATCTTCACCAGATCGTTGTCAACAATAATAAGAATTGTAATTGTTTTCATGTACGTGCTCTTTCGACTTCACAAAATTGAAGAGCAGTGGAAAACGCCCGCGCAGCAGTCTAGATGTGGGAATGTCCCCAGCTAGATCTTCTCAACTTGTCTTGTTTGGACCTCGGTGGGCCCAGTTTTTGTCGACCCGCGTAATTCGATGTTTGCCTTTGTTTCTCTCGTTAGGTTTATTCCCTTATACGGAGTTTCGATATCGATTAAGATAGGACGATCTAAGCACTAGGTTCTAAGTAACAGTACGGCGTTTAACTGTAAATGTGAAGATGTAGTTTAGCATTGTAACGTTTGAGAAGTTTATTATGAGGGCAAGGGAATAGAGAGTGCACTTGTGTTTCCGCACACACTTGAGTACTACAATATAACATGCGTACAAAAAAAATTGTACCTAAGTTTTCAGTAAGAAATTCTTAGTGTCAGCCCGGAGTCTGGAAGTTGGCGATCTTGTGCCTCGGAAAGCACGTTAAGCCGTTGGTCCTGCGCCCAATCCCTCTCCCGTCGTGTCACTCTGGTGTCCCATCGGATTATGAGGATAAGGGAATAGAGAGTGCACTTGTGTTTGTGCACACACTTGAGCACTATAATATATCCTGCGTACGTGGCTGATCGCTGAGATTTGCCGCCGTAGCCGTAAACGGTTAGAGGATATTTTAACATGCGTAAGTGGCTGATTGTTGAGATTGGAGGCGTAAGCAAAAATCTGTTAGAGGTTTTTTTTTTTTTTTTACTGTAGATAGGTAAGCGTTTGACCATATTTCACCTGATGGTAAGTGATAATATGGTATTGTTATTGGTGGTTTTAATTGAATTTGTGATTCTTTATATAATTTCGTTTATATCACTACCGTCATAGATAGCTAGTTGTAGCTAGCTCCGTTTAAAATTTAAGTAAAAAAAATTTAGATATGAAGTGCCTAACCCACTCATTTCTCAGGTTGACACCGCTTCAGCTCATAAAGTATTTTATTTATGTAAGGTAATAGTCCGGTTTTCAACCCTCCTTCTCTAATTTAGAAAATATTTATGGGCGGTGGTAATACCATCTCTGTTATGTACACTTTATTTTTCAAAATGAGCTCCAATCTATGACGTCAAGAAGAAAGTATCAGCAAAAATCAAAAAATTAAAAAATGTCTTTATTCAATTTAAGTCCATACAGAACATTTATGAATGTCAAATATTATGTAATCTACCGCTGATTCGGAATGTCAATTTCTACCGAGAAGAATCAGCAAGAAACTCAGTAGTTACTCTTTTCAAATAATAAGGTAATTACGATTTTCATTCTTATACAAATTATGATTACGGTGACAGTGTGATATAGGTACAATGCTTATAATCAATATCGTTTAGATAAATCGTCAAAGAAAGTTATGAAATGAATTATACATTAGAGGACAGGCGAAGAGATCAACGTGTCCAGGAATCCTTATCATTCAAATAATCATCTACTTTATAGTAGCCTTTCTGCATTAGGCAGTTTTTTACATGCCACTTAAACTTATGTACCGGTAAATAAATAATATTTTGAGGTAACTTATTAAACATTCTAATGCTCAATCCTACAAATGAATTTCCAATTTTATGAAGTCTTAGATTTGGGACAGCAAGCCTTTGTTTATTTCGCGTGTTAAAGCTATGAAAATCTGATTTTTGCGAGTAAAGGTGCAAGTTCTTGCGTACAAACATAATAGAATCAAAAATGTATTGAGATGATACGGTTAAAATAGCGTTGAAATAACATCAACTAATCTTCGAGCAACTGTTTTCACTCCTCAAGAAAACCCATTCACTGATAATCTGGTTTGGTTGTACCGAGACAATTATGTATGAGCACATGTAAGCTATACGAGCCACCTGTTCAGAGGAAGTGACGTTATCACACTATCAGTCATACACTTTCGTTTCGTTTGCGCATGTGTGAAAGGGAGTGTAGCCAGGGCTTAGGTTTAGCAAAGTTGTGAGTTTAAACGATCTTTAATATTGTCTTTGGCACAGAAACTGGGCCAAAGTAGTTTTTTTTATGTGATAGGTGGCAGACAAACAGACATATCGCCTGATGGTAGGCGATTATCACAGCCCTATAGATACCCGCGGACACCATTGGAGTCACAAGCGCGCTGCTAATCTTCAATCCCGTGTGATCCCCGGCAGAGTAGAATAGGCCACCCTCACTCTCACCGAGGTGTCGTAAAAGGCGACTAAGGTAAAGCTGCTGGCATGATCATTAGCACCCAGAGAAGGAAAACTCTGCATTTATATCAAAACCCTCGCCAACCCGTCTGCCAAGCGTGGTGAGTATGGCAATTACCCCTCATGTGATTGAAGGAGGCCCGTGCCCCAGCAGTGGGGACTTAAATGGGCTGATGATGATGAATCTTCAAACCGCCCTTTCCCAGGGATTGATCCTCCGGTACGTGCATGAGTGAGACGCAGCGAAACACAGCACAGTGCTGCTTCACGCCGGTTTTTTGTGAGGCCGTGGTATCACTTATGTCAAGCTGGCCGATTCATGCCGATGCGTGGCTTTCCCGCGGTTAAAAAAGGTTTAATGATAGAATCGTTTTTCCCGTGGGACAGCTACGTTTTGGCAGGAATGGGCCAGTATGACCCGAGTGATACCACGGCCTCACAGAAAACTGACGTGTAGTAGTGCTAGCTGTGTTTCTCACGCCAAAAGTATCAGTATACTTCAGCAGCAGCTCAGTTCAGCTGGTCCATATAATTGAAGAAGATAGTTCTTCTTTAATTATATCAACCAGCTGAACATCATCATATCCGCCATAGAAAGTCCACTGCTGAACAATAGGCCTCCCCCAATAACTTAAAGGATTGGCCGAGCGAATTCCTTCAATCTTTATCAGGTCGTCTACTTTGTAGGTGGACGTCCTGCGCTGCGCTTATCATTTACCTGCTAAGCTAAAGAATAAAATTAAATTCCTCGACTGTACTATCGATAAACCTATGCTAATTAATTACAATCGATTCACACGATTAATCAAACGGTTTATGCTAAATTTCACTTAACACGCTTCATCCAGCCATTTCCCGAGGCTCCGCCCCTGGCTATACGTTTTGCTATCACACTATCAGTCATGGTTCTGACGCTTTCCTTTCCCGTGCGTGTGCGCATACGAGATATTATTTATGGACTAACAGATTGCAACTTAAAGCAATGGTTTAAATAGTGATTTAGAGTGCCTTTTCTCTCTCATGAGAAGCTAAGTGTTTTTGCTTCCGACATCGTAACTTATATCTTTAACCGTCTTCTTAACGGGAATATGTAGGTTCGAATCCGAGCATGCACCCATGCATGGTGGAAATATACACATTTATTGAAAAATTCAGTTTTTCAATAAATGTGCATATTTCCACCATCGGATTGGCGGTGATGGAAAATATCATAAAACCTGCACGTTCGAATAGTCTCTGAAACGTGTAATCATTATTCAGTTGTTCTGTTTTTTTTTATTTATGTAATAGGTAGGCAGACGAACAGACGGATCACCTGATGGTAAGCAATTGCCGCCACCCATGGACACCCGCGACACCAGTGGTGTCACAAGTGCGCTGCCAACCCCCCCTATTCCCCGGATTGGGCCTCCGGTACCCTCACTCACGCAGCGAAACACAGCACAGAGCTGCTTCACGCCGCTTCCCAATCTGTAAGCGCTCTGTCTCTTATCTCCTAAGATAAGAAAGTTTTTTTGGGCAATGCGTTGTTCTCCCTGGCAACCAACGCCCAATTTTATTAAGCACTAGTGGGCCGCCCTCGCTTCGCTACTGTAATTTAAAATTAAAACAAAAGATTTAGAAATTGTATTTTTCTATACGAACTTGATTTGTAGTTAAGCAATCCTGAGATTATAAATAAGTAGGTAGCTATTAAACGGAGACTAAAAATGAGAATAGTAATAAAGAAATGCCTTTCATTCACTTTGCATATATTTTCATGACTGATAAGTACTAAATACGGCGAATCTTCCATCCTCTTTTAGTAGTTATATAAAAAATTACATAATTTCAATATAATTTTTCATGACTCTAGCTTTAAAAATAACGACACTTCTATATGGCGTTTTAACCCCCTTTTTAGGGTTCCGTAGCCAAATGGCAAAAAACGGAACCCTAATAGATTCGTCATGTCTGTCCGTCCGTATGTCACAGCCACTTTTCTATACTATTGAAATTTGGTAAATAGATGTATTTTGTTAACCGCATTACGATTTTTACATAAAAATTGGAAAAAATTAAACTAGATATAGTGAGTAGTTTTTTTTAATACGTTATAAACCGTAAACCGCAATTTACCTTCCATATATGTTACTTGCTGCTACGGAACCCTTCATGGGCGAGTCCGACTCGCACTTTGCCGGTTTTCTCTATGAATGTTCAAATTCTAATTTTCATAAACTCGAGCATCAATTATGGCGAATCTCCCATACAACGTTTCAACCACATTTCACTTCACTAAAATATTCACTAAAATATTCATCCTAATTTCACTAAAATATTTAGCATTTTTTCCTCAACTCCTAAAGGAGTTTTTTTTTTTTTTTTTTTATTAGTGCCTTCTCCTGAGAGAAGGCTGCTGAGACCCCGGACGTGGTGATCCAGGCCGTTGGTATTACTGTAAAATCTTCATCAAATTGTATACGGGGTGCGCACGCGCACAATTTTGGGAAAAAGTGTTTTTTATAATTTTAAGTAGTTTGGAAAAGATGGCTTTCGGGAAAAATAGTTTTTTAGGGTTTTGTTTGGGACTTTTAGGTGAGGTGGTTGGGGGTTTTAGCGTAGTTTAGGGAAATTGAAGTGAGGTATCGTTTTTGAGGGGAGGTTTAAGGGATTTTTTAGGTAAGGTATTTGGGAATTTTAGCGTAGTTTTGGGAAAATAGGGTGAGGTTATTATTTTGAGTTAAATTTTTGGGAATTTTCGGTGAGGTTTTTGGGGATTTTCAGGGTAGTTTTGGGAAGTTGGGGTGAGGTTTGGGGTGCAGGTACTTCCGATTTGGTACCTTCGCTCCGAGGGGAGCTTTAGGCCTCAGAGGGAGCACATCACCTCTGGGCCAGGGATGAAAGGTTAGCAAATGCTGGGGGTATTTTTGTGGGAGTTCGGAGTGCAGGTACTTCCGGTTTGGTACCTTCGCTCCTACGGGAGCTTTAGGCCTCAGAGGGAGCGCATCACCTCTGGGCCAGGAATAAGATGTTCCTCAGCAAAAGTGCTGGGTGGGTCCAGATGTTAAAATGTCCCTCAGCAAGCTGCTGAGGGAGTCTGGGGTGTAGGTACTTCCGCCTTGGTACCTTCGCTCCAGGGGGAGCTTTAGGCCTCAGAGGGAACGAATCAACTCTGGGCCATGGAATAGGTAGCACGAGTGCGGGGTAAATTTAGGGGGGGGGGGGTTTATTTGGGGTGCAGGTACTTCCGCCTTGGTACGTTAGCTCCGGGGGAGCTTTAGGCAGCGGAGCGAGTGCACAGAGTTCGCTGTGAAGCGCGCTTCCGAGCTCGTGCATCGCATACGCGCCATGGAACATGGGTGAGGGGCTTTGTGTTGTGGTGTCGCCACGGATCCCAGTATGCAGGGCGACATGGAGCGCTGACTATCCCTCGGTGGATATTGGTTCGGATCAGAGTCCGTAACTATTGCATTTGGTGTGTTGTTGTTCCTTCTTCGACTTGTGTGATTTGGGTAATTTAGGTTGTAATCCAGTTATGGTAAGTTAAGGAAAGTTTTTGTTTCATTTTGGGAAATTTTGGGTTTTTCAAAATTGGGGGGGGGGGGGGGGGGGGTAATTTTGGTATATTTTGGGTAATTATAAGATTTTGGGTACTTTTGGGAAATTTTTGGTGTTTAAGAATTTGGGGGGGGGGGGGGGGGTAATTTTGGGTAAATTTGGGTTTGTTGTCATTTAGGGTAACTTTTGGGAAATTTAAAGTTTTTCAATTTTGGGGGGGGGGGGGGAGAAGGGGGGGTCAAATATGGTAAAGGGGGTGATGCTGACGAAAGAACAATACACAAAACTGAAAATTTTTGGAAAAAACGACTTTGAGAAAATTGGGGGGGTGAAGGGGGGGTGATGGGGGGGTAAAGTAGTAAGGGAGAGGTGAAGGGGGTCCATTGAACCCATAAAAGTCAAAAACATTTAAAGTCGCACCAGTTTTGGATTTGTTACCGATTTTTAAAGTTTTTGGTTTTGAATTTGTCAGAAGTGCGATACGGCCAAAAATCCACCTAAGCTCCGATTTTTTCCCCATACAAATTTTTATGTTAAAATTTTGGGGGTGATTTTCTAAGTGAAAATCGGAGTTAGGGGGTGGGGTTTTTTCGAGGGAGTAGTCCTCGCTGAGGGCTATAGTACTGCGTTTAAAGTCCAAAAGATTTTTGAGTCTAAGTATTTTATTTTGATTTTTGAAAAATCACTAAAATTTACCTAGACTGTCTGATATGAACAAGTGAAAATTTTCTAAGTGTCGGAATTTTGAAAATATTTTTTTCTGAAAAAAGTAAAAATGATGGATCCCTCGTTTCTAGGGTAGGTGGTAGGTTTAATTATAGAGGTTCTATCCTGAATTTTGGGAACGCGTAAAGCAATTCTAGAGGGCCGAAAAGTGGGATCCTAAAGGAGTTTAGGAGTTGAGGAAAAAATGCTAAATATTTTAATTTATATAAAAAAAGCCCAAATACCAATTTTCATGACTTACGTTACGTGTCGTTAAAAATGACCAAACTTCCATCCGCCGTTTTAACCCCTATTCACCCCTTTTAGGGGGTTGAATATCGGAAATGCTAAAAGACTGATATTAATTTTGTATCAGTGCAAGTACTATTTTTCATGACTCTAGCTTTAAAAAGACCAAACTTCCATACGACGTTTTAAACCCCATTCACCCTTTTTAGGGGGTGGAATATAAAATATGCTGAAAGTACGCACATTAATTTTGTATCAACTGTGCAAATACCAATTTTCATAACTGTAGCATTAAATGTGACGAATCTCCTATACGACGCTTCAACCCTTATATGGTCATATGGATCTCATTAGCAGTCAAAAATTGCCAGCGCATTATTCCATTGATACAAAGAAGGAACCGAAATTTCTACCAGAAGCTAGGTTAAGAAACATCGTGAGTAAAACTGAACGGAAATCATTCCATAACCATAATCCAGTAGGGTTGGTCGCTATAGGGTTGGGAAGGTGAAACGGCAGTCAATTCATTGTAATATCCCCAGCTTCATTCCCGGTCCAAGCGTACCCTTTGTTTCATACTTTAACATTGGTGGTGTACTTGTGACTCCATTGGTATTGCGGGTGTCTATAAGTGGTTGGTAACCATTCTTTACCATGAGGTGATCCGTCTCCTCTTCTACTACTTATAAAGAAACGAGTAAGCTTTCTATCTCGTACGATAAAACTATGGACTCTATCATCTCGATGTTTCCGGACTGTAATGACCTGCAAACCTTCAAGAAAAGAATGGCAGCGTACTTGTGACTCTTTTCGTGTTGCATGTGGTCATTGGCGGCGACTTAACGTCTACTCGTCTACCTCCTATTTCATAAAAGAGCAAGCCATCTGATTGGAAGCAAAAAGTGGTGCCGACATCCTCTACACCAGAAAGTAGATGTATGTTCAAAATTAATTTGGATTGATTTGTATAGCTGTTATGTAGATGTTAGCAATACGAGAAGCAATTCTATACTCTACTTAATTATCAAGATGACTTTAACCACAACCAGCCCAGCACAGCGAGAAACGAAAGCGGGAAATAGGCGTAGAAATTAACCGGCCGCGCCCAGCGCCGAGTGATTAAACCTAACAAGCGTTTAGAGGGATATATCGCTCATATGTGTCGGGGATAACAACCAGGGCTGCTGAGAGAACAGCTCTAGATTCAAGTTTAAGGAATTTTGTTATTGAGATCTTACAAGTGGGTCCAACGATGATGAAAAAATCAGCGGTGAGCAATGGTAACTCAGTGGATGATATGGCGCTTTCCACCTCTGGACTTTTCAAATCTACTTGCATATTTCTAGCATTACTTCGACGGTGAGGAAAAATATTTTGAGGATACAGGTTTCCCATCAACCTATGAGCATGCTCTTCTGAATGCTTTAAGGGAAAATCATCATCATTCATCATCATCAGCCCATTTAAGTCCCCACTGCTGGGGCACAGGCCTCCCTCAATCACATGAGGGTTAATTTTTTTTTTTTTTTTTATGATATAGGTGGCAGACGAGCAGACGGATCACCTGATGGTAAGCGATTACCGCCGCCCATGGACGCCTGCAACACCAGTGGTGTCACAAGTGCGCTGCTTACCTTTTAACCCCCTTCCCCTGGATTGGGCGTCCGGTACCCTCACTCACGCAGCGAAACACAGCGCATGCACTGCTTCACGCCGGTTTTCTGTGAGGACGTGGTATTACTCCGGTCGAGCCGGCCCATTCATGCCGAAGCGTGGCTCTCCCACTGTATAATTGCCATACTCACCACGCTTGGCAGACGGGTTGGCGAGGGCTTTGATATAAATGCAGAGTTTTCCTTCTCTGGGTGCTGATGATCATGCCAGCAGCTTTACCTTAGTCGCCTTTTACGACACCTCGGTAAGAGTGAGGGTGGCCTATTCTACTCTGGCGGGGACCATACGGCCGAAAAGGGAAAATATCGTGAGGAAACCTGTACCTGTCTCGAATAGTTTCTCAAAATTGTGGATCCTATTTATTGTTGAACCTACTATATCTTTTACGACACCTCGGTAAGAGTGAGGGTGGCCTATTCTACTCTGCCGGGGACCACACGGCCGAAAAGGGAAAATATCGTGAGGAAACCTGTACCTGTCTCGAATAGTTTCTCAAAATTGTGGATCCTATTTATTGTTGAACCTACTATATCTTTTACGACACCTCGGTAAGAGTGAGGGTGACCTATTCTACTCTGTCGGGGACCACACGGCCGAAAAGGGAAAATATCGTGAGGAAACCTGTACCTGTCTCGAATAGTTTCTCAAAATTGTGGATCCTATTTATTGTTGAACCTACTATATCTTTTACGACACCTCGGTAAGAGTGAGGGTGGCCTATTCTACTCTGCCGGGGACCACACGGCCGAAAAGGGAAAATATCGTGAGGAAAACCTGTACCTGTCTCGAATAGTTTCTCAAAATTGTGGATCCTATTTATTGTTGAACCTACTATATCTTTTACGACACCTCGGTAAGAGTGAGGGTGACCTATTCTACTCTGCCGGGGACCACACGGCCGAAAGGGAAAATATCGTGAGGAAACCTGTACCTGTCTCGAATAGTTTCTCAAAATTGTGGATCCTATTTATTGTTGAACCTACTATATCTTTTACGACACCTCGGTAAGAGTGAGGGTGGCCTATTCTACTCTGCCGGGGACCACACGGCCGAAAAGGGAAAATATCGTGAGGAAACCTGTACCTGTCTCGAATAGTTTCTCAAAATTGTGGATCCTATTTATTGTTGAACCTACTATATCTTTACGACACCTCGGTAAGAGTGAGGGTGACCTATTCTACTCTGCCGGGGACCACACGGCCGAAAAGGGAAAATATCGTGAGAAACCTGTACCTGTCTCGAATAGTTTCTCAAAATTGTGGATCCTATTTATTGTTGAACCTACTATATCTGAAGTAATAATTAGTTCTGAACGTGAAACTGATCCAGTTGTTTTGGTACTCCTATCTTAGGGTTGTGAAGGTCAGACGGGAGTCGTTTCATTATAATTCTACTATTATTACTGTCGGTATACTACGCATACGCCCACGCTCCGCTACGGGGTCATCCTGTGGGGTGATAGCACTGATGCCCAACAGTTGTTAATAGCTCAGAAGAAATGCTTACGCATAATAGTTAACATTAAACAAACGGATAGCTGCAGACCATACTGAGTAAAATTGAAAATACTTACCCTCCCAAGCATATACATTTTAGAAATAGCCATTTTTGTTCGAAATCATCCCTCATACTTTAGATTTACAAAAAATATCAGACGAAATGACAAATTAGCCCTCCCAGAACCAAAATTGGAATTATACAAATCTAGCCCATACTATAGATCAATCATAATTTATAATAAAATCCCCACTAATATAAAATCTGAAACTCAAGATAAAACATTCAAATTAAAGTTAAAAGCCTTCTTAGTCAACAAGTGCTACTACTCCATAAAAGAATTATTAATGATAAAAGTATAAAATAAGATACCCACCACTAGACTGCTCACAATATATCAAGTATAATTACCTGACTTCCCGAATCCTGCATCGTGGGAATTATTTGTATGTCTAGTAGCAGTTACAATGGAGCGACTGCCACGGTCTGACCTTCGCAACCCTTTAAACAAGAGAACCAGACCGATCTACTGCATCATGGTAACATGTTCAGAATCATCATCTCAAATATTGTAGGTATTCACAATTTTACGAGACGTGCTTTCCTCATGATGTTTTCCCTCACTGCCGAGCTAGTGGTAGAAATGTGCACCTCTCTCTTTCTTCAGACGGTCCCTCACTGCTGAGGATTAGTGACTCCGTTTAATTCCGTCAACCAGTTGTCTCGATTGGTCTCGTTCTGTAGCTTGGTAGAGCTGCTTCATTAACAGGTATATTTATTTCTTCTGCTATTTGAATATATATAAATATGCATATAGATTGACAAAATCTAGAGGTGCATGCTTATAGGACAACATAGGAGTATCATTAGCAAGTATTTCAAGCAATGCAATATTTTTCGATCCCTCCATTAGCTTTACTGCGCACGCGGCAGCCCTGACTATGCGTGAGAAGCTATTAGCTGCGGAGGTGAGAACTGGCTGCTTTAATGGAAGCTATTTTAGTACCATTTGATACCACTAACAATGCTATTTATACTTGTGGACCATATCAGGATGTCTAGATAGGAGAACCTTTTCTATGTTTTCTTACGAGTTTTTAAATTGCGCGGGAGTCGCTTTTAAACGACACTTGTATTAGCTTCTAAACGGATGGTCATAGGATGGTATCAGATCATTTGGAATAGTAAATTCTTTGCATTTCATCCTAGCTTAGCCATGTCACCACTGTCGAGTTCTGGCAGAAGGGGTAGACCCAAAAAAAGTATAACTTGATCTGACCAAAGGCCGTGCGAACAAGAAAAGGTGAAGCAGGATAGCGGATCCTGGGCTCTGACGTGAAAGCTTGGGATGCAACCTGAACCGAATAAGGAAATAATGATGAGATAGTACTCATCATCATCATCTCACCCGGCCCAGAGGGCCTAATTTAAAGCAGACGTTACGACCGAATCAGAGTTTCCCTTTCTTTCACATGCGCTGTGTGTCTCCTTTATTTGGATGTGACAGGTATATTCTCGTTATTGGTATAGCTAGGTAGTGAAGAAAAATATAGTGACAAATCCTGTCAACGTATAATTATTGTTGAAGAAATTCTACAACCGAGGTTTTCCAAGCCGTGTAGTGGGGTAGAGTGGTAAGGGTGACGCCAATTTACTTTCCACATTAGTTCCAAAATGAACAAATAGTTGCAACGAAGCGCTCCATGTTAGCCTTAATATCTACGTCACATTAACTCCGATGGCTCAGTGACCCAAAATGTGTCTTGGCCTCCGATACAAGATTCTTATTAAAAAACCTATATCTTCGTCATTCTAAAGCTATTTTACTTTGGGATTATAATCGACCCGAAAGTTGTAATATATTATTCTAAATTATAAAGATAGGCTACTAATAAAAAAGACTTTACTGTTTACCATCTATAAGTATTTTTCAAAACAGAAAAGTAAATTCAAACGATCAGCACAGACAAGAGAAAAACTTCACAATACGCACTTGAAACCCCAAGATTCCAAAATGAACAAAAACCTACATTAACCGCTTAAAAATGCGCTCACATACCCGCCACTAAATCGCAACACAATGCCTCTAGCGAACATAAACATAATACCACTTCACACAACACTATTTAACCAACGAACACTCAGTTAACAACCTGATAAATCCGATTGACAATCGCAAGAACACGGGTAACGACGACTGTATAGGTACCACAATTGCCCGTACTAATTTAGCCAGCGGTGCCTTATACAGAAAGCGGAGTGTTAAGAATCCACTCTTGATCGGCGTTTGTATGAGTGCAGCTAAGAGTCCGTTTGACGAACCCAAGCGCCAAATAGGGCTGGCGCGCGGTGAAAAATTTGCTCTTCAACCCCCTTAATTGGGTGTCGCGTTGTTTTATAGACAGCACACACTACTGTTGCGCTTGTCAAACTAGGCGATGCAAAGTACCCACTTACATCAATAATGAAATTTACATATGTTTATTTTTTATGCGATAGGTGCCAGATGAGCTGTGTATCGCTGACGCAGCACCAGTGGAGTCACAAATCACTGTTCTCTTTAAACTCCCCTGATTCCACAGATTGGACCACAGTCCCTCGGCAAAATATAACGCAGGCGCTGCTATCTTCTCATTTATTTCTCATTTAGTTACATCATCATCATCATCATCAGCCCATTTAAGTCCCCACTGCTGGGGCACGGGCCTCCCTCAAACACATGAGGGGTAATTGCCATACTCATCACGCTTGGCAGATGGGTTGGCGAGGGTTTTGATATAAATGCAAGGTTTTCCTTCTCTGGGTGCTGATGATCATGCCAGCAGCTTTACCTTAGTCGCCTTTTACGACACCTCGGTAAGAGTGAGGGTGGCCTATTCTACTCTGCCGGGGACCACACGTTCAGTTACATCACAACAACTCATTTGTTATGGTTTCTTTTTTGTCTGCAAAATGCAAATTTTGGGCTAATAACAAATAATAGATCAAATGGTTTTATACTCTTCATAATTATAAATATAAGTCATATTTATATGTTTTTACTACTCTTATTAAATCTGTGGTTTTTACATTGAAGACATAAAATAATTTTCTCACATTAATAATGTATTATTTAAAATATTTTAATTATACTATTCCATTGCATTCTACATCTACGAGTATAGCGACCAAAAAGGCAATGCATAACAAAATGACACTTTTTTGCATTATCAATATTAGGAACAGACCGCGGCAAATAATTCTAGCGATGACCTGACTGATCGGATAGCGCAATTGGTATTGACCTTGCCTCTTACGCCAAAGGTCGTAGGTTCGATCCCCACCCTGGACAAACATTCGCGCGATGAACACTTGTGTTTGTTTAGTGTCTGGATGTAGTGTATGCATTTAAGTAAATATTTGTGTTTCCTCTGTTGTCTGATATCTGTAACACAAGTGCTTAAGCTACTTAGTACGGAATCAGGTCAACGTATGAGGTGTTGTGAGAATTATTATTATTATTACGTTGAGTGTGCAGAAATATATTTAAGTGTAAAGTGAACTAATTTACAAGTGCACAAACTAACAGCCAGCATCACACTTACGTGCCGCGGTCTGTACCACAGGATGTACTCGTTACTCAATGTTCGCCAACATTCTTACTCCATACACAACTCATCCATGTGTCCCAACACAGGGTTGTCACTGATTTGTTGTCGAGACGTTTCTTTTAGCGCTGATGTGGCGCTGATTGGGATGTATGAGGTGTTTGTATGCGATTTTGTATTCTTTTTGTTACTAATGAGTATTCGTTAGGGCTGTCAAAGAATATTGCAGGAGGCCTCGCAGTGAAAACCGAATTTTAATTCGTACGAGACGATTGAAACATTAATGGTAGCTAAGAGTGTCCTATGTTGGTGTAGTCTTTTCGTAGCACAACCAGGCTGACGCATTGTAGTGTAATTATTTTGGACAAACTTAATTATAACATATACAAATCAACAAACAACCTCTATCAATCCAAGGCTAATATAAACACCCGCTTATAAAGCCATGTCTATTTTGGCCTTAAGGGAGCCACGCTTTGGCATATATCTTGCATCACACAGTCATTTTTTAGGTAAACGCGTATCATCTAGACCTCATCGAAGCTTTCTATCAGGTGCGATTGTAGTCAAGCGTTAGCCTATTGATAAAAAAAAATGTATATAGGACTACACCATCAAAATGATATCACAACCTCACAGAAAGCCAAGGAATGGTAGTCTGGAGGCCCAATCTTGTGAAAGTAAAGTTTAAAAGTTGACAGTGCATTTGAAAGTTCACCGGTGTGTTACAGTTGTCCAAAGGAGGAGATTCTTTTATGGCCGAATTGGTAGTGACCCTGCCTCTTACGCCAAAGGTCGTGGGTTCGATCCCCACCCTGGACAAACATTCGTGCGATGAACACTTGTGTTTGTTTAGTGTCTGGGTGTAATATATGGTATTTAAGTATATATTTGTGTTCCTCTGTTCCCTGATCTGTAACACAGGTGCTTAAGCTACTTAGTACGGAATCAGGTCAACGTATGAGATGTTGTTAGATTCATTTTCCACCTATCATGTAAAGTGAAAATTCTATGTCTTGCTACTATTTCTACATTTATACTATAATATTACCGTATTTTAAATCCTATCTAATTGAGACAGCGTCATTAACTTTTAATAATGTTATAAAACTAAATAATCATTAATTTATTTTACGTATAGAAGTTGTAAAATAGTAATAAGAATCGTGTACCTTAGAAGACGGTTTCTCTTGTGCTTTGATAGCTACGTATGATTTTTAATAAACATAAATTTTGCTATAGGAAATTCAGTTGTTATAAGAATGGAAATAAGTATGTAATGATATTTTAAACATAAGAAAAATCTTCAATATTTTCATGAACTAGCCGCGCATTTAGTTGCCCAAAATGAGAAACGATTTTTACTTATTCTTTATTTCACAACAAACGCCTTATGTACCTACATAAGGCGAACTTAATCCTGTATAGACTTTATCTTTTTTTTATGTGATAGGTGGCAGACGGACAGACCGATCACCTGATGGTAAGCGATTGCCACCGCCCATGGACATCACGACTAGGGTTTGCAATTGCTGGATGCAGCATCTTGCAATCCAGCTGGATCCAGCGCTTTTTTGAACATGCTGGATCCAGCACGCACTGCTGGATCCAGCGATGCGGATCCGCAAACGTATCAATTCCAATTATTTGCTTTTGAATTGCCGCCATTTTCAAAACAGCGCGGAGGGCGACGCGACAGAATCAAAGAACGGCGCCTCTCCGAAGTAACTGGTACGTTAGTGTAATTGAAAAATATAAAAAAGTTTGAAGAAGCGGTTATAAAAGCCTGGCTATTATCCTGTACCAAATAAGAATGCGATGCGGCAGGAGATGAAAACTCTGCTACAACGAGTGACTAAACAATAGATTGTAGGGCCGCCGGTGCGAGAAGATTATGGATGGTTTATGGTTGTTATGGATTTTATGGAGGAGGGTCTAGATAATGACGCAGAAGTGGCACAACCTTCACCAATGACTTTGGAGCAGGAGCTTGAAATGGAGCTCAAAAAATAGAAAGAAAACTTTAATCAAGCAAAACCTAGTGCACAACTCAGAAACCTTATCTAAAATGTTATATGAGGTTAATATTATATATTAACATATTGAGTTAGTTATTTCATTTTTAGTCGATTCTTTTGATGTAAAATGATTAAAAAAGCAAAGAAAATATTGATAATTATATGATATCACCAAATAAGTGGAATATTTCATAGATTTATCGTAATAAGTATTAATAAAAAAAGTCTTTCTATTTTCGTTTCACATTTTGCTGGATCCGCGCTGGATCCAGCTGGATTCAGGTCAATCCAGCAAAAATCCAGCTGGATTGAAAACGCCGCTGGATTGCAATCCCTAATCACGACACCATTGGAGTCACCGATTAAAAAGGTTTTTTTATCATTGATTTGCCCAAACCACATCCACATTTGATAATGGAAATTTGACAGTAGAAATCTTCATGAGCTGTGGCTATTCATGAAAACTTGAGCATTTCATGAAAAGTACAAATCTATTATATGACCACGACACATTCACAAGCAACATTGAAATTTCTAGAAACCCGATCTCAGAGACTTAGACATAATCCCAGATTATACTGCTTCGCGATAACTACCTAGATATCCTATGATTTTAATTGCTAGGCTTAAGTTGAGCACTGGATGACTATTCAATATGGACTTACCTTCATATTTTAAAAGCATGATCCGTTGTATGAGATATGTTGCAGAAAGTTTTTAAAAAAATAAGTAGGGTTTTCAATATGCTTTTTGTGTAGTTTTATACCCTATAATGGTTAGAACTAATTATAAATAGACTTGGCAGCCACTGACACAGGAAAAAATTTTTTTTTTTTCCTGTGGAAATTTTTCGTTTAAACTCAATGATTTTTTTTATCTTATGGTAAGCGATTGCAGCCGTCCATAGACACTCGCAACACCAGTGGAATCACAAATGCGCTGATGACCTTTAAACTCCCCTTTCACCCGATTGAGCCTCTGGTACCCTAACTCACGTAGGGAAACAATCAGCCATCGACGCAGGACATATTATAGAGCACAGAATACCAGCGTCATGGCGTTCCGGCGCCGTGACATACTGCTGAATGGCAACCATTTTGGTAACATATCACGGAAAGTGTTTTTACCTTGTTATTATTTTTCTCTTTTCTGTAAAAATCATGTGATGTGTTTACCAAATAAATGCTTAATTCCATTCTTATTCTATTCAAGTGTTTGCGCTGACACAAGTGCACTCTCTATTTCCATACCCTCATATTTCGATGGGACACGACCGAAGAGGGATCAGGTGCAGTACCAACGTCTTAACGTGCTTTCCGAGGCATGGGGGTACAAGACCTCCAACTTCCGGGCTCCGAGCTGACTGAAAATTTCTTAACAAAAAAATCCGGTACAAATTTTGGCTCGACTCGGGGATCGAACTAGAGACCCCAAGCGCAGCCGTCGCTTTAAAGTGCGTCCCATTAACCACAGCGCCACCGAGGCAGTCATAATTATTGTATTAATAAACGGTTCTTCTTCTATGTCGGTATCACTCTTGACAGAGTGGTCGTGGTGATCAGTTCAGATGTTGGTGGCAAGGTTCACAACATGTCACCACTCTTTGATGGCTGCCCTCCCTCGTGCATTCAATGAGTGACGATGACACATTTACTGCAGCCTTGATTTGACCAGTACAAAATACAGGCCTCGTGGCCTGAAACAAAGATAATATTAAGTAAATTGTCGACTGCCAAGATATTTCTAATCAGCTTGACTCCTTGGCAGCGCGTTGAGATTTAGCCTCGCTATGTATATTCTACCGCAAAAACTACTAACGCCGTGTGGTCCCCAGCAGAGTAGAATAGGCTACCCTCACTCTTACCGAGGTGTCGTAAAAGGCGACTAAGGTAAAGCTGCTGGCATGATCATCAGCATCCAGAGAAGGAAAACTCTGCATTTATATCTAAACCCTTGCCAACCCGTCTGCCAAGCGTGGTGAGTATGGCAATTACCCCTCATGTGATTGAGGGAGGCCCGTGCCAGCAGTGGGGACTTAAATGGGCTGACGATGATGATACTACAAGGAATGCGCTTGAGGAATTGTTCGGACTGATTCCCGCCGCCTCATTCAGTCATCGTTCCACTTGTCAACAGTTCCATGACCATCATCTAGATAGTTGGCAGCCTTCAACTGTGCTATTCTCAAAAAACTTTCTACCTCTAACGACAAAACTGTGGAATGAACTATCGCCTACGGTGTTTTCGGACCGATATGACCTGCAAACCTTCAAGAAAAGAGGGTACTCCCTTTTAAAAGGGCCGGCAGCGCACCTGTGAATTCTTTGACGTGGCAGGTTCCATGGGCGGCGGTAATCGCTTACCATCAGGTGATACGTCTGCTCGTCTGCCCCTTATATTATAAAAAAGTAAACCCAAGACGAAAAATTTTTAATTGTATTATTTACTTAAGAAGAAATTGCGAAAAATGCTACACCCAAAAAAATCATTATGATAATATTCGCATGGTTACCAAAGCAAATAAAATAGCAACTCAATATAGCACGATCAAGAGAACAAATCAAATGTCTCACGAACAAATGGAGCCCTAAATAGGACCGCGTTGATGCGAACAAATTGACTAACAGTAACGCACCTATGTACCGCGACTAAGTCATCTTGATACAAGAAAATATTTTAATAAGTAGAATAATAATAATAATAGCTCCCTAACCGATATTTCAGCTATGGTGGCTTATATTAATTTTATCAACACAGGACAGATTAAAATAATATTGATAAATAAATTCATACAACATCTCATACGTTAACCTGATTCCGTACTAAGTACCTTTAACACTTGTGGATATCAAACAACAGAGGAATCAAACATAGATATATGTACTTAAATACAATATACACCCAGACACTGAACAAACTTGTATTCATCACACAACATTTTTTTTATGCTAGAGGCGACAAACGAGCAAGCGAGTCACCTAATGGAAAATGATCATCGCAGCCCATGAACATCTGCGAAATCAGAGAGTTACCTAATGTGTTGCCGGCCTTTTTAAAAGAGATTTTTTTGTCCAGGTTGGGGATCTTACTCACAAACTTTGGCATATGAGGCAAGGTCACTAATTAATTAAATAAAATATTAATTAAAGTGCACAAGAGTATGCGCAGACACCGGTGCGTTTTCTATAGTCCGCTATAGGCTAACTCATAACAGTTTTCAGAAAATTATTATGAAATCTTTAGTGATGTATTTTCTAAATAAAATAAGGAATATGACTCGAGAAAATGCCTGTCAATATTTATGAACGGCTATTATTGCTACATTTTTTCCCAATTTTATTTTTGTTCTATTATTGTGCTTCTATAACATCAATAATCTCAAGCATTTAATTAACAACTGTTCCAGCTTCAAAGAGAATGTCACTTTTTGCCGGAACAAGTATTGACAGTTTTATCTGAGCCGCTACTAAATTAAGTAGTGTTTTTAATGTTCACCTTGCGATTAAAAGTAATATTGAATTATTCTGCAAATAAATCCGTCTTCCTATCAGATAAGTTTAGAAACAACGCTTTAACTCGTTTGATGGATAGCGGCTACTGAATACGGATAACCGTATTCTAATCCATGTGAATAAAGTTGAGCGCGGTGTTGCCAGTTTAGGGTTATGGCTATTCCCTTACTTATCTAAAAAAGGAAAGTAGTATTCTGAAATCGAAAACATAGGCCAATAAAGATATTATTTCCAAATGAGGTCTAGCAAAGACCACACTAAGGCCGTTTTCTCTTTAAATAGCTTATATAAAATAGTTACGTACACTTATAAGTCGTGTTTAACTATATTGTGCACAATTCATTGTGTATTATCCTAAAATAACATTATTTTATAAAATAAAGTATTCAGAAAAACATGTTTCATCAACAGAATAACATTTTTGTGAGTATCTTACGCACAGACAAGATTTATTTTAATGATATTTTTTCCAAAATCAAAAAGTTAACATTAATAATTAATTAACTTTTAGTCTCCAAAATCAAATATTCAAAAACCAAAATGGTTCTAATTTTACCTTTTAGGTTCCTTTGACCATTCCATTGCGAAACTGACCATTTAACCTGTTATAAAACATCATCTAAAAACTCCCATGTTTCAGGGAAAATACTTCAAACTAGAACACTAGTTATACGCAACATCCTGTGTTCATTTTGAGTAGAGCCTTAACAGTCTAGACCTAACAAAGGCTTTTCTTGCATAACGCGCAAAGCGACGACTCAAGGAAACGCCAGGCAGTGATGGATAGTTGCACTCCATCGCACTCCGGCGCAGCTTTCAATAACGCTTTGTTGTATTGCACGGCCTGACTGGTGGAAAGTATCTGTCTTTCTGCGGGACTAACAAATGGGTCTATTGTTGAGTACTATTTCGTCAGTGGAAAGGAAAAAAGACTAAAGCGCCAAAACTCTACTTGTGGCAAAAGAGGATCAAAGATGAAATTTAGCGAAAAAAATTTATATCTTTTCAAGTTTTAATATTAGACTGTTTTTTTTTTAAATCGAATCATGTCTTTATTTTGTGCCCTATATTTAATGAAAATACCAGGTTTAAAGCTTATTTAGATAGCAAAATAGTTGTCGCTTTAGAAAAAGTACTGCCAAAATTAATCAAGTGTTAGTCAGGGTAAAACTTCTAACCTCCATTATAGTCAAATATGTAGTAACCAAAAAGTGCTAAATAGTTCAAACAACCTTTTTAACAAAACAACAAAATTGCTTAATGAGTATCAACTTTAGAGTGAGTCAAGGATAAATTACTAACCTACCATTATGTTTATAACATGCACCAGCGAAGAATGCTTAAGAAGCGATATATGCATGGAGCCTACAAGAGTGTTTGCTTAAGTACGCAGACTCCATAGAACAATTATCAGCAAATAATACTTAACTCTAACTACATTGTATGTATAAAGAAATATTAATGCTTACAGATTAAATATTTTGTAAAAGAAATGATTACTTTTCCTAATGCCATAATTAATCTATTGTCATTAATTCTAACCACGTACGGGTATGTGCCATATTACCTATTTTTTATAAAAATTCAAATGAAAATCATGACTTTTGCCAATTAATCTCGTTTATTCTGAATGAGGGATTCCAAATAACATTAATCAATCTGGAGTCACATAACTTAGTATTATTATTAACAATAAAAAAGTAGGTTAGTAAAAGAAATGTATAATAGGGACCATCTGTAAAGGTCTGGAATAAGATTCACAGGAAGCCAACGTTTCGTGCCTGCTTCGATGGCATACTTCGCGCTGGCTACGTGCAAGTAGACCATACAGAAAAAGCAGTTCTCAGAAATAAATTTTAATAGACGTAACATAAAAAATCCTTCTAGCATCAACTTGTCGCAAATCTTAGTTTACTAAATGCTACCTTCATTAATAATTAAACTATCAGAAAATAAAATCACTATAGAATAGTACCTAGTTGAATATCGTGATTTTGACATTACGCCCATAAGCCAACTCAAAATCACGCCGTCGGTGCTGATTGCTAGGTGTAGAAGCCTTTGACGAATATCTATAGTTTTTAACATAAATTTTAAACAAATAAATATGTTTCCTTCTCCTTCATTAATGAAATAAGAATTTGTAAATTGCCTTCGACTTTCCAGATCTTTCGTTCTTTTTCGTTTCACAGTCTCTCTCTTTGTATCACTTACAATCCAATCTCGTTGTCTTTCTGGACTTAAAGACCAATAATATTCAAAAATACCTTTTCGTCTCTCTTCACTTATATCGTGACATTTATTTGGACAATTTTTTAGAGTACAAAGGTTTGCTTGTGAACTTTTTGCCCTAACCACTTTCCCCGCTTTTGTGACGTACTCTTTGCCAGCTCTTTTCAAAAGAGATTTCTTTATTTTTGTTTGTTCTTTTCTTTTTTTTTTCTTAAATATGTCTTGTCTTTCGATTCTTTTCCTATTTGTTTGTTTATGTCAGAACTTTCATTGCTCAGTTTCAGCTTTTCAGTTACTTTTTTCTTGTTTCTTCTTCCTTTGTTTTTTGTTTTTCTTATTGCTAGTGTTTTGTTCATGGCTAAGTAAGTCTGAGTAGGTATTGTCTGACCCGTCCCAAGATGAAGAAGTCAGTGTAAATATTAGGTTGGGGAAAAAGTTTCTTAAATAATTAAGAAAATTCAAAACATTTGACGACGACCTTTTTCGCACGTTCGTGATCCACTTTTCATCACCAGTTATCAGCTTCATCAAAATGATTTGGTTTGGTTACGTCGTAATAAAGAAGCACAAATGAGTACACGGTTCATTAGGTTTCTTTCAGTGAGCTCGTGAGGTACCCAAATATCGAGCTTTTTTGTGTACCCAGCTTTTTTCAAATGCGCCAAAATTGTTTTGTGGTCAATCCCCAGTTCTTCAGCTACGACGTAACTACTGATATGTCCACTCCACTTTTACAAAAATGGCATTAATTTTATCCGTGATAGGGCGACCAGAGCGAGGTGCATCTATGACATCAACATTTCCGGATTGAAAACGCTTAAACCAAACTTTAAAATTTTAATTTTCAATGATACCAAAAACAGCCAGATACAAATACTATACCCAAAGAGATTTTATTACAAGTTCATACATACTATAATGTGAAAAGACTTTTTCCCCAACCTTTTATTTCTTCATCTGAAGATAGAAAATCAACGCATTAAGAAAAAAATCCATCGGCTACTCTTAGATCTTTCAATAGTTAATGATTGTGTGTTTCTATTCTTTTCAGTTTAATTTCTGCTTCCAGGATTATATTGTTTGATGCTATTATAATTATACTAGCTGACCCGGCAAACGTTGTTTTGCCATATAAATAAAAGGGTTGATCGTAGAAGGGTGAAAATTGAGGATTGTATGTATTTTTGTATGTTGTATCATAAAAAAAGAGAAATTAAAAATTTTGTCTAAAAAATAAAAATAAAAATTTAGGGGTGGACTACCCCTAACATTTAGGGGGATGAAAAATAGATGTTGGCCGATTCTCATAGATACCGGATAAGCACAAAAAATTTCATCAAAATCGGTCAAGCCGTTTCGGAGGAGTATGGCAACGAAAACTGTGACACGAGAATTTTATATATTAGAAGATATTGTAGGTTTTATTTTAGAACGTGTTTGTACGATACTTTCAGATTGCTTTGCAGGACGTGTTTTTTTACTACTTTCCGATATTTCTTTACAAGAATCAGTTTTTTCTTCAATATGTAAGAAATTATATGAGTTAAGGCTATTTTCTTTTTCTGCGATTGGTTTTGTCTATTCTTCTTAATCAATATTAATTCTGCTGACTTCTTTAACAATAAAAATACATTCTTCACCGTCTGATCTTATCTCATTTAAACAAATTTCTATTTCCTCATCTCATCATCATCATCAACTTGGACAGATAATTCTATACACACATTTTAGGTGGAGAAAGTACGCAATAAAAGCGTGGCGTAATTCGTAAGTCAAATGACGTGCCTGATGCTGCAGCCGATATCTAACAATACATACTGATGTAAGACATACAAACAACACTGCGGTCCTTCAAAAAGGGTTCAGTTTTCGCTAACTAACCTAAAAATGTCTAACACAATACTATGGAAAATAAAACATACCGTTTGACATTACATTTAAATACTTTGAAACTTATAAAATCAAGCTACTTTTTGCTTACACATATGTTAAAATAAATCTCAAGCATAATATTTTCGCTAAGGTATTAAGGAATAAAATGTGCAGCAAGTAAAAAATGCTAAAGCGCCACAAAAAATCATATCTTCGACTCTTACTTTTGCTTATACGCCAAATTATTTTGTATAACAGTTATGAATAATTACTTAAATACCATCAAACTTTATAATTGAAAAACTCAAATTGCTAAAGTACCAGCATCAATCGAGTTCTAAAATAGCAAAAAAATACTTATGTTATGAACTTCAAAACACTTTGCCAGTGAAAAAATACTTACGCAACATTTGTTGCAAATACTCTGAAAATACGTCGCTTTAGTAGCGACGTGGGCTGTTATTTATGAAAAACCGCTAAAATTATAATTGCTAAAGCGCCAAAAAAATAGTCATATTGATTTGAGACCCACACAGATTAGCGCAGAAAAAAAAGACCTATTCAACAATGTATATAACTTATTTCGGCCCATTTGGCGCTTTAGCATTTTTTCCTTTCCACTGACGATTTTATATCTGCGAAGTTGACTGGGATTTGTGGTAGGGTGAAGTTAAGACTGTTTTTTTTTTGTTATACTTTGAGAATCATCTGACAGTATTTTTAATACAAACGTGCGTACTTTACGGTGTCATAAATTAAAAAGTAAAACATTTATTGCTATATTGTGGAAACCTTGCAATTTTTCAAGCCCGAACTTCAGAAAGCTAAGCTAATCAGGCACCTGATCCCTCTTCGGTCTCACTGGTGTCTCATCAAAATATGAGGTTAAATGCATAAAGAGATCACTTTTGTGTGGGCAAACCTTATGCATTGTAAAATTAATATGTCCTGCGCCGATGACTGATCGTTGGAATTGACCGTGGCAGAAATATCGGTTATGAGAATTTTTTTTCAAAAGTATCAAAACCGTTTAGTCCCTCATCCGCATCAAGTGCGGAAACAATAGGGGGATCAAGTTTTACAAGCGGCTCAATTGGCCGGTTGTAATTTCGTCCCATTGTCTCAGCTCACTCCCGTCCCCACGGCCCCGTCCCGGGGGACGCCTGTTAGCGGCGGATGGTTATGAGGGAGAATTGCTTTCGTCACCTTTTTTTAAATTATAGCGAACAAATAAGCCGACGGCACTTTAGATGGTAAGCAATCACTGGCTCCCATAAAACATACACTATAAGCAATAGAAAGCAAACAAGCAGGTGGTACATCGATCGAAGGAATAGGATTTTTTCCTGAAAGTCATTAGGTCGTACTTATCTACTCGGAGGTTGAAATGAGGAACAACTGCTTTTGTCACATGTGGACGAGTTCTTGGACGTGCCGTCGAAAAAGATATAACTAAGTATGAAAAAATATGAAACCCGCTGAAGTTAGTTATATCCTAATTTTCATTCTCATAATCGTTTGGCAAAACAGTTGCTAACAAAACCTCAAATATTTTTTCCAGCGCAGAGTTGTGACATTACTTACATTAATCGAGTTTTTAAAAACGTAAATAATTACTAATTAATATTAAGCGCCCTTTAACGGATCATTGACGTCGCCATATTGTTTTATACTTCTTTTGCTCAATAAACATCCCAATTTACACCTAAAAACCTAAGTGTAAATTGGGATTGGGATTACTAATTAATATTAAGCGCCCTTTAACGGATCATTGACGTCGCCATATTGTTATACTTCTTTTGCTCAATAAACATCCCAATTTACACCTAAAAACCTAAGTGTAAATTGGGATTGGGATGGAACAAATAGATTTGTATCTTTATAATACAAGTTAGTAATTATGGACGGGTACCGATTAGTTTTTATTTTTGTCCTCCCATAGGAAAGGACGGCAGAAAAGCAAGAAAGTCGCCAGCTGGTAAGTGATATTGATTGATAAGTGCAACATTAGAAACAGGCTGCCAATGTCTATTTTTCCTGACCACTATAATCTAATCTTATTTAAAGCATCTTTTAGACAAATGCGTATCATTCTAGAGCTCATCGTCGATTCAGTTCAGGAGCGATTGTGGTCAAGCGTTAGCCTATAGTATACAAAAAAGAATATATAATGTTATTCTACCAAAAATAATCGACATTCCCAATCGATATATTTCCCATCTCTAACCGCAATCGTTGATTAACCGCAGAACGCACCAACATATCAAAGAGACAACAACAAATCTATACACGCAATGCCTTTTAGCGAATACAAAAACGTTTCTAAAAACTCGCCAACTAAGACAAAGGTGGCATTTCAGGGAGTAAGTCAGTTACTAATGGTGAGTTGGGATCACGCGAACGATCTCCGAGCAATTAAAGCATACGAGATTCCTTAAGACGGCCACCGGAGGCAATCTAAGTAATCACCGCAATTTAACACTTTCCTACCTCGAGATACGAGATAAAAACGCATAGTGCAGGTCTGGGACAGTAGCGTAACTTTAAGGTTGCAGGAAGTATTTTTTTTTTTACAAACCAAAGGCCAACGCTTGACCACAATCTCATCTGATGGAAAGTGACAATGAGGTCTAGGATGTAAATCGTTTGCCTAGAAGATGTGTGATGACATAAAAACAGGCATCTTCTATTTCACCTTTTAACCCCCTTTCCCCCGGATTAGGCTTCCACTCCGGTACGGGAATAGGCCACCCACACTCTTACCGAGGTGTCGTAAAAGGCGATTAAGGTAAAGCTGCTGGCATGATCATCAACACCCAGAGAAGGAAAACTCTGCATTTATATCAAAACCCTCGCCAACCCGTCTGCCAAGCGAGGTGAGTATGGTAATTACCCCTCATGTGATTGAGGGAGGCCCGTGCCCCAGCAGTGGGGACTTAAATGGGCTGACAATGATGATGATGACCCTCACTCACGCAGCGAAACATAGCACCGCGCTGCTTCACGCTGGTTTTCTGTGAGGCCGTGGTCTGTATTTTCTTGCCTTAAAGATGTCCTGATTGTCAGTAGTGGTCCGGAAAAACAGATCTCCGAATGGAGTTCCATTTATTAGCTGTAAAAAAATTTATTGACCTTCTACAATGGTAGGTGACAGACAAGAAAGTTGAGGTGAACAATGACCAGAATATTTAAACAAAAAACAAAGCTAACAAGTTATTTATTTTTATTGCTAAAAATCCTTCTGATAGTTGATATTTTTATAGCAATCTTTTGCAATTTATTCTTAAGTAAATAACACACTCGAAAATTCCATCTCGCTTTCAGGTGGGACTCGAACCCACACCTCTCACAATGCGGGTGAATGTTTTACCAATAAGACCAATAAATGCGTTAATAAGTCGGCGAAATTTGTAAGTGCTTAATTCGACATGAGCTGTCGATAGTCTCATCAATATTAAAGGTCTATTTACAATATCCAGTGGAAATATTATTACAAATATATATTAAGTGGAAGGTTCGTGAATTGTTCGAGTCCCGCCTGAACACGAGATGAAATTTTTAAGTATGTTATTTACTCTGATAGTACCTATGGTAAAGCGCCGCTCATTCAACAATGCCGGGGCCTAGTCATGCTATGTTATTATAAGAACTCTTTTCTAATCTTGTTGAAAAGATCAAGGAACACCGCGGGTGAATTTAAAAATGTAATTGTAAATAATATATTCTTAGGAAGTTGACCGAAAAAAAATATATATATTTTTTTACTAATTTTCGCTTAAACTTAGGTACACAGATTAGTGTATTGTAGAGAGGTTATTTGATGCTTCCTACATTTTTTTTTCAACCATATTCTGCTTACTGACTATAAGGCAAGTATACTAGGAAACAAGAATTCGTTTCAGGTCAATTGTTATCTTAAAATAGATAAAAACACTTTCTCTTCATCCGATAAAATTGTTCGAGCTCAACTAGGAACGTGTTGAGAATCACTCAATGTGTTGTTAGTCAAGTACCGTTTCTTACTGGAAATAGACGATTTGAATTACAAATCTTATTTCAGGTTTCATTTATTTTTACTTTCCTATTTCTATAGCTGCAAAATGGACATTGGTTGATTGATTGCTGAATCTGCAAAAGCTAACATATCTTACGGAGGATCATCTTCAATTAATAGATGTGTAATCATATCATTTTCAATTGTGATGTTGTTTGTTTTTTTATCCTTAATGAACGGTGGTGGACCCTTGCACGAGTGTTCGAGATTGTCGAATATTTAATATCGGTAGAGACAGACTTCATCAGACTCATCAGATTGTACTACCACAATATGTTTTTGATGAGTGAGTCTTGGCCTCCGAAAATAAGAGCCTCCAACTTGGTCGGTCTTGCGCTACTTCCTGCCAGTCATCTGCAAAGAGTCCGCGCAAATACTTATCGACCTCATCTTTCCATCGCTATCTTGAACGGCCAACTGGCTGACTCAAGGTTGGAGAGATCTCCTATAAGGGTGTAGATAGATTTCAGTATCAAGTAATATAATACAACGAATCTAACACCAGGAGCAAGAAAATACAAGAAGTTATTAAAATAATATCCTCCTACCGATTACGGCTACGACGGCAAATCTCAACGATCAGCCACGTACGCAGGATATTATTATATTGTCTAAGTGTGTGCGCAAACGACAAGTACACTCTCTTTTCTCTTACCCTCATAATCCGATGGGACACCAGTCTACACGACCGGAGAGGGATCGGGCACAGGACCAACGGCTTAACATGCTTGAAGTTGAAGTTACTATATGAACCATGTAAATTCCAATGCTTGATTACAAAATTATTCCACTCAGCATTATGAGGTAACTCTTGAGTCATATTTAAAAAAAATAGAATTATACTTGCTTAAAAAGTTTAGTCTATTTTAGAACGAATTATCAAGTTTGAAGTTGCCACAGCTGTTAACCATTGAAATGCAAAACCCAACAAGTGTTGAAATGTTGAACATCTACAAAATGATTGATGAAATTAACAATAATCCAGGTATTTTATATCTTGAGTCTTACAGTTAAACATTAAAAGATAACATAAAAATTTTGCTAAAGGTTTTATACCAAAATAAAGATACGCATCGAAATAATTAATAACGAAGAAGTATAATGCAAAATAACATCTATGTTGCAAACAATTTTATCTTTGAAAACGATCGTAATCTTTAAAACAATCTGTCCTACTAAATTTATTCTTATGCTTTAGAAAATAAGGTAGATTTTCTCTCGTGATTCTAGTTTGACAATAAAATTATGCAGCACATTTACACAGCCGGTGCAGAAAGTGACCGTCTACAGATGTCAACTGGTTCTACTGTGAGTAAAATTAGAATATTCGCATTGGACATGCATATTATGATGACTGCGTGTAATGTTTTTAGAGACAAGAATATAATAAGTTTGTCTTTTGTTATTTCAGTTAGGTGAGCTTTTTAGTCCAGAGGTGTCTATGAGAGATTCAGAAATGAATTAATAAAACCTGATTAACATAATGTATTAGTATTTGATCCTATTTATTGATATCATTCCAATGACCTCGAAGCAACATTATCGCCGTTATAAGTTTGAGATCATAATGAATGAATGAATGCATATAATTATTACATAGTGCCAAGTCTGTTCACCCTGACCACTATAATCTAGACTTCTTTATGGTAAGATTGAACATACATGTCCTAAGCAAACCTCTTTGTCGCTCTCTAACAGGTGAGAATGTGATCAAGTGTTAGCCTGCAGTCACCAAAAAAATAACCAAAGACAAATGTTTTTTTTTCTGTGAAACACTTCCTTAATTCATTATCCTGACCAGGGGATCGAACTTGGGACCCTAAGCGAAGCAGTCATTCTAACCACTGTGATACCGAGGCATTGCTACTAAAATATCACTATGTGCAGATATGCCAGGGACGGGGGATTATTTATACAATGCAACACGAAAGTTTAAAATCTTATATGACGGGGTCTTCTCAAGAGGTTGTTTGGTGCCTTTATGGTGACTCAGTCCCTTATTTCTCTGGGATCTTTGGGTCTTTTGGTCAGTATAGGCAAGTGAAGTATAGGTAGATACGCAAGATGTCAAATTCCATTAGTCAGAAGCATGCTTATCATTATTTATAGCACATATTAACACAAGTTCCAACTTGCTTCAATAATCTCGTCGTAAAACAATGATCACAGTCTTGTTTTTCTTGAGAGAGCTTTTAAAAGCTTTCAATCACGCGGCCTTTTAAAAGAACAATATCTGCGGCCACTCACGAGCGCAATCAGCCAACACGACACGGAGAGGAACGGAGCAAGGGTAAACTGCATGTGGAACTGTGGTTCTTTACAAGCGTAATGTCTAATAATTATTATAATAAACATTTTAGTCTAAACAGCAATAACTTATTCATCCTCATCATCATCATCTATTTAAGTCCCCACATGCTGGGGCACGGGCCTCCCTCAATCACATGACGGGTAATTGCATATACTCACCACGCTTGGCAGACGGGTTGGCGAGGGTTTTGATGTAAATGCAGAGTTTTCCTTCGCACGCCGTGTGTTCCCGGCAGAATAGAATAGGCCACCCTCACTCTTACCGAGGTGTCGTAAAAGGCGACTAAGGTAAAGCTGCTGGCATGATCATCAGCACCCAGAGAAGGAAAACTCTGCATTTACATCAAAACCCTCGCCAACCCGTCTTAACTTATTAGTTTGTACGAATAAGTGGTCTCCTGAAAACCTTTTAAAATTATCTTACTCAAGGTAAAGGCACGGCCCAGGGGGCGGCAAATTGAGTGACGTCTCACGTAATATTTTTTATGGTTACGACGACAGCGCTACGCTGGGCATAATCAGTATTGCACACGGGCGACGAAATAACTAGCGGCGGCTCTGATCCTACTCCTAGTCCTGCCTTCCTGCGTCCACCAGACGGCCGTTGAGGGGAAAGATCCTCCAGTGGAGACCGTATATAGAAAGTCGCATGGCAGGCCTCCCACAAGGAGAACCGACGATCTGGTGTAGGTAGCGGGAATCTTTTGGATGCGGGCGGCACAGGCCTGATGTGTGTAAAGTACATACGAGAAGGCCTATGTCCAGAAGTGAGCAGCTGTGATATTAGCTGATGATGATGATGGCCACTTAAGGCAGACAATAGAAACATCAACTGTTTTTGGCTTTAAAAAGAAGTTTGGGCCTTTCATATGACGTTTATATTTTATTACATCGACAACATATTCAAAGGACGGAGCAAAGGTCGACGACCTGTTCTTGTATTGAAAAATCAAATGGCTATGTTCCCCTATTTACATACTTCCAAAAAGTTTGGTCACCTTGTTTTCCAGCACTCATTACTACTTACTTACTATACTTTATAAATTATTTACAAATGTAATATTGCACTGTTTCTCCAACTTCTTCAAGGAACCCTAAAAATAAAAAGCAAGATCGTTTAAAAAAATAAAAATTGCATAAGCGAGCAGTGGCATGTGGATTTGCATTTTGGGCTACCGGCCCGATGCGCCCGCGCAACCTTTTTGTTTATCAACGATTAAGCCCCATTCTCACGATTTAGTGTTTATAATTGGAGTTAGATTGGTAAAGTTCGATTGGATTTTGGTAGGTAAAAAGAATGTGAAAAAAAAAGTGTCGGAGATGTTGCAGTAACTACGAAGATGATTGAAAATGGTGAAGATAACGGTGGATAGAGAATTGGAAAACTATTCATCATTCATTAGATTTGGCCGATTGAAATAAAAATTGTAGTTTACTGATAAGCACTTGTAAAATAACTAAAAATTTATAGTCTATTTATATTAATGAAAACCGGGAGTTAATACACACATAACCTAAATCAGTAATTTTACCGATGTAGGTTCTTACTTTGTTAGTATTTAAGTACCTATTTGTAATAATATAAATAAAGATATCAGAATTAGAAAAAATATTATAATAAATTATCACACGAATGTTTGTTCAGGATGACCAAGTGAACAAACCGTCTAAACATTAAAATGCAATAGGTATTATTACATTTCCATGACTTTAGACTTACGACACCATACAACGAAGTCTCTCAATGGGAAAAACAGAGAACCAACTAGACTCAAAGCTCATGAACTACAATCAAAGCCAAGCTGTTCATGTAGCATTGTTAATCATACATCTTACACGGTGAAAATAGAAAATGAGGTCATCCTGATAAACCCACGAGAATTAAGCGTTTGTACAATTCCTTATCTGAAGTCTTCTCCAATTAAAAGTCGCGAATCGGATCCGGCTGTGTTAGGAAAATGTCGCGGGTTGCCAAACCCCGCCGGTGCAACGGCCTGCATTCCGACAACCTGATCTATGTGATGACAGAGTGGTTGTTAGCGACTGGCCGTGTGGTGCAAGACATAAAAGTAAGCGATGAATTGAGTCCTATTCAGGATGTAGTCTTCGTGGTAAATTTATTAACGAGAAAACTACTGGGTGGTTGAAGACAAACCGTGAAAGAAGGCATGCAGTGCCAATAAATACAGGAAATATAGCCAGTGAAACTAGGTGCAGAAAGCAACAGCTTGAAGCGTAACTAGAAAAGGAATGCTGAGATTACGAAGATGGATGATGAAACATGGTCCCAAAATATTATTATTTCGCAGTTTATATTGAATTGTGAAGAAGTAGAAGACTAGATGTAACTATTTTGGGGGAAGGGAGCTTAACGCTGCCAGATACCCGTTGATTTGGTTGGTCATTGTATCGGTCTTGTTATACGTGCAATCAACTCCTGCCTTATTAACACAATAAGCTCTTCAAGCAATTGATATAAAAATAATGATCGATAGTAAATTTTTATACACTCTTATCTTTTTTTCATATGAATGGTGGCAGACAAGCAGACTGGTCACCTGATGGTAAACGATGCGGCCGCCCATAAACACCCGCGACACCAGTGAAGTCACAAGTGCACTGACAACCTTTAAACCCCCTCCCCCGGAATGGGCCTCCAGTACCCTCACTCACGCAGCGAGACACAGCACAGTGCTGCTTCATGCCGGTTTTTTGTGAGGCCGTGAGTCACTCCTCTCGAGCTGGCCCATTCATGCCGAAGCGTGGCTCTCCCACAGTGAATCTCAAATTGTTTAGCTTTTGTGACTTATACCACACCAAATGACTAGCTATCATGCGCCAGTATGCATTGAACAAAAATACGCTTAATTACACGCTATCAAAAAACTACAAGTTAGGGCATTCATCAACGTCATAATTGAAATTGTAATTAAAACAATTTTTTTTTAAAAGGACATGAAATGTAATAATTAATATCGGACAACGTACACACCCCAGACACCAAAGTATATAGCTTAATGAAAACACTTATACACCGACAATTTTTTATCGTTTACATCCCGAAAATTCATAATAGGTTAATAAATTTAGCATGTTAGATCATCAAAAAATGTGAAAAACGATACAAAATAGAATATCCACCCGGCAATAATGCATGGATGCTGATTGAACTGATTGGACAGCTGATTCTTTTCTCGCTTATTTGTTGATCTAACACGCTAAATAGACTAAATTATGAGGTTTTCGGGACGTAAACGACACACGATAAATAACGGTGTATTCTGACTCCGAGCATAGGTCGCTCAAGCACCTGTGTGTATCGGATATCAGAATCAAACAGTGGGATACAAATATATACATATAATACTTTTCTTTTGTAAATACATACTTATATATACATAGCAAACACCCAGACCACAATACAAACAACATGTTCATGCACACAAATGTTTGTACTGTGCGGGGATCGAACCCGCAAACCCTTGTATCAGAGGGTAGCGTTCACTCACCAATGTTCCATCGGGTCCAATGGATATATGTATCTTGTGTTGTGTATGGGTATAAGAGTCAAGGGGTCATCATTTCATAGTTGTATGATTTCGTTTATAACCTGTTGCCTTGAAGTACGGAGTATGCTTGGATTTTTTACACAGTATATTGGGTCGCCTCAGCCGGATGCTAAGCATAAAGAGAACCCACGTTACAGTTACAACGGACGCGATGTCAAGGCATCACTGCCATACTGGCCCACGAGATCCTTCTTCACGCTTCGTTTCAGAAGGAGGAAATACATGTGCTCTGGAGAGTTCAATCTTTACAATGAAGTCTTGTTTGACCTTCGGAACCATTTCAATTTTTTTGTCTCCTCGGAGAAATGCAATTGCGCATACCCGCCGAGGAGGGGCAGACGGTTTATGTCAGACTCCCCCCGCATGACAGCGGGGGTCTACTGACTAAAACTCCTGGGGTGCTCCCGTCTACGGCAGAGTGGGGAAGGGACATGATGCATCTGGCTTAGAAGTCTCCCTTCATGTACCTCCCCTGGCGGAAGTCCGCCTACAGCGCGAGCCCCACACTACTCCCTCTGTGTGGAATGGGGGAGTGATAGCGACAGCCGAGAGCACCAAACCGTCCTTACTAGGCTGCAAAAAACAACATGCAATGTCGACGCTGATACCCCCGTACCAGTCGCCGACTGGCCTCCTCTTTCGCAATCGTTCCTATAGGGAAACTTTTGTTTCACTAGGGTGTCCATCTCCGCGCTATCGTGGCTAGGAAATCCCACAGCCAGGTCTAGACCGTACCGATAATCGCGCTCGCCGCTTGACCCCTATCTGGCGCAATACAGCCCTTCGAGACCAACTGAATCATGGCTGTTTACAGTTATTAGAAACTATCCGAAACGTACAGGTCGCTTTCGATGTTTTCCATCACCGGCGCGAAGGCGCGTTCATATCCACTGAGCTATCATTACTCCAATTTTTTTAAAGATATTTTCTTTTTTTTAATGAACACAAATTATGACATTGACAAACTTGCTTGTTGTTTTTGATATATTGTTGTACACACAACAAATGATGATATGAGAATAGTCAAAATGTCACATGTCCAAAAAAGACAGTTGCTATTTTGCCGTTTAGCCAAAAATGCTTGTCGTACTTTACGCGCTTGTATAGTTAGAAACCTTTTTTCTGATTTCCTTATTTAAACTATAGACAGAAATGTTTCGAGGGAATGTCGTTAAGTCTTTTTAAGTTAAAACAGTGCACGATGAATAAACATGGAACAGCATGGACAGACTTTATTAGAGAATCGATCCTTGTGCAGTCTAAAGTGTGTCTGATTATTCGTCATTCTGCTCTAAATGTTAACGAATGGTCAAAAATGCGGGTAATCGAGTCTAGAAAATCCAGTATAGTACACAAGGACTCGTGGTAGAAGGTAGAGTATTTAATTTATTAATATCATTAATATTATTATGACAATTCTTCTTTATCTTTTTCTTCATTGCTGAAGATCGTGCCGTTCTTGAAATGCTTTAACTGAAGCGGTGACAAGGGCCTTCCATTCTTTCCTATTCTCGGCTTGTCTTAGGGCAATCGGCAAAGTGAGTCCAGTTACATCACTTATTTAGTCTGACCAACGAAGAGGTGAGCGGCCTTTTCGTCTTTTACCATTGACCTTCTCCACAACAACCAACTGGTCCAAGTTGTCGGACTGTCTCCGGTGACCAGAGTGACCTAGTACTCTTTGGTACCAAATAGTCGACACTCTACTTTTGATTTGATCTTCACAATTAAGTTGTTCGAAATGGTCAGTAAAGAGCGATTTACACTTAAATAAGTACAGTAGCGAGTTAAGTTGCTTCATCAGCAAGCTAAGTCATTTTTGCCATGTGAATGTACTTATTGAAGTGTAAATCGCTCTTTAGTGACCATTTTGAACAATTAAACTGTCAGATTACTGACCATTTCGAACAACTTAACTTAATGTAAAAAGTGTAAATCGCTCGTAAGTATAGAAAAGTAACTATAATACTCGAGCGAGAGACAGTCGTTCAGTCGACTGACAGTCGATGTCATAATTTATTCGTAATTAATTATTAATGAAATAATCTATCGTCTGCCGCGAGTCATTGCGTATATAAAAATCAGTGGGAGAGCCACGCTTCAGCATGAATGGGCCGGCTCGACTGGAGTAATACCACGTCCTCACAGAAAACCGGCGTGAAGCAGTGCATGCGCTGTGTTTCGCTGCGTGAATGAGGGTACCGGAAGCCCAATCCAGGGAAAGGGGGTTAAAAGATAAGCAGCGCACTTGTGACACCACTGGTGTTGCAAGTGTCCCATGGGCGGCGGTAATCGCTTACCATCAGGTGATCCGACGGCTCGTCTGCTACCTAATGTCATAAAAAAAAAGATCGAGTATTGTTAGACTGAGGTGCAACACTGGTTGTTTCGTTCATCAAATTGGCAGTGACATCACGTTCAAAAATAACCAATCACGTTGTAGATGATCTTCCTTAGTCCTGATCTGTATACGCCATTTAACGGATTGTGTGACACTTACCCATTACATCACTGTATTACAAGAATTATAAGGTCTTGTTATGCTATGCTTTCAGTATGAATACCTACAGGGTGTATCCGTGAACATTTACATCCCTTTTACCACATGTACTATAAGCATTCTGAACAACATTTGTTCTACGACTTTTGGAAATTCGCATAAAAAAAACAACTTTTCATACAATGCCGGTCACGTGACTTGGTCAATTTGTTTGGAGAGTCGGAAAATTTTTCGACTAATTTCGAAAAGTCGTAGAACAAATGATGTTCAGAATGGTTGGTAGAACACGTGGTTAAAGGGATGTAAATGTCCACAGATACACCCTGTATGTTCCAAACTCTTACATATACCACAGATATTATAATACTAGTCATATACTCACGATATATTTTAAACATACCTAATATAACATTCTCGTTTGTACTGAACCGCTTAGTCACCAAGATGATTCATTAAAAAATCAAGTTATAAAAATATGTCTTATAGCTCAATGATATCCTCTTAGAAGTCATTTTCTATTTTTCCGTCCATTATCTTCATAAAAACTTGGTATATTTTTTCCAAAATACTGAACCATTTCCATATTGGTCCGACAAAATTTCCGCCATTAAAATAAATTTGAGAACAATGTCAAGAATCCGCATAACGACTCTGATTGCCAAATTACCAATTTTAAATTCGAATAAAATTCCATTTTATGCTCTCATAAAATAAAATATACATCACTAAAGAATTATATTAGGTCAATGACTTGTTTTAAATAAAAAAGGTGTCCTTTATTTGTTCTATGGTCACAAGTATATGAGATTTTTTAATGTGATAGGTGGCAGACGAGCAGACGGATCGCCTGATGGTAAGCATTGCCGCCGCCCATAGACACCCGCGACACCAATGGAGTCACAAGTGCGCTGCCAACCTTTAAACCCCCTTTCCCCCGGATTGGGCCTCCGGTACCCTCACTCACGTAGCGAAACACAGCACAGTGCTGCTCCACGCCGGTTTTCTGTGAGGCCATGGTATCACTCCGGTAGAGCCAGCCCATTCATGCCGAAGCGTGGCTCTGCCATGGTCAAACGGTGGCGGCAGGCGAGGAGATGGATCACCTGATGGTAAGCGGATCTTCGCCGCCCATTGACACCTGAAAACCTAGAGGAGTCATATAAACGCACTGACAACCTTTAAGCTCCCCTTCCTCCCGGATAGGGGCATATAAATAAATAAATATTTCACTACATCACATACATTGATTTGACTCCGAGATAGGTAGCTCAAGCCAGGTGCTTGAGCTAGTTACGGATATCAGAATCAACAGTGGGATTACAAATATATACATATAATACTTTTCTTTTGTAAATACATCCTTACGTCGTGTTCATACACACAAATGTTTGTACTGTCATCGTCATCGTCAGCCCATTTAAGTCCCCACTGCTGGGGCACGGGCATCCCTCCATCACATGGGGGGTAATTGCCATACTCACCACGCTTGGCAGACGGGTGGGCGAGGGTTTACATACATGTAGAGTTTTCCTTCTCTGGGTGCTGATGATCATGCCAGCAGCTTTACCTTAGTCGCCTTTTACGACACCTCGGTAAGAGTGAGGGTGGCCTATTCTACTCTGCCGGGGACCACACGGCAAACGGTTTGTACTGTGCGGGGATCGAACTCGCAACCCTTGGACCAAAGGCAGCGTTCTACGACTACCACTGTTCCAAACGGGTCGGTTATATGGTCACTCACTCACCCGACAAAACACAACATAGTTGCTGCTTCATTTCGGTTTTCTGTGACGCCGTGGTATCTTTTTTTTTGTTTTCATCAATAGGCTAACGCTTAACCACAATCACATCTGATATATCACACCGGAGTCGGCCTATACGAGTACATGCCGAAATCGCCCCTCCCACGGAGACTAAAGATCTAGGAACTGATATAACATTTCAAAATAGAGGTGTTTAAATTATACAATAAACTCAAACCAAATGACACAAGTAAATTCAATTTCCATAATTCCATGTGCATATTATACCTAAAGCGACTTAATCTAGTTTAATAATCTTGAATTAAATCATTCCAATAAGAGAGGTATCTATGCCACAAATGCACTACTTGATTTTACACTGTATAGAAATAGCTAGTAAGATCGATAGTAGCTTAGAGATAAGATTTCATCGTGGGAGAGCCACGCTTCGGCATGAATGGACCGGCTCGACCAGAGTGATACCACGGCCTCGCTGAAAACCGGCGTAAGCCAGTTGTGTTGTAAGTGTGGGAGGGTACCTGAGGCCTAATGCAGGGGGTTTAGAGGTTATCAGGGCACTTGTGACCCCACTGGTGTCGCGCAATTTATGCTAAAGAAAAAAAATACGTTTATGGCTTTCTCATAAAACAAAACAGGTACATATGTATTTCCGTAATACTCATAATTTATTTATATAAACTAGAACTTATCTACCTTACATATTTAGTTTTCAAAATATTAACAATAATCTAAGGAAAGCAAAAGGCAGCGGCTCTCATATCATTTATATATTTTTTTGTGATAGGTAGTAGATAAGCAGACGGATCACCTGACGGTAAGCGATATTAATATTTTAAATTATAATACTCGGATACCAAATACTCACAAGTCTTCATTACATGAATGATCGATTCATGTGATAAGTCCAGAGTGGAAAGCGAACCACAATCCGAATAGAGAATTAAGCTAAAGTCACTACCAAAATTACCATCACTAAAGGTAGCCTAAAAGCTGATTCTGTAAATTTCTCGACAAGAAATCGAACTCAAGATCCCAAGAAAAAGATACCGGATCCTTAACTAGTAATACTACAATCCTCACTCGAATTGATTAAATAAAGACATCACCTGGCGGCAAACTCGAAAGGGCGAGAGCGGAACAAAAAATCGATTCAAATCGATAGCAGATCGAGCTTAATCGATTCAGCAAAACAATTTCATCGGCGACATGCGACGTAAGATGCAGATGTGGTCTCACATTTTATATCGGCTGATATTTAGTTCGGACTTTTTGAAATTGCTTTCCATACAGTGTGTTGAAAAATGTTGCTACGATTTGTTATTGGTCTTCCAAACGTGGGAAGGTAATTAGGAGATTGAATGTTGATGCTGAATTCCTTCATGTCATAATCTTTTTCTAATTCTATTCATAGGTTTTTTTTATGCTAGAGGCGACAAACGAGCAAGTGAGTCACCTGATGAAAAATAATCAACGCCACCCATGAACTACCGCGAAATCAAAGAGATCGCTAATGTGTTGCCCGTCTTTTTAGAAAAGAGTACGCTCTTCTTGAACCTTCTCTACGAAGTCGCAAATACGTCGCAATATCGCATATAAGTCGGAAATACTCTCGCAGCCAGACCGTTCCACAGAACTGGGATACGTGGTAGAAAGTTCCACGAGAAACGCTCAGTATTCCGTCATCCATCGAGATGATAGGAATGAAATAACAATAGAATAATATAGAGTAGGTCGTAAAAAAAGTGAACTAGTATATCTGTAGTCAACACTCCACTATTTCGTTACCCATAAAATGAGAGGAAAAGAATTGAAAACCCTCAGGCTTCCTATAATGTCACTGAGTTTCATGCTGATTCTTCTCGGTAGAAATCGAAATCCCGAATCAGCGGTACATTACATAATAATTAGGCATTCATTAATGTCATTTATGGACTTAAATAAAATAAAGAAAATTTTGATTTTTTGAGTCGAGAGATGCATAGAAAGGTAGGTAAGGGTGATAATTTATCTCGTGAGTGACTCAAAAAAAAAAGTTATATTAATCCATGGACACCCGTTACACCAGTGGAGTGGCAAGTGCGACACCAAACTTTAAATTACTTTCCCCTCTGTTTGGGTTACCGGTACCCTCACTCACTCGGCAAACCGGTTTTCCGGTGGTATCACTCCGGTACTAGCACGCCAAATTCTCTCCCAGGGTTTCCTAGATTTTTTTGCTTTGAAAACTGGTGTTTACACTTCCGATTGGTTCCAATCGTCCCCTGCAAATGCATCTCAGAAGCCATCATAACGCTGGGCCGTTTAATTGCCCCCTGGTATTTATTGTTGAGATGAACATATCACCGCGACGGCCGGGACATAAGTCAGTGGCTGTTGATCGTGATTCTCCATTTTGTATCGGTGGTAGCGATAAGTGGAACAGGAGAGGTATGGAGTAGCGAATGCTACCTACGCATTGTTAAAATTGGGTCTTCCAAAGGTAAAATAAATAAAATGCAATCGCGAAAATAGACCGCTGTTTCATACTTAAATAACTCGGAAAAAATGTGAAGGCATATTGGCCAAATGTAAGAAATATTAAGAGGTGCAGTGTTCGGAGTCGAACCTTCCTATCATCCATTGGTCTACCTAGCTACCCGCTTTCTTTATTTCATAGAAGTCCATTGTAGTAAATAAATAAATAATATAAATAAAATTAGTCCAGTGTACCAAGTTAATTGCCTTCCATCTTAGATTATCACTACTTGCACACATACACACTTACCCTTTAGTGGCTCGTTGGCGCAATGGGTCCCAGCACTTGGGGTCCCGATTCGGCAGAAATTTGTACCTGAGTTTTTCTGTTAAGAAATTCTTAGTCTCTGCCCGAAGTCTGGAAGTTGACGGTCTTGTACCCCCGTGCCTCGGAAAGCACGTTAAGCCGTTGGTCCTGCGCCCGATCCCTTTCCAGTCGTGTCACACTGGTGTCCCATTGAAATATGAGGGTAAAGGGAATAGAGAGTGCATACACACACACTTGAGCACTATAATATATCCTGCGCACGTGGGTGAGTTTAAGATTAGCCTCCATAGCCGAATATTTGGTTGGAGAATTAAAACACTTGCACACAAAATATACTATAGACAGGCAGACAGAGAGATAGGTATGTATAAGACAGAGAGAGACTACTTATACGGAATGTGTGCGGGAGAGACTCGTTACAATTTAGTGCCTAGCGCGTCGAGCAAAGATTCAAAATTCAAAAGTACTTTATTTGCATAGGCTTATATGCAGCTCTTACAAATCGTCATACGTGAAAAATATAAATTATAGGTATATTATAGGTATAAAATATAAATTATATTATACATGTAATTAAACATATATGTCGATACAAAAAATATACTAAGAAATGAATATATATAATGTGATTCTACCACCGGAATCGGAAAGTTGATTCTGACGAAAAGATCCGGCAAGAAACTCGCCAGTTACTCTTTTTAATCACCAATCTCTTCGTTATCAATGTTAGCTAGAAGCAATTTTCTGTGTCTAATTATTTTGTACTGTGGGTTTCCGAAAGCGTCTTATCACGCAAAGAAATCGCGCACATGAATAATAATTCTTTGCTGATTAAATTGCAGACCTATTTATGTGCCAATTATTGAGCTTAACTCAAAACTTATTTAGAAGTCTACTCGACTTATACCGCTTAATATTAATTTATATATTCTTTATCGCACTCCATAAGTTTAAAAAGGTGGTGAAAACATAATTTAGTACGTTCCTACTTACATTTATGGAGCTGTCGAGCATGGCTAGACAAACAAGTAGTGTATGGATTCTTGCATTAATGTGTTTTTTATCGTCATGTATAAGATCAATATCAATGTAGCTGTTTAAATGATAGCAGTAATTATTTAGATTTTTTTTTAAATTAACAAATAATATGTTTTCCGGCGGGATTTCGCTCACGCGCTACTAATTTTAATGAATCATACGGTGTATACGAAATCGAAAATGCGACATACTTGCCTAGGAATAGCCTAAGTCATCATCATCATCATTTCAGCCAATAGACGTCCACAGCTTGACATGGGCCTCCCCCAATGTTCTCCTACTATTTGGGCCTACACCCACCACGCTGGCCCAATGCGGGTTGGTGGTGAACGCCAGAGCCTCTTCGGTTTTGCAGCAGGGTGCGCCACGTGCAGATGAGGTTGACTTAGGCACCGTTATATGTTGAGCAGGGACCCCTTACACCCTTATCTTATCCTAAGTACCTACATGGACATATAGACTGCCTCGGTGGCGCAATGGTTAGTGGGTCGCACTTGGGGTCCTGGGTTCGATCCCCGGGTCAGGCCAAAATTTGTACCTGAGTTTTTCTGTTTGGAAATTCTCAGTGTTAGCCCGGAGTCTGGAAGTTGGCGGTCTTGTAACCCCGTGCCTCGGAAAGCACGTTAAACCGTTGGTCCTGCGCCTAATCCCTCTTCGGTCGTGTCACACTAGTGTCCCATCGAAATACGAGGGTAGGGGAGAAGAGAGTGCACTTGTGTCTGCGCAAATACGTGTGCACTATTATATGTCCTACGTCGATGTCTGATCGCTGAGATTGGCCGCCATGACCGAAATATCAGTTTGTAGGATATTACCTTCATGGAACATTAATATTTGCAAAACCAAAAGATTTTTGCTCACACCTACTCCCATGCAGAACAGCGGCAAGAGATAGCAATTTAACGAAGCAACATCACGGCAACGTCTTCATTTATTCAAAGAGGAACAGGAGCAAAACGACGCGGATTACAATATCAATTTAGGAAAGTGAACCGAGTGATTTATTGTTCTGCCGCATGTAAATATTGCCACCGGCTCTCGGCGGCGTTTTGCTCACGCTAATTATTGTGACGGATGGAGCGGGTAAATCATCGTCAGATTGAATATCACGGTTGATAGATGTCCATCTGTTCGATGTTATCGTAGAAAATGCCATGAGTTGTTTTTTTTTTTTCCTTATTGCCATACAAAGATTCTATTAATATTATTTTGAATTTAGCTGCCTGCCAGTTTTTAGACGTAAGAAAACGCGCAACTTTATACGTACTGTACTAATAAATTTAAAATGCATTGCAAGCCATTTCACAAAGAACCATAACTAATGATCTTTATATAATATCTATGTAATGACAATATCATAATAAATGTATTCGTAATGATTTGGAAAAAACCTTCTTAGATATTTTTTAGAGATATTTTTGAGGTTTCTTGTGTGATCGTGTTGTTTTCACATCCAATATTATCCTACCATACCGTAATACGTCCACTCATAAGTTAGATCAATAGGCTATTTGACAGTAATAAAAATATACATTTCTTTATAACATCAGTGTCAATATATTTTTTGTGCAGCGATTTGTAATAATGCGAGATAAAAATATTGCATTATTTCATCAAAATTCGTCTTTTAAAATTATTTTTTTTTAAACAGGGGTCTAGTGACTAAAAACGGCCCGTGACGTAGATTACGCGTAAGTCTACTGCCTTTCCTTCATAGGAAGAAATGACGTAGCTAATTTCAAATAAAACAAGAGAAAATCAAAACTATTTGAAAGAAACTCTGAAACACCAACAAGCTCAATGTTTGTTTATGGACATTCTACGTCACTGGCCGCCATATTGCTAAAAGACGCGTTTTTGCGGCACATTTGAATTTTGAATTTTCTTTTTCGTTTTTTAAGGGCTAATTTTTCCATCGTCTGATAAAATTTAACAGATGGATAAAGTATTACCCGGCAAAATTAAATGATAGTAGTCTTATTGTTACTTACTTGCATGAATGTGACTATTACCTTTAATGGTATTTCATTTTATCGATTTGTTAACTTTTAACGGGCCATTGAAAAACCAGCCCTAAGTAAACTATTTAAAATAAAAACAGAAAAGTATTTTTAGGGCTCTTTATAAACAAATGAATACCCTAAGATAGTTTTCAGATTTTTTCAAATAGCCTATTCAACTCAATTTCCATATTGCGTGCAGGGTACCACAATATGTCCACCATCTCTCGGTCAGCTTTTTTTTTTAAATTAACTTGTTTTAAAAATATTTAACTATCAGGTGGCAGACGAGCTGACGGATTACCTTATGGTACACCAGTCGTGTCGAGTTATTAGGTATCGTTTCAGCCAATAGCCAATAGACGCCCACTGCTGGAGTGTCTGTCTCCTGTGTAGGTCTCATCCAATGTTCTCCCACATAGATCGGTCCTGTGTCGCCCGCATCCGATGGATTCCCGATCTTCACCAGACCTCCGCCTTGGGGAGGGCCTGCCACGGCTACGACTTCCTGTAGGGATCTAGCCTCCACTCAATGGAGTGTCAAACCAAATACCTAATGAGGTATATGGTTGTATGTTCATTTAAAACACTAGCCTGATGAAGTAATATTCAGATAATTTCATTATTTGATGTTCTTCTTTATAAATAAATCAATAATAAATATTTCACAACATCACATGCATTGATCTGACTCCGAGATAGTTACGCAAGCACCTGTGTTACGGATATCAGAATCAACAGTGGGATTACAAATATATACATATAATACTTTTCTTTTGTAAATACATACTTATAATACATAGAAAACACCCAGACCAATACAAACAGACGTGTTCATGCACACAAATGTTTGTACTGTGAGGGGATCGAACCCGCAACCCTTGGTCCAAAGGCAGCGTTCACTACCACTGTTCCAAACGGGTCGTCAATAATCTTTAGATTATTGACGACTTGTCTAATAGACAATGAACACAAGAAGCATTGCAGACTCTTTCAATATATAGACAAGTAAGTTCATCACGACCTATGGACCTAACCTCAATCAAAGCGGATAAACATATAGTAAAAATGTTAATAGAAGTGAACCTTTGACTCTGGGCCACAATACATCATTGTCGGGCTTACTGACCGGTTTCGTGAGTAAAGATACACGCACATTGCGTAATTCATTCAGAAATTTCAAAGAAAAATTTGGTAAAAAAATTAAATTTCACCTGCGACTATTTTATACTATCTATCGTTTTGCTTCCTAAGAATCATAAAATGCTATGAAACTCTGTTACTGGCTTAGTGTGTTAAAATGTGTGAATTTTTTGTGTATGTTTGTTACAAATAAGCTATTGAGTTTCTTTTTAATAAAATAAAAATAATAAAAAAATCTGCAGGCTTGCCTCACTGCCTCGGTAGTGTCACTACACTACTGGTTAATGGGTCGCACTTTAAAGTGACGGCTACGCAAGAGGTCCCGGGTTCGATTCCTTTCTTTAAGATATTCTTAGTGTCAGCCCGAAGTCGTGCCTCGGAAAGCATATTAATCCGTTGTTCCCAATCATTCTCTGGTCGTGTCATGCTGGTGTTCCATCGGAATATGAGGGTAAGGGAATAGAGAGTGCACTTGTGTGCGCGCACACACTTGAGCACTATAACATATCCTGCCGTGGTGATCGTTGAGATTGGTCGTCGTAGCCATAATTGGTTGGAGGGTATTATTATTATAATCTGCAGGAACAAAGTTTTCATATAGATTTGCTGGTTGTAGGTAAAATGAGCACGGCTACGAAGAAGAAAAATTGCGACTGCAATTGGGGGTATCCACATTCTCCCTTGCCACCGTGCTAATGGTAGAAATATGCACATAGATTTGAAAATTTCAGAGGTGCATCGGATTCTCGGAGCTCGGATTCCAACCTACGGCTTCTCGTAAGAAAGGCGCCCACTTTTATGCACTTATCACAAGCATGGAAGCATTGTTCATAAACTGCTTCTATTTCTGCTTATGATGACTGACTCGTCTTAACAATATTTAAATTAGCTTAATGTTTAAAAAAAAAAATCCAAACAACCAGTGGATGGTGAGCGATGGTAGCTCAGTGGTTCAGAACGCGCCTTCCATTCGGGGGATTGTGGTTCGAATCCGAGCATGCACTTCTGGATTTTTCGATCCTATGTGCATATTACATTATACACATATATTACACACATACACGTTAGGTACACAAAATACACTAGACAAGCGACCGTGGCACTCACTCAGCTGGTCTCACTGAAAACCAGAGTCATGGCCTTTGTCTGGGCCGTGACTTGTACTGAGTGGGGGCCAATGTACTAGATGTCACACAACACAATATACATTCGGCACTGCCTGGACATGATTGAATATATTTTCGTTTTTTTGTTTTTATTTATATGTTCTAGAGAAGAGCGTACTCCTTTTTAAAAAGGCTGGCAACGCATTAGCGATCTCTCTGATTTCGCGGATGGTAATGGGCGGCGATGATTGCTTTCTATGCCGGGAACCCCAGATATAATGGTAGGCCACCAGTCCGCCGGGAGGCAGCTGGTGGCCCGTAAGAAATTATGCACCCGGACTTATATTACGTACTGGTTACGTAACTGGTTTATTATTGATAATGCAAATGGCATGATGTGAGAACATCTCTAGGGCTTATATACTAGAGATGAGTGACGTCATCTCTTATCACATACGTGGTCAGATCTGCTGACATAGCGTACGTGACAGAGATAACAGTCGGTCTGATAGATAATCCTTATCGTGCGTACCGAGCTGCCACACTTTCCATCAGGTGACTCGCTTGCTCGTTTGTCGCCTCTAACATAAAAAAATATATTTTAATTGTTTAATATTTGTGCCAATTTGTGTTAAGAACTGCTATTTTCCCTGTGTTGTGATGTCTATAATAATAAATGTTTTCTTTTCTTTCTTTTTTTCATATTTGGCGGTGAAGAAAAATGTCTTTGATAGTTTTTCAAAATTGTGGATACGTATAATTTGATATAATGATTCTGAATGTGTAACCGTGATCCCGTTGGCCTGTCCTAGAGTTGCGAAGGTAAGACAGTTTTCACTTCATTGTTCTCTGGGTGACTTTGAGCCTCCTTAATGGGCACATTGTAAGCGGCCACGTTTCGGTTCCGTATGTCAACACTGGCAACACACACGCATTGAAGACTTTCGTCTTGAGACACTGCGGTAGGTGGGCCGAAAATATGCTGCGTAGCTTCCCAAACGCTGCCCAGGCGAGTTGGATTCGTCGATCGACCTCTTTCTGGAGGTTGGACTTACCAAGCTGGAATTTTTTGTCCGAGGTAGATGTACTCGTCTACAACTTGCAGTGCAGAACGTCCAACCTTTACAAGAGTAAAAAAGTACCTTTAAAAAAGTACACCGGGTTCCAAAGCGACAGCTTTGGACGCAACTGGGAATTATACACGAAGATGAGGTGAGGAAACTACCAGTGTGCGTGCCGCCTTACTTTTCTATTAGCATCGATTGATCGGTTCCCACACTAAGTGAGACGTCACTGGATAACATTATCAATTGTTGGTGATTCTACTTTTAAGATTAAGGCGTTAGCCTTAAACCTTGTGACATCACATGACCCAAAAGGTACTTTAACAGGTCTTCAATTTATGGTAACCAATTGCCAACACCCATGGACACTTGCAACATCAGTGTAGTCACAAGTGCGTTGCAAACCTTTAAGGTGACGAGTAGGGCACACTAGCGACGCCAATCGATTTTAATTTTTAGCTACTATACCGGATCTATTTTAAACAATTTTGGGGTTGCAATCTCTCGGCAAGCACTTACTCGTATACTATTTATTACTTAACCATGCACAAATGTTGGGTCCGTTTTTGTACGCAAAAAAGTGAATCATTTTTCGCGTACAAATGTTGGGTCCGCATTTGTGCATGGTTATTTAATAAATAGTATAAGTGTTTGCCGAGAGATTGTAACCCTTAAATTGCTTAAAATAAATCCGGTTTAGTAGCTAACAATCAAAATCGATTGCCGTCGATAGTGTGCCCTACCCGTCACATTAAACAAAATGAACCTATAAGGTTTTCAAATGTTTGAAGATTTGTAGTTTAATTTTGATCACAATCCTGCTTGCCTTGGTGATTATGTGTGAATCCTCCATCTATGTGCGTATTTCCATCATTAACTCGGTTGTGAGGGAAAACATCGAATTGTATAACCGTTTAGTTAGTCTAGTTCCCCTGTAAAGGGTTGCGAAGGTCAGACGTCAGTCGCTTTATTGTAAGTACAGCCTTCCCAAATCCTGAATCATAAGCCAAGCGTACTCTGAGCTACAGAGCTATAGCTTAGAACGCAACCGGGAATTACATGCTGGACTCCAGCTAAAGTTGGTACCTAACACACAAGAAATTCGAACAGCAACAATTATTTTGTTGATCGAAAGGAAGACACCAAGGGAAAAGTCTTATGATAATGACCTTGAATTCTTGCACAGACAGCTAACAAATGTGCATATATCAATCTGAATATTAATGGCTAACTGCTTCTGGATTCCACAGCATATTCCCATGCTACACACATAATATACAATATGCTACACTCTGACCGAATTTATTATGTGGCCCCTTAGTGGCAGATATGCTAATAAGACACTGTGGCTTAGAGATGTGACTCTTTATAATGAAAAACCTATTATGTTTAAATCGATATTTTTCTTACGCATCTAAATTGGCTAGGTAATCGACTTTGAAAGAATAATTAAAAAAGTAAAATTATGTTCCTTTTTTAACCCCCGACGCAAAAACGACGGGGTGTTATAAGTTTTAAGTTTGACGTGTCTGTGTGTGTGTGTGTGTGTGTGTGTGTGTCTGTGTATGTGTCTATGGCATCGTAGCTCCCGAACAAATGAACCGATTTTGATTTTGTTTTTTTTGTTTGAAAGATGAATAAGGAGGGAGTGTTCTTAGTGTTATTTGAATGAATTGCTGAATAAGTAGATATACACAAAGGCTAGATGTTTGCTATAATGGGGGTTATCTTAATTTGGTATTTGTATCTGCTATATTTTTAAAGGGTTCAACATGCAAAAAATACTGTTTACTAGCTTGACAGGCCTTGTATAGCTCGTAGTCGTAGTTAAACCAAAAAAATATTTACTTATTTTTATTCGGTACACAAAACAGAACATCATTATTACAAAATCTAAACTACACAATGACAAATCTTATGAGCTAGATGATATCCTAAAACATGCTTACATGGCATTCTTAAAAATGATTTTTAGTTAGACTTTTTTAGAAACGTTTTATCGATTACATTATCACATCCCTACTATATCTATGTAGAAGACACATTAGCGATGCGATGCCAACGTTTCTGAGCATTTATTATGCTTAATTTATACTTTGAATCGGATGAGAAGTTTATTGGTTTTCATTTTAAAAGTTATCCATTCTAAAGTTGCGCCTATACTCTCGATTTTAAATTATGTGTGCATTTATAAGTAAAGATTGTTTGTTTCGTATTAAAATTAAATTAGCTTGTAAATAAGGGTTAAACCTAATCATAATAATATTTATTGCGAATCACAGGTATACATGAAATGCAATTGTTACAATTAAGACACCTACAATAGTTTCACCGTATTCCACCAAATTGGCATACAATTTTTTTTTTCCTAACTACCTCCAACATTGTCGGAGCCTATGTTTACAAGTTATGTTTTCTACCCTTCCGAATCGGGAAAGACCATCTATCTTATTTCGTGTGGCTTTATCTCTAACTAACTGTATCTATCTTACTTGTCTTTATTCTACTGATTTCAGAGAAAATGAGGATTACAATTTGGTTTTGTTCATTATTTCTTTGATTTAACTAAGGTTCTTACATTTTATTTACATACTAGATATATATATTTTTTGTTACAACTACATTATTCTTATAAGTTAACGTCTATATACTCATTATATACTATGCAAACTATACTATCTTATTTCTTTTATTAACTCTAATTACAATTTTTTTCATATATTCTAGAAATACATCTTTCTCATATTTATTTGTTAACATTTGTGACAACCCTAGTTTTGGCATACAATATTACAGGTGTGGTGAAGTTAGTATAGTGTACACATATGGTCTACAAAAGCTTTTAATTTAAAGTCTGGTCAGATAAAAAGTCGCTGACAGCATAGTAGCATTTTCCAATCAACATCCAAATTTATTTTTACAAATAGGTTTTTCACATTTCTTGGACCATACCTTTATAACAAAATAAATAAAGAACTAGAGATTTATAACTTAAATAACCATAAGTGTAAATTAGTAATAAATAAATTCTTAAGAACATTATCGTACGACGATACTGAACATTTACTTGTAGTTTGTAAATAAAAGTTTAGTTTAGTTTTTACTTCAAAATGTAATTAGTTTTGCTCATAAGAAGTTTTAAATTGTTAATTAATTATAAGGAATTAGTAAGTCTTTTACTTTTATTTGTATAGCCTGAAACACAGGTTTTAACCTAGTTTAGGCAATGAATAACCCTGGTATTGTAATTTATTAAGTTTTAATGTAATGTAATGTGCCCTTATTTACTGAATAAACAATTTATTTATTTATTTCTTTCTGAACCAGGATATCATCCAGTTTAAATTTGAATGGCATTATAGTTGTTTAGATTTTCGCGTTGCATTATAACTATAATGTATCAATACGGGGATTAACACGATATTTATTATGTGAAACAACATTGTGTACCTACATATTTGGCTCGAAGTTTCGGCTACTTTACAGCAGCCGTGGTCACCACGTGGAGTCCGCTCGTGACCACGGCTGCTGTAACGTAGCCGAAACGTCGAGCCAAATATGTGAGTACACAATGTTGTTTCACATAGTAAATATCGTGTTGATCCCCGTATTGATACATTATAGTTGAATGGCATTAATTTGGTACCTAATGTGGCGGATATAACCTGGGAGTTTTTTATATCATTATCAGAGGCGCGCTGCAGAGGATGCTGTTGTTCATCAACGCTGGCTGAATAGTTTATTTTTATGCCGGTACAAAACCGTGAAGATTTTGTATTGAAATAATATCGTATTAGCTTTGACAAAACTGCGACCTTGAATATATACAAACATCTTAGATTTTTTTTTTTTTTTTATATATTAAATGGGTTTGCACTTGACCTCATTTCACCTGATGGAAAGTGATAATAAGGTCTAAGATGTAGCGTGCTTACCCAGAAGAAGCCTATTCACTCTCGACTTAAAGACACCCAAATTGTAGCTCTCTGGGAATACAGAAGCCGGCAAGTTGTTCCATTCCTTAGCAGTTCGCACCAAGAAAGAGGAAGCGAACCGCTTAGTACGAGCTGGTGGAACTTGCACAGTGTAAGGGTGGATTCCTGTCGTCTTCCGCAATGTCCGGTGGTAGAAAGGAGAAGGTGGTATCAGGTCGTGAAGCTCATTCGAACACTCTCCAAAATGCATCCTATAAAAAACCGATAGACTGGCCACTCTACGTCGGTGAGCGAGGCTTTGGGATTTACCATCCACTAATTCTGCGTCACCAACTAACCACATGGCTCGACGCTCAATTGAGTCGAGGGCAGCCAGCTGATACTTGATTGATTAAACCAATTTAAGCTAAGGTTGACTATTTTCCGCCTAGTCCGCCGTATATCCGGACATCCGCCCGGGGAATATCGTGGAGGGAGGCTTTGGCTCTATCACCATGATATTCCCCAATATAGGCGATGAGGGAGAACCGAAGGCGGTTTAGTGGGTATGCCTTTGCCTATCTTCTCTTTGGGAGAAGCCCCCCGCCAAAGGAGAGCCCCACATAACCCGGCCGCCCCCCGTTGGACTGGTATGCATAAGGTAGTTGGCTCATCTTTTGAGCCGGCGGCATTCCTCCTGCGAAACCAAAAAAAAGGTTGACTATTTTAAGCGCGTACCGTTGTCATAATCATAGTTTTTATTGCTTTCATGTTGTTCACAATAATAATATTAATAATTCTCACAACATCTCATACGTTGACCTGATTCCGTACTAAGTAGCTTAAGCACTTGTGATACAGATATCAGACAACAGAGGAACACAAATATATACTCAAATACATATATTACACCCAGATACCGAACAAACACAAGTGTTCATCGCATGAATGTTTGTCCAGGGTAGGGATCAAACCCACGACCTTTGGCGTAAGAGGCAGGGTCACTACCAATTGCGCCATCCGGTCAGACAATTTATCTTTAACTAATTACAAGTCCTAAACATGAACCCCGCAGGGGCACTGCAATGTTAATACTAAAGAATTTATTAAGATTTATAAAGTATCTTCCTCTATTTGATTTAATCTAAGAAAAACATGGAAGGGTAAATAATGTTAGGTTTTTTTATTATTTTACCTGTGCCCTATCTTTGTGATGCCTGTTATTCCAAAGATATTGTAAATGGGGATGGCAAGTGTACTTGTACCTACGAAAAAACGGCGAAACGAAGATAAAATCTATAGAGTGAGGAGATGTAGGCTTAAATGATGATGATGATGATTGTTCCTTGCAATGTTTAAGGTCAAAGTTTCTAACCAGCTATCAAAAGCAATAAATCACCCTCAAGGGAGTTTTCTTTATGCAGCTGTCTCTTGTCACGATATTTTGAAAACCTTAGCTTCAAATATTCAATTAATTTCCATCTGACTTTTGCAATCCTTGTTCAAGAAAACCAGAACGAACTAATCCAGTCGCCACCGCATTTTCTAAACGTATTATAATTTTCACACGTTGTAAATAACTTTAAACTACAGTTACTACTATACCAGGAATTCTAGAATAAAATTAACACGTTATTATTAAGATCGGCACAAATTAAAAGTTAATATCCAATCTCATAAAACTTGACAGAAGTTTATAATAACACTTTTGATGTGTGTAGTAATTAGTATGAATCAAACTTGCGGTTATTTTTTAGTATAAGCTTTTTAGTTAAAGGGTTATTGTTCATTGATTGTATTTTCTTCTTATAATGACGATATCGGTTTGGATCAATCAATAAATCTACCTCCTTATATAGCTATCTGTACTATCGTGTTTGGTTTAAAAATCTTTATTAGTACCTACTAAGTACTTTATTTTATTCTCAGGTGAGAATAAAGTACCTTTTTTAAACTTTCACCATAATCTACATCATCGTTGATTTGAGTCAGCTGATTATTTTTAAAAAGGTTTTAAATTTCTCTATATATAGTGATTCTCTATATATAGTGTCCAATTTAATAAGTGCCTCCATATAGTCTTTGCCAGACATCAGTTCAGTTCAGACATCATCAGCAAATATTTTTGGACCTCATCTTTCCTAATATCTTAGGCGGCTTTACCGCGCTAACTTCTCGCATTCTTTCCATGTGGCCACATGGAAGCCAGTTCCTTCCATGTGACCACATGGAAGCCAGCTAAATCGATGTGATTTAGCATCGTATAGTAGAAGACCAGGTGTAGACCTGGTCTTCTAGCTTAGAGTTTTTTAGCCTCTTCTAGACACAACGACTAACGCTAACAAAAAAAAACTACGCAAAAATAAAAGCTTTGTCGCCAAAATCTAAGCGGAAATACAAAAAGACTGGCCATCACCCCAGGGCAAAGATGGCTGGCTGGTCAGACCGCGCGCGTTGAATACAAATGTTTATTATGTTGGAGAAAAAGTAGCGGGCTTGTTGTGCCTCGGGCTGCTCCACTGAAGGAGCGTTCGAGACGGGACAGGACCGCAGTGGAGTCGGCACAATGTAGAATTTAATTGAGGAGCAAAAGTGCAGTGGTAAACCCCAGCTCCACCCTCGGCTACATTATTACTATTCGAAACTTATTCGAAAAAAGGTAAATCCAAACAACGCACTACAGGGTGTATCGGTAAACATTTACATTCCTTTAACCACCACTTCTACAAACCATTCTGAACAATGTTTATTCTACGACTTGGAAATTCGTCGATTTTAGAATTCCTGTACAAAATAAACAAGTCACGGTGAGAGACAGATATTTTATAAAAAGTTGAAATTTTTTATGGCTATTTCCAAAGTCGTTGAACGAAATAACGCTTTTCAGAATTGTTGGAAAAAAGGTGGATAAAAACTCGTAACTGTTTACTGGTACACCCTACATAATACCGTGCGTGTGACTTCAAAATTTTATTTTATGTGTTAAGTAGCAGACAAACATACTCGTACAGTAGGTAAGCGATTGACCACCGCCAATGGACGAGTGAAATCACGAGTGAGCACTTTTTTCCCTTTCCGCAAATTAGGCCTTTGGTACTGTCACTCACACGAAACACAGCAAGGCCTTGCTTCACGCCGGTTTTCTGTGATACTATAGTGGTAAGAGAGATGAATGCGTAACATAACAACGCACACATGTATATGTAACGACGACAAGCCAAACTTTTAGAAGTAGGATGTCGTTCCAAAAAAAATCTTATTGATAAAAAAGTAGTCTCAACAGTTCTTCCTGTTCACCTGTCGCCTGCTCGCTTTGGGCCAGCATTGTCCGCGGTACAAATGTGATCAAATTATAAAGAGTGGCGCGCGCCCCGGGCTCGCTCGCCGCCTGCGCTTGCGCGTAAACGTATTATGTGGATGATTTCATCGGAGCCTCTGCGTAGGCAGTCCGGCTATAGCGAGAAAAACATTAGGCTTTTTATTAAAGAGAAATGGGAGGAATAGAATAGTGGATGGTTTGTTTGTGGCATTATTGAGTATAGGTAGCAGATATTTTACACAATGTATAATAATATGTGTTTGACTGCCTCGGTGGTGCAGTGGTTAGAAGGTCGCACTTTGAAGCGACGGCGCATATGTACCTAAGTTTTCGATAAGAAATTCTTAGTGTCAGCCCGGAGTCTGCAAGTTGGCGTTCTTGTACCTCGTGCCTCGGAAAGCACGTTAAGCTGTTGGTCCTGTGCCGCATCCCTCTTCGGTCATGTCACAGTAGTGTCCCATTGGAATATCAGGGTAAAGGAATAGAGAGTGCACTTGTGTTTGCGCACACACTTGAGCAATATAATATATCCTGCGAACGTGGCTGATCGTTGAGGCCGCCGTAGCCGTAATCGGTTGGAGGATATTATATTTATAATAAGTGCGATAGTAGTTCAGTGGATAAGAACGTGCGCCTTTCGAAGGGGACGTAGGTTTGAATCCGCACTTGTGTATTTTTCAAATCCCATGATTATTAGTATTAATTATGAGGTAAGGGAAAACATCCTGAGGAAACCTACACGTTTCGGATAGTTTCTCTATTGGTTGAATTAACCGTGTGCCTAGTGGTGGTTTACTTTTTCTAGTTAGTTTAGTTAGTTAGTGTGGTTCTACTGTTAAAGGATTGCGAAGGTAGTCATCGTCATCGTCATCGTCAGCCCATTTAAGTCCCCACTGCTGGGGCACGAGCCTCCCTCAACCACATGAGGGGTAGTTGCCATACTCACCACGCTTGGCAGACGGGTTGGCGAGGGTTTTGATATAAATGCAGAGTTTTCCTTCTCTGGGTGCTGATGATCATGCCAGCAGCTTTACCTTAGTCGCCTTTTACGACACCTCGGTAAGAGTGAGGGTGGCCTATTCTACTCTGCCGGGGACCACACGGCACTACGAAGGTAGTCGCTTCATTGTAATTAAAAGTCTTCCCAAATCCTTGATCATGGTGCAAGTGTATAAGTAAATTCTGGGCTCCTAAGCAACGGCTTTGGACGTAACTGGGAATGACATGTTGAGATGAGATTTCGGAGACTTGATGCTGCTCATAAGCATATGTTATAGTTTAGAGATCTAAATACTGCCTATAGACCGATTTCACCAACCTTATTCCGATACTAAATCTATGGTATGGTGTTGTCATTATACAAATCTGAAGTTATTCCATAGATTTTAAATCCACGTATAAAGATTGGTCGAATCGAGCCTAAATAGACTGAGGCTGGATTCGACCATTCTTAATCCGAGACTAAGCCTTTGGTGTAGCCCTGTCATTTCATACAAATCTGACGTTATTCCATAGATTTACAGTGCAGTAACAGATGTCAAAATCTAGACATGTTTCACGTTTAGTCTCTTTCTAACGTGTGACTTACGTATTACTCTGTCCTGCTGTCACCGATATCATGATAAAACGAAAGTTCCAATGTTTGCCACGTGCAAAATAACCGTAGGCCGATAATATTGACGAATAAATATTGGTCGAATCGGCCCTAAGAAGACTGAATAAGTGCTGATAGATATCAGCACCTTTAAGTTAGGTACAAAATTAGTTATATTTTTAAGCCATCTCCTAAATCATAGACTACAATTAAATTGTGGCTAATAAAGTACAGAATAAAGAGGTATTATTACGTGTGGCCATTATAATAAATTGTCAGGTTGGACTCGATTAGTCACAAGGCATTAAGCGGGGGCATACAAGAAAATGAGGCGGAGTGTTTGACCCCGTTTATATTGTGAAGGGTTCTGTACAATTTTTAATGGACTGCACTCTCACGTTATACAAAGTAATTTGCAAGTGAGTATGACTGTTAATATTGGTAAGTAACTATAATCATCTCCTCCTATAAATGTTTCTACAGTGGTAGCCAATTTAAAAACTCAGCCCAAAGTCATGCTGTCATTGTCACTCAAAAAAAAACTCAGCCATGGAATGACTCAGCAATCGAACCTAGGACATGCCGGGGCAGTCGAAAAGGTATACGAATTCATTAAATTCAAAACCTACTTACAATAAAATATATTTTTCCTACTTGTTTCCCCAGACAGACGAATAAATAAGATTACCGGAGACCCAATCTGGGGTTAAAATAAAGGTTGGCAGCGCAATTGTAACTCCACTGCTGTTACGGGTGTCTATGGGCAGCGGGAATCACTTACCATCAGCTGATCCGTCTGCTTTTCTGCCACCAATCACATAACGTCAGTGAAGTTCTAACACCACGCAAGTCATTTTTTGGCGGTTTTGACATTTTGATGCCATTCACTAGAGGATCGATAGACGCATCATTTCGCCCATTCAGAATCAAGATAAGACCCATAAAAACCTTTTAAATCACAAAAAAGTAACAGCACTGAAGTCATAAAATGACCTACGCTTTGAGATTACCACGTATGTCACAATTAAGTTTTTAAATTTTTTACTAAATTTGCTGGTGGCGGTTGTCACATTTTGATGCCATTCGTTAGAGACTTGGAAGACCGATCGTTTTCATCAATCAGAATTCAGTTGCGGCCATCAAAAACCTTTTCAATGTTAAAAAAGTACCTAACAGAACGGAAGTCAACAATTGAATTATAATGGAAATAGCACGTAAGTCTCCAGTTTTTTTGCTTTCCTGAAAAGTTGCTTTAAATGACTTACGTGGTGTTAGAACTTCACTGACGATAAAAAAGTGATCCAAGACATTTATCAAAAAGACCACGTTCCTCAATAGTAATGAAAACAATACAAGGAAAGAAAAACGATTGGTTTTCTAAGAATAAAAACCGCTGTACCCTAATAAAATGTTTGGATCTTCTCAATTTTGGTCCTAAACAACCATGAAAAATTACCAGTAACTCCCCACCAACCGCATTATATTACGGTTTTATTACAAGATTCCTACCATCAAAGGTGGCGTATTAAAAACTCACACTGATCTTTATGATATTGTTACATAATTGCAATTTATGCCTGACTGGCTAATGGCCGAACATTCGAGATTAGACTATAATTATTAATATTTAGTAAGCTCTTACTAACTTAATGTTATCGTAATCTGGTTAATTTTTGATGTTAAAACAGTTATAAATTTGCCGCCGTATAGTTGAGGAATGGGCGGTTATGTTATAATCTTATTAGTGAAAGAAGGTAGTATGAAATTTTATGTCGCATACTTCAATGTTGGCCGTGTGGTCCCCGGCAGAGTAGAATAGGCCACCCTCACTCTGACCGAGGTGTCGTAAAAGGCGACTAAGGTAAATCTGCTGGCATGATCATCAGCACCCAGAGAAGGAAAACTCTGCATTTATATCTAAACCCTCGCCAACCCGTCTGCCAGGCGTGGTGAGTATGGCAATTACCCCTCATGTGATTGAGGGAGGCCCGTGCCCCAGCAGTGGGGACTTAAATGGGCTGATGATGATGATGATGACTTCAAAGTTATGATTCACTAACATATGGTTGGTATGGTAAAGACATGGTTGTGACGATATTACAAGTTTTTGTCGATATTACTGCGAAATTACATATTATTCCGTTCTGATATTAAATTCTTTCGAATTCAACCAATCTTTATCCGAGATTTTTTTTTATGTCATAGGTGGCAGACGAGCAGTCGGATCAATTGATGGTAAGCGATTGCCGCCGCCCATGGACACCCATGACATCAGTGGAGTCACAAGTGAGGTGCCAATCTTTAAACCCTGTTTCTCCCGGATTGGGCCTCCGGCACCCTCACTCACGCAGCGAAACACAGCCAGTGCTGCTTCACGCCGGTTTTCTGTGAGGCCGTGGTATCACTCCGGTCGAGCCGGCCCGTTCCTGCCGAAGCGTGGATCTCCCACGGATAATTAACATGCACCTGGTTGTGCATACCTACTTGTACAACCTGTGCGGATAAAGAATGGGATCGGAAATGGCGGCGCATCTATTCACTTCTCGCTCGCACACTATTTGCGTCTTTACTCGCACCCCACGAGGCGAATATAGACGCAAAGAGTGTGCGAGCGAGAAGTGAATAGATGCGCCGCCATTTCTGATCCCATTCTTTATCCGCACAAGTTGTATGTGTTAACTACTTTACATTTATTTTTATAAAATAACACATTGCCGAATCTGTACTCACAATCGGGTCTTAATTTATAGAACTACAATTTACGACTTCATTATACTTGCGCAGGACCACGATTGGGCACAATCACGTAATAATCGAGTAAACAGACAAATTATAAGGGCGCGTTCATGATAATCGTAAGTTTGAACGGTCGGTAAACTACGTACAGTGAGCTTCAGAGAATTTTCTGTAAGGTGCAATGAGTTGATAATTAGAATTCCAAGATTTTTACCAACTTTTACGAGCAGGCGTTCTGTTTGCCGTGATGCCCACGTAAATTGCACATGAAAATTCCCACTTCCTTCCGACTACCATTAGCTTAGCAGTGAGGGTAAACATCGTGAGGAAATCTCGCCGTTATGGATAGTTTCTGAAACGTGTATCCATGATTCAGTAGGTATAGTTCCCCTGCAAAGGGTTGTGAAGGTCAGACGGCAGTCGCTTCATTGTAATTACTAGATTCCCTAAATCCTGAATCATGGTCCAAGCGTAGGTACCCCGGGCTCCAAAGCGACAGTTTAGGACGCAACCAGGAATTACACGCTAAGGTGAGGAGGAATTCACTCTAATTAGCTTATCACACACTGTACTATAAGTACTAGCTGAAGAGGTTCGCATGGACCATGATTCAGGATTTGATGTGTTTAAGAATAGTTATTTACGGTATTTCTACCGTGTACCTTATTTCCGAAAATATCGGAAACTCAAAAATAAGGTACATGGTAGAAATACCGTAAATAACTATTCTAATGTTAGTGACCATGAAAGTTGAAAACAATATATTGATACTTTTTTTTATAGTGGCACAGTATATTGGCTCTCCTCAGCCTGATGGTAAGCAAGAGGAGAACCCACGTTGCAATTACAGCGACCGCGATGTAAAGGCATCACTTCCATTTGGCACTGCCATACTGGCCTGCGAGATGCCTCTTCACGCTTCGTTTGAATTTGATAATGACAATGATATTCTTGCGGTAGAACTAAAACACTCCTCGTGGACTAATACAATTCAAAGGTTTTAAATTTGTTTCTAGTGCTTTTAGTGAACAAATTTGGTGATTATTTGTGCAGTGAAGTGCTGCAAAATGGTCCTAATAATAGGAATTTTTAAATTGTATCGTTTTTAATACTGCTATTGTGTGTCGAGAGAGTTGTGACGTGACAACTTAGTTGGACCTAATAGAGTCATAAAACCCGCGATTGTGTTTAGGGTGGTATCGGCAGAAACCGTAGGTCGATAAAAAGCAAACCACCGCGTTTTATGGAGTGACTTTGACTGACTTCGACTGTTGAATATCCACTTATTCTCAATACGTTACTTGACATTGGCAAGATATCTTCGGGTAGAGCCATATTATAAAAAAAAAGTAATTGCAATGAAGCGACTGCAGCCGACTGACCTTCGCCACCACTGAACAGGGAAATCAGATCAACCAATTTGTGGGTTACATGTGTCAAATCATTCTCACAATCCCATATCTGTGAGTACACACTAGAGACAAGAAAATCCAGAGGTGTGTGCCTGAATTAGAGTCTACAACCTCCCGTTAAAGAGACACACGTTTTTATTCACTAAGCTATCATCTCACTTCTGAAGTCCACTGTACGCACTAAATTCTCCTTGGACATTACGCAGGTAATGGCATTTTAAATTTGGTTCGCCAACCGCTCATTACACCGAAACAAAGGCTCGATAATCTGAATAAATTTGGCAAATTATTGTTATTTTGAATCCGGGCCTGGGGGCGATTGCGCCCAAATTATCAGGAGCCGTACTAAGATCGAAAAACTCGAATGAAACTCGCGAATGATGTAGAATCGATTTCACTTTTTAGCTCGTCACCCGTTTCCCGAAATATCTACTTAAACCAATAGTAATTGAAGCCACAACACATGCTGAAGGCCCAATCTGGGGGAAAGCTTTAAAGGTAGTAGCACATTTGTTTCTTTACTGGTGTTTCAGGTGTCCTTGGGCGACGGCAATCGCTTGCCGTCGGGTGACCAGTCTGCTCGTCTGCCACCTACCACATACATAAATATATATATTTTTTAATATAAAACATTAATTCCAGTTTAAAGTCATCAGATACCATATATAGTCAGCAGAACCGACAACCGATGGGGTAAACGGGTTCTGGAGTGGACACCGCGTCTTGGCAAACGTAATGTAGGGCGCCCTCTGGCTAGGTGGGGGGACGATCTGCGCAGGATGGCTGGCAAGAGCTGGATGCGAGAAACCATGGATAGATCACAGTGGCGAACAATTGGCGAGGCCTAAGTCCAGCAGTGGACTGCGATGGGCTGATGATGATGATGATGATGAAAGTCATCAGATTACAGTCATATCCAAAGACCCTTATCAGGATTCTTGGTGTCAATATAGGTATCTATATGAGACACAAGTGAACATCGGACATCGGTCCGATGTTCAAATTCATTCTCATCAAGTAGTCAAAGCTGAACTAGCTTAATAAAACTGGATGTGCCTGATAAAGCACATCACACTTAGAGTAAGGGTAGAACCAATTCTAGGTACTTCATGCCGCCTCATCGCCTTTAGCTTCATCATCAACTTTATGAGCAAATGCTCGGCCTCGTCTAGAGTCAAAATACTTCAACAATTTCTATAAACTCTTTCCTTATGATCATCTCATCATCTTGATCGTTATTAGTCCTACGCAGCTTTCCTCAGCGTTCTCAACCAGATATATCGCGGGGAGTACTTTAAGATACATTTTGTTTTACATTCTGAAGCTGAATTCTTACATCTCATCACAAGCAATTGGTACATAGTCGTTCCACTCTCAAGATAGATTGAAGTCCAAGTCCCTGGGCTTGGATCTGTTCAAGGTGACGGGTAGGGCACACTAGCGACGCCAATCGATTTCGAGATCCGGTTTAGTAGCTATTTCGGAAAGAGATATTCGAAGGACCGCGATAATTTGGGAAAACTTGACTAACCTGGTCATCCAAGCATCCGCGTGGTGTGCTGTCTCAGGGAGACTATAAATCCAAAGGGGCTGGTTCTTGTTGCTATCACCGCACCACCGTACTAAGTCCAGATCACAGAATATTCCCGCAAGTGTATTATCTTTATTAAAGTATTGAAATTAGAATCGCGCGCGCGGCGACCGTGTCGATCGGTAGGAGATGTCGGAAACTTCTGTTTGAAAAATGTGCCGTTGGCAGCACTGTTGCGGGCGCGTTCCGTTCCAAGGATTTGCAAGACATTCCCAAATACTTTAGAATTTAAAGGAAACAAAAGTAAAATATAATTGTGCTATATACCATTTAACCAAGTTAGGCTAAATACGGAACAGTAGCTAAAAATTTCAATCGATTGGCGTCGCTAGTGTGCCCTACCTTAACAGTTTTACTGCAGAGGTGTTTCTGTGTGACTTTGTAGTTATAATTTAAGGTCCTTCAAGAAACTCGAAGTATTTCTTTCTAAAGGCCGACGACGCAACATCGACACGTCATGATCTTGCAGATTTCCATGGGCAGCGGTTATCACTTATCATCAGATGTGCCACTTGCTTGATTGACTCAAGTTTATCGGTTCGAGTAACCGTAGTAACAGCCCATAAAGAACCTATTTTCCTCAAAGTAATCGATGCGTACACGAGGCTTAAAACACAGGTGTACGGCGCTTTCAACAATCATAATTGCGTATTATGCTATCCGAGAGAATGGAAGGCAATTTTTGTGTTGTTCAAGCGAGTTTTTAAAAGTCCGAAGCTACAAAGTAAGTAATTGTTAAACGTTTTTACATTTAACGGTATTCGGTATGAGAAGTACACTTTCATTCTGTTAAAAATAATCAATTAAAATAGTCAAATAATGATTCAATGAGTCCATAACCCTCCGTTTGCTTTGCCGTAGTCGGGTAAAAATGAAAAGACAGTCAATTAGCTTATCACTGTACGCGCGCATGTATGTGGGTAGATTCTTTAGATCGCGATGTATGCAGCCAGCGTGTTATCTTTTTTTATGTGATAGGTGGCACATAAAAAAAGATAACGCGCTAAAAGATAACCTAATGAGTCACCAGTACAGTCACAAGTGCGCTGCCAACATTTAAACCCCCCTCTTCCCTGGATTGTGCCTCCGGTACCCTCACTCACGCAGCGAAACACAGCACAGTGCTACTTCACGCCGGTTTTCTGTGAGGCCGTGGTATCATTCCGGTCGAGCCGACCCATTCATGCCGCAGCGTGACTCTCCCCCGGTCACACGGTCTTGTTTTTTTTATGGATAACCAAAATTAGGTTATCCATCCACAGGTTGTATCTGTGAACATTTTCATGCCTGTAAGGACGTGTTCTAAAAACCATTCTCAGTGACAATTTGTTTTACGAGTTTTTAAAATTCATCGATTTTTTTTCTTTTCCACATACAAAATGTCGTGACAGCCTGTAAGAGAATCGGCACTTAGCCTTATTATAGTACTTAAGTAAATACAATGTAATTAGTGTAAGATTTGTTGGTTGTCCTTAATAAATAAATAAATAAAATAAATAAAATGACCAAGTTACGTGACTGATTTAATATAAAAAGTTGCATCTTTTTATGCGAATTTCCAGAAGTCATAAAACAGAGGTTGTTCAAAATTGTTGGTTAAAGGGATGTAAATGTTCTCGGACACACCCTGAATGATAGCCGGTAAAATGTCACTGATGCGTTCCTGGCCTTATTTTTGTAGAATCTGGTGAAAAAATTGTGTCTGTCTGTACATGGACTAATAAAATGAAATAAAAAATATCTTTAGTCAATTTACGTCTATACAGAAAATGTATGAATGTCAAATATTATGTAATCTACCGCTGATTCGGCATGTACAGACACACGCAATTTCTCATCATGCAACGTCATCATAGAGCGATAGTAGCTCAGTGTTTCAGAACGTGCCTTCCATATGGAGGACCAGGTTCGAATCCGAGCAAGCATCTCTGGATTTATCAAATTTATGTGCGTATTTCTACCATTAGCTCGGCGACGAGGAAAACTTCTCGTTTCGGATAGTTTCTAAAACGGGTAGCAATGATGCATTTGGTCTGGTTCTCCTGCTTAAAAGGGTTGCGAAGGTCAGTCAGCAGTCGCTTCATTGTAATTAACAGATTCCCCAATTCCTCAATCATGGTCCAAGGGTACCTTGGGCTCCAAAGCGACAGATTTGGATGCATCCGGGAATTGCACGCTAACATAAGTTGTAATATGGCCAGCCCATATTATCCGCAGAACCGACAACCAATGGGGTAAACGAGTTCTAGAGTGGAGACCGCGTCATGGCAAACGTAATGTAGGGTGCCCTCTGGCTAGGTGGAGGGACGATCTGAGCAGGATGGCTGGCAAGAGCTGGATGGAGGAAGCCATGGAGAGATCACGGTGGCGAACAATTAGAGAGGCCTACGTCCAGCAGTGGACTGCGATAGGCTGATGATGATGATGATGATGAAAGTCATCAGATTACAGTCATATCCAAAGACCCTTATCAGGATTCTTGGTGTCATATAGGTATCTATTTCACACATTTACTCCCACTGTTAATTATCATATAGACTTATCACACACAAACACCCAAATTATCAACTCTCTTCGTCTACAAGAGCGTATAGGTAATAAAGTATCATCATAACTTTAGACCAATATACTTGGGCATCGGGAACATCGGCCCTAGATGTTCAAATCGTTCTCACCACAGTAGTCAAAGCTCCAAATTAGCTCTTAATAACACCTAATGGATGTGCCTGATAAAGCACATCACACTTAGAGTAAGGAGTAGAAGAACCAATTCTAGGTACTCAGGACCGCCTCACTCGCCTTTAGCTTATCCATCATACTTTATCTTCTGAGCAGAATGCCGGCCTCGTCTAGAGTCAAAATACTTCAACAATTTCTATAAACTCTTTCCTTATGATCGCATCAACATAGGGCTGCTCGAATTTTTCACAATTGGGCCCATCATTCTTGATCGTATTAGTCTACGGCTGCTGGACGAGCTGCCTCAGCGTTCTGCAACAGATATATCGCGGGGAGTACTTAAGATACATTTTGTTTTACATTCTGAAGCTGAATTCTTACATCTCATCACAAGCAATTGGTACATAGTCGTTCCACTCTCAAGTAAGATTGAAGTCCAAGTCCCTAAGGCTTAGATCTGTTTAAGGTGACGGGTAGGGCACACTAGCGACGCCAATCGATTTCGAGATCCGGTTTAGTAGCTATTTCGGAAAGAGATATTCGAAGGACCGCGATAATTTGGGAAAACTTGACTAACCTGGTCATCCAAGCATCCGCGTGGTGTGCTGTCTCAGGGAGACTATAAATCCAAAGGGGCTGGTTCTTGTTGCTATCACCGCACCACCATACTAAGTCCAGATCACAGAATATTCCCGCAAGTGTATTATCTTTATTATAAGTATTGAAATTAGAATCGCGCGCGCGGCGACCGTGTCGATCGGTAGGAGATGTCGGAAACTTCTGTTTGAAAAATGTGCCGTTGGCAGCACTGTTGCGGGCGCGTTCCGTTTCCAAGGATTTGCAAGACATTCCCAAATACTTTAGAATTTAAAGGAAACGAAAGTAAATATAATTGTGCTATATATTCATTTAACAAAGTTGGCTAAATACGGAACAGTAGCTAAAAATTTCAATCGATTGGCCTAGTAGTGTGCCCTACATAACAGTGTTTTGCTGCAGAGGTGTTTCTGTGGATTTAGTAGTTATAATTTAAGGTCTTTCAAGAAACTCGAAGTATTTCTTTCTAAAGGCCGACGGACGCGCATCGACACGTCATGATTTTGCAGATTTCCATGGGCAGCGGTTATCACTTATCATCAGATGTGCCGCTTGCTTGATTGACTCTAGTTTATCGGTTCGAGTAACCGTAGTAACAGCCCATAAAGAACCTATTTTCCTCAAGTAATCGATGCGTACACGAGGTTATTAAAACACAGGTGTACGGCGCTTTCAACAATCATAATTGCGTATTATGCTATCCGAGAGAATGGAAGGCAATTTTTGTGTGTTCAAGCGAGTTTTTAAAAGTCCGAAGCTACAAAGTAAGTAATTGTTAAACGTTTTTACATTTAACGGTATTTGGTATGAGAAGTACACTTTCATTCTGTTAAAAATAATCAATTAAAATAGTCAAATAATGATTCAATGAGTCCATTAACCCTCCGTTTGCTTTGCCGTAGTCGGTAAAAATGAAAAGACAGTCAATTAGCTTATCACTGTACGCGCGCATGTATGTGGGTAGATTCTTTAGATCGCGATGTATGCAGCCAGCGTGTTATCTTTTTTTATGTGATAGGTGGCACATAAAAAAAAGATAACGCGCTAAAAGATAACCTAATGAGTCACCAGTACAGTCACAAGTGCGCTGCCAACATTTAAACCCCCCTCTTTCCGGAGTGTGCCTCCGGTACCCTCACTCACGCAGCGAAACACAGCACAGTGCTACTCACGCCGGTTTTCTGTGAGGCAGCTTCGTGGTGTCATTTCTACAGCGTCTTGAGTACTGATGTCATTACGTTCAGCCGGAAACCGTGCCTCTCCCCCGTCACACGGTCTTGTTTTTTTATGGATAACCAAAATTAGGTTATCCATCCACAGGTTGTATCTGTGAACATTTTCATGCCTGTAAGGACGTGTTCTAAAAACCATTTTCGGTGACAATTGTTTTACGGGTTTTTTAAAATTCAATCGATTTTTATTCCATATACAAAATTGACCAAGTTCGTGACTGATTTTATATTAAAATTTGCATCTTTTATGCGAATTTCCAGAAGTCATAGAACAGATGTTCAACAATTGTTTATTAAAGGGAAGTAAATGGTCACGGACACACCCTGAATCATAGCCAGTAAAATGTCACTGATGCGTTCCTGGCCTTATTTTTGTGGAATCTGATGAAAAAATTGTGTCTGTCTGTACATGGACTAATAAAATAAAATAAAAAATATCTTTATTCAATTTAAGTCTATACAGAAAATGTATGATCGCTATGACATGCCCTTTTTTAAACGAGGTTTGAAAAGAGTTCTACTCTCACGGTAGGCAGCGGCATGACTGTGCTCGGCATTTGTGATGTTCATGGCGGCGGTTTACCGTTTTAACCATTCAGATGAGGGCCGCAGCGTATACCCAAACCCAACTCATAAGATAAGCAATAAAAAAAAAACGAATGTCAAATATTATGTAATCTATCGCTGATTCGGAGTGTAGAGACACACGCAAATTTCTCATCATCAAACGTCATCATAGAGCGATAGTAGCTCAGTGTTTCAGAACGTGCCTTCCATATGGAGGACCAGGTTCGAATCCGAGCAAGCATCTCTGATTTATCAAATTTATGTGCGTATTTCTACCATTAGCCGGCGATGAGGGAAAACATCGTTTAGAGGAAAACCTTCTTGTTTCGGATAGTTCTGAAACGGGTAGCAATGATGCATTTGGTCTGGTTCCCTGCTTAAAAGGGTTGCGATGGTCAATCCCGCCGACACATGTGTCAACTTTTCCACCCTCCATCATTGTAATAACAGATTCATCAATTCTTAATCATGGTCAAGAGTATAGATTGGGCTCCAAAGCGACAGATTTGGATGCATCCGGGAATTGCACTCTAAAATAAGTTGTAATATGGCCAGCCCATATTATCCGCAGAACCGACAACCGATGGGGTAAACGGGTTCTGGAGTGGAGACCGCGTCTTGGCAAACGTAATGTAGGCGCCCTCTGCTAGGTGGGGGGACGATCTGCGCAGGATGGCTGGCAAGAGCTGGATGCGAGAAGCCATGGATAGATCACGGTGGCGAACAATTAGAGAGACCTACGTCCAGCAGTGGACTGCGATGGGCTGATGATGATGATGATGATGAAAGTCATCAGATTACAGTCATATCCAAAGACCCTTATCAGGATTCTTGGTGTCAATATAGGTATCTATTTTATTTTATTTTATTTATTCTTATTCACACAAAACAAATTACAACCGTTACAGAGATATGGTAATAAAGTATCTATATTAAACACATGTGAACATCGGACATCGGCCAGATGTTCAAATTCGTTCTCATCAAGTAGTCAAAGCTAAATTAGCTTAATAAAACTGGATGTGCCTGATAAAGCACATCACACTTAGAGTAAGGGTTAGAACCAATTCTAGGTACTTCATGCGCCTCATCGCCTTTAGCTTCATCATCCACTTTATGAGCAAATGCTCGGCTCGTCTAGAGTCAAAATACTTCAACAATTTCTATAAACTCTTTCCTTATGATCGCATCAACATAGGGCTGCTCGAATTTTTCACAATTGGGCCCTCATCATCTTGATCGTTATTAGTCCTACGGCTGGACGCAGCTTTCCTCAGCGTTCTCAACCAGATATATCGCGGGGAGTACTTTAAGATACAATTCTTACATCTCATCACAAGCAATTGGTACATAGTCGTTCCACTCTCAAGATAGATTGAAGTCCAAGTCCCTAGGCTTAGATCTGTTTAAGGTGACGGGTAGGGCACACTAGCGACGCCAATCGATTTCGAGATCCGGTTTAGTAGCTATTTCGGAAAGAGATATTCGAAGGACCGCGATAATTTGGGAAAACTTGACTAACCTGGTCATCCAAGCATCCGCGTGGTGTGCTGTCTCAGGGAGACTATAAATCCAAAGGGGCTGGTTCTTGTTGCTATCACCGCACCACCGTACTAAGTCCAGATCACAGAATATTCCCGCAAGTGTATTATCTTTATTAAAGTATTGAAATTAGAATCGCGCGCGCGGCGACCGTGTCGAACGGTAGGAGATGTCGGAAACTTCTGTTTGAAAAATGTGCCGTTGGCAGCACTGTTGCGGGCGCGTTCCGTTCCAAGGATTTGCAAGACATTCCCAAATACTTTAGAATTTAAAGGAAACAAAAGTAAAATATAATTGTGCTATATACCATTTAACCAAGTTAGGCTAAATACGGAACAGTAGCTAAAAATTTCAATCGATTGTTGTCGCTAGTGTGCCCTACCTTAACAGTTTTACTGCAGAGGTGTTTCTGTGTGACTTTGTAGTTATAATTTAAGGTCCTTCAAGAAACTCGAAGTATTTCTTTCTAAAGGCCGACGACGCAACATCGACACGTCATGATCTTGCAGATTTCCATGGGCAGCGGTTATCACTTATCATCAGATGTGCCACTTGCTTGATTGACTCAAGTTTATCGGTTCGAGTAACCGTAGTAACAGCCCATAAAGAACCTATTTTCCTCAAAGTAATCGATGCGTACACGAGGCTTAAAACACAGGTGTACGGCGCTTTCAACAATCATAATTGCGTATTATGCTATCCGAGAGAATGGAAGGCAATTTTTGTGTTGTTCAAGCGAGTTTTTAAAAGTCCGAAGCTACAAAGTAAGTAATTGTTAAACGTTTTTACATTTAACGGTATTCGGTATGAGAAGTACACTTTCATTCTGTTAAAAATAATCAATTAAAATAGTCAAATAATGATTCAATGAGTCCATAACCCTCCGTTTGCTTTGCCGTAGTCGGGTAAAGAATTAGCTTATCACTGTACGCGCGCATGTATGTGGGTAGATTCTTTAGATCGCGATGTATGCAGCCAGCGTGTTATCTTTTTTTATGTGATAGGTGGCACATAAAAAAAGATAACGCGCTAAAAGATAACCTAATGAGTCACCAGTACAGTCACAAGTGCGCTGCCAACATTTAAACCCTCTTCCCTGGATTGTGCCTCCGGTACCCTCACTCACGCAGCGAAACACAGCACAGTGCTGCTTCACGCCGGTTTTCTGTGAGGCCGTGGTATCATTCCGGTCGACCCGACCCATTCATGCCGCAGCGTGCCTCTCCCCCGTCACACGATCTTGTTTTTTATGGATAACCAAAATTAGGTTATCCATCCACAGGTTGTATCTGTGAACATTTTCATGCCTGTAAGGACGTGTTCTAAAAACCATTCTCAGTGACAATACGGTATTTGACTATTTTTTTTTTATTTTTGTAATCAAAAGACCTCTCAATAATAGAAATATCGTTGAAAGAATCACTTGATTCTCATTTAAACTACCTGAGATATCACCACTTTAAAATCACATTATTTTGGGCAAACCCAAAACGCTCCATACAAATGGCTACTGAGATGTGACGTCACACGACAGTATTTTGTATGCATTGCATTTGAATGTTGTATGGCAGCTATATCAAATGGTTCGTTTATGTCAATAGTTCCATTATAATAGTTGGTGCAAATTGTATGGGTTATTCAATGGTATAATTATTTATTAATAATTTCATACTTTTAAAATGGACTTGCCCATGAATCTTTAAATGACCATAAAACCGGCTAGACGTTATATTTTTAATTGAGAATTTTTGCTATTGGCACGTATTTACCTATATTTTAATAAAATATTTTTATTTTGTAAAATCTCGAGCTTAGTCAGATACCCTATTTGTTTTACGAGTTTTTAAAATTCATCGATTTTTCTCTATTCCATATACAAAATGACCAAGTTACGTGACTGATTTTATATAAAAATTTGCATCTTTTTATGCGAATTTCCAGAAGTCATAGAACAGATGTTGTTCAAAATTGTTTATTAAAGGGAAGTAAATGGTCACGGACACACCCTGAATCATAGCCGGTAAAATGTCACTGATGCGTTCCTGGCCTTATTTTTGTGGAATCTGATGAAAAGTGTTCGTCTGTCTGTACATGGACTAATAAAATAAAATAAAAAATATCTTTATTCAATTAAAGTCTATACAGAAAATGTTTGAATGTCAAATATTATGTAATCTACCGCTGATTCGGCATGTACAGACACACGCAATTTCTCATCATGCAACGTCATCATAGAGCGATAGTAGCTCAGTGTTTCAGAACGTGCCTTCCATATGGAGGACCAGGTTCGAATCCGAGCAAGCATCTCTGGATTTATCAAATTTATGTGCGTATTTCTACCATTAGCTCGGCGACGAGGAAAAACTTCTCGTTTCGGATAGTTTCTAAACGGGTAGCAATGATGCATTTGGTCTGGTTCTCCCTGCTTAAAAGGGTTGCGAAGGTCAGTCAGCAGTCGCTTCATTGTAATTAACAGATTCCCCAATTCCTCAATCATGGTCCAAGGGTACCTTGGGCTCCAAAGCGACAGATTTGGATGCATCCGGGAATTGCACGCTAACATAAGTTGTAATATGGCCAGCCCATATTATCCGCAGAACCGACAACCAATGGGGTAAACGAGTTCTAGAGTGGAGACCGCGTCATGGCAAACGTAATGTAGGGTGCCCTCTGGCTAGGTGGAGGGACGATCTGAGCAGGATGGCTGGCAAGAGCTGGATGGAGGAAGCCATGGAGAGATCACGTTGGCGAACAATTAGAGAGGCCTACGTCCAGCAGTGGACTGCGATAGGCTGATGATGATGATGATAAGTTGTATAGTTCATGTCATAAAGAACCCCATAATTCTGCAAGCAACTGGTCCCCCTGAATCATTTCTTTATTTATTTAAAACTTTATGGCACAAAAGATTATACAATAGGCGAACTTAATGCCAAGAGGCATTCTCTACCAGTCAACCTTTGGGTCATACAGAAAGGATAATGATGCGGCGAAAGAAGATTACGTGAACGTAGGAATAGAACAACTTGCCGGCTTCTGTATTCCCAGAGAGCTACAATTTGGGTGTCTTTAAGTCGAGAGTGAATAGGCTTCTTCTGGGTAAGCACGCTACACCTTAGACCATAATGTCACTTTCCATCAGGTGAAATGAGGTCAAGTGCAAACCCATTTAATATATAAAAAAAAAACGTGGAGAACAAAACAAAAAAAACTATACATATATATAAATACATAGCAATACGTATCATGGGAAATATTGAGCAGGAGAAACCATATCGGTGTTCTTAGCATAATTACAGGCAAACATTACACATCTTATCTCAACTTACACCGGTTAAAGTCGGTTAAACTGTGTTCACTTTAAATTACATGAACACTATCAATGTTACATTAAACGATTGTAACTTTCACTAGGAAAAAATAGCGGTTAAGTACGGGAAGTGTTACACAACGTCATTATCAAAGACTAGGAGAACTGGTATTCCTTTGGTCGAGGTACTTCTGTGGTATGGCTTTTTATGAGGTGACTCATATGAAGAGATTTTTTTTGTACTTTTTTTTACAAGTTTTTAGAAAACTAGATTTAGGGATTTTATTGCACAAATTTTGGTACAATAAGGCGAACTTAATGTTAAGAAGCATTCTCTACCAGTCAACCTTTGGGTCATGCAGAAAGTGCAGTGGTGCGGCGAAAAGAAAATTTGAAAATTTGTAAGGAGAAAAAAAAACACTAATATTAAATAACTACATTATATACATACCTACATATATAAATATGTTTAAATAAATATATTATTAATAAGTACATTATAAATAAATACAATATATGCTGCTAACTAAAAACAAAAAAAAAGAAAGTAAAATACATAGGGAAAAAAACTACATATAATATGTTATTTATATACTTATAAGCAATTAAGTCATGCGGAAAGATTAGATGTCAATGATACAGTCAGAGAAAAAAAAAATGAGGGCCAATTACAAGATTGCTAATAAAGTTAGTTTTTATCCCAGGACTGTCTCCGGAGTAAATAAATAATACAACATCTCATACATTGACCTGACTAAACAGCTTAGGCACTTATGCTATGGATTTTAGACAACAGAGCAATAAAAGAATAATATCCTCCAACCGATTTCGGCTACGGCAGCCAATCTCAACGGTCAGCCACTTCCGCAGGATATATTATTATTATAGTGTTCAAGTGTGTGCGCAAACACAAGTGCACTCTATATTCCCTTACCATAATAATCTGATGGGGACACCAGCGGGACACGACCGGAGAGGGATCCGGCGCAAGACCAACGGCTAGACGTGTTTTCCGAGGCACGAGGGTACAAGAGCGCCAACAACCAGACTCCCGCCTGACACCTGTAATTTCTTTACAGAAAATCTCATATAATAATAATAAATATTTCACAACATCACATACATTGATCTGACACCGACTATCCGTAACACAGGTGCTTGAGCTACCTATCTAGCTCAAGCACCAGTGTTATCGATATCAGAATCAACAGCGGAATTACAAATATGTAAAACATTTTCTTTTGTAAATACATACTTATAAAACAACCACACCAATATAAACAGACATGTTCATTCACACAAATGTTTGCACTGTGCGGGGATCGCACCTGCAACCCTTGCACCAGAGGCAGCGTTCACTACCACTGATTCAAACGGGTCGTCGGAGATTGCTAATAAAGTTAGGTTGTATTGTCCCAAGACTATCTCCGGAGTTAGTAAATATTATAACATCTCATACATTGACCTGATTGAGGGGCCGACTTGACCAATCTTAATCCGATACTAAATCTATGGTATAGCGCTGTCATTCTATACAAATCTGATGTTATTACATAGATTTATACACGGATAAAAGTTGATCGCGACGGGCCTAAGTAGCTTAAACATTTTAAACAACAGATAAATAACAAATATATACCTACTTAAATACTATTTATTATACTACCCAGACACTGAAAAAACAGAAGTTTTCATCACACGAACGTTTGTCCAGGGTGGAGATCGAACACACAAACTTTGCATTATAAGGCAGAGTCGCTATCAAATGTCCACTACCGTCACTTTAACAGGGGTCAAAATCAAAAATATCTTTATTTCAATTTAAGTCCATACTAGGACATTTATGAATGTCAAATATTATGTTATCTACCGCTGATTCGAATTGTCAATTTCTAACGAGAAGAATCAGCAAGAAACTCAGTAGTTACTCTTTTCAAATAATATGGTTATTACAATTTTCAATTTAATATAATATTTTTTTTCTTACATAAATTATGATTAAAGTGACAGTATGACATACAATGTTTATAATCAAAATATCAGAGGACCTTAAAGTGGTTTGGAATTCTGACACCAGAATTTAAAGTGAAAAGCATATAATTAAACACATAGGTACAAGTGGTTTCCACTTATTCCTATGATAAAAAGATAAAAGATAAAAAATTCTTTATTCAATTTAGGTCCATACAGAACACTTATGAATGTCAATATAGGTACATATATTATCATCTACCGCTGGTTCGGAATGTCGATTTCCACTGAGAAGACACCAGTAAGAAACTCAGTACCTAGTTACTCTTTTCAAATATTGATGATGGTACAGAGTTTCAATTGAGAAGAAAAAGGAAGACAATTGTCAAAGTTAACAGACTACTATGAATAACAACTCACAAGACTAATCGATTAACATGACCAAGAATCCTTATCATTTAAATACTCTTGTAGACTATAGTAATCTTTCTTAATTAGGCAGGTTTTGATATGAGGCTTAAACTTATCCAGTGATAGGTTAATGACATTTTGTGGGAGCTTATTGAATATCTTAATACTTAAGCCAACAAAGGAATTACCGATTTTATGAAGTCTGAGGACTGGGACGAGAAGTGTATGTGATTCTGATCTAATAGGCCACATTCTATAAGTATAGCCATTTGAGTCTAGACTACAGGCACCATGGAGAATGGTTTCATTTGAACGCTAAACAACAGCCTCATTACAAAGTGCGATATCACGCACACAGACACTCTATATTGAGGATGATTTAGATTCGGAAAGGAGTCTGCTGCACTGGGACGCCCAATATTACTGTTTTTTATGTGATAGGTGGCAGATGAGCAGACAGGATCACCTGATGGTAAGCGATTGCTGCCGCCCATGGACACTCGCGACACCAGTGGAGTCACAATTGCACTTAGGTACACCTTACCTACTTACTTCGCTGGGTTAGCGTCATGTCCTTCAAAAAAAGAGATCGCCACTTCACCTACACCACTTTGACTAGCCGCGTTGGCGCAGTGGATAGTGCGTCTCACTTTAAAGCGACGGCTGCGCTTGGGGTCCCGGGTGCGATCCCCGTGTCAGGCCAAAATTTGTACCTGAGTTTTTCTGTTAAGAAATTCTCAGTGTCACACCAGAGTCTGGAAGCTGGTCTTGTACCCCGCCTGGGGAAGTACGTTAAGCCGTTGGTCCTGCGCCCGATCCTTCACCAGTCTTGTCACATTGGTGTCCCATCGGAATCTGAGGGCAAGGGAATAGAGAGTGCCTTTGTATTTGCGCACACACTTGAGCACTATAGTATATAGTTTCGGTTCCGTGTGTCATCACTGGCAATACACACGCATTAAAGACTTTCGTCTTGAGGCGTCATCTCATGGTAAATGGTAACCGACGCTCATAGACACAATGCAGAACCACAGTCATTCTGCTTTTTTTCGTTTACGAACTGCGATCGACAAACTTTTTTCTTGCTATTTCACGTATCTTTATATTTTCATTCTAGTGATACAGGGCCTTAAACGTTAAAGTCTGTTTCTGCACAGTCCAGCTCATTTTATTGGGCGTATAACGACCGTTTTGTCCGGCCACAGTGCCTAGAAAGGTGCGGTGGACACGCTAATCTGCAGTTATGCATGTCCCTCTAGGGACTGCACCTGGTACGTCGAAAGAAAAATGGTTGATATTCAACCATTGTTTGATTTCAGTGTGTATTAAAAAGCACAAGGGATGCATAAGTAGAGCAGTCGAAGTAGGAAATCAGACCCCGGGCTCTGAAGCGACGGCTTGGGACACAACCGGGACAAAATGCTAACATGATGATGATGATTAAAAAGGTAAAAAAAAACAATTATAATCAGCTTTTTTTCCTCTACCTAAAAGATGTCTGAAATAAATCTTCTAATAGCAATAAGACCGCCTTAGTATGATATGAATCCATAATTGTGACCTTTAAGTAAAATTGACTAAAAATAAATCTATCACTTAGGAGAGAGAGTGGAGCCTGAAGTAGGTGTTTTGTGACCCGTAACATAAAATATATAACGATCTATGTTTTAGAATATTATTTTATACTATACTTTTACAATCTAAAAATAAAATCTATTAGAAATAATATGGTCATTCATAACTTAACGGTACTTCTTCCCAAAAAAGTTGTAAAATAAAGAAAACTTCTTCGGCAAATCACACATACAAAAACATATTATGATAATAGTTTGCTTGATATTTATCTATAAATTAGAATTTACAGATTGGTTGATTTATTTGCTATCAAGCATCGATATAATAAATAGCAAGTTATGACATGACAAAACAACAATAAGCTAACAGAACGACATTACAATTCGGACCAACAACATCAGATACAAATGTTGATTATTTACAATACTGTCTATAACACACAGCCTCGCTCTCAATCGACGAACACCGTTCGCAGAACACGTCATAAATACTAATGTGAAAGTCACAACTAAACACAACGTTTTGAGTGTTAAACTAAAGCCACATAAATTTGCAGACCCTACGCCCGCACTAAATGATGACGCCTCAGGCGAGACTTACTCTGCAACCTGTTTTGTCTACTTGTCTTCTTCTATCTCAACAACATCCCTTGGAACTTCATCCTTATGTTCATTACCATTAAGTTCACTTACCTATGGAGTGTGATCAAAATGTTTTTCATTTTAGCCTATTACAGTTCTATTTCTATCATCCTTAGCAATTTCAACTCGTAAAGCTCAAAATTCATCTACTGTGTATCCCTTTACGTCCTTTGTTTTTAGAGCTACTGTTGCAGCCTTCGCACGGTAAGTTAGCTCAGAATTTATGCCTACAATGGAATCAGCACGAAATGGGTTCCTTGCCTGAAGGAGAATAGTGGTTAAGTTATTGCCTAGTGGCGTTACTCGCTCAGAATCATTCACTATCTTTCCATCTGGCTCGATTTTGATATGCTTTACTACCAGGGCTGGCTTCTGATTTTCTACGGTCTAATGACGGGAGATTTATGGAGCATGATGAGGAATTTGCTCTTCATGTTTGTTTGATGAGCTGAGTTTTATATTGGAAATGTTATCTTCAGGCAAAATCAGGCTTATGGTAATGGAGAGATTATATTTTTATTTTATTAATTTTTTATGTAAAAAACAGAATCCTTACTAAGCCATAATTTCAGTTATTTATGTACTAACAGCCGCACATCATGTTACTACAATCTGTCAAATTTCTGAATTATATTTAACTTAATGTCCTGTCAAACGACAGGACATTAAGTTAAATATAGGTTGAAGAATTTAATTACTAACTTTTCATATATGTATACTTTAAAATACTGATATGTGTATGTCCGTATAACGTACTATGAAAATGTACTTAATATATTTGAAAACTAAGGAAAATAATTTCAGTCATTTGTTTATTAATTTTCCCCGACTCGAGGTTATTGCCCTGACTTTAGCCACATGTCGCTAATATAATGGATCGGCAGCAATGTTGATATATTCTTAATTTTTATAAATAACACTTTCATGACAACACAATTTCACATGGACCATGGACGTTCAATAAGTTATAAATCAAAAATAACAATAAAAAATACGGCTTGTTATAAGCACTTTGTTATTACTTCCAGGTCAAAGGCCTTCACCGAAATCAAGTCATCCGGATGATGATGCATCCTCATGACGGGTATTGTACGATGATAATTCATATTTTAAAATTCTCATAATTAAATTGTTACACGTGCAAAATTAATTACATTCTCTCGCATATTAAAGTGTACAAGCAAAGTAGAAGGAGTTTAGTTAAATAACTATACAATCTTCAATTGAAACGGGCCCAATTCATCAACAGACGCTGAATGGTACTCCATTAATCATTGCCTTCGGTTATTCACATCGAATTTCATTCATTACAGAGCGAGTAACTGGTCAATAAAACATTATTACACTATGATAAAACTATGGCTATAGTCGGTTAGGGCTGTAAGTGTAGTTTAAGTAAGTTGCCTTTTGTTTTTAACATGGGAGACCCATGCTTTGGCATGGATGGGTCGGCTTGACCGACGCGAAGTTGTCTGCTCAACTGAGACATATTTGCAAATCCACTGGTGTTGCGATAAGCCTATATGTAGGTACATTGCTTCTGTAATATTATGCTCGGAGTTACAAGCAAAAGATAAATATCTCCAGCTTTCCTAGACTATTTTTACATACGGACCATACATACATGGGGTCTAGGATAATCGGAATTTGCAATTTCTCTGTTATCCTATATATATAATATTTTTCTTCAAGCTAATACTAAACCTACCTTAACAAAGGACAGTATTTATTCTTATCCGGTACACTCTTAGCAGAGTGGTCGTGATCGTCCTATACTCATAGTGTGGGTTGGGAGGGGCAGTTGTGATGAACTTCACCAGGCGCCGCCACCGCTCCAATGGCAGGCTTGATTTGGTCAGTCCACCGTGTGGGTGACCTCCGGCGCGATCTAGTGCCTTCTACTTTTCCTTGAATGACAAGACTCTCTATGGACTGATCGCCACGCCGAGAAACATGTCCGAAAAACGACAGGATGCGAGACTGTACATACTATAGAAAACAGACGCTGCTTGATACAGAGTTCTTGAAGTATCGAGACGTTTCGTGGACCGAGTTTCGCAATAATATTTACTTATTGATAAATGCCAACCCTAGATCCTAGAACGGCAAGACAGCCAGGTTCCTGCATTGTGCCCGACAAAAGTTGCGCAAGATTGATTTGCATAGCAGAGCGTTTATTAGGTTTTATTCTAGATCTATTCTAGTGGTTAATATTGCGACAATGCCTCTAGCCGGTCATTATGCTGGGAACTGATCTTAATAGATTTTGACTTAGTTTCGTCATACTGTTTAGTTTGCTATTTAGGCTGGATTCAACCAATCTTTATCCGTGGATAAATCTATGGTATAACGTCAGATTTGTATAGAACGACAGCGCTATACCATAGATTTATTATTGGAATAAGGTTGGTCGAATCGACCATTAGTTGTTGAAGCTTATTTAGTCTTCTGAATTGCTAGTTAGTTCTATAACTTTTAGTTTTGTCTGAAATTTAATTTTGCCAGTGTTTACCTACATTATTTTGCAGCTACAGGCTTTAAAACATTGAGTCTCAGCTTAAATATATGTGATAGTTTATAACCTTCATATAGTTTACAATTTCGGTTCCCTATTTCATATTTCATCAAAACATTGTCCAAGGAAATGTTTAATAATAAATTCTCACATCTCAAACATTGACCAAATTCCGTTCCAAGTGTTAAACTTAAACCCAGACACTGAATAAAACATAGTACATACAAGTGTTCATCACACGCAGGTTTACCCAGAGTGGAAACCAAACCCACGACCTTTGGTGTATGATGCAAGGTTATTACACAATGGCGCATTTTCGGGCCAGTCAAATAAAATTAAATTAAGACATTCAATTGCGTTTCATTATTTAAATTAGATTAACATGAATGTCAATATTCGGCCAGTCATAGACCGGGAAGTCAATCTCATTTTGTAAGTTTTTTTTTTAATTTTAATTAGTAGAATTATTTATATTATCTTGCTAAATACAAGTTCCAGAGCCGATTTTTGACAATCGATTGCTTTTACGATTCTACGTTAATCAAAAACTAATCAAGCAAACTTTTTTAATAAAATAACATGTTTAAATACATTAATTTTACGATTCGAACATCTTTGAAATTGGAAACAAACTATTTCCTTAAGCTATTAAGTTAACAACTTGAGAAGATTTCACACACATTTCATAAAAAAGCTAGAAACGGCGACGCCATTTCCTTAAAACATTAGTGTGATAACTGGTCTACAGTGGCCGTAAATAAGGCACTTGTTTAATAGCTTGTAAATATATTAAAATGTTGGCACGCCAGCTCCTGTGAGCTGAGAGGATTTATAGTTCTCACTAGGTGTTTTGCTTTGGTCTGTTTTGAACTACTGGTTATTGCTAGCTACCTGCGTGGTGTACTGGCTACGGACGTTCTCGACAATTTGGATTTATTTATTTTTGACGACCCGTGATATTTGAGACATGTGGAATATGGGAAACTTTTATGAAATGGTTTCTTTTAAGTCCAGCCATGATAAACCTATTAAATTAAATAATATATGTAGAACGAAAAGTATATCTTGGCACACAATAGTACTCATATAACCAATCATTGAATTGTAAGTGTCTCATCATCATCATCATCAGCCCATTTAAGTCCCCACTGCTGGGGCACGGGCCTCCCTCAATCACATAAGGGGTAATTGCCATACTCACCACGCTTGACAGACGGGTTGGCGAGGGTTTTGATATAAATGCAGAATTTTCCTTCTCTGGGTGCCGATGATCATGCCAGCAGCTTTACCTTAGTCGCCTTTTACGACACCTCGGTAAGAGTGATGGTGGCCTATTCTACTCTGCCGGGGACCACACGGCTAAGTGTCTAATCTCTAGTTATGACAATTCAAATCTACAATTGAAAAACGTATTTATTTTAAAATATGTCAAGAGTGAAACCTTTCCTCAGTTTATCGATCCCTATTCATTCATTCATTCTTATTATAATGTATTCATTTTAAGGTGACGGGTAGGGCACACTAGCGACGCCAATCGATTTTAATTGTTAGCTACTAAACCGGATCTATTTTAAACAATTTCGGGATTACAACCTCTCGGCAAACACTTATACTATTTATAAAATAACAATACAAATGCGGATCTAACATTTGTACGCGAAAAATTGATTCACGCTAAAAGTGGCCGCTTTTGGCGGTAATCAATTTTTCGCGTACAAAAACGGACCGAAAATTTGTGCATGGTGTGCCGAGAGGTTGTAACCCCGAAATTGTTTAAAATAGATCCGGTTTAGCAGCTAACAATTAAAAACAAATGGTGTCGCTAGTTAGGGCTACCCGTCGTCTTAAGAATTCCACTAGGACAAAACAAAAACCTACTCGTATAATTTGTCCATTCGGACAACAACAGAAACCTAGTATAATCGGCTCAAAACTATGTATTTCCTTAGTTCTGACGCGTAATAAGTAGGATGATAATGGGTATTCCCGCAAAGGCACCTGTTATTACACAAGGAACCTGAATTACAACAACAAGACGTACTTTTCTGTGCTCCGTAATTTTAAATTTATATCTTGAGAAACTCGAGTGTTACGTTTATCACTGTGCATAAAATCCAACCAGGAGACCCATGCTTGTATTTGTCGAGGAAGGACTGACCATTCACGGTAAATTCACCAATTAATCTCCATATTATTAAATACTGCTCGTCATATTCAGTCATGTCATGAGTCATACTGGTCATAGACACTGTGAATCTGACAGCTGTGAATCTGTGTTCGGATACGCATACGTACGCATACGTTGACACCAGCGCCCCCTATCGACGCCAGCGCCCCCTATCGACGCCAGCGCCCCCTATCGACGCCAGCGCCCCCTATCGACGCCAGCGCCCCCTATCAACGCCAGCGCCCCCTGTCGACTCCAGCGCTCCCTATCGACGCCAGCGCCCCTCATCGACGCCAGCGCCCCCTACCAGTTCTGATTGGCGTCATTGACGCCAAAGCCCCCTATCTACGCCAGGTCCAGCGGAACTCGCAACAATGCCCAATTGCAGCGGATGTTTGAGCGCCATTGGGTCCGGAGGCTATCTGCGATGCCAGGGATGTCAAGGATATTTTCATAATAAATGTCTTAACATAGGCGACGATCACTTTAAGACCCTAACACAACTGTACAGAGATACATGGAAATGTCCCTCATGTAGCAATGTGTCTCATAGGCGCAAAGTCAATGCTGACACTCCAGTTCGTCAACGACAGGTACCTGTGGGTGACCACTCAATGAATATGTCATTTGATGTTCCTGATGATAGTACTGAATCCAGTGTTTCCGGCGCTGTTGCTTGCCCTTCTGGGAATAATGAGGTGACAATGGAAAAAATTAGTGCCCTTTTTGACCAAAAAATGAACGCTTCGCTCTCCTCTTTTATGAACAACTTCCGTATGGCGTTGAAGGAGGATGTTGCCGCTATGGTCCGTGCGGAGGTCGGCTGTGTGGTTCAGGAAATAAAGGATGACCTCAATAACGCCACTGATTTCTTCGCCTCAGAGCAGGAGTCACTAAAGGCTCAAATTGCGCATAAAGACGCTACTATTAAGATATTAGAGGCTGACTGTGAACGCCTACATGGAGATTTATACAGGTTGACGAATCGCGTATCGGCTATGGAGAAGACCACTCGCAGCTACAATGTCGAGATACAATCGGTTCCCGAGACACGAAACGAAAATGTGATGTTGCTGTTTAAAAAGTTATGCGAGATCGTTAGCTTTTCAATTGAAGACAATAGCATCTTGTCATGCCGCAGGGTTGCTAAGATGGACAACACAACAAAACGGCCCAGAAATATCCTGGTCACCTTGTCATCGCCGCGATTAAAAGACACATTGTTGTCGGCGGTCCAACGTTATAACAAGGCGCACCCCAAGGATACTCTGAACTCACGACACCTAGGTGTCACAAACCACTCTGAAAAAATATATGTTGTTGAACACCTATCACCAGAATGTAAACAGCTGTTTGCTGCTGCTAGAAAATTTGCTCGTGAAAATCAATATAAATATGTGTGGGCCAAATACGGAAGAGTTTATCTTCGCAAAGATGATAAGAGTGGTAGCATCTATGTTAAAAATAACGAGACCTTGGTGAACTTAGCGTAAGTAAATAGTATTTTTAGCATTTAAGTTTAGACATGATGAAATGTTTTAGTTTTATTTCCCATTTTGTGCTTAATGTTAGTATTTTATCAGAATGTTAACAGAATTCGGTCAAAGATCACTGATGTATATCTTAACGCATTGACTTGTAACTACGAAATTATATGTTTTACGGAAACTAATCTCAATAGTGGAGTGCTCGATGCTGAGTTACTGGATTCTCGATACAGTGTGTTTAGACGCGATCGCTCCACTACCGTTGTAAGCAAGACTGAAGGTGGCGGCGTCCTTATCGCTGTTAGGAAAGATATTGAAGTCACCAGACAGGTGACTTGGGATAGTGATATTGAGGATCTATGGATTACTGTTTCGATTCATAATGGTGCAAAAATAAATATTTGTTTGTGCTACTTGCCACCGGATCTGCCAACTACTTTAATCGATTCTTTTTATGAAAACTTAAACAAAATTGTTTTAAATTCTAGCTCTACTGCGGAGTTTATTTGTATTGGTGACTTTAACAATCCTGGGTTGCATTGGCAAAGGGAACCCGACTCTATGGCCTTAAACATTAACTCGCCCACGGATCACAAATCACGTTCTCTATGTGAAACTATGTCACTTTGTCATCTTAGACAGTTCAACAGCATAATAAACGCTAACGGTCGCCTCCTGGATCTCGTACTCTCTACGATTGACATTCAAGTTTATGGTGTGGACCCTCTTAGCCGCTTAGATAAGCATCACCCTGCCTTAGCTATTGATATAGCATGGAACCCTGGGCCTAACACGAAGTTTATGAGGATTAATCCTTGTAAGCATTATAATTTCAATAAATGCAACTTTTTGAAGTCCGATCAGAGCTATCACGGGTTGATTGGCAATCTGTGTTGTCGTCTCCTGATGTTGATGTTGACCTTAATAATTTCTATACTTTGACTAATAATATTATACACAAACACACACCACTGACAAAGAAAAATAATGATAAATATCCAATATGGTTTAGCCCTGCACTTAGGTCTAGCATAGAAATGAAAAACAAGTACCATAAGCGCTTTAAAAAGTTTGGAAACCCTCGTGATTACGACGAATTTTCTCACTACAGAGCAAAAAGCAAAAACTTAATCTATGATTGCTATAAACACTTCGTAGCATCAGTAGAGGGCTCACTGCGTGATGACACTAAGGCATTTTGGAGATTTGTAAATAGTAAAAAGAAAGTGAACTCTATCCCTATAACTATGGACCTTGAGGGCGTTTCGTCCTCTAATCCCTCTGAAATATGTGAGCTATTCTCTAAATATTTCAGCTCCGTTTTTGAAAGTGCCACTTCTCTTTCAATTAATGATAAGTCAGCTGAGCGCACAACAAACATCTTAAGCGACTTGAATATTACGAAAGACATGATTTTACGTAAAATGGAAAAGCTCGATACCAATAAGGGTTGTGGTCCAGATAAAATACCCGCCTTATTTGTCAAGAACTGTGCAAAAGAACTATGTGTGCCTCTTGAAATACTCTACAATAAGTCTATTGTGGCCGGAACTTTTCCTACGCTCTGGAAGGTAGCACATGTCATTCCCATATACAAGTCAGGAGACAAGTCAAATTGTAAAAACTACAGGCCCATAAGTATCTTGTCTTGTCTAGCTAAGCTCTTTGAAGGTGTGGTATATGACGTTCTATATAATCACGTAAGGCCTATCTTAAATCCTCAACAACATGGATTTGTGGCCAACAAATCAACTACCTCTAACCTACTAGAGTACAAGAACTATCTGTGCTCTGCCTTTGCTAAAAGACTACAGGTGGACGTAGTTTACACAGATTTCGCTAGGGCGTTTGATAAGGTTAATCACGCAGTACTCTGCCAAAGACTGGCTAATTTTGGTGTACATGGCTCACTTCTCCGCTGGTTCCAATCTTACTTGAGTCGCAGGAGTCAACTCGTCTCATTGAAGGGTCATTTCTCTGAACCAGTTTTCGTCACGTCCGGGGTGCCTCAAGGCAGTCATTTGGGACCTCTGCTGTTCGTTATTTTTATAGATAACTTGATCGACGCCTTATCTTGCCCATGTCTCCTATACGCAGATGACCTAAAGATATTTACTACCGTTAGGGACCAAACAGATGCTATCAAGTTACAATCTGATCTAGATGCTCTGTCGCTCTGGTGTGATCAAAACCTAATGCAACTTAATATAGGTAAGTGCTTTGCAATATCTTTCACCACAAAGACACAAAAACATCTAATTGACTACACCATTCAGGGTAAAGTTCTCGCCCGAAATAACATTGCCAGAGATTTAGGTGTCATTTTCGATGATAAACTGTCTTTCAGAGATCACTATAATGACATTGTCAATCGTAGTTATAGATTACTTGGTTTTATCACCAGGACTACCAAGCAGTTTCGACAGAATAAGAGCTTCATTTATCTTTATTATTCTCTCATACGTAGTATTCTTGAATACAACTCAGTTATTTGGTCTCCATTCTATAAAGTACACAGCAATCGAATAGAAGGAATTCAAAGACGTTGCCTGAAAATCCTTAGTTTTCGGTGTGGCATGAGTCGAAAACTCACGTCCTACTGTGAACGTCTGAGCTATTTTCGGGTGACTCCTCTATATATACGACGACAGCATATTGATCTTATTATGCTCCATAAAATAATACACTACAAAATTGACTCCCCTTATCTCCTCTCTTTGCTTAATTTTAATACCAGATTTAGATCTCGTAACCGCAATTATAATATGTTTTATCTCCAAATATATACTAATAACACCTCGTATTACAACCCAATAGTCAGGATGTGTCGCCAATACAATGAAATTTTAAAATTTGACAGAGATATGGATATATTCTATCTAACACTGCAACAGTTCCGGCGACAATTGTATAATAATAAGTTCTAATACCTAATTTGTAATTAAATTGTTAATTTGACTTGTAATTATATTTTACTTTTGACTTGTAATTAATTTAATTTATGATTTGACATTGAATTTATGATTTGACATTTAATTTATGATTTGACATTTAACTTATGATTTAGCATTTAATTTATGATTTGACATTTAATTTATGTTTTGACATTTAATTTATAATTTGGTATAATTTATAATTTAATTTAATTTATAATTTAATACTTCATTTGTTTATTGTTATGTTAATTAACTCTTGAGCTTTTAGGCATACATAATTTTGGACTACAATCTCGTCATGTACATTTTCATGCTACTAAAATAAGTCTCATTGATTGTAATCTGTTTTGTGTGCTATGATAATAAATAAATAAATAAACTAACCGATATTGTGAATAGATTGCTTTAATTCCGAAGGCGAACGTGAATAGATCAAGTATAGAGGAGGACAGAAGGGTATTTTTGTAGATCAAACCCTATGAAAAGGAGTGTTAAGATTTTTAATGGTACGGCAGCGCGTATGCAGGTCCTCTGGAGTTGCAGACGTCTCTACGCTGCGGTAATCGCTTACTATCATAAATAAATATATATTTCACAACATCACATGCATTGATCTGACTGTGATAGTAGCTCAAGCACCTGTGTTACGCATATCAGAACCAACAGCGGAATTACAAATGTATACATAAAATACGTTTCTTTTGTACTTACATATTGATAATACGTAGAAAACACCCAGACCAATACAAACATACATTTTCATGTACACAAATGTTTGTAGGTACTGATCGGGGATCGAACCCGCAACCCTTACACCAGAGGCACCATTGATCCAAACGGGTCGTCAAATCGGGTCATCAGGCGAGCCGCACGCTTGTTTACGACCAACGTATATAAAAAAAATGTTGGGGAAAAAATATTGTTTTGATTAGTATAATACTTACTTATTTACTAGCGACCCGAAGTGGATCTTGGCCTCCGACACGAGAATTCGGCATTCTGTTCTGTTCTGTTCTCAGCCACCTGTCGCCAATCCGGCCTTTCTCGACCTGGTCATCAGTATATTGCTCTCAAGATTAAAAAACACTGTGCACTATTAGTAAATATTAATTTACCTCAGTTTCGTAGAACGGTTTAGCTTCTGCAGTATTTCCTGATGGTTATGACTTAGGGACCTTCAAGAAAAGAGCGTACTCCTTTCTAATAGGCCGGCAACGAATCAGCGACATCTCTAATCTTGCATGGACAATATGACAAAAAATCATTTTCAGAAAAGATAAATACTATTTCTAGATTAGACTCAATAGAAAAAGAAAAATAATTTCAGAATTTTTAAACAGATAATTAAGGAGCAAAAAAAAATATCCTCCCGAAACATTACTTGGCATGACAAATTAAGAACGCTTTTGCTCACCTTGATTTAAAAAAAAAAGTAAATCCAAAAAACCGAAAGATAATGACATGACCAGTCGCCTAAACTTTTTTTAATGTACATATAGCACCGACATCACAATAAGTTGAGCCTCAGAACTACGTCGCTTCCAGCATATGGCCGGATGAAAAGTCCCCGGTCTGACCCATAGATGGCGTTACTAGATATTTTCCATATGATTGTCATTTAGTACCAACCTTCAAACGATACGTGTCAAAATTTGACAGCAATCGGACAATTAGTTTGTGAGTTATAGCGATTTGAGTGAAGCTACTTTTGTTATTGTTGAAAAGATGGAAAAATAAAGAATTTCGTGTGTTAATGAAGTATTGCTTTTTGAAAGAAAAATACAGTTGAAAGCAAAAGCGTGGCTTGATGAAGAGTTTCCGGGGTCTGCACCAGGAAAATCAACCATCATTGATTGGTATGCTAAGTTTAAACGTGGGAAAATGAGCACTGAAGACGGTGAACGCAGTGGACGCCCAAAAGAGGCTGTTACCGACGAAAACATCAAAAAATCCATAAAATAATTTTGAATGACCGTAAAATGAAGTTGAGCGAGATAGCAGACATTGTAAAGATATCAAAGGAACGTGTACATCATATCATTCGCGAATATTTGGGCATGCGAAAGCTCTCCGAAAGTGGGTGCCGCGCGAGCTCACAATCGATCAAAAACAACAACGAGTTGATGATTCGGAGCAGTGTTTGGAGATGTTTAAGCGCAATAAAGCCGAATTTTTCCGTCGATATATGACAATGGATGAAACATGGCTCCATCACTTCACTCCAGAGTTATTCGAAAAGCGTATAAAATGGTGATATTTTTTGTCGTATTGTCCACTGTTCAGAGGCGGTTGTGAGCGTTCGTTTGTCACCAGAATAGTATTAACTTAATGACACAATAAGGAAATGTAACCATTTCCGCTACATTTCCTATTGAGTAACGTTTATAAATAGCAACCTTTCTCTCTCACACAATTGTTGTCCGTCCGTTTAACCTTAGACACTCATAAATTCTTAATGAGCTTATACAATTCCAGTACTGTAGCAATGCAATAATTATATAGATAACTACTGGCCTGCTCTCAAGTTGTTTCGGGAAATAAGTTTCTAAAAGTGCCAATAGATGGCGCTGGGTGTAAATTGCATTGCGCAAGTGTTTCGCTTTTTTGGTTTCCCTATAAGCATTGTCGTGATCTATAGAAATTACCTCTTTATAAATAAAATAGATAAATTGATAAATTTCTGTTATGTTGACTGGCTCGGTGGCTCGGTGGCGTAGTGGTTAGTGGGTCGCGCTATAAAGCGACGGCTGTGCAAGTGGTCCCGGGTTCGAACCCCGGGTCGGGCCAAAAATTTGTAGGTACCTAAGTTATCGGTAAGGAATTTTTAGTGCCAGCCGGAGTCTGGAAGTAGGCGGTCTTATACCCCCGTGCCTCGGAAAGCACGTTAAGCAGTTGAGTACTGCGCCCTGGTGTCCCATCGGAATATGAGGGTATGGGTATAGACAGTGCACTTGTGTTTGCGCACACACTTGAGCACTCTAATTATATCCTGCGTATAATATAGCCGTAATAGGATTGGAGGATATTATTAAGTCCAATACCCCTTCTGTATCAAACTAGTTTGTGCCCGATAGCTCAAAAAGTAATTATTATTTTAATAATCTTTTTGTTTGAGATTGCGAGCAATTATGTGTATGCTATTGGCAATTTATTGTAGACGACTATATTTAAACCAGCGTCTAACGCGGGTAGGAAAAATTACGAGACAATCCGATGGGGGCTGGCCACGCCCCTGCGCAGGCGCGTCAGGTGTAACGTTGTAATTGTTAGCTCCGGAGTTCGATAGCTGAGGGGAAGTTGCCTTAGGCGTTGGGAACATGGTTAGGATTAGGAAGGATGTAAACTCAGTAATGGCGAGTAACAAGGCCTCGATGGCGTAGAGGCTAATGTCCTGGATTCGATTTCCGTTCAAGCAACCGAGGGAGAGCCACGCTTCGGCATGAATTGGCCTTCTCGACCGGAGCTGAGTGATACCACGGCCTCACAGAAAACCGGCGTGAAGCAGCACTGTGCTGAGTTTCGCTGCGTGAGTGAGGGTACCGGAGGCCTAATCTGGGGGTAATGGGGGTCTCAAGGTTGGCTGCGCACTTATGACTCCACTGGTGTCACGGGGCGATGACAATCGCTTACCATCCGGTAATCCGTCTGCTCATCTGCCACCTATCACATTAAAAGGGTCAATTTAGAAAAAATTGTTCTTTATTTATGGTTTCCTCCTATAGGAGAATAGGAAAAAATTTCCTGACAAAGACGTAAACATATACGCCATTTGCAAGTAAGGTCTATAACTTTCTGTCTGCACATAAACGTTTCAGTACTCGCAATGACGGCGCAGGGAAAATGTAACTCAATTACTTTTTCAATTAGACTTAAAACGTAACTTTGCAATTAACATAACGCTCTAAACCGATAGCTAGGTAATAAAACACCTCTTTTAACCCCCGACGCAAAAACGACGGGGGCTATAAGTTTGACGTGTCTGTGTGTCTGTCTATGGCATCGTAGCTCCCGAACAAATTAACCGATTTTGATTTTGTTTTTTTTGTTTGAAAGATGAATAAGGAGGGAGTGTTCTTAGCTATGTTGGATAAAAATCGATCCAAGATGGCCGCCGTCACAAAGATTTGGATTTTATGTTTTAACACAACTCTCACAATATGGGTATCATATAAAAGGGCTTGACTAGCAGAATATATTAATTGTGAAACATTTCAAATCCAAGATGGCCGCCGTCAGAAAATGACGAATAACCTATTTGTTGTTCCAACTGCCTCAATATAGGTATCAAATGAAAGAGCCTTAGTTGTGTCGGGGGTTTTTTTAATGTTCAATTTAATTTTTAGTTCATGCATTTTTTTCTGACGTCAAACCACAATGTGTCGTAAGGTAATATCAACTCTATACACATAACAAGCACTTACTCAGCTAGTTTTTCCTAAACGGTCCCGGTGGTGGTTATCACGAACGGTAGCGTAACAGCTTAAGGATAGCCGGTAGGAAGATGTAGGAAGATTTGATGATCATGGTCTCGGTGTCTTTGGAACATTTTATTTCCGTGAAGACAACAGGCACAGTAGATACAAGAGTTTAAGAAATGAAAATAGTTTTTTGTTGTTATAGCGGCAACAAAAGTAAATAATAAGTAATTTATGAAAATCTAGACAGTTATGCCTAGCTACCGCGGATCTTGAGATACATCCTGGTGACAGAATGACGGCCAGACAGATTCTTTATAATAGGGTCCCGTTTTCATCCTTTGGAACTCTAAAAATGTTTTTTTCTTTCTTATGTGATAGGTGGCTGACGGACAACCCCATGGCCGCCCCCATGGGCAGGTGTCCATACACCCGCGATACCAGCGGAGTCACAAGCGCGCCGCCAACCTTTAAACCCCCCTTTTTTCCCGGGGAAAGTTATTTAGTTTGAAGTACGAAATGTCTTTATTTAGAAATTGAAAATCTTAAAACAGTTTAGGTCCTACAGAATACGACGTATTATTAACAATGAAACGCATTCTTAGTATTACAATTATAATAGCAATTAAATGAATTAACAAATATCAGTACGCGCGAAATCTACAATGAATCTGACACCTCGAGTGACAGACGCCACTGGGGTTGTGGTATCGACTAGTGATGTTTTTTATTCGGTTTTTATTCGGCTAACAGTATGAATATCACATACGTAATCCACCGCGATTGTTTGTGCAGTGACAGCCCTTCCAACTTAAAGGACGGCTAATGCGTGGATGGTCTTAGCTTCCCTTGTCCCGATTTCCGAAGGTGAAAACCTTGGTGGGCATTGACATTAGTCGTTAGAGCCTGCATACAGGACGCGGGCAACACACGCCATAGGATCCAAACGGGAGGAACAGGGAGGAGCGGGAAGCTCACATTCGGACTAATAAAAATGCCCCCTTAACGGCGTGAGTGCATATTGCAGCCACTGCCTATCTCAGAACTATGGTATCGTATCTACACACCCGTTTGGTGTCCAGAGAATTCTTTACTACATAATGGGAAATCTACTAGTGCCTTCCTTAGATACCTGAAGAAGATAAACTGATGAGTCATTTCATAGAATGTTTAGAATAATGAACTTTTTAATTAATAAGTTATTTTTTTGAAAATTATTCTAAAGATTTTTAAAACACGGAGGTCACTGACGCCACTAGAACACACTTAAGGGTCAAAATGCTTCCCTTAATTCTAAGGTGAATAACGGGGATATAGTTGAACAGGATTTTATAGTGAAAGTAGTTACTTACACTATAAAATCCTGTTCAACTATATCCCCGTTCATGGTACCGAATAGTTATTCGGTACCATGAACGCCAAGTATTTATTTCAAATAGCGAATGATTATTAATGTTATTCTTTCTTAGTCAAAGCGTATTTGCTGAAGTTGAAATATTTACTACTATGCATCGTTGATTTGTAATAGAGACTGTCTCTCTCGACACTAATTACTAGGGATGCACAAGACCGTGCGAAGTAAAGGAGTCAAAGTAGGAAAGCCAACCTTTTCCCCTTCCCCCCCATTGGGCCTCCGGTAACCTCACTCACACGGCGAAACACAGCGCAGGCGCTGCTTCACGCCGGTTTTCTGTGAGGCAGTGGTATCACTCCGGTCGAGCCGGCCCATTCATGCCTAAGCGTGGCTCTCCCACATTTAAAAACAAAACGCTAAGATGATAATATCCCGCAACTCTCATTTGGTTCGGTTCAAACATGTGGTTCGGCGTTTTTCCAGTAGATGTCACTATGCAATTTTACATCGCGCTAGTAAAACGTATTTCCGTAACAATGACCTCAAGCCGCCTGGCTACAATATTAGTTAAAAAATGTACGGGAAATTGACCCAAGATGGGAAGATCCAAAGATGGAGAAGAAGATGGGACGGGAAGGTATTAGTTATATTTGAGAGCAAAATTAATAATGATATCTATTGACTGATTCCTGAAGGCGGCTGTTCTACATAGCCATGAAGTATTGGTCGTTCCTCTAGACGGCGCTAGCACCGGCTAGCCGACTGATGCCTCTATCTCAGTATTTATAAGTTACTCTATAGAAGAAGGCTAGAATAATTCAGATATAAGACACGAGAGAGAGACTGTCAAAATAAAATCCAAAACCCCTACCCTCTCCTATGGTATTAGCAACTCTATGTGTATCACAATCACTTACTAGTTTTTCCTAAGTGGTGCCGGTTGCTGTCGCGAACAGTAGCCGTTGTTATTACGCCGCACATACCTACACACTCGGGTGCGTTGACTCCTTTTAATAGTATATTGCGTACGCGCAGGTATTGCGAACGGCTCACATGGAGGCGGAATTGTGAGTATGTAATTAGATGGGATAAGAAAATATATCAAGATTTTGTATGTTTACAAGTTCTTCAATCTTTTTTATGCAAATATTTCCGTTTTCGTGTTTCTTTCTTATGATTTCATTTCTTGAGGCTACAATACGTCATTAACCATCTTATTCTAATCTCAGGAAGGAGTAGTGTTACTCCTTCCTGAGATTAGATGAGATTTTTAGTTTTTTAAATTTTCGCGTTGCATTATAACTATAATTAATCAAGACGGGATTTAACACGATATTTATTATGTGATACAACATTGTGTACTCACATATTTTACTCGACGTTTCGGCTACGTTACAGCAGCCGTGGTCACGAGCGGACCACTCGTGACCATCACTTAAAAAATGTCGTGTTAAATCCCGTCTTGATTAATTATAGATTAGATTTTTGTTGATAAGATCATCGAAATGTCGAACATTTTACCCGAAACTGGAAAGCTATAGAGAGACATTAGAATAGTTTTTTACAAGATTTCTACCATGTAGGTAACTTATTTTTGAGTTTCCGATATTTCGGCACTGTTGCAAGCGCCGTGGACACGGAGTAACTCGTTAATCTCGTAAATAACTATTCTAATGTTAATGCCCATGAAAATTTAAAACATTACATAAAAAGACATAATGAAATTGAAAATAATATAATCATTCGTGAGTTCCTACTCGAAGGATACTTCTGATATGACTCTTATCTTTGAGCTATTATGTCACAAATTGGTCCTTAAGTCATATCATTGAAACATTTTTCAACAACAGCTCAATTAGGGCGATGGTAGGTTAGTAAGAAATATGGTAGCACAGTAAGAGAAATAGTATCTCAGTGGATAAGGGCATCGTTATCGGGAGATCGTAGGTCGCAGGTTGGACGGAAGACCTGATCAGAGTCAGATCATCTTGCAGGATACAAGCCGCCTGCGTCCGCATGCTATTGAAGTCAATGGGGAGGTATAGACCATTGATTTCAACCACTGCTAATCAGAGGTGGATGTCTACATATAGCTATGTTGATTACGATGAGATCGAGGACAACACGGATAAACACTGTATATCATTACTTGTAACTGCAGTAAGATGACATTATAATCCAAAAAAAATGCAAAACTAATTGACATTTTATTGAACAACAGAAGAAAAACTTAAGAAAATTAAAACAATAACGACCAGTTTGGATCAATGGTAGTGAACGTTGCCTCTAGTGCAAGGGTTGCGGGTTTGATCCCCGCACAGTACCAACATATGTGTACATGAACATATCTCTTTGTATTGGTCTGGTGTATTTTCTATGTATTATATGTATGTTATTACAAAAGAAAAGTATTAATATGTATATATTTGTAATTCTGCTGTTCAGATATCCGTAACACAGGTGCTTGAGATACCTATTTCGGAGTCAGATCAATGTATGTGTTGTTGTATAATATCTATTTATTTATTTAATAAATGAGATCTAAAGCTAAGCTAAAAGTACCTAAGTAAAAAAACTAAAACCCAACTACGACAAAAAACGTCGCTGAAAAAGTATAAAATAAGCCTTCGTTGTCAATTTATGCAATATTCACTATGTAGAGATAAAATTTCATGTTTGGAAATCCGCAGTCACACGTTGTCAAAGGGTAGTATATTTAACGTGTGACTACGCCTTTCCAAACATGAAATTTTATCTCTACATAGTGAATATTGCATAAATTGACAACGAAGGCTTATTTTATACTTTTTCAGCGACGTTTTTTGTCGTAGTTGGGTTTTAGTTTTTTTACTTTTATTTTATTTGTACTATTTTGGTGTCCAAGTGCTAGTAATATATATATATTCAAAATGTACAAGTCAAGCGCTTTCAAATGATACCAAACACGGCATATTTATCATAACTATATTTTTTTACTCTGTATGTTTTGTCCGCTAGAGGGCGCCACATTAGATTTTGTGAAACTTCATATAGCCTATAACCAGCGGACGATCAAGACGCTTATAATGATATGTCATTTGTCGAATTCTGATAAGTAGTTAAGAAGTTACGTGGAAACAGATGAACATACATACATACATACATACATACATACATACATACATACATACATACATACATACATACATAGCCTGTCAAAATCATAACCCTCCTTTTGCTTTGCCGTAGTCGGGTAAAAAGGAGAATTAAAACAAAGTAGGTCCCTGTGGGGATTCAATCAATCAATCAATCAAATAATTCTTTATTTGCATAGGCTTGTATACAGCACTTACAAATCGTCATACATTTTAATGACTTAAAACTATTTATAAGTACTTATGTATAATTTACATGTTAATACATATATATGTTGATACATAAAATATACTAAAGAAATAAATAAACATAATGCGATTCTACCACCGGCTCGGAAAGTTGTTTCTGGTCGAGAAGATCCGGCAAGAAACTCGCCAGTTACTCTTTTTAATCGCCAAACTTTCATACAATGTTGTGTCATCATCATACCAAGCCATACAGTTTAATTGTTACACAAAATAAAATAAAGGAAATAATAATAAAATAAATATTATGAGGTAAACCGAAGCAGACCAGTCCCCAAAGGTGGCACCTGTTCACAAGTATGACGTACGTGTCAGCCATCATTTCACTCAACCATATTAGAGGGAATGTAATGACCCGCCACATAGCGCCACCACCTCAGAGACATTTGAGTGAGCATGACTACTTAGGTTCCCCTCATAGGTCACAATGAGTATTAGTTACTTAATCCAGACTAATAAACTGCAGGACGAGGTGTACAATAGTAGGTGGTTAGCATCTTGTCAATTATTGAATAATCAATATAAATCAATTTTTATACATTCAAAATAAAAAATGTCTTTATTCAATAAAGAACATTTATGAATGTCAAATATTATGGTAATTACAATTTTCATTCTTATACAAATTATGATTACAGTGACAGTATGATATACAATGCTTATAATCAATATCGTTTAGATAAATTGTCAATGAAAAATTATGAAATGAATTATACATTAGAGGACAGGCGAAGAGATCAACATGTCCAGGAATCCTTATCATTCAAATAATCCTCTACTTTATAGTAGCCTTTCTGCATTAGGCAGTTTTTTACATGCAACTTAAACTTATGTACCGGTAAATCAATAATATTTTGAGGTAACTTATTAAACATTCTAATGCTCAATCCTACAAATGAACTTCCAATTTTATGAAGTCTTAGATTTGGGACAGCAAGCCTATGTTTATTTCGCGTGTTAAAGCTATGAAAATCAGATTTTTGCGAGTAAAGGTGCAAGTTCTTGCGTACAAACATAATACAATCAAAAATGTATTGAGATGATACGGTTAAAATATTGATTTCCTTGAATACTTCTCTAAGTGAGTCACGTGATCTAAGACCGTAGATGGCACGGATGGCCCTCTTCTGCAAAATGAAGATGGCTTGTAAGTCAGCACCGGATCCCCACAGTAGTAGACCATATGACATCAGACTATGAAAATAGCTAAAATAAACCAGTCTCGCTGTCTCGATATCAGTCAGATTCCTTATCTTTCTAACTGCATATGCAGCTGAACTAAGTCTTCCTGCCAAGACAGCAATATGAGGGCTCCATTGCAATTTTGTATCCAGAGTGATACCTAGAAAAACTGTGGAGTTTATGACTTCGATAGGTTCGTTATTCATGACAATATTCATTTTGACCTGCCTTACATTAGGCATTGTGAACTTAACACATTTTGTTTTCTTTGAATTAAGAACCAAGTTATTATAAGTAAACCACTGTAGTACTTGAGAGAGTGTGTTATTTACTTCGTCAACATTTTTCTTTTGCCTATCAACCTCAAAAATCAAGGATGTATCGTCAGCAAATAACACTATCTCACATAGATCATTGGTATAGTAAGGAAGGTCATTTATATAGATTAAAAAGAGCAAGGGCCCCAATATAGAGCCCTGGGGCACACCCATGGTTAGAGGGGCGCCAGAAGAGTTAGTTCCATTGACATTGACCTTCTGAATCCTATCTGATAAGTAAGATTTGATTAGACTTAGTGAGGTGTCTATGACACCGTAATGCTGTAACTTCATTAGCAATGTTTCATGATTGACGCAATCGAATGCTTTAGACAAATCACAGAATATTCCAATAGCATCTCGCTTTTTCTCCCACGCATCAAATACATGTTTGATAAGCGCCACTCCAGCATCAGTAGTGGATTTCCCTTTTGTGAATCCAAATTGCTTACTGTGCAATATTTTATTCAGGTTTAAATGAGACAATAACTGAGTAAATATTACTTTTTCAAAAATTTTGCTGAGAGCAGGCAGTATAGAAATAGGTCTGAAGTTAGACGGGTCACTTTTCTCACCCGACTTGAATAACGGTATTATTTTACTGTATTTCATCATATCGGGAAATTGACCGTCGTCAACACATTTATTAAATATTATTGCTAAGTGGGGTGCGATAGAATGCATTATATTTTTGATTATATCTACCGAGATGCCCCATAAATCCTCAGTCGGTTTCATATTTAATTCTTTGAATGTTTTTAAAATTATATTAGAATTGACATGATTGAATCTAAAAGGCGTGTTGCACTTATCAACATGAGACCTGAGGAGAGAAGCAGCGAGATGTGGACTGGAATTCAATTGATTGGTTGTTGTGACTGGTATATTAGAAAAGAAAGACTGAAATGTTTCTGCTACTTCAGAGTCAGAAACAAGTGATTTGCCATCAATTTTAAGAGAGAGCTTGTTGTCTTTTGTTTTATTTTTACAAGTCTCTTTATTTATTATCTTCCATGAGATTTTACTTTTATTAGGGGCTTTTATTATTTTGTCTTTAAAATAATTTGATTTTGCCATTGCACATACTTTTTTGAATAATTTTGAGTATGTTCTGACATATTCAATTAAATTAGCGTTTTCAGAATTGGCTTTGATATCATATAATTCAAACAGCCTCTTTCTGCTTTTATAGATGCCTGTAGTGGCCCAGTCACTGAATTTAGTTTTAGAACTATCTAATGTAATTGTTTTTTTAGTGAAAATCTGATTATATTCTTTTTCAACCACATTAAAAAGCATATTATAAAGCTGATTAGCATTTCCATCGTGACATGATAATGCAGGTACCTTTCTAGAAATATTTTCTTTAAATTTTTCTTTACGGTTTACAGTTATTGGCCTGCACACAAAGCTACATGAAGAGGGTGCATGACTGTATTCAATCATTACTAGTTGTCCACTATGATCTGAGTTTATGAAGTTTATTATGGACTTGTCTAATACATCACAGTTACAAAATATGTTATCTAAGCAAGTAGCTGTGGTGGGGGTTACTCGTGTGGGTTCGTTAAAAAGATGATATAAATTGAATGATCTGAAAAGATTCAGAAACCGCACTGAGTTCTGAGAATTATCTAAAATATTGATGTTAAAATCCCCGCACACAACCACTTTTTTATTAGATGAACATATTTTTCTTAATACTTCTTCCATAATGGATTCAAATGAAGTAAAATTCCCAGATGGAGGCCTGTACACACAAACAATGACATGTCGTTCAAGCTCCGCACATGCTAGCTCAATAGTTCGCTCAAGTGAAAGTGAAACGACATCTTTGCGTTCTTTATATTTAATGGAATTATTTAATAAAATTAGTGACCCGCCTCTGATTGCAGACTTTCTCGTGAACGAACTACCGACGCTATAGTTGTCAATATTAATAATTAATTCATACTGTCTTAACCAGTGTTCCGTAATACATAATACATGGACATTCATTTTATTTAAAAATAATTCCAATTCAAGTAATTTGCCAGACAAACCCTGTATATTCTGATGAATAAGGTTTAGATTTTTAGGGTTTCTTTTTGTCATTGGTTTGCAAGAGGATTCCTCTATTGTCTCACATTGTAATTTAAATCATTTGGAATAAAATTATTTTGGGTAATCAAATTATTAATATTAAATGCTAACAGAGTAGCTATTTCTTTTTTAATTTTATCAGGCAAATAAAAAGTTTTGCCAGTCAACAAATACTTATTATCTATAAATTTATTTGTGTCAAAAAACACAAATTTGTCACTATGACTAAAGGTCAGGTTGTATAATAATGTATTCAATAAATGAATACTGTTATTTTGGCTAGGTGTGTAGTACCTAGAAAAAGGGAAGGCACACAAAAATATTTTTTTTACCTGAAGCTCACAAAGGGTTGAGAATCTCTGAAGAAAATCTCTTTTCCTTATTTCTAAGGAATTCCCAATCATTAGTATGATTATTGAATTCTTACTAAATGTACACTTACTCATCTTGTCAATAATTTGCTCTAATGAAGCGTTAGGCATACAATAATTTGTTACCATACATTTACATTTCTCATTTAGAAGAGGTCCACAACCAACTCCAATCCTATCAGAAAAAATTGTAACATTATTATTAGTATTGTTCATTACTGATGACAATAAGTTATTGTTGGTAGTGAGGTCCAGAAGCGGAGGTTCATCTTCCACCTGCAGGTCAGCGATGCCGGGCCCTGTACCATGCTGACAGTTACACTGTTCTATAAATCGGGTCGCAGCGAGGATGTGTTCGCTTATTTGTCCTTGGGCTGAGTTATATTTGTCGGTCATACGCTGTAATGACCTATGCAGCCGCGAGATGTCAGCTTGCAGCTCCTGTGTGTCTCTTTCATATTTATGCCTACTCTCATCTAACTTCTTACTATATAATTCTAAACTATCAAGTAGGTCTACTCGCTGTTTTCTCAATAATATGTTTTTCTGGTGGCATTTTTGTTTTTTAACTAATTTTTCAGTTTTCTTAATATAATTATTTATTTTGACATATTTCTTAAGTCTATTTTTCTTGCCTAGTTTAACCCTATCATTCTCCAGACATGAGTTGTTACTCTGGATAGCCCCCCGCCCAGCTGGTGACCCGATCAACTCTTCATACAGGCTGTGGGTATGTAATGCCTCTTGACACCTCTTGTCTTCCTCATACTGTTGTATGACTTTGTTGGCGTCCCCTAGCTCCACCTCAAGGTCTTGGATACGTAGCAGAGCCCTCTCGTAGGTCTCACTACACTGGTCAAAGCTGGCCACGGTGTCAAGTAGTTGATCTCGTTGCATCAAGACATCCATAAGCTGAGCATGGAGGTCCCCCAGTTCACACTTAAGTTGGGTGTTGTTGTTTATAATTTTAAGAGATTCCTCTTCATTGTCGTCCCGTTCTTTGAGGATTTGGGTGTTGTCCTCCCTAAGCTCTTTTATTTCCTCAAGGGCCCTTTTTAACTTAAATTCTAATTCTTGGGAAGTTGCCTTCCGAGTCATCTTCTTAGGGTAAGCTCCACTACCCGACATACCTGGAATTATTTACAATTAAGTGTACAACAAATGTTTGAACCGGTTAAAAAAAGAGTATTTGACCTATAACACAAATATTTATTAGGTAGGTACAAATTCTTTCAGCAAGCAGCTGATTTAAGTAGGTCAATGTAGGTACCTACAATTTAAATATTATTATAAAGTGAAAGAAGTATTTATTAGGTTTTTTAAGATTAACGGTGGACTAAAATTATTGTTATTTAATAAAATAATGAACTAGTTACTCAAATAACATAACATACATATAACTAATGTGTGGAGATATTATTTTTTGTGGGTAACAGATTATCTCTCATTACAATGTTCAAAGCAAACCAAAGATAGTAAGTGGTATTTGTTAGTGTTCGTGGTCAGGTGTTTAATCATCCACTTTATTTGATTACAAGTAAAGGGAGACAGAAAACCAGGTCGGTGTTATGGAATTTGACAAATCTCTTTATGGAGAACCGTCTTGTTCCGATAATGTCGGGTTTAGCGAATTGTATTATTATTGCAGAGGCTAATAAGAGATAAAGTGTCAGTGTAAGTGTAGTGTTAGTCGTTTTATAGGTACTAAGTAGGTATCTGATGTAGGTAAGATAGATAAATAACCTCGAATTAAATACTGTATTGGGTGAATTACAACGGTGTTGGATTGGATAGGTTCTTGAATTAACACAATATCGTATATGAGTTGAATAAATAATTAAAAAATCAATACTCCCCCGGTTTATCCGTTGTCGGTTCAAATTTTCTGCAACGACACTGACCGTCGGATGGTCATAATAAGTTATCCAGGTAAATATTGTCAGCGGAGACTTGCTAACAATTATCCGTAATGTTTTCAGGTATTTTATGGCGAATCACTTTGTTTATTACAATAATAACACTTAATTTTTAATAAAATTAGATTTTAAAATACGAGCTGGCGATTTGACGTCTGACACTTAGGGTGTCACTGTAACACAATGACACCCTAAGTGTCAGACCAGAGTCTTGCAGTCTCCAGCAAGAGATTGGACCAGAGTCACCAACATAGCCTACCGAATTAGCAAACTGAAGTGGCAGTGGGCTGGTCATATTAGCCGCAGAACTGACAGCCGTTGGAGCCGTAAAGCCCTTGAGTGGAGACCGCGACTCGGTAAGCGTAGTGTTGGACGCCCTGCGACAAGATGGGATGATGACATTCGAAGGCTAGCTGGTGTGGGCTGGATGAGAGTGGGCGAAAATCGAGAGCAGTGGCGTGCATTAGGGGAGACCTATGTCCAGCAGTGGACGAGTGTGGGCTGCTGATGATGATGATGATGAGGTTCCTGTGGCAGTGTCCCAAAAATGCTGGCAGCATCACCCCGCTGGATCGCGATGGAAAATTCGGCGGGCGAGGTAAAACTAATTGATTTTCCACCCCATGTAAGCCTTCCAGCTAGAAGGAAAAGATTGGCACATCTCGGCTACCGTTGCCCCGGGCTGCATCTTAGGTAATCACACTTATTATGTATGTATTAACTGTCGGCGTACGGCGTCCCGATTAGCACATAAGTGCCCTGCTATGTACCTGATTATACTTACTGGTACCGGTGGGTTCTCTCCGTTATTTATTTTATGAAACGGGTCGTTTGGAACGAGGAGTTTACAACGATTGAAACATTAGTGAGTTCAGGAAGTGGTTTAATTTTTGGTATGTATTTTGATCAGTGAGCACTGATTTAGCACAACATGAATGCATCGAGATAAGGAAAGTAGTGTTTGTATTTCGATAGCATAGATTTCGTGAGTGAGAGTACCGGAGGCCCAATTCGGGGGGAAGGGGAGTTTAAAGGTGGTTGTGGCTGGTGTTGCGCGTGTTCATTTGTGGTGGCAATCACTTGTCACATCAGTCTTGAATTTAAGGTGACGGGTAGGGCACACTAGCGACGCCAAACGATTTAAATTTTTAGCTTCTATACCGGATCTATTTTAAACAATTTCGGGGTTACAACCTCTCGGCAAACATTTATACTATTTATTAAGTAACCATGCACAAAATCTGACCCAAGATTTGTACGCGAAAAATTTATTCACGCTAAAAGTGGCCGCTTTTGGCGGTAATCAATTTTTCGCGTACAAAAACGGATCCAACATTTCTGCATGGTTATTTAATAAATAGTATAAGTGTATGCCGAGAGGTTGTAACCCCGAAATTTTTTAAAATAGTTCCGGTTTAGTAGCTAACAATTAAAAACGAATGGTGTCGCTGTCGCAAACTCTGATGAATCTTATTCAAACACAAATCATGAAACAAAACCAACCAAACAATACAAATTATGATTGTCACGATGCATTATTTTGCTCAAAGCACAACATAAATGTAGGCAGTAACAATACGCCGATGTTACCGATCCAGTGATATTGTGAACGTAACCAAAACTGTTGGAGCCGTAAAGTCCTTGAGTGGAGACCGCGACTCGGTAAGCGTAGTGTAGGACGCCCTGCGACAAGATGGGATGATGACATTCGAAGGCTGGCTGGTAAGGGCTGGATGAGAGTGGCCGAGTGGACGAGTGTGGGTTGCTGATGATGATGAACCAAAACTGTACGTCAAACATTATGTTCGTTCGAGCCGTTTCACAAAATAAATAATATATAATAATAAATCATTTATTGCAATAGTCTGTGTTACATTGAGTGGCCGAGTCTACCCAGTAAGTTGTCATAGACACTTGTATTGGGTATGGCTCGCTTCTTCCCTTACGGTTAGCTAAGAGACTAATTACATAAATGGCAAATCTACAAAATAGGCACAGAAGCTCGGTTCTAGCTGAAATTATTTGTCTACTACTACCTATTTCTGTCGGATTGCCGGATGGAGATTGGTAGGTTGTTCCAATGTACGCAATGTCTATTATTTTGTCCGCGGGCTTTGTAAACACGGCAGTCCGGGCTGGAACAGGTCTCACAGTTAAATTACTTGCCACAAACGAACGGATCAGCGAAGATTCCTGTGGAAAGCCCAAAACATTTTGTTCCACGACTTTTCGTAATTCTTAAAAAAAAATTCAACAATACAAAATGACCAAGTCACGTGTCCGATATTGTATGAAAAATAAAAAAATACTAAGGGTATTTCCAAAACTCATAGAACAAATTTTGTTCAGAATATTTGGTAGTACATGTGAATGTTCACAGATCTAGTGGTCCCTGTAGTTTATAAGCAGCGATTTATTGAGCCACTGGCTCTATGAGCACTGCGCTCAAAGATAATTTACCTCGCCCTTAATGATATACCGTTCCTGCTTTATATTCCACATCTGTTCTGCCTCTGTTTTACCTACAATGAGTTATTGTTGGGCCAATCTCCATACATTAAGTTCGCAACACGACATGACATAAGATAATCTCTATGACAAAGCCGGTAGCCAAGCCTTCCCTGCGGTTAGGATAAAATTATTACACACGATGTTTTCTAAGCGGTTAGAAATGTATAGAGCAGTTAAAATTACAATAATTCAATTTGGGGTATTTTGCGGAGAAGTTAATACCACTTTGGGAGACGTGAAATAGAGCCATGACAACTATAATTTTTCTTTTTTATTTCGTTTTATGTATGTAGTATAAATAAATTGATACAACACCTCTTATTGTTGTGATTATGTATGTAGCTTGAAATAAATAAATTCATAAAAAAATCAAAAAATAAAAATCGGTTTTGTTTTCAGAAAAAATAGTTTGGTTTTTATTTCTTGAATGATTGGACACACATGGTGTATTTGTTTTTTTTTTACTTTTTTAGGAATAATATGACAAATCAATTAATATTATCTTTAAGAAATAACATAAAACAATTGAATTGGACTGAACGGTGGATGCGTGCAATTCAGGTAGCTTTACTTTTTTTCTCCATGAGATCCATAAGGTGATCCATCTGCTCGTCTGCCGCCTATCACATAAACATAAGATATTCATATCTAAACTACAAAAAACTTGACACTTCAAAAATTTACATCCTGTAATAGGATAAATAGTCAGTTTTTAGTTATTGCTATAAAGAAACCATTTTTAAAATGTCTATTGACAACTAGCAAAATCATTCTTGTCTTATAATACAAATTGCAAGTTTTCACAGCAGAATCAATTATATTTGTCACATCTCTAACGTAAAGTAAAATAATTGAAATTGAATGGATGCATTACACTAGTCCTGCTATAACTATAAACAGGTTTGAAATAAACTCTGTTGATGTAAAGTATAGTAAAGGATGGGGAAAGCTAAATAATGAGCTGCAATTTAACTAAATTAACAATGTGTTTGTGAATAGGCTGTAAACATTGGAAGGAATATCCGTTAGCATCTTAAAGAAAGAAAAACAACATTCTAATAAAAACATTCAAAATATATTTAAAAAAGACAAAATGGAATGTCAATTTTTTTAAAGCAAAAGCAGATGTTTCAAAGTTGCATACATCCATAAGCTGCGATAATCGCTTACCATCAGGCCAGTCGCGCGCTTATTTGCTACCGACACTTTTTATGTTTTTATATCTGTCAAATATCGTAAAAATAGTAACACGCAAGCGATTGTAATTCCATCCCCATCATATCGATGGATGGCGGTCTAATACTGTGCGTTTCGACGGCTACGACCAAGGGATCTTTAAGAGAAGAGCGTACTCATTTTTATAAAGGCCGGAAAAACATTAGCGATCTCTCTGATTTCGCGATGTTCATGGGCGGCGTTGATTTCCATCAGTAGACCTATTGTGTGGCAGCCAATACAGACAAGATCGCGACAGATAAGCTATCAAAAAGCTTCTTCAAAATGAAAAATTAGACTAGAAACAAAGTAATTTAAAAAATGCGTTTATTTACAACATCACAGTCATATCTTGGCGCTAGTAGACTAAACAAGGAGTTTTTAAATAAATTACGATATAATATTTCAAACGATATAAACAATATCTACGGTAAAGTTAAACTACGGTAGAGCTTTTTGAATCCAACACTGTTGCCGATTTATATAGTATAATACTCTATGTCCCGATCTGACCAACCTTATTCCGATACTAAATCTATGGTATAGCGCTGTCATTTCAAACAAATTTTACATTATACTATAGTTTTATCCACGGATAAAGATTGGCCAAATCGAGGCTTAGTTGGTTAGGTTTTCAACAACAAACTGACAATACAATATTAAACCTGATTACGATTAAATGCTAATTGCGAATTGCCTTTCCCGCCAGCTTATAAGTCTCTTGCACAATACATAGGATTATGTTTCTAAAGACAGCGTAATAAATGATGTAACAACAGAATCCTGTTTATTTGTCAGTTGTCGCGGCGACAATAATCGCTGCTGGCGACCAGTGTACTTTGTAAGGTGTTAGGGGTCTATATAGAGCTGTTATTGGGCTTGTAAAATTGCAAGGGTGTATTTTTTTGTTTAACTTATCTGTTTTTAGCGTGCCAGTACTTACCGAAATAGATATATTATATATATTTTGACGACCTGTGTGGCGCATTGATTTGTGCGCCGATTGAGCCGCAAGGGTCGCGACCAATACAAATGTTTGTTGATGAAACAGATATTTGTGTTCCGTCTTGGTGTTTGTGGTACCTTCGTTGTTCCTGGTTTCCATGGTACAAAGGAAACTTTAGTTTGGGACCAGGACCAATGTATGTGATGTTGTCTCAATTTATTTATTTATATAGATTATATGTTACGAATTTTTGATAGGCTATGATAAATCTCAAAAAATAGGTCCCGAGAAAGATCTCGAAGAGTTGTTGATTGAAAGATCAATTTGTGGACGATCTATTTAGAAAACATAATAATCCGTCAGTAGGTATCTTTTTCGTTCAAAATCTAATAAAATATATACCTACTGTATTCTATGGTTGATTACTATACTTATCTAGATATCTTTAAGGCAAAAGTAAACTGGCATCTTTTAGGCAAACGCGTTTCGTCCTAGACTTCATCCATCAGGTGCGATTGTGATCAAGCGATAGCCTATTGACCAGAAAAATGATTAGTAAATTATAAAAAAAAATCTCTCCATTCCTCCCTATCAAATGCCTTTACTTGCCATTCTTGGACATACGTATTGAAATCGTCACACCATCTTTTTTTGGGCCTGCCGCGTAGTCGACGTCCATCGGTTGGTTGCCGATCGGGTGACGATTTTTGTCCATCTTTCAGGGTTCATTCTGCATACATGGCCCGCCCACTCCCATTTTAACTTCGCAGTTTTTCGACCCACATCCGCGATTCCCGTCTTGGAGCGTATGTCAGAGTTGCGCACTCTATCTGACCTTTTGATCCCCAGAATGCTTCGCTCCATAGCTCTTTGGCAAATCTTGAGTTTGGACTTCTGATTTTCTGTCAACGACCAGGTTTGAGCACCTTAAGTAAGGATGGGCAAAATGCAGAGAGGTATTATATTATATTTTTATAAATAAAACCTCTTCGAAGGCGTTGAAATTTAAAATTACAGTTTGCTGGATCCACAATCTCCCCGCAATAAACATTCTGCCTTTTAACTTTTTATCGACATCATCAGTTATAAGCAATTATCATCCTTTGCCTTATCAGCCGCATAAACAAAGTCAGGTGGTTTTTCTAGCTCCGAGCATATAACTGATCGCAATTAGATCGTCAATGGACAAGTGTCGTGGACTGGGGGTAGCCAGGTAGGCGTTAGTGAAAAATAACTCGTTTTTTTTAATATTCACACTTGACAAATTTCATCTCATCAATATTGATGAGACTATCGAGAGCTCATGTCGTTCTTTCTCTGGCGTTCTCATCTACTACAACTACTCTTCAACCTGAACTGCTATCTGTACGGTACTTCGTGGTCTACTAAGCGGGCACCGTACAAGTGGTCTCATTGGTAGAACATCCTGGATTGTGGAAGATGTGGGTTGGAGTCCTGCCTGTACACGAGATGAAATTTTTAAGTGTGTATAACCGTGGAAGAGCCACGCTTCGGCATGAATGGGCCGGCTCGACAGGAGTGACACCACGGCCTCACAGAAAGTCGGCGTGAAGCAGTACTGTACTGTGTTTCACTTCGTGAGTGAGGGTACCGGAGGCCCAATCTGGGGAAAAGGGGGGTTCAAACGTCGGCAGCGCACTTGTGACTTCATTGGTGTCGCGGGTTTCCATGGGCGGCGGCAATCGCTTGCTATCAGGTGAACCGCCTCACTGTGGGTGAAAATTTGACGTCCCCTTTCATAGGATTTTTTGAAAATGAAGTGATTTTTTGGACACTTTAAAGTATGCAAGTACTTCGACGACATCAAAACATTATACGATATAGTATTTATGTGTCTTGTCTCATCGTGTAAACAAAGTAATGTGTGATTTTGTGTTTCAAATGTATGAAAATGAAAACGAAATAATTCATAAATTCTTTCGATCTTCTACTGTAAGGCCGAAACTTTCAGGTATTGTTACCCACTCTGTAACAAAGCTATGCAACCTTTAACCTTGATCCCGGACGTGCCCGATTAGAAGTTATGAATTAAATACTTCATCCATATTTGGATGACGTCTTCGTGTAGTTTTAATGTGCCCTAAAAACACACACACATGCATATTACGTATATATGTGTGTGTATGTATATCATCTCTTATATGTGTACCTATGCATATAAATATATAAACCCTGTGCCCTGTCCAGGAGCACAAGTTTACTTTTAAAATCAAAGGTAACTAGATTTTCTTCAGTGCTAACACCTAGTTCATCATCCAGATCACAGAGTACTTTTTATCATGCGATGCCTCCCATACTGTATGTGTGTCGACATCAACCACTATATTCAGTGCTCGAAAAAAGTTTGAAGATCTAAGTCCACTTCAAAAAAGAAGAAGAACCAAAAACCTTATTGCAGAAAATGATTTTGATACACTAGCTTACGCTCTGGCCAACAAATCTGTGGAAAACGATAAACAAAGGAACTTCGCTGATATAGCGAAACATTTAATAAAACATCCAAATGATGCATCAATGCTTCTAGCTTACCACTGGGTCTATCGACGTCACTTAATTTATCTAAATGGCAATATATTGTATTGAGGCAGACGACAAAAGATATGGGGTGTAATATATTCCCATATGATGCTTTGAGAAATGAGAAAAAAAGAGTGCTACGTAGAAGAAGAAAGTATGGTGGTAACAGATGCTGAAGTAAAACTTAAACTACAATCTATTTTAGATTTAACGGTAACGAGGCTATTTAAAACTCTGGAAACTGAAACAACTGAAAATAATTTATCTTTGATCAGTAAATGGGGATTTGACAGTGCATCTGGACACAGCCACTACAAGCAAAAACTGGATGGTGATGCTTCCAGTATATTTATGTGCAATATGGAATATCCCAAAACCTCTTCAACCTTTTATTGCCGGCCGGCAATAAAAGGTTGAAGAGGTTTTGGGATTTTCCCATATAACTTCGTCAGTATCATCTCTCACCAGTTTCAGAGGTACAAATGAGCACATAACTATACTGGAACCATCACCATCCAGTTTTTGCTTGTAGTTGCTGTGTCCAGATGCACTGTCAAATCCCCATTTACTGATCAAAGATAAATTATTTTCAGTTGTTTCAGTTTCCAGAGTTTTAAATAGCCTCGTTACCGTTAAATCTAAAATAGATTGTAGTTTAAGTTTTACTTCAGCATCTGTTACCACCATACTTTCTTCTTCTACGTAGCACTCTTTTTTTCTCATTTCTCAAAGCATCATATGAATGAAATATATTACACCCCATATCTTTTGTCGTCTGCCTCAATACAATATATTGCCATTTAGATAAATTAAGTGACGTCGATAGACCCAGTGGTAAGTTAGAAGCATTGATGCATCATTTGGATGTTTTATTAAATGTTTCGCTATATCAGCGAAGTTCCTTTGTTTATCGTTTTCCACAGATTTGTTGGCCAGAGCGTAAGCTAGTGTATCAAAATCATTTTCTGCAATAAGGTTTTTGGTTCTTCTTCTTTTTTGAAGTGGACTTAGATCTTCAAACTTTTTCGAGCACTGAATATAGTGGTTGATGTCGACACACATACAGTATGGGAGGCATCGCATGATAAAAAGTACTCTGTGATCTGGATGATGAACTAGGTGTTAGCACTGAAGAAAATCTAGTTACCTTTGATTTTAAAAGTAAACTTGTGCTCCCGGACAGGGCACAGGGATTATATATTTATATGCATAGGTAGGTACACATATAAGAGATGATATACATACACACACATATATCCGTAATATGCATGTGTGTGTGTTTTTAGGGCACATTAAAACTACACGAAGACGTCATCCAAATATGGATGAAGTATTTAATTCATAACTTCTAATCGGGCACGTCCGGGATCAAGGTTAAAGGTTGCATAGCTTTGTTACAGAGTGGGTAACAATACCTGAAAGTTTCGGCCTTACAGTAGAAGATCGAAAGAATTTATGAATTATTTCGTTTTCATTTTCATACATTTGAAACACAAAATCACACATTACTTTGTTTACACGATGAGACAAGACACATAAATACTATATCGTATAATGTTTTGATGTTGTCGAAGTACTTGCATACTTTAAAGTGTCCAAAAAATCACTTCATTTTCAAAAAATCCTATGAAAGGGGACGTCAATTTTTCACCCACAGTGCGCCTGCTCGTCTGGCAGCTAATTATAAGTTACCTATATCTGCTAGCTGATAACCGGCTGTTGTACGCTTTCTTTACAACCACAAGGGTTTTAATGGGCGTCTGCAACTCCAATGAAGTCACAAAAGTGCAGCCAACCATTAAACTCCCGCGCGAAAAAAAGCGCAATCAAGTGCTGCTTTCCATAGAGTGCCCTCTTCACCCGGGTGAGGAGGGAGTATTGTTTGTATTTCGTTTGATATGCTATCATAATCATCACATCATTTCAGCCAATAGACGTCCACGTTCAAAGTGCAACCTACTAACCACTGCGCCACTGAGGTGGCTTATGGGACCACCTACAAAGTAACCAAAAACGTACCTTAAACAATATCATGGCAACACAACACGGACTAGTCTCTGTGGTTTAGAAACACTGGTGCCGCAACACGCAACTATGACTGCTATCTGATAATTATCCGGCTGTTGTGCGCTTTCTTTATAACCACAGGAGTGTGAATGGACGCGGGCGCCGCTGATTCGTTAGCTTTCAGTTCTACTGGTTTTTACTATGTGGAGTTCAAAGTGGTTTAGTGGCATTCTTTCAGTTGATGAAGTTGTGTCGGCCATTACGGATATTGCAGATAGAGCTGTGGCAGCTTAGTGGATAAGAACGTATGCTTGCTGCAAACGAGAGGTGCATCTCTCGTTTGTGCAAATTTAATTTTCTACCATTCGCTTGGCGGTGAAGGAAAACTTCGTGAGGAAACCTGCACGTTTCGGATGATTTCTCAATTTGTGAATAGGTAAACGCGTTACATACTAGACCTATTCATCACATTCCATCAGGTGAGATTGTTGTGTGTGTGTGTGTGTGTGGGCGTTGGCCTATTTTGACTGTCATTTGACCAGACTCTCCTAATGTACCCGTGTTTGTACCCTGGGCACCAATGCGATAATACGTATACCTTTGTTGGCACGTCACCAGGAGTGATACGTCGAGATGAGAACGTCTACCTCTAGAGAATACTAGAGGAACTACGCGTGAAGTGGTAGTGACTTGGTGAGTATGCGTCACTTTTCATCGTGGGACGGACCACTCACATAAAACCAACTAGAAGCGCCTGCGCTGTGTTTCGCCGAATGTGTAAGAGAACCGGAAACCCAACCACGGGAAAAGGGAGTTAAAAGATTGTCAGCACACTTGAGACTCCACTGGTGTGGAAAGCAATCAAGCAGGTGGTTAGGCCTTGTTTCGGTAGATATCACAATGCATTATTACATCGCGCTATCAAAGCGTGCTACCGAAATAAAGACCTGGAGCCGCCTGCCCAACTTTATCAGTTCAAAACGCGATACCGAATTGTGCGAAAATAAACGACGAGTGAATCAGACAGAACAGGTGATTTTATTCCTTCGTCTCCCTGTCTAGACCTCGAGGATGTCTATACAACTGCTGTTGCAGTTTTCTATAGGCGGTGAAAATCCTTTACCACCAGGTGATCCGTCCACTAGTGTGTCACCTATCATTTAAAAAAGTATAATACACTATTCCAAGCGACTTTTTAGCATATACTTAATTATTTTAACCGATCGACTTCACTCCATAAATAACATACTAAAACCCTGGCGTCTCAACTATTTAACCAATTAACCAAGTATCGCAGAAATGTCGCGATTCACAAAGCCATCGGTATTTATCGGTCGCCTTTGACACTTTTCGTTCAAAACATCGTATTCGTCGTCGTGGGCAGATACGATCGCCCGAATACTACGAATATCGAGTGCGAATCGTACACTCTACTGTTGGTTTTCGAATTGATCTCGAATCAAGTAGCTGTATGGCTTACTTTAAGCACAGGTCTTCAAGTAATGATTTTTTTTATGTGGTAGGAGCTGACGAGCAGTCGGATTGCTTGATGGTAAACGATTGCCGCTGCCCATGGATAACCACGTCACCAGTGGAGTCAAAAGTGTCATCATCATCATCAGCCCATTTAAGTCCCCACTGCTGAGGCATGAGCCTCCCTCAATCACATGAGGGGTAATTGCCATACTCACCACGCTTGGCAGACGGGTTGGCGAGGGTTTTGATATAAATGCAGAGTTTTCCTTCTCTGGGTGCTGATGATCATGCCAGTAGCTTTACCTTAGTCGCCTTTTACGACACCTCTGTAAGAGTGAGGGTGGCCTATTCTACTCTGCCGGGACCACACGGCAGTCACAAGTGTATTCTGTATGTATCTATAGGTACAAAATTAGACCTTTTTGTTAGAGATTGTTGAATGGGGGACTCCGTTTTAAAATTGAAAGTTACCAATTACCATCAGATCATCCGTCTGCTCGTCTGCCACCTATCACATAAAAAAGTTATGTTTCATTATTACAAAGGAGATCCTCGGATTTTTATATATTTTTAGTCCAACTATATGTGCCGGTCAAAAAAAAATTTTGCTGTGTTTTGTTAAGACTTGTCCCCCTGATGTTCAATTGTCAAGATTGGGCATAGAAAAAAAAATGTTAGGTAATTTACTGAAAATGTATGGAGATGTAAAATTTTGAACTTTAATAATTTTTTTAGTGCTGTTGGGGCTGCTGCGATTCTGCAGTCGCTCATGTTGACAGTTTTCAGGCGATATTGAGGAAAATGATCCTGTCCATCGGGAACAAAATAAAAGGCAGTTCCAACGGTATTCTGAGCGTACTGGCGGGAAGGTGGCACAGTACTTTGGGGAGGCACTAGGTAACCGCCCTGGTAAACCCTAACTCCAACCAGATTGACAACATTAATTAGTTAAGTTATTTTGCTTTGTTTTTTTGATGTGTTTTACTAACATAGGTATTAAGAGTCAATGTTACTAACCAAAATGGATACTTGTGTCTGAATAAATCATCATCATCATCATCAGCCTATCGCAGTCCACTGCTGGACGTAGGCCTCTCCAATTGTTCGCCACTGTGATCTATCCATGGCTTCTCGCATCCAGCTCTTGCCAGCCATCCTGCGCAGATCGTCCCCCCACCTAGCCAGAGGGCGCCATACATTACGTTCGCCAAGACGCGGTCTCCACTCTAGAACTCGTTTACCCCATCGGTTGTCGGTTCTGCGGCTAATATGGCCAGCCCACTGCCACTTAAGCTTGCTAATTCGGTGAGCAATGTCGATGACTTTGGTTCTCTGCCGGATCACCTCATTTCGTATTCGATCTCGGAGAGAGACGCCGAGCATTGCTCGTTCCATAGCCCGCTGAGCGACCTTTAACATGTGGACCAGCCGTACAGTAAGTGTCCACGTTTCGGCTCCGTATGTCATGACGGGTAGGACGCACTGATTGAAGACTTTCGTCTTTAGGCACTGTGGTATCGACGATACGAAGACACGACGTAGTTTTCCAAAGTCTGAATAAATAAATTTATATTATAAAACCTAGGATAATAACACTACAGCTGTGTTGCCATAGTAGTAAATACTCAGGGGCATAAGTCCTACAGAACAATCATTTTTTTTTCTGGCCGGCACTTGGACCAAAAAACAGTATATCCTTTCGCGTAAATAAAACACAGAACAAATAGTAGGAGCAAAAGCGTTTTTAACATCCAAAGCTCGCGTGAACGATGCCATCGCCTCGCCCGGAATCGAATGCATTATCTCCCGAGGGAATAATTTGTACCAATATTCCACGGAACACGGCGTGCGATATGGCAGCCAGCGAAACCCGCGATGGAAAACAAAATGCACTCTTAGAATTTCTCGGAGATAAGCAAATTTGCAATTGTTTGCTGAGAACTGAGAGAATGGTTAAGGAAAGCTTACAATACTTATCGTTGAAGGAAATTTAAACCCAGGTGTAGGTGGATCTGAATTTGTAATAATGTCTATAATATGGTCCGTCAATTTAGGTACTCGTAGCTGAATGCCCGTCATGTTGTATATTTTCTTCCACTAGTATGCTATACAGGGTGTATCTTTCAACATGTATTTGGGAACCGTTCACGGGGTTCCCGGCCGGCAAATATAACGCGGTTTACTTTTGTCACGATGTCTTGGAGATACAATGCAATCACCTTGCAGGACAAATTCCGCAGTTACGCCACAGAAAGGTTGGACATGAATCTTAAGTATTATTAGTAGAATTAGATAATTTATTCGACTTTGAGATCATCAAGACACGAGCCTATACCTTCCTAAAAGGCCGGCAACGCATCTCGTGTGGCTGATGTCCATGGGCGGCGGTGATCGCTTACCATCGTTTGCCTCCCTTTCTCATAAAAAAAATATGTGATTTTTACAAACATCATTTTTACAGAGAGAAAAGCGCGACACGTTCAGTCATGATCTTTTATATCGGAAGATATTTTTGCCAATGTCAAGTAGAAGTCAGTCAAAGTTACAGACACTCAATAAAACGCCGGTGTTTATACGTTTTATCGGCCTACGGATTCAGCGGATATCACTCTGAAAGCAATCGCGGGTTTTAAGACTCTATTAGGTCCAAGCAAGTTGTCACTAGACAACTCACTCGACACACAATAGCAGTGTTAAAAAAGAAACAATCCAACGTGTCTTATTATTAGTATAATTTTTCGGCACTTCACTGCACAAATAAACACCAAATTTGTACACTTAAACTACTAGACACTAATTTAAAACCTTTGAATTGCATCAGCCCACGCGGCCTGTTTTAGCCCTACCCGCCGAATCTCGTTCTGCCATGATCTCTCGTATTCTATCGCTCCACTGTCTAACACTGACAGATGACACTCACGTTTTATTTTAACGTAGGTATTATGGTGTTAAGCGACTCGGATATGAATCGCCACAAAATATATACATCCCTGTACAACAAGTTGTTCAGAATGGTTGGTAGATCCAACCGTTCTGAACAACTTGTTCTACGACTTTACGAAAGCAGTCGAAATTTTTTGGACTTTGTATGACAAGGAGTTTCTTTATCGAATGTCCAAAAGACATAGAACAAATGTTTTTATAGGGTATATCAGATGCAATAGTGGGATTACAAATATATACATTTAATACTTTCCTTTTGTAAATACATCTATAATACATAGAAAACACCCAGACCAATACAAACATACATGTTCATACACACAAAAGTTTGTACTGTGCGGGGATCGAACCCGCATCTCTTGGACCACAGGCAGCGTTTACTACTTTAACTTGTTCCAAACGGGTCGTCAAAAGTCGTTAGTTTCAAACTAAGGCATTCCTAGTATTTATCGCTGACGATAGCCGGGGGACGCCCCCTAATTTTTCTATATTGACTGACTCAAGTCAATTAAAAATAATTTATTCTTTCTCAATTCTCACAGAAAACCGGCGTGAAGCAGCACTATGCTAGCATATATGCTATGCAGAATGAGGGTTCCGGTGGCCCAATCCGGGAGAAAGGGGGGTTAAAAGGTTGGCGAGAACTTGTGACACCACTGGTGTCGCGGGTGTCCAATCGCTTGCCATCAGGTGATCCGTCTGCTCATCTGCCACCTATCACATAAAGAAAAAAATAGGGTAAAAGCCGGATAGTTGCCACACTTTTTAAAAAGCGGCTTTAAAAAATGTGTACCAATCAATTTTTTATTCAACGTCTATTTTTAAACATAGTTGATTTATCATCTCACATACCCTATTTATAAAAAACAAATAAATATTATAAATTTTGAGTAAATCCAGTTTAATATGACCTCTAAAAAAGAGGATAGTTGCCTACTATAACGGATAGTAGCCTAACGTTAAAAATGGTTCGGGGGATACTTGCCCAATGTGAGGATAGATGCCCGTCTGTTATTTTTTTCAATAAAAATGAACTTATAATAATTAAAATAATCAGTTTTTATTATTAAATACAATCTTTTATTTAGTATTACTTAAATTTAAATTATAATTATAACAAAAATAGACTCCAAAATAGTAAATAAGTGTCTAAAATAAAAATGTAATGTTACTATTTATTTTGAAATCAAAACAATAAACAAAATTAGAATTAACTTTGGCATTAGCCTCTATCAAGTAAGTATTCAGTCCTTATAACTTACTGAGATCCTTTATTATGTACTAAGTACTAAGAGAAGTTTTACCTAATCAACACTTAAAAATACTAAGGTTTTAAATTGTAAGTTACTGAACATGTAATTTCTTTAATTAAATATTAGTATTTATCTTAAATATTCGAAATATGGTAATCAACTTTGGCATTAGCATTGATTATCACCAGAAGTCAAGCTTTTCCACTTGCCACATCTCATGCAATGGTTTTTGAGTGTTGAACAAGTTTCATGCAACCACATTCGACACATCTGAAATTCAATCCAATCTGATTTCGATTTAGTTAAATTATAATTTTCAAAACATTCTACACAATAATCATCAACTGAAACTTCTTTCTTGGTATTTACTATTTTTGAATTAACATTTTTTACTTTTAATATATTTTTAGTGTCAATAGATGTTTTATTTGTTTTGCCTTTGATTAGTAGCCCTTCAGTTGCTTTTCCTTTAAATATTTTTGAACTTATAACATTTTCTTCATTTTCACTGTTAGAACTGTAGATACGAGTTTTTCTTTTCCTTAGAGCCCTTCCTTCAGTCAGCACAATAAAATCAATGCTATCTGATTCTGATTCACTGCTGTTAATATCTCTATATTGTTTTGATTTTTTATTTTTTTGTAGTCGCTCTTTTTTCTTCGTTATCTTTTCTTTGCTATTTACTGGTTTGTTTTTTGTTTCTTTCATTTGTTTCATTATGCTTGTTTTCTTTACTTTCTCAGTTTTATTTTTCTTCTTGATTAAATTTATCATTCGAGTTTAAAATGTCTGCTGATTGTTTATCCCTTTTAGACATACGCAGCGGAATTTTTGGTATAGGAGATGATTGATGTAAAAATTTCGATGGTGTTTCTTTTTGTTGATCTTTTTTCTGGGACTCATTTAAAGATATCAGCGATGGTAATGATAGTTCAGTATTATCTAAAATGTTATTTTCAAAAAAGAGCCAAAAGTCTCGACGACGGCCTAGGTGGCATGCAACTTTGGTTCACACTGTTTTTCTCAGCTTTATTTATGATAGTTTCTGGTTTTTTTTTTATCACAGTAGCTTGGGACTTGATAGCCTTGTAAAGTCACTTTGTTCTGAGGACTTAGTACATTACCTCGGTCATATTCAGATTCTTGTATCCGCTCACGTAACGCAAGTTCTCCAGAAGCGCCTGGTACTTGATCGTTTATAGTTTCAGACTCTTGCTCCTTCGTAAGCTCCCCCAATGCAATATCTGATAAAGCAAATTCAGCATCAGACAGAGCATTTGGATTTACTGGATAGATTCCGCTACCCCGAAAACCGCCGAAAATAGCCTCGTGCAGTTCCCGTGACTCCATTCCATACCCACGGGTGGTTGAGCCCCGGGAGTTTTAGTGGGTATGCCCTCAGGTCGCTTCTTGTTAGAAGAAGCGGCCCGGAGGGTGAGTCCCACAGTACCCTGTCGCCCCCAGGCGGCAGGGTCTGCGTAATGCATTTCTCCCGGGAAATCAAAAAAATATTAATAATAATTCCGGGATATTTCATTGATACTTTTTTGGTTTTTATTTAATTCTTCGAACGCAATTATTAAACTGTCTTCTGTCCAGTTGATGTGGCGCGGCACCACGCCTGGCTTTCGTTTATACTTCCGTGGCATTTTGCTGTAGAATATTTATTTTATTTAAGATAAGCTAATAAAACCAAATAAAAAAAATCACTCAGAAAAAATAGAAAAACAAATGAAAAAAACAACTAAGAAAAAAAATCTGTATTTGCTTGTTAAAAATGTATAGTTACGGATAGTTGCCGCAGGGCAACAATCCGCAAAAAACAGCAGGGCAACTATCCGATTTGATACGGATAATTGCCTTTTTTATTTACGAAATAAATAAAACAGATTTAACAATAAAACCTAAAAAACAGTGTAATTTAAACTCTAATGCATTCAAAGATATATTTTTATGACTGAAATCGCAATCAGTTATAAAAATATTTAAAAGGGATTACTTACCAATATAATTCTGGCGCTCGTCAAAGTGTCGCCGCGGAAGATATTTCCTCACACGGACAAAACACGAGCGCCTACTTCAACGGCTTATACGGCACTGAGGCATGCGCGAGGGACGCTTTAAATTATGATCAAAAAGAAACACTGTAAATACGTTTAACATAGAGCATTTGAAACCGAGGCATGTATCCGTCTGAGGCAACTATCCGGCTTTTACCCTATTCACCCTGCGGGGAATCAAACTTAAGACGTTTCACGCTTAGGAACATCAAAGCCACCGCGCCATCGAAGTCGTCATAATGAAAGTAGAACATGTTCATCTACCTCATGAGGTAGATAAATCAATACTTCGAACTTTATTATTATACACGAACAGACCACCGACCGGCGCGGGCGCAGATAATCTCAATAATGCGCATGATTGCCGGACGCACGTGACGCGTCCTCTACAAACACTATTGTTTGTGTAATGTATGTTTGTATGCTGTACGCGACTGAATTACGCGGGAGCCGCGTATAGAAAGATTTGTATGGATCTGATCAGATCGACCTGAAAGTCAAATTCTGTAAAAAAAAATTTGGGGTCAACCATAGAGAAAGATAATAATATTAACGAACGATCCTTTTTTAAGTGAACTGTATTTTATTAGGTCGAACGATTCAGTAATAAAATAGAAAAATAAATAAAAAATACAAGAGCTTAAAAATGTGGACGGACGGCACAGATGGTGGAAACGGAAGAGAGCGAAAAGAAAGATACCAACCGTCAAGATGTTTTTTATGTGATAGGTGATAGACGAGCAGACGGATCACCTGATGGTAAGCGATTGCCGCCGCCCATGGACACCCGCGACACCAATGAAGTCACAAGTGCGCTGCCAACGTTTGAACCCCCCTTTTCCCCGGATTGGGCATGCATCTCTGGATTTTTCAAATTTATGTACGTATTTCTACCATTAGCTCAGCGGTGAGACCTGCACGTTTCGGATAGTTTCTGAAACTTGTAACCATGATTCACAACCGCGATTGCCGCCGCCCATAGACACTCGCGAAACCAGTGGAGTAAACAAGTGCGCTGCCAACCCATGATACCCCGGATTGGGCCTCCGGTACCCTCATTGATGCAGCGAAACACAGCACAGTGCTGCTTCACGCCGGTTTTCTGTAAGGCGTGGTATCACTCCGAGCCAGCCCATTCATGCTGAAGCGTGGCTCTCCCACGGTCAGACGACAGTTACTTCATTGTAGTTCTTAGACTCCCCAAATCCTGAATCATGGTCTAAGCACTCCAGAGCGACAGATTAGGATGCGACCAGGAATAACACGCTAAGAGGACACTAAGTGGACGCTGAGGAGGACACCATCCATTTCCTCCGTCGTATCCACGATCATCATCGTCATCGTCAGCCCATTTAAGTCCCCACTGCTGGGGCACGGGCCTCCCTCAATCACATGAGGGGTAATTGCCATACTCACCACGCTTGCCAGACGGGTTGGCGAGGGTTTTGATATAAATGCAGAGTTTTCCTTCTCTAGTTGCTGATGTTCATACCAGCAGCTTTACCTTAGTCGCCTTTTACAACACCTCGGTAAGAGTGAGGGTGGCCTATTCTACTCTGCCGGGGAGCACATGGCAAAGTAGAATCGTATCCACGATAGTCAAATGATTAGTATGTCGGTAATGATTAGCAATCCCGCGCCGCTCCCGATGTTACGGCTCAAACCGATCGTTTGAACAACAAATCTTCCGCCCGGCTCTGTAACCTGTAATTTCGATACAGCCTTTTGATAAAGCCTTTGTACATTTGTTATTGATATCTTTTTTTTGTATTTGGAGTCCTGATCGATTCTAATGAAATTGTTTGTCAGAACGAATTCAATTTTGAGAACTTAAATTGTACTACGATTACTTTTAAGGGATTTGAAAATCTGGAGTATTTTAAAATGAGCACTATTCAAAAGTTACTAGCTGCAAAGCTCAATCCATTAGCACCGCATTTCGATAATTACAAGACATTTGAAAAAAAAAACACTTCTTAGCTCTCCTAAGGAAACTATTACTGCATCGTTACCTTACTTATATCTTATAAAAATGTTATAAAAATAGTCCAAGATGAATAATTGATTGATATAATTGATATATTACTTCATTATAACTATACACTAAGTAGTTATGCAGAGCGTTGTCTCCTGGCACAGGCAATTTAATGCCTAAAAGGAGGCTTCAAATACTAGTAATTTAAGTGTGAAGTAATTAATAAAGAAATTTTGTATTTTTGTATTTTGTATTTGTATTTCGCTATGTTATATTGAACTACTTTTTTGTAGAGTCTGTTGCCACCAAAGTCAATATTCAAATTTGAGCATTATGCTTATTGATATAAGAAATATTGAATTATAGTTTCATGTTATTCCGCGGACTCTACTTAAGATTTTTTTTTTATTTAGAACGAGTTACATAAGACAAATACCAGGTAAATAATTCAATGACGGTACAACAAAAACCATCGTCGGTTTTACCGTGCACCGCAGATTCGACAATCGGTCGCGAATATAATAGGTAACCTGGACTACACAATATGAACATCGCCCGCGCGCGAGCAGGACCCAATACGGAATTTTGTGGGTACCATTAATTGTATTAAATGTGTAGGTCACACGGGGTGATTTTGCTGTCATTTATTATTTAATTAGATTGTGTTAGTTAGTGATAAGTTATATTGTTTAAGTTTGATTTTTATGTTTATATCAGTAATTTCACGTTTAACAGAAGATGGAAGTTCGTTAATTAGTTTGGGGATCTGGTATTGTAACAATTGTTTTCCGTATGTATTATTGTAACCCGGTACAAGAAGAGTGGTGTTTGTTGCGCTTCGTGTTCTGTTACTACGAAAGACATTTTTTTTTCATACAAATGAGTTGATAATAAACAAATCAGTGTACGTTTGTGTATTAGCTAGTGTTATGTACCAGGTGGTGGTAGGTAGGTACCTATAAGTGTTTATGAGGCCTGGTTGTGTAATTGGTGTGAGGTGGAAAAGCTATTTAATTTTTTCCACAGAAAACATGAGTTTTCCAGTCTCTTCATAGTTGAGAGAATTCAGGAATTTAGAAAGGAGGTAATAGACTTCAACTTCTCTGGCTTTAATTATATACTTCAAATACCTACGACTGTTGTTAGTACCAGATTATTACTACCATTCCCATAGTTAGGAAGGACGACAAAAGAGTCACTCTGCGGATACGCAATCGTCCCTATTCACAGACCCTCAGTGGTTGCCGATTTCAATATCGATTCTTCGTATTCGTGAGAATCGATTCAAGTTTACGATTGTGCGTGCGATATTCAATCAAAGAGAGCACAAAGGCGTCTTCTGTTAGCTGTGTTGGTCTAACCACGATATCAAAGGACCTACTTAAACATTTCTCAAACGATTTTCATCCTTATCTTATAAAAATTATAAGTTATGGCCAAAAAATCCAGACCACGGTAACTTTGTTAGTATTTATTGCGACATTTCCACAAAGAATGTGTTAATGGAATCTGGATATTAGAGATATTATGCTATGAGCCCTATAGAAAGGACATCCACAATGACAATAGGGTTTAAATTTGATTGCATATAAGTGCATTGTGGGGGATATTATGGCGTTCTCATGAAAGGGTTGTCAACGATAGTGTAATAGACTTCTGAAAAGAAACCTTGAATATGGCTTTCAAACGTTTGCTAGCATTTTTAGTATTATCTTCGTCTTATAAAGTACCTAAGGGATATTACTTCTGTGGTGCAAAAGAGGTCTTATGTCGCCTAACGTCTTCTAAATACTCTTTGTTCATAGACTCTTACAATACCAGCATATTCAAAGTGTCAATAAAATAAAAATAAAATCAACGCGTTACATGTATACAACAGAAATCGAATATTGAACGTAAAATTAAAAGATTTTATAGAGGCAGTTATTTCCGTAATATCATGGTCTCATAAAAAAAATATAAAACTCCAATGACATGACTCTATTTTAAAAAATGTAGGAGCGTCACCAAACTCGGAAACCCATTTACTTTTCACATTTTATTGGCCTTCAAATCGATACTTATTCAATAGAATTCAACACAACATTTTATTCTCAACCCACGATCCGAATTCAATCGATAGAAATTAAAAAGACATATCGATATATTATCATCAATTTTGATAGTCATCTTTACGGGAAGGTATTCTAATGATCAATAAAAGAGCGGTATATTTAAAACTTGGTGACAATAATTATCGAATGGATTGTAAATACCATTTGGACCATAAAAGCTAATACAAAAAACTTTTTGGACTATATTTACGTTTTAAAAACATGAAGTGTTAAATTAAAGTTTGTATCCAGCAATTTATTGCTTTGGTTAAGGAATTGCCAAAAGAGATCTGAATATAAATGTTGAATTCAAGATTTTCGAAAGATATGTATCAAAATTTATGTAATAAATGATTTTCTATCGGTCGTGTTTGTAAAGGAGCAAATTTATCATAATCAGTTAATCTTATTTTAATGAAAAAAGGAAAAATTAAAATTACCCTTGTCCATAGAAAGAATTAAATACTCAGCATAATATATATACATTCAATGTAATAATTCAACAGGTTACTTTTTCTCCGGCACTGGTGAACACAGATTACTAGATAGTATAAATAGTTTGAAAATTAATAGTATGGAAAATTTAAAATTTCTACACTATTATATAATTTTTTTTTCGTTTTTACCCCGATATAAGGTTTCAAATTGGATATAAGGTTGGTATGTGATGTAAACGATAGTAAAATAACGGTCCATATAAAGCATAGGCGTTCCATATAGTGTGGATTTTCGCAAAATGCTTTTTACTTCTGCTAAAATTTTTATTCAAGAAAATTATGAATTCTTTGAAACGTAAGCCGTAATTACTAAAATCGTTAGTTCTATGTATTACCATAACGACAAATTTATCAAATTCTCATTATTTTCAAGATCTAGTTCACATCTTCAATCATCTCCCTTAAGTGTTAAAGTCATTTTTAACCAAAAGTATTTCAAAGTAAAGTAAATTTTTGAACAATAATTCAAAACCATACTTTTTCATTTAGCAATGTCTTTGCAATTTTTCGTCCCACCCGAAGACGTAAGCATCGAGGAATTTTTAAGAACATTATTTAAATGTTAAAGAAAAAATGCTGCACTTATCATGTTTACATTTGTTATCCCGGATTTACATACGACCATTACTTAACCTTAAGGTCATATATCACAATAGCTACTTCAACCTATCGGCTCGCGCATTAATTGAAAGTAAACCTGCGTCCGCGCACGTTGATTGTAAACGAATTAGCATAATCGTAAAGCTTTGTGTTAGCTAAGAGGTATTTACACGCGTAATCTATGTAGATTGGATGCATCTGCCGTTGGTAGGGTAGCCATATTGCTACGGACAGATTAGGTTACAAATATTAGGCTTAGGAAATCCTCTTGGTGGTTCACAAAGCTTCTCTTTTAAGTTTTAACTAATAGACATTGTCTAAGCTGAAATGACGCGCTCCACTACTTAATTACCTGGCTCCGAAGATGTTTTTGTAGACATGCTGATGGTACTTTTGAAATCGGACATTGCAGGTTCCTTCGTTATACTCATAGAGTAAGGAATTAATAGACTCGCTTGCCGTCAGGTAATCCATTTGCTTATCTGCCACCTAATTTATAAAAAAACATATTTTTTATGTGATAGGTGGCAGACGAGCAAACGGATCACCTGATGGTAAGCGATTGCCGCCGCCCATGTACACCCGCGACACCAGTTCAATTTCACAAATTATATATTAAAAGCTCTAAACTCTACCATTCTTCAATTCTATAAATCATGGACACACGAGCTTTATGTTGCGCTCGCTACGCATTCCCACGTGTAGTGGTGGACTGGTGGCTTAACACAAAATATGTCATTATGTTAATTATAATTAAGTACGGTAGTGTATGCCTATTCTGGTGGAAACTGTTCAATCGCCAGTTCTCACGAGTTACTTCGGCGTTTATCAATATCTATGTTACTCGTATAGACAATTTTCACGGGTGCTGACGTTGGTTGTAATAAATATTGTGACAGAGGCTTTTGTGCTTTAATTCTGTGATTTGTATTCGTAATAATTTCGATTTGAATTGTATTTCTACAAGAATCTATATTATATGTTGTTTGGTGTCACAACACTACATCCATGAGGGCCTAATTTAAAGCAGACGTCACGACCGAATCGGCATTTCCCTCTCTTTCATACGCTCAGTTTGTCTCCTTTATTGACCCGGCTTGATATTGAAAATTTCTTGCCGAAAAAATCCCGTACGAATTTCATCCCGACCCGGGAATCGAACCTGGGACCACAAGTGTAGTCGTAGCTAAAGTGCGATCCACTAGCCACTGTGCCCCTGGGGCAGTCAATAGATTATATAATATCACAGTATACAATAGCCCGGACATCCCATGGGATCTCATCTACAGTCGCGCACAAAAGCGCTCGTAAATGCTTATAAGACTGGATGTCACATCGCTTCTTCATTCCCCCCCATACACATGCAAATGGCTCCATTGCCCACTAAATCGATTCCATTCGGTCAGTATTCGGCCATCAATCACTGAAGATTGAATGGGTGTCTTGGTGAGTTAGATTTATCTAAGCTTTTAAAGTATCATCTTGGTGCTTAGATTTGCATAGCGAATTTAAGGAGGCAGTATTTTTAGGGCGTTATTTATGTGGTTTCTGGTGATTGTTATTGATGTTTTGAGTTGAGTTGTGTATGTCTTTGTCAATCAGTATAAATAATTCTTGACCACTTAACTTTTTTTAACCTTTTTTTCGATCTAGCTCGGCAGTGAGGGATAACATCGTGAGGAGACTACAGTGTTAGGTCAGACTGATATGTTACATTGTAATATTCAGATTTACCAATTCATGGTCCAAGCGTACCGAGCTCTAAAGTGACGCTTATGGATGAAATCGAGAATGACACCCTACAATGATGTTGATGAACACCAAGACCCTGGAAAAATTACATGTGTTCCTCACACCAATACCAGAGTGGTGATCGAACCCACAGTTACGAGTACAGCCTTTCGAGAGTGAAGTAGAGTCACTTCCAATGTGCTGCAAGTATTTCCCCGAGTGAATGAGGTTACCGGAGGCCTAATCGGGGCGGATATGAAATTAAAGTTGGAACCGCATTTGTGATTCCACTGTTGTTGCGGGTGATCTGGCGTACCGTCTACCACCTACGAATATAATATCAATAAAGATTTCTTATAGATTGGCATACACGTTATGTATGTAAGTAAATAATAAATAAATTCTTACATTTTAAATGAATGAAGCTTAAGCTTATTCTGATGAATGGCATAATGATGCCATTCATATCACAATCATCTACCAAGATTTAAAAATTTGTCACTAACAATTTAAATCTTATAAGAGATTGTTGTTTTTGACGACCCGTTTGGAACAGTGGTAGTGAACGCTGCCTTTGGTCCAAGGGTTGCGTGTTCGATCTCCGCACAGTACAAACATTTGTGTGCATGAACATGTTTGTTTGTATTGGTCTGGGTGTTTCCTATGTATTATTAGTATGTATTTACAAAAGAAAAGTATTATATGCATATATTTGTAATCCCACTGTTGATTCTGACATCCGTAACAAAGGTGCTTGAGCTACCTATCTCGGAGTTAGATCAATGTATGTGATGTTGTGAAACATTTATTATTATTTATTATTATTATTATCAACAATGACGTGTGCAAAATTGGCTTGAAAATCGCAAAGCCTTATTTATTTAAAATGTCTTTATTATGATCAATCAACTAAAATTTACAATATTCCATTTATTGTCTTAATTTCGTCACAATCAATAAAAAATGGTGGCGGCACCACTAGTCCGCAAAAGGGCTCTTAACTCAACAGTTTATTTTATTATCAATTCTCGCAATGTCTCGTCCCGGAAGCTCAGGGCAGTTGCGATTTTAAATTCATATCATTGTCCGCTTGCTATTACTAACTGAGATGGATTATCTAACAATAAATCGAGTCTGCGGCTTCCTGCGGAAGGCAGATAATATTTAATTGGCGTGAAAACTCAATAATTGGAGATAAAAATCAGCCGGTAGCCGCAGAGCAAACCAATTACAGCACTAGTGTGCCACTACGCATCCGACCGCGGTGGATGCTCTGCCGCATTAGGGAGGTGATTATTTTATCGATAAAAAATTAAAAACTCGAATTAAAAATAAAAGTAATTATCCATAGGTACAATATAGTACTATGGATCCGACAGCGGTGGATGCTCTACCGTATTAGGGACGCGATTATTTTATCGACTAAAAATGAAAAAGTCAAACTAATTAAAAATGACATTAACATATTACAGCACTAGTGAGTCACTACGCATCTGACCTCGATGGAATCTCTGCCGCATTAGGAAGGTGATTATTTTATGGATAAAAAATGAAAAGTCAAACTCTATCAACAATAATTTTAGCTAATATTAGCACTAAAAAGTGACACCACGGCCTAATAAGGGTACCTGATGCCACATAAATGGGCAGCGAATTACTTATCATCAGATTATCGGTTGAGCAGACTGCCAACTATCATATAAAAAAAACTAACGCGTCAGTACGCATTTCACCGTGATGAATGGCAGACCTTTCGCATTACATTCAATCGAGGCTTGACTCAGCAGTGAGACAATTTGAGCTAAAAAAACAATCGATAAAAACAACTCCTTCCCACCACTACGTCTCCGCATGCGGTTTTTCAGCGCACGGTCCGCTCCTAACAACTCATTAGTCGGCGGATCGCGTCGCCTTTTATTTGTGGCCGACTGTATCCGTGTCCGGGGTTAATTGTTTAATTTGACCCCAACCAAGAGATTTTTGCCTATGAATTTATTCCTGGGACTAAGAGGATAGAGAAAAGTGTATTTACTTTGTACCACAGAGAAAAACGACTAGTACAGAATGAGGTCAATTTATGAAATCATTTTTTAAATTGCAATAGGTGGCAAACGAGCCAACGGATCACCCAACGGTGATCGATTGCCGCCACCCATGGACACCCGCAACACCACTGGAGTCATAAGTGCGCTGCCAATATTTAAACCCTCTTTTCCCCCGGATTGGGCCACCGGTACCCTCACTCACGGAGCGAAACATAGCACAGCGCTATGAAGTGGTTTTCTGTGAGGCCTTTTCTGTGGTGTCACTCCGGTCAAGCCAGATCATATACAGCGTGTATCTATGTAGGATAAAGTTGATCGGTAGATGCATGGTAAGGAACGTGTAAGAGTTCGATATTTGAATTATAGAATGACGTGCGAGAGGGAGGAGATAGACGACGCATGGCGGACGACTGTGAAAGGCGTAGGACGTAGTAGACGATTATATTATAGAAGCTTTTATTCCCGAAACCTGGGTGTATTATTTATTACTGTCCCACATCTATGAACATTTACATCTCTTTAACCACGTGTTCTATCAACCATTATGAACAACATTTTGTTTTATGACTTTTGGAAATTTGCAAAGTCGGTCACGTGACTTAGTCATTTATGGTTAAAGAAATTTATTCTCATAAAAGACAAGTTATAGTCACTTACATGAGAACATAATGACAAATATCAGTAAATAGTTAAAAGCAAATAAATCGTTCAAACGCTTTACCGTTTGGTCAATACTAATTTTGTATGGGGAGTCGAAAAAAATGTCAACGAATTTCGAAAAGTCGTAGAACTAATGTTGCTCAGAATGGTTGGTAGAACTCGTGGTTAAAGGGATGTAAATGTCCACAGATACACCCTGTATACCGGATCGTGGCTTGTGGCTCTCCCATGGTCAGTTGTTGTATAATGATTTAAAGAAATTTATTTTTTAGAAGATGTTCTTAAACCATAACCATGTATAAGCACAGTAGCTACCGATCACTTTATGTACTAATTCCGAGTATATATAAGACATCTTGGACTTATAATGTGTAGTAAAGATTACATAAGAAGCACATTACGACATAGTAGCGACATTACATTAATACCGATATAATGTTTAAGTACATCCAATCTAAGTAACCCACTTAGTAAGAAAACGATCATCCGGTCACACAGAGACAATGCAACAGCTAACATTAAACTTTAACATGCTAAACTTATGGTTGAAAGTTGCAATGGTTAAAAACCAAGATGACAGTATTACAGTAAAGGTTAACTTTCCAAGCTTTTGACTTGTTGTTACAAAGTTGTAAGGAGTTATAATTGTTATTAAATTAATAGGTAATAACCACTAGATGATATTTAACTAAGCTAGATACACGATCTAAGATAAGAGTTAAGCCAGCGACAACTGTTGGCAACTTGTATTTTGTTTGATAAAATTAAAGTTCATTCATGAACCCTAAAGACACAGGATTAAAAAAAAAACAATATGTAGACAGTAAAATAAAAATATATTTTAATCATTTTGGCACTGGTATCCATCATTTGTATTAACGTTCGCCTTCTTAAAAACGTAAGTATAATATGAAAATACACTTTTTTTAATCTTTAGGCTAAGTACACCCTGTTGGTCTAGTGATTTAAGTACCAGGCCGTGATCTCGGGGTCATGTAGGTATATTTCGAAATTTTCGAACATTTAAGTTGTTAGATATTACGCTAGCAGTGAGAGGGCCTAACCTAGACTCCGCGTGACTGTCTGTTTTTAGGATGCACTGCAGGAGGCTCCACTTTTGCGTCCAAAAATGGCCACGCTTTGCCAACACTGACTTGGCTTTTGGATAGGTCGGTTGTCACGACACAGTAGATACTAAGAGGTTATCGGCAATTAAATGTGTGGCTCAACTTGTTTTTCTTTGATCAATGTTTTTGTCACTATCTTCATGACATCGACATCTTCTGTCTGCAGGAAACTTTTTAATGAATATTTTTAGAGACATTTTTAAAACTGTAAAAGTCCTGAAAATTTCTCTAAAAATGTTCATCCATGGGCATCTGTCATTAATTAATATGATTATATGATGAAGAAATGGACATCTTCTGTCTGCAGAAAACTTTTTAATGTTGGTTTTTACAGTCTTGAAAATTTCGGTAAAAATATTCATGCATAGGCATCTGTCATTAATAATTATGATAAAATGATGAAGAAATTTGATGTTTCACTATCAATTTTTCAATTTTCTTAATGTTATTTAGATCTTGTAGACAATTACTGAGAGAGTTTTTATTGCATCTAAAATAACAATGATGTACATATTGTTAAATATATACACAAAGATTATTTGGACGAGATGTAAACATAAAACGTTGGACAGAATAATGAAACTCTTATCAATAAAACTAGACTAGTCTTACGCCGATAGGCAGGCATTGACTACCGCCATCAAACCACTAACCATATTTCAGTTATAATTTCAAATAACGACCACCTCGTGCAATATCAACCTATAATAATAACTTCCAATAAGATTTGACAGTTTAATAACTAAAAGCAAACAGTGGACCAGTCTATTATGCTATCTGATTCCATAAAGGGAGTACACAAAAAACAATGGCCTATAGTTAACTGTAGGGCACGTAAGGGCAGGCCAATATTGCTGGACAATGGCCAATTAACGCTGCCCACAATTAAATCAGGCCCAGTCGTTATTACAAAGGCTCCTTGAGTGGTTTTTTATAGAGCTGCATAAACCACATTGATTGCAACTTGTACTGAATAAGGTAATGTTCATATATGTTTACATTATCTTCTAGATTATTAGAGAGTATGTGCTTAATTATTATATATGCCGAAAATGCGTGTTTTCTTATCTGACGATAAAACATTATGTAACTGATGATTATCGCTATATATTATACGTTTAAGAATAGGTAGTTTTTTGAACTTTGAGAAGGCTTTTGACTTGGTCTTATAAAATTAACTATTTCAGTATTCAAAGCGATTTTTAAAATATTATGTTCACACGGACGTTCAACATGAACATTAAAAAGCCGTAGCCACAAATTCAATGAACAATACTGCAAAAGTCATGACATTCTCAAACGCTGAAGAGTAAGGCAAGGAGGTATCTTGGGTCCAGAATAACAAAGTCACAAAAGTAATACAATCATATTATTATACTTTAAGTCAGTCCGTTTTATTCTGCCTCAAATATTCCTTTACCTAAACATCACTTAAGATGATTTGATTAAATGGTAATACCCAGCTCTATATGATTATCGTCCAGGCTCGATGGTATCCGCCTCCCACACGTCCACCAGTGTATTGTTCAGTTCAATCGAGCCGAGTTATTATTGCAGATAATCCTTTATTTATTGCAAACACCACGGATCAGGGCACGTGGGAACATTGTTCTGGCTGGCTAATGAAATTTAACTCTTGTTCGGAACTTGTCTGGCCCTATTTGAGAGATAGCGTGGCAATGAATGAATTCATTAGGGTTTAACGTCTTTTGGTTACATTACTTTCGGCCCTGGAACGATTGTATTATTAGAATTAAATTACGGAATATTTTTTGCAATGTGATTTTCAAGTCTGATCATCATTTATTTTTAAGACATTGAAAATAAACTTAAACTGATGTTGCAAATTCTATTTGGTATTCAATTTATATTACCTACTTTTGTAAAAGAAAAACATCCCGAAAATGTCATTCAAATACCTTGCTACAACCTACAACTTTTTTCGCCACTTCAATCAATCAATCAGCCTATCGCCGTCCACTGCTGAACGTAGGCCTCCCTCAAAGAGCGCCAATCAACCCGGTCCTGAGCGATCCGCATCCAGCTCACACCAGCCATCCTTCTCAAATTTTAGTCCATCGCGCCGCAGGGCGTCCAACACTGCGTTTCCCCACGTGTCGAACACTCTACTACCAGTACGTGTCGACTCCATCTTTTATCAGTGCGTCTAGAAGCATGACCAGCCCATCGCCACTTATTATGATCAAAAAAATGTAGATTATATCTGTGTATAAGTGTAGTTGGGAAGGTATAGGGTAATAACTATATCTGTTTTATATCAAATCTAATATATTTATTTTTTCGTTTATGATATAACAATGAACTGAACTCTGACCTAATAGTCAAACCTTCTAGTAAAGCCTCCGTTTGCTTATAATACTATTCACGAAACAAGCAGTAAAGCTGGTTTTGATATCAGTCAATAGACCACCAACAAATAATGACCAATAAAGATAGCATTGAATGCCCAGTAGTTAACAATGAGCCATACATTGAAAACTAATCATCTGGTCTCAAACTAGGGCAACACTAAATAAATTACTCTTTGCACAATTGCCTAAGCCTGCTTAGTAGGCTGTATATTTATCTACGTAATGTAAGAAACTTTATTTACAAAAGGTACATTTACTCATAAGTAGTGGCTTGAGTAAAGAGACTTTATAATAATCCTTCAACCGATTACGGCTACGGCGGCCAATCTCAACGATCAGCCACGTACGCAGGATATATTATAGTGCTCAAGTGTGTGCGCAAACACAAGTGCACTCTATATTCCCTTACCCTCATATTCCGATGGGACATTACTGTGACACGACCAGAGAGGGATTGGGCGCAGGACCAACGGCTTAACGTGCTTTCCGAGGCACGGGGGTACAAGACCGCCAATTTCCAGACTCCGGGCTGCCACTAAGAATTTCTTACTGAAAACTTAGGTACAAATTTTTGGCCCGACCCGGGGATCGAACCCGGGACATCTTGCGCAGCCGTCGCTTTAAAGTGTGACCCACTAACCACTGCGCCACCGAGGCAGTCGACACCGAGGGAGTAAAAGAGACTTTATAATGTATATAGGTATAACAATTAAACGGTATGGTACGGGTTACGATATTACTAATTATATTTCAAGTCACTTACCACTAGAGAAAATCTGACTATGAATAATATAATTAAAGGTAGCCTAATATCTCCTGTAAGTCGAAGAATTGACATTCCTGAAAAAGACGACTTTTGCGGTCATTTGTAATTTGTGTAATAAAAATGTATTTACTAGTGAAAAGTTTAACTCATAAACTTGCTTCAATTTCCTGTTCTTATTTCATTCGTCAAGACAAAACTTTTCAGAAAGCAAAGTTACAAAAGACCACTATCTTGCATATCTTGACCATCGACCCAGATCTTTAGACCACAAAATGCAAGATTTCAGCAACAAAGGTGAGGTTTGCGCCATCATTGTAACGCCTTACCGCATCAGTATCTGGGAAATCTTGCATCTCTTATCTAAATGTCTGTGGACCTCACAAAGAGTGATATAATGACGAAGTACATGGAGACAAAAAGTGGCTAAGTGTGATGTTGTTAGTCACAGTATGGTTCCATCAGTTTTATGACGAAAACATCTTTTGCATAAGCAGTTATTGCTTGTCGTCTCATGATTTTAAGTTTCAATCAACTTTTTGGTACACTTTTTTGTTGCTTCGTACTTATGAACATCTTGATTGACCACAATTATTATAATCTGAAAATTTGGACCCCGGTTGTGTTAATTTTATTATTTACTAGCTTTCCATTCGCAGCGTTCTGATGGGTTTACGTAGAAAAAAGACTTTGTCACGTAACAAACAGGTGACTATGATGTCCGGAAATAACTTACCTTTCATGAAGTGAAATAATATTCAAAATAAAACACCACTCTGTATGATAAAAAATAACTACAGTTTGAAAAATAACGACAATAAAAATAAGGCCCTAAACAGACTTCAAAAAGAATACCCAGTTCTTAGATCAAAACTAACTATAGGTACTTTGACTATAGGTACAATTTATAACAGAAAAAGTTTTCAAAAACAATTCACGACAGAACGCTAAATGCATAAGGATTTCCAGCAAGTGCAACGTCCAACAAAGACACTGAAACCTGCTACACTTTTCTTTGAAGCATATCCATAATCATAATAATTAAATGTCGCAATAAGGAGCTCCCTTATCAGCCGGACGTATGGATGAGGCTACCGACTAAAGAGAACATCATTTTGCAAAACCTTCGCCTTTTAGGCGGAGTTTTTAATTTAGATTATAACCATCGATGGTTTTGCTAAGGGAGCTTCTTAAGGATTCAGAATTAATTCAGCAATGGATGGCATTATCATTATTTGTTGTAGTGTTGGAGGTTTTGTTAGTAGGAGAGATGTGTCAGGCAAGAACCTGTTAGGCAAATTATCTGCGAGGAATCAGTGATTCCACCTGCTGGTGTTCATTTATTTATTTATGTATGGCTCTCGGCTGCTGTGTGCGTGATTAGTCCGTATTGTTTTGTTGTTATTTATGTGTTTGGTTTGCGCTCGATGTATTGTTTTTTCGTTTTCGATCCTTGTGGTCACGCGTGAGATCATCTTGCAATATAGATAGGGTTTGTTCTTTTTGATTCGATTTTTTTTATCATTCAAGTGCAATTTTTGACGATAAAATCAGCATCAGAGCCTTATCAAAAGACTGATTCACTACTAATTATAAATCATATGAGATCACATCACTGATATATGTCCGCTTTCTTAAACAAGAAACCACACATGGGGTTATTAAAATCTGCCCAACTTAAGAGTCGATTGAAGAAATTTGACTGGCCTTTGGTTGTCCATACTATGATATGTTTTAGTGTATCTTCTGGTACAGAGTAAGAACGCAGTGGAAGTGCCGGAATAATAGCCACGGATCCGATAGTTAGTTTATATTTCATAGGTATCAGAAATATACAGGGTACCTTGGTGATTTCACATAGAGACCATTAAACATGACATATAAACAAAACACTTACAAAAATACTCATATTCAAATTAGTGTCACTGAAATTGCCAGTGCCTTATTACAGACAAAAAGCAGGTTGTACCTTTAGTATCCCTGTTTTAGTGTGCAATAAATATTATTGATCTATCAACACATACATCTCCCTAGATGGAGACTCTTATTATCGGAGGCCAAGGCTCACTTTGGGTCGCTGCGCCAACCCAGTTAGTTAGTTCGACGTAACACATACAAAATACCCTATCATCATCATCATCATCATCAGCCCATTTAAGTCCCCACTGTTGGGGCACGGGCCTCCCTCAATCACATGAGGGGTAATTGCCATACTCACCACGCTTGGCAGACGGGTTGGCGAGGGTTTTGATATAAATGCAGAGTTTTCCTTCTCTGGGTGCTGATGATCATGCCAGCAGCTTTACCTTAGTCGCCTTTTACGACACCTCGGTAATAGTGAGGGTGGCCTATTCTACTCTGCCGGGGACCACACGGCTAGGCAAAATACCCTATAATGCTTCAAGAAATTCGTGACCACGTATTTTTGAGGAACTAACACAGTTCCCGGATGCCATGCCATACCAATGGAGTCACCATACCCTATGACGAAAGCAGCAGTAGCACCATAATTTATTTCACGACTTTATTTACTAATAATATGTGTAAGTATCTTAGCAGCTTAGTATCATTTTGTCATCAGTCACGCCATCTTTAGATCACATACAGAATTATAAACTGAAGACCTCATAAATTATGCACTTGATCCCCAAACACCGGCAGGCTGTCTCCAACAAAAAAAATACCTTAACGATGATTCATTAAGCTCCCATACCTCAAAGTTTCTCACAGACCACCGCCTGTAATTGCTTACGCATATTAATTCTTTAATAAACAAATTAGTTAGAGACAATAACAAATAAGGCGGAACCAAAGATATAATGCGTATATTTTTTTTTCTTTAAGCAAACATATGACATGTATGTTGTAGACCGGTTGTGGAATTAGACAGATCATGATATCTCTGGGCATTTTGTGGCACACCACACCACTTCATAACTTAGTGAAATAAAACGTCATATTATTCAACACACAACTTTTAGTTAGAAATAGTATTAAATGTGTCACTATTTTATATGTTATATTTATCATAAAACTATGCCAGTAGTCTTCTGCATTTTCTTTTGCTTCAATTTTCAGCTTCTAATTATGTAGTTATGTTATGCTATAGTATCAAAATGTTCGTGATTCTGCCATTTTGTGTTAAACATAAAGACCCGATTCGGCCAATCTTTATTCGTTAGAATGAAATTGCTGTACCACAGTATAACGAGAAGGTCTTGTTATACTTTGTCGATACTACACAGTATAATTCAGATTGGTTGATTTGGGCCTTAATGTAACAAACAAGGCCCTAATAGCTAAATATTCAAGTTTACGACACTTACCCATGTTAAGTTGGAAATATCAACAAATAACTACACTAATTATTTGAAAAGTTATATTTGTGGAAAAATAAAAAAATCTTTGTCAATATGGTCAGGTTTCTACGAGGGTCATTGATTTACAAAATCATAAAAAGGTGTTGTCAGGCATATTATAATCTGGCCACTTCTTACATTGACCGCCACATTTATAAAGCTAGTCACACACTAGAGACTGTTGTTGGAGATTTTTCAATCAGCAACGCAGCATGGTGCTCAATTATATGTGTAATGATCCGAATGCTCTGTTGTAATAGAATATGAATAAAAATAAATGGTGAGGCCTTGTTCTAGCGATATTGTAATGAAGCTTTTATGTGAGGAATTTGTAATTGTGGGATGATGGAATGTTTCATTTTTAAACACAATAGGATATGACAGTGAACTTTAGGAGGCAAACAAGCATATCACCTGATGGTGAGGTGCTTAAATCCAACTCCTTTTCTTCCGCCAAGCGCCACATCTTGCTTCTTTCTCTTAGGTGTCTTTGACTATGACTCAGGATTGTCAAGTATAATAAAATACATTAAAGCAATTGCCAATAGCTCGGCGGTGAGGAAAAAACATGATGAGGAAACTTGCACGATTAATTAATTGTTTCTCAATACATTGGGCTCCCACAATTGTTGAGATGATAATTCCGAACGTGTAACAATGATTCAGGAGAACTAAGGTCACAGAATCATCATCATCAGCAACCCACACTCGTCCACTGCTGGACATAGGTCTCCCCTAATGCACGCCACTGCTCCCGATTTTCGGCCACTCTCATCCAGCCCACACAAGCCAGCCTTCGAATGTCATCATCCCATCTTGTCGCAGGGCGTCCTACACTACGCTTACCGAGTCGCGGTCTCCACTCAAGGACTTTACAGCTCCAACGGCTGTCAGTTCTGCGGCTAATATGACCAGCCCACTGCCACTTCAGTTTGCTAATTCGGTGGGCTATGTGGTGACTCTGGTTCTCTGTCGGATTACATCATTTCTGATGCGGTCCTTCAGAGATACTCCGAACATAGCCCTTTCCATAGCTCTTTGAGCGACTTTGAACCGGTGGACTAGTATAGCCGAGAGTCAAGGTCACAGACATAGCCCAAAGGATTGCATGCCTCAAGTGGCAATGGGCAGGGCACATAGCAAGGAGAACAGACGGCTGTTGGGGCGGAAAGGTCCTCGAGTGGAGGCCACGTATAGGAAGTCGCAGCCGTGGCAGGCCCCCCACAAGGTGGACCGATGATCTGGTGAAGATCGCGGGAATCCATTGGATGCGGGCGGCACAGGACCGATCTGTGTGGAGAACATTGGGGGAGGCCTATGTCCAGCAGTGGACGTCTATTGGCTGAAATGATGAATGATGAAGCAATGATTCAGATGTTCTCATTCCCCTGTCTAAAGGTTTCTAATATATTCGTATTTGCTACATTCTAATTACAAGCGGCTTTAGGGCAACTGATAATAATATTATGAATAATATTATGCAGTAATGATGAGTTTAGTTTTCTTTTGCCAGAAGATGAATAATAAGTTAGGCAAGTATTTATTTAATGTTTCGTTATGAAATTTCGTTTTTTCAAACCAGGAAAGGCTATGGTCTCCGTTAAGGTGACGGGTAAGGCACACTAGCGACGCTAATCGATTTTAATTTTTAGCTATTAAACCGGATCTATTTTAAACAATTTCGGGGTTACAATCTCTCGGCAAACACCTATACTATTTATTTAATACTTATAGTAAACTGTTTGGTTTGCTTTTGCACTCGAATTTTGGATTACCAAAAGTGGCCGCTTTTGGCGTGAATCAATTTTTCGCGTACGACCCAACATTTGTGCATGGTTATTTAATAGATAGAATAAGTGTTTTCCGACAGAGTGTAACCCCGAAATTGTTTAAAATAGATCCGCTTTAGCTAAAAATTAAAATCGATTGGCCGTCGCTAGTGTGCCCTAGCCGTCCCCTTAAATGATGTCACGGTACCGTCATTAAAACAATCACGTTTCACTCACGAATTAATTACTTTTTAAATTTTCTAATTAAAAATAATTGTTAATTTATTTTCACTTACCCTCGCTACTACCTTCTTCACTCGTGGTTACTCGTAAATCAAAATCAATTAAAACTGGCTCAGCCATGAATTGATTGGCTGAGAGATTAATGTACATTATTCTTTACGTATTATAATTAAGACGTTTCATCTGATTTGAATGTGTGCGTTGGAAATTTATAGGTCGATTACTGAGGATAGCTGGGAGGGTTAGAGCAAAAATATTATGCATAGTGGAAGCAATTTAATCGGTCTATGAATAAAGTCGCGGAAGGTGTTTTTGCAAAAGGATATATAATCTAGTTTAGTTTTAGTATCAGCCTATATACTGCCCCACTACAGGGCAAAGGTCTCCATCATAGAAATCAAGTTATCGCTACTATGATAGGATTAGGCCTAATCACTACGCTTGCCTAATGCGGATTGGTGATCACAAACAAACATACTTATTGCTTGACCCGGGAATCGACCGGGACCCCGAGATCACGGCCCAGTACTTAAACCACTAGACCATCATGGCGTTAATTATATAATCTAGTACCTTATCATAATAGCTAGGTAGTGAGTTCTACTTTCTTATACGGATGGTATATTATTGTGACAAGGTACAAAAGTTTATAAATCTTTTCAAGCCGACTGTACTTACCTATGTATTTATTTTTGTTCCACTTTATGATATTGACGGAAAGCAAAACATTGTTTAAAGTTACCTTTCTTTTACCTTTTTTGGTATCGCTACCTGGTTACGACGGTCGCCGCCCGCGGCAGCACACTCGGTTCTTATTAAACCATAGATTCCTTTTTGCACTTTGCTATCAGCTGAGGTTTTTAATACTAGACTAACCCAAGACTAGACTGGACAAAAATCAAGTCAATATATGGGACGTTGTTTTTTTTATGTAATAGATGGCAGATGAGCAGACCGATCACTTGATGGCAAGAGATTGCCCGCCCATGAACCAGTAGAGCTTTAAGTAAGAATTTATTATTATTCATTTCTATACTAAATGTATCTAATTAACAACAGATCAATGACTCTTACGATAGTGACCTACCTAGATCTTATTCGTAAGATCTCATCTTTCGATTCAAGTTTTCTATTTTAATTAATAAAATTCAGCCCGAACAACTGTTTAGTTCTTAATTTGTTCAAATTGCAATTACAAAAATTTAAAGACAGTAAACTGCTCTGAGCTTTGCCCTTCACGGCGCTCCACTATCATCTCATTTTCATGTGTGTATTGTATCTATAACTTCTCAGTTATTAGATACAATAGGTCCAAAGCGATTGATCATTTAGTTTTAATATAAAAATTGTTCATGAACCCGCTCATGTATCCCACACATTAAGCATGAGAGGCGTCCGCGGTATCGCAATATTTGCGAATAATCCGCAAACAGGTAATAGTACCCGGCCGAGAACACCGAGAACCGCTGATAAAGAAAATATCAAGACTATTATAGCCCGTCGCATGCACGTCCTTCGCACGAAAGATAAGTGTGGACATTCCATTATTGAATACATACAAATTATTCCGCTGGACTCTAGATGCGTGTAACTCTTTACTGTAACGACTCAGTGATCCGACTCAGCCAAATGATACACTGTTCCGAATCTCTAATGTTCGCTCCGAATGTATCATTCGACTCAAATGGATCTCTAGTTCGAGTGAACTGAATGATCCGCTTGAGCTGAATGATCCGACGAGCCGAATGATACGAATGCGTTAAATGGTCCGAGTGAACCGAATGAGTGGAATGATCCGATGGGCCGAGTGATCCGAATCAGCTGAATGATCCGAGTGAGCCGAATGGTCCGGATGAGCGGAATGAATCGCAGATCTATCTGAGAATCGATGTTCCAAATGAAGCATTTCACTGTTCCGCATCTCTGCACTGATCCTGATGCAAATGATCCAATCTTTTGAAATATACGTTATTGCCAGGTCTACTGGCTAGTCTACTCTTCTGGTGTGTGGGTCCCATGTCAAGTATTATAATTGAAAAAAGTGGGTAGTCCACTGTCGAAGTCAGTCAAAGTTACAGCAAAGTATAACAAGTGCTGGGATTCTGGCGGTATGACTACATCTTGTTAGACTATATATTGTTTGGAACGGTATCGGCAGAATCAGTGGGTAAAACACCGGCGTTTTACTGAGTGAATGTGACTTTGACTAACTTGGACTGTTGACTACCCACTTATTCTCAATAGGTTACTTGACATTGGCAAGATATTTCCGGGTAGAGCCATATTATAAAAAAAAAAAAAAAAACAAGAGCTGGACAGCTTTTGTTATATTATTAGAATGAAGTAACTTCCGTTTGGCCGTTGTGTAAACACTTCGACAAGAGAATCAGAACTTACTTGATAATAGTTACACGTCCAAAAATATTTTAAACCAAGACAATTGTTCTTTCCTATCCATCATTTGAGGAATTATCAGAAACGTTCTGGTTACTTCACAATTTACAACCCACTCTGCAGAGTGGTATTATGTAAACTCTGCCGTGTGGTCCCTGGCAGAAAGCCGTGTGGTCCCTGACAGAGTAGAATAGGCTACCCTCACTCTTACCGAGGTGTCGTAAAAGGCGACTAAGGTAAAGCTGCTGGCATGATCAAAAGCACCCAGAGAAGGAAAACTCTGCATTTATATTAAAACCCTTGCCAACCCGTCTGCCAAGCGTGGTGAGTATGGCAATTACCCCTCATGTGATTGAGGGAGGCCCGTGCCCCAGCAGTGGGGACTTAAATGGGCTGACGATGACTGCAGAGTTAGTGATAGAACTGCGAACATAGATTTGATCCATAAAATATCCTATGCGATAGTTTATTAAATAGGTACGAATGTCCACATACAGGAAAGACGACCTTATAAAGATGATAGGAATAAATTAGCGATCTCTCTGATTTCGCGATGTTCATGGTCGGCGTTGATTACTTTCCATCAGGTGAATCGCTTGCTCGTTTGTCGCCTCTAGCATAAAAGAAGTGGTTTGCAGACTGCAGTCTGCCAACCGGCCAAACTGAAAGTCATTGGGGGAGGCTTCATACTCCGATGGCTCAGCGACCCGAAAGGCCTCCGACCGGTATAAGTCTACTAGTTCCGATTATTTCCAGTTCCACGCTAATCACTGGTATTATGATACATTTTATGAAGAGTTTTAAGTCTGAAGGCGTATCCACACAATCCCACCATGCTCACCGCTACATCCTTTGTAGCTAGCTGTCATACGGCGGGTTGGAGCGAATTAACACCAGAGTAAAGCTGCATTATGTTCCGTCCTTTGCGATACCGCGCCTTTGGGAACGACGGTGCTAAAGCGCCTCTGTGTTATGTGTGTGATTACTGTGAGCGAGGTGTGAGAATAACTGTTCTTGGGTAAACAACTTGTTGGGAGAAAGAAACTATTGTTTTTTTACAGACAAATCAAAGTAAAAACAGTCTGACAAGCCAAACTGTTGGAAAAAAATAGAATTCATTAGATGTCTTGAGTTTTTTATGTGATAGCTGCAGACGGATTACCTGATGGTAAGCAATTACCTACCGTTGCCAATGGAGATCATCATCATCATCATCACTTCAGCCAATAGACGTCCACTGCTGGACATAGGCTTCCCCCAATGTTCTCCACACAGATCAGTTCTGTGCCGCCCGCATCCAATGGATTTCCGCGATCTTCACCAGATCGTCGGTCCACCTTGTGTGGGCCTGCCACGGCTGCGACTTCCTGTACGTGTCCTCCACTCGAGGACCTTTTCGCCCCAACGGCCGTCTGCTCTCCTCGCTATGTGCCCTGTCCATTGCCACTTGAGGCATGCAATCCTTTGGGATATGTCTGTAACCTTAGTTCTCCTGCGGATCTCATCATTTCTGATACGATCTCGCAGGGAGACCCCGAGCATAGCCCTCTCCATTGCCCATGGAGATACACTACTTTAATGGGTTACAAGTGTGCTGCCAACTTTTTAACCCCTCTTTTCCTTGAATGGTACTGAATGGATTGGACGTAATACAGCGCAGGCGATTCATAGATTTCTATGAATGTATTTTTCGACTTTGTCACTACTCATTAGGTACCTAAGATGTCAGTTTTAAGATCTGACATAGCTAATTACGCCATCTATGGTACTAGTCCTCTTTTCGCGAAAGATAAAAAACCCTATTATCTACGACATTGGTTCATGAAAAATATGGCACTGCGACTTATCTAGAGAGTAGGTGTACATTACGTTATGTTACCTATGAATTTTACGAAATAACTCTACTTAATTCAATATTAATAAACCACAGTATCAAAATTGCCAGTAGCCTAACTTACCTAGGCACAAGGGTTATCATTGATTAGGGCGGGAGAGACAGTTCATTTGGCGCATTATTTGTCGGGAATTTATTGTCCACTGAACACTCATACGCGCCTATGAATCGACGCACCGTTTTTTTATGTGATAGATGGCACTTGAGCCGACGGTTCATCTGATGGTAAGCGATCGCCACCGACCATAGATATAAGACGAGTAGTCACATATAAACTGACAAAATTCAAACTCCCATTCTTCCTGGATCGGACCTCCGGTACCAGCGAAATACAATGCAGGTTAGTGTTGCTTATCTTATCAATAGTCCACTATCGATAGACTATCGATAGTAAAAGTGAAATAAATAGTATCGATAGTCTATAGAGAGTATTGCTGGTTGTCAATAGTATCGATAGTAGGTATCGGACACATTTAATCAGGCAGCAATACTATCGAAACATAACTATCGATGACGCCAATACTATCGATGCTATCGATATTTTTTGACTAACTTTGTTAGGAAACACAATACTATCGATACTATCCGGCATTAAACAATCGATAGTATCGATAGTATTGGCGTTATCAATAGAATTGATAAATTTTTCTATCGATACTATCGACAGGTCGATAGTTTTCACAAATCGATAGCATTGCATCGATAGAACCATCGATAGTCTGAATGATTTTCGAGGTCAACTATCGATAGTTCCGCAACGCTAATGCAGTTCACGACGGTTTTCTGTGAGGCCTTAGTATCCCTCCGGTTCAACTGGCCATTCACTTCCGACGCGTAGCTCTCCCACGGGTTTTTTCTACTGTTTTGAGTACTCTGAGTTTGCGTTTACAATGTCACCGAAACGCCATTCATCGAAACTTCTATTGATACTGCTTACTCCTTTAACTGTGGTATAACTACAACTTGATATCTCCTTGCCCTTTCAATTCATACAAAGTAACAAACATAATACGAAGTACCTTTCCACCGTGGTCAACCAATTCAATAGCAATTGGATAAAGGAATCATTAAATACCAATTCAATTCTTCAGTTGTCTCATTAATTAGTCAATTAAGAGCCGGGTTTCCTTAATTTACCTAGAGGGGGCTTCTTTGCAAATGACTCACATAAATTAGACAACAATCGTATTTGAGCTAGAGGTCTTCGTCTATATGGGTGATGCGAATGCTAGAGCTTGCTATTAATTTGAAAGATTTTTTTTCCAAGTTAGAGTCTAATAAATAGACACCCACATATAATATCTTCAGTAGCATAGTAAAGGCAATCAGCTTTAAACGAGTTGTACCTGGCCTTGAGCTGTTTGCTCCAACTGCACCCAACAACAATCCCCTGTATTGACGGCATAGAAGAATAAAACAAGGTGCCTAAGGAAACAGAAGGTAAAGAACAGGTAACAGTGTTCGTTTTCTATGAGAGTTGAATCATAAACTGCTGGGTGATTACCCTAGCATGGTGATAGTGGGTATATATTCCTGCAATTACTTAATGATTAAAAAAAATTGATTGTATGTACCAGTACATATATCTAATTAATCTCTACATTGCGTTAGAAACAGTAATAATACTCAATTACAGGAGCTCAGATAAAGATGATGGCCTTAAAAGTAAGGGAGTATGAAGCATCCAAAAGCAAAAAAAAATGCTTAGTAATTTTACGGATATTTATGGCATTAATTTTCTTCCAATATTTCTCCTGCCCCTGCATGTACTAAGCCTCGCTTTGAAAGGCTTTGTCACTAGACAGTAATTCAATGAGTAGCACTCAAGCTGTCCCTCCAGACACAGGGTCTTACGAGACAAACGACATTGCGTGCTCAAACAAAATGAATATTCAAGTCAGACTGGTCGGATCAGTAAGATACTGATTACAATGCTCGCTCACTTATTGATTGTATTTTATTCCGTTAAAAAACTTCTCAAATAAATTACTGGAATGGGGAAATTATTCCATCTACTTAATTTTGTGTACAGTAACTCGTTCAAGTTTTTTGAGCAACCTTATTCGATGAGCGATAAAAGCTATTTTGATACTATTTTTTACCTTGTAGACAAGGGGCATAAATTAAAATTAAAATTAGTTTATTTATTTTTTGGTTTTAAATTGCTAGTTTTAATTAAGCTACTGCTATTATTTACATTAGAAGTAGGTACAAAAGTTAATTGGAAAAAATATTATTCTCATTTACTTACTTCAAAATGTAAATTACTATAATATATGTTCGATGTCAATAATAATTTATATTATTTATGAAGATTATTTGTTTCATAAAAACAAACAATTATTGATTCCTATACTCCAGCGCCTATATAGGTAGACAACTCTTAGGACTGATTGGACTAATCTTAATCCGCAACTAAATGCGCTATACCATAGTATAGCGCTGTCATTCTTTACAAATTTGACATTAAAGAAGAAGAAGAGCTTCTTCTTCTTTAGCCTATTTCAACTCCATCTGCTCACCGGCCACCTATCACATAAAAAAAATCTTATTAAAACAAAAAGCTTTCAGACATTTCTCCATACTTTTAGACACCAAGGTGATTTCAATACCAAGTAGAACAAGTGTTTAGAAGAAAAAGTATTTATTTATTTATTATTTGGAAGACTAACGGCTAAATAATACACTAAACTTATATCAATAAGAAAAAAACAGTGCCAATAATAATACCGATACCCTGTATCGAACACCACATGCAGATATTTTCCATGCATCTACGTCACCACTACATCAGTCTGCGCGAATGCAGGGTTTCCAATACAACTCGCACGTTTGGGCTAACTCACTGGCGTCATCAAATGGCTTACACGGAACTTGGTAACAAATAACATAAGCTGTGGTCCAGGAGGTCAGGGACTTGGTAAGAATACATTAGTTAAATCAGACAACAGTACTTACATCAACCGGACTCCGCAGAATTTATTTCTGCCAGCTGTCGTTTCTTAGCCAATTTTAAATGTAATACCCAAAAAACAATGGACAACATTTCAAAATTGCTAAGCTCTGAAACAAAAAATACCAATTCTTTGTTTACTTTTCCGCTGCTCGAATATATACTTATTCATTTTTTATATTGCTTATTTACTGAGAAAAAAATTAAAAACTAAAAAACGTAAGATGACGTCATCGGACGGCAGAATGTAAAATATTTCTTTGCTTAGCACATTATAGTTTTAAATTTACGTAATGCCAAACTCATGACATGTAACTGTCAAAAAAAAAGACAACTTGTCAACGTTGAATGTATGAATGACGTTGACAATGTTGACACTAGTATTATTTACCTTTGACAGTAGTACCTTTTTTTTTATTAAAACAATGATAAGCAAAGGAATATCGCTGAATTCAGCCGTCCGATGACGTCATTTGGCGCTTACGTCTGTTTAGAATAAAAAGAATTTCAATAATTATTTTATGCATGAAAATGGACAAATTTTGAAAAAAGAAAAAATATGGGTCTGTTCGTTTTATGTCTACTTTCATATAAAAAAACAATATGGACATGTTAAAAATTTGAAATGTTGTCCATTTTCACCAACAAGGACGCCTCAACGTGACCACGACTGCTCTGGCAAGACCGTAGCGACAGAGAATACAAAACATAAATTTCATACTAGCGTTTACCTACACTTGTATAAACTCATCAGCTGATCAGCTGATCGAAACCCTGACCGGCTGCGTTTGCGCAGATTCAATAAGCAGCGGCTTGCAATAAAAGGTCGCGATCACAATGGCCGCGTCAGCTTGTCCAAGCGATTTATGGCTCGTCACATAGACAATAAATAGTGATTTTCGCGTTTCTCCTCGCTACACGCACAAAGCTAGAACGTAAGCGCACGCGCACGGCTTTTAGAAGACGGGTAGATAAGCTACAATGGTTACGATTTCTTTTATGTGATAGATGGCAGAGGAACAAACTGATTACCTGATGGTTGGTTGGCCTGGATAGTTCCGCCTGATAACAACAGGAGTCACATGTGCGCTGCCAACCTTTAAACATCTCTTCCCCCTCACTCACTCTGCGTAACTCAGTACAAACATTGCGGCGGTTTTCTACGTCGTTTTGCCGAAGCCTGGCTCTCCCACAATTATAATCGAAGGCAGAATAGCAGACGGATAACCTTCCACATAAAAAGGGGTAGATAAACAGACGGTTAGGAGGCTGTAAGGTCAGTAACCACTATTGTTGACAATGTCATACCCTTTTGGGGCTAAGAACTAAGTCAGCATTGAAAAGGTTAAGAACTCATGCTGCTTATTTAAAAATGTTGTATTGTAGTTAAAAAAATAAATAGACTAGTGAGAGAGCCACGCTTCAGCATGAATGGGCTGCATGAATGGGCTGGCTCGAAAAAGTCAAGGGACCCAAGCCCCCCGGTTGCGCCTCCCCACTCTTGGAAAGGGAGTGGTTTTGTATTGAAGCGCGCTGTAAACCCTGATTGGTGTTGCGGGGATCTATGAGCGGTGGCCAACCTACTCGTATCACAAAAAAAAACAAAAGTATGAATTAACCTATTCCTAACTTACTTACTTACTACGCTGGCTCAGCGACCCGAAGTGGATCTTGGCCTCCGACACGAGAATTCGCTATTCTGTTATGTTCTCAGCCACCTGTCGCCAATCCGGCCTTTGTAAGTGACCGAGATCTTTCTCGAACTGGTCTATCCAGCCTATTTCTAACTTAAAATCGAATATTATATAGTAAGTTAGGTATTTACTGTTAACATGAAACCCTATTGAAGATTCATAATCATAATGCTAAAACAAAAACATTTACAGTAGGTAACACACGCACGCACGCACACACATACACACTTACTATCTCTTTCACACACACACACACACAGAACAGAACACACACATTTGGATTTAAATAGATTTTTAAGTGTTATAATATATAAGTAATTAAAGTAACAAGTTAATTTATACTTACCTAGTCAGATGTAAGATGTAGATACTTATGTAGTTAGATGTCAACCAGCTAAGCCATAGGCTCTCAAATTCCGCCTTAGAGAGCCGGGAGAAGTTGAAAACCAGCGCTGACCGAGGGTGTACACTCGAGGCAGCATGAGCTGAACTTCGTCCCTTTGTCTCAAATTTGTTCTCCTTTCTCAACTAATGTACTTATAATTATGTTTTTAAGAGACAATAAACGATTTTTATTTATTTATTTATTATTAAAGTTCTAACTTTCAAAAATGTATACTACATATTGAATAACAATAAGCCTTTAAATCTGTGAAGTGGTCGTAAGTTGAAAATAAATTTAAATGACCGTGGGAGAGCCACGCTTCGGCATAAATGGGCCGGCTCGACCGAAGTGATACCACGGCCTCACAGAAAACCGGCTTGAAGCATCACTGTACTGTGTTTCGCTGCGTAAGTGAGGGTACCAGAGGCTCAATCTGGGGGAAGGAGGGGGCTTAAAGGTTGGCAGCACACTTGTAAATCCACTGGTGTCGCGGATGTCTATGGGCGGCGGCAATCGCTTACCATCAGGTGATCCATCTGCTCGTCTGCCACCTATCACATAAAAAAACAAATAAATACTCATCTATTTTAAAGTACACGCGCACTGTTACGTTCTACCTCTGTACCGCAAGGCACGTACGCCATTGTACTGCATATAAGGCCCACTGAAGCGACTCGATATTTTTATACGAGCCTAGAGCCATTGTAGGACAGACGGCAACAGGTAGACCTGGATAACTGTTATTTGTACCTACAGTTCCGTGTTCACAATTGAGCGCGCTATTTGTACGTGAGTTAGACATCCGAATGTACGAGTTGTATGGGAAAAGCTATGTTAGGTTTAAAGGAAGTTTTAGGATTAAATTGCTTTGGAAAGTGAAAACAAAACTTAATTAAAAATATGTTGGTGATATGTTTTTTTATGTGATAGTTGGCAGACGAGCAGGCGGATCACCTGATGGTAAGCGATTGCCGCCGCCCATGGACACCTGCGACACCATTGGAGTCACAAGTGAACCTTTAACCCTCCTTTACCCTCACTTTGGGCCTCCGGTACCCTCAACCACGCAGCGAAACACATCACAGTGCTGCTTCACGCCGGTGAGGCCGTGGTATCACTCCGGTCGAGCCGGCCCAATCATGCCGAAGCGTGGGTCTACCACGGCTCAATGTGGCTGACAAGCAGAAGATACACCTGATTGTAAGCGATTGCCGCTGTGTCTTTTGCGGTTAAGCCTCCGGTAAGTACCGTACTTAATGAGTGCACTTAGCCGCGAACGCGCTGCTTCACACCAGTTTTCTGGGAGACCGTGGTATCACTCCGGCCGAGCCAGGCTATTCATGCCAAAGTGTGACTCTACCATGTTCATTTTTCTGTAACAATGTCATCATCATCATCTCTAAGGCAGTTGATGCACTGGCGGATTGCGAGCGTTTTCAAAGTGGAGCAAACGACGCAGCGAATACGTCGCGGCTGCGCAGCGTTCATGCGCAACGGATTCACAGCGGATGCGCAATGGATTCGCCAGCGTTATCTCTGCGGCGAATCTGTCGCGCATCCTTTGTGCATCCGCGGCTTGAACGCTGCGCAGCCGCAACGTGTTCGCTGCGTCGTCGCTCCGCTTTGAAAACGCTCACAATCCGCCAGCGTGGCAACTCCTAAGTTTCATTTCCGGTTACGTTTCAGATCCTAGGGTACTTTTGCACCATGAACCAGTATTTGGTTCAGTAACTACGATAAAGCGACCGCCGTCGGAACTTCACAACCCTTAGACAGTACAACTAGACCAACTAACCATCACAACGGTCACAACTTTTGAGTCTTCGTCTCAAAAGTTGTGAGTAATGTGGATTTTGAGAAATGATCTGGAAAGTGTAAGTTTTCTCATGAAGTTTTCGTCACTGCCAATATGGTGAAGGTTGCGGAAATCCATTGGATGCGGGCGGCACAGGGCCGATCTGTTTGAAGAACACTGGGGGAGGCCTTTGTCCAGCAGAGGACGATTAGCGAAACTATTCTTTTGTTTAAAAGTGGATTCTGATGCTATTCAACAGTTGATATAATGTACTATAATATGTCTTTTTCATTGCAGAAAATCGAATGAGAAAAGGACAACGTATTTTTTTTTTCATGAACTGTATTATGATCTCGCACATATTAGATACCAGGCGGCAATCGTTAAGCTGGTACTTATTCCAGAATATAAAGAAGCTACCTGGTATCGGACGAGAAACTTTTATCGGTAATTAGTAGGACTGCGGGGCTATATCCTTAACAATACATTCCTAATAGGCTAGGGGACAGCGAGCGTGTAAATTTTGTAATTTAAAAAGCAATTAAAGACTTTATCTCAGGATTTGGAAATCATCGTTAATTTCCAATACACCCAGACACAGAACATACACAAATTTTCATCACACTAATGTTTGTGCAGAAAGAGAGACCTTTGCCACAATATCAAATGAACGCAAAGTCTTATTCGATTTTGTCCAAATTAACTCAAAAGCTGTAATTCAAAACTAGGTATCTGTTTTTTTTAAATTAGAGTTTGAAAATTCAATGCACCAAAAGTTAATTATGTGGATTTTAAAATAGTATGCTAAATGACTAATTAGAGACAAACTTATTTGATTTATACCTGCTTGCTGATTTTCCAGTTGATTACAAATAGGAAGAATCGATATATTTTGTAAACTATTTTTTCAAATACCAATTTAGATGGACTCCAAAAAATAAGAGACTAAAGTTTTATGTATATTTAGTTGACATATAAATTACAATTACCTACCTACATGGAATGCGTGTAGGTACGTGACTTAGCGAGTAAAGATGTGAACACATAAGATTTGATTCCAGTAACTCTTAAGCAACCAGTTAACCGTCCCTTAGCCTACAAGCACCGTAAAACTAAAAATAGAGTCCGCGGCAGTGCTTCAAGTGCATACTCGCCTTAATCGTCCGCTATGGAAGCGGAGTAACTGTCCACTGGACAAATAAAATGAGTTCTTTATAGCGCCTTCTGTCGGCGACATGCGACCTGAGTTTTATTTCAATTGTAATTTTATTTTGTCTCTTGGAGTAGCAGCGCAAAAAGTCTTAAACTAAGATATTGCATCTACAGTTTTGGTGTCGTCTGTGTTATTGTACAATAAATAAATAAGTAAGTAAACATTTATTGACCACATAAAAGATTTACATAGACAGGACACATAATATAAGCATAAGGAGATTGCACAGTAATACATAGGAAAAAATATTAAACAAAAACAAAAAAAATAAGTTAATATATAAACTAGTGACTAAAGAAGAAGAAAAGGAAACAAAGTGAAGTGGTCAACAAGGTCCAAGCTCAGCATGTGCTGCAGTGGCTTGCCGCCGCTGCTATGATGGTTTTCAGTTTGGTCCTTGAGTGACTGGTGAAATCAATTTTGAATGTGACATAACTAGAAATGTGAGAAATAATCAAAGATAACAAAAAGAGAAGACAAAAAGAACGAGGATACAAAAAAGCAGTAGTAATTTTCTATACATATAACACAGTGATAGCCTTGGTGATGGCAGACCGTGCCATCACCAAAAATTATTAAATATAATTTATCAGAAATAAATAAATTCATACATCTCATAGGTACATTGACTAGCTTAAGTTAACTTGTGTTACACATATCAGACACCAGTGCGGCTAACATGCCATCGCGAGATATGTCACGGTATAGGAGAGATACGGAATATTGTCGATATCGACTAATATGTCGTTTTCTCTAACATGCGCATCACGATCGTAAAGAGTCGAGTTCTAAGTGCAGCCATGTTAGCGTCGGAAGACATATAGACATAAACGAATAAAACACGAGATAACGGGGTAGACAAAATATGTCACGGTGCGCATGTTAGGCCAACAGAGGAATTACAAATACATATTACACCCAAACACCGAATAAACACAAGTGTTCGTCACACGAATGTTTGAACAGGGTGGGGATCGAACCCACAACTCACGAGGCATATACATAGCTCGTAGAAGTGACGGCCGATACGGGCAGAAAGATTCTACTAGAGGCCACAAGTGCAGTGTAGGGCATTCATTCACAAGATGGACTTGATAGCGGTTGCAAGAGTTTCATTGAATACAGGTCCCATATAACCGGCTAATCTTGAAATAATTGGTCCACTAAATGACTAACTAGGTTGGCGCAGCGACCCAGTGAGCCTTGGCCTCCGATAATAGGAGTCTCCATTTATTATTTAGATCGGTCCTGCGCCCCCTCCTGCCAGTCATCCACCAGAAGTCCACGCAAATCCTTTTCGACCTCGTCCACTGCGTAAGTCCATGTTTAGAAGTGGACGTCCTATCGTAGGATGCGGTCGTCGTCGTCATTACCATATCAGTCTTTGGCCTCCTACGGCTGATATGATAATGAGACCGTATCCAAGCTGTTGAGAGAGGCCTAAGATCTGATTAGACATCCTATGGCTGATAACGATGGTAATGATATATTGAGCAGCACTTAAATAATTCAGAGAGAGTGTCAACATAATCCTGAACACCTGCATAATAAAAAATCTGTCAAACTGACACCACGAAATTCGTACCAATATGGCCTTAAATTGGTTACTATAATTATTATTATTCGGGACTGCAATTTTCTCATTACCGTCATGAGCTGCAGACACGGGTGTGAGGGGCGGACAAGCAGACACGCGGTACCCAATTAGTCTATCATTATGATGCCTCCCTTTGAACCGGGGTCCGAGGTGAAAATGCTTAAGCCGTAATAAACGGTTTAAATTTTGAAATAGTACCTTAATAGGACTTACAACGATACCGTCCCATAGCGAACGAGCTTTACACAAGTACGTAAGCTTTTTTTAATCAATAGATGGCAGACGAGAAGACGGATCGCCGCCCATAAGCCGCCGCCTATGGACACTCAACACCAGCGGAGTCTCAAGTGCGCTGAAAACCATTAAACCCCCTTTTCCCCGGATTGGGCCTACGGTACTTTACTCACTCAGCGAAACACAGCACAGGCGCTGCTTCACGCCAGTTTTCTGTGAGGCCGTGGTATCACTAAGGTAGTACCGGCCCACTCATGCCGTAGCGTGCCTCGGCCACGACACACGACGCAGCTTTTTTCGGAAATAAGTGATTCCAAAATAAAAAGATTATTATTCTACTAGGGGTTGTCAATTTAATATCATGTACCTAGCTAAACGAATTAATTAATACAAGGAGTCATCCATAAGATTCAACTTCTCATCTAAGCGTGTAATTTCCGGTTGCATCTAAAGCTGTCGCTATGGAGCCCGGGGTACGCCTTGACCATGATTCAGTATTTAGGGAGTCTGGTAATTAGAATGAAACGACTGCCGTCTGACTTTCGTGACCCTTCACAGGGGAACCAGACCAACTGTAACCACGGTTACGTACCATGATACGTTTCAGAAACTGCCCGTAACGTGCAGGTTTCCTCAAGATGTTTTCGCTCACCGCCGAGCTAATGGTAGAAATATGCACATAGATTTGAAAAATCCAGAGGTGCATGCTCGGATTTGAATCACGACCCCCCATATGGAAGGCGCGTTCCGAACCCCTAGCTACCATCGCTACTCCATCCATAGATATATGTTAGGAAATTTTACCCTAACCTATTAATCTACTAAAGCTTAATAAAATCTTCTAGCAGTAAAACAAGTAAAAAATGGATAATTATTGCAGCAGTAATCTCTCATGAACGATTAACGTCTATCATTGGGTGCCGGCGGCGATGGTGCGCCGAGGAGCGTATTTACAATTCTTACTTATCTGCTAGGGGCTATTTCCATGGCGAACGTCCACCCTATGGGATCTTTTATACCTTTTTTCCCCAGAAGAAACCATCATGGCCGTCACCTTGCTACGTGTAGGGAATATGGTATGGGTATCATTCATTTCAAGTCTATAACTCATATTCTGTTAGTAACATCTTAATCGTAGGTATTACTGATCTATTTCGCATTTTTATGCGCCACAGTGCAGCAAGTAGACACAGGCCACTTGGCCTGCAATCATCTTCAGAAGGGAATTGGAGCTAGCCCTGAATCTGCGCACGAGGGACGCAGCGCGCTTCCGCATCGTGGCAAAGAAACAGTCTACTCGCGCCGACGCGCTGCAGCGCCAGGGCAGCCCCATTAACCTCCAGAAGGCGTTATTATATTGAACACGGAGGTGGTGTGTAGGACTCTAACCCTAATCAAAAACCCTGGGGTGTACATCTCTGCGCAATAGCGGTCGGAAAGCCTACAGCCGGGGCTAGACCGCACCACTCGCCGCTTCACCCCTACCTGGCGCAATGCAGCCCTTCATTGCTATACGACCTACCAGGACACCTGGTAACGTCCCTAACCTTTACACTTTGACTGCTTCGTTAGCGCAGTGCGTAGTGCATCGTACTTTAAACGTGATGGCTATGCTTCACGTTCCGGGTTTGATCCTTGGGTCGCACCATTGTACAGAAAACCACACATAAAGCTAATACAATCTGTCCAATTCCTTTATTGATATTGAACCAAACGTGTTTGACATTAATGTAAGAATCGACTGAAGATTTTTTATGTGATAGGTGGAAGACGAGCGGACGGATCAGCTGATAAATTTGACAGTTTTGTATACTTTGATGTGTTGCTATATACATACTTGAGTTTTTCCGTTTAGAAATTCTGTGTCAGCCCGAAGTCTGGAAGTTGGCGGTCTTGTACCCCTATGCCTCGGAAAACACGATAAGTCGTGGGTCCTGCGCCTGATCCCTCTTCGATGAATATGAGTATTTTCTGGCCATTACCCAAAAGCGGTGCGTTGAATCTAATGATGCTTTAAATGAAATGCAAGCTTGTTTCATTAACTTTTATTCTTAATGTTTCCAAATACCTACCTACCGCCTTAAAGTATTCTACCACGTCATCATCATCATCATTTCAGCCAATAGACGCCCTCTGCTGGACATAGCCTCCCTCAATGTTCTCCACACAAATCGGGTCTGTTCTTCTCGTTATATATCCTACGTACATCGCTGATCGTTGGTAATTGCCGCCGTAGCCGTAATCGGTTAGGGGATATTATTATTATTATTATAGAGCAAATAAGTGTTTAGTAAAATCGCTGCCAGACCGAAGTATATTCGCGGTGCGCAAGCGCCGCCTTGAGCGACGCTACTGCGCTGAACAAAACAATTTGTATTTGTTCTATAGAGATTTGTCTCATTATATAATTAACGGGTGAAGTGGGCGTGAGTTACAAATTAGGTGTTAGCGTTCAGCCAAGCTATTTGGATTGGACTAAGTGATTTTAAACTATGATTAACTGACAATGGAGATTTTTTAGTGGGTTTACATCGAGGGCTGTTTTACCTGAGATAAAATTTATACCTGAGATTTTCTGTCAAGAAATTCTCAGTGTCAGCCCGGATTCTGGAAGTTGGCGGTCTTGTACCCCCGTGCCTCGGAAAGCACGTTAAGCCGTTGGTCCTGCCATAGGAATAGAGAGATCACTTGTGTTTGCGCACACACATAAGCACTATAATATATCTGCGTAAGTGGCTGATTCGTTGAGATTGGTCGCCCTAGCCGAAATCGGTTGGAGGATATTATTATAATTGACAATGGTTATATTTGTTAGTAGACATAAGACTGCCTCCTTGGCGCTTAGGATAGAGGCGTGATCATACTTTTAAACGGCTCTGCCTTTGAGGTCTCCAGATCTTTCATTTCTGGGTCTGACGAACTTTGGGTCCAAAACCAAAAATGTCATAATGTTTTAACATAATTGTTAACGATGGAATATGAGGCGCCTACCGAACGTCCGTGGCAACGGCACTTTTTTATATGATAGGTGGCAGACGAGCAGACGGAGCCCATAGACACCCGCGACACTAGTGGAGTCACAAGTGACTGCCAACCTTTAGACCCCCCTTTCCCCCGGATCGGGCCTCCGGTACAGTGCTGCTTGAGAACCGGCGTGAACCGGCGAAGGATAACTCCGGTCGATACGGCCCATTCATGCCAAAGCATGGCTCTCCCATGGTCACTACTATGAGGATAAGGGGACTCACTTAAGAATATGAAATCAAAATGAAAGTTCAGTCATAAAATATGATTATCAAAATGAAAGTTCAGTCATAAAATATGAATATCAAAATGAAAGTTCAGTCATATAATATGAATATCAAAATGAAAGTTCAGTCATAAAATATGAATATCAAAATGAAAGTTCAGTCATAAAATATGATTATCAAAATGAAAGTTCAGTCATAAAATATGAATATCAAAATGAAAGTTCAGTCATATAATATGAATATCAAAATGAAAGTTCAGTCATGAAATATGAATATCAAAATGAAAGTTCAGTCATAAAATCCTTATAAAAACATAAAATTTATTAAAGAGGTCTGTCGCCAACAAAAAAATATTATTAATAGGTTATTGTAGTTGAGAAAATTTTAAATTTTGTAGTTCTTATTAGGTAGGTACTACATACATAAATGTATTTATTTGATTGACGCGTCATTCGACATTTAGATAGGTACGGTCAGCATCAAAAGTAGCTTAACACCTTAGTACCAAGTCGAAGTAACATTTTTTACGAACCCCTTGAAAACTGCCTATAATAGGCAGAACAGTTACTTTGACATGGTACTAAAGTGTTAAGCTACTTTTGATGCTGACCGTACCACTTACTTTAATATTGTTCAACTTTAGCTTATGTATATCTCATGATGGAAAAATAATCCTTCTCCATGTTTAATTCTATTAAAATAATTCCATTCATCCTCCGATAAATATTACTAGTCTATTCCATAAATACTTCAACTTGCCTATAAAATGGACCTATCCAAGAAATCCCATAAATCCAATATTAAAATTCCCCATAAATGATAGCGTTGATAAGGATGATCGAAATTCATCGATGTTGAAGCGATGAAAACACATCGATGTTTTTGACTTCGTATCATCGCCGCATCGATTTTATCTGAATAAAATATCGAAACGTCAGTAATTCTTTACTAGGTATAACTATCGAAGCCTTAATAATCAAGTAAATAACACACTTAAAAATTTCATCTCGTGTTCAGGCGGGACTCGAACCGACACCTTCCACAATCCGGGTGAATGTTCTACAATAAGACCACTGAACGCGTTATTAAGCCGACGAAATTTGTAAGTGCTTGATTCGACATAAGCTGTCGATAGTCTCATCAATATTGTAGGTATATTTACAATATCCAGTGGAAATATTATTACAAATATTTGACCACCAGTTAAGATGAGACTGCTAAATCAACAGTTGATATTTTTATAGCAATCTTTTGCAATTTATTCTTAAGTAAATAACACACTTAAAAAAAATTGCAAAATATTGCTATAAAATATCAACTACTAAATAATCATGTTCATTTTTTTCTTTACTCTGTACCTGTAACGGAACAAATTATTAAACGGAAAGCACTTGTCAAAGTTATTTTTGTACAGTGTGCCCAAAAAGAAAAAATAGGCTTGTTTATACTTTCCTTTAATTGATAATTTAAATAATAATAAAATTATGGAATTAAAAATAGACAGTTTTATTTGATTTTATGAGATAAGGTGGCAGATGAGCAGACGGATCGCCTGATAGTTAGTGATTGCCGCCGCCCATAGACACCCGCGACACCAGTGAAGTCACAAGTGCTCTGCCAACCTTACTGCAAACTCTTTCATCTTAGCGTGTAATTGCTATCGCTTTGGAGCGCAGGGTACGCTTAAACGATGACATAGGATTCGAGGCAGTTTGCCAATCACAATGAATCGACTGCTGTCTGACCTTCGTATTAACAGGGGACATTACCGCAAACATCGATGTTTTTCAATCGATATTTATCGTACATCGAAACTTTTCGATGTTAACATCGATGTTTGTTATCGATCATCCCTAAGCATTGGTCATGTCGTGACGTAATTGCCATCAAGGGAGAGCCTCCGGCGACAAGACTCAGCCTCTCTACATGTCTCTACGTAGAGCTACTGTGCAGGAAAATTGATATTCTATGAATAAATTAACGAGACGGAGTTTTGTAGTAAACTAAAATTCGTATTATATTGTAGAGTGGGTGGTTAGTAAGAAAATGGGTATTAAATTGTTATCACTGTTAATGATTTGCAAGCACATAAGCAAGCAACAGTGGATCTGCATGATGTCCTAATTATTTTTAAATCATGACTTGTGACTCCACCTGGTGTCGCGGGTCAATCAAATCATACATCAGCAAATCAAAGAAATATTTTGACATAATTTAGTTATTTAACAATTGAGAAACTAAGCAGGTAAGTAAAATAAAAAACAAAACAGCCTAGTGTGAATAGGGATTGCCCACCGAGGGTTCCGTACGTATCCTAGGAATGTAATTGGAAAACAAATCACGCAGTCATCATCATCATCATCAGCCCATTTAAGTCCCCACTGCTGGGGCACGGGCCTCCCTCAATCACATTAGGGGTAAATGCCATACTCACCACGCTGGCAGACGGGTTGGCGAGGGTTTTGATATAAATGCAGAGTTTTCCTTCTCTGGGTGCTGATGATCATGCTAGCAGCTTTACCTTAGTCGCCTTTTACGACACCTCGGTAAGAGTGAGGGTGGCCTATTCTACTCTGCCGGGACCACTCGGCAATAAACAAGAAATAATGGGTCGTAAAAATTAATAAAAATATTTTACAATATGCACATGAAAGCGTCTCATATGTATATCATATTTGTGTTTGTCAATTTGAATTTTCAACCTTCTACCTTTAAACTTAAAAATTTAGCTTACACATTGCGCTGGTACCTATGCACCGTTATCTTTTTATCGTTTACACCCCGAAAACCTCATAATAGGTATCGTGAATTACCGCATCATCATCAGCCCATTTAAGTCCCCACTGCTGGGGCACGGGCCTCCCTCAATCACATGAGGGGTAATTGCCATACTCACCACGCTTGGCAGACGGGTTGGCGAGGGTTTTGATATAAATGCATGCCCTGACAGACTAGCGCCAAATAGGCCGCCGGCAGGCCCCAATTTAGGGGTGGAAGACCGCCCTAACAGCGCAGTGTCGGGAGGCCTCCTCTCCCAGAGGAGCGAAAACACCGCGCCAAGAAGGCGCGAGATGCAGCCCGGGTAAAGGGTTTACCCCGAAGCCCGTACCGCATCAAGTGCGACGATGACAGTAGTAGTAGTAGTGGCAGACGGGTCGGCGAGGGTTTTGATATAAATGCAGTTTTCCTTCTCTGGGTGCTGATGATCATGCCAGCAGCTTTACCTTAGTCGCCTGTTACGACACCTCGAATTGCCCGATTGCGAATTACCGCATGTTAGATCCAAAATAAGCATGTTGGATCCCAAATAAGCGAGAAAAAAATATGTTGTTCCGTCCATTACTGCCACGATAAAAAAAAACGGTGGATATCCATATTTAAAAAAAGCAAATGTTTGTGCTCAGATTATTTTCTATGTTTGTAGTCTATATTGAATTTTCATAGTCCTAGGTCAAAGAAAAGTACTGGACGGAAAAATAACCTAAGAATGCCCCAAAAACATCTCATCATCATCATCATTTCAGCCAATAGATGTCCACTGCTGGACATAGGCCACCACCAATGTTCTCCACACAGATCGGTCCTGTGCCGCCCGCATCCAATGGATTCCTGCGATCTTCGACCAGATCTTCGGTCCACCTTGTGCGGGGCCTGCCACGGCTGCGACTTCCTGTACGTAGCCTCCACTCGAGGACCTTTCCGCCCCAATGGCCGTCTGTTCTCCTCGCTATGTGCCCTGCCTATTGCCAATGAGGCATGCAATCCTTTGGGCTATGTCTGTGACCTTAGTTCTCCTGCGGATCTCATCATTTTTGATACGATCACGCAGGGAGACTCCGAGCATAGCCCTCTCCATCGCTCCCTGGATGACTTCGAGCCTCCTTAATCGGCACATTGTAAGCGGCCACGTTTTGGTTCCGTATGTCATCACTGGCAACACACGCATCTCAACTTAAAAGTAAAAGTGCCCTGACGGAAACAATTTTAACTGTTATTTTTCCCATATTTTTTTCAAACTGGTTGTTTCTGGGAATCCGATGCAACAATTTCGTGTATACCTAAAAGCGAATTCCGGCGAAGTGAGCGTAATTAAAGCAGGTCCGTCCGGCGCGGGCGCAGAACAATGCATGCAAACAATTACACTGTGCACCGCGGGCTCGTTACGGGACTTACCCAATGCTGGGCAAGTGCGAAAAAAAGTCGCAAGGAAGGTTCTCAATGATTTTTATAAAAAAATATGTACTTAGTTACTTCATTGCACATAACATGCAACAAAACTTGATTATCTTAAGATATATAAGAAAAACATGTTGACTGGGTTAGGACTGGATAATCCACCCAAAGTCCCTAACCACCTGAACCTAGACACTTGAAAATTGAGGAAGGTTCTCGTTAATAGTGGATATAATGTACTAACCGTGTATTAAAAATTGAACTTTTAGGGGGGTAAAACCCTAACTGAATCCCTTATTTAAACGACACACAGTGCAAAAAAATATCATTAATCCCAATGGAAAAAGTATTATTGTAACATTTCCGATTTTTAATATGAGCGATTGTGGACACTAACATAATTATATCGAACAACAAGACAGTACATTAACTAAGTCATAGTTAATATCCCTAAAACATAACAACAATATCTAGATAAACAGCGTACAAAATCAGATTTCATATTTCAGTCCCTTACAACAAATAGGTATGCACAGTGCATCATGTCTAAGATAACTTGGACACTGCCCAAGGAACCCCAAAATTGGAGAACGTGACCCAAATTGCTCTTTTTGCGCGAAACGATCCGATAATGGGCGAAATTTGTCGAAAGCGCGCGCATTTCGGGTCAATTTGATTTATATTCAGTTTGATACAGTTCCTCGGCTCTCCATTTTTTTCCTTTTCAACAATGTGACTTGAATTGATGAGGGGAACGCGAAATATTATTTTGGCGCGACGTAATAAGGTTAATAAGCGGGCCTTTGTTTTTGAAAGGAAAATTGGTGGCTACAATGCATCTTAAAGTACAGTTCATTTTGTATGCACTAATTATTGCGGTCAAAATTTCGTGAGCCAAATGAGATCAATATGAAAATATTATTTTTAAAGTAAAATGTATAAAAACTATCCAGCGCAAGTACTTTCTCACAATAAACAATTAAAATATACACATGTTAAAATGAAATCAGTAATTTAGACTTGATGAAATAGCAAACTAAACTTCAGCTGTGAAGTCAATATCGAGCCCCATCAATAAATAACTGTAATTTACCTACAATCCAAACAAACGACTATAAGATCAATCAATTTTTTTGATCAATCATAAAGTAGGCATAACAAATAAACAAATTCCTTCCCCACCGTTTTTAGGGTAAAATTGTACCGGAAATTAGGGGAAATCGACTGTTGAAACACTGTGTGGGTGGATCGCACTTTGTATTGGCACTTTGGAAATTCCAATAGATAAATTAGGCTAGCGAATTGGGTTTCTTTCGGCGAAATGGAAGGGCGTGTCTGTGTTACTGGGGTTATCCGAGCGCGCACAGTGGGTATGAAGTTTGGTGCCTGGAAATTAATTAATTTTTTTACATATTTAATACCTTGTACTCGTATCCTAGTATGTCTTACTGTACGGTCAGCACAAAAGTAGCTTAACACTTTAGTACCATGTCAAAGTAGCATTTTATTACGTACCCCTTAGAAACTGACTATAAAAGGCAGAACAGTTACTTTGACCTGGTATTAAAGTGTTAAGCTACTTTTGATGCTGACCGTACCATAGAATAACAATATTATAATTCACTATAGAATATCAAAATATACATTTCATGTACATTCAAGTACATTACCTGAACTTAGTACAATATCAATGTACTAATTGGTAAAAATAGACAATTTGGTAAACAGTCAAAAGCAAACCTAGACAGATTACACAAATTGCCACTCCGGTGTGAGCTACAAGGACAAGTAATTTTTAATGGAAACTTAAGGTTGCCAAACAATCTATGGAATATTTTTTATCATCGTGTCATTCCCAACTAAGGTGACGGGTAGGGCACACTAGCGACGCCAAACGATTTTAATTTTTAGCTACTAAGCCGGATCTATTTTAAACAATTTCGGTTCCAATTCGGTTACAACCGCTCGGCAAACTGGGTATGCTTAGACCATAAACCAGGATTTAGTAAGTCTGGTTCGGAAGGCGCACATACTTTATCCACCGAACTCCCATCGGCATAACATTAGATGTGATCAATGTAAAGCGGGAATAAATAAGTAAATATTTCACAACATCACATACATTGATCTGACTCCCGGATAGGTAGCTCAAGCTCCTGTGTTACGGATATCAGAACAAACATCGGAATCACAAATATATACATCTAATACTTTTCTTTTGTAAATACATACTTATAATTGAAAACACCCAGACCAATACAAACAAACAGAATGACTCCATAGAGCTTCTCATTACGCAGGGAATGTTGAGGATACAAAGCTACGTTATAGATCACCGATGAGATGGACAGACCAGATCAAGGCCGCAACTACCTGCTCTATTTACGAATATCCCCGAAAAGCTTCAGTACGTGACGACGGCGCGTAATCACCAAGATTTATCATTCATTGTGATCAACGATCACTCTCTCGCAAACGACTACTTACAGGCTAAGAATTTATTTTTATGGCTAAGTAATAAATTGTTTCAAATGCAACCACACATCCACCGGTTAGATACAAACAGTCCCTGAGCACTTTGTTATTTACATGTTTTTGTTTTAAATTCCATCTTTCCCACCTGCGGTCAGGCGCTCAACAATGATAGGGTATAATAAGTTTTTATTGCGGCATGCAGTGGGATAAATCAGCTACAGACTGGTTGCCAATGAGCTAACGGGCTGCGGGGACTAGCGTGCTGCGTTCACTTGCACTAGCTGACTTGAACAAGCTAGTTACAACTTAACTTTTTTCATTAAAGTGAGAGTAGGTATCCAATTATAAGTCGTCCTGCCACTGAATAAATTCGCTACATACAGCTTGCTAATGAGCTAACTGTCTGCAGGAACCAGCGTGCTGCTTTCTATTGCGCTAGCTGATTTGAACGAATCAGTTAGTTACTATTACTTTTTGTCATTAAAGAGAGTACAGGTGTCTATAAAACCTTCTTATTTCAATATTCTCTACACAAATCAGTGCTGTGCCGCCCACATCCAAAGGATACCAGTGACCTTCACTTGATCGTCAGTGCACCTTGTGGGGGCTGTCTGTGACCTTAGTTCTCCAGCGGACCTCATATTTCAAATACGATCATGAAAGGAGAAGACAGCTTAAGAACGGTAGGTCACCGGGTGATGACGGAGACACAGCGGATCTTTGGGGTTTACGTGACAGTAATTGCGCTGTTGGGTTTTTGATTAGAGTAAGAGCTACCACACCACCTTGTACCTCACATGTCGGTGTCTTCCATGATTGGTTACCCTGAAGTTAAAAAGAAGATAACTTAAGTAACTTGAGTGTAATGCATCATCAGCTCTGTAAAGAGCGATTCTCCAGATAGTAGAGATGTCTTTGACAACACGTTCAAAACATTTTTAAGGTAGCTGACCGTCTCTGCTAATCAGATCAAAGATTTAAGTACAATGTGAGAATGTTCCCATTTGAATGAGACATTGAACGTAAATATGGCAACCAAGCCAAAGGCAAAAACATAAAAAAAAATCCTCCTGTGACGTCATCACCCTACATAGTAAAATCTCTTATCATAAAATGACAAGACAAAGTAATTACAGTGACAGTAAGTAATTTAAAGTCGCCTAAACTTTTTTTATTGGACATATAGCACCGACATCACAATACGCTGAGCCTCAGGACTACGTCAGTTCCGGCATATTAATTAATAAATTAAGAAATAAATATTTTATCAAAACAAAATTAGGTCATCTTTTTTCGTTTAAAAATGCATATGTATTTTATGCCGTACTGTCCATTTCTCTATAGTTGCGCCAACTCAAGCGCAAGCCTACGAGTATGTAAACGCAGCACCGCGTGTAAGCGGGCATGATCACCGCGCGCAGGTCATTGTTGGCTAACGCCGCGCACACGCGACAGGCGCTTACGCATTGTGCTTTACGGCCGGTGATTGAGCTCGTGACATCCTGAACTGTGGGCTTTCTCTGCGGAAATCTGGGAATGCATGTGTTAAGCTGTAGTAGGCTCGGACAGCCTTCCTTATGAGAGAACATCATCCTTTAAAATTACAGTACTTACCTATTTGATTTACACAAGGTTTGTAACGGATATAACGTGTAGCTATCTATTAATAGTACGGCGACTTCTACATAGAAATAGATATTTATTCATCCATTACAGGTAACTTAATAAATTAAGTATATTCAGCTCGGCATAATTTTGTTAATGCTATAAGTAGCATTTTTTACTTTGTATCACCTGTGGGTTACAGTTTAAAAAATTATCCCTATATAATCTATGGCACCTATATAGTGTCAAAATCAGACTTTGTCAAGGTGATTGAAAAAATGATTACTTCAAACATTACCGTTTTTGACGTTGCCAAAAAGTAGTGCACAATTATTATATATAAATAGTATTTCTCCGACGTGACGGTCCGCAATTGTAAAAAATAGATCCGGTTTAGGAGCTAAAGATTTAAACCACCCTGGGGCGCTTATATGCCTTACCCTTCGCCTTAAACAGAGCAAAAGATTAAACATTTTTGTTTATAAAAATTAATCTCACTTAAGACCAACAATAACAAGTTGGCCTTTCTCTATATGACGGCAGTGTAAGTTTCCTCCTGATATAATGTCCTCCAAACCGATATTTCGGTCATGGCGGCCAATCTCAGTCAGTCTCATAATCTCACAAGTATTTGCGCAGACACAAATGTCCCGTACTCTATTCCCGTACCCTCTTATTTCGATAGGACACTAGTGTGACACAACCAAAGAGGGATTAGGCGCAGGACGCTTTCCGAGGCACGGGGGTACAAGACCGCCAACTTCCAGACTCCGGGCTAACATTGAGAATTTCTTAACAAAAACAGGCACAAATTTTGGCCCGACCCGGAGATCGAACCCGGGACCCCCAAGCGCAATCGTTGCTTTAAAGTACGACCCACTAACCATTGCGCCACCGAGGCAGTCCTGATATACATAGTCGACAATATTCTAGATGAGATTTGGTATATTCAAAAGAAACAGGTTGGAAAATTTATAAAAAGTTTTTTATTTCATAACTACAAACACCACTTCAGAACCTTGAGCAATCTTTCGATCTCACCACTTAACGAGAAGTTAGATGATTCAAACAGCCATACCTTTACCCCTACGAATGATTGACATAACCGCTCCAATAATCCACGGTAACAATGTTACCCACACAAGGCCCGCGAGTGCAGCGGCATCGGAAATTCTTTGATAGAACACTGATTGTGGCGGGGCGAGGAAACGAGCTGGATTGCCGCCCTCGGTGCACTTGTGATGGTATAGTCTGGGCGGTCACTGTGCGTTTACTTACCTCAACGAGGTAACGAAAAATATCACATTATGTTTTTATACTCTCTTGTCAAATAAATACAGGGTGTATTTGTGCAAGGCAGCAAGCTTATCGATCTTCTATCAGATACAATTTGGAGAGAGCGCCACGGAACTGTACAATGCCTATGGAGCATCTCCGTGCTTCCACTACTCCATCAGGCACACCCTCAATCGACACCGGTACATGGTAGAAATACCTACCAAAAGTCCGCACAAAGAGGTTTGAATCCTTATTTCTCTTTTTTTTATTTTTGTTTTGTTTCCTTATTCGTACTGTGAAACAGTGGAATCAGCTGCCTGAGGAGGTGTTCCCTAGAGGCTACAATTTGTCGAGTGAATAGGTATCTTCTAGGTAATCGTGCGGTCCCCGGCAGAGTAGAATAGGCCACCCTCACTCTTACCGAGGTGTCGTAAAAGGCGACTAAGGTAATAAAGCTGCTGGCATGATCATCAGTACCCAGAGAAGGAAAACTCTGCATTAATATAAAAACCCTCGCCAACCCGTCTGCCAAACGTGGTAAGTATGGCAATTACCCCTCATGTGATTGAGGGAGGCCCGTGCCCCAGCAGTGGGGACTTAATGGGCTGACGATGAGGTAATCGTGCTACATCTTAGACCATATTATCACTTACCATCAGGTGAAATATGGTCAAACACTTACCTATCTACAGTAAAAAAAAACACTCGATAATCACATATTGTATAAAATGATTACTAAGACATATTTGCTGTTCTTCTCACTAGCATTGTTTCTCCAAGATAAACCACGGCAGGTCAGTTTTTCCCAAGTTAGGTATTTTAAGTGTAGGTACTTTTTTTAAATTTATTTATTACAAAAATCCACAGTTTTTATTGATATTAATCAAATTTTCAAGTTGTGTGTTTTTTTATTAACTCGATGAGAGTAGTACACGGGCGGTGGCCACCCAGACCAACTGAGCTGGCAGGAAATTTAGCGCCAAATTATAACCATATCGGCAACTGCTTACCATCAGGTGATTCGTCTGCTTGTCTGCCACCTATCACATAAAAGAAGGAGTATCACTTATCTCAGACATATATCTATTCGTAACTCAAGAAGCTTGCTGCTATAAAAAAAAAGATAGTGACATAGGGGTTGCTAATTTGCATAAATGTCATTAGGTTTTTAGGAAGGAGTTCACTAGTCTCTTGAAAGGCCCTAATTCACTCACAACCGTCATATTTAATAAAATTATTCATCATCATCATCATCAGCCTATCGAAGTCCACTGCTGCCAAGACCTCGCCAATTGTTCGCCACCGTGAACTATCCATGGCTTCTCGCATCCAGCTCTTGCCAGCCATCCAGAGGGCACCCTACATTACGTGTGCCAAGACGCGGTCTCCACTCTAGAACTCGTTTACCGCATCGGTTGTCGGTTCTGCGGCTAATATTAATAAAATTATTATTTTGTCAAAAGGTACATGCCGACAACCTTTAGTTAGCTAAATAATTAGTACAAAAACATAGACACTTGACTACGCTACGACGGTAAACAAGCTATTTCCTCCGACGTAACGAGGAAGTCAAACCCGTCGACCAGGCCATGTTGAAATGCTCACATAATGCTGCTCATTCTACTGGTAAGCTCAATTGGATTTCTTAGAACTATCTCAACATATAATAAGTAGGAACAGTAGGAAATAAATAGCGAAATATTGCTAAATATAACGTATAGCTATTTACCCTCGTGCCTGCATACTGCCGCGTTCGCGCAGTGGGTAGTGGGTCGCATTTTAAAGTGACGGCTGCGATTGGGGTCCCAGGTTGAGCCAAAATTTGTACCTTTTTTTATGCTAGAGGCGACAAACGAGCAAGCGAGTCACCTGATGGAAAGCAATCATCGTCGCCCATTAACATCCGCGAAATCAGAAAGATCGCTAATGAGTTGCCGGCCTTTTAAAATAAGGAGTACGCTCTTCTCTTGAAGGTCCCTAAGTCGTAGCCGTCGGGAAACACTCCCGTAGGCAAACCGTTCCACAGAAGTGAGGTACGTGGTAGGAAGTTCCGCGAAAAACGCACAGTATTAGACCGAGATGATGGGGATGGAATGACAATCGCTTGCGTGTGGTTCGATGTAAGAATCCAGCTGCAGGGAGTAGATCAAATGATTCCTCAGAGCATTCCCCATGATAGATGCCTGAGAAATTCTTAGCGTTGACCCGGAGTCTGGAAGTTGGCGGTTTGTTTGTTTGTTTGTTCCCCCTTGCCTCGGAAATCCGGCGTCCCATCTCTCTCCGTTTATGTCACACTGGTGTTCCATCGGAATATGAGGGCAAGGGAATAGAGAGTGCACTTGTGTTTGCGGACACACTTGAGCACTATAATATATCCTGCCCAAGTGGCTGATCGTTGAGATTGGCCGCATTAGCCGAAATCGGTTGGAGGATAATATTCTATCTATTTATTTATGTCCCATCCTTTACAATTCATTAATTGATTGACGTAACTGAACTTATCAATTAGAGTAAAAAAATGCTTATCGATTTCAGCCCTTTTTTTAATCAGGAGGTTTTATGCCACTCGCAGGTATCCATTCTCACCCCATCACTGAAATCTTTTTCCAAAAACGTTTTCCTATAGAAACCTATCCACAAAAAGGATATAGCTATGTAGAGCCGTGGGAGATGGTATTTCTACCATTAGCTCGGCGGTGAAGGAAAATATCGTCGGGCAACCTACACGTCTTGGATAGTGTTTCAAAAATGGTGGATACCTACAATATTTTTACTTTACTACAATATTTGAGACAATGATTTTGAACGTGTACCCATGATCCAGTTGTCCCCTGTCTAAGGGTTGCGAAGGTCAGACGGCAGTCGCTTCATTGTAATTTTCTGGATTTCATGGTCTTCACTCAATCAACTTTCTGGATCAAACTTACCCCGGGTTCAGGAGCTTTGGGCAGTTTTTAACGCTAGCGGGAATTACACGCTAAGATGAAGGAGTCGGCTAAATTGAGGATACAAAGTTTTCAATGTGTACTGACCTTTTATTTTACGGTTAAATCCAGTCATGTACATACATCCACAAGTTGTTTTTTTTTCAGCACTCAATTGGAAATTAAATTTATATTAATAATAAATTACATATTCCTATATTTGAGACAAAGTCACGTACGAGTACCTACATATTCCCAAAAAACTATTTTTTTTTCCTTGCACAAAGAAAACACACTATCGAATATTACAGATTTTCAGCGTACCTTATCGACAATGTGACTTAATATTTTGAATATTAAGGAAGTTAAGACACCTAGTAGTTCTTAGCTTAAGCCGAATCCAGAGCACGACTCAATTACGATCGGTCTAGATTCTAGGCAAGTACCAATTGACTGCCGATTGAGCTGTCTGGCGGTGTGAAATCGCCTAATTGGGTTTAATAAAGAATAATGGACGAAAAAACTAGGCGTATACTAAAAGGATTTGTGTATAGCAAAAAGTTGGAGCAACCTATTTAACGCAGTTTTATTGGCTGACACGCAAGCGCATGTGCTGGTGCGTGAATCAAAGTTTGATTTCCGCACCAGCACATGATCTATATGTGAGAGCGGACGAGCATACTACGAAATGGGTCATAGAGCCATTCATCCATTCTCTCAGTACATAATAATCAATGATCGGAGTAGGTAGAGCTATTTTTGGTACAAACTTGCGATTTTTTTTTTTGAAATAATATGGACATGCCCGGAATCCCGGTATCAAAAATATACTTTATTCATGTTGGAAATAGTGTTACCTACAAAAAGCGATTCACGGTCTTAGGGAGTAAAATTTCCGCCCCCTCCCTCCACTAATAACATAAACTGAAACATAATTCATTAAGAGAGATTTTTATTTTTCTGTAACTATTAAAAGTTACTTTCGTTAATACATACGATACCTCCAAGCTCATGTGTTTCCTCCTTCATACAATCCGGGGGGTTTTAGGCGGGGCGTGAAACGGCATCTCAGTAGGCCATCAGGGTGAGGATGGCAGACACAATGGGTACTTTGTTAGTTCTTTTGTACCTGTCAACCTCATATTTGGATTCACGCCGCTTACCATCACGACGGAGTGAAAGTTCTATTTGTTCTTTCGAAATTCATGATACGTATTTTTGATAAGAAGGCACGAACAGTAAGTAAACTGTAACAAACGCGCGCTCGTAAGCTTTACATAATAGCAATACAAGTGACCTTTCTTTTATCATCATCATCGTCAGCCCATTTAAGTCCCCACTGCTGGGGCACGGGCCTCCCTCAATCACATGAGGGGTAGATTGCCATACTCACCACTTTCTTTTATATTTTTTATTAAAATAAAATTTTGTTTATTTTAATCCCGGAATCATACTCAAAATCCTGGGGCATGTCCATATTAACGTCTATGTTTGCGGTCAATGAAAACAAATAGATCTACCTATTCCGATTATTGATAATAATAGTATTGGTACCTACTTACCGCAAACGCGCCTATTTCGGATCCGGCTGGTACGTAACACAGTTTTCCCTGAGTCTGATCGTTAGGTACCTTAGCCAATACAATACAAGCAACTGACTCGCTATATAGTTCATAGTGTGTGTTGTATTAGAACACAGTAAAATCAAATAGTCCACGACTTGTGAATGAATTAAATTTAGTTCGCTTTTATCCACCTTTGACCTTTCACCTAACCAATACTCCACCGTTATGCAATCTCCGAACCGCGTAATTCACACAATATAAGCAAATTGTATGAAATCCACCAGTAACTCAGTTTAATTTGGCACGTATCGTTACTTTATTGCGTTAAAATGGATCCTAATTATTTCAAAGTGGCCATTAACGTCTTGTAAGTCCGCTGTGGTGTGTTCCTGCGGATTTATTGGCAATATGTGTGTGGCAGGTGTGTTGTTTAGTTCACTTTTTTGAGAAAGGGCTAACCTTTTTTTAAGTGATAGGTAGCAGACAAGTAGATTTTGTTTTGTTCTCCCATGGGAAATGCATTACGCATACCCGTCCGCCTGGGGGTGGACGGGTTATGTCGGACTCCCCCCGCATGACGGCGGGGGATTACCGACTAAAACCCCTGAGCACCCTCTCATCGTCCATTGTGGGAGGTCGTGGTGACGGGCACGAAGCCATGTGCACGACCCCCCGGACGGAGCCCGCCTAAACGGCGGTCATCATCATCATCATCATCAGCCTATCGCAGTCCACTGCTGGACGTAGGCCTCTCCAATTGTTCGCCACTGTGATCTATCCATGGCTTCTCGCATCCAGCTCTTGCCAGCCATCCTGCGCAGATCGTCCTCCCACCTAGCCAGAGGGCGCCCTACATTACGTTTGCCAAGACGCGGTCTCCACTCCAGAACTCGTTTACCCCATCGGTTGTCGGTTCTGCGGCTAATATGGCCAGCCCACTGCCACTTAAGCTTGCTAATCCGGTGAGCAATGTCGATGAAACGGCGGTCATCTGGTAGTAAACGATAGGGGCAACCTACGGACACCCGAAATACCAGTGAAGACATAAGTGCGCTGCTAACTTGAGGGCCTAATTTAAAGCAGATGTTACGACTGAATCGGAGCTTTCCTCACTTCAAACTTCTGTTTGGATGCGACAGGAATATTCTCGTTCGTTATGGGACTTCAAATAAAACCACCTGTATTGGGCCACTGGTAACCTCACTCCCTCAGCGGAAATCATTCCGGTTATGGTCCTGCGCTCGTCCTCCAGTCGTGTGACACTGACACCAGTGTTACATCTCATTAAAAAGTAAAAAGTCAAGTATCAGCCTATAAACTGTCCCACTGCAGGGCAAAAGCCTTCATCATAGAAATCAAGTTATCGCTACTATGATGGGATTAGGCTTAATCACCACGCTTGCCAAATGCGGATTGGTGATCACAAACCCGAGCTAGGTTCGAATAATTCGAAACATACTTTTCGCTCGACCCGGGAATCGAACCCAAGACCCCAAGATCACGACCCGGTACTTAAACCACTGGACCAACAGGGCGTTAAATATCTCATTAAAAGGAAAAAAAGATACCCTTGTATCTGCGCACACACTCGTGCACTTGGCTTTTTCTCCCTCGCCCAACAGTTGGATGTTACACAATGCTTATAAATAGATCGAAAGGTAAAACAGTTGGGCGATGTAATCGACTAGTGTCATCTATTGATACTGATCTAAGTCTTAATGGCCCTAAACGAATTTATCATCAATCATCATCATCATCATTTCAGCCAATAAACGTCCACTGCTGGACATAGGCCTCCCCCAGTGATCTTCACACAGAACGGTCATGTGCTGCCCGCATCCAAGGGATTCCCGCGACCTTCACCAGATCATCGGTCCACCTTTTGGGGGCCTCATATACGCGGCCTCCACTCGAGCCATTGCCTCTTGAGGCATGCAATCCTTTGGGCTATGTCTGTGACCTTAGTTATCGTGCGGATCTCATTATTCCTGATACCATCACGCAAGGAAACTCCGGGCATAGCCCTCTCCAACTACTCCGAAACGAATTAATAAATAACCTCACCTCAATGTAAAATAATATCTGCATAAGCGTCTTCTCATTCATTCCAGCCATTTTGCAAACCGTCTTATCCCATACTACCCTCGCCACAAGAGCACCGTTGCGCAGGAGTCGTGATTTTAGTGCCCGGAATGAGTTGTAAATTGGCACTATGCGATGATTTATCTGCAACACTTTGGGAACAAGTGTCGCCAATCCTACAGGCGAAATACTAGGCTAGCTTTATTAATTAGATTCCAAACATTGTTTGTGGACGAAGAGTTTCGTTTAGATAGATACCTTACTAACTAGTTGATATTAAATTCGAACATGTATTATTACAATAAAATATCTTCATATTTTCAGTTTAGAAGCACTGTGCTTTGTTTCACTGCGTGAGTGAGGGTACCGGAGGTCAAATCCGGAGGAAAGAGAAGTATAAGGGTCAGCGGATTTCCATGAGCGGTAGCAATTGCTTACCATCAGGCAATCCGTCTGCTCGTCTGCCACCTATCACATAGAAGTTTTTTTAAGTAAGTGTATTTGGTGTTATGGATTTCCATGAGCGGCGTCAATCGCTTACCATCATGTAATCACTTACCATCGCCTGCTACTCTAATATATTTTTTTTATGTGATAGGGGGCAGATGAGCAGACGGATCACCGACACCAGTGGGGTCACAAATGCGCTTTTAACCCCCCTTCCCCTGGATTGAGACTCCGGCACCCTCATTCACGCAGCGAAACACGGCGCATGCACTGCTTCACGCCGGTTTTCTGTGAGGATGTGGTATTACTCCGGTCGAGCCGGCCCATTCATGCCGAAGCGTAGCTCTCCCACTGTTATATACTATAATATATAATAAATATATATATAAATAAAAAATATAAATAACAATTTTCAATTTATGTAAGTTGTAATCGACAAACATTTCTTACTTCTACACATATGCAAACCCTCAGGTTTGTCTGTACAGCAATGCAGTGTTAATAGTCTTAATAATAATATCCTCCAACCGATCAAGGCTTCGGCGGCCTATCTCAACGATCAGCCACGTACGCAGGATATATTATAGTGCTCAAGTGTGTGCGCAAACACAAGTGCACTCTCTATTCCCTTACCCTCATATTCCGATGGGACACTACTGTGACACGACCAGAGAGGTATTGGGCGCAGGACCAACGGCTTAACGTGCTTTCCGAGGCACGGGGCTACAAGACCGCCAACTTCCAGACTCCGGGCTGCCATTAAGAGTTTCTTACCGAAAACTTAGGTGCAAATTTTTGGCCCTCGGGTCTGGCCCCGGAACCTCGCTTTAAAGTGCGACCCACTAACCACTGCGCCACCGAGGCAGCCAATAGAGCTAGGGAGAGAGAGAACCGAGGCAGTTAATAGTCTTACCTCAGCTTTAACACTAACAATTCGTTGTCCATTACACGCTTGTATAAATCTGCATAACATTTTTTCCAAACGAATCAGCAATAAGTAACGTACAGACAGACGAAAGGATTTGCGAGGCAGCCCCTCGTAAGTTCCTGGGTTTGCATCGTCATATTTGCATACAACGCTTTGGGGTGTAGAGTTATGAAAGGACAGATATGATTTAAGCCGTTGTAAAAATCCTTTAATGCATCTCAAGCAGGGCCATTTCACTTAGTACTTTTTTCTTCAGTATGAGAAAAATTATAGTTCAGCGGTTTTCGTTATATGGCTTGTAAAAAGCAGATGTAGCTTTAAAAAGCAATCAAGCAGATGGTTCGGCATTCTTTCGGCAGATGTCACTATGCATTTTTACATCGCGCTAGTAAAGCGTGTTTCCGAAACAATGACCTTAAGCTGCCTGCCCACATTAGCAATTTTCAAAAAGTTTGGGTAATTAACTAGACATCCAGAAGGTGGTCGTAACACTCGTAACTACATAGCCGTTGAGTAGTGGTCGTTTTCCTTTAGATGGCGTTAGCACTGGCTATTCGATTGATGCCTCTATCTAAGTATATCTATGATCTTAGGACGCCTTAGTAGGCTTCCTGAGATGCATCGAAGAAACGATGTATGTAGTCATCGAAACAGAATAGACGACGGCATTTTTATCCCCAGTCCCTTTTACACGCACTGTGACTCTTCTGGACGTGACAGGTCTTTTTATGTGATAGGTGGCCTGGCAGATGAGTAGACGGATCATCTGGTGGTAAGCGATTGCCGCCGATGATGGACACTCGCAATACCAGTGGAGTCACAAATATGCTGCCAATTAAATATCGACCGATCAGACCTCTAGTCAGATCAGATAGCGAAACAGTACTGCCCTGCACCGAGCGGCGGAGCGCAGCCAATGGCGACCGCTGGTCGATCGGAAGGAGTACGAACTTCGGTAGTTAGGGAATCGACCGAAGAGAGAGAGAGGCCTCCGGTACCCTTACTCATGCAGCGAAACACAGCACAGACGCTTGCTTTACGCCGGTTTTCTGTGAGGAAGTGTAATACGATGTTTCTCCATCTTGATCAGTCGAAGGCTGCACAATCAACTTAACTCCAGGTGAGTCCAAGTGTTTAGTGCTTCGCAAACAACAGTTAGATGCCAAGTTTGCTTGCGCTTCTCCTGAGGATTCCAGTTCGACGCTTGTTTGGGAATATGCGGGTCGGCGCAGAGCCTTAACCTATCCTATTAATTCCACTTGCGACGGCTTCTCTGAAGTTTAACGGTGCTTTCTTAGCACAGTTTCCACAGGTCTGCAGTGTCCAGCCAAAAGAACTACATTGTTGTCCACTCTGGAAGAATGTGAAGTTCTCTTTGATGTGATTTAGTGAGGGTGCTCGCACAACAAGGCTGTCGTAACGGCGAGTTGTTATCGCCTGAGATAATGCGCGCTTGAACAAACACTCGGTGTTAATGATCAATCAGTTATGATTTGTGCTGGCGAGAACCATTTCACGGTAAAGTCCGCTTCTTGGTATGCGAAATTATTTTTATGAAGGGTAAATCAGTTAATGCTCCACTTTCAGAAGAAGGCAGCATCGTTCGGTCTACCCAATTTTTTGACTTGCTTTTTTCGATGACTACAGTTGAAAGTTATTTTCCTCATCATGTTAATAGGTCTAGGATCAGATTTCTTTTTTCCACACAAATAGGTTGTGCACAGCCCGATCGACAGAAAACTAAAGAACCGGAGTGACGCCTGGGTGTTTTTTGGACGAAAAGTGGCGTATAATAAGAATGACGCCACAGTTTTAGAAAAAGCTGACCACAGACGATAATTTGTGCTACCTTCGGCGCGTCTTCCTTATTGATTCCGTAGCTGTTGCTTCAAATCCCAAGATCCGTTTTCCTGCTACACCTCCCCCAATTCGCGCGATCTTTGGTTTCCATAGTGGTAAGATTTCGTCATCGTCAGCCCATTTAAGTCCCCACTGATGGGCACGGGCCTCCCTCAATCACATGAGGGGTAATTGCCATACTCACCACGCTTGGCAGACGGGTTGGCGAGGGATTTGATATAAAAGCAGAGTTTTCCTTCTCTAGGTGCTGATGATCATGCCAGCAGCTTTACCTTAGTCGCCTTTTACGACACCTCGGTAAGAGTGAGGGTGGCCTATTCTACTCTACCGGGGACTACACGGCGTCATTTAACGGTCAACGGTAAGGTTTATTTATTTATTATTTTAATTATTTATTTATTAAACAACAACATTTATAAGTTAGCAAAAATATGTTTTCTTTTAAATTTATTTTTATCTTGTTCCCGGCGTATGTCCTCGGGCAAACTATTAAATAGGTATTGTAACCATTTCTTTAATGTTCTGTCACCAAAGTAGTTATTTACTTTAGGTACCTCAAATTTGACCGCAGACATTGTCTATGGTTGACCAAGTTTGGGCTATTTAGGAGAATGGAGCGATTATTTATTGCTAATATATATTTATGTTTTAGACTGAGCGGGAGAATTCTACAAATCTTAAATAATTTATAAAAATTACCTTTACAATTTGCTTTAGTTTTGTTATTTACAAAAAGTGTGTCGGCCTGCATCTCTTGCGCTGTCAAGCCAAGCCTTCTAAAGTTATTTTGCTATTCGGGGGCAGGACGAATCTAACGGTCATCTGTTTAATGGGAATGAGCGGCAGTGGAGTAGACGGGCACCTGATGCAGTCGTCCACAGACATCCGTAACACCATTGGAATCACAAGCGCACTCTCAACCTTAACACAGTGCAGATACTACTTCACGACAAATTTTTGTGAGTCCGTGGTATCACTCCGGTTGAGCCGATGGTTCAAATCGAAGCGTGGCTCTCCCAGTAGAAGCCTTAATCTAAAAGCCTAAACCAAAAGGACTACATATTATCTTTTATGAAAACTAATAACAAATACGTTCTCTATATTTTACTGCTATTTAATGCGCACATCATAAAAATAATCCGTAACAAATGACTTTTGTTCCTTCACATAAACAGAAAATATTCATAGAAAAGTCTCTCATCTCATTAATCTCCAGATAATCCCCCATTACATTCGAAGACACCACAGTCGCCACAATACCGACCACCGTTAACAGTCCATGGTAATGCTTGGCCATATTATATGAAGTGGTTATTTTTATGTCGATATAGTGGGGTTTAAATTAACACCACCTGCTTGAGGACTTAAGGTACAACAGAGAAGCGTGGCTATATGAAGCTATATGATGCTATTTTTCGTTATAGGCGGGCGATGTGCAGACTCGCCTGCTGGTAAGCAATAGCTGCCGCCCAGGGATACATGCAACACCAGTTTAGTCACAAGTGTGCTGCTAACTCCGGTAATCTCACTCACTCAGCGAAACACAGCGCAAGCGCAGGTTTTTTGTGAGGCCGTGGCGCATTTATTCATGTGGCCGTTTTATCATTCTAGTCGTAAATTTATTTTAGAGACCTCATCAAAATCTTTGTAAGTACAGTCATACATCAAAGTACACAAAACTGACATTTTGACAGATTGTAGAAACCTGATGTGTGGTTTTCTATATCAAAACTGTCACTATATTCAGGCAGCAATTTTAATTGTTTCAATCAGAGATTTATTTGTGTCGTAAGGAGGTGAGTAATGAAAACTTTCTCTTTAACTTTTAGTACCTTTTAAACGTCATGTTGACACAGGAAAGCGTTGAAGTGTTTCGGGAACAGTCACATTAGTTACGAGTACAACTTTGCTCTTTTGACAATCTATACTATTATAAAGAGGTAAATCCTACAGATAGCGGCAGCTTGCGCGATGTAATCGAAACATATTGCCATCTATTGATATAAATTGGAACTATTGTCCCGAAACGATGTGAGGGCGGGCCACTAGTGCATGGTATAATTGAAAATTAAAAAAAAACCCGACGGCGGCCATCTTGCATTTGAAATTTGTCACAATAAATAGATACTGCTACTGAAGCCCTTTTTTTATATGATACCCATATTGCGGGATTGTGTTAAAACATTCAATCCATATTTTTGTGACGGCGGCCATCTTGGATCGATTTTTATCCAACATAGCTAAGAACACTCCCCCTTTATTCATCTTTCAAACAACAAAAAAACAAAATCAAAATAGGTTCATTTGTTCGGGAGCTACGATGCCATAGACAGACTCACACCACACACAGACACGTCAAACTTATAACATTTGTGTTATAAGTTTGACGTGTCTGTGTGTGTGTGAGTCTATCACGTCAAACTTATAACACTTGGTTAAAAATAATTGTGATTTATTATATCTTCGCCGTATAATAATTTCTTCTCTATAGCAACGTATAGCAATAGCGCTGCTAACGTAGGACCGCCAGCTCAACTGACCACCCGACTGGTGTAGCTCATAAATATTTTTTGAAAGATGATTTATATGTCAGCCTGGTCTAATTATTTGGGTCATGTCTTTTTGAGAGCAGTTTTTTTCTCTCATCTTGTTACTGATGCGGTTGTTGTGACCGTTTGCTAGTAATTTAACTTGATGCTCAGGCGCAAATGGCGGTAAAATTGTAAAATAACGAATGAATAAGTGGAAAATTATTTATTGAATTTGGATCCATGAGGAACACTATGAATGTCAAATAGGTATAAGCGACATATTTTCGGTACATTGGAAAGTGTCGCATTAGTGCCACTGTTAAGCCGGGCTCCAAAAAGTCACAGGGCCTAAATCGAAACCGCCCCTCCTCGTTACTTTCGCAAGCACTTTATATCTCTTTTGTTTTAATACGACAAGTACATTCTCGCTTATTACGAGACGGTGTACACCCTCAGGTAGGGTGGTGGCAAATGGGAAGAAACACTCACTCGAGACACCAGTGGAGTCATAAGTGCGAAACCCCCCTTTCCCCCGGAATGGGCCTCCGGTACCCTCACTTTCGCAAAGAAATACAGCACAGTGCTGCTTAATACCGATTTTCTGTGAGGCTGTGGTATCACTGCGGTCGAGCTGGCCCATTCATGCCGAAGCCTGGCTCTCCCACGGTCACATGATGAGATTAGTATCACGGTTTCTTGACATTTCCTCAAAATGATGTATAACAAAAATTTCCTGACGATGCATTTTTCGTCCGAAGTCTTGTCAGTTACATACAATTTGTAGGTGATTTTCCTACTTTAAAAAGTACTTTGTGTCGGTGATATACTGAGGCTGGTTCGAAATGTCGAAATAGGACGTCGATTGAGAGGCAGGCCCGAAAAGAGATGGCGTGCAATCCACCGCTACAAATAGAGTCCAAGGCGGCTTTTAGGGGAGGCCTTTGCCCAGCAGTGAGACGACGCAGGCTAAATAAAAAAATAATAATAACAAAATAGTTGGGTTCCTAAGCCAAATCAACAAATTCCAAGAAAAATTGAGACTATTATAAAAATAATTGAAAACAGCATCTCCATCTTCTTTTTTATTGTTTCTAACGCTCAGGATATATCTATCAGGCGGGTACTTACTAGCGATTACTATGCATATACAAGACGCTATTATACCGCGGTTCACATCTCAATCTAAAGGTTAACCGTGTGTCTGTTACTGTCAGAGATCGCGCCCCGCTGAGAAGCGCCCGCGCTGGTCGGGGGAGTGCCGCGATTCATGAGCGGAAGCGAGAGCGGTAGCGTTTCATCTGCAAATTTGTAAATTAGAAAGTAGCAAGTAGGTAAGTCAGTACATAAGTTTTTTTATGTTATCGGTGGCAGACAAGCAGACGGATCTCCTGATGGCAAGCGATTGCCGCTGCCCATGGACACCCGCGACAACAGGTAATTTATTTGTTTTAGATACATACTTTTTTTAAATAATTATAATATTTTGATTGTTAATGCTTATTTACTGCAGCCGTTTCTTAACAGTTGTAACACATGCTGAGGCCGAATCTTGTTAGCGGCAATTTTCCCACCTTATTGTGTAATTTTTTATTTTTTGTGTCTTTTTCGGTTTTGAAGACGAGAGTTCTTAATGCGTGAGTGTTGCCAGTGATTACACATGGAACCGAAACGTGACCACTTAGAATGTGCTACGTAAGGAGGGTCAAAGCTACCCAGAAGGCAATGGAGAGGGCTATGCTCGAAATCTATTTGCGTAATCGTATCAGAAATGATGAGATCCGCAGAAGAACTATGGTCACAGACATAGCCCAAAGGATTACATGTATCAAGGGGCAATCGGACCAGATGGAATGCGATGATTGTCTATTAGTCCTCTTTTACTCTGGGCTAGTATAATAAAATCTTTGCTCTGGGGGATACCTTCTTATTCATACCTTCCTTCGTGCCAGGCGGCGGCAGGCGAGTTATGAACTCTCTAACTCCTATCACTTGCACCTCACCGTTATAATTTGTTCAACTAAATTGTCTGTAAAACGCGCGCTTAGAACGTAATGTTTAATAACTTGTGCCATGGAGGCTGGTTTGTAATTGTATGCCTGTATCGTGAGATTGGATAGTGTAGAACAAATAAACTTAATACACGAGAAACAATAATATAAATCGGCGGTGTGTTAATCAAAGTAGCTAGCTTCTTAACTTTGTAAGGAATTATTTGAATACGGTCTTTGTTGTACAGCTAACGGTGGTATATATTGGTTTTGTACTGTAACCAAATTTAACGTGATTCAAATGTTGCGTAGCCTTAAATATGAAGTAGGTAGGCCAAGAGTAACAGCAGACGGATCACCTGATGGTAAGCGATTGCCGCCCATGGACAACAAACACGAACGCCCTACAACACCAGCGAAGTCAAGAGTACGCTGCCAACCTTGGAACCCCCCTTTCTCCCAGATTAGGCTTCCGGTAGTCTCACTGACGCAGCGAAACACAACACAGAGCTGCTTCACACTATCCACCGCCGAAACGTGGCTCTCGCACGTTCAAAAGAAGGTTGGTGGTTGCGCGCGCGATTTGCTTGCAGACATGTTCTTGAAAATAATTTCTATTATGCAAATAACCTTCAGTTGCTCAATGCCGTTTCATAAGTATTTTCATAAACGCCGGTTTATCTCGCTATGGAGGTTGTCAAATATCAACAAAAAGTACCGATTCGAAACTAAGCGACAAAGAATAAAATAACCTTTATAAAAAGTCCTGTACTTATCCGCTAGTCTTATTCCAGAGACAATTTCGCTACAATATCAAATCACGTTGTTGCGCATGATTGTCGCCATTTGGACGCGCGCGCGCAGGACGCTCATAATCGTTTGCGCAACTAGATCCGATTGCGATCAATATGTGGACGGGTTTATGCGATAGGGAGACAGGCATTATCCTCTTGTCCGGTTCCCAGGTTCTGGGTCGGCAGGAGAAGTCGTGGAAGCAGATTACATACCCTGGCCCACGACTTCTCCCACTACAGATAATGAGATAGAGTTCCTGGAGTTTTAGTCGGTAAAACCCCGCAGCCGCGGGGAGAATCCGACTTAACCCGTCCGCCCGCGATGGGTATGTGTGACGTATTTCTCCAGGGTCAAGAAAAAAAGTACGTTTTCCTTTTCGATCCGTCTGCTCGTCTGCCACCTACCACATAAAAAAAATCATAGGCACATTTTGGGTATCACAGCATTGTATACGCCTCTAAAGACTTTGCTTAGCAAAATGTAAAACACCAAAATCAGTAGTTGGTTCCTCCTTACATAAACCGTTTTCTGAGGAGCTGAAGCAGAGACAAATTCATAAAATTGAGCACTTGTACAGAGCTCGCAGAATTATTGTCAGCCAGGGATAATGGGGTATGTGACGATATGACAATACGTGCCTACACTTGCTTGCAATCACCACTGAGCACACGATTATTCTATTAAAAGTGTATACATAAGTTTTCGGTAACAAATTCTTACTGTTAGTCATTCCGGAGTCTGGAAGTTGGCGGTCTTATACCCCCGTGCCTCGGAAAGCACGTTAAGCCGTTGTTCCTGCGCACGATCCCTCTTCGGCCGTGTCACACTGTCCCATCGAAATATAAAAGGGTAAGGGGACTTATTTGTACTTGTGTTTGCGCACACACTCGAGCACTATAAAGTATCTTGCTACGTGGCTGTTGATGAGATTGGCCGCCGTAGCCGTAATCGATTGGAGGAAATTATTATTCGATTATAATGATTAAACAAAATAGTACCAAATGTATACATTGTAAGCATTTATTGGAAGAAAAAAACAGTGAAATAACAACGAAAAAAAAAACTTAAATCTAATTTATAATTTATGTAATCCCAATAAATATATTTCAGTACCTATTAGTTACATTCTTCAAACTTCAAACTTTTTATTTGTGTTTATCAAAATACAGCACTAACCATGAAATAGTCAACTGGCGGCAGTTATATTTACGTTTATTTTTTCTTAGAATATGCCAGGTGAAATACAAATTAATTTTTAGTGCCATTTTTCTTACAATAAATTAAAGTACCTAATGCATACTTTTTCTCGGCCCGCAGTACACATGTACGTCACGTGCGATTCTCCATTATCAATCCGTGACGTCATCCTATCACAGATTTGTCGGGCCAGTTGTGGCAGTCTAAATTGGACCAAAATAAGGTATAATACCATAACTGGTGTCATTAGATTAGTATGGGAACAGTGCGCAAGCGCACTCTCTCGATATATCGCGGGGATTAGAGTAATGGTAATGTCCCGCTAATGGTTTGTATTTGATAGATAATGTCGGTGGAACTATCAGATATGTGCGTCATTTTCTCCATGTGGGATTGTGCATAGATTTGCAAGATTCAATTCGTTGCATGTAATAATAGCTAGATGTGCCTGCGCGGCATTATTTTATTTTATTTTATTTTATTAGGACAACCAACAAGATAAACACTGTTACAAGCAAATAAGAACATAGACAAACATAATCTTAAAGCTAAGTGTCACCTTACTTATAGGTTGCCACGGCATGCAATGTGTATTAAGATTAAACGAAACTTTATAAAATTTAATTATGTCCAAGACTTGTGACGTGTTCGCTAACGAGTAGGTGGTTCAGGCGTCAAGCACTGCAGCACCTGACGCCTGAATTTTTGAGGCTTATTTGCGAAAATATCTATTTCACACGCTTTGTGGAGCTTATTGTATTGTCGCTGTAGTCTGTGCATGGTGGCGTGATGACTCACATTGGTTCTGGTACCCTTAACAAAGAAAGGCACGTATCTTCCGACCCGCGTTGACTTATTTGGTACGTTAATCTGGATCAATTGTAACAGAGAGGAGCAGTCTGTAGTGCTATTGACTATTTTGTGTAATAACATTAAATCTGATAAGAACCTACGATCCTTCAAACTATTCATTCTGAAATAGGTCAGTCTATCCTCATAAGAGGGTAATGCGTTTGCCTTATAAGTCTGATATGAGAGATGCCACAAGAATCGTTTCTGGACACGCTCTATGCGTTTTATGTGAAAGTCATTATGCCACTGATACTTAGCTATGCAAGTCGGCGACGTGTGATGGTGCGAAACCGATGGTCGCAACCAGTGGTGCTATATCGGAGGCCAAGACACATTTTAGCTGAACCATCGGAGTAAGTAAGTAAGAATAGTTATTGAAGAATTCATTTTTATAATAACACAATTGTGTACAGTCAGCGTCAGATCAAGTTACCCCCTGCAGTGGAAAGATAGCACTTCTGCCCGAGACATAAGGACGGCCCAAAGGTCAACAAGGGTAACTCGACGTGACGTTGACTGCCTATGTCGTTTTTAATTAGCTTAAGGTGACGGGTAGGGCACAATAGCGACGCCACTTGATTTTAATTTTTAGCTTTTAAACCGGGTCTATTTTAAACAATTTCGGGGTTACAACTTCTCGGCAAACACTTATACTATTTATTAAATAACCAAAAGCGGCCACTTTTGGCGTGAATCAATTTTTCGCGTACAAAAACGGACCCAACATTTTTGCATGGTTATTTAATCATCGTCAGCCCATTTAAGTCCCCACTGCTGGGGCACGGACCTTCCTCCATCATCATCATCATCATCGTCAGCCCATTTAAGTCCCCACTGCTGGGGCACGGGCCTCCCTCAATCACATGAGGGGTAATTGCCATACTCACCACGCTTGGCACACGAGTTGGCGAGGGTTTTGATATAAATGAGTTTTCCTTCTCTGGGTGCTGATGATCATGCCAGCAGATTTACCTTAGTCGCCTTTTACGACACCTCGGTAAGAGTGAGGGTGGCCTATTCTACTCTGCCGGGGACCACACGGCCTCGGTTATTTAATAAATAGTATAATTGTTTGCCTTGCGATTGCGATTGTGGCGATTATGAGACATTACTTAAAAAAGTACAATCTTAAGACTTAGAGGAATGTACGAACGGTTTTTTGAGAGAAACTTATGAAATGTTTTTTTCCTACAAGTAACAATAATCTCCATAAATGCTAAACGTGGCCACTTTTAGCAATTTGCAGATCATTGTTACTTGGCGCGTGTAAAAAGTATTGTTTTGCGTCTCAAAAAAATTGATTATTCTATCCTGGAAGTCTTTAAGATTGTACTTTTTTCAAATAATGTCTCATAATTTTTGTTTGACTGACCGGATGGCGCAATTGGTAGTGACCCTGCCTCTTACGCCAAAGGTCGTGGGTTCGATCCCCACCCTGGACAAACATTCGTGCGATGAACACTTGTGTTTGTTCAGTGTCTGGGTGTAATATATGTATTTAAGTATATATTTGTGTTCCTCTATTGTCTGATATCTGTAACACAAGTGCTTAAGCTACTTGGTACGGAATCAGGTCAACCTATGAGATGTTGTGAGAATTATTATTATTATTATTATAATAGCCACAGTCAATTTAAATCTGCTGGTGGCGCTAGTGTCACCGATGTTGCACCTTAATCTGACTCCGAAATAGGTACCTCAAGCACCTGTGTTACGGATATCAGAACCAACAGCGGAATTACAAATATATACCTACATTTTACTATTCTAATGTTAGTGACCATGAATTATTATTTTTTTTATGATATAGGTGGCAGACGAGCAGACGGATCACCTGATGGTAAGCGATTACCGCCGCCCATGGACGCCTGCAACACCAGTGGTGTCACAAGGGCGCTGCTTACCTTTTAACCCCCCTTCTCCTGGATTGGGTCTCCGGTACCCTCACTCACGCAGCAAAACACAGCGCATGCACTGCTTCACGCCGGTTTTTCTGTGAGGACGTGGTATTACTCCGGTCGAACCGGCCCATTCATGCCAAAGCGTGGCTCTCCCACTGTTAAACTGTTATGAAAATTTTAAACGTCCAGAATTACAAAAATGTTTATTTTCTCTCATATTGTGTTTTAAATCAATAATGCAAAGATATTATTATCGTCGCTTTCCGTCAGGTGCGATTGTGATCAAGCATTAGCCTATAGTAAAAAAAAAAGCCATGTGTTGTTATAAAATATCCTGCAGGCAACTATTTATCGATACAAGCTTAGTAACTAAGTATTTTAATTGAAACACAACCAGCAAAGCATAGTGCATGATAAATGCACTATGAATCTGCAATATCACTATCGGGAATCGAACAGGTCTTATCTAAGGCCGGCGCTGTCAAACAGACTAAGATGGAGCGCCGCTTGCGACTGGTAATAATGCAATATCCTGTGTGAAAATGGCATGTGATAATGTGTATGTAGATGCATATTTGTTTTCCCTATCTTGTAGGGTTCATAAATAGAAACGGCCATGGTTTACGTAATATAACCCTGGGAGAGCCACGCTTCGGTTTGATACCACGGCCTCCGCAAAACCGGCGTGAAGCACCATCTCTGCTGTGCTTCACTGAGTTAGTGAGGTCAGAAACTTAGGTATCTAACCTCACTGACACAGTGAAGCTTTTCCCCGGATTGGGCCTCCGGTACTTAGGTACCGGAGGCCCAATCCGGGGGAGAGGGGAGCTTAAAGATTGGCAGCACACTTGAGACTCCACACTGGTGTTGCGGGCGTCCAAGGACGGCGGCAATCCCTTACCATCAGGTGATCCGTCTGCTGGTCTGCCACCTATCACATAAAAAAAGTAGGAGAATTTATCTTACCTCCTCTTTCTTTCCATCTTTTTTTTTATTGATGATAAGATTTTTTTTGTAATCCTGCCCACTGCTGGGCAAAGGTTTTTAAATTCCTCCAGTGAATTGATATTGAAAGCAAAATTCCTAACTTATCATAATTAATTTTATGGATGGTCAATCATTTTTATTTTCTTCCTAATACTGAAAATTCTCTATCAACATGGGAAAATCTACCTAGTTACATAATTTAAAGTGAAATTAAATGAAAAGTAAAACCCCTTATTTGTATGTAAACCTTACTTTTACTTTACGCTTACCAAGAGTGAAGTGAAGTGAAGAGGTGATCCGTCAGCTCGTGTGTCATCTATCACATGCAAATAAACTCTAGCATCAACCAACGTAATAAGTATGGAGACGCTGATACTGGGACATTTTAGTCAATAGTCAGGAAAATATTATTTTCTTTATTTACAGTAAACTTTCCTACAAACAAACAATTTTTCCAATGTTTAGTTTTAAATAAACGTAGAAGAAATTTTCAATTTATTACTTTTTCTGATTAGCGCTATCTAGAAAAACATTAATGAAATACAATCTACTAGCTTTCCTAACATAGCTTTCATAATAATTACGAAATACTTTTTACATAAAATTCTAGATGTCGCTTTATAGCGACATCTAGAATTTTATGTAAAAAGTACGTTTTAAGTAACTGTAGTCGCTTTAGACAAAGTTCATCTCCTCATCAATAGATGGCGTCTTTATAAGAATTTAGTACGAAGAATCTTAAATAGATGTCGCTGGTAAACTAGGTCAATGTGTTGAATACTCGTCCCAAGATGTCACTAAATCCTACGAACAGGTATTTAATTATACTTTCGCTAGATGTCGCTAAATAATATTTTATGTACAAACATCCGTATCATCCAGATAGCCACGTTTTACCGTACGAAAAAAAATTATTTCGGTGCGACACGTGTAGAACTTTTGTGAAAAATAATTCCCATGTAGAGTTTTAATGAACACGAAGCATTTTCTTCATTTAAAATCAAATCAAGCGGAGGTTGGTTCGATTGTCTAAAATTCTCTATCTTAGGTACTGCCCTAAAATTAAAATGAGCATCTTTGAGGTGACGGGTAGGGCACACTAGCGACGCCAAAAGATTTTAATTTTTAGCTACTAAACCGGATCTATTTTTACCAATTTCGGGGTAACAACCTCTCAGCAATCACTTATACTATTTATTAAATAACCATTCACAATTGTTGGGTCCAACACGTACGCGAAAAACCAAAGTGGCCGCTTTTGGCGTGAATCAATTTTTCGCGTACAAAAACGAACCCAACATTTGTGAATGGTTATTTAATAAATAGTATAAGTGTTTGCCCAGAGGTGTTAACCCCGAAATTGTTTCAAATAGATCCGGTTTAGTAGCTATCAATTAAAAACGAATGGTGTCGCTAGTTAGGGCTACCCGTCGACTTGACTGGTCAGTTACCTTCACCATAAAGGCTTAGTTGACTGTAAGTAATTTTATTTCTTGGTATGTTTAGTGTATGCAGCGATGTGTAGTTAGGTATCATCGGTGTAGGGACAGCCAATACAAATCTTCAATCGATTCACACCTTTAAGTCTAACACGTTTGATTCGATTTCCTTTGAGGAAAGAAATTTGATGTCGTGTGGTTGTCTGTACTTTATCAAGCGCTTAATAATATGTTAACGGTCGGGCAGCTAGAGGGCGCTCAGATTAAGAGCAGATCGGAATGCCTTTGACTCTCCCTTTATGGGATTTGATTGAAATGCCTCAGACGTGTCACGCACGTGTCAGATTATCGGCTGATAGGTAGGTAGGTATAAATAGGTGGGTAGGCATAGACTGCCATTAACTAACTACTTAGGTTGGCGCAGCGACCCATAGTGAGTCTTGGCCTCCGATAATAAGAGCCTCCATCTCGGTCGGTCTTGTGTCACTTCCTGCCAGTCATTCACCAAGAGTCCGCCCAATCCCTTATGAAAAAAGAAAGAATGAAGAAATGTTTATTTGGAACCAATAATTACATAATCGTATCAACATTTATCGATCTCATCTTTCCAGGTGGTATCTTGGACGGCCGACTGGCCTTCGCCTATTACCTGGGTAATTTAGGCACAAGTGATATGGAATGGGAATGTACAATACAAATCAATTTGAAGGGCCCGATGGAGCATTTGATAGTGACCCTGACTCATAAGGACGTGGGTTCGATCCGGACAATATTATTCGTGTGATGAGCACTTGTGTTTATTCATTGTCTGGGTGAAATACTTATGCAGGTATTCAAGTATCTACATTTGAAATCTTCCTCTATTGTCGGATAGGAGTTCGAAGCGCCAATGCAAACAATTTGAGGGCCTAATTTAAACATTTTTTTTATGTGATAGGTGGCAGACGAGCAGGCGGATCACCTGATGGTAACCAATTGCCACGGCCCATTGCCGCCCGCGACACCAGTGGAGTCACAAGTACGCTGCCAACCTTTTAACCACTTCACTTTGTTCCTTTACTTCTTCCTTGGTCACTAGTTTATGAATTACTTTTTTTATGTGATAGGTGGCAGACGAGCAGACGGATCACCTGATTGTAAGCGATTGCCGCCGCCCATGGTCACCCGCTAACTTATGGTTAACTTTTTTTTTTTTATATGAATAGATCTCTCCTGCCGTGTGGTCCCGGCAGAGTAGAAAAGGCCACCCTCACTCTTACCGAGGTGTCGTAAAAGGCGACTAAGGTCTTTACCTTACCTGCTGGCATGATCATCAGCACCCAGAGAAGAAAAACTCTGCATTTACATCAAAACCCTCGCCAACCCGTCTGTCAAGCGTGGTGAGTATGGCAATTACCCCTCATGTGATTGAGGGAGGCCCGTGCACGTGCCCCAGCAGTGGGGACTTAAATGGGCTGATGATGATGATGAGATCTTTCCTATGTATTACTGTGCAATCTCCTTATGTTTATGTTGTGTCCCATATGTAAATATTGTATGTAGTCAATTAATGTTTTCTTACTTACTTACTTAAGTACCTACTACCGTGTAAAACTTTTCTAACAAACAAAAACTTATAGAATTATTTTTTTTATGCATGTGGACACGGAGCAAGCGAGTCACCTGATGGAAAGTAATCATCGCCGCCCATGAACATCCGCGTAATCGGAGAGATCGGTTATATGTTGCCGGCCTTTTTAAAAAAGAATACGCTCTTCTCTTGAAGGTCCCTAAGTTACAAGGGCACAGATGTTACTCCGCAATATTTTTCACAATTTCCCTTCGACAAACAGTGGCCAAGTCGAGCATTCTTCAGCCTTCGAGTGGCCAGGGAAACGAAATGAGCAGACCACTTAGACGGGTATGATAACCTCTTGAGAACATTCAGAAAGATATCGCTGTTTCCTTTTTTTATTTTTACTTAGCTTCCTTACAACCTGTGTAGAAAAAGAATGGGATCAAAAATGGCGGCGCATCTATTCACTCCTCGCTCGCTTACCCACGAGTATAGACGCAAATAGTGTGCGAGCGTGAAGTGAATAGATGCGCCGCCATTTCTGATCCCATTCTTTATCCGCACAGGTTGTAAGTTAAATGTGGGAGAGCCACGCTTAGGCATGAATGGGCCGGTGTTGCAGGTGTCCATGGGCGGCGGAATTGCTTACCATTAGGTGATCCGTCTGCTCGTCTGCCACCTCTCATATAAAAAAAAGTATCTCCAATACATTATACCTACACAGCCTTCAACCGTGGGACAGCCACGCTTCGGCATAAATGGGCCAGCTCGACCGGATTGTTACCACGGCCTCACAGAAAACCGGCGTGAAGCAGCACTGTGCTATGTTTTGCAGCGTGAGTGAGGGTACAGTCCCAATCCATCGGAAAGGTGGGTTTAAAGGTTGGTAGCGCACTCGTGACTCCACTGGTGTCGCGGGTGTCTATGGGTGGCGGCAACCCGTCTGCTCGTCTGCCACCTATTATATAACGTTGTGAAATATTTAATACTCTTTCTTTATTAAAGGAAGTCGTAAGTTTTCATACCTACTTACTAAATTTTTTTTGGTAAAACAAATAAAATTCCACGCGAGCGATGCTGCGGTCGACTACTAGTGTTAAGAATAAACTCTAGTAGATAGAAACTATTTTTTAGGGTTCCGTGGCCAAATGGCAAAAAACGGAACCCTTATAGATTCGTCATGTCTGTCCGTCTGTCCGTCTGTGTGTCCGTCCGTATGTCACAGCCACTTTTCTCCGAAACTATAAGAACTATCCTATTGAAACTTGGTAAAAAGATGTATGGATATACATATATGGAATAATCTATGGATAGGGCTTTAACATAATTTTTTTCTAAACACAATACTTTGCGCAAGAAACGCTCCCAAAGTGTTAAATGGTCTGTCCCGTCCCCATCTAACTTCTATAATAAATGAATTATAAAACTAAAAAAAAATTATGATGTACATAATCATGAAAAGTAACAACGAAAATTGGTTTGAACTAGATAATAGTGAGTAGTTTTTTTTAATAAGTTATAAACCGTAAACCGCAATTTACCTTCCACATATCTTATTTGCTGCTACGGAACCGTTCATGGGCGAGTCCGACTCGCACTTGACCGGTTTTTTATTGCTGTCGCTCATGGACACTCGTAAACCGGTAGAGACATAAATTGCGCTGCCCATATTTATTTATTAAAAAAACTTCTTCAGAAAACAACCAGTTGGTAACCATTTTCTTTTTAACTAAACCATATAAGGTATATATTTTTTACTGAAGCAATATTAGATAAGAACTAAGGTACATATAGCAGGTATTCTTAGATTTCAAGTTTTAATTGTAAGAAAGTGCTGATACTATAATAATAATAAATAAATAACATGCAGCATTTACATCATAACAATATCAGAAAATAAATTGTAATAAATTCTAAATAGAACACATTATGGAACGATGAACTTTGACAAAAGAGGTCGCTACAAAACTCGTAGGCCACGCGCAACGTCACGTCATCAAAATTGAAGACGCCGTTTGCAAATTAGAAAAATAAAATCGCCAATTAAAAATCAAATTTCGAACGCCGACTGTCATGCCAACAGAACAATAGACGTCACGAAAAAAGACGGTTTGACGCGACTCTCGTGTTTTTTGTTGAAATAATTGAATATTGGTAAAAATAAATGATGTTCTCAGATGAGGAAATAAAAGAAATGCCAGAAAACAGTTTCATGCGTCCGGGGGATGAGATAATAAGGTTCCGATGCTCGATTATTTTGCAAGCTAAATTGTTTCGGGGCCATGTTGATTTGTTTCCGCTTGTGTTTTATTTAGTCATTTATTTATTATTTGATGTTGTTGCAGCATTCGTGAGGTGTGTCTGATTGACAAGTATGACAAAAAGGACTTGGGATTCAGCGAGCCGCTTCTCTCCAACTCTGGGAAGAATGATGTAAGACGGTTTTTGATTTTGTTCTTTATTTATTTTTTATTGTTACTTAAAATTGTCTACGCGTGATAATATATCCGCGTACTTAATTTTTTGAAATCTAAGTGAGTGCAGGTTCGAATCCTGGTCAGTACCTGTTTTTATTTTTATTATACTTTCTTTAATATTTTAATACTTTTGAAACGTGGATGTAAATTATGTACCTAATAGGAGAACAAAACCCATTAAATATTTTTATTTTAAAAAACTAGTAGGTTATTGTACCTGAAGAAATTCATAATGTCAGCCCCAAATCTGTGAATTAGTATCCTTCTTCGGTCGTTTCACACTGGTATCCCACCGAAATAGAAGGATAAAGGTGAGAGTGTACTCGTGGCTCCGCACACACTTGTGCACTACTTATAATGTCCTGCTTCAAAGCCTGATCCTTGATATTGTTCGCCATAGCTGTTCTCCTCCCACCAGCTGGACGTGTCCCGATCACTGTTCCGCGATGGCTTCTTCCCTGAAGGCCTGGACCAACAGCAAGCGCGCTTTGCGTGGACAGAAGAGGACGGCAACATCGCTGCTCTCGTGTCCGAGCCGGGGTTTGGCACCACGGGGCAGACGACCTTTGGGAAGGACCTCGATGCGGCTCTTAAGAGCGAGATGAAGGTAGCTATATCAGAAAGAAAAAAAGAAAGAAAAAATATTATTTGTTACCAAAATAAAATAATAGTTCTTCATACTCAGTGGTTCTAGAAGGCACAGCACATAAAATAAAACACAATAGTAATAAGGCGTATATTACTATTGTATTTTATTTTATGTGATAGGTGGCAGACGAGCAGGCCTCCCACAAGGTGGACCGACGATCTGGTGAAGATCGCGGGAATCCATTGGATGCGGGCGGCGCAGGATCGATCTGTGTGGAGAACATTGTGGGAGGCCTTTGTCCAGCAGTAGACGTCTATTGGCTGAAATGATGATGACACACGATAACTTTAACTTCACCTTTTTAGGAAGCCGACACGTCCAGTGCGGCGGTGGAATGGAAGACCAGCAGAAACGGACTAACGTTTAGCAGGAAACCTTACGTGGAACCACAGCTCGTGACATCTACTTCAAATGGTAACAGTAGCTACCAAATTCGTAATTTTTCCCATACAATAATAACGGTCCCGAAATTGCTAAGTTTCGATCATCCTTTAAGTTACAAGTCATCGTCAGCCCATTTAGTCCCCACTGCTGGGGCACGGGCCTCCCTCAATCACATGAAGGGTAATTGCCATACTCGCCACGCTTGGCAGACGGGTTGGCGAGGGTTTAGATATAAATGCAGAGTTTTCCTTCTCTGGGTGCTGATGATCATGCCAGCAGCTTTACCTTAGTCGCCTTTTACGACACCTCGGTAAGAGTGAGGGCGGCCTATTCTACTCTGCCGGGGTTCTGCCGGGGACCACACGGCGTTAAGTTACAAGTAGTAGTAGTAAATAATAAGTAAATGACGTATTTTTTTATATATAGAGGTATAGTATATTTGCTCTCCTCAGCCTGATGGTAAGCAAAAGAAGAGCCCAAGTTGCAATGACAACGGAAGCGATGTCAAGGCATCACCTTCGTTGGTACCGCCATATTGGCACGCGAGATGCTTTTTCACGCTTCGTTTGAAGAAAGCCAACATGGATTTCTTCAAACACCAGCACCAGTAAGAAGGGAAAAATACATACGTGCGCCGGCAGCGAGTTCCGTTTCTTGATGGTGCGACAGAAATAAGAACGTATTTTGGTTTACACCTATTAATTGAGATATACGCCAATCGATAGACAAAATAATTACAAATAACAAATAAATACAAGAGTAAAAGTACTATACGACATTTTATCAAAAGTGATAAAATGTCGTTTAGTGCTTTTTGATATATTTTAGTTTGTTTATGCAATAATATTTAAAAATTAAAATATTTAAATAATTGTACAACCTGTGCGGATAAAGAATGGGATCAGAAATGGTGGCGCATCTAGGTATTCACTTCTCGTTCGCACACTATTTGCGTCTATACTCGCACTCGTGGGTGTGCGAGCGAGAAGTGAATAGATGCGCCGCCATTTCTGATCCCTTTCTTTATCCGCACAGGTTGTAATTTTTTATTAAATTACTTAATTTTTTGACAAAAGCATTTATTTTGTTGTTTGTAATTATTTTCTCGTTGATGTAGATTGAGGTGTCTTTTATGTAAACACCCAAAATGCAACATTAAATTGGTTATATTATCTAGTATGTTACGGGATAATCGATTGTACGTCGATTGTTCTGTTGGTTGTACTATAGATACTATCGATTAAATCGATTTTCATTTTTGGTCGATATAATAACTATAATCAATTAAGCTATTATAATCGTTTAAATTAGTCGTCATTTATATAATGCCTTTTTTGATATCTTCTGTAAGAATGACGATTATATCTAGCAATAATTGCAGATTAATCGATATACATACACAATCGATATAGAATCAGCTTAATTCCAGTGTCGATTAATTCGATAGTATCGTCAATGTAAAATATTACAGTCAATTATATCAATCAAAAATGAAAATCGATACTATCGATCGTGCAATCGATTATTAAATTTTTAAGGGTGAAAATAATCGATGGTCGATTATTCGGAAACACTAATGTAATCTTTACCTATTGCCTAAAGGCTTATTTAATTTCTTATCTCGTTCTTAGAACTTCTCAGACAATTTATTACGAAAAAGGGTGAAATATCTATAGGTGTGTGGTGTGTTATGTGTGTTGCCTTGCCCTGCAGACCGCAGCAAGAGCTCGGGGGCTTGCAAAGTGGACAAGGCGGACCCTCGCTCACGCTTTCACTACGTCAAGTACGTCAAGAGGCACGGACGCACGGTTAAGCTCTGGGAATGCGGGATTTGTGAGTAGCATGCCTTGATCAGTACCCACTTTAATAGTATAGGGATCCTAGTCTATAGGTACAGTCGGATTATTCAAATAATAAATCTTTGCATTCATATCTGACTGACCGGATGGCGCAATTGGTAGTGACCCTGCCTCTTACGCCAAAGGTCGTGGGTTCGATCCCCACCCTGGACAAACATTCGTGCGATGAACACTTGAGTTTGTTCAGTGTCTGGGTGTAATATATGTATTTAAGTAGGTAAATATTTGTGTTCTTCTATTGTCTGATATCTGTTACACAAGTGCTTAAGCTACTTAGTACGGAATCAGGTCAACCTATGAGATGTTGTGAGAATTATTATTATTATTTATCTTTGTATTTCTGTTCTCAGCTTGTAGCTGGTATTATAGAGACTAGCCACGGGCATCAAGGCCAAGTAACTAGTCCTTTTTTACGCTGAATTTAAGTTAAAATTGCAGTCGTCCTGTAGGAATCGGCGGACTCATGTGTTGAGGATGGCCGCCTTCTGCATAGTAATATAAGAATTTTCGGGCAGACCAAGTTGACGGATACACTGGGAATTACTCCTGTAATTGAGAGCACTAAAGGGACTATATATACTTTTTGTTTATTATTATAAAATATATATATATCTAGCATAAGTATCTGAGCATTTGAAAAAGTCACTTTCAGCATATTACCTTAAGGTGTGATTTCATTTTTAAAGAAAGAAAAGAAAAATATTTATTCAGTGTATTACAAATACATAACATTAAACATTTAATTAATGACAGAACAGTCAACAGGAAAAGTTGATGCACACTTTTCGCAGGTAGTGACTCTTATGCTTTTCGGAATAAGAACTACAAACTACGAAATATGTGCAGCTACTTCTGCTGTCGACCGTACACAGTAAAACGCCGAAAAGACACATACTCAGCATGTGTCTGACGCTGGTATTCTGTATGTTGTCATGTACATTTGTTCTCGAACAACACATGAGAATGCACCTTGTCGTATGCTCAGATATTTTTGGTTGGTTTTACGCTAACATATTTATGAAGCTTCTACAAGATTTTACAAACTGGCCCAGGGTTTCTTTTCTAATTCCAAAGAAATGAAATCACATACCATTGTATTTGTTTTCAGTAGAGGTTTTTGATAGAGAGGATTTGGTCGGCCTCACAGAAAACCGGCGTGAAGCACAACTGTGCTGTGTTTCGCTGCGTGAGTGAGGGTACCGGAGGCCCGATCCGGGGGAAAGGAGGGTTTTAAGGTTGGCAGCGCAATTGTGACTCGACTGGTGTCGCGGGTGTCCATGGGCAGCGGCAATCGCTTACCATCAGGTGATCCGCCTGCTCGTCTGCCACCTATCACATAAAAAAAGATACCTTGACTTGAAGGCAGAACTACAAAGAGTACTTAATAATATGATACCCACTCCACAGCCTATGCAAAATTTTAACGTTTTATATATTATTATTTTAGATTATAGATTATAGATATTCCACAGGTAGCAGAGAGTTTCAACACCAATATACCCTGATGAGGCACCTCCCGACCCACACCGATGAGCGGAACTTCCACTGCGACGCCTGTGGGAAGAGTTTCAGACAGCTGTCTACCCTTAGCCAGCACCGGGCCATACACTCTGCTGAGAGGCCTTACGCCTGCGAGGTAGCTTAGCTCTTAATAACTTAGTAATTAGATTCAGAATAGCATGATCAGAAGGGCTTCCACTGCTACGCCTGTGGGTAGAGTTTCAGACAGCTGTCTACCCTTAGCCAGCACCGGGCCATACACTCTGCTGAGAGGCCTTACGCCTGCGAGGTAGCTTAGTTCTTAAAAACTTAGTAATTCGATTCAGAATAGCATGATCAGATGAGCTTCCATTGCGACGCCTGTGGGGAGAGTTTCAGACAGCTGTCTACCATTAGCCAGCACCGGGCCATACACTCTGCTGAGAGACCTTACGCCTGCGATGTAGCTTAGCTCTTATTAACTTAGATATTCGATTCAGAATAGCATGATCAGATGACTGCCACTGCGTGCAAAGTGTTTCCTACAGCTGTAAAGTCATAATTAGTACTGGGTTCACTGTGCTGATAGACTATACGCCTTCGAGGTAGTTTCATTTCATCATCATAATTATTAATTTCAGGCAAAACGCACAGTGCTCGTCGTATTGCTGGATTCCTAACTGATCGGTCCTGTGCTGCGCACTTCCAAGAGGTTCACGCAATATCCCGCCTACCTCGACTAGGGCTGATCTAGCTATTTAAACCTAATTTTTTATGATTTTTCATAACGTTCACCAGCGAGAAGCAGCGTTTATACTTTGTCAAGAATGCCGGTCTTGAGTCAGAATAAGAGGCTATGACATACGAATCTATAAGGGTACCGTTTTTTTTCCATTTGCCTACGGAACCCTAAAAATTGTTAGCAGTTCTGGTTTTATATTCTTTAATACCTTGCGTTTTCAAAACATCCTACAGCAAAGTATACTTACTAACCTACTACCGATCACAATCATTTTTTATTGGAGAAAAACGTATTTGAATAGTATGATTAGTACCCTCGAAAAGTTTATTTTATACGACATTCATACCTACACTATCCCTATTCCATTTATAATTTAGGTATGCCACAAGACGTTTAACCGGGTGTCCACGCTGATTTCGCACCGCAAGACCCACTCGGACGAAAAGCCCTACAAGTGTCACTTCTGTCCCAAAGGATTCCACCAGAAAGGTTACCTTACACACCATTCCTTATCCTGTATCTTGGAAATAATTTAATTATTTAAATATAATTTCGCTACAAATCTACTTGGACTAGATGACGATAGCCTAAGCGCTCTCTCATCACATTGTTATAATAGTCTTCATTTTAAAATAAAATTCCTAAAAGTAAACCGACACTTCAATGCAGACTACTTAGGACCGGCTGTCGTGATGTTTTCTTAATATTACTTTTTGAAAGTATAAAGGTTCTACCAGCTTACCTGGCTTCATGACTCGGTAGACTTTCGGCGTCATTTTTGTGATAGATTGAGTGTCAAATATTGGATTCGCTTATTCCAGGAAACCTCCGAAACCACCTATTCACTCACACTAATGAACGCCCGTATCGCTGCAATATCTGTTTGAAGGGTTTCAATCAGCAGTCCAATCTCGTCTGTCACAAGAACAAAGTAAGTTTTAAAATCCTTACAATATAATTACTATTAGTCCTCTTCAAAGCCAGTAGCTCAAAGCATCATTCAAGACACGCTCACGTATTCTGAATGCCAGCCTAATCAATTTTACTAACTTAATTCTTGTTTACACACATACATAGGCTCACCCTGAGGATGGCTGTCCTCCTATCCCTGGTCGAGGCATTAGTATTCCACCACTTCTGAGCGTAGGCAGATCTATTATTGACGCCCAGCCCGATTCTACCAGGTAAACGTTGCAAACTGGATTTACCTACATATTTTGTAAGTGAACAATTTTCAATTTTTTTTTATTAATTTTCGAGGAGTTGCTTAATATGTATACATTTTTAGGCCACCAGCCGACCACTGCGAAGTCAGTTCTTCCGTAGGCCCGTACCTACCCTCCGCAGACACACCCGCCGGCTGGCCAAAAGCCTGGGATTTCTGCGCCCCCAATCCCAAGCCTTTCCCCGAAGTGGGCTCTCTTACCTCAGACGCTCCGTGGGGGGCGGTGGGAAGTGGGGTGATAGTGGACCCCATCAAGACGTACCACATGGGAATAGCTTTGGCGACGAGGCAGACCCCATTTGCATTGTTAAAACCTAATAATGCTACTCCGGTTTTGGTGAAGGTTATTGATACGAAACTGCCAGGAGGAAAACAGGTAGGTCATCAGCCTATAATCGTCGACTGCTTGACATAGACCCCTTCTATAGCACACTACTAGACCTAGTCATGTTCTTTCTTTTCATACCGCTCCCAGCAACCTTGAGTATATCGTCACTTCATCTAGCCCAGGGTTGTCCTACATTAGTCGCGACTCTCTACTCGTTTAACCCAGCCTTGACTTCTTTTTGCTGTCCCGGTGGTAAATGCCGCCTGAAGATATGTTTCCAATTTACTTTTTTTTTTGGCACTAACAGGTATTTCTTAAAATGATCTCTGTTCAAATAATAACTTGTTAGTAATAATTAGATAAAGATTTCTTTAATTGATGTTCTAAAATGTGTTTGGAAAACAGTAAATAGTTTTCAGGCAGATAATATTTTATTTCTGCTACGACGGTTATGAAAAGCAGAAAAACATTGAAATCTTTTATTTCAGATGTTAGTTCCAGCCACTGCTGAAGATCTCAAAGTGGGTGGCAAGATTGTTGTACAAAATGATGAAAATGGTCATCCTCAGGTAAATTGAAACGACAAGAAATTATAATAAAAATACATCATGAGAAAGTAGGTGTCTATTTTAATAATGTTGAAATGATGTTAACAATTGATGAATAAAATGTATTTTGAGTTCATCATAATACTCGTATATCTCCAGGTTACGAACGAGGCATTGAGCCCTGATGTGTCTGGCGCTGTCCAAATCCGGGTGCCAGTCGTCGCCGTGGTGGTGCCGAAGATCAAGACCGGGGGGCGCCTGCACCTGGCCGTGGAGGAGCCTCACCACGCTTACCACACCGCGCTGTCTGCTGATGGTAAGTCCAAAAGACTAATCATAACTTATTAAGAGAAATTAGAAAATGATTGGGTTTATTTCATTGCATTTAAACTAGAAGACTACAGGCACTTCAATCCGAAAGACATCGTGACGCTGATGAAACGAATCTTTCGTGAGTAGGAGTACAAAGGATAGGGGAGGTTCAGGGGATCTCTTAGGTGCCCCATGAAAATGGCCCCTACAGCGATAAGATAAGATCTCATTTCATTTGATAAAGGTAAACACATCGCGCGAGTCGCATCAGCAAACGAAACATCAGCATCGTCAACCACGACCAATCTGTCTGACAGATGGTAAATTGAATGATTCGATGACGAATGGAATAACAAGAAAAGATACAGCGCCATGTCCGGATAAAGGTGGATAATAATTCGCAGATGACTGCAGTCGGCCTAGGATAAAAGATCCTAGATTATTGAAAAGCCAATGCTGCATTTTTCGGGTCTGTTTTACCTGGCCAACAGCTTTTTTGGTAACAAAATCAAATTTGATGTAGGTATCTTTTTTTATCTAGGATTGTTAACCACATTAAGTAAATTTATTAATTATTCTTTCTAGTTGGCGAAGTGAAAGTTGAACCTTGTGAGCCTCCGGCAGCTCATCACTGTCACAATGATTTTGATGACAGCGTCATTAGACAAGGTACCTTCTATGCTTAAACTTTTCTTCTTAGGCTTCGTTCAATCTTTATACGAGGATAAATATATTGTATAACGTCAAATTTGTATAGATTGACATCGCTATAGCATAGATTTATTGGGATAAAGTGGGTTGAATTGGCCCTTATCCGTTTTCAACCACCTGGATGTAAGCTACGTTCAGGCTAATTCAGCTCTCACGATCTTGAGTGACATTTATCCACTTCACTTCCGCTGTTTTAATAGTAAATAAATACAGTCAAGATCTCATAGGCATTGACCAGATACCATAGGTAGATAAGAAATACGCCATCGGGCCAGTAACCTCGTACTTTCGACAATAATTTATACTAGAAACCAATTTATATCTTTTTAAAAAGCCTGCAACGCCTCTTTATTCCTTCTGGTTGTGGTTGTCCGTAAATGGCGCTGATCACCTTTTTACGGGATTTTTTTTCGTAGCGCCGACTCTAAGTTAATAACCTAGATTTTTGTCATCCAGGTTCCCGTCTATCGTCTACGTGCGCGCTCCCCCCGCCCCCGCCGTCTCCTCCGGTGGACCTCATTTCCATGGATCTCTTTGAACCGATGGAGTTCATTCCTTTGGGTTTGTACCCCCATTTTGAAAGAGGCATAGTATATTGGCTTTCCTCAGCCTTATGGTAAGCAAGAGAAGAGCTCAAGTTGTAATTACAACGGAAGCGATGTCAAGGCATCACCTCCGTTGGCACCACCATACTGGCCCGCGAGATGCTCTTCAGTTATTCTTCATCTTTTCTACATTTTATTTATTGACTCTACGTCCTAAAATATTGTTTTTTTGACACTTGACATTGCGTTTTTCTGAAAAGGTTGAAACTGTTGCGCTTGCGAAGCTAAACATTATGCTTTTTAGGGATCCGTAGCCAAATGGCAAAAAACGGAACCCTTATAGATTCGTCATGTCTGTCCGTCTGTCCGTCCGTCCTTATGTCACAGCCACTTTGTTCCGAAACTATAAGAACTATACTATTGAAACGTATATATAGATGTATTTTGTTAACCGCCTTACGATTTTTACACAAAAATAGGAAACATTTTTTTTTAAATAAAGTGATGAATTTCCTTAGTTTATTTCCTTGTCCAAAGCCAACGCCTGGTGACTAAGACCGATCCCATAAAACAAAGAGTCCCGTACAATATTTTGTTATTCCATGGTTTTTTTGTTTCTGGCACACAGCGTGGTCACCCTGTTCCTCCAAAGGTTCCTTCTGGAGGGGTAGATTTTTAATTCTTGATACGTTTCATAGATGGCGCTCCAAGTTTGAATTTCTGTGTGCCGGATGTCCACTTTCTGAAAACAAAAATATAAAAATTTTACTTGAAGTTGTTCCTGGGCTAAAAAAACAATTTGATAATGTATTGAAGTGTTTTGTTATTGCAGGACCACAAATAACAGCTGTTGACAACATTGACCAACCACCGCCTTCGGATGACTCCGACATATTCATTGGAGAATTTGAAGTATGTTTCTGAACATATTAAATAACTAACTATGTTGGCGCAGCCCATAGAGTCTTGGCCTCCGATAATAAGAGCCTCCATCTCGGTCGGTCTGGCGCCACCCAGTTATCCACCAAAACTCCGCGCGCAAATCCTTATCGACCTTTCCAGCGGTATTTTGGACGGCCGACTGGCCTGCGCCCATTAGGTCGTCCCAGGTACGCTCTCTTTACTGTACTATAAAATCCGCTCCTACGAAATATATTATTCTGAGAAAAATATCATATTCATGTGCCTATTTGGTAAAGAAATTACTGTCAAAATCGCAATAAAAAAATACACAATATTAAAACATTTCTGCCTTGTTTCAGGAAAGTATTCCCCTATCGGACTCAGATTAGACTAGCATGAAATAATTGATTTATTTTTAAATATTGTTTATTTTATTACATTTTATTTAGTTTGTTTAAAACCCCAGAAGAATGAAGTCGTCGATTTGTGTTAGACATTAAGCGAAAATGAGTTTAGTTTTATTACCTAGATTATACATTTTAACAGTTGTATGATGTTTTTATTTTGCTACTGGGCTTTAGAAAACGTTAAAATCCACAATATAAACATGGTTTAAAGTCTTTCAAAATAGCCAAAAGTACCTAAAACCTTTGATATTTTATGAGATACTTAAAAAATGTCATCAAAACATCAGCGCACATTTTTTACGGTCCACAAGGAAATAATAAAAAGAAACTCATTACGAATCGCGGAAGACGAGGCCGAAATAGTAAATAGTTGTCTAAAAAGGGCAATTTCCTGGGGCTTTACGATGTGACGTAGCGATGACGTCGCTTATTATATCGCTGCAATATCGTCTCGGTATCGTATTGTGAGCGCACGTGGACGGAAATAGGCCCTTTGGACGAGGGGCGGCCCCGGTTTTAGTTCTAAAGTTCGATCATAGATGGCGGTGGGAGGATCAAAATTTCTGGATGTTGGTGCTTTCTTGAAAACTCCTGACAAGAAAGAAATTTCTTAACATTTTTTCATAATAGCTCTGCCACCTGAAGTTTCATATAGATAGGTAATATGAAAAAGGTAAAAATACCAGCAGATATTATGTATTATTAAAAAACATATCGGATCAATAAAAAACGATTACTTATTTTCATTATTACAGAGAGGAAGATTGTATAGACCCACACATCAATATAAAACAAATCTGTCACGATACAAATCAAACACGATGCAATAATCAAAATCCCGCCCGGCAAAAAATTTGCTGTATTCTGAAGGACTTGTCCTCCTAGTATTTATTACTATGGCACCAAATCTGTAGGTCAGGTAGGGTCAATATACTTGGTTTTTATTATTTCCTCGAACATCTTCATACATTTTCAGTGATTTGACATTTGAACATCAGGGAAATCCTAACAGAATACAGCAAATTTTTTTTGCCGACACTTTCGTATTAGGACCAAAAATATATGACCTTAATAAATATTGGTGGGTGATGGATGATGATTAAAAAGTGGTAGAAACTTTTTATTTTCCCAAGGATATTTTAAATATGACAAAAATTACAATACAATTGGCATTTTCATCATATTGTCATTGTGCTAAACCACATTAAAATTAGTTGTATTATAAATTTAATTCTCGCTATTCAACGTGGCCACATTAAGACCAGTCCATTTCCTACTAATGACAGCTCTGCCAATAACCACAGACTGCACAAAAAATCGCATAACATTTAACACGAAGAATGCTCCAATAAAACGCGAATTACGCTCGTCCAGTTTTTTGCCAAAGGCCCACGCGTGGCCGCCACGCGACCCAAAATATTAAAACTGGTGTTAGAACTGACACGAGGCTTTCCCACCAATAAATAGAGAAATTGTACTTGGCAACCCTATTTGGGGAGTTTTTAAACTGCAAACCATTTTGGACATTAAACCCTTCGTGGTGAGTCTTATTTTTCTCAACCCTACGCTTAAGTTTGGCGCTCTACGTTTGTGCAAATTTCAACTTTATTCTTTTTCCAATAAAGATTATATTTCGTTGTTATAGTGAATAGTAAAAACTAGGGTTATCGTCAATAGTCTAATACCGCCCCCGACGGTTATCGTATAATGTCGGCACGTGTCGGCGCGTTTTTTATCGGCTCTTTATTCGTGCGAACGCAGAAGTGGCGTCTGGTGCGGACTGGCCGCACAATGGACGCGCGCGGCGAACGCTGGAAAAATGTACGAATATTGTTAGCCCCTTGTTAACGCGGATTGGTGTTTTTTTGGGGATTTAAAATGAAAGATATAAATACGAATAAATATTCACACTATTTTTAATTTCACAGCTTTTTTAATTATTTTACACGATATGTTAGATAGGTTATTTTTAGGTTTTTTTCTGAAAAATAGAAGAAAGAGCTACTCAAACCATACGTATCATTTGTGTTTTTGCAAATGGAGTGAAATTTTATTCAAAAACAATAGTGGATTAAACATTTCAATCGATATTATTTATCATTATCGGTATAATGTCGCTACATTGGGTGACTATAAAACTGTACTGTAAATTAAATCTTCTTCATATGAAATTTTTTATTACCTATTTGCCAAAAAAATTAACCATATGTTTCAAAACAGGCAAATCACAATTTCAACAACTGCAAAACATAAAACAAACATTCAAACAAGTTAATCCAACAAACAATAAATTCCATGAAATATCATTATAAGCAAACAAACAGTGGGTCGTACAATCCCGCTCTCGGCACCCCAAAATATCATTTCATATTTTGATTATGATATCAATGTCACCCAATGCTTTTTATATCTTTTGTCCCTTAATACACATATTAACCCATTTGGAGTCACGTGCCAATACAATATAATATTTCAGACATATAATAAAACTATTGTACGGTATAAATGTTAGTTTTTTTAATGTGAGAAAATGGTCCGGCGAGGGAGGGACGGAAGTCAATTTATTTTATTAATTGCCTGTTAACTTTGGTCAGGTTATTGAATTACTGAACACGGTTTTGTGGATGATTTAAAATTACGATTCCGTTATTCAATTTTGATTATTTATTTATTACTTTTTGGTGGAAAATACGCGTCTGGCATTACTGGATTAAAAAGTATATTTGGTTTTATTTAATTAAATAACTATAACTTTGTTTTAACGGCTAAATTGTTGTTGTTGTTAACAAAGAAATACCTCGGCTTCAAAATACATTTCTAGATAAGCAACAATGAATTTGAGGTGACAAAGGGCTGTATAGACGAGTCTTTGAAAGGACCACAAATCGACAAACGGCCGGACCGACCTGAAATTAGTGTCTGAGACGGAATGCAAATTTCGTGAGTTTCGCCTGCTCCATACGACTAAAGCCTTTCTTGCAACGAACGTTACAAAGCTTATTCAAAATATGCCTACGATCTTAGCCGACGAAATAGATTTGATTTATGCCAAAATATGAAAAATAAATAAATTAACGCGCCAGACCACCTCATTGGCATAACATTGGCTACAAAAATGATTCCTTTATATCAAGCAGTTAATTTTATTATTACATTTTTTATAAGTTAGGGTTATGTAGTCATTGCAATATTCTAGTATAAAGCATAAGCTATATTTCGGTAGCCAGGAGCGTCTCCCAGCCTCTTTGCACATCCAGACCCTAGAGACAATTTAAAGAGTTAAGTTTCATTTCCTTAATTAATCCAACTGGAACTTTCCGCTTTTAGGCGCTTATAGTAAATAAAGTAAATATAGTATACACACATACACCTTATCCCTTTTTAACTCGCAAAACATTTCACCTACCACCATGTTGTCTGGAAGAGATCTCTATTAGCGATAAGACTTCCTACCTAGCCTACATTGTATTAGCATAATATTAAAATCTGTAACCCTTTGTGTATAACAAGTAGGTATTTAACTATCTATTTATCTATAAGCCACTACGGCGTGTCGAGCTCATCGTGGTCAAAATAACGCAATAACTTTTAACACTAACATATTCATAATTTTTCAAAATCACAAACAGAATTCTCTAAAATCGCAATCTCATTTTACGTCTAACGATGTCCCAGTGGCGCACGGTGCGCACGCGGCGGGCGCGCGGCGCAGCTCAGCGCGATTGGTCACAATGTGCCTGACAGCGCGAGCGCACGTCTCAATACAAGGATTAGACGCACTAGCGGATATAACGAGCTGTGACATTGCTTTTTATTTTGTGTCCAGTGTAATTGGAATTTTGGCCCACTTGGACAGTGGGATAATGGTGGCTTTGGATTTTTGAGGATTAAAATAAGAATATCATTGATTATTGCAGAAAAACAACATTAAGGTGACGGGTAGGACACACTAGCGACGCCAATCGATTTTAATTTTTAGCTGCAAAACCGGATTTATTTGAAACGATTTCGGGGTTACAATCTCTCGGCAAACACTTATACTATTTATTAAATAGCAATGCACAGGCAGTTTACAGTATCATTAGGGTGGCTTTCAAATATCATCAATTTGTACAGTCAACCACACGTTGGGTTGCCACAATCTATCGTATTTTTCCATCTGACCCAATGTGTGTTGTCAAAAGAAAAGTTATATGGCCAAGAAAGTACGTAGTACCTACCTATTTTATTTTATTTTTTAACTACGTTTTGTAAGGTTAAAGCTAACCCTTTCCGCGGCCACATAACAAAGTTTTCCCATTAGTTCCGAAGAGTTTTCCATCTACCAAAACTATGAAACTACAAACTCGCAAATCGAAACAGCGGCTCAAAAAAGCAATTGCAGAACAGACGCCATATCCCACGCATGGGTAGACACGCAAATTGCTCGCTAACCTGATTACAACTGCTAGTTCCACATTGTCTTTGGTGGGGGCGATGGACCCCGCCGTGCTGGGGGTGCATGGACCACAAAGATTTAAATTGAATGGAAGTGCAGTGGGGGCTATTGCGTATGAAAAATGCACTAGATCGCGCACTGAGGTTAAACTTCAACGGCATTGATAGATTCGTTCGTAAAATTAACATTTTGACTTTACGTTCTAAGATACCTTGTAGATGTACCTCTGTTCGGTGGAACGGTTTGTCTGCAGGATTATTTCCCGACAGCTACGACTTAGGAACCTACAAGAGAAGAGCGCACTCTTAAAAAGACTAGCAAAACATTAGCAATCTCTGTGATTTCGCGAATGTTTATGGGGGTCGTGGATTACTTTTCATCAGGTGGCCCGCTTGCTTCTTTGTCGCTTATAGCATAAACAAAGATAGACCTTAATCCATCTAGCTTATCTAGGTATTGGGCTTTTCACATGCGAAAGTCTCTATTGCATTGTTTATATACCATAAGAAGTAAAACGGGTAAGTTATTAATTTGTTATCTATTCTTTTCAGGCTAATGAGGGCCTAAAGAGAAGTTATTGATATTAAAGAAAACGAATTTTCTATGATTGATGGAACTTATGAAAAATTCATAATTATTCTGGCATCTATTCTGGTAATTTATTCAAACAGATCAGAAATCCAGAACAAGGATCATGTTTGTGGGCATTCAGGAGAAACTATCCAAAACGTGCAACTTTCCTCACGATGTTTTCCCTCACTGGCAATCTAGTAGTGCAAATAGGCACATAGTTTTTTTCATGGATACATGCTTTGCTTTTGCCCCTTCATTAATACATTTTAGGATTTTTTTATTTTGTTATAGTTATAAAATAATTCAAAAATATTAACATGTGCGTAAAAGGGTATTTGACAAAGTTCGAGATTTTATCAAAATATAGGTAAATATGTGCCAATAGCAAACATTTTCAATTAAAAATACTACGTCTAGCCGGTTTTATGGTCATTCAAAGATTCATGGGCAAGTACATTTTAAAAGTATGAAATTATTAAAAAAATATTATAGCATTGAATAACCCATACCATTTGCACCAACTACAAGAACCATTGACATAAAACGAAACCTTTGATATAGCTACCATACAAAATTCAAATGAAATGCATACAAAATACTTGCGTGTGACGTCACATCTTAGTCGCCATTTGTATGGAGCGTTTTGGGTTTGCCCAAAATAATGTGATTTGAAAGTTGTGACATCTCAGGGAGTTTAAATGAGAATCAAGTAATTCTTTCAACGATGTTTCCATCATTGAGAGGTCTGTTGATAACAAAAATAAAAAAAAATGTCAAATAATTTATTGCAGTCTGCCCACTGTGCAGAATGCTTGACGATTCCAGCGTTCCTACATCCGCGCTCGCTTGTAAACCACCAAATTCCTATATAAATTCATTATATTTCAATGGGAGCTCGGTGCATTTTTGGTAATGCAATTTGTGTGCGGTCGGGAGTCCAGATTGAATTCGTGTTTTATACGAGCTATGAATCTGCTCATGACGCATTTAATAAGAAGAAATTGGTTTGATGTATATACGCTAAATTTTATAGATCCTATTTTACGGAGATTAGTTTTGGATAGTTGCTAAGAACACCTTTTTGTTTGATTATTTATAAGTACAAGCTAAATTGAAAAAAAAAACAAATAATTCGACGCCTTTACTCAGAAGTGGGACAGTTTGAACAAAAAACAATTATATTCCAACCAAACAGACACAAATATGAAGGCGCATATATTAATTATATCAAGTTACCTACATATCCGGCGTTCCTTGGTTTGTGACAAACACGGAAATCCACCAAAACCTAAAAATGAGCACTGTCAAGGAGGAAATATGATCAATTGCAAAAAATACCAAAATCGTCTCTCGCTACACCCTAGTAGCGACATTGAAAACCCAACTTTACCCTAATTGCCTAAAAAGGCAGAATATACTCTAGCTACAGGAGAGAATATAGGGTGGATAAGACTGGACCAGGGGGAGTATCCTCACTGGAGGGCACACTCAGCAAGCCTATCACAGTCAACGCATCCATTCATAGTTGAAAGACTGATCGTGGATTAAAATAGAACAAATAAAAACAGTTTATTGAAGGTTACTTCTTTACCGTCTTCTTGCAACAGGTCTGGCCACTTCTGTCTTAAGTCGACCTATCTAATTACATTGCTACATATAATAATTGAGTTGATACAGTCACGGAAATTACATAATTATGCAAAAAAAGTATCCTACAAATTAAAGATCATTTAATCAAGTAAAATCCAAGTTAACCAGATACCTTGGGACAGTACCCGCGGACAACGAGATCAAAATAAAAATCTAATTACAGCTATGGCTCAAAGGCGCCCTCTGTGCAGTGAGGGTGCACTGTGCCCTCATAATTGACTGCGAAATATTGGATGCACTTTATTTCGTTATTGCTTGATTTGCTTATTTAGCTTAACCACGTTGGAGGTACTTTCTGCAGTATGAAATCTTGCTGACTGTTATACAAGCAAGATTGAGTACCTATACAACTTGGGAGTATGTGTGTTCGGTATTTTAATAAAATTTGCTTAGCCGATGGCAGATAAAATCTTCTTAAGCTTCGACACGGATTCGAACATTCTTCTTTTTTTATGTGATAGGTGGCAGGCGGATAGCCTGATTGGTAAGTGAGTTTGTGTCTATTTATTCCGTGGTACTAGGCTCATCTTCCAATGTTCGGTATGTAAATGAAGTAAATATAAAATTGATATTTTATAGCAATCTTATGCGATTTATTCTTAAGTAAATAACACACTTAAAAATTTCATCTCGTGTTCAGGCGGGACTCGAACCCACACCTTCCATTTACACATTTACTTAAGAATAAATCGCATAAGATTGCTATAAAATATCAACTATTGATTAAGCAGTCTCATCTTAACTGGTGGTCAAATATTTGTAATAATATTTCCACTGGATATTGTAAATATACCTACAATATTGATGAGACTATCGACAGCTCATATCGAATCAAGCACTTACAAATTTCGTCGACTTAGTAACGCGTTCAGTGGTATAATTGGTAGTACATTCACCCGGATTGTGGAAGGTGTGGGTTCGAGTCCCGCCTGAACACGAGATGAAATTTTTAAGTGTGTTATTTACTTAAGAATAAATCGCATCAGATTGCTATAAAATATCAACTATTGATTAAGCAGTCTCATCTTAACTGGTGGTCAAATATTTGTAATAATATTTCCACTGGATATTGTAAATATACCTACAATATTGATGAGACTATCGACAGCTCATATCGAATCAAGCACTTACAAATTTCGTCGACTTAGTAACGCGTTCAGTGGTATAATTGGTAGTACATTCACCCGGATTGTGGAAGGTGTGGGTTCGAGTCCCGCCTGAACACGAGATGAAATTTTTAAGTGTGTTATTTACTTAAGAATAAATCGCATCAGATTGCTATAAAATATCAACTATTGATTAAGCAGTCTCATCTTAACTGGTGGTCAAATATTTGTAATAATATTTCCACTGGATATTGTAAATATACCTACAATATTGATGAGACTATCGACAGCTCATGTCGAATCAAGCACATACAAATTTCGTCGACTTAGTAACGCGTTCAGTGGTATAATTGGTAGTACATTCACCCGGATTGTGGAAGGTGTGGGTTCGAGTCCCGCCTGAACACGAGATGAAATTTTTAAGTGTGTTATTTACTTAAATATAAAATTATCACCGACATTCATGTAATAAAAACAAAGTCTTTACACCGCGGCGATACTAGCACCGCCATATGATTTTTATTGCTTGTGGCGAATAGGAGACATTTTATTAAAAAGTGAGCAACAAATACTTTAAGGAAAGTATTAAGTAACAACTTTTAGAGGCAAATATTAAATGTCGCAAAAACATTGTTAATACTTTCCTTGATTGTAGCTCACTTTTTAAATCATGTCTCCTATTCGCCAAAATCAACATAAATTACTTGACGGCGCTAGTATCGTCGTGATGTTGCCTCAATAATTGCAAATGGCTTGATCTACAATTTGTTACATACATGTATCAGAATAACAATATGGATGAACATAACGAAAAAATACCAAAACAAAAACATACCTAATTGGAAGCGTCAAACAGTCGAAATTGTTTTCTTTTTTAAATTAGGATAAAAAGCCAAAAAGTAAACATGTCGTAAATTAAAATTCAGCCAGCAATGCTCTCGAGCTCTTCGTATGATATTCTTTGTCATTATAAAAACAAGGACCTTTGTGTCACATACACTCGGCAATCATACGTGTTTCGGAATGGAGAAGTATTTTAAACTTTATAACAGGGTAGGAGATACGATTTTCTAAACTTGGTAGATTTTCGCGTATAAGTGAAGAAATTATATTTTTTAAGAGGTCTCGAGGGGAAAGCAAAGGAACCAACTGAAACTAAATTGTCTCTAAGTTTAAATGTTGCAAGACTTATCGAAGATGAAGGTTTGTTGAATGTAGGTACAATGAAGCTTCGACGGTATTTGACTATTTTATTTTTATTTTTGTAATCAAAAGACCTCTCAATGGTAGAAACATCGTTGAAAGAATTACTGGATTCTCATTTAAACTACCTGAGATATCACAACTTTAAAATCACATTATTTTGGGCAAACCCAAAACGATCCATACAAATGGCTACGAAGATGTGACGTCACACGCAAGTATTTTGTATGCATATCATTTGAATATTGTATGGTAGCTATATCAAATGTATCGTTAATGTCAATGGTTCTATTATATTAGTTGGTGCAAATTGTATGGGTTATTTAATGGTATAATTATTTTTTAATAATTTCATCCTTTAAAAATGGACTTGCCAATGAATCTTTGAATGACTATAAAACCGGCTAGACGTTACATTTTTAATTGATATTTTTTGCTCTTGGCACGTGCCAAGATGTGCTTAAATATTTTATCAAAATATAGGTAAATACGTATTTACCTATATTTTGATAAAATATTTATATTTTGTAAAATCTCGACCTTAGTCAAATACCCTATTGTATTATTATACGACCCTAGCAAACACACATCGTATAGGATATGGCTAATTTGATTTCCATACAAATTTGACGTTATACCATAGATTTATCCACGAATAAAGATCGGATCGGGGCTAATGTTGCTAACATTTTAAGGGGAGGAATACTCCATTCTCGTTACACTTTATATTTTTTAGAAGCCAAAGTTTCACACTGTGTTTTGTCACATTCGCAACGTTGCAAAAAGCAAACAACAAAATCAGACGGAGCCAAGAACAAATATTTCTGCTCCTCAACCGCGCTCAAACAAATCCGATTCGTGCATCGATTTGTTTAAGGCTGAACTGAACAAATATGCAGGTGAAATGCTAAAAGACGAACTTGCAATGTACGAGAATTGGGGCTAGAAAAGTTAAGGAAGAGAAAACGGAAATTCAGAATCATTTCAAACTTTCACATTAATTTAAATGAACTGGCAAACAAAAAAATTGGCATCCCATTTTCAAACAAACATGCTGTCTTTACGGCTAATAAAAAATAATTTACTGTTTTAACTGTAGTATGTACCTAATGTATAAGTAAATGGTCAATTGGACGACACACATGTTTCAAACATGATGTCTTTATGGTTCATAAGAACTTAAAAGTATTTTCTGTTTTCACTTTTAAGTAAATATACGACACATATGTTTGTCTAGTTCTTCCAAACGAAGCCGGGCCGGTGCTATTCTGATATCTAGATATCAGAATGGCACCGGCCTCTACAACCCTAGGGTTATGCTACGAAAGCTAACTCTGAAGGCCGAACACTACGAAACTCCGATCTCTCAATTTCACTTATAAAATAAAAGTATAAATAGACGCACACATGTTAAATAACAAAAGGAAAAACATTAAACATCATAGACCTCGAACTTATCTGCTGTTTTGTATACTGCGCTACGAAGTTCTCGTAGTTTTCGTAGCAATCTCGTACTACGAAAAGTAATATTGTTTTATTAAAACCGCTAGAATACTGTTATCGCTTTACTTATGTTAAAAAAATCTCACATCTCTTACGTATCCAAAACATCAAAATGAGATTTATGAGCCCTCTTACGGCTAACTATTTAGCAGCCACTTTTTTTAAATCTTGCTAAAGATGATTTTGACATGAATGGCGTGTGCAAAGTTTGAAAAATCGCAGTCGCAAATCGTTATTTATTTAAAATGTTTTGATACATTTTTCATTTATTTTCTTAATTTCGTTACAATTAATAAAAAAACAGGTGGCGTATCTGCTGATCCATAAAAGGGCTCTCAATAAAAATCAAATGGCGCCTCTGAGGGCGATTGCATCACCTTAAAGGACCGTAAAACTCTCTTAATATAAAACATTGAAAATAAACCTGTCTGCTCTATGCATCTTCTAGTCTATGACGTCCCAACGTCTGGGCCCAACGCGAAATCTGTTCAAGTCTAGATTTAGTAAATTTACTAGATTTAAAGTCTCCGCCGGATTCTTGGGGCGTACTATGCAAATATTCTTATTACGCACTGGGTGGGGAAACCGCTACGGGCTCTTCGAATGTTCTTTTAAAGGTCTAAGCGTAAACAACCACCAGTAAATAAATATTCTAGTCAAATATGAGGAAAAAAATTGAGAAACTTTTTTTTTGACCAAGAGTTTAAAAAAACGGTAAGAACCGTAAACACGGTAGAGTGCCCGCGTACTTTCAAATTCGAAGGTCAAATTGAAAAAAAGTTTTTCTGCAAATTTATCCTATTTTCTATACCTCTTATGTTACTTGCCCGTACAAGTATCTCGAATACCGTGGTAAAAATATTACTTGCCATGGGCGGAGGCAACGGCCTATGTCGATTATGGTGATTTGTCTGCTCTGTCATATGAAAAAAAAAAATGAAAAAATGAAAAATGCTTTATTACTGTCTGAATAATCTTACTTAGACTAAAATACATTTGGGGGTAGTGTGTACTTAAAATTAAAACATGAGATCTGGTGTCCAAGAAGTGATGAATGTAACAGGGGATCCCAAACTAGGCTTAGCCTGTATCTTGGGTAACCAAAAAATAATTAAATTAAAGAGTAACAGAGCATTTGATGAAACAAAAATAAATCTAACGTAATAAGCTAACATTATGCATAATTAAAATAATATCTATAATGCCATTTGTGGTGTGTGGATTGTGTATGTGGAAATAGTGAGGAAGTAGTATGAGAGAGAATGTCATATTTTTAAGATGGTAAGATAGATTCAGTTGCCTGATAGTCCAGAGTTTGTAACCACGCAGATAATGTAGCCTTAGCCTGATTCAGTGAAAAAGATTTAACGTCACAGAATTTCAGGATGCGGTTATAAATTTTATTTATTTATTTATTTTATTTTCCACACTTACAACTATCCTTACAGGCTAAACCTAATACAATAGTGTAACTACTTACTACTATAACTGATTACAACTAAAGCAGTTTTAGTGAATTCACTCAGAGAACATGAAAACAGATCAATTTTTTCTGATATTTGGTTGAGGGTGTGCAGTGCGCGCGTCAGAGGTGCCTTGCCGAGCAGGTTGGTGCGCGCGCGTGGCGCGGCCAGCAGCGGCGGCCGCCGGCGGCGCCACACGTATCGGTCCGGGACGCACAGGCTCAACACACTCAATACCTGACTGTTGTCTGCCTTCCCTCTTACCAATCTAAATAAATATGATGCCAGTGCCAATTCCCTCCGTACCCGCAACTCATTATACCCCACCATACCTAGTACAAACAAGTTAGGGTACATTAGTGGGTAAAAAGGATATACCCCATACACTCTTAAATACAAGTACCTTGTAAATTTATTTTGTATTCGCTCTAACATGAGACTATATTTAGTTTCATGCGGAGCCCAAATGACTGCATTGCATTCGAGGTTGCTTCTTACCAACGCGTTGTACAAGGCTCTGATCGCCGCAATGTTTGTGAATCCAGAGGACCTACGAAGTATAAATCCTAAGTTTCTGTAGGCTTTTTTACAAACCTTGACAATGTGTTCCCGGAAGCTGAGGTCTGATGTGAATGTTACACCTAAATCTTTCACTACCGTCACTCTATCCAATTTAGATGTATCAACCTCGTAATCATGACGGATGGTATTATGCGCTCGAGTAAGAAAGAAAGAAAGAAAGAAAATACATTTATTGGCCACAAACAATATACAATAATAAAGTATGACATACAACAGCGGAAACATTGGATGATGGATATTACATTTTATAAGTAATAAGTGAAGGGAGTGGCCAATCAGGTCCCAGCCTCAGCATTTGCTGCTACGGCATTATCTGCGATGCCGCAGCAGCGCTGGTATTCTGGTGGGACCTGGTTGCGAGTGAGTTAGGTAGGATCTAAAAGAAGGAATACAATATTTAATGCAGGTGGGAATAGACATATTATACACGTATATTACATATTAAAAGAAGTGTACAATGTGGCAGATATATATTGAAATACATAAATAAATATTAATACAGAAAGTCAACATTCTAGACCGAGACACAACAGGTACAATACAAAGCATACAACAAAAAGAACACAACAAACACAATAAAATTTCTGGGTGTGATGTACAAGTGCGACACAGTGGCGCCACTACCGAGACATCAAAATGCGGCATCATCCCGTACTTCACGGGATTTACGTTAGTTCCTCAAAAATCCGTTGCCACGACTTTCTTGACGCAGTGTACTGCATCATCACACAACTTGACTATGTACCAAGGCCAATAAATAATTTAAAAAAAGAAAAAAAGTTACATTTGTGACGCTTGTCTATGCTACAAAAACAAAATATAATGTCAGTATGACAATCACTCACAACTGTCACATCACAGTGAACTAATTTAGATTCGGACACAACAATTCAATCAAAAGTTAAACTTGTGAGAGGAGAAGGTAGTATTTACTTTTGTGTGGAGTAATTGAGCAATGTAGTTATGACAGGCTTGGTCGAAGTGATATGTGAGTTACCCTCATTGTGAAGCGGATGGGCGTTGGCCGCTAGTGGTGGCGGAAGTGATGTGGAGTACCTACTGGTTTAAACGACGCAGCCCCCATTATTCCTATCAGGGAGGGCGGCCAGAGGGAAAGAAATTATGAGTTTCAGCATGTCCGCCCCCCGTGCCGGGGCTCCGAGCTACTCAAATCCATCACGCGACGTGAAATCGCCGACGGTAAGTGTGTCGTTTTTTGCATGTGTAGTAAGTGTTCCTTTAACCGTCTTTTAAAAGTGAATACTGATTTCAGGTCACGCAGAGGAGGGGGCAAATTGTTCCAACAGTGGGAACATGCGTACCTAAAGGAACCCCGAAAAGCCTGAGTGCGGTGCTTCGCAGTAACGAAGGTGTGTGTGCATGTTCTACGAGGATACCTGCTCCGATCACGAGCCCAATCGAGTTTCTCGAACAGGTAGTGTGGCTTTCCTGTTTTGATGATGCCAAAGAGTAGGGTAGCTAGGTGCACTTTCCTACGTGCCTCCATCTTAAGCATATTGGAGTCATTGATGAAAGGTGTGACATGTGAGCGTGGCGGGATGTGATAACAGAAGCGAGCGCAAGCATTCTGTACTCTTTGGATTAAATTGCTTGTTCTACCCAAAATACATGGCCCGTACACAACATCACAATAGTTTAGTTTTGACATGATTAATGACTCGCAAAGCAGTTTCCTCAATTTCTCGCACAAATATGGTCTGATTTTGTACAGTAATTTTAATCGGTAGAAGCAATTACGCGAGCACTCGGCAATATGGCTATGATCAGTAAAGGTGACAGTCACACATTTCGCCGTATTAAAAAATAATTTATTTTCTTTGCTCCATGAAACTACCTGGTCTATGTCTTTTTGAAAAATCTCGCAATCCGCAGCATCGTGGATCGGTAAGAAAATTTTTAGATCGTCAGCAAATAGCAAGCAGCTTGAGTTTTTTATGACCTGTGGTAAGTCATTGACCATGATGATAAATTCAAGGGGACCGAGGTTACTTCCTTGACTTACTCCTGACCTGACAAGGTATGAATCTGACCTGGATCCTGCATACTCCACGTACTGACGTCTGTTACTCATGTAGCTTGCCAAAAACCTTAACAGATGGGGGGTACAGCCAATCCCAGCTAGTTTTCTGAGTAGGATGTCGTTATCAACAACATCAAACGCCTTCCGAAAATCAAAATATGCAGCGTCTACCTGCCCCCCACCGTCCACCACCGGTACAATCTTGGTCATGTAGTTCAGCAGATTGCTAGTTGTACTACAACCAGGACGAAAACCATGTTGTACTTCTGTCAGTTGTGACCGTATTTGAACGTACATGATCTTTTGTATGGCGGATTCAAAAGCTTTGGCAGGAGTTGACAACACTGCCACCGGTCTGTACCCATCGACGCCTGCTCCCCCTCCCCCCTTAGGTACAGGGACCACTCGGGTTGTTTTCCACAACTCCGGAAAAACTTCTTCTTCCAAGCAGCGGTTGTAGACGTGCAAAAGTGGCTCGGCCAGTACAAACCGACAGTCCCTAAAGATAAATGCAGGTATCCCGTCAGGACCGGCAGAGCGCTTCGGCTTGAGCTTTGCGAGCGCTCGCCTCACTTCAGCCAGCTGTAGCCTGTCAACGTGCACTCGGGCTGATGCGTTCTTGCCGCCGGCCGCGGCCACCGCGGCGCTCACGTCCAGCTTCGCCGGGACTGTACTGTACACTGACTGGAAATAATCTGCAAGCTCCTTTACACATTCTTTTTCTTCTAGTAAACCTCCGTCCTTAGATATTATTCGCGATTTTCCATTTTTTGTTTTCGATCTCACATAGTTCCAAAAAGCTTTTGGATCCTCTACTAAATGTTTTTGAACACGATCCTGATATTGAGCATGGGCTTTTTGAATCATACTTTTTACCCGGGCCCTACACCTAGCGAATGACTCATAATCATCTTTCGATTTGCTCGCCTTGTATCGCTTGTGAAGAGTAGCTTTTCTCTTTATTTCGTGAATTATTACGGCATTGTACCATTCGGGGTACTTGTATCTCGATTTTCCAAGCTTACGGGTTTTATATGGAACACAACTATTAAAAACCTGATAAATATTCGCATAAAAATAGGATAGACACTCTTCTACATTATATAAATTAAATAACGGTGTCCAGTTTATTGAAGCTAACGTTTCATACAATAACGGATAATTAGAACTTGCAAAGTTCCACTTATTGGTGTCATCATCATTCCCTACACTTGCCTTTTGGTGCTGAGGTGAAGATGGTCGCGCGCTTCCCACTTCCACCGATATCTCGAGTGGCGGGTGGTACGCGTCCACTGGAACCAAGGACTCTGACGCGGCGCAGACATTTACGCCCTCACCCAAGGAAGTCAATACTAATGTTATTGCAATTTCCTACTTCGTTTCTCTGAGTGAATCCACAATACGTCTGAAAAAATTCAAAATAGTTTTTTATATTTGGAGAGCCAGAATGCAAGTTAAAATCACCTATTACTACTACTTGACTATACCTAACACATAACTGTTCTATAATTCTAAATAATATCATATAATCACATTCATTACTATTTGGTGGGATGTAAACAACACAACATAAAAATAAAGGTCTATCATACAAATACACATTCGCACAAACTAGTTCAAACACCTGATCGCTGACGGTGACGTCACCCGCTGATACCGGCCGCAGCTCGAGACGCGGTGTGGCCACGAGAAGTGCGCCGCCCTGCTTACGCCCGTCCATTCGATCACTGCGTATGACACTATAACCTGGTGGGATTATTTCAGCGTCTTTGATGGATTCATTGCAGCCCGTCTCGGTAATCGCAAAAAGATCAGCACTTGAAGACTCCACCGCCGTACAGAATTCATCTAATTTTGTCCGAAGACCTCTCACGTTCTGGTAATATACCTCAACTTGTTTGTGTGGACGCCTTCCTGGCGCCGTTGCTAGGTCTACGAAACCACGTCCACTCGCAAAATTCAACGTTAATTGGCCAAACGTCCGGCACGCACAGCTTAGCGTAAGAACTCTCAGGGACTCCTATTATAAATGAAGAATAATCCCTCTCCGTCTTATGTCTTATTTTTTCTACTTTTACTTGACATTCCTCGCCACATATATTCCTAACATACGCTTCTAATTTTTCTACCGTGGTTTCCTTTTTTAAGCGCCACACATGTAAATGTTTTTTACGTTCAGTGCCATGAATTTCCAATGATGTTGAACTTCCCCCTCTTTTTACTTCGGTATTAGGAAATCTACTTCTTCTCTTTTTCACTACTTCAGTCCAATTATTGCCATCTGAGTTCTTAATGTTTAATTCCGTCTTCCCTTCAGCAGCCAACAATGTATTTCCTACAGCCCGGTCCACTGGCTGTGATTTGATTTGAAATTGCTGGGAATGCAAAAGATGAAAATCTTCTTGCAAAGCCAGTTCTCACCGCGGGAGTTGGGACTTTGAACACACGTCTCTTGAGTAAAACTGAATAATTTTCACTTTTGAGGATGTTTTTATGTGTAGCAAGACACGCTTTAGCTATGTAAAGCTGCCGGACACGAAGAACCTTCGCCTCCAGGTATAAAGCGTTAGTGGAAAATCTGAAAGGTTTCTTGAGTATTACCTTCAGAACTGCCCGTTGAGCTCTCTCTAGTACGATGAAGTGTGTTTTTGCTGCACAGCCCCAGATCCCAATGCAATAATTTAAAAGAGACTGACATATAGCCTGGTAAACTGTAATTAAAATGTCAAAGTTAAATATGTTTCTTAGACTTTTCATGACTCCTATAATTTTCCGAACGCGAGCTGCGAGAGCCGTGATATGTGACCTGAAGTTAAGTTTTTCATCCAGAATTACACCCAGATATTTTATGACATTTGTCTGTTGGATATGTTTGCAATTGCAACGAGTGTCCATTGAGCCGTTGTAGTGATCGCAGACGTGAATTCGAATTCCTTCTATCAGAGGCGGACTAGAGGTAGCAGTCTTGTGAAAACCGATAAACTTAGTTTTGCTGGTGTTCAGGGTCAGAAGGTTATGTTGAAGCCATTTATGGACAGTGGACATACCCCGCTCTGCGGTCTGAAAAGTTTCCTCCCAGTTCTTGCCCGAAAACAGAATAGCTGTATCGTCCGCATAGCAGACGATTTCTGCAGATGGAATGTCGAGAGAGTGGATGTCATTCATGTACACGATAAACAGTGTTGGGCCAAGGATACTTCCCTGAGGTACCCTGTAGGTGATATGGTGTACGTTACTTGTAGTCGAGCCCACTCTAACAAGTTGACCTCTTATCGTTAAGTAACTGCGGAACCAGGCTAGGGCCTCTCCACGTATTCCTATTGATTCCAGCTTACGGAGTAATATCGGGGTGGAGACCGTGTCGAAGGCCTTAGCCAGGTCGAGAAAGACGCCTATGCAGTTTTTTCTTTGCTCGAGGGTAGAGGAAATCTTTTCGACCAGCAGGGAGACAGCGTCTTCGGTCGACCTTTTCCGCCTGAATCCAAATTGTCTCTCACTTAGTAGGCCAAGGTTTTCAAGAAAGGATACGAGTCGATTAGATAGTTAGTAGTGACAAACGATTCTTACAATTTGAAGCAAGTCACTCTGCATCCAAATGCTTTCCTTATGTTGCACTACAGTTCTTTTTATCCCAGTCTTTGTTCACCCTGTCACAGCCAGTAGTCCTCATAAGATCAGCAGCCTAACCAGTGGAGGATGTGCCATATACTTCATATGCCTAACTGCAGTCTCCTCACTTAGACATGTCTGCTCGATTGTCATGCAACGATTGTCAGCTCTAAGGCAGACATCATCGTTATCATCATCAAGCTACAGACGTTGGTGAACATAGGCCTCTCCACTTTTGATTTCCACAGTGTTTTTATCAGGTAAGCCAGGTCATGATCATCATCATTTCAACCAATACATCTCCACTGCTGGACATAGGCCTCCCTCAATGCTCTCCTCACAGATAGGTCCAGGAGCCCAATTCTCGGGAAGTGCGATAAAAAGGCGTATTTTCTGTAATGTCACTTTTCTAATGTCGTACGAAAATGTCACCAAAATGTCACAAAAGTAAAAAACTCTATTCTCGTGCCCATGCGACAGTAAAAGTCAATTCCATAGAGAATGTGGCCCATATCATTTCCGCTAATACGTTCCATTTTGTTGATTGACACAAATATACAATCGAGGTAGGTAGGTCCACCTTGTGGGGGGCCAGCCACGGCTTCGTCTTCCTGTACGTATTCCTTCACTCGAGGATCTTTCCGCCCCAACGGCCATCTGTTCTTTTCGATATGTGATCTGCCCATTGCCACTTGAGGCATGCAATTCTTTGGGCTATGGCTGTGACCTTAGTTCTCCTGCGGATTTCTTCCTCTCCATTGCCCTCCTTAATCGGCACATTATAAGCCAAGTAAATCAAGGAAAATATCTACGGACACAGCGTTTCAAGAACCCAGTGCGTACCCCTACCGGATCCCAAACAGAATTCGCAATGAGGCCGTCACGGAAGGGTTCACTCTGACATTTCTGGCGCCATCTTGTTTGGACAAAGGGTTTTTTGGAATTTACACAGCAAATTTCAGCCTAACCCTCTCCCTTACGCACTCGAGATTCGTCGAGTTTTTGATTGAATCACTTGATGAGAAGGAGAAAGATAATTATTATGTTAATCGGACGACACTTACGGCTTAAAAATTTTGATGGAGTGACGTTGGGTACGATTGGAATACTTCGAAATACTTGGATTATGATAATCTAATTACTGTGAAGTGTCCAGAAGTGAAGAGTTGATTGATTCCCAACATTTTATTTAGGTACTTATTATTTTTCAGGTTTCATATCATGCCATTACTTATCAACAAATATTTATTGTTCTTGTAGTGTTATAAATGATTGATCCACGAACAAAAGCTCAATTATAATTTCTACTTATACTACTTACTACTAGTACTAGTACTAGTATAACAATACTAGTACTAGTATAACAATAGAGGGTTCTAAAAAAAATTGCGCCACCCTAAATAGCTTACCCTATATAGGTTTGGTAAATAACTCTCTTTGGCCTATTAATTTGAAATTTCCGGAGGAAAGAGGAACCCAGGTTAACTAAAGGGACAGTTGCACAGAGAGCTATGGAACGTATCATGCTCGGGATATCCTTAGGAGACAGAGTGCGCAACACCATCATCAGGGAACGCACAAAATTGATAGACGTAAGGTACCGAGCCGCAAAACTAAAATGGGCGTGGGCCGGTCATGTGTGCAGAAGGAGTGATGAAAGGTGGAGCAAGGATGTCCTTGAATGGAGACCAAGAGATGGAAAGAGGAGTGTTGGCGGACAAACTGCCAGATGGTCCGATGACATCAAGGCTCAAGCTGGAGTAGCGTGGTCCAGGAAAACCGACGACAGAAGAAAGTGGAAAGAAATTGGAGAGGCATATGCTCTTGTGACACTACTAGTGTCGCGGGTGTCCATGCTTACCATCAGGTGATCCGTCTGCCACCTATGTCATAAAAATTTGGCTTCAAGAATAACTTGCATCATCATCATCATCATCATCAGCCCATTTAAGTCCCCACTGCTGGGGCACGGGCCTCCCTCAATCACATGAGGGGTAATTGCCATACTCACCACGCTTGGCAGACGGGTTGGCGAGGGTTTTGATATATGTGCAGAGTTTTCCTTCTCTGGGTGCTGATGATCCTGCACGCAGCTTTACCTTAGTCGCCTTTTACGACACCTCGGTAAGAGTGAGGGTGGCCTATTCTACTCTGCCGGGGACCACACGGCCATAACTTGCATAGCTATCTCAATTTATAAGGCTTCATAAGTCTGTTTCGGTGAAAAGCAATTATTAGAACTAGTGCTGCCTTCACAAAACTGTCATATTATTGATATTATTTTTATACTTCTCTAGGGGGGGAGGGGTAGATTTTGCAATACAACGCATTTTTTGATTTACTTTTCGGCCAAAAGTGTTCAATATTTTGGAAGCAAAAGCACTAATCAAATAAAAATGTAGGTACCCTTTATTAATGTGGCGGGTTGTTAGCTACGAACATTAAAATAAATCTATCAACCCAGAAGCCACATATTAAATTCACTCCATTCATACAACCCAGCCAATTATTTTAAATCCGAACAATACCCACAAAGGCTAACCCTAAACCGCCCACGTATTATTTCCAGCAACTATTTTAGGTGCGGGAACAAAGAATTCAAAAAAGATTCTTTTTTATATTCTATTGTCGCGCGCGTTATGCAACATCCGCGTATGGCGAAATTAAAAACGGAATTGGAATGGTAATCGGTGGATTCCGCACGAGTGGCGGGCCAAAATGGGAACTTAACAACCGAGGTAAATAACCACAAATCACGCCGTCCTAACACTCGGGGCGAGATTTAAATTCACGCGCGACTGTCGCCAGGTTCTGCGTTTCCATTGTTCGTGCCTAGCGGTTGTGATTGGTGAATTGGAAAGGATGAAAAAGTGACATGTGTGGGTTTAGTCGCCTATTAAATAAATAAGTAAAATAAATTTATTAGACAACTTTAACACATGTAGTTCAATATTTTCTCACAGCGCTATAATGTACATAAAAGCTAAGGATAGTGCTTAAGTTGCACCGACAGACGCATTCTTTTAAATTACATAGATTACTACACTAGGCTTGGCCTGTTGGTGTATGATCAAATTAAATAAGAAAAATCTGCATTATTTGGTCAGCAATTTTAGTTCCTAATAATAATTGCCCTGACTCCCTGTTGGTTTAAGTACCGGGCCATGTTCTCGGGGTCCTGGGTTCGATTCCCGGGTCGAGCAAAAAGTATGTTTCGAGTTTTTCGAACATAACTCGTGTCTGTGATCACCAATCCGCCATTGGCATGCGTGGTGTTTAAAGCCTATCCCATCATAGTAAAAATGACTTGAATTCCTTTGCCCTGCAGTGGGACCGTTTATAGGATACTTGTGTTTTTTTTGTTTGCTTTAATATAGACGTTTATTGCATTATTTTATATAATATTTTGACTTAACTCTATAGCAATGAAAACGCACAAAGACATAACCATCAAAATCAACATACGACCGAAACATGAATTACGGAACACTGGATCGAAAAGACAGAGGCAGTCCCTCCGAGCGATGACGTATTATTATTTTTAAATTCATACGCAACCGAATTCGACCAAATTATTTTTTGCCCGATGAATTGAAGCCTTAAACTCCTCAGAATAAAGTTGATGGATTATCGAGGGTTAAAAATGTGGAAATATAAAAGTTGCTAATGACGTCATTGTCATCATTGTACACTTGCTGCGACGTGGGGGTAACCGCGTTGTGCGTATCGAATCTGCGGTTTTTACAATTGGAATTTTTCGACGAGGAGAAAACGAATTTTTCGCTACCGAAGCGAATTGGGTCCTCGTATTGTGAATGAGGTATTTATCATCTGAATTGATGTGGAGGATTATTATGTAGCTCTTTTAAGATGTGTGAATAATTTTGAGTACTTGCTGTTTAGGAGGACAATAGAGGATAAAAATATACAGTCGCTCATCATTGCTCATATCTATTTTTTTAACATCTCATACATTGACCTGATTTAGTACTAAGTAGTAAGCTACTTAGTACTTGCTTACCTAAGGGTAAGCACTATTCTGTTACGGATGTCAGATAACAGAGGAATTACATATATATACTTACTTAAGTACGTATTATGTTACACCCAGACACTGAGCAAACATAAATATTGTAATAATATAAATACTAAAATTATGAGTTAGTATAGGTAGTTATAATTTACATAAACAATATTATTATGATGCTCACTCTACCCTCACTCTTACCGAGGTGTCGTAAAAGGCGACTAAGGTAAAGCTGCTGGCATGATCATCAGCACCCAGAGAAGGAAAACTCTGCATTTAGTTCAAAACCCTCGCCAACCCGTCTGCCAAGCTTGGTGAGTATGGCAATTACCCCTCATGTGATTGAGGGAGGCCCGTGCCCCAGCAGTGGGGACTTAAATGGGCTGATGATGATGATGATGATTATGATGCTTGTACTAGAGAAACACAGTGATAATATTATAGGTCCTTCTCTCTCCAAAATGTATTTTAACTTACAATATGGACCCTGTTGGGCTTTGCAGTGCTCTATATTTGGATATGTATTGCATATTGCAACTTAAAATACTTTAACTATAATGTATCAAAACACTATATAGTGTATTGTGTATATATGAGTACACAATGTTGTTTCAAATAATAAATATCGTGTTAATACGGTATACGACTACTTATTTTGTATGGTAGCTATTACAAATGTTTCGTTTATGTCAATGGTTCTATTACAATAATTGGTGCAAATTGTATGGGTTATTCAATGGTATAATTATTTTTTAATAATTTCATACTTTTAAAATAGACTTGCCCATGAATCTTTGAATGACCATAAAACCGGCTAGACGTTATGTTTTTAATTGAGAATTTATGCCTTTTATCACATATTGACCTATATTTTGACAAAATATTTATATTTTGTAAAATCTTGAACTTAGTCGTATACCCTATTCCCGTTTAGATACATTATAGTTATAATGCAACGCAAAAATCTAAAAACTATTAAAATACTTTAAACTAAGATCTTTGTGCAAAATGTGCAAATGTGGGAGAGCCACGCTTAGGCATGAATGGGCCGGCTCGACCGGAGTGATACCACTGCCTCACAACCGGCGTGAAGCAGCGCCTGCGCTGTGTTTCGCCGTGTGAGTGAGGTTACCGGAGGCCCAATGGGAGGAAGGGGAAAAGGTTGGCAGCGGACTTGTGACTCCACTGGTGTTGCGGGTGTTTATGGGCGGCAGAATTGCTTACCATCAGGTGATCCGTCTGCTCGTCTGCCACCTCTCATATAAAAAAAAAACATTTGAGAAAGCAATAAAGAGATTGAATTGAATTGAAACACAAGTTCATCACACGAATGTTGGTCCAGGGTGGGGATTGAACCCACGACCTCATATGAGGTAGGATCAAATGTGCCATCCAGCCAATCAAAGTCTATCTTTTCTGAAAACTAGGTTTCAATAGGAGACGCTTTGAAATTATAACAAATAACATCGGAGATATTTTTTTTTGCTGTATTTATTACTTGTCCCCCTGAGTATTTATTACTTTGGCTCCAAAGCTGTAGGGTCATTACCATTGGTTTTATTCGTGTTAAAAAATCAAGATCTTCATACATTTTCAGTGAATTAACTAAAAAATCATGTTTTTTTAAACTCCAAATCTTGGTAATTGATTATCAGGGAGACAAGTCTTAACAGAATGCAGTAAATGTTTTTTCTGGCCGGCTCTTTAATATTTGGACCAAAAATATGAAAGTGCGAGGATCTCCTTCCCGCAATAGTTATACCCTCTAATAAATATTCATCGTCATCATCATCGTCAGCCCATTTAAGTCCCCACTGCTGAGGCACGGGCCTCCCTCAATCACATGAGGGGTAATTGCCATACTCACCACGCTTGGCTTCCTTCTCTGGGTGCTGATGATCATGCCAGCAGCTTTACCTTTGTCGCCTTTTACGACACCTCGGTAAGAGTGAGGGTGGCCTATTCTACTCTGCCGGGGACCACACGGCGATTAAATATTACGGTAATAAATACTATGAAAAAAGGTTTCAACGTTCATTTTTTTCCGATATTAAATTGTTTTTCTGACATTCGCTAGTTTTCTCGACTTTAAACTGATGTAAATTTTTCAGAAGCATCATCGTTATCACATTAAAAATGTATAAAGCTTTTGTCATTCTACAACGTAAACATGTGGATCACATAGGTGGACAAAACGGGTGGCAATAGATTACTGTTACTATTGGGTAAACATTTTGATAGTGCCTATAAATCGTATCTTCATACCATCTATGATAATTCACATTTCTACGTTCTGTGTGCTCTGAGAGACAATCTCTGTTTCTACCGACGGGCTAGATGATTGGCGTGAAGTCTGATGCTTCTATTTCATTTTGATTTAACTAAAAAACCTCTTCTAAAAATTTTGAAACTTATATGTATAACAAAATCTGTCGCATTATAGGAGACATGAAGTCCCTGACACAAAAAAGTTAAATATGTTTTTACAAAATGGCTTTTTGCAATATCATACAATGACACAGAACCAATTATTTGCACATTGGGCTGACCTTATACACGCTTATGATGCATATATACTAAACAACATACACACACACACACTTAAAGTGGTACTATTCCAACCCAATTCTCCTAATTATTCGTTTAAAAATATTGTTTCTCTCAAAGTTTGAAGTTTGTTGCTATTTTTATGTTTTAGTTCATTATTTTCCTGACTTGACTACGAACTGGTGTCTAAAATACCCGAATGTTAATAATGTAAAGCGATAAGATTTCTGCGACACAAGCCTCGTGCTTAGTGCACGGTATTATTGTCATATGTACAACTTTTCTGGTCAGTAAATTTATTTCTATTTCTTTTATAATTACATTTTTATTAAATTCATCACATTGAAAAAAAAACAAATAATGGCGCCATTGAACCGAATAAGCACTCTTAATACATCATTATCACCCTTACTCTTCTCCTCCTGCGTACCGGAAGTGACGAGCACGATAGATGGCGTTGGATCCGGCGCGCGCGCCGCTTCCGGTGCCGTTAAACTGTTTTGGATTACGGGTAATGATCGCGGTTTAAAAGTTGGGGTAGGTTTATTGTTTCTAGATAATGTTTGTGTAATAAACATAATGGGCTATTAAGGACGTCTTTGCTTCCGGATCTTAAGAGTGAGGGTAAATAGTGCAATTAAGATCATACATGGCAAAATTTATGAGGTAACTTTTTCTAAAGAACTAACAGCAGGAGTCATCATCATCATCAGCCCATTTAAGTCCCCACTGCTGGGGCACGGGCCTCCCTCAATCATATGAGGGGTAATTGCCATACTCACCACGCTTGGCAGACGGGTTGGCGAGGGTTTTGAAATGCAGAGTTTTCCTTCTCTGGGTGCTAATGATCATGCCAGCAGCTTTACCTTAGTCGCCTTTTACGACACCTTGGTAAGAGTGAGGGTGGCCTATTCTAATCTGCCGGGGACCACACGGCAGGAACAGCAGGAGTACAGTAGATATAATATATCTACTGTGGCAGGAGCCACCATAGAGTTGTCTGATGAAGGCATCTAAAAATCAGCACTTCTTGAAACTACAGCCTCTTTGTTACAAAAAAGAGTGAATAGGCTTCTTCTGGGTAAGCACGCTACATCTTAGACCTTATTGTCACTTTCCATCAGATGAAATGAGGTCAAGTGCAAACCCATTTAATATATAAAAAAAAACCTGACCTAAGAAAGTTCCTGAACTAAACTCGTTCCAGCCCGTTTTGACATTGCTTGTTGGAACAAGATGGCATGAGCTTTAGTATGGTAATAACTTAAGATCGCGTATTGTAATAAAGGGGCAGAAGTCTATGATACAAACCTGGCCACAAAACACCTCTCTAACTTCTTCAATTTATCGTGTAATCGATAATTACGAACGACCCGTTTGGATCAGTGGTTGTGAACGCTGCCTCTGGTGCAAGGGTTAGGGGTTAGATACCCGCACTGTACAAACATTTGTGTGCATGAACATGTCTTTTTGTATTGGTCTGGGTGTTTCTATGTATTATAAGTGTGTATTTACAAAGAAAAAGTATTAAAATGTATAAATTTGTAATTTCTCTGTTGGTTCTGAAATCCGTAACACAGGTGCTTGAGCTACCTATCTCGGTGTCAGATCAATGTATGTGATCTTGTGAAATATTTGAAATATATAATTACTGGTCCAACTTTCGAAACTATGCGGCGATTTAAGCCTGAAAAGTCTCCTAACCAAACAAAAAAGAAGGCTTTCAATTATACCATGATCTAACTCATTAAATAAACAACTATTATTGATGCTTTCTTGAAACAAAAGCCTGTGCCTCTTTTAAGTAGCGAGTTTTATATTTATCATCTTGAACAACTACTCTTGAAAGATTTCTAATTTCACTATTGACTAATTATGAAATTGGAATATCACTAATTTCACTATTCATTAATTTCACTATTCATTAATTTCACTATTCATTAATTTCACTATTCATTATTTCACTATTCATTAATTTCACTATTGATTAATCTCACTATTAACCAATAGTGAAATCTGACCAAAGGAAAAGGTGTTCATACATTTTGTCAGTAGAGCACCATGGTAAAATTTGTGCACTAATAACTCACCCAGTGAATACAGATCCAATTTGATCCAAATAAAATCAGTTTTCATTCTTTATTCGAAAATATTGTATAATTTTTTTTTGGTTTCAAACGTCAAAACTGCTCTATAACATCGTTTTAACTAACAAAGATTTGTTGAACGTTTATGAATAAACCCCTAATTTATAGAAACATGGTAGCAATTGTTGAGAGACAAATGTTTATTTACTACAGATTGTACAAATGTATAAGTTATACAATAGACATTAGTATAATGAGATGAACATGTCGGCAAACAGGCTTACGACCCACGGCAGTTCATTAAGCGACAGTTTAAGATGTTAAATAAACATACGAAATATTATTGAATAACTGGATGGGCTTATGCGTGAGGGGAATATTTTGATATAGTTAATAAAACACTATTAATAATAGTCATTTTCATTACTTTTTATTTCAAAGGGAATGAAAGTCACACATACTCGTAATAGAATTTATATATACCTGTATACAACCTATGCGGATAAAGAATGGATCAGAAATGGCGGCGCATCTATTCACTTCTCGCTCGCACACACACTAGTGCGAGTATAGACGCAAATAGAATGCGAGCGAGAAGTGAATAGATGCGCCGCCATTTCTGGTCCCATTCTTTATCCGCACAGGTTGTAGGTACTTATTTTATCTTGCATTTTTTCGATACAATGTGATAAGATTAAAATAATACAAACTATTTTTTTAGAACATTTTTTTTAATTATTCGTACGTAGATAGAATAAATATAAAATGTGTAACAATTTGTAATAGTCAGATATGTTCAGACTGTGACTTTTAACACGCCCTTATTTAAATGTATTTAGCTTCTAGAATAAAAGTTTAACGAATTTTCATTATTTTACAGTAAACAACAATACTCGTTCTAAAAGCCACGTTTAGTATTTCCAAGTAGGTGCCCACGATACAGAGATTCCCTAACGTGGGACTTACGGGTCAGATCTCCTGTATTCTTACAATTCCTAGTTAGCAGTTTTAAGCATATTGTATGAAAATATCTGAAAATAAAGCCGTGTGGTCCCCGGCAGAGTAGAATAGGCCACCCTCACTCTTACCGAGGTGTCGTAAAAGACGGGCCTCCCTCAATCACATGAGGGGTAATTGCCATACTCACCACGCTTGGCAGACGGGTTGGCGAGGGTTTTAAGCATATTGTATGAAAATATTGGAAATAAAGCTTTGTAAGTATTTGTATTTACACAACAAAAACTAGTAACTTCAGACATCTTGCAACACACCAACCTTTTCCCCCATAGATTAAGAACGCTAATCAGCAAGGGTGCAAATGCCCCCAGCTCACCCCACTCGTTGCGTCGGGGGCGAAGTGTTAAAAACACAATAAGATATAATACTCCCATACAAAATTACGCGGCCAACCCTAAATGACTACGTGTTACATTTTGAACCCTGCGCGCAAAAAAATAAAGATTTTCACATTTTTCAAAGTGGTGATTTCAAGTTTGTACAAATGTAGTATTAATTTGTGACGCCTTCAAAGTGTCATATCACTCATGGTGATATAAAATACATATTTTGTATTGCGCTATTATAGTGGTATAAAAGGGGTTGTTTTGTCCATTGGGTTTTATGATAGTTCTTAAACTGCGATGAATATTTTATGACAAACTGTTCATAATTGTGTAATTTTATTTTTATTTAATGTTGTGTTTTGGGTAGTATCTATGTAGCTATCTATTAGTACCTAGGTGTAGTGTGACAGATCTGCTTTAATCGATAAATTATTATAATGTTTAAGAGTATAGAGAGAAGTGTCATTGTAACACTTCTTACGAAGCGACAGCTCATTAAGATCGGGCCGTTTTGGTAGCCGATTAATAACAGTGTCCCCACCTATATAACATTTCCTAAGTGCCAATTTTTGTCTACTGCCAAAATTAACACAAATCTATGACATCAAACTTTATTGTTTCAAAAACATCTATATTTAAATATAGACATCTTCAAATAGAACATAGCTTGTAGATTTTATAAAATAAACCGTAGTTTTGTAAGAATGATAAAACTAAAACATTTTAATCGTTCTGCCAAAAGATGGCGTTAGTAGTCAAATGGTTTCTCCAGCAGCCATAAAAATGGATAATGAACATCCCTTCTCTCTCATTTAATTTCTAAAGAGTACCACTTTAAAATTAATTGTAGCACATCTAAAATATTAATAAAACTTGTATAACTGTTACAAAATTTATACCTACCTTTTGGCCATCTTCTATTCGTCGGTGCGAAGTCTTTCTATACGGTACAATAATCTAGACTATGATCTAGTAATAAAAACTCTAGCTAACATTGAAGACCAAAACTGTCTAACCTTCACAACCATAAAATAAGGTGTCCCTTTATCTTTAGGCTAGATCATTTATATATGAACTGTGGGAGGTCAACTGGATCATTGAACCCGACTGTACCCATTAGTGTTAAAAAAGGATTCAACACTGACTGGCCAAGCTATACAAATCTGTCAAATTCAAGTCGATTTCATACATTCGTCCATACAAATTTCTACTAACTCTAATTTCGAGTGCTCGAGAATAGGATCACACATTCAGGTTTCTACAAGCTGTAAAACGTGTTGGAGGAAGGAGAAAGGATTTGTGTACATTGATCTGTGCCTATCCTTACCTATGTGATTTTGGCTGATAAATACTTTCCAGCGTTACCGTTTTTAAGGGAAGACCCTTCTACTCTAAAAATCTTACTCCGAGTTGTAAAATTTATAGTCGAAATAATGTGTAGAAGTGCGTGCGCGCCCTATCCCGCCGCTATTGTGATTCAAATGTGCTTGCGCAGACAATTTGAATAATAGCGATGATGTACAATTTTGAATGGCAGTTTATATAAAAAAAAATGTGCAGAATAAGAATTTTAGGTTTTGTTAATGTTGAAATTATATGTAGTACTCACTGGACAGTAGCTTAGAAAATGGACATAATATAATTTGATATTATTCTTGCACACACCATTTATAATTATGTAGGTAAGTTTAACACTGCTACAGTGCGATCATGGTTTTTTGGCGCGAGGCAAAAGTCGAAACTAACGCTGTTTCCTGTACAAGTGTCTGTTCTTTTGACATTTTCGATAGAGAAAATATTGAACAGCGCCCCCATGTAAATGTCACTGAAGTGCCTTCTGATCTTGGTCGGTCTGTATTTGTATATGGAGTGAGTTGTCATTTTGATTTGTTTGTGATAAAAAGATATTGTATATATTGTTGTGTAAGATATTGCATGTGTTGCCTCAAGTGCCAATGGGCAGGGCACATAGCGAGGAGAACAGACGGCCGTTGGGGCGGAAAGGTCCGCGAGTGGAGGCCATGTACAGGAAGTCGCAGCCGTGGCAGACCCCCCACAAAGTGGACCGACGATCTGGTGAAGGTCGCGGGAATCCATTGGATGCGGGCGGCGCAGGACCGAACTGTGTGGAGATCATTGGGGGAGGCCTGTGTCCAGCAGTGGTCACATTGGCTGAAATGATGATGATGTATTGTATTGTTTTGTGTATGAAAGTGGTAGTTGACTACCACCCACTCTACTCATCAAATATTTTCATTTTTACCCTTACAAAGGAAAATGTAGAGTCCATATACTAAAACTAGTATAAGTAACTGGTTCAGTTTTAAATTTAATTTTTTCTATCTCGGTCGTATTTTATAATGAATTCACTACCTAATAATTCGCTTAATGCGAATTTAAAGCGAACGCCGGCGATATGTCCGCGTAATAGATTGCATCCGACTGCAGGGTCGTGGGTTCGCTTCCGGCACGCGCCGGGTTTAAAATATTGGCGGATTTTTGCATTTAAAGCGGTTTCGGATAGAATTCCGGACTGAGATTATGCTTGGGAGAGACGGTTGCTACGGGAAATATGGTTCTAGATGTAAAAAGTTTTGGGTGAATATGTTTTCTTATAAGCGATTTTTATTTCCAACACTCCTTTCTTTTTTTAAATATATTTTAATTTTACAATTAGTTACATTGTTAACATATTAACGTCTCTACCCAGTGGGCAAATAAAAGAAAAACATCGAACATTAGTCGACCATGGTAAAGTAAATTACAAAAGGAAGAAATATTACTCGTATCAAAACTTCCTACGATTTTTTATAAACCTACCTATATCTTTATTCTTAGTTAGTAGCCACTTTCACAGTTCCTTTGTTTCAGAACATTAGTTCCATTTTATTCTAATAGATGGCGCTAGGTGTCGATTTCATCGCGCAAGCGTTGCGTTTTTCGGATTAACTAATTTAACTATAAGCGTTGCCGTTGTTTGTAGGGTCTCTTATTTAAATCTTTATAAATGGTATTGGTATGAGGATATTGATGAAAACGAGGTAGGCCGATAGGGCATTATTTTGCACTAGTTGTTGATACCAACAAAAAATAATTTAGTCCCCACCAAAACCTTCACCTTCACATCGCTGTCACTAAAGACATCGATGAAATAAGCAAGCAATAATCTCCATCCCGATTTCAATAACAATGCGACCGCAGCTGTAGCTATAGAGTTACTTCGCTATAGACCGCGCGCGCGCCGCTGCCTCTCAATCCCGCCCGTTTTATCCACGGTTTCCACTTGGAAAGAGATATTGTAGGAAATGAAAAGGACCCTTGTCCATTTTTGTATCTTCGGGATTAGTCGGTGGTATTCAGACTTATGAATTTTTAAACTTTTATAAATGCAGACTGGAATGGCAGTGACTTTGGTTACATGTTTTTAAAAAAGTCCTGGACCCCAATTCTCGTGCTCGTCACATTTATTTTATACTATGTTTTTCATACGAAATATATCACTAAATATATTTCGTATGAAAAACATAGTTCTTTTTGTATGGTTTTCAGGTGATATCCGCCATGTTTTCATGGATGGTATGGATAGGATGATACGCGTTTGCCTAGAAGATGCCTGTTTACTCTTGCCTTAAAGATGTCTAGTTTATACTGGTCACCAGTGGAGTCATAAGTGCGCTGCCAACCTGTAAGCCCCCCTTTCCCCTGGATTGGGCCTCCGGCACCCTCACTCACGAAACACACACACAGCTTTATGTGAGGCCGTGGTATTACTCCGGTCGAGCCGGCCCATTCATGCCGAAGCGTGGTTCTCCCACGGTTTTTTGGCCTCAGACAAAACAAGCCGCAATTCCTCTATACTTTCGGACAGGGCAGGCTAATCGTTATCAAACTAGTAACTAAGACGAAATTCATGATAACCTTTTCCATCAAAGATTGTTGAGCTTTCAATCAATCGTCGTTTTCTCTTCACAATGCTATCTTGAATTCATTGATTATGTACCTTAAAGGTCGCTGACCCCATCGAAAACAATCGCAACCACCCAAATGATTACCTACCTAACGCTATATATCAATAAGGGGCTCGCCGCGCGTAACGAAGTGTGAGCGCAAATCGTGTCTGCCATCTGCCGGCTTACGCGTGTGGACCTGGCTTTATGCCACTGATTATACATATGTACCCTGCCTACTTTAGATTACAAAGTATGAGATGTTGTATAAAAATATTTATATTTATTTAAAGTGGCAGGTCTAGTGGTTTAAGTACCGGATCGTGATCTTGGAATCCTGGGTTCGATTATAGCTCGGAATTGTGATCACTAATCCGCATTAGGCAAGCATGGTGATTAAGCCTAATCCCATCATAGTAGCGATGACTTCATTTCTATGATGGTGGCCTTTGCCCTGCAGTGGGACAGTTTATAGGCTGATACTTTTTATTTAAAGTGATTGCCCCGTTGGTCTAATGGTATAAGTACCTAGTAGTTTAAGTACTTAACTGCCGCACTCAGAGTCTTTGATTAACTTCATCATCATCATTTCAGCCAATAGACGTCCACTGCTGGACATAGGCCTCCCCCAATGTTCTCCACACAGATCGGTCCTGTGCAGCCCGCATCCAATGGATTCCCGCGATCTTCACCAGAACGTCGGTCCACTTTGTGGGGGGTCTGCCACGGCTGCGACTTCCTGTACATAGCCTCCACTCGAGGACCTTTCCGCCCCAACGGCCGTCACCTGAAGGTAAGCAATTCCGCCGCCCATGGACACCCGCAACACCAGTGGAGTCACAAGTGCGCTGCTTACCTTTATTTGGGCCACCGGTACCCTCAGCTGACTGACTGACACCTGACTGGTTTTCGTTTTAGTAATGATACTAAAACGAAAACCAGTCAGGTGTCAGTGTAATTTTGTTCTATTTATGAAAATAGAACAAAATTATTCCAAATTCAAAATAGGAAATTGTGTGATTCTCATATATTTTTCATAAATTACGAAAAAACTTTCCTCAACCTAAAACTATTTTCAACCTTTGTAACTTTAGTTTAATCTAGGTTCATATGCGATACAAATGATTTCAGTCGGCCATTTTCCTCGAAATTTTCTATTGAAACTGACTTTAGAAATGAATCCATAAATTAGTTTATTAATAACAAGGGATCATTTCTTAGCGCGTAACGAAGTGTGAGCGCAAATCGTGTCTGCCATCTGCCGGCTTACGCGTGTGGACCTGGCTTTATGCCACTGATTATACATATGTACTGATTATACATATGTATGGCTGCTCTGCGAAATATAAGGTTGCGAAAAAAGTCTTTTCGCATGTAGCATGAACGAACTTTTAATAACTTTGACTATCTATTTACACCCGACTGGTTTTCGTTTTGGTATCATAAATAGAACAAAATTATTCCAAATTCAAAATAGGAAATTGTGTGATTCTCATTTATTTTTCATAAATTACGAAAAAACTTTCCTCAACCTAAAACTATTTTCAACCTTTGTAACTTTAGTTTAATCCAGGTACATATGCGATACAATATGACCTGGCTTTATGCCACTGATTATACATATGTACCCTGCCTACTTTGGATTACAAAGTATGAGATGTTGTATAAAAATATTTATATTTATTTAAAGTGGCAGGCCCTGTTGGTCTAGTGGTTTAAGAACCGGATCGTGATCTTGGGGTCCTGGGTTCGATTCGAGTAAGTTTTTCGAACATAGCTCGGAATTGTGATCACTAACCCGCATTAGGCAAGCGTGGTGATTAAGCCTAATCTCATCATAGTAGCGATGACTTCAATTCTATGATGGAGGCCCTTGCCCTGCAGTGGGACAGTTTATAGGCTGATACTTTTTATTTAAAGTGATTGCCCCGTTGGTCTAATGGTTTAAGTACCTAGTAGTTTAAGTACTTAACTGCCGCACTCAGAGTCTTTGATTAACTTCATCATCATCATTTCAGCCAATAGACGTCCACTGCTGGACATAGGCCTCCCCCAATGTTCTCCACACAGATCGGTCCTGTGCAGCCCGCATCCAATGGATTCCCGCGATCTTCACCAGAACGTCGGTCCACTTTGTGGGGGGTCTGCCACGGCTGCGACTTCCTGTACATAGCCTCCACTCGAGGACCTTTCCGCCCCAACGGCCGTCACCTGAAGGTAAGCAATTCCGCCGCCCATGGACACCCGCAACACCAGTGTAGTCACAAGTGCGCTGCCTACCTTTATTTGGGCCACCGGTACCCTCAGCTGACTGACTGACACCTGACTGGTTTTCGTTTTGGTATCTTAAATAGAACAAAATTATTCCAAATTCAAAATAGGAAATTGTGTGATTCTCATATATTTTTCATAAATTTACGAAAAAACTTTCCGCAACCTAAAACTATTTTGAACCTTTGTAACTTTAGTTTAATCTAGGTTCATATGCGATACAATGATTTCAGTCGGCCATTTTCCTCGAAATTTTCTATTGAAACTGACTTTAGAAATGAATCAGTAAATTAGTTTATTAATAACATAGGATCATTTCTAGCGCGTAACGAAGTGGAGGGCATTTCATTAGCGCAGTGTAGCGAGGGCTTCAGCTGTTACTGGTGGCCCCTGTTTACCTACCTACATGTACCTACAATCCCTTATGGTATAGCAAACATCAAATCTTTGTTGACTGCAGGCAGCACTCGTTAGTGACTAGAAAATAAGGGGAAATTAGGGAAATCTAGACCACCGTGGGAGAGCCACGCTTCGGCAAGAATGGGCCGGCTCGACCGGAGCCTCACAGAAAACCGGCGTGAAGCAGCATTGTGCTGTGTTTCGCTGAGTAAGTGAGGGTACCGGAAGGCCCAATCCAGGGTAAAGAATACAATAGAAGAATATAATAAAATTTTATTTTGTAAACACATCACAACCATAGTACAAGAAGAGAAAATATAAAACAAAGAGACACTTTGCCGTGAACGTGTTACCGAAATGGTTACCACTCAGCTGCTTTGTCATGGCGGATGGCCATGACGCTAGGTACTCTGTGGGAACCATTGAGGTAGAGAGGGAGGGAGGAAGGGAGGGAAAGGGGGCTTTTCTAAGGTTGGCAAGCGCGCTTGTGACTCCACTGATGTCGCGAGCGTCCATGGTCGGCGGCAATCGCTTACCATCAGGTAATCCGTCTGCTCGTCTGCCACGTATCACATAAAAAAAAATCTAGAAATAAAAAAAATCTAACTCGTTATACATATGTTATTGCACGTCATAAATCGTCATTACCTCATAACGAAATCGCTTTTGACAGATCATAAAATTTTGGCCCTTCAATCAGAAATACGTCATATCTAATGAGAAGAAGCCATTAATGAGCTACAATAAAAATGTATGTACACTGTGCCTAAACCGAATTACGCATAGGTTTTAATATTTTCCTGTGTCTAAATTGATAAGTTTAAATATTAGTGGGTGAATGAGGAACAGCGTACGACTGTAAAAAAAAGAGAATGTATGACAAATGATGATTGGGACTTATGGAAGAAGTGTACATTCTGCGTTGACTCAAGGACTAAGGTCAGGCAGATGAATATAAAAAGTAGGTCATGTTGTATGACAAAATTCCTGATACATTTCTGAAGCAATCTTTCACAATATGCTCTCCACGTTCCCATTATTCCAAGAAGTATCTCAAAAAGTGCGAGACTGCAGTCTCGTCATCTTTTAAAAGCTTGCGGAAAAAAAAACGACCGCCAGGACAAAACGGGCATTCCGAGCCATGCCAAATCCGGGGCGAAGTTTCAAATCCACCATTCTTACCCCGAATGCCATCTGCATAGCAATCTTGGAAATGCATTTTCCAAATGGGCGTGGTCTAAATCAGCCAATGTGCACTCAGGCGATATATAGACTAACCACTCTAACTTGACCCCCTTCGTCTCCCTTTGTTACCGTATAACAGTCCTTAGAGGTGTAACTGTATACATTTTTCATAGGTCTTCCTAACCTGGTCGGTGTATATGCTCCGCCCATTGGCGCGCTTGGCTGAATTTTCCAACGCGTTGGAACGGGATAGAGACACAAATTAGAGGAGGACGGATGCGGCTTTTCTTAAAGATAGTTGGCACATTATGTAATATGACAATGTAGGTATATAATGGGTATAACTAACAAAGTATGTAAATGAAGACGATATTTACGATGTCTGTCGCAAATTGGTGTCACATTGTAGAAATATGCGAAAAGTTCGAGTTGTTATTGGCAACATAATATGGTATCCTTTTGTGCATCTTTTGAGACGGCCCTTTATCATTTGTAGAAAGATAAATATTGGAACTTATGATTTAATAACGAAACATATTTAAGCTCATATTCATTCTGACAATTTTCTGAGCTTTTCGCGTTTCATATTTTTTTACTAATTGTACCTACATACTACTGTAAATAGTCTAGACTATGAATAGTCCTTTTTTTTGCAAATTTTGCTTGCAAAATTGCCTGTGTGGACAAGATATTTTCCCGTAGGAATTAAGTAAGTATTATTCTAGAGTCAAATGTTATCTATGATAATACAGTGAAATTGCTTTTCTTTGATATAAGTAGTTTCAAAGAGTCCAGTAGTTTTTGAGTTTTTTTGTTATAAATTTTAAAAATTTTATTGTTTCCTCTTTCGGTAGCAGCCGGCTTTAACTTCGTTTCGGGACATATGATTCAAACAATAAATGACACTGGATGTCGATTACAACTCGCTAATGCTTAGCTTGGTTTACCTATAAGCCCTGTTGTTGTACTTATTACAGATGTTAAGTACCTCTTTACAAATAGTATAGATATTAGGAGGTGGAAGCCCCAACGAAAAAGAATTCGTATAAGAGATCTCATATAATCAAGAGATCCTTAAGAGCCGGCAACGCATCTGTGATGCCCAGTGTGTCGCAGATGTCCATGGGCATATATATACCGTTTACCGTTGACCGTGGGAGAACCACGCTTCGGCGTGAATGGGCCGGCTCGACCGGAGTGATACCACGGCCTCCCAGAAAATCGGCGTGAAGCAGCACTGTGCTGTGTTTCACTGCGTGAGTGCGGATACCGAAGGCCCAATCGAGGGGAAAGGGGGATTTAAAGGTTGGCACTCCACTGGTGTCGCGGGTGTCTATGGGCGGCGGCAATCGCTTACCATCAGGTGATCCGTCTATATAGGTACAAGTAAAGGTACATTGGATGTTAAATTGTTTTATTTACATATTATTTTTAAGTTACTCTACTACTACTTTGAAATTAGGTATTAAACGCCCAAAGTTTAAAAATAAAAAAAAAGATAAGCCAAACTACACTCGCGAGCAATAGTTTGGAATCAATACCTATTTCACCCACAATCATTCTCATTTCAGAAGCCTTCGATTATTGAATTTGTCTGTGCTGTAGTAATGTAAATCGATGTCGAAAATGATGAAATTTTAAAAGTCCAATCTAATTAAAACTGTGGATTGAGGGATATAATATATTAAATCGATAGCACTTTTATACCTACATTTTGACTGCCGTAAGAAATTCTTCTTGCGTCCTTTATAACGATCGTAAAAATGGGGTGAGTTAGAGGAGCGGGGATATTTGCATGTATGTGGGGTACCCGACCGGGGGCAGCCGGGAAACTGCAACTATTCGAGAGGGGTGAAAAGTTTTCCCCAAAAATCTTGACAGTTTGAATTTTACGAAGAAATATCTGGGATGGCGAGATAATGGATTAAGTTGAAACCGAGAGTAATATACTCGTATCTATAGGCTATATCGGTATCTGTTTTCAATAAAATATTCTACATCGTATCAAGCTACGGCTTTTATTTAATTATCGTCATCAATAGCCTGTTGCAGTCCACTATTGGATATATGCCTCTGATAATATTTGCCGTGTCGTCAGCCGTGTGGTCCCGGCAGAGTAGAATAGGCCACGCTCACTCTTACCGAGGTGTCGTAAAAGGCGACTAAGGTAAAGGAAGCTGCTGGCATGATCATCAGCACCCAGAGAAGGGAAACTCTGCATTTATATCAAAACCCTCGCCAACCCGTCTGCCAAGCGTGGTGAGTATGGCAAATTACCCCTCATGTGATTGAGGGAGGCCCGTGCCCCAGCAGTGGGGACTTAAATGGGCTGACGATGAATATTTGCCACTCCTGTCGTTCTTTGGCTACTCGCATCCAGCTCCTGGTAGCCATCTTGCGCCATTGTAAATTGTCATGTGATCCCTCCTTCATACAATCCGGGGTCTTTTAGGCGGGGTGTGAAACGGCATCTCAGCAGGCCATCAGGGTGAGGATGGCAGACACAATGGGTACTTTGTTAGTTCTTCTGTGCCTGTCAGCCTCATATTTGGATTTCACGGCCGCTTACCATCAGGCGGAGTGAGGTCATCCTGATTGGCCTTTCTATAAAAAAAATTGTGACTATCTGATTTTTACTCGTTATATAGTATTTATATAAATCAACTACAACCGGAGTAATACAACAGTGGGAGAGCCACGCTTCGGCATGAATGGGCCGGCTCGAACGGAGTAATACCACGTCCTCACAGAAAACCGGCGTGAAGCAGTGCGCGTGAGTGAGGGTACCGGAGGCCCAATCCAGGGGAAGGGGGTTAAAAGGTAAGCAGCGCACTTGTGACACCACTGGTGTTGCAGGCGTCCATGGGCGGCGGTAATCGCTTACCATCAGGTGATCCGTCTGCTCTTCGCCTATATCATAAAAAAAAAACTAAAAACATTTGTGTGTATTTTGCTACAATTAGCTAAAATTATACCTACTTAGTATTTAGACTAAGTAGGTATCGTCTTAGTGATTCATCATCATCATCATTATACGTCCAATATACGTCCACGGCTTGACATGAGCCTCCTTCATTGATTTCACACGATAAGAATAAAACCTATAACCTATACAACATGGCAAAATATAAGGATGATAACATTTAGCTTTAAAATTATGTTTGTCTCTGTTGTTTTTTGCTTGCAACAGTGTTTATCTTCTTGGTTGTCATAAAATAAATAAATAAGTAATAAAAAATAATAAAGTAAAAAAAAATATCCCGTAGAAAGTTTAACAGAAAAATATTATTACAGTAGTACTGACTGAAAAGCATTGTGAATTCAAATGAAATCCATCATCCAGCTCAAAAAGACCCTACATGTACTCACAAACGTATCTCATTCACAAAAACTACTTCATCTAACGCTCTAACCCTGTATACATACAGTAGCAGAAAATAGCAACCGACTCCCATTACCACTAATGAGTGCCATTCACCGGCCACAATGAGGCGCAATCTCCTAGGTAAATGCGATGCGCTACAGCCTGTATACTGTATCGTATACGTGTTCACTGTGTCGCTAACGACTCTATAAAAGTAATTGTATAGTTCTTAAAATATGAATGCCTGTTGCTCCACAAAATAGCGTAAAAAAGTAGTGAACATTGTGCATTTTGTACTATGGTGATTTAGAATGATCAATACGTGTCTGTCTGTGTAGGTATGTTTTTTTTAAGTGGCAGACGAGCAGACAAATCGCCTGTGGTAAGCGATTGTCGCCGCCCATAGTCACCCGCGACACCAGTGGAGTCACAAGTGCGCTGCCAACATTTAAACCCCCTTTCCCTCATATTGGGCCTTCGGTACCTTCACTCACGCAGCGAAACACAGCACAGTGCTGCTTCTCGAAGGTTTTCTGTGAGGCCGTGGTATCACTCTGGTCAAGCCGAAGCGTGGCTCTCCCAAGGTCCCATGTAAATAACATAGCGGTATTAATATCCGACAATATTAATAATATTGTCGGAAGCGGTGAGCTGAAGTTCTACGATTTTTTTTTTATTTAATAGAAAAACGGCATTTTTAGACTTAGGGCCAATTCGACTAGTTTTATTCCGATAATAAATCAATGGTATAGCGCTGTCATTCTATTCAAATCTGACGTCATACCATAGATTTACTATCGGAGTAAGATTGGTAAAAAAATAAGTAAGAATGGCGTTTACTATTGAATAAAAAAAAACTATCTATCATGGAATTTCTGATTGGTCGAATCCAGACTTAGAGAGACATGGTAAATATATTAAATTAATTAAATCAAAAAATACTCGTACCTTACATTACATAGTTAGATTAATTTTAGACTAGAATAACCATGCCGTCATCATTCATGAAAAACATTCGATGGAAAAGTATAAAACCATGTACCCATTGATGTCACATACCTCTTACTTTACAGTTGAAATTCTGTAGTCTATAGTTTTAAGTTCTCCTTCATTAAGAGCCACAGAATTATTTCCCAGGTTTTAATCATTCCGAAATTCTTAACAATCGAGTAACAGGGGCTTTGTAAGCATGCCTAGCTACGGTCTACACCAAAGCCTGTCTTTTTGGCTGAACTATAGGTTAAAGCATATCCATCGCACCTGATGGAAAGTTTAGTGATGAGGTCTAAGATGTTACGCGTTTGCCTAGAAGATGCCCCACTCTTGCCTCAAAGATGTCTAGATTATAGTTGTCAGGGAAAATTGACCTCGTCAAGGACGTATATATCTTAATGAAAGGTAGGTACATCTGCATCACCATTTTTCCATTTTCCAAACTAATAATATTATTAGTATTCTTCTATATTTACCTTCAATTATATTCATATAATCCGTTTATAAACTGTGTATTGCATTTTTGCTTCATTCGTTTGTAAGATATTAAGGTGTAAATCGATGTTAGCTCATTCATGCTGTGTACATATGCTAGTGGAGTTACAGCATGCCAATGTACCTGCCTTTCTTGATTCGTTAGACTTTTCCTACTTTGTAAATTCCTGTTTTGTGTAACTAATAAAAGTGGCAAGGAGTCTGCTCCAATAATTGATTATAATCGTTGGAACGACTTTACGATACGAATACTTTAGCCTAATAACTTCAACTTTTTCACCAAAATCGTGCACAAATTTTCAATTCACCCCGTACCTAAGCATATGCACTCTAACCACACCGGATGCCATTACAATACATTCAGACTCCGCTGTTTCTAAGATTTTTATGACAGCTGTAAAATACTGTTATGTTCAGACTTGGCCGGGTGCGCTACCCCATCGCGGGGACGCGGTATGGAGATTTGAACCCTCTTAAATCTTAATGTCTTGGGAGACGTACAACTTGGCAGTAATTGTTTGGGATATTGCTGTTTCGGATAGAAAGAAAACGCATAAAAAGTTACAGTCATTTTTAGAAATGGTTCTACAGGCAAATAAAAAAGATTATACATGACAAAATACGCCGCAATTTTCGATTTTATCGTTTATATCCCATTTATGTTTTAAAACCACATAGTAGGAAGTCCATTTAGCATGTTAAGATCAAGAAAATAAGCGAAAAAAAATCCGCTGTTCCATACAATATTTCCGGGTGGATATTCTATTTTGTACGGAACAGCTGATTTTTTTCGCTTATTTTGTAATAGCGACATGCTTAAATTTTGTTGATCTAACATGCTAAACTGGACTTCATTCACGATAATAGGTATCGTGAATGAAGTCCATTCCGAGTCCTATTACGAGGTTTTAGGGACGTAGACGATAAAAATAGCGGTGTATATAAAGTGGGCGACATGTTCGAATTTTGTTGATCTAACATGCTAAATGGACTTCATTCACGAAACCTATTATCAGGTTTTCGGGATGTAAACGATTAAAAATAGCGGTGTATATGGGCGATTCTCGATAGTGCTAGTGATTTGGTTGTAGTGACCTTGCCTTATGAGTCGAAGGTCGTGGTTTCGGCTCCCCACCCTGGACAATGATTCGTGTGGTGAACATTTTGTTTGTACAGTCTTCTGCAGCTTAGCGTGTAATTCGTTACGTCCAAAGCTGTCGCTGTGGAAGCTAGTACTTAAGCTTAGACTAGATTCAGGAAATAGGTGTAGAGTATCTGAGTATAAAATATTTAAATAAGCAACGGGAGGTAAGTTTTTAAGTAATGATTAATTCAAAATACAAAAGTACTTTCGAAAGGAGATGGGTAGCTAAGTTAAGAGTGGAACTGCAAAACTTTCATATTTATGATAATAATAAGGAATATGATAATGCTTAGGTATAAGTATGTAAAGTGAAGAAACTATATTTAATCGGTTTAGCCAAAGTTGTGCCAGCGTTTCCTTAATGCTGAAGTCAAGTAAAATTGGTTTAAAGCTTTTGAAATAAAGCCTGATGAATATAACATAATATTCCCCTGCATGCATCCTTTAAGGTTTAAACAGCAAGTAAAATTGCATTTTCTTGACACACAGAGGCGAAAAGAAGCTGAAACCTTTAAAAAGCAAAACACGAAGCCTCCTCGCATTGCTTTCAAACAGATAGCAGTGACCAGGACTACGGACTGCTCAACCTAGCATAAGATTATAAGTAACACACACTCGTTTACAAGCACACTCACACATAAAACTCACACATACATGATTTACATACATCTTTTTATTTTTTTAATTCTAATTCTTTTTATTCTTTTTCTCTTCCTCTCCTTTGTCAATTCTCGCGCCGTAAGGGCTAGTCTGAAAACCAGCGCTTGGGCATTTAGCCGAGCAAATGCTGAGACTAGTACCTGTTGTCAATAATTGTACTACAGCCATACTTAGTTTATAGTTTTCGTTTATATTATTTTGTAGCCTTAGATTTATTGTTAGTTAATTTCTATCTTTTTATTGACAATAAAGATCTTTTTACTTTTTTACTTTACTTTACCCTGTAAAGAGCTGCGAAGCAGTCGCTTCATTGTAATTACCAGACTATGAATCATGGTCCAAGCGTACCCCGGGCTCCAAAGAGACAGCTTTAGATGCAACTGAGAATTACACGCTAAGATGAAGAATATTACATAATAGATAAATAAATACAGTAAGTACCTTCAGTATAAATAACGTTTTCCTGGAAGCGCACTTGTGTCTACATATGGTATCCATGGGTGGCAGCGTAAGCGCTAATTTAGGAGATCCGTATCTCTGTCTGTCTACGTGATGTGACATAGAAAAAAGCCATATCAGCACAATGAAGGCAGTATTATCGCTTATAAAAATCTCTTCGAGAGAACCGCGAGGTGAAATAATGTATAGAAATGGATAAGGCAGTGTGAATCAGCTAAATCGTATCGATAGTATAATCGTATATTGCATGTAAATAATCCCAATTTAGAAATTTCTTTATAAAACATTGAATTGGAAATGAAATTACATTATTTAACGAAAAATTTTACTCCGTCCATCGGATTCATCCTACTTTCAGAAAATCAGATGGTTTGAGCCTTTTCAATGTCAAGGACAAAACTGGACTGTTCAAAGAGACCCACTCGAACAAAAAGGTGGACCCTCCGTTCCGGGAAACTTTTAACGCATAGCATCCAGGAATAAACAAATGAGAATCAACCTTCAACTATACTCGTACATTATGTTAGGATTAAGTATTTGCATTACCTATTTATGAGTCTTGCTAATACGAAAACGGATAGTCGCACGGACGGTTTATATTTTTTTTACCCAAAGCTAGCGTTACAGTGACTACAATATTGAATATAGGACCAGCCAGGGTTACGAATCCCTTCAATCTAAAGAAAACATTTGTAATGACGTCACCTTTTATATGAGAAACCTATAAATTAAAATTGATTTACGAGCTAATAAAGTGCACCAACCCCGTCACTTTACTTTTCCGAAGAAAATAGCATTGATTCCAATTTTTTCCTTCGCCCAAAATAAATCGCTCGCACTGTACAAGGCTACTTATAGACTTGCAGAGACACATGTCATCATTGCCATGCAGTACCCCTTTTTTGGTTTAACACCAAACAACATGAGCCCTTCTTGGGTTTCATACACTGATTGGTGTCCAGATGTCTGCAACTATTGAATATTCACGGAATCACGGCAACCCGTCAACGCGCATACATAAATCCAATCAGCGGGCCGAAGAGACCCGGCGATGTTCGGCCGCGGTACATGTTTGTATGTTGTTGCTCGCATGTGCCGAGTGCATTGATGCAGCGGCGGTAGGGTTAGGGCTACCCATAACCCTACCATGATTTTCAATCACATACTAATAAAAACGATGTCAGCTTAGGATAAAAACGTCAGCTTTTTGAACGGTGGGAGGTTCATATCAATAGATCTTTCAAATCAATATCCTTTCGCTTAAGACCTAACTTTTTTTCTATTTCTACTCTATGATTGCGTTACACACCTCAAGTCAAGTCTGCAACACTGCCGGTTCTTCAGAAGATTTGACCGAGAAGATTGCTGTTTTCTAGCAGGGACTAGATGAGAAAAGTTTGGACGGAAATCTGTAACGCAACATTGGTGTCTTTCGTTCAACTGTAAATGAGCACTGATTGATGAATTGATTGACACAATTCACCGGTCAGCGATTCTATTTTTACAGGCCTATTTGAAAAAGGTGGACTGTTCCGTCGAGTATATTGTGAAACTACTCTATCTACCTCTTACGCTACATGTCGTATGTAGTGGTTATTATAGGAGGACATTGTTCAAATGTGTGCAAATTATATCTTCATCAGGGACCAGACCAGGGACCGTTCAAGGGGCCTGCCACGGCTGCGACCTCCTGTACGTGGCCTCCACTTGGGGACCTTTCCGCCCCAACGGCTGTCTGTTCTCCTCGCTAAGTGCCCTGCCCATTGCCACTTGAGGCATGCAATCGTTTGGGCTATGTCTGTGACCTTAGTTCTCCTGCGGATCTCATCATTTCTACTATGATCACGCAGGGAGACTCCGAGCATAGCCCTCTCCATTGCTCTCTGTGTGACTTTGAGCCTCGGCACATATCGGTCTGTTTGTCCGCTACCTATCATATTCCTAAATCCTTCATTGGCAGCCCTACGGCATGAGCGCAGGTACCGTAGCGAAGTCATTAGCAGTAATGGCTGATCCACTCCGCGTCAGATTTAGTGCGGTTACCCTATGTGCCTCCGACGCTACACGCTGTATGTACGGGTTATTACGGGAAGATATTGCGCTAGTACTGATGGCATGTAGCGTGATTTGGCCGGCTGTAATTCTTGGACAGAACTGATTGATTAGGTGCAAACGTTTGGGAATGGGATGTCGTGTGGGTCGGGTACCTATTACCTACTCAATATTTTGGTTTGGGATTGCATGACTATACTTATGAGCGTGTGTGTCAACCAACATAAATCGGAAAGCAATTGAATCGATATTTTGAAAAGGGGACTCACTTTGTCAAAACTGCATTCAATATGAAAAACTGTTTGTATATGGTCTTTCCATGTTTTCTCCGAAAACTGGTCCAACTTTTAGGTAAAAGAAATACAGGGTATATCTGTGAACATTTACATCCCTTTAACCATGTGTTCTACCAACCATTCTGAATAACAGTTGTTCAACGAATTTTCGAAATTCATCGAAAATTTTTTCGACTCCCCATACAAAATGACCAAGTCACGTGACCGACTTGTATGAAAAGTTGTCATTATTTAATACTAATTTCTAAAAGTGATAGAACAAATGTTGTTAACATGTTTGGTAGAACACGTGGTTAAAGGGATGTAAATGTTCACAGGTACACCCTGTAGCTGTAGTCACATGATATTTGTTTTCATGAAGACTGCCAATCCAGTACATGTCAATAAGTTCAACATACTTAAGTCAGTTTTGACAAAGTGGGACTTGTGCCCTTTTCAAAATAACCGATTCAATTCAGTTAATCTTGTATGTACTTACCAGAATGTTAAGATTGTATTAGTAAGGTTAAAAACTGAAATACACATAAACCTTTCTTCCTGAAAAGTTTTCTTCTGTACTTAAGGACTTTATGTTTTTTATGTGACAAGTGACAGATGAGCAGACGGATCACCTGATGGTAAGCAATTGCCGCCGCCACAGACACTCGCAATACTAATGGAGTCACAAGTAAGCTACCAACATTGTAATCTCCCTCCGAATAGGGCTTCCAGACTCTCACAGTGGCAAAATACAGCGGAAGTGTTATGTACATTACGCCCGTCGATAGACGCTCTAGAAATGTGGTGCTGAAGAAGAATGCTTAGTATAAGTTGGACACAATTTCGAACCTAAATTCCCATCCTCCAAGAACTCCGCATCAAGCAGCGCCTTTTTTCCACTGTCCAATGCCGTATCACCTTCTTTGGACATAATATCACGCGTCGAGACGACACATCTGTGGAAAGACTTTTAGTGCAAGACAAAGTTGAAGGCTAAAGAGCGCGCGGCAGATCACCAATGCGCGGGACCGATCTGGTAAAAACTGCTTTTAATGGTCCACTTCACTAATGCACTAAAAAGCATATCTGCGTGAGGAGTGGCGGAGGATTGTGAAGCAAGCCTTAACGCTGATGTGACGACTACGACCACGACCAAGAAGATCACTAGAGTGAAGCCGGCCCATTCATGCCAAAGCGTGTTTCTCCAACTTTATGATAATCTTCCAAGCTTCGCAACAAAATCACTAAGTAACACTTCCCCTACCTACCGTAAAAATAGCCTCCTTTTTACCTAATCAGGTATTATCGACCCAATAAAAATACTAATGAGTCCTTCAAAGGTAGGCCTAACAGGCGTAAAGTGCAAAGTCCGCGACGGCCTGTTAGCGTGTTACATGGCCACTGAGTAGGAAAGTCACCAGGAAACGTAGGGTTGGGATGGGAACATCTATTCCAGTTTAACACTAGACACAATAGACCGAAAACTTTTACCGTACCTATAACTGTTTTTTTTATAAAGGCACAGAATATTGGCTCTCCTCAGCCTGATGGTAAGCAACCCGGAACAACATTGCGATCTTCAAGAAACGAGCCTATACCTTCCTAAAAGGCCAGCAACGCATCTCCACTCCCTCTGGTGGTGCTGAGGTCCATGGGTGGCGGTGATCACTTACCATCAGGTGACTCGCTTGCGCGTTTGCCTCCCTTTCTCATAAAAAAGCAAGTGAAGAACCCAAGTTGCAATTACAACGGAAGCGATGTAAAGGCATCACCTCCGTTAGCACCGCCATACTGGCCCGGGAAATGCTTCACGCTTCGTTTGAAGGAATCCATATTGTACGATCCTTCGTACAGTTGCCGGCGCATGTACTTCCTCCTGGAAGTACATGCGCCGGCAACGGAGTTCCATTTCTTGATGGTGCGGCAGAAAGAGGAACTGGCAATTTTTTTAGTCCGTGATGGAATGTAACCCCCGACGCAAAAACGACGGGGTGTTATAAGTTTCACGTGTCTGTGTGTGTGTGTGTGTGTGTGTGTGTGTGTGTCTGTGTGTCTGTCTATGGCATCGTAGCTCCCGAGCAAATGAACCGATTTTGATTTTGTTTGAGTGATAAATAAGGAGGGAGTGTTCTTAGCTATCTTGGATAAAAATCGATCCAAGATGGCCGCCGTCACAAAGATTTGGATTCTATGTTTTAACACAACTCCCACAATATGGGTATCATATAAATGGGCTTGAGTAGCAGAATATATTAATTGTGATAATTTTTAAATCCAAGATAGCCGCCGTCAGAAAATGACGAATAACCTATTTGTTGTTCCAACTGCCTCAATATAGGTATCAAATGAAAGAGCTTTAGTTGTGTCGGGGGTTTATTTAAATTTTCAATTTCATTATAATTTATCCACTGTGAAGCGGTGACAGCGTTGGCCGGCGCATGTATCGCAATAATATCTCGTTTCAGCAGCTTTTGGCTAGATTTTGTCGCCAATAAGAGCGATAATCTCAACAATGCCGTGATCTAAACATCTTCAGCCCTAATTTAGTATGGTTTTGGACAGTAATCAAGGATATCCCTAAGGATATCCTTATATCCCAGGATATCTCACCAAATGAAAGTGATAATGAATAATGTTTTGTGTGATATTTTTTTTAATTCTGTGCTCGTATATTTTGCTCTCACTGTTTTAGTTATGCTCAAACTCGTTCACTGTATTGTATTGAAGATAATTAGAATTATGCATTTTAATGTATTATCTAATTTAAGCCATAATGTAGGCAATTGCCGTGAAAACATTATTTAGGATTACTATCTATTACAATGCCATCACGAATAGCTAATGTTTAATTTCCATGGTTGTAATCTGTTATGTTTTCCTTAATTAAATAAATAAGTGTAACACTTTATGATGAGATGATAAATAAGGCTATTACAAAATAAATAGGCAAAACCTTGATCTTTTGAAACGTGTGGCCGTGTGGTCCCCGGCAGAGTAGAATAGACCACCCTCACTCTTACCGAGGTGTCGTAAAAGGCGACTAAGGTAAAGCTGCTGGCATGATCATCAGCACCCAGAGAAGGAAAACTCTGCATTTATATCTAAACCCTCGCCAACCCGTCTGCCAAGCGTGGTGAGTATGGCAATTACCCCTCATGTGATTGAGGGAGGCCCGTGCCCCAGCAGTGGGGACTTAAATGGGCTGATGATGATGAAACAGAAAAAAAAACGTACGGGTCGAATTGAGAACCTCCTCCTTTTTTTGAAGTCGGTTGAAAATATAGATTTGCCGCGGATTTTAGGTTATATGTATCACGTTGGTTAATTTTTCTCAAACTCAAATAGAACAGACTTTTAGTCAAATACGATGGTACAAAATGTTACCAGCATGCAAAACCATATTCAGCGCATCTAAAGTACCAGCTAGTAGTCCTACAAATTTTCCAAAATTATAATTACGCTATGCAAAGCAAACCCGTAATGACGTCATCGCGCGGCCATTTTCCACGCGGACCACACCACCGGAAAACGTGCTGTATTAATAAAGCCAACCATGGTTGCTTCCAATCTTTGTCATAGTCGCTTCTAACCAGCGGCGCGTATGCGACTTGCCAGCTCGGTGCATGTATAAAAGCGCCTAGTGTGGAAGCACGATATGCACCTCTCTGCTGGCAGTAAATTTTCGACGTTATCTCGTTCAGTATGAAGTACATTTTTGTGTGGTTAGGGAATGGATTTAAGCTGCGCTAGAGTTTTGATTTGCGATCCTGTGCTTGACAATAATGCATGGGTGGGCTAATGTTTGCTTTGTATCAGCAATAGTTATGTCGACCGCTACGCTCGGGGCGTGAATGTATAATTTGCACGACTAGAGAATAGGCAATTAAAGAGGCTCATGCATTTTGTATGTCGTTACAATTAGTCATTTTGGCGCTATTAGCGGTCAGTTGTTTTAGGATCTAATTTTTGGTTGGCTTTGTTGACAGTCGCTTTCTTTTATAACTAGTCCATTGCAAGCATTTGTACTTTATTAGCTTAGCTATAGAGTGACTTTTATTTATGCCAATATTAAAAAAGGATATCAGCTTTTTGAATTCTGATCTTCTAATAAATTATTCCAGCTACTAAAAGAAGAAAGTTTCTATCTGTGTTACAATTTACCATTGTAGGTATATATTAGGACATCGTTTTGTATGAAAAAACAGTAAAAAAAAACTAATTCAAATTCTTTTTTTGATGAACTTGTAATATACCTAGTCTTAAAAGCCAAATATATTTAAAAAAAAGCTTTCTTTTGTTTCATATATATTTAGTATCTATCATGTTACCTATTGCTTTTTATAAAACACTGGTGACTGGCCCTCACTTTGTTTCGTTACATAAGATCCACTTTGTACCAATAGATGGCGCTAGGTGTCGATTCAATCGCGCAAGCGTTTTATTGTGTTTGGATAACCTATAAGCGTTGCCTTTATAAATAGTATATATAACTAAATCTGAACGGTCACCTCAAAACAAAAAGCATAAATTACCACATACGAGTAAGTAAACGGACGAACGCCTTCAAATAACTTGTAAATAACCTAGCCGACCTTTGCCTCTATGTAGAGCTTGTGGAGCAATGTGGAGTCTAACTGGCGAGGCTCTACACTCTACACAATAGGTAGGCCTCTTGTGAGCTCAGCGCACCACGAAACACATGTCCCGCGGTCAACGGATTGCTTGTAGAGCTAGGTAATGTAGAGACTCGGAAATTTGTCAATTCAACAAACTATTTTTTAGATGTGTGACTGCCTCGGTGGCGCAGTGGTTAGTGGGTCGCACTTTAAAGCGACGGCTGCGCAAGAGGTCCCGGGTTCGATCCCCGGGTCGGGCCAAAAATGTGTACCTAAGTTTTCGGTAAGAAATTCTTAGTGGCAGCCCGGAGTCTGGAAAATGGCGGTCTTGTATCCCGGTGCCTTGGAAAGCACGTTAAGCCGTTGGTCCTGCGCCCATCCCTCTCTGGTCGTGTCACAGTAGTGTCCCATCGGAATATGAGGGTAAGGGAATAGAGAGTGCACTTGTGTTTGCGCACACACTTGAGCACTATAATATATCCTGCGTACGTGGCTAATCGTTGAGATTGGCCGCCGTAGCCGTAATCGGTTGGAGGATTATTATTATTTTTAGATGTGAAAGATATTAATAGTTGCCTATCTGACAATAGTATGATTTATTGATGATTTGGACCAACCAAACGGTTTTTCATAGGGGACTACCAGTTTTCCACTTTGTGCTAAGAAAGCACAATAAGAAAAGGGAAAGCTCATAGAAAATCAGCGTGAAGCAGCACTGCTCTGTGCTGTGTTTTGCTGCGTGAGTGAGGGTACAGGGGGTTCCCCCCATCCGGGGGAAAGGGGGGTTTAAAGGTTGGCAGCGCACTTGTGGGCGGTGGCAATCGCTTACCATCAGGTGTTCCGTCTGCTCATCTGCCATCTATCACATAATAAAGCCGTAAATCTAAGTATTTTTATGAGTTGTAATCGTCACCGTGTTAAATTCTTAGGTATTATCGGCATATTTTTTGATTCCATTACCTAGAAAATTTAAAGTAGTTTTGTCGAAAACCACACCAGGTTACTTTTGGTCATACGAGTTGTATGTTTTTTTTAACTATGAGCCCTTAAACTCCCACTGCAGTAGTCCCTACCCTTTTCCCACCTCCTCCAGCCCGGGGCTGCGGTAGACCAGTCTTATTGTAATGCGTCGAGCTCATCTCGCCATCGTGGCTCGGTCGGCCGCGAAGACCTCACGTATTTTGGGGCATCAATTCTGTGGCCATTTTTACCCAATGCTCATCCGACTTGCGACACACTTTACTAGCCCAGTCGCATTTGAGCAGAGCAGCCTTTTTGGAGTTATGAGCGTTTTGGAGCGTGGATTTGTATTTTAGAGAAGTTATTTACAAGATTTCTACCATGTACCTTATTTTTGAGTTTTCGATATTTCGGCGCTGTTACAAGCGCCATAGTCAAAGAGAACAGGAAACGTATTTTCGGGGAATTTACCTACAAATAAATGCAAACGGTTAATAGGGCTGCCGCCGAGCTGTAACAAAAAAATCGAAAAATGTTTACGTAAGCATGGGGGGAGGGGGTACGAGCTTTGCTTACTTTTGCTGACAAAGGGGTAAATAACTGTAATAAATCTGCTTACGTAATACTTGAACGTCCCTTACTGCATGGCACATGCAACAGCACTGAAATATAGGAAAGTCAAAAATAAGGTACCAATCCCGTAAAACCTATTCTAATCTAAACATTCTTAGGCGTCTGCGAACGCCGCATCGTTTCATTGCGAGCCGATGCACGTACCGCGTCTGGATCGGACGCGCTATGGAAATTGCTGCCGTGAGAAATGCACGCCCTATTCCAGCTTACCAGAGTGCTACTGAATTGCCAATGCTAGACGCTTGTTGAAGAGGTACGGAATTGTGTTTGCACCAATAAGGTAATTGGCAATTCATTTGTAGTAGTAATGGTTTTAGAAAATGCATGCAGCTGTAGAATCGTACATTACAAATTGGCATTATGGCCACAACTTTGGATATTTAAGTCGCCACAGTTACTTATTTTCTCAAAAAATAAACAAAAGATAAGAAATGTCTTAGAAGAAACTTTGAGTGTGTGCATAATACCTACCCGCGAACTTTGGTCGTCGGCTATTTCATAGATAGATAGATAGATATACTTTATTGCACAAAATACATATCTAAGTACTAAGTCTAGTCTCAGACTAGGCATTACAGAAATGTTGTGTACAATAGGTCGGTACCTACCTAAAATATAGTAGGTATTCACTTCATAAAAGTCTCAATGCTGATTTTAACCGACTACAATAAAGGAGGTCCTCAATTTATCGGAATCTTTTTTACATAACATTGTTGTAAATATGTAATGTTGACAATTTATTACCAGACACTATTTATTGGCCCTTACTAAAGGGCTTGTTTAAAGCTCCAAAAAAAAAACAATAATTTTTAACCATCCTAATTTTTTTTTTTATGTGATAGGTGACATACGAGCAAACGGATCGCCTGATGGTAGGTAAACGATTGCTGCCGCCTATACACACCCGCGATACCAATTGAGTCACAAGTGCGCTGCCAACCTTTAAACCAACCCTGGGATTGAGCCTCCGGTACCCTCACTCACGCAGCGAAGCATTCATTCCGAAACGTGGCTCTCCTACGGTCAAAATATGAATCACATGAACATACCCTTTCAGCAAAACGATCGGCGTTCATTCACAAAGATGCAATAGGGTTTACTGGCGACAATCCAAGTTATTTCAGTTTTCGTGGTCCACTGCTCGCCGCCCTCGCGCCGTGCGCTGATTTCGTAATAAGCCACCCGCACTGAAAGGATTACTGGCTTTTCTGGGGATAGAAACAGTTAACGGGTGTGGAAATAAAAAAATATCTACTGAACTTTATAAGTCAATGACTTAAGCATTGTGTAAAAAATAAACAAAATAGTTTTGGTGTAGTCTTTGAATAAGAATGAATCATCGGTCCTTGTACTTTTTTTTTTTATTACGTATGATTTTCATTGAATCTAAATTGGCCACAGAAGTCATCTTATATAATAAAAATAAAAATTTACACGAAAAAAAAATCGCATTTAAAAACCGCGAATTAAAAAGTGTAAAGTAATATCTTTAACACTTCATACACTTCACATAACATTTTATAACAGTACACTCAAGAAAAGGCGTTACCAAAGTCGGCGCCCAATACTTTCTTGTAATACAATATTCAATATTCTATTTTGAAAGTTGTTTCTGGTCGAGAAGATCCGGCAAGAAACTCTCCAGTTACTCTTTTTAATCGCCAAACTTTCATACAATGTTTTGTCATCATACCAATCCATACAGTTTAATTGTAAAACAAAATAAAATAAAGGAAATAATAAAAAAAATATTATACATAAGGTAAACCGAAGCAGACCAGTCCCCAAAGGTGGCACCTGTTCACAAGTATGACGTATGTGGCAGCCATCATTTCACTCAACCAATAAGAGTATTATGTATCAAACCTTCAATAGTTTTAGCCAAATATTATAGCAAGGAACTAAAGTGTTTATTTACTTACATAATTTCTTGATAGGCTGGTAATAATGGAAAAAATGTTTCATATAATTAATTGTTACATAACACTTTAGATTGTAATCATTTAATGTTTTCTCTTTAAAGGATGAGCGGCCCAAAATTTCAATGTAAAATGTACAACCACGCAGCCTTTTTCACAAAAATAAATATCTACCTTTTAAAAAATATTAAACCTGCAAACCGTTAGCAAATACTCGCTTTAAACTACATATTTTAGAGTACCAGCAAAAATATGTTTTCGAATAAAAACAGGGTATTTCTACCCTCCCGACTCCGGGGCCAGGTAGCGTGAAAATCATACCAACGGAGCCGTATGCACCCGCGTGGGCCGATGATATACACAGGGTAGGTATGGAGTTACAGTCACGAGGGGTGTACACTTGTACAGTGCTGGCACAGTATAGAAAAGCTAGAGAGTTTAAGGGCTTAACAGTTTTTTTTTAAATATGGCTCTTTCCGAAGATAATTTGCCAATGTCAAGTAACTTATTGAGAATAAGTAGGTAGTCAACAGTCGAAGTCAGTCAAAGTTTGGAACAGTGGTAGTGAACGCTGCCTCTGGTGGTGGTGGTGGTTGCGGGTTCGATCCCCGCACAGTACAAACATTTGTGCGCATGAACATGTCTGTTTGTAAGTATTATATGTATATATTTGTAATCCCACTGTTGATTCTGATATCCGTAACACAGGTGCTTGAGCTACCTATCTCGGAGTCAGATCAATGTATGTGATGGTGTCAAAAAAAAACAAATAAAAAAAAGTCAAAGTCACTCAATAAAACCCCGGTGTTTTTACGTTTTATCGATATACAGATTCAACTGATATCACTCTAAAAGCAATCGTGAGTTTTAAGACTCTATTAGGTCCAAGCAAATTGTCACTAGACTACTAACTCGACACACAATAGCAATGTTAAAGACAATACAATTCAACGATTCTTATTATTAGGATCATTTTTTGGCACTTCAATGCACAAATAAACACCAAATTTGTCCACTAAAAACCACAAGACACTAATATTTAAATCCTTTGAATTGCATCAGCCAACGCGCAACGTGGCTTGTTTTAGCCCTACCCGCCGAATCCGGGCTTTACAGTCCGATCACGGTTATTTGACACGTGGCAAATGTCGGAATTAAGGCTTTTTTTTATGGTGTTATCCCGCGCACGGTTACGGCCGCGCGTGTGACTCCGCCAATGTCAAGTGGGAACTAAGGCTGTTTTGACATTTTCGTATAGAAAAAAAAAAAACATTTTACAACGCCCCATGTCAATGTCACTGAAGTGCCTTCTGATCGTGGTCGCACTATTCATAAACATTCAATAAACCTATGTTAGCTAAAACGGTGTTATAGAGCAGTTTTGACGTTTGAAACAAAAAAACTTGATATACAATTTTCGAATAAAGAATAAAAACTGCTCTATAACACTATTGTAGCTAGCAAAGGTTAACAAACATTTATGAAAAGTTCCTTTAAATCCTTCCGGCTAATATTCATATATTTTTACATCAGAATCTAAAATGTATATTATTCCAACTCTGGTGTTGCAGGTGTCCATGAGCGGCGGAAATCGGTCACCATTAGGTGATCCGCCTGCTTGTCTGCCCCCTGTCTCATAAAAATAGTACATAACTGTTATTAATCGAGCCAAAGATTGGCGGCAGTCAATGAAATACTTATGCCCGCCGCGAGTCTTGGCATATAGAATGGTTATGAAGAGTAAATTTTTAAAATACGAAATCAAATATTTTTTGGAGTACGCACTTGTGACTCCACAGGCAGTGGTAATCATTTACCAACTGGTGAACCGTCTACTCGTTTGCCACATCACAAAAAAGGCGCTTTGTATGGTACAAATTTAGTTGCTTACATAGATGAAACTGTAATTTTGTATAACCACAGAAATATTGGGGTCATCTCCTTACATAGCCCCACAAAGTTTCATCAACAGAAGATACATTAACTACGTAAAGTCAAACAGTTTAGCGTAGGACAAATAAGTCTGCCCTGCTTGAAACAGTGACGTCTGCGAGTGACGTCACGCGTGCCCCGGCGCATGCTTCACTGACCAGCACCCGCGCGTGTCGCAGTGTGCATACACCCTTAGATGCGTTTTATTTGCCACATGTTCAATGTTCACTATACTAATTTGATGTGGGGTTTCAATTACAAAGCACTTCATTCTGACTGTGAGAGAGACATGCTTCGGCATGAATGTGCCGGTTCCATCGGAGTGAATATCACGGCTCCACAGAAAATACGGCGTGAAACAGCATCTGAGCTGTGTTTCACCTAGTAAGTGTGGGCACCTAACGCCCAATCCACGGGGAAGGGATGTTCAATGGTAGCGTACTTGTGACTTTACTCGATTATGTATCATCAAGTGATCCGTCTGCTCGTCTGCCACCTATCACATAAAAAAATCGTCCTCGGTGAGGATTGGACTTACGACCACCAGATTTTAGAGACAAAGTTCTAAGCTATTACTCTAGACTCTACTATAGAGGCAGTTTAGAATAGTAACCAAAACAAACTCAGTTTAAAAGACTATCAAATAGTGCACAACCCCTTACAGGTCTCTTTATTCGCCCATAAGTGATCCTTAATGAAGCGAGGCTTCGTGCCAGTTACATGAAAGAAAAAAAAAGCAAAATACATTTTTTGCCTACAAACAATACACAGATAAAACAACAGAAAGACATAACGAACACAAAAAAATGAAGCATATAACAAAACAGGATGAAATAACTAACACAACAGAATGACATAACTAACACAACGGCATGACATAATTATATGCTTATTACCTATGTAAGAAAAAGTTGTTTATGTTGTCTAGTTTGTATAAAAATGCGAAATTACATTTGAGCACAAACAGTATCGATATAGGCTGTAGGCGTTTGTTGATGTTTTAAAATTATCTCTGTATAAGTACCGACCGCTACTCACGTACGCGTGGAAGTCTTCACGTCCGTGACGTAGCAGACAAACTGAAGGAATGTCGCCTACATTTGTAAGGCCATGTCCTGCGAAAACCAGACAGCTACGTGGGAAACAAATGTCTGGCCATGTGACCACCAAGGAAAGAAAAGGTGTGGCTTGACGACTTAAGGGATGACATGCGTGACAATAAATTAACAACATTGGATGTACAAGATCGTGCGAAGTGGAGAAGTAGAAGCAGGAAAGCGGGCCCCGGGCTCCGGAGCGACGGCTTCGATTGTTGCGAGGACGCAACCGGGACTAAATGCTAAGATGATGATGATGAAGTAACGACCGCTACATATATAGTTAATTTCTAGGAATCAGTCATATATTGATAGATTTTTAATTTTATATTTTTACAACATCTCATACATTGATCTGATTCCGTAGGAGCTTAAGCACTTATGTGACTGATATCAGGCCACAGAGGAATTACAAATATACACCGTCATTTTTTATCGTTTATATCCCGAAAACCTCATAATAAGTATCGTGGGGCGCAGGCGCTGCAGCTGCCTCGGCGGAGACCCGAAAACGGTACAAGTACTCCGCCTTAGATAGCTGCTACCGCTTTGCCCCATTCGGCGTGGAAACACTGGGGCCGTGGGGACCGGGCCTCCGGTCCCCACGGCAAACTCTTTCAAGAGTTGTCTGTCTGACTGATCGAGTTCTCTGGGGACCGGAATGCTGGCAGTTACCTCGGCCAACGTCTAGGGTTGGCCATCCAAAGAGGCAACGCCGCTAGCATTCTGGGCACGTTGGACAATATCAGTGAGGCAGACAATTTCTTTCTGTAAATATGTACATAATTATTAGGTATCACTTTTGTTGATTTAACATATTTTTAGTTATTTAATTGAATAAAAAGCTGTATGTTTCCTTAAATAACTACCTTATTCGCGTCAAACAAATGTCATTATTTTCTGTCATTTGTTCATGTCATGCATTGTGAGTATCGTGAATATCATGTTAGATCAATAAAATAAGCGAAAAAAAAATCGTTAATTTGTTGGTTTTCGGGTTTTTGTAAACGATAAAAAAACACGGTGTACTCGTATACATGTATTATAACCAGATACTGAACGAACACAAAAGTTCTTCACACGAATTGTCATTACTTTTCGTGATGAGCAATGATCGGAGTTGGTAGAGCTATTTTTGGTACTTGCAATGTTTTCGAATAATATGGACATGCCTAAAATCCCGGATTATAGATATACTTTATACTATTAACAGTTATTTTCGTTTATACATCGAGCATCAGCCTTACGAACTTATTCATAAACACTTTGTGATACCATGTTAATTAAAAAAGTTCTATTTGTTCTTTCGAAATTCAAGATACGTACGTTAGATAGAAATATAGAAATTGTAAGTGGTATCGAACGTTTATGGAAAAGCCCTTTCATGATTAAAATGCGGTAAATATTTAACTCTAAAATAAAAATTTATTTATTTTAATCCCGGTATCATAGTCAGAATACCGGGGCACGTGCATATTTATGTTTGCGGTCAATGAACCCAAATAGAGAGCTATTTGGGTTCATTGACCGCAAACATAAATATGCACGTGTAGTTAGAGACCTACTCCAATCATTGGAGGCAGGGTCACTACAAGCGCCATCCGGCCAGATAGATACTATTTATTGCCCAATAGTTTACACATCTTAATAATGTCCTCCAAACCGATATTTCAGTCTTGGCGGCCAATCTCAGCGATCAGCCATCATCGCAGGACATATTATAGTGCACAAGTATTTGCGCAGACACAAGTACACTCTCTATTTCCGTACCCTCTTATTGCGATGGAACACTAGTGTGACTCGACCGAAGAGGGATTAGGCGCAGGACCAACAGCTAAACGTGCTTTCCGAGGCACGGGGGTACAAGACCGCCAACTTCCAGACTCCGGGCTAACACTGAGAATTTCTTAAAAGAAAAACTCAGCTACAAATTATGGCCCGACCCGTGGATCGAACCCGGGATCCCAAGCGCAACCGTCGCTTTAAAGTGCGACCCACTAACCATTACGCCACCGAGTCAGTCAACAGTAAATCTTAATAAGACTGTACTAAATAGGCTGTGCGGTTCGGGCTAAAAGAATTTTTTGCTAATTTGACAGGCGTAACGCAGTGCAAGTCAGAATAGAGAGAGGTTCGATTAAAGAAAAAAATACTGATTTGGATACTATGTGTGGTTATCCGTACCAGTATTTATGTGCGTCAGCCTGCCATCATCACCAGGCTTGACAGTGAAAAGTGCCCAAATTCGTACCCTCGCCCCAGACGTCCGTTCCAATCAATAGTCGATTAATCAGTCCCAGCAGCGGCGCCGGCGCAGCCGCGCGGAAAATCTTACAAAAAACGCGGGGAGGGGGGGGCTTCCGCGCCGCTGGACGCGGGTTAGGCGCGGGACAGGGTGCAGAGGAGCTGCCGTGCGACGAAAATCTCTTGGTAAATGTGTTACGGATATTGTTAAAAAAATTAACTAATGTACTACTAAAAGGCTTAAAAATTAAACATGGAACTCAAAAGTTAAGTTCTGCATAATCTTTTGATTAGTGTTTCGGCAGTAAGATACTTTGAACTACCTTTACGTCATATTTTGTGATTTAACTAATTACTTGCAAAACTATGGAAATAAAAAAAAATATAGAAAAAAGATTCAGATCGATACAAATTGGTGAATGAATGAGCGAATGAATATAATTACATTTATTGCACTCAAAATAAAGTTAAGTTAAATCCAAAAACACCTTAACTTAGTACATTTTGGTGATAGGACATTACAATGTAGTATCATTGACTATTATATTATTAGTATTGGTAGTATCTACCTAACTGCATTTTACACACAACATTCTTTACATGACCGTGACCGTGGGAGAGTCACGTACGGCATTAATGGTAACTGCACAGAAGTGATACCATCACGGCTTCTTAGATAACCACGTATCACATAAAAAAAACCGTATGGGAAGCTGTTAAAAAAATTGTTACCTCGTCGACTCCACAGCCTCGGCGAACAGGAGAAGGGTAGGCTGTGCGTGTCGATAACAGAGCGCCATAAATCATTGGCGGGCAAATGTCTCGTGCCGATACTGCGTGGACGCGGCCGAGGCGAGCCGGGGCGAACACTATGTTTTATGGCCTGTGGACCGTGTTGAGAACATGAGATTCATTAACTGATTATGCTGATGTTGAGAGAAAATATGGATGACTAAACAGCAACAAACTCTTACAATATGTTTCTATGAAAAACATAGATACAGTACATCATAAGTTGACTATTACATATTCTGGAATAAGATCGTGGTGGACCGGCGTGAAGCAGCACGGTGCTGTTTCGCTACGTGAGTGAGGGTACCGGAGGCCCAACCCGAGATATTAACATCAGACGATCCGTCTGCTCGTCTATCACCTATCACATAAAAAAAATCCTTAAATGTAGAAAATATGAGTAGAATTTTAGTGTCTGTGAATTATGGAAATTTTCAGATGAAAATCAGCGAGAACCTCTCTACATATTTTGCATCTTCGCAGCTTTAGCTCTACACTCTTATACCTACTCTAACAAGTCAAAAACAAGAAGAAAAGGTTCTCTTAAATAGGTACTTTAATTAGTATAGAATCAAGTAGGTACTTATCTAGTCAACCTTCTGCCAACTTGAAAATGTAATATACAGGTTGGTCCGTTTTCAGTTCTCCACAAACCTTTTTTTTTATTTATTTTTACAGCAAGGCGCATCTAAAATACCCCTATGTATATTCCGCGATGTTTATAGTTTTCAAGAAAAAAACGTTATATTGTATGAAAATATATACAGACGAAATTTAAAAAAAACACAATTTTTAATGCTTACTACATATATTATATTTTATCGCAAGCTACAAAAATCGCGGAATATACATAGGGGTATTTTAGATGCGCCTAAGTAGTTGTGACAAATCTAAAAAACCTTGGACTAATGAAAACGGGCCACCTGTATAAAAGTTATTCTGACTGGCTGAACGTGTCCCAGAAATTGAAATATCCAAGAAGACTTCGTCCATCAAATGGAGAATTCCACCAGCTCGGTCACACACGTTAATTACTTCGGATTAAGGCTTACGACAAAAGAATTCCTTCGTCTTGAGACACTGAACCTGAGGTGTGGGTTGGCACGGTCAGTGTTGCCCTTATAAATTTTTATATTCCTATTATTTATTGTTCCATGTAGGCAAAGCTTAGATCAAATCTAGGTCTTAAATTAAACTGCTTTCAGTGTTGACATGGGTCCTGTTAGGGAACTACAATATTTGTGACAATTTATAAATTGCGTTAATTTATATTGAATGAATAAATAAACTAATAAAAAATTTGTTCATTCATACAAAAGTTACAATAATAATAATAAATATTTCACAACATCACATACATTGATCTGACTCCGAGATAGGTAGCTCAAGCACCTGTGTTACGGATATCAAAATCAACAGCGGGATTACAAATATATACATAATCATACTTTTCTTTTTGTAAATACATACTTATAATACATAGCAAATACCCAGAACAATACAAATAGACATGTTCATGCACACAAATGTTTGTACTGTGCGGGGATCGAACCCGCAACCCTTGGACCAAAGGCAGTGTTCACTATCACTGTTCCAACTTAGGCATACCTTGATGTATCTTATTTATATTTGTAGTTAACATTAGTTATTTATTATTTTTTGTTGATGGTGTACTATACTATGCTATGTAACAGCTATGTGATCAATTAATGAACTGCTCAATTGATTGATAACATTTCCTTTGATAACATTATCTTAGTTAATTTACAATCAATAAACTATTGCCCGGTTTTTGTTAAGTATAATTCATCATCATCAGCCCATTTAAGTCCCCACTGCTGGGGCACGGGCCTCCCTCAATCACATGAGGGGTAATTGCCATACTCACCACGCTTGGCAGACGGGTTGGCGAGGGTTTTGAAATGCAGAGTTTTCCTTCTCTGGGTGCTGATGATCATGCCAGCAGCTTTACCTTAGTCGCCTTTTACGACACCTCGGTAAGAGTGAGGGTGGCCTATTCTACTCTGCCGGGGACCACACGGCCCCTAAGTATAATTAGTTGTAGCTAATAGGAGCATTGTATATTTTTCTTACTTGACTTATATCGTTATGTACTTTACGTATCACCAAGCGTAGATTGAGAATACCACGTGTGAAAAAGCAGCTAAATTGCGTATAAAGAACTGCAGTTAACTTAATCTAAGGCTATAAGACCTTGTGCCCAATCCAGGGGTATAGTGGAGTTATAGCGTGCTATAACTCTAATGTTATAGCCCTTATTGATGACCTTAGGATCTATTTAGCTCTTTTATATATCCTGTTCTAACTCTTATATTAGCGCCTAATGTTAGTTGGGTGAGGTCCATCTACAAAGTTACTTGAACGTGTTTTTTTTATATGTGATCACCTGATGGTACGCGATTGCCGCCGCTTATGGAAAGCCGCGACACCCCCCGGATCCCCCGGATCGGATTGGCTTAGTGCAGCGAAACACAGAAGAGTGCTGCTTCACGCCCGTTTTCTGCCATTGTTTTTCTACCATTAGCTCGACGGTGAGTGAAAAAAACGTGCGGAAACCTGCACGTTTCAGATAGTTTTTGAAACGTGTAATCAAGATTCAGTTGTTCTGATTCCCCTATCAAAAGGTTTGCGAACATATGACGGCAGTCGCTTCCTTGTAATGACCAGACTACCCAAAACCTGAATCATGGTCTAAGCGTACCCCGAGCTTGCAAAGCGACAGCATTGTACTCAATCGGGAATCATCAGCTAAAATGAGTAGGGTTGCTTTAAGGTATGAACTGAAACTCTGGCAACACCAAGTACAGGCGGAGCCAAATAATTGAATACGTCAGTGTGTCGCCACGCGTGCCCGCGTCTGACACACGCCGTAAATTGTCACGCCCTGTTGGCGGACTTAATTAATTCACAAATATACACGTTCGCAACGTGATATTTGATTTTATTGGATACTGCCATTTTAATGTCGGCTTCTAACAAATTAGAATTGAGCGTAAAATTACGAACAGAGTCATGTTACATGATATTCTTCACCTTATTTGTAGGTAAAGAAAACCTAACATATTTTTAAGTAGGTAAATATAAAATAAACCTATATTAAATTTTTTTGGAAAGTTTCAATCGGAAAACGTTCGTTGAAATCTTTTACCTGGAAATAATGAATTGTTTAAATCATCTCCGAGCAAATCTACTTGCTAAAACGTTGAAGACTACTCGTAACTTGGTTGATCTACGTGAATAGGAAAAGGGGAAAAAATCATAATCATAAAATCATTTATTGCCCAAAATGTGGTACAGTAGGTGGAAACATTAACAATGACTCTCACAATTTGCCAAAGTTATAAAGGCATGCTAAAAAAAATAAAAACAAATAATTAATAACTAAAACAACAAATTAGTACATTTTACGTGTCATAAGCAAATTCACATTGTTTTAAATTAAATAATATTGTATTATTATTTCCGATCGTCGTCAATTTAAATTACTTTTCGTCTTTTTTTATTTAAATGGTACTAGTCGTATTTTTTTATGAGATAGGCGGCAGACGAGCAGACGAATCACCAGATGTTAAGCGCTAATAAACGTTTTTCAACGATTTTTGGCAATATTACTTTATTTTGAGACAGAACTCGCCATTTAGGTAGGTATCTCTTATGACAAAGTAAAGTGGTTAAATATTTCAACAATCTAAAATATAGTGGTGTTGAAATATTTCAATAGTACAAGATATAAGGCTAATACTGAAAAAAATCTTTAAATATTTTTTTCGCCAAAACTCAAGCCCGTTTCTATAGAAGATTATCCAGCTTCGACAAGTCGGTACCTAACTACATTGAACCTATTGCCAACTGATCTTTGGAACTCTAAATCAAAGTCCAAGTCAAAAAATTATTTATTTGCATAGGCTTGTACACAGCACTTACAAATCGTCATACATTTAAGTAATTTAAAACTATTTATAAGTACTTAAGTATGTATAATTTACACATTTACACATATTTATGTTGATACATAAAGTATACCTACTAAAAAAATAAATAAACATAATACGATTCTTCTACCGTCCCGGAAAGTTGTTTCTGGTCGAGAAGATCCGGCAAGAAACTCGCCAGTTACTCTTTTTAATCACCAAACTTTCATACAATGTTGTCTCATCATCATACAGTTTAATTTTAACACAAAATAAAATAAAGGAAATAATAAAATAAATATTATTAAGTAAACCGAAGCATAGTCTCCAAAGGAGATCAAGACTGTCTTAGACAGGGGATCAAGACTGTCAGACTTTTCAAAATCATTAACTCAAAACGACATTACATCTAATATTCAATTCAATCAGATCACAATATATTTCAATTATATCGATACCGAAGTAATAACAACATCCAAATGAAAATCCCGATCCCGATATCCCTACCGCTCATTCCTCAATTTCCGAGGTATCCCCTAAAAGCGACTCCAATTTAAGTTGAGGACAGACAAATTGTCTTACATTGCGGCTAAATGGGTTCGTCCAATTATGTAACCTATTTGTAGACATATTAACGATTTAACAATTGGGTAGATCATTTCGTTCAGACTATGCTTGGGGACGCCTCCAGACAAGAATGTAATGAAGACGATTTTCTGGGATGTGCACCTATACATATCAAAATCTGCCTTGTGCATATAGTATAGCTTTGAATTATTGGCAAAAGATATATTTTAAGTTGCTGAACCACATTTTAGTAGGAAATCATAGTTTTCTTTATGTGATAGGTGACAGACGTATAGACCTATCAGTGATAACCGCATATGAGTGGTATCACAAGTTAGATAGCTTGACAAATGTTGATCATAAGCACAGGTAGTCTACGATAAATAAGGGAGTATGATTTTTTGGGTAAATAATACATTTAAATTTTTTATTGAATTGTGCAAAAAGCACTTACAAAATTCGTCGACATACCAAGGTCTCCGGTAGCTTAGTCGGTAAAGCAGTTGCCCGGTTAGCAAAGGATCGTGGGTTCCCACCCGAAGACTGTTGAAAAAAATTTAAGCGCTTTATTTACTTAAATAAGGCAGTGTTCTATCGCTAAACTAATCCTTTTTACTGTAGGAGAGCTACGTTACGGCACAAAATGGGCCGACTCGACCGGAGTGATACCACGTCCTCACAGAAATCCGGCGCGAAGCACTACTTCGCTGTTTCGTTGCGTGAAAGTACTGGAGGCCCTATCCGGGGGAAAGGGGGGTGTTAACGAGCGAGGGAGATGGGTAAAATAGCAATAAAATAAAGAAATAAAATATATTAGAAATAAAATATATATAGTACCATTTGCACCAAAACAAATCAATGACAGTATGAAACGTCAAATTTAGTAACAAAACAAAAACGAAAATAAAATAATTATCTTAAAGAGGTCGGTTTGCCACATGGGGTTTTAAGATTGGCAGCGCACTTGTCACTCCACTGGTGTCGCGAGTGTCCATGGGCGGTGGCAATGTCTTACCATCAGGTGATCCGTCTGCTCCTCTGTCACATATCGCGTATAAAAAACACATTTTTGCAGTAGTGTTTTCGTCGCGTTTTGAAATTGGCTATTCTTTGCTAAACAGTGTCATAAAATCCTTTGAACCATGGCCGCCATGGTCAATCGGTAACAGAAAAGTAAATTTCCTAATACATTTTTTTATCTCCTTAAACTTAGTCTGTTTGTATGAAAATTCATGAAATAACCCTATATACTTTTGATGTGAGTAGTTTAGTGTTCTGTAAATTAAAGTGTACTGTATTATATTTGTGTATAAATAGTTTGGCAGTGTAACAATAATAAAGCCGGTCTACGCAGTTTCGCCGCAAGCCGCCAATTTGACGGGGATCGCGATCAAAGATGACGTCTGCCGACATTGCTGTCGATGTTTACTGAAACACCACGCTTGATGGCGTAACACGGCCCGGACACTTCGAACCCGGTTTAGAGTAGGGTTAGAATACGTCGTTTAAACTTCCTAGGTGAGAGTGAAGTGGCGTGCGCGGCAGTTGGGTAGCCTGTGACTATCCTGTGAGATGCCAAATGCTAGGTTTTGGTTAGGGTTTTCAATACACTTTCTTATTCCCCACATAATTCCTAATAAGTGGTTTAGAAAGAAAGAAAATAAAAGAAAGAAAGAAACATTTTATTTACCATCACAATACATAATTTTACAACAACACTCATTAGAAAATAAACATAGAATATTCACACATTAAGACTACAGACAAAGGTGAGTACGAAAACAGACGATAGGTAAGTAAGTAATTAAGTAAACATTTATTGAGCACATTAAAGATTTACATAGACCGGACACATAACATAAATATAAGGAGATTGCACATTAATACATAGGAAAAAATATTTATACAAATAAAATAAGTGAATATTATAAACTAGTGACCAAGGAAGAAGAAAAGGAACAAAGTGAAGTGGTCAACAAGGTCCAAGCTCAGCATGTGCTTTGCAGCCGCTGCCGCGCTGGTTTTCAATTCGGACCTTGAGTGACTGGCGAAATAAATTTTGAATGTGACAGTTAACAAAGAATGTTATAGGTAGGTTATTACAATGAAAATATTCTAAATAAATAGGCGTGTGTGAAGTGTGACGTCAATCAGGTCCCGGCCTCAGCATGGTGCTACCACGACTGCGTTTAAACTTTTCACTAACCTTTACTCAGCAAGCATCCGTTACTCAAAAGTTGTCTGGAAGAAATCACTCAGAGCTATAAAGCCATCTTTCTACCTACGTAGCTCTTATAAAATCTGGTTTATTTATTTTTTACTAGTCTTTATTGTACCTGACAATATTCAAAATTTCGTATACGTAAATCTCAGTTTAAAATGTCTAACAGCTCTAAAAGCACAAGTCAAGTTAAAATTTGCTAAATTCTAAGGTAAGGTTAGTCTGAAATCTTGAAGTTGACATCCGCCACCTTCAATATTATAATTATAATTTAAATTGGTTTTAGTTGGTTAGTATTTAAAACCTTTGGTTAGCATAAAGCGGATCCAACGGTAGGATCAGCCCTTCAGAAGATTTCCCCGTGATGTGGTAAAACTATGTTCATAATAATTATTAATATTCTAACTTACGACTTATGAGATGTTCGCGTTCTGAGGAACTTTGTATATTCACGCCCCAGTGTTTTGCTGTATGAATTACGAAGGCGGGGTTAATGATGAAAATACGAAATCAGGACAAGATCTGTAGGGACAATCTTAAATATGATTTACGCTGACTAAAAATGAAACAGGTATGATTTTCATCATCATCAGCCCATTGAAGTCCCCACTGCTGGGGCACGGGCCTCCCTCAATCACATGAGGGGTAATTGCCATACTCACCACGCTTGGCAGACGAGTTAGCGAGGGTTTAGATATAAATGCAGAGTTTTCCTTCTCTGGATGCTGATGATCATGCCAGCAGTTTACCTTAGTCGCCTTTTACGACACCTCGGTAAGAGTGAGGGTGGCCTATTCTACTCTGCCGGGAACACACGGCTGATGATGGTATGATTATACATTCAATCAAATTAAATTTAAATTAGTTCGTAGGTCTTTAGTGGAACAAGAAACGGCTTATAAGTAGTAGAAGAGTGGAATTGAGTTTTTTATTGTACAAAATAATTTGAAGTTCGATATATTATCATTGGAAACTATTATACAAGATAAAGCGGCTGCGACAGCTGCTGATATCGCACCTTCAGAATTATAAAGACCTAATACAAAAATTTAGAAAGGCTTTTAACAAAGATACAAAGCCTTTCTGTGACTTAAAGTCTAAATCCAAAATTTTGGATTAGGTCTTTATAATTCTGAAGGTACAATATCTTCACCGATTTATATATCAGGCTTATGTTATGATGAAATGTACAGCCAGCAGGCTGCCAAAGGTCTATCTAGTGGCAGAACATTCTACACTACACTACGCTTGCCTGTCTCCAACCCAAGACCCGAATCCCGACCTAAACCCAACCCGAAGCTCCGAATCGATTTCAGCTTGCTAATTCGTGGGACTGTTTCAAAGACTTTAAGCCTTAAAAATTTGCTATAAGAAACCTAGAGAGATAGATTGGAAAAATTGGCCTGGCATAAGTTTTTTTTTATATTCCATTCTGATTCCCCCAATAGGTAAGTGCCTTTCAACGTATAGCCAAAACAATCCCATCTTAAAACTCATCCCGACCCGATTCACAAGACTCCAGATATAAAGTAAAGAACTGCAGAGGCGAAGAGGGCGATATTTCTCGTTTACATTTTTTTTTCACTCATTACTAGAGCGGTTCCCTGCTTTTTTGCCTTTTCCGGTAAAAGAGATAAAAAATGAAGATGAACTGGCGAGGCACAGAGTAAATACGAGGTCAGTAAGGGATGCGGCTACTCATATCGATACATACGAGTATAGACAAACAAGCAAACATTCGTGTGACAAACACGTGTTTGTTCTGCGTCTGGATGGGAATCATGAAATGGGCTGACGATGACGATGAAAATATCCATCCGTCAATAATGTTTGGAACAGCTGATATTTTTTCGCTTATTCCGTTGACTAAATATAGTAAGTGGACTTTATTTACGATTCCTATTATAAAAATTACGGTGTCTAGACAGACGGTGGCGTAGACAAAAAAAATCGTATCATTGCACTATAATACGGTAGCATGCGTGCTCGACGTTGATTAGTAGAATAAGAAATCCATATTGATTCAGATGAATACTGGGAATTGCCGTCAAGTAACGTCTGCTACTTTAAAAAGACAGATGTTTATAGATTAACGGTTCTAAAAGAAACAATATCAATAATATCGAACTAATTACTTATTACATACCTTTCTGGCTTCGGTAGAAGTCCTAAAGGACCTTCAATGAAACGGAGTTTACGACCTTATCTGTGAACCCGTCAATTTCACATTTGCTATGCGTCTTTTTTGTTTGAATGCGACAGTTTCATTCTTATTAATTTAAGAAAACTATCGATAACATTAACGGATTACAGACATCCCTACTTAACCGCAGACCGCACGGCCGGATAGGCACGAAAAGTCGCTCCCAGCAAATATATTAGAATATACATTACCTACGTGACTCGGAATGAATAGCGGCTACCTTCCCCCCGCTGCTTACCCTGCCTACCTTACCCTGGCTACCTCCGTCCAGGCCCGGGATGGGATTGAATTAGAAAGGATGACAGTGATCTCGATTTATTGAGACGGTAAAACTATGCTGAGGTGGAATTACGGTTTTTAAATGTGAAATTACATAAAATGTAATTTAACGAATAATTTTGTGAGCACCTATAAAAAATTGACAAGTTGCTAATGTTTTTGGTAGCTCAGTTGGTATAGAGAAAAACCAAAGCATCTTTAAGTGCATTATTTACCTAAAAATATTGTGACATGGTGACACTTAAGTATCTCTACCATTAACACGGCTGTAAGAAACATGGCGAGGAAACCTGCATGTTTCAGATACCTGAAACATGTGACCATGGTTCAGTTGATCTGGTTCCCTTGTTAAAGGGTTGCGAAAGTCAGATGGCAGTCGCCTTATTGTAATTACGTTAAGAGTCTCCCCAAATCAAGAATCATGGTCTAAGTATACCCCGGACTCCAGAGCGACAGCTTTGGACGCAACTAGGAACTCAAATCTAAGATATATTAGATTGTTACATAGTGACCTGATACATGTTGGTGAAGGAATACACAAAAATGTATCTTTCTAAAATTTGGATCATTTGAATTTGGAATAGTGAAAAGAATCGTTTCATTGATAAGCTTTAATTGGAACATCAACTCTCAGATAGATCCAGAACAGAGAGCGACTCGATTAGAATGACTCCTTCATACATACCATAGATTTTTATTAATACTGCCTAAAGATCATTTTTCTGTAACACTAATGGCTGTCATTTCAATCAATGTTATATCCTATCTCTTTCCCCGTGTGACACGTTCCATGTGTTGCCGATGGAACCGTGTCATTCGTTCTTTTGCTATCAATAGTCATCGTAGTTCGTCGCTCATTCGTGTCAGTGGAACACAGTGAGTCAGTGAGCAAGTTGACCGATTGAATAAATCGGATCATGAGATCCGAATGAGCCGCATGATACATTCCGAGCGAGCATTCTTGATACGGATCAGTGTATCATCTATCTGAAGCGGATCACTGAGTCAATTCAGTAAAAAGTTAGACACGTCTACTATGATAATATACTGCGTTCTTCTACGTCCTCCTATGAAAAGGTTTACCGACTGATCCTCTTCTTCTTCAACCAATGCAAGTGGTTCCCGCAAACAGGTATCTGATGCGCTCTTTTTGAATCAGAAGGCCAAGTTCTTCCACTAATGTTATTTACCACTATTGTTGTGGTAACAAACTATGGAATCACAAAATATGGAAAACAAACTATAGATCCACCTGCCTCTGGAACAATCTACCCCTCTCAATCCAGCAATCCGAATCCTTCTCTATTTTCAAGTCCCGAGTTAAAGATCATTTCCTATTCTATGTAGCACCTTTCATTGTCTCCAATACCCTGGATTTCGTGCCTATCAATCCAATAAACTGTTAGTTTGTATGTATTTTTGTTTATTTCTTTTATAATTTACTATTATGTTTTAGTATTTATAGTTAGTATAATATTTATTTAATATAATGTATATACTATATTTATACAATGTTAAACAGTGGGAGAGCCACGCTTCGGCATGAATGGGCCGGCTCGACTGGAGTAATACCACGTCCTCACAGAAAACAGGTGAAGCAGTGTTTCGCTGCGTGAGTGAGGGTACCGGAAGCCCAATCCAGGGAAAGGGGGGTTAAAAGGTAAGTTGATTCGTCGGCTCGCCTGCCACCTATATCATAAAAAATTTTTTTCTTTTCTGACTTGCACTGCCTTACTCTTTTTCAATTTACTATACTTTTCCTCTACTGTAAGATTATTTAGAAGAGATAGCTATTAGCGATAAGACCGCTTATATTGTACCAGTTAGACGAAAATGTGACAATTTTGTGCAATAAAGTGTATCTATTTTATCTATCTATGGGTAAGATCTCTCAGCTTTTTGCTCCCTACCACATAGCCACAAACTTTACCCACGAAACACGGAAAGTCACTGCGTCCTTTCCCTCCAAAACCCCTTTTATACAGGGTGTATCTGTGAACATTTACATCACTTTAATCACATGTTCTACCAACCATTCTTAACAACATTTATACTTGAAAATTCACATGAAAAAAATTCAACTTTTCATACAAAGACGGTCCTATTGACTTGGTCATTTATTATGTGAAGTTGAAAAACTTTTGACGAATATCGATAAGTCCGACAAGTAACGATAATCTCCATAATTTCCACAGGAAGTAGTCGAGGTGTCTATGGGCGGCACCAATCGCTTACCATTAGGCGATTCGCCTATCAATCTACCACCTATCACATAAAACTAAAAGTTATTAAATTAAATAAGTTCGTCTCACAAAATTGTTGATACTTTCCTTAAAGTATTTGTTCCTCACTTTTCAAAAACATGTTGTTTATATTGATTGTGGAGAATATGAGTCTCCACAATCAATATTAATCAATTGGCGGCGCTAGTATCATTGCGGTGTCACCTTAATGGGATAGCCGTGTGGTCCCGGCAGAGTAGAATAGGCCACCCTCACTCTTACCGAGGTGTCGTAAAAGCTGCTGCTGGCATGATCATCAGCACCCAGAGAAGGAAAACTCTGCGTTTATATCAAAACCCTCGCCAACCCGTCTGCCAAGCGTGGTGAGTATGGCTATTACCCCTTATGTGATTGAGGGAGGCCCGTGCCCCAGCAGTGGGGACTTAAATGGGCTGACGATGACGATGAATGGGATGTAAATATTCACAGATAACACCCCGTATAAACCAGTGTGCGCCTGAGTCTTATAATGCGCTGTTCGCTTCGCTGGGCCTGAGGATAACCTTAATGTCTTGACTTATTGTTTTTGGGCCCCGTGTAAATTCTGACTTGTGAAAAGGCAATATGTCGGGTGAGAAAATTGTGTCTTGATGTGTTAAGTGTGTGTGTGGATATATCAAAAGCATCTGGTACTGAAACTACTTTGCGTCATCCTCATTTTTAGCTACTAAACCGGAACTATTTTAAACAATTTCGGGGTTACAGTCTTTTAACAAATACCTATACTACTTATTAATTTTTTTTAGGTCATAGGTGGCAGACGAGCAGGCGAATCACCTGATGGTAAGCAATTGCCGCCGCCCATGGACACCCGCGACACCAGTGCAGTCACAAGTGCGCTGCTAATCATGAAACCCCCCTTCCCCCGAATTGGGCCTCACTCACGGAAACAGCACAGTGCTGCTTCACGCCGAGCGTGCCGGCCCATTCATACCGAAGCGTGGCTCTCCCACACTTATTTCAAAACGCATTAAAGATACATATAGATTTTGATCATTAGGTTAATTTGACGTCTCTGGGTGCGTTAACATAATATTGCAAACATCATGAAAACAGGGCTCAAACTAGACACACAATGCAGGAACATTATTAATCCATAGTTATACCCAGCTCAATACATCCCCAGACAACGCGAACTCATCAAACAGCAGTTTGCGAATTCTTGAGCAGTTAGGGCGTTATGAAGTCTCCGGGAGTACCGCAAGTTACTCCAGGGCGGGTATCTGGAGATCGGTCGATATTCAGTCTTACAGTGTGTTGCAGGAAGTTGTCTATAAATTAATAAATCAATGTATTTTTTTTATTAGAGAGGGCAGAAAACGTGCAATCGAGTCACCTGATGGTAATCGATCACCGGTGATTGATGGTAATGATGGATGAGAATGGCCGAAAATCGGGAGCAGTGGCGTGCATTAGGGGAGACCTATGTCCAGCAGTGGATGAGTGTGGGTTGCTGATGATGATGATGAATCGATCACCGCCGCCCATAGACATCAGCCACACCAGAGGGAGTGAAGATGCGTGGCTGGCTTTTTAGGAAGATATAATCTCGTTTCTTGAAGATCTCAATGTCGTACCGGTTTGGGAATACCGCTGCGGGAAGTTGATTCCACAATGAGGAGGTGCGTAGCAAAAAATGACGTGTAAAGCGCACGGTGGTGGATCTCCACCCATCCAGATGTATACCTACTAATAATAATATCCTCCAACCGATAACAATTAAGGTGACCAATCTCAACGATCAGCCACTTACGCAGGATACATTATAGTGCTCAAGTGTGTGTGCAAACAGAAGTGCACTCCCTATTCCGTTTCCCTCATATTCCGATGGGATACCAGTGGGACACGACCGGAGAGGCATCGGGCGTAGGACCAACGGCTTAACGTGCTTTCCGAGGCACGGGGGTAGAAGACCGCCAACTTCCAGACTCCGGGCTGACACAGAATGACCCACTACTACCCACTGCGCCAACGAGGCAGTCAACCTACTAATCATAAGGTCAAAGTCAAAGTCAAATAATTATTTATATGCACAGGCTTGTACACAGCACTTACAAATCGTCATACATTTGAATGACTTAGGACTATTTATAAGTACTTATGTATAATTTACATGTCAATACATATATATGTCGATACATAAAATATACTAAAGAAATAAATAAACATAATGCGATTCTACCACCGGCTCGGAAAGTTGTTTCTGGTCGAGAAGATCCGGCAAGAAACTCGCCAGTTACTCTTTTTAATCGCCAAACTTTCATACAATGTTGTGTCATCATCAAACCAAGCCATACAGTTTAATTGTTACACAAAGTAAAATAAAGGAAATAATAATAAAGGGATCGTTATGTAACGAATAAACTCAAGAATTAAATTCTGATTTCACCATTAGGATTACATTACAATGTGTATCTGTGAATATTTACATCCCTTTATCCACATGTTCTACCAACCGTTCTGAACAACATTCGTTTTACGAGTTTTAGAAATTAGTCAAAATTTTTTTCGACTCGCCATATAAAACGACTAAGTCGCGTGACCAACTTTGGATGACAAGTTGAATTTTTTAATGCGAATTTCCAAAAGTCATAGAACAAATTTAGTTCAGAATAGTTGTTAGAAAACGTGGTGATAAAAAAATAAATATTTTACAACATCACATACATTGATCTGACTCTGCGGTTGGTAGGTAGCTCAAGCACCAGTGTTACGGATATCAGAATCAATATTGGGATTACAAATATATAAATTAATATTTCACAACAACACATACATTGATCTGACTCCGAGATAGGTAGCTCAAGCACCTGTGTTACGGATATCAGAATCAACAGTGGGATTACAAATACATACATATAATACTATTTTTTTTTTGTAAATACATACTTATAATACATAGAAAACACCCAGACCAATACAAACAAACATGTTCATGCACACCAACGTTTGTACTGTGCGGGGATCGAACCCGCAACCCTTGTATCAGAGGCAGCGTTCACTACCACTGTTCCAATCGGGTCGTCAATATACATATGATACTTTTGTAAATACATACTTATAATACATAGAAATAGGGATATGATAGGGATGTTAATATTCACAGATACAGTTTGTATATAATTTTTTTAGCATATAAACGGTTTCTTTGGTTAATTGATATGTTTGATTGAAAGACGAGTCATTTTAAGTTAAAAAATAAAATAATACCCATTACTTTTTATTTGATTAAACCGCATAATAAGCACGTTTGTATGAAAAATAATAATCCTCCAACCGATTACGGCTACGGTGGGCAATCTCAACGATCAGCCACGTATGCAGGATATATTATAGTGCTTAAGGGCGTGCGCAAACATATGTGCACTCTCTATTCCCTTACTCTCATATTCCGATGGGACACTTCTGTGACACAACCAAAGAGGGATCGGGCGCAGGACCAAGAGCTTAACGTGCTTTCCGAGTCACGGGGGTACAAGACCGCCAACTTCCAGACTCCGTGCTGCCACTAAGAATTTCTCGGCCCGATCCGGGGATCGAACCCGGGACCTCTTGCGCAGCCGTCGCTTTAAAGTGTGACCCACTAACCACTACGGAGTCAAATATGAAAAAGTATGAAAAATACGCTATTGGCGATAAGACATACCTACCTCTGAGTGTAGGTACGCCAAACAATAACATCGTCATCGTCATCCTCAGCCCATTTAAGTCCCCACTGCTGGGGCACGGGCCTCCCTCAATGACATGAGGGGTAATTGCCATACTCACCACGCTTGGCAGACGGGTTGGCGAGGGTTTTGATATAAATGCCGAGTTTTCCTTCTCTGGGGGCGGATGATCATGCCAGCAGCTTTACCTTAGTCGCCTTTTACGACACCTCGGTAAGAGTGAGGGTGGCCTATTTTACTCTGCCGGGGACCACACGGCTAAAACAATAAAATCGATCAAACAATAACATCGATCATTTATGCTCAAACAAGGATATTCCTTGTACTATGTGGTGAACAACTGTGCACCGCTTTCTATCTAGAGTCTGTAGCAACTAACACCGTACCACTTATAAATCTTATCACATCGCTCTGTCATCCCTATTATTGTTCCTATTATTGCATGGCTTTAAGAATACCCCCACATTCCGTCTAGCCTCTTGGCAGTTCGCGCACACAACAATGCCACACACGCAGGCGGCCGCAAACGAGATTCAGAACTTTGTTGCTCGACCTGTGCCTGTCACTGTATATTGTCTTTTGTAAAACAGGAACCTACAGTAAGGATAGAGGAATTTCAACCTTATTCGTTTGACTTAAGTTGTAAATCCTCCCAGATATAGTGAGCTTAGCATTTTCAAGTGTACAACGGCAAGGCTGTTTGGCCAAGGCAGCAGGCGACGCGTTCGATGGCAAAAGAGAATAGTAAAAATCAATGATAGAGGCTTGTGATACTTTATTCATAAATGTAAACCAATGTTAGCTAAAACGGTGTTATAGAGCAGTTTCGACGTTTGAAACAAAAGCAAATCATACAATTCCTTTCGAAAAGAATGAAAACTTAGCACCGTTTTAGTTAACAAAGGTTACCAAAATTAATAAAAATTTATGAACAAAACCCTAATTTTCTAATCATCATCATCATCAGCAATCCACACTCGTCCACTGCTGGACATAGGTCTCCCCTAATGCACGTCACTGCTCCCGATTTTCGGCCACTCTCAACCAGCCCACACTAGCCAGCCTTCGAATGTCATCATCCCATCTTGTCGCAGGGCGTCCTACACTACGCTTACCGAGTCGCGGTCTCCACTCAAGGACTTTACGGCTCCAACGGCTGTCAGTTCTGCGGCTAATATGACCAGTCCACTGCCACTTCAGTTTGCTAATTCGGTTAATTTTCTAATTTTTACCTTATTTTATGACACTCTAAATATGCAGCGGACCAATCCGATGAATTTCTGAGACAAATAAACATTTATTCGTCTCAGATACCTACATATCTTCTCCCATCGGAGAGCGACGCTTCGACATAAATAGACGGCTCGACCGGAGTGATACCACGGCCTCACAGACATCAGCCGTGAATCAGCGCTTGTTCTGTGTTTAGGGTACCAGAGGCTCGATTTGGAGAAAGTAGAAAAATACGCATTCTTAGATTTGTAAAAAGTAAACGTAATGGCAAGAGACATTTTTCTTCTACCATACAAAAGTTCCATGAAGTGTAGAATATAACAACCAGCTAACACGGAAAACTCGTTCCATAAAAAAAGCGATATCATCGCCAAAATTTCGGGCGAAACTGGAGAGGACCCATTAAATCTCCTTTGGGTCGTCACTTATCGTCATAGATTAAATTTTCACCTTCAGCTAACTGAAAAAATCCATTACTTCCGCCAGATGTCACCAAAATCAAATGTCGTTGGAGCAAGGAATGGAGTGGAGCCGTTTTATATTACTGTTTTGTTTCTGGACACAATCGCTTACCATCAAGTGATACGTCTGGTCGTCCGAAAAAAAAGTAAGTAGAATTTATAAGTAAAATAATAACATTAAATAGTAAAATTGTAAGATGAAAACTTGTGACTTATTAAAATATTATCTACGAAAATTTATTCTTCTAAGATGAAATAAACGAAAGGAGTAGAAAACCATTTCTTGAGGTTAGGTACTACAATTGACCTTTCTGTGACAAATACTCATCACAAAGATCATCCTATTTAGTTCATCGCGAAAACATTATCGAATACTTAGTTAATTTTCCGTATTATCTAACACAATTTTATTGCAGTTACATCAAGTGAAGGATTTTTACTTGTTAAAAAAACAAGTAATAAAGTAATTCCTTTATATAAAAATCGTTTCTTACCTACGTGTTACCTTTTGAAAAAATATTGCAACCTAAAATTTGCTCTTTTATCGGATTTTTAATTAGACGACGTAAACTGACAGATGCAAATGTCATGTCACTATACATTTTGACTATTAGCATTCTGCAAATGTATAGGAATGACACATTAACATCTGTCAGTTTACTTCGTCTAATTAAAAATCTGACTATAGAACTTACTTAAGTTCAAAGTTCATCATAGCTCAGTATAAATTATGATTTAATAACCGACTTATTGATATGATTACCTAACTTAAGATAGTTAGGTAATCATATAAATACAAGTCGGTATTTAAACAGCACAAATAGTTTCAAAAACTTGTATATTAAATTAGAAGACTTATTGTCTTTTTTTCAGCGACCTACTCCACACCCCCCTTTGTCACAACCATGTCGCTGAAACACAAAGTTTTTTTAATCCGAGACAGACATTAATCAACGTCGATCACAAACAGACAACAGAACCTATTATTGTATATGTACAGTAAGTATATAGAAAAATTGGGAGCATCGAGACACCAATCAGTCAACTTAGGCTGCTGAAGCTAAACTGACTCTTATGACACGGGAATAAGGATGTTCAATTGATATTATGAGTAGGTACTATTTTGAGATTTATGAGGTAAAGACTTATACTCTTGTTATTTGAAATCAATATACAGATTAAATATAGATTTGAAAAAAAAGAAGTAACGATACAAGAATCAGCGGGAGAGTGGGCCTCACTGACACGATATTTGTTTGATATTGTCAGAACGAATATATATATTGTAAGTCCGATCACGGTTATTTGGCACGTGGCAAAAGTCGGAACTAACGCTGTTTCCTTTTACAAGTGTCAGTGCTTTTGACATTTTCTCATAGAAAAAATACAGCGCCCCCATGTCAATGTTATTGAAGTGCCTACTGATCTTGGTCGTTCTGTATATTGCAGATGAGCGATGGTAGCCCAGTGTATTAGAACGCGCTTTCCATGCGGTAGTCATGGTTCGAATCCGAGCATGCATTTTTAAATTTTTCAAATTTATGTGCGTATTTCTATCGTTAGATCGGCGGTGAAGGAAAAACATCCAGAAAAAACCTGAGCATTCGGATTACGGAGTTTCTGAAACGTGTAACCATGATTCAGGTGATCTGTTTCCCCTGTTAAAGGGTTGCGAAGGTCAAACAAGTCTCTTCATTGTAATTACCAGACTCCTCAAATCCTGAACCATGGTCTAATCTTACCCTGTACGTAACCTGACAAACCGAAATTGACCGTGGGAGACAATTTTATTGTTTCGTAGGTACTTTTTAGAGTTTGATAGTCGTATTTAAACTTTATTTTTATTCTTCTCTGATTGTACATACGAGTGGTATATGAGTATACACGAGTCATATAGTAGCATAGTTTAAGAAAAATATTTTTGAATAAGTTCTGATTTTTTTTTGAAAGTGTGGATCAATCAGTTTCTACAATAAAACATAATCTTTCAAAATCCTTTGTAACTGAAAACAAATACCTCCTCTCTCAACTCCTCGCCAAGTATCAAATATTTCATAATATCTTAATCATATCTGCCCTGATTTACATACAATCCGACATCGCGAGTTATGAAAATTTCCAATCTGAATTTCTAATTACCCGCCCCACAGTTTCGATACAGTGTAAAAATTACCAGTGGTGCGATTCTTTAATAGATCATAATAATAGTCACTATAGGTACGGTCAGCATCTAGCTAAACAGTTTATTACCATGTCAAAGTAAAAATTTTACCTACCCCTTACAAACTGCTGCCCATTCAAACTCAAATAATTCTTTATTTGCATAGGCTTGTACACAGCACTTACAAATCGTCATACATTTGGATGACTATTTATAGGTACTTATGTATAATTTACATGTTAAAACATATATATGTTGATACATAAAATACACTAAAGAAATAAATAAACAAAATGCGATTCTACCACCGGCTCGGAAAGTTGTTTCTGGTCGAGAAGATCCGGCAAGAAACTCGCCAGTTACTCTTTTTAAACGCAAAACTTTATTATTATTTGCATTACATATGACTATATGACTAGGTATATGGTAACATTACACAATCAAAAGAACATATGCGCCTTGGCAGGCATCGCAAATTGGCATAGAGAGGAGCAGACATGTCTTATTTTTTTTACTTAGTATTTGCTTATATATATTCTTCTATGTAATAGTATTATTTGAAATTTGCAATTTATTTATAATCCACATGTACTTATTTTTTCTTATATTTCATACATTGTAGTGGGCAGAACAGTTACTTTGACATGGTACTAAAGCGTTAAGCTGCTTTTGATGCCGACTGTACTTAAAATATGATATACTTACGATACAATTCATGTATATGAAGTGGGCTGGCTTTTTCTGGTAATTTAAAGCCTCAAACGGTAGTAATCATCATCACCTAAAGCCTATACCTTCCTAAAAGGCCGGCATCACAAATCCATTCCTTCGCGTGTGGCCATGTCCATGGGCAGCGGTGATTATAAGTAATGATGGTAAGCCATCAGGTGACTCGATCGCTCGTTTCGTCTCGTCGCCTATCTTTCTCATAAAAAAAATCTTAGCGTATCATTCCAGGTTGCGTCTAAAGTACCTACTTTAGACGCAACCTGGAATGATACGCTACTTTAGTACCTACTTAAGTACTCATTAAGTAGTAAGTTGAGTACGCTTGGACCTTGATCCAGGATTAGGAAGTTTGGTAACTGACCCTCGCAACCCTTAGACAGGAGAACCAGACAAACTGGATTATACTCAGAATGGACCAAGCAAGATTCTAAGTGTGCAAACCTGAGTTTACTTTACAGCAGACGCGCAGAATCATTTTCCCAACAATTGTATCCACAATTTGGAGAATATTTTCGGATACATTTGATTATTGATAAGTGCAGATTTCCTCACAATGTTTTCCCCCACCATAGAATTGAAAAATTCAGCGGTGCGTGCACAGACTAATGTGGTCTCATAATAATAATATTCTCCAACCGATTACGGCAACGGAGGCTGATCATAACAATCAGCCACATACGCAGGATATAGTATAGTGCTCAAGTGTGCGCAAACACAAGTGCACTCTATATTCTATTCCCTCATATTCCAATGGGACACCAGTGTGACACGACCGAAGATGGATCGGGTGCACCACCAATGGCTTAACGTGCTTACCGAGGCACAGGGGTACATGATCGCCAATTTTAGACTTCGGGCAAATACTAAGAATTTCTTACCGAAAACTTAAGTAAATTTTTTTGGGTCAACCCGGGGATCAAACCCGGGACCTCTTGTGCAGCCATCGCTTTAAGTGCGATCCACTAACCACTGCGCCACGGAGGCACCGAGTGAGAGTGAGGTGCATGCACGGATTCATTTTGTCTTTTTTTTATGCTAGAGGCTGACAAACGAGCAAGCGAGTCAACAGATGGAAAGTAATCAACGCCGCCCATGAACATCCACGAAATCAGAGAGATCACTAATGTGTTGTTTCATACAAAGTCTTTGGAGCTTTCGTTGTGTATCTTGCTACTGGCATTTTTTACCCTGTGGTCCTATAGTAAAATCAACAAAATAAGAGACAACAAACTTTGCATACTTCGACTTTAATAATTAGGGATTCGTTATAGCGCATGAAATGCGATTTATTCCTATTTTCGGATGCGAAAGTTTCAGAGAGCGGCGGGAGGGTTAAGATTCGATTTAAGATTTAGATTACTTTGTGTATTGAATTAAGTTATTGTTATATACATATAAGTGTATTGTAAATAAATGGTCTATGGGAACAAATTTTTAAGATTGGTTTTATATTTTTTTTTCCAATGTATTACTATTTTAAGTAACTAATTTGAATATTTTTGTAAAATAGCAGGTAGTTATTTATTTTCAAACATTTTGAATTCGAAGGGTATTTAGGGGAGGGTAAACATTTTGAATTGAATACAACCTGTCTGAATAGCTAGCGTATCTAGGGTCAAATGAAGTTCATCCAGTGGTTTTAAATTTTAAAAATATTTAAATATGTTATGAAATAAAATGCCTCGAAACGGTTTTCGGATTAAAACTTGTTTATTTTTTTTCCATACCCCATTGCCAGGAGGCACCTACTGACTTTTTAGTATTTTAAAATCAAAAATGAGTAGGTAATGTAAGTGTGTAGTTCATCAAAAGCATATTTGCCAAAATTTGACAATGACTGCTTCGGTGGCGCAGTGGTTTTGCGTGAGTGGCGCACTTTAAAGCGACGGGCCATAAATTTGTACCTAAGTTTTCGGTAACGAATTCTTAGTATCAGTCCGGAATCTGGAAACCGGCGGTCATGTACCCCCGTGCCTCGGAATCCCTCCCCGGTCGTGTCACGCTGGTGCACATTGGAATATGAGGGTAAGGGAATCGGTTGGAGGATATTATTATTTTACAATACGATAATTATAATGATGCAGACTAACCTAAAATATAATATCTATCCTTCGCTTATATACAGTATCAGATTATTGTAAAATTTTTCATGATTCAAGCTTTTCAAAAATAATAAAGCAATATAAATTGATGTATCAAGGATACATGGTACAGTTACCAATATGCTTAAACTTTCTCAAGAAAGCCTCCTAACCTCTAAAAGCTGACTACTGAAACCCTTCACTATAATTTCTAAACATGAGGGTCATAAATGAGGGGTAAATAAAGGATTTATCTAAAGTCACGTCATAATCTTCAAATTAAAAAATCAAAAGTTAACATATTTTGACAGGCTTTAGAATGTTGATAACTCTAAAGAAAATTAAAAAGTTAGGGTGTTGCATGATGATTTTCATGCTGCAGCAACATTTGCATAATGCAACAGGCAAGTTCCTTAAATGACAATATTTTGACAAAGTTGTCATCATTAATACTGTCAAAAAAAGTTATAAATTGACCAGGACGGAATCCTAAGTCTATGAAATCTTTGACACCCCAAAAAAATATCTGTCAAACGGCCAGACACGATTAGTCGATTTTGCGCCATTTTTACCCAACTACGGCGAAGCAAAAAGGAGGGTTATGATTTTGCCCTGTATGTATGTATGGTTGTTCATCTGTTCCCTCATAACTTCCAAAATAGTTATCATATTTGAACAAATGAGGTGTCGTCTTGATTGTCTTCTGGTAATATGGTTATAGGCGACATGACGTCACGTTATATTGACTACATCGCCCTCTAGGGGACTTAGCGTAAGGTACTAAAAAAAAATCTTGACGGTACCGTGTGGGGTATCAAATGAAAAAGCTTTTTTAGCACATTTCAAATGTACTTTTATTTACATAACTAAAAATATGTTTAATAAAAATAAAGTTTAAAAACAAAAACATAAAAAGTACGAAACAAGAAAACGTATGCCACCAAATGTAGCAAAACAGATTCATTATAATAATAAAATAAAATCAATATGGCATACGACCACGGTAATACAGCATAATAATTTCAGCAGAGATAATTTTCTTGTTTCGTACTTTTTAGAGCGTGTTTTTTTGGTAGTCGGGTTTTAATTTTTAAACTTTATTTTTATTTTTTTATAGAATTTATTTATCTATTTTATTTAGTCGGAGAGTAAGAGAATAGTAGAAAAGTATTTTCAGGATTTGACTCCACCAGATATTTTAGCAAAAATAGACTTTGTTCAGGAAAATCTACTAGATTTTCAGGTATGTCTTTAAAACTTGTCAAAATGATTTCTTGCTTTGATGATTAAAATATAAATGTATATAAGAAAGAAGTCTAGTGTATGAGACTGCACCTAACTATCTCGGAGTCAGATTAATGTATGTGAAGTTGTGAAACATTTATTTATTTATAACTCGGTATTAAAACACTCGCGAATACTATTAAAAAACTCGCGGAGCCTCGTTTGTTCAAATCTCGCTCGTGTTGTTAATAACCCTCATTATGAGACAGTCAGTCACAAACACTACTATTGTTAAATTTTATACATCTTTCTACGCATTTACAATTTTTTATTTAATATCAAAACTAATTTTTGTACTGGAAAACCAGCTTTTACTTTTATGAGTATTAAATTTAAATGATATCATCATCATCAGCCCATTTAAGTCCCCACTGCTGGGGCACGGGCCTCCCTCAATCACATGAGGGGTAATTGCCATACTCACCACGCTTGGCAGACGGGTTGGCGAGGGTTTTGATTTAAATGCAGAGTTTTCCTTCTCTGGGTGCTGATGATCAGGCCAGCAGCTTTACCTTAGTCGTCTTCTACGACACCTCGCTAAGAGTGAGGGTGGCCTATTCTACTCTGCCGGGGACCACACGGCAAATTTAAATGATATACATACCCTCTGCAATAACAGATGAGCACAATCCGCAAATCTGCGCGGAACTGCCTTGATCCGCGGCTAATGTGATGAGCACGCGCGCATAGCGCCGTAGCGGTTAAATTCACTTCACACGTAGCATGCTCGTAGTCACTTCTCCTACGGAGGGTGCTACGAGATATTGATTTCATTAAATGGCATCTACCCGTACCTGCAATACAGATCTCTGACTGAAATATCTGATCACGGAGCCTCCTTGCAATCCGATGAGCACGTGACGTCAATGACATCATGGCGGCTCGTACTGCCGTAGCGTGTAGCTTCGCTTCATTGGTAGCATACGCGTAGTCACTTCTCTGTAGACGGAGGCTGCAAGGATATTGATTTCATTAAAACGACATCATTTACCCGTACCTGCAAAACAGATCTCATCTGTACGATCCTCCTTGCTTGATCCGCTAATGCGATGAGCACACGCGCCTGACGTCACTCAACAACATGGCGGCTCGTAGCGCCGTAGCGCTGTAGCTTCGTAGCTTCACATGACTTGTAGCAGTCACTTTTCGTAGACATTTATTTAATTTTTAGTGATTTCTGAGTTCACGATACCGTCTTATTTTACAAGTTTTTTTATTTATTTTATAAGTAAGTATATATAGCCCTACGCAGATGTCGCAGGCAAGGCAGGAAGGATTCAGAAGTTTACATACCATACGGTGACTGTTGAATAGAAACGGCAATATGATTATGCTAAGATCAAAATGAATCAAATACATAATTTTTTTGTACACCTCATAATAGCGAGCTTTTCTAAACTCATACTGAGCTAAATAGTCTTGGACTACGAGGTGTCAATTTACGAATTTTCTCAAAATACCTGCGGCACAAAATAGCATTTAAAAATGCCTCAACTATTAATTTATTATGTATTAAGTTAGCGTAGCTTGAGTCTATAACCTACGTAATTGTCATTATGGTAAAAGACAACAAAGAGTAACATTATAATGAAGAAATGATAATTATAACGGGCGGGGAGGAATTCAGCGCAAATCAACCGTCCACGTGGAATGAAAACCTCATTTCTCCTTAAACAGACCTTTCCAATCGACTACAGATACTGAGAACTTGGGAAGAAAGCCCAGGCTCAGGGAAAAGGTTGGCAGCGCACTTGTGACTCCACTGATGTTGCGGGTGTCCATGGGCGGCAGAATTGCTTACCATCAGGTGATCCGTCTGCTCGTCTGCCACCTCTCATATATTAAAAAAAATTGGCACACGTAATGACGTGTGCCAATAAAATTTGAGACTTCACCTCAATTTTTCCAGGATCCCATCATCAGATCCTGATATCCTTATCATATATTCCGGGTTTTATTTTAGTTGGAAAGTAGATAGCTACTTTCCAACTAAAATGAATCATCTAAAGTAATCTGCGAACAAACATAAAAAAACAAAAAATATATGAGTCAAATTGAGAACCCCCTCCTTTTTTTAAATCGGTTAAAAAAAAGTATTTACTACCTATCGCATATTACCGTGCCTTATGTCCTAAGTTTTCTGAGTCTCCCGTGACATTTCCTCGGCCGAGGCCTCGTCATGTTCGCTTAGAAATATAATTTAATCCGAACACAATGCACCATTGTGGGCTCCACACTAGGTTTACGATTTTTTCCCCAGATAAAGGGGAAGACGCGAAAATCGAGTTATTCCCGTATAGTAGAGTATATTTACTTACCTACGTGGTTGGTGTGTGAATTTGTAAAGGTTAGGTACGTTGTAAGTATTTATTGTTTGACAGCTGTGGCACATTAAAATGCTAGTAATGATAATATTGAATCTGCATTTATAAAAGAACGTCAGTTACATTATTTATAACTCAAGAACGGCTGGACATATTTGGCTGAACTTAGCTTAGAACCAGGAGAAGGACATAGGACACTTTTTATCCCGAATCCTGTGGGTTGTACAAAAACGAATACTAAGCGGGCAACACCTTGTCTATACTTTTTATAAAGTGGTAATTCCTACAGACAGCGGTAATGCTTACAAGTGATCTGAAAATCAGAAGGCAGAGTAGAATAGGCCACCCTCGCTCTTACCGAGGTGTCGTAAAAGGCGACTAAGGTAAAGTTGCTGGCATGATCATCAGCACCCAGAGAAGGAAAACTCTGCATTTATACCAAAACCCTCGCCAACCCGTCTGCCAAGCGTGGTGAGTATGGCAATTACCCCTCATGTGATTGAGGGAGGCCCGTGCCCCAGCAGTGGGGACTTAAATGGGTTAACGATGATGATGATAATGATCTGAAAATATGAAACGCTTGCGCGATTTGATCGACACCTAGCGCCATCTATTGGTATAAAGTGGAACTAATGTCCCAAAACGAATAGTGTGAGTAAATAATAAATTGAGACGACATAACACATATTGTCCTAATCTTAAACACTGGTTTTCCCTTGTACTATAGAAACCAGGAATAATGAAGATACCACAAACGCCAAGACCCAACAAAAATACCAAACCTGAAACGAACCTGTGACCCTTGCGTCTTAACCGGCGCTAAAATCGCTAAGCTAAACGGGTCGTCAATGATGATAATGATTAACTGTTAATTATTAACCAGTATCTCCACTTAAGTATGGTATTTAAATTAGTACCATCGGTCATAATATAGAAGATGGTAATATTTAGGTTCACCAACACCACATCATACAAAAAATAATTATAATAGCTTTTTAGAATAAATAATATGTCAGTATGTATGCCAATTACAGGCGAACACGGCATTGGTTACTTACCAACTTATTATTATTGAATGAAATGGGGTGAAGATTGCATCTCATAGTCACTGCGATCTGTAGAAGATCTATTTTGGCAGCCCCAGAACTTGTTATAGCACCGAATGTAGCTCCAGCTCCAGGATAAACCCGAGGATAGAGCTGATGGGGGAACTTTTGATCTCGTCTGCCGGTTGCTCGGTGCAGCGCTATGCACTCGCCGAGGACGTGGATAATCGTTTCCTCGTCCTCGCGACAGAACCTGCAGATTTTGGTATCTGAATTGGTAAGTATACAACAACACGTAATTAATTACATAGTGTGTATTAAAATATAAGATTATAAAATGGATTTGTTTTTGAGTTATTTCAGCAGTTTTCTTTTAAAACCTGTAAAGGAAGCGTGGAAAATATCTATATCAGGTGTAAAATTGGTAATTTCGTTATATCTCGAGCACATTCTAGGTATTGGGCTATGCTATGCTATGAATATGACTAGGATATACACAATTTAGAAAATGGAAACTTTTTCCAACTTACTAATTTTGTAGTAATCTAGGTACAATGGTTTACTAATAATATGCAGGTACAGACAACGTCAGACCGAGACGCATAGGTACATGCGCGTGTACAGTGATCTCGGCGAGGTTAGGCATGAAACAAAGCGAGACTATAACGTATACGGGATATAAACGATACGATATACTGCCTATCGCGTATGGTCAACCAATTCTATAATAAATTCAGCTAAAGCCAACGACCCGTTTGGAACAGTGGTAGTGAACGCTGCCTCTGGTGTTGCGGGTTCGATCCCCCTTGTCTTTGTATTGATCTGGGTGTTTTCTATGTATTATAAGTATGTATTTACGAAAGAAAAGTATTGTATATATATATATTTGTAATCCCACTATTTATTCAGATATCCATAACAGGTGCTTGAGCTACCTATCTTGGAGTCAGATCAATGTATGTGATGTTGTGAAATATGCATGAAATATGTAAATATAAATAAATAAATATTTCACTACATCACATACATTGATCTGACTCCGAGATAGGTAGCTCAAGCACCTTTGTTACGGATAACAGAATCAACAGTTGGATTACAAATATATACATATGATACTTTTCTTTTGTAAATACATACTTATAATACATAGTAAACAGCCAGACCAATACAAACAAACATGTTCATGCACACAAATGTTTTGTGCGGGGATCGAACCCGCAACCCTTGTATCAGAGGCAGCGTTCACTACCACTGTTCCAATTGGGTCGTCAAAATGTAGGTAGTATTCAAGATATCTTTGAAATTCTTGCAAAAGTCCTGAAGCGTTACCCCGTCACAAAAACCGCATCGGGCACAGACCTCTGTCAGTGGATCCAGCTCGGGTGCGATGGGTGTGCGCAATAAGATTTGAGATCTCCGTTTGTATTCAGCCGACTTGCCAGCCTGTCGGTACAACGATGCACAGTTGCTGGAAGGGAACGGGGGTGCTCATCGACTAGTTAAAGATAACATTTTCGAAACGTCACGAAAACTGACTTACATATTTCGTTTTTAAAAATAATACAGCCCCCTGGTTAGAATGGCTCGTCAGTACAACGAGGTGGCAAATGCCAACCCTAATCTTGATATTTTTACTCCCAAACTATCCTATTATATAAAAATACTTAAAGACATCCTCTACGCCACTGAACACACACCGGCCGAACCTGGCCGAGGAACTGTGGCAGTCAAGCATCCGTGCTGAATCTGACTGCCCTATCCATATTATTATTAACTAGTGGTATGGATAACTAATTTCACCTGCACATGTCTTATATACGTCTGACTTTAATAATATGAAGGACGCGGATAGTAATCTGATTGTAGATCTTTGTTTGTTTAGTGTCTATGTTTGTTCTGTTTTTTTTTTAACTTGATTTACCTTTACTTATAGTTTAATACGTTTGATTTTTCTGTGTACACATGTTTTTGAATTACAATCCAGATCAGAACTGTTTATTTTGTAACGACCATATCTCTGTAACGGTTGTAATTTGTTTTGTGTGAATAATAATAAATAAAATAAATAGACGAGCAGACGGATCACTTGGTAGTAAACGATTTTTGCGGCCCATGGACACCCACAATACCAGTGGAATAACCAATGCATTGCCAACCTTTAACCCCTAATTTCTAGGGCCTCAAACTTGTTTTATGACACTAAAGGTTGAACCCTACATTTCTTGATGAGTTCTTCGTTTGAGTTGTTTTTTGAGCCGCTCGGTATGAATGGCCGCCTGCTTAGCCGGAACTTTACAGAAAACTCACGTGAATCAGCGCCTACGATATGTTTCGCCGAGTATCGAGTGAGTGATTCTACAGGTTCAATCCGGGGGGATGGGCAGTACATAGGTTATCAGCGCACTTGTGACTCCACTGGTGCTGCGAGAGTGCTGTTTCAATAATTACTGAATGGATTTTGATGAAACTTCATAAGAAACATGGCGTCAACACATAAAGATCACGCGGGTGAAACCACAAGGCTTAGCGAGTAAACAGAATGAGTATAGGAGCAGCGACGCCCTGTTGGTCTAGTGGTTTAAGTACCGGGCCGTGATCTCGGGGTCCTGGGTTCGATTCCCGGGTCGAGCGAAAAGTATGTTTGTGATCTCAAGTAGGGTTTGTGATCACCAATCCGCATTTGGCAAGCGTGGTGATTAAGCCTAATCCCATCATAGTAGCGATGACTTGATTTCTATGATGGAGGCCTTTGCCCTGCAGTGGGACAGTTTATAGGCTGATACTTTACTTTTACTTTACTATAGGAGCATTACGGTGCTGCCAACCTCCGATGATCGGTGACCGATTTTTAGTAGGAGAAAAATAGAACGTACTGATTTCAATAGCGCAATACACAATTTATAGGATACAAAAAATCGATCAGAAATTGAATGAAAATTCATAAAATAGTCTGTCGTGGCCTAATCTAGTGGCTGTACATCTTCGGCGTGTCGGTGAGGAGTACGTGGGGTTTTCACGCAGCATTGGAGCAGCGGTATACGCGCATACAGGGTGCGACGGTTGACTGTACGGCGGTACAGGGTGTGACGCGTTGCCTGTCGCTATGGGAGATAGAGGATTGTGGCGGCTGCCATAGACTTACCGGGTTGCAAATGTTTGGAGTTGATTCCTTGTATGAATATGCTGGGTTACTACAAACTGTGAGATATCTTATAAGATTCTCACGTCAGTGCCTTACTTAGGCACTCAACATACGGTTGATTATACGTTGAAATTTCGATTAATTAGCCTGTATTTAAGAGCCACGCTTCAGCTAGCTTTAGCTATGACAAGCTTTACCGACCCACAGGGTTTTTTAAACTAGCTATATGACTCAAATAATTCGGTAGATATTTGTGCTCTTCAGGCGGATCTAGGTGACTGGACGCGCAGCCACACGGAAGTGATTGTGACATCCGCGCCGAGTATTAATTTTACTACTACTGGCTACTGGCTTCATTTAGCAGCTCAAAACTGGCATTACATAAGATATATAGATATTATTTATTGCACAAAATAATGATATTGTGTATTTGTATTACAATAACAAAGACAGTACAACAAGGCGCTCTTATCGCTTTGATATTGTTTTTTTATATGATAAGTATTTATTGCACAAAATAATGATATTGTGTATTTGTATTACAACAACAAAGACAGTACAACAAGGCGCTCTTATCGCTTTGATATTGTTTTTTTTTTATATGATAAGTGGCAGACAAGTCACAAGTGTATTAATGATCTTAAATTTAAATTGATGACTTTTTTATTTATTCTTGGCCGGAAATAAAATTATTACTATTATAAATCTTATTGGGGATTTGGGCTTCCGGTACCTCAGCGAAACATAGCGCATGCGGTACAGGCTAAATTGATTATGATTTTAAAATATTGCCACTGTGTGTGACTTCTATGCCGACTTACTATTTATTTTCTAAATGACAATCCATTTCCAAACATAAAGAGACAAAGATTTCTCCACTGGAAATAAACAAGTATCCTCACATCTACATAATATGCAAAACAGCTTAATATAATTTGTGACGAGCCTGTAAGTAGGTAATACAATTTCCGAGGTATAAAGTCAAAGAGCTCAGTGGCGCCCCCCCTCGGCGGCGCAATAAACTTAATTACAGTAATACGTACCTGCCCACCTCAATACGTGACGTTTTCATGTAGGGTGGTTATGAATTTTGGGTTTTAGGATACGTAGCACCAACTTAAGTAGAAGATAGCGTAGTTTTTGATATTAATAGGAAGTGCGTGAATCAATACGCGAACATCTAAATATGGCAACCCTGGCCCCATAGGAGAGCGTTTAGATACACACCCATTTGACCGTGGAAAAGTCTGGCTACACTGGTGAAACGTGGTGACATTTTTTTAGATTTTTATTAGATCTTACTTTTGCCACGTACCATGATCATGATCCTGTGATCCATGACATTACTTAGTGGCATAAGCCAAAAAAAAAAAAACCAGTAAACAGTCCCGTGCACTACCTATCGTCGACTTAATTCTAATAGGACGTATCTCATTTTTTAACATTGGGTTTCTGGAGCCCAATTCTCGAGAATTTTGATATGAAAAAACATGGCGGATATCACATGAAATCCATACAAAAATCTATGTTTTAGTGATACATATTCGTATGATGATAAATGTCACGAGCCCGAGAATTGATCTCCAGAAGCCCAATGTTAAAAAATGCGATAAGTCCTATTAGAATTAGGGTCGATATGCAGCTTCCTTCTAATGTAAACCTTACATACATTAAAAATCATAGTACCTATTAGTAATAGTTGTGTCAGCCTACATACTGTCCCACTGCAGGGCAAAGGCCTCCATCATATAAATCATGTCATCGCTACCATCATGGAATTAGGCTTAATCACCACGCTTGCCTAATGCGGATTGGTGATCACTAACACAAGCTAAGTTAAAAATTGAAATTTTAAAAAACCCCCGACGGCGGCCATCTTGGATTTGAATTTGTCACAATAAATATATTCCGCTACGCAAGCCTTTTTATATGATATACTCCCAGGATATGGTCGTGGGAGTTGTGTTAAACATTCAATAAATATCTTTGTGACGGCGGCCATCTTGGATCGATTTTTATCCAACATAGCTAAGAACATTCCCCCCTTATTCATCTTTTAAAGAAAACAATGAAAATCGATTCATTTCTTGGGGAGCTACGATGCCATAGACAGACACATAGACACATAGACTTACAACACCCCGTCGTTTTTGCGTCGGAAGTTAAAAATTCAAAACATACCTATGCTCGACCCGGGAATCGAAGCCAGGACACCGAAATAATGGCCCGGTACTTAAAGGGGCGTAAAAAAGTCATACAATGCATAAAAATTTCTGCTTCGTACATTTTAGGCCATTTGTATGGAAAAGAAGATGTTTTGAAATTTCGTATTTACCTATAAAAGTTGGTTTTATTTAGTTGTCTGCACCTGACATCTCAGCAATAATAAATTCATATTACACCGTGTTGTTTTTTAATGCTATAACATTATGAAAGTTGTCCTATGTTTATGTATGTTGTTACGAGAACAAAAAAAAATTTCAAAAATCATAGCTATTTTATAGATTTTCGCCATTTTGTATTATGACACAGCCGAGGTTTTAAGTGTTTTTAAGACTAACCCCCTAGTAATAGACGTTTGCATGAGCGAGTCATTAACTTCCTGTAAATTTTGGCATCACGATATTATTAATTTTCATTTCAAGTCTCCAAACATACTTACAGTAACTACACCTGTACGACTAGTGCGTAATTACGTGGTAATTACGCCGCGCGCGCAGGCGTGCGTAATGCTCTCACGGAAAGCGGGCGAACTTGAAAATCTTCGCTGCCAAGTTAATTTATACGAATGTAATATCTATCAATCGTCGTGTGTCTATTATGAACTAATTAAGATGAGGAAGGGGTCGAGATAGCGAGCGGGTGAGTGTTGCCAGCATTGCCACCTCAGTGAATAAGAACATGTGTGGTGGTAGTATTAGGCAGCGATTTTTCGCTGGACGTACAAACCCCCAGACGTGTATTTGTATCTAGTTCTCACCTTCTTAAAACGAAGAAATAGCCTAGTATTACCTACTAGCTGAAACATGCCAGATGAAGCAATAATAAGCCAGCGCGGATGTCGCAATAGTTTTGTGTCATTAGTTCGTCAAAACAAGGAAAAAGTATTAGTACTGTTTTGTATTGAAAGCTACCTGTTAAAACAGTTATAAGCCTGGGCGGATATCGTAATACTATCGTCTGGTGGTACCTAGGTTCGTTTCTAAGGAGTATTACTGTCTGGTTTTAGTATAGTTTTACAGCTTGTTTCACATTATGAAAAAAATAAATATCAAGGTCTCGGGAAATCTTCCAGATAATGCGCTAACAAACAAACGGATAATACGCTGCCGCAGGTTTTTAATTTAGCTCCTTAAGACCAGAAAAATGTCATATGGACTGGTTATAAACCGGCGCGGAAGTCGCAATACTTCTGTGTCGAATAGTTAGTAAGAAATAACAAAATGTTACCTAGTTGAAACGTGCCAGATGAAGCGGTAACGAGCCGGTAATACGCCGTCGCGGAAGTTGCAATACATCCGTGTTGAATACTCCTTTAAACAAAAAAATAACGTAACGTTACCAAGTTTAAACATTCCAGATGAAGTGGTAACTAGCCGGTAATAAGCCGACGTGGAAGTCGCAATACTTCCGTGTCGAGAAGCTCCTTGAAACAAAGAATCAGTATAATGTAACCTAGTTGAATTCTGCCAGATGAAGCGGTAACGAGCCGGTAATAAGCCGGCGCGGATGTCGCAATACTTCCGTGTGGCGGCGCGTCAAATTTCCCATCAACCCCGGCGATCGTTCCGATCACGGCTGCACGTAATTGCATAGCAAATGGCTTTCCTCGATGCACCGGATATTTTGTAATAGATTTTAAAGTTGCGTCTTAAAAAGTTGGAGCGCAAAAGATGAGGAATCTAGGAAAATATTGTGTACAAAAAAATACCACCACATTGTTGCGTAGAAAGTAGAAAGGACCGCAAATATAACTTACTTGTATGTACCTACCTACCTACCTACCCACGGTTAACCACATACTACTGTTTATAAATCATTCCTTCTTTAATTAAAATCTTGTAATAGTAATCTGATGTACCTACACCTGCGCAACGTCCTGCTTATAATAATACTGTCCTCCAAACCGATCGCAGCGATCAGCCATCGACGCAGGACATATTACAGTGCACAAGTGTTTGCGCAGACACAAGTGCACTCTCTATTCCCGTATCCTCATATTTCGAAGGGACACCAGTGTGACACGACCGAAGAGGGATTAGGCGCAGTACCAACGGCTTAACGTGCTTTCCGAGGCACGGACCGCCAACTTCCAGACACCGGGCTGACACTGAGAAATTTTTGACAGAAAAACTCAGGTACAAATTTTGGCCAGACCCAGGGATCGAACCTGGGACCCCAAGCGCAGCCTTCGCTTTAAAGTGCGACCCACCACTGCGCCACCGAGGTAGTCAATACTTGGTCCTGCTTATGCTTCGTCCGTGACACAATTTGTACAATGAAATAATAATACAGTGGAAAAAAATGGTAAACTAAATAAAGTACTGAAACCATTATTTACAATATTTTTTCCGTATGAAGTAGGTATCTATGAACGGATTTTTTTTTTTAAGATTTAGGGGTTCAGTGAGTTTTATTTTAAGTTGCAATGTGTTTTATCTATGGAGCTTATCTATGAACGGATTACGTAATATAGGTACTTTTACTATAGTAGGTTCGAGAACTACTATAGTAGGTTGTAGAACGCCCTGTTGGTCTAGTGGTTTAAGTACCGAGCCGTGAGCTCGGGGTCCTGGGTTCGATTCCCGGGTCGAACAAAAAGTATGTTTCGAATTTTTCGAACATAGCTCGGGTTTGTGATCACCAATCCGCATTTGGCAAGCGTGGTGATTAAGCCTAATCCCATCATAATAGCCATGACTTGATTTCTATGATGGAGGCCTTTGCTCTGCAGTGGGACAGTTTATAGGCTGATACTACTACTATACTACATTTATTAATTAGGTACGAGAAAAGCTAATAGATTCAAATGGTATGTAGTTAAATGTATACAAATATTATTAGGTAAGTAACAGATTTAAAATAAGAATCCCGTTCCCAAGAGCTCCAAAATGTAACATTTGTTCAAACAATCGAATTCTGAAGAGTATGTACTTGTTAAGTATCGATTACACCCCACTCAACGTAAGTGGGTTCGTATTTCTCTTTCCTATGTTTTAAGCAATAAGATCTAATATGATGTATCTAGTTCGACTACATCCTAGAAAACACTCGATGTGCCAAGCGGCCGTGTGATTGCATATTTTGCACTCGAATTGAAATGCAATTAATCAATTCTATTTTTTTAATATAGGGTTTGCGTAAAGGGACGTTTCTCCTTTCAAAATATTGATATGTTTAAAATGTGTGCATACTTATAATACCTTCACTCAGAGGTATATTTTACCGCTCATATTGAGCTTATTCAATCATAACGTGCGTATTGTACGGTTTGATAAATTATAAAGGAAAACATTTTAATGTAATATTTTTACGTAAATTGATTAGTATTCTGTAGAATCTACCTCATTTGCCTACAGAAGATTTTTTTTTTGAGAACTCAAAAAGGTTTCATGTTCGATTAAAAGACGATCTTTGCAGGTTATCGCATAACACCGCGAAAAATCCATACTAATATTATAAAAGTGATAGTGTATGTCTGTTTGTCCGTCTTTCATGGCAAAACGGAGCGACGGAATGAAGTGTTTTTTCAGTGGAGATTAAAAAAGATTCAAAAGCATTTATTTGCATAGAGTACGTACAGTACATGTGTTATGACACATGTACTGTACGTACTCTATGCAATCTCTATCCCTATGGATAATATAGATGCTCTACCCTGCTAACATACATTAACATGCAAATCTTTACATAAAAAATCCTTAACGCTATAAATGCAAAGAGTAATTAACCACTTTCTTACCCTTTTCACCATTATATCCATTGGACCTAATTTGTATTCATCAGGAATCTTATTATATATCCTAATGCACATACAATAACAGCTTTTTTGGCTCAGGGATGCTTTAGGGCAAAAGTCTAGTACAAGTCTTCCTGACGACCTGGTATTTCAGGTTTTGCAGCAGTCTGACGAATTTGTAGATTTCTAGTATGTACTTTCCTGGAACAGTCAATACCTATACCTTATTGATGAATTAATTATTGAATCGATAGAGTGTAACATAGGCTACTTTTTGTTTCTTTCTAACAAGAGAGAAACCTAGTAAGGTTACCTAATGTTATTGCAATACTAGGCAAAAGCTAGTATTGCAATAACATTAGTTACTTTTAATTTATGAAATTGTGAAGTGGGAATGTTTGTATATAAAATCGCTATGAGTGGTTAGATGTTCTCCTGACTGTAATTCTCTCCCTAAAGCCTGACCATATTATTCCTTAGATAACGGAAACTCATCTGGGAAGTGATTCTGCAAGACCTTTTGCCTCATTACTTTGGTGATTGAGTAACGGATGGAGGGTCATACATTTTTGTTCCTACCACACCGTTGTATGGCTCACTTCATATGCATAACTCGGTTCTATTTCTAATTATACTGCGCGCTAGTGTTTCGTCTTTTCAGTTTGCATAAGTGAACCTCTTGATTTTCCAAATTTGTGCGTATTTCTACATGTGGCTCGGCAGTAAGGGTAAACCTATTTGTTTTGGAAATTAGACGCCTTTAAGATGTGATGCTGGAGGATGATGCTCCGTATATCTTGGACAGCATTATGGACCAACTATTTACTTCGAGAACTTATCTAAATCTCCTTGCGACTGTCATCTAGATGCCTTCGCAGAATCCTCGAGTACTTCGGTCACATTGCAAGATAAGACAGTGATGACCTAGAGAAGCTCATTGTGACCGGAAAAGTAGATGGGAAAAGGCCTCGTGGATGCAGCCCCACGCGGTGGTCCGACCAAATCCGCACCGCACTCGACTCTACGGTACATAACGTAACTTATGTAATATTAATATTTTTATGCCATAACTGGTAAAACATAGAATACACCTTAATATTTTAAGAACAATTGTATTTTTACCTATGTTTGACAAATAAATCTTCTTTATCTTTATCTTACGCCCTATACACCGCCGGAGACAGAAAATAGAGGAAAACCATACGAGAGAAAATTCTGCATAAGGGAGGTTACAACCCTCATCACTGAGTAATATGACGCAAGGAGGAGGAGAAATCGATCTCAGGCTTTCCTCATCCAATCACTGCTAGTAGATCCTTAGATTCCTTTGTACCTTCCTGAGGGCAAACGTAAGCAAGGTGGTCAGCTCCTGCGGTATAAGGATGTGCAAAACCGCCACATGAAGAGCTGCAGCACTGATCCCAATACATGGGAATCTCAGGCAGTATATAGACCTGAGTGGAGACTTTTCCTAATGTAGACCATCGATGCGTTTGAAGACAAGCGCAAGGAGGATCTGGACACCAAACGGGATGAGCTTAAAGCTAGACCACCTGCGGCTATTCCATATAATTACCGTGATGGTGTCCTCACCTGCCCTGACGTGCAACCGCACATTTAGCGCCAAGGATAGGCTATGCCAGCCACTGGCGCGCGCACGAGAGGGCAGTCCAACAGGCATTTGACTCGTAATAGGGAGTCCGTAAGCGGTCGCTGTAGCCGAAACCGGCTAGGGACCAATATACTCGTATATATACCTTCCTGAAAAATTGTACCTGAGTATTTCTCCGTATCAGGCCGAATTTTGGAAGTTGGCAGTCTTGTTTCCCCGTCCCTCAGAAGGCTCGCTAAGCCGTTGATCCTGTGCTTGATCCATCTTCAGTCTTGACACTTTGGTGTCCCATTGAAATATAAGGGTAATGGAATAGAGAGTACTGTGTTTGCTCACACTGACCGAGATGGCGGTTTTTAACGGAGGCCAAGACTGCTCACTTCACTATGGGTCGCTGCGCCAACCTAACTAACTAACTAGGTTGGCGCAACGATCCAAATTGAGCCTTGGCCTCCGATAATAAGAGTCTTTATCTAGGCCGGTCCTGCACCACCTCCTGCCAATTATCCGCCAGAAGTGTACGCAAATCCTTTTCGACCTCGTCTCTCCATCGGTACCTTGGACGGCCAACTGGACTTCGACCATTTGGCTGTCCCAGGTACGCTCTTTTTACTGCACGATCCTCTCCCATTCTCTGAACTCGCTGCGCCAACCTAGTAAGTTAAATTCCTTAGACCAAAATAACGTCAAACCACGCTCGGCACCGGCTTGTACCTACTGTAACTTGCTGTCGTGTTTTTTAAAAAGCTATTTAAATCTCCATTATCCATTTAAGACCTGAGATCAGGTCGATCGCTCCGGCCTAATCGACCGGTGGCTTAACAAATGATGCTGAATTGCCCTTTTTTTGGCGCGACTAATGGCGCAGATGTAATTAGCTGTTTTTAAGCGGAGATTTATTGACGGGTTAGTGCTGTTGGCTTGTAAATGAGTTATTGGGTGGTTTGAGAGCCGTTTAGGATGTATTTTTTTAATGTGATAGGCGGCAGACGACCAGACGGATCACCTGATGGTAAGCAATTGCCGCCGCCCATGGACACCCGCGACACCAGTGGAGTCACAAGTGCGCTGCCAACCTTTTAAACCTCCTTCCCCTTGGATTGGGCTTCACGCTGGTTTTCTGTGAGGCCGTGGTATCATTCCATTCAAGTCGAGCCGGCCCATTCGTGCGGAAGCGTGGCTCTCCCACGGTCAATAGATAGTTTAGGGTTCTGTATGTAAAAGGTCTTCTTAAGTCGCGCATACAACTTCATACGTCATCAAGAAACATATACGATAGAACGAACAGTAAAACGGGCATAATGTGTTATCCTCCAACCGACTTCGGCTAAGGCGGCCAATCTCAACGATTATCCACTTCATCATCATCATCATTATCAGCCCATTTAAGTCCCCACTGCTGGGGCACGGGCCTCCCTCAATCACATGAGGGGTAATTGCCATACTCATCACGCTTGGCAGACGGGTTGGCGAGGGTTTTGATATAAGTGCAGAGTTTTCCTTCTCTGGGTGCTGATCATCATGCCAGCAGCTTTACCTTAGTCGCCTTTTACGACACCTCGGTAAGAGTGAGGGTGGCCTATTCTACTCAGGACTTACGCAGGATATTTTAAAGTGATCAAGTGTGTGCGCAAACACAACTCTATATTCCGATGGGACACCAATGTGACCGGTCACAGTTCAGAGAGAGATCGAGTAACAACAACGGCTTAACGTGCTATCCTAGGCACGGGGGTACAAGACCGCCAACTTCCAGACTCCGGTCTGACACTGAGAATTTATTAACAGAAAAACTCAGATTCAAATGTTTGGCCCGATCCGGGACCTGGGACCCCAAGCGCAGCCGTCCCTTTTAAAGTGCGATGCACTACCCACTGCGCCATCGATGCAGTCAACTCTTGGCATAGGTAGACATGATGAACAGGGTCGCATCTCGCTGTCGTATCTCCTGAAGAAGCATCTCTTTTCTTTTTCCCTGCCAGCATCCTTCACTCAAGGTCTGAGGTGCAAGTCCTCTGATGGGTACACTATAAGGGACCTAATTGCTAATGGAAGAGTCCCATCCCGCACATTTAGACTACATACCTATATCTTTCCTAGTTGATATTTTATAGCAATCATTTGCAATTTATTATTAAGTAATTAACGCACTTAGAAATTTCATCTTATGTTCAGGAGGGAATCGAACCCACATCTTCCACAAACTGGGTGGCTGTCCTACCGGATCGTGGAAGAGATGGGTTCGATTACCGCCTGAATACAAGATGACATTTTTAAGCGCGTTATTTAGTTACTTGCCGGGGAATTATTTACTTACTTACCGGGGCACCAGCTCCGACCGTCGGAATTCCATCGCACAGGTTCCTAGGAGGCTTCGCTACTACAAACTGTCGCAAGTATAATTATAAAAAGCGCCTGAAAAATCATTTTGTCTCAGTCTAGGGACCCTACCATGTACTTTGAATTGATGAAGATAACTGTGCGGGTTCGATCCCCGCACAGTACAAACATTTATGTGCATGAACATGTCTGTTTGTATTTGTCTGGGTGTTTTCAATTAATTTTAAGTATGTATTTACAAACGAAAAGTTTAAAATGTATTTATTTGTTGACGACCCGTTTGGAACCCGGTTAATTCCGCTGTTGATTCTGATATCCGCAACACAGGTGCTTGAGCTACCTGTCTCAGAGTCAGATCAATGTATGTGATGTTGTGAAATATTTATTTATTTAATTAATTATCCGGGGGCATCTCTAAGAATTCTCCGATCTAAGACCAACCAAGGTTTTCATCGGTTTACTCTCTACCTTTTATACACAGATCTTTTACCGTCTTAGCATCACCTTGTCATACAAAAGTGATCTGCTGATTGATGTAATTTGTATGAAAAGGCAGTTGTTTGATTTGAGGGTAGACCCATGTGATTCGTTAATTGGGGAAAAAATATTGATTCTACCAGTAAAATGCCCCTGAGAAGTATCTAAGACGTTGAAAAAATAATCGTGTGTAATTCCTTTAATATTTTAAGTGCTACATTGACATGAGTCTATTTCAGTAGATATTCTTTCATGTTTATAGGATAAGGTATTTAATACTTATATAAAAAATAAGAAATCGTCACACAATATTTCACAATTTATTGAATTTTGAATATAATATTTCATTATAGGTAGGTATTTACAATAATATTCGAAGGACCAACTACAATATATTATATTTTAAATAGTTTTACATAAATAAACAATAGGACACAACCAATAATTTCCTATAGATACGTACATAAAAATACATATAAGTCATAAGCACATGAGGTATTTGCAAACATAATAAGATATGAAAAATTATGAATTCTAAATAAAATAGATAAGGTTTATGAAACTACCTTAAAATATTGCATTTTATATAATATTGAAAATTATATAAGTTTATATAAAAGTATAACACGTAACATTGTAACAAAACTTCGTTTCAGCGGCAGTGATATTTCCACAGTATTCAATGATTTATTGATATTGTTATATAAATATGAATATCTATAACAGTTATATATTAACGACCTGCGAGCTATGCAAAACTTCACTTATTTTATATTTAATCTAATATTCTTTGGTATACATCCATACATGTATTTCTAGGCGATTATCTTAGTTTGAGATGAAAACTCGAAATAGAGATTATTCGGTAAAAAATTAATCAGTTTAGGCGTATATTTATTGCTTTATCTCAGGAATCTCTACACTTACGCTAGTTAGCTCATTGTGGATGTATCTGATATAGTATCAGAGAATAAGGAACTGAATATTACGGGGCTATTCTTTACCACCGACCAAATTTCGAAGTGAACCAACAACCTCCCCACATAAAATGTGTCGAAATGAAATAGTTCATTATTTATTTAAACCAATATGATGGAACATCATACTTATTAACTGTCAATTAGTAATAATAACTTCCAATTTACATTAATAATATTAAAATTGGAAAGGTGGTAAAATAATAAACCAATAGCACGGCTGGTTATCGTAGACCTTGCATGTGACGTCACACATACATAGGTAGCGACGTCACTATCAGCTCCCCCACACCCCTAATCTAAATTATCCAGCCGACCGTAAAAATGCTCCAAGCTGCAATCCACAGAAACTTATGTCAATATTAAATCTAAACCCAAAGCTAAATATCAAATCGCAATATAAAAATGTATAACGCCCTTCTGTCCCCGGGACGGTAAACGTACATTTAACTCTATTACGTAAGTATAGTCATTATACATAATGTATAAAAAATCAGGCCTGAGCATACTAACATTGGTGTCACGGTGAGCATTTTTACTTTATTTTCCAATTATATTGTGGTTGGCAAAAACCTGTATTAATGCAATTTGGCACAGTTCTGTTTATTTAATATCTACTGTATCGTGTACTAATAGGTACTTATACATAATATCAATATACGCTTAATTTAATTATATTAACAAGTCGTCGATATAATCATGAATTTTGTTAATGACAAGTTGTACTTATAATATTTACTGAAATAATCAACAGTTAAGAATAATTATAAAAATTGCTAAATATACAAATAAATATAAATAACAAATATATAATAAGGTCAAAGATTAAGAAATGAAAGAGGCGAAAATCAATTGAAATACTTTTACTTTTCATATCACATAAGATTACACCAAATCTCAAATTAAAATAGTCAGACTTTAGCGACGACATACATAAAACCGTTAACCAAATATACCAAGAACTTTATGAATAATGTTTAAAAAGGTTTCCGAAAACGCCATTGACTTGAGCAAATTGTTGCCATAATTGAAAAAAATGTTAAACAGTATATTTTTTCGTCTTTTAGAGACACTATTATTGTACGTATTATAACGAATTTCAACACCTTTTAAAACTACATGCAAAATTAACATCGGAAGCTCTCTTACATAAATACAACTCTGTTATACTTACTAACTGCGGTGGATGGATTTCTAATATACTTATATCATGTGTAGTGACTAGCATTGCCGAATTATCGATCTTTTTATCGGACATCAGATCGTATCGATACTGTGGTAGTGCCGAGCTATGGATATATTATTATAACAGTTTAATCATCGATAGTCTATCGACCGATATCGTTCAGCAACCCTAGTTGTGACACTTTATGGGGCAATAACTCATTATATGATAACGTACAACCTGACCACCGCAGCTAGTTATATTTATTGAATATCCAATAACATATAACATTGGTTTGATATGTTTTATGTACTATATGTTAGGCGAATTTGCTATTCTTGTCATAAGAAGTTTTTGTGTCAACAACCCACATTTTTTCATCCATGCATCCAATTATATAAACTATTTACACTTATATACGACACCGCAAAATTGGTAACGTATTACACAAATGTATAATATCTAATATCGAGATTATATTATTTTAGGCCTAAACGAATATCAATATGATGTCCAAAAGCACAAAATAATGTAAAGCTAACTAACCTTTTTCACATCTAAAATCGATTATAAATGTTCCAAATCGATCTTCAATCATCAAATAGAATTGTTAAATAAGATAATAAGACCAATGACCAAACCTTAAAATGGAATACCTTTGTTTATTTAGGGTTGTCACAAATTGGTATTTCAAAGTAACTAACTACCTAGCAGGGTAGTTACAGCCTTCTTTCTAAAGAATATAGAATAAACTTGTAAAAAAAACCTGAGGTAGTTAATTTCAGTGCCGTTTTTGAAGCCAGACCGGACATCTACATAATTCTAACTGTTGATTGAAGATTAAAATATACTTCAAATAGCGTAAAACCTGAATTATTCCTTGGAATAAAGCAGTCGACCATTACATATAACAGCTCACATATTATTAACGCTAAAGGAAACAAAAATATACAGTCATTAAAAACTACTATAAATATAACAGCCCCTATAATTTTACTATTCAATAGCAAAATTGTTTTATCTACTATCTTACAACAGTTAAATAAATTAGGTTATGGTTCATAAAAGCAGTGTCGAAATCGAAATACAATAGTTTATAATCTTATACAAGTATATACCACATTGCGAAACCAGAAATGTATCTAGTAACTGGTCCTTTACATTAAAACACTCAAGCCTATTTTCACCTTTAATATAATTACTTAACGATTATAACATTCTAAATAACAATTCGAAGAATTTCATTGAAAACGTTTCAAAACGTCTTACTTCATATACTTTTTCTGTGGAAGTTCATATTTAGGAAGACTACTGATGTTCACATTTAGTCTGATGACTTCCTTTGCATTCAAAATTTTAATAATACTCGTTTATGACAGTTTCAATATAGCCAGTTACTTAACATAGTACCACAGTATATTATCTACTAGCGCGTAGGCGCGCCGGATGCCGTGTGTGCACTAATTACCTTAACATACAATCCCTCCGGGTTAAAATATGGTAACAGCCATTTTAGCCAGGGATGAAATGTCGTAAAAACCATTATAATGCCCAAATGTCTTTTAAGACATTTTATCCTCATATGAAATGGCTTTTACGACATTTCATTCTGGAGGGGTCGTGTGAAAACCCTAGCCCAACGCAAGATTAGGCTGAAAACTCGCCGAGCGACCCTAGTTTAACTACTCTATTACTGATAGTGAGTGGTCAACGTTTAGTCAAGGATCTAGGCGCGGGGTTGCCGCAGCGTAAACGTAAACAAACGTTTAACCGTCGAAAAACCACGCTTCGGCATGAATGGGTCAGCTCAACTGAAGATATACCACGGCCTCACCGGCGTGTAGCAACGCCTTCGCTGTGTTTTGCAGAGAGAACTAGGGTACCGGAGACCAAAACCGGTGTAGCACATTTGTGACTCCACTCTAGTCGCACATAAACAACAAAATGTTTGACACACCGTTGTGGGAACCCTACGTTTTCGTTTACAAGGTCACTGGAGCGACCCTCGTTGAAATGGTCTATGTCGTTCTTTGGCTATCTTTAAACTGCGATAGGTTTATTGAACATCGTTAAACTAGTAATTTAAAGCGATGTTGCAAAAAGTATATCATATATCGATTCTATAGTTTTCGTTCGACCAATTATCTTTTGAAGAACCAGTGCTACCTCTGCTTTCACAATTCCTCTGTGGACGCTATCGGCGCCTTAAGCAGTGGTGTTCTAGGACTCCGCGATCCGTCAGAGTTCCTCGAAGCTGCTTGAAAGTCTTCATTGGATAGCGATGCGGGAATCGGAGCAATTTTCAACTGATGACCGTTCAGTTTGATCTCAGTTATGGAATGTGATCTCCCATGGTTCAAGTTCGGTTTTTCCTTGTTGGTTGTGGTCATGGGGTCGTGGGTTGGGGTCTTGGCGATGGACTGCGTCACTCGCGTCCGGTTGGACTGTTCTCTCAGAGCCATTTGGTAGGCGACTTCGAAGGCTTCTCCTAGTGTTAGGATAACTTCAGTAGCTTGGTCCTGGAATAGATAAAAATTGAGTTTAATTTTAAAACTATTTCCCCTTTGTTACAAAACGAGATCTAAAGTCATTACCGTATTAATGTCATCATCATCATCAGCCCATTTAAGTCCCCACTGCTGGGGCACGGGCCTCCCTCAATCACATGAGGGGTAATTGCCATACTCACCACGCTTGGCAGACTGGTTGGCGAGGGTTTAGATATAAATGCAGAGTTTTCCTTCTCTGGGTGCTGATGATCATGCCACCAGCTTTACCTTAGTCGCCTTTTACGACACCTCGGTAAGAGTGAGAGTGGCCTATTCTACTCTGCCGGGGACCACACGGCCAGTATATGCCAGTATGGCCAGAGTATTAATGTGCATGCCATCTTATTCCAACACGAAATGTTAAAAAGTGCTGCAACGAGTTTAGTTCTGGAACTTTCTTAGATCGGGATTTGTAATTAGGAAGTATCACTTTTAGTCTTTCTCTGATCATAAGGTCGTCATGGCTGTATTGTTATGTTCAATTGAACTCATCTTGAACTTTGAGAAGAGGTTGTATAAAGAAAGTGTTGTGAGTTGCAGAACAAAACCCTTGAGGAACACTAATAGAATACAATAAAGCGCTATAGATAGATAGATATACTTTATTGCACAAAATACACAATTTAAGTACTAGGCATTACAGAAATTTTGTGTACAATTTCGGCGGTCTCATCGCTGATAGCGCTTTGTGTCATTTTCAATCATAGCGTATTGTCCCTTATTTGCTTTTTAATATTGATTTTTTTTCAAGCAGGTAATGCTACCAAAATAGGTTGTTAAGAGTAATAAAAGTTCATTTTAGTGAATAAGCGCGTACAGACAGAATGTAAGTAATTTCACACGAATTTAATTTAGATTTTTATGATTTTACCTTTTTTCCAGATTTTTTGCAATAACTTTGCAAATTAGGTGCCTAAATGCATATTTTATACCAATATAGAAACCTTATTAACTACTTGTCAACTTCAATGTCATTAATAATTTTGTTCTAAAGATTTTTTTATCATATGTTTTTTATTCATCCAACCCTGAAGTGTTTCAAAAATATCTTCAAGTTTATTGTAGTAGGTCACAATGCAAGCGAGCTAAGTTAACCTACCATTTTGTCAATTTCCGTTTGATGCATTATGTACGAGACACCCTATATAATAAATAAATAAATTGTTTATTCAGTAAAAATATGGGCATAATAGGTCTAAAGGCGATTACGGCTACGTCGGTCAATCTCAACGATGAGCCACGTACACAGGATATATTATAGTGCTCAAGTGTGTGCGCAAACACAAGTGCACTCTCAATTCCCTTACCCTCATATTACGATGGGACACCAGCGTGACATGACCGGAGAGGGATTGGGCGCAGGACCAACGGCTTAACGTGCTTTCCGAGGGACGGAGGTAAAACAAAAGACCGCCAACTTTCAGACTCCGGGCTGGCACTAAGAATTTATTACCGATAACTTAGGTACAAATTTTTGGCCCGACCCGGGGATCGAACCCGGGACCTCTAGCACAGCCGTCGCTTTAAAGCGCGACCCACTAACCACTACGCCACCGAGGTAGTCACCATATATAGAAGAAGAAAACACTTAATAACTCACCATAGTGGCGACCCGGAACACGTGGCAGTAATGACTCCTGGTGGCGTGATCCTTGGTGATGTACGCGAAGTGCGTGAGATCATCCGCGTCCTGGCACGCGCAGTGGATGTTCCGAATCTCGTGCTCACATATCAGCTCCTGGGAATGAAAACCTAGTTAAGAATTGCTTCTCAACATCACCTCTTTTACTCTCACCATTTTTACCGTGGGAGAGCCACGAATGGGCCGACTGGAGTGATATACGGGCTCACAGGAAATTACCATCAGGTGATCCGTTTGCTCGTCTGCCACCTATCACATAAAAAAAGAAAAAAAATTGGGATAAAGCAGCGCCTGTACTTCGCTGCGTGAGTGAATATATAGGAAGGTAAAAAGAGGGTTTAAAGGTTGGTAGCACACTTGTAACTCCACAAGCATCAGGTGATCCGTCTGCTCGTCTGCCACCTATCACATGAATAAAGCTGTTGCGTCCATCGCTTGGATCCCGGGGTGTGCTTGGACTATCTTTCAAGATTTGGGGAGTCTGATAATTAAAATGAAGCGACTGACGTCTGGCCTTCGCAACCGTTATGAAGGGGAAACCAGACAACTGAATCATGGCTACGTACAGAAGCTATTCGAAACGTAAAAATGGACTCTATAACTTGTACTCGTAATTCTATCAACCTCTCTAGTATGAATCGTCGCCAAAGCTATTTCGGCCAAAAAAAAAATATGTAAAAGTCATGTTACAAAATGGTTCTTTATACCTAACTAGTGTTATTAGTTTCACTTTGTAGCAATAGATGGCGTCAGGTGTCGATTATATTGCGCAAGTGTTTCGTGTTTTTGGATTAACTATACCTAAGCGTTGCCGCTGTCTGTTGGAATACTATAGATCATGGTGTGTCGAATTAGAACAAAAGTGTTACTTTATAGAAACTAACGCCACCTATGACCTAGGGGTCATAGTGTCACAACAAAGCTTCTGCTTTTCGTATCATAATAAGTATAAGCAAGTACTAATTACTAAGTGTTGCGATAGATGTTACTATGCAGTTTTACATCGCGCAAGCAAAGCGTGTTTCCGAAACAATGATCCCAAGCTGCCTATTGTTTTTTATCATTCTACAGATCATAGAATTAAATGTACACAAATTAGAAATGATGGAGACGCTTTGTTGTGACAAGACTACTAGTTAGATTCCATATATTTCGAACTTTTAGTTTTAAAGATAGCAATGCATTTAATCTACCTGGATATACGTATAGGTATACGTACCTATGCGTATGTATACAAGATTGTTGCCATTAGTGTCCACCAGGGCGGCGCGATAGTCGCTTGGTAACAAAAAAAGCGCGAAGAAGGCACTCTATTTCAGATATATATTTTAATCTGTGCTATAGATAAACTCCAAAATGTTTACATACATACGGCTCGGTGAGCTGTTGTCGCAACACCAACAATGGAATCACAAGTGCACTGCCAATCTTATAAAAAGGAATTCGTAAAGATGGCATATTAATAGTATTTTTATTAATATCTGTCAAATGCAATATCAGAGAGTTTCTTAAAAATAACGCTTCCTTTTTTGAAAAAAAAAAACTTTTTCCAAACTTCGTCTTACTTTATATCCTTCAAAAAACAGAATCAATTTCTTCTAACCGTAAACAGCAGAAAAACACTAATTATCCCATTTAACTAACCGTGAAGTGTTCTAACACAAAAAAATGTTTTAGATAAAAATTGAGAAAGAAAAACGGTATCCTTTTTTCAAGAAACAAAGGAAGATTGGTCACTCGACCGATCAAGTGTGAAGAATGGGGCATAATTAAAAGTCAAGCGGGCAAAGTCAGGGCTTTTGTATAGTGAGCCCTTTTGTTTAGGGTGGGATGTTGGCCCGCTTCGCCCGACTGCCCTTCAAAGAATAAACAATCTATTCTGAAAAGAAATTTTGTTAACAAGCAATATTACTTACGGTGTTAGGTAAAGGGTTTTCGAGTTTTTGCACTTGACTCGGCTTAACTATTATATTATCATGAAAGAAAATGAACCGCCTCCGAAAAACCACGAACTCAAAAGTGAAAAATAATATACTACATATAAATATAGGCCCTGCAGGGTAGCTCATTTAAATCGGTCAGTATGGGGAAGTGGGACACTATACGAAATACGAAGATATCTCCAAAGGACCATGTCATTTAGAATAGCCAAACATTTTAGCCACAATCTCACCTGATGGTAAGTGCTGATGTGGCCGAGGCTGGATCATGTCTGTCTAGTAACCTGGTTGTTTTGAAAACTATCTATCGATATCCAAAAAGAAATACACTTCACGTAACTAAAAAAGTCCACATGAAAAAAAGGAGCTATTTAAGGAGATGAGAAGTTGAAAATTGGTTATGCGAATTTCCAAAAGTCATAAAACAATTGTTAAGAATGGTTGTCTACATTTTAATATCTACCAATATACGCTGTATGTGAAAATGAATTACCCTGGATTCGGCGGGTAGGGCTAAAACTAGCCGCATGGGCTGATGCAATTCAAAGGTTTTAAATTAGTGTCTAGTGGTTTTTAGTGTTCAAATTTGGTGTTTATTTGTGCAGTGAAGTGCCGCAAAGTGATCCTAATAATAAGAATCGTTGGATTGTATCGTTTTTAACACTGCTATTGTGTGTCGATTGAGTTATCTCGTGACAACTTGCTTGGACCAAATAGAGTCGTAAAACCTGCGATTGCTTCTAGAGTGATATCCGCTGAATCCGTAGGTCGATAAAACGTTAAACACCGGCGTTTCATTGAGTGACTGTGACTTTGACTGTTGACTACCTACTTATTCTCAATAAGTTACTTGACATTGGCGAATAATCTTCGGGTAGAGCTATAATAAAAAAAAATGACTAACTCTGGTGATGGTGTTAAGGAACTTGACGCCTCTATAGCTGATGGAGAGGATGATATCCGGGGAGTCCCGGGGCTCTTTGGTAGACTTCTTCAGCTTCTGAATGGACTTTTTTGTGGATTCTGTCCCTCGGAGTTCCTTGACCACCGTTGAACCGAGGTACTGCACAAAAGAAAATCGACTTTTACGTTGTGTTTGTTAGAGTTCCTAGCCACAGGACTCAGAGCACAAATGAAGAGATATGGCGCGCCACAAAAACTGTCTCCACTACTTACATCAGTTTTCAAAGAAAAAAAACTTTTCCGCTTGAACTTTAGCAGAAAAACTTCAGACATCAGAAAAATTAACACCTTCCCATTCATCATCATCATCATCATCATCAGCCCATTTAAGTCCCCACTGCTTAGGCACGGGCATCCCTCAATCACATGAGGGGTAATTGCCATACTCACCACGCGTAGTAGACGGGTTGGCGAGGGTTTTGATATAAATGCAGAGTTTTCTTTCTCTGGGTGCTGATGATCATGCCACCAGCTTAACCTTAGTCGCCTTTTACGACACCTCGGTAAGAGTGAGGCTGGCCTATTCGACTCTGCCGGGAACAACGTGGCACGCGGCCTTCCCATTAGAAATGATTAAAGCAAGGCCAACGCGACAAGGTAAAATACGTTAACAAACGGACCTGTACATTGCGATGAATGAAGAACGAGTATGTTCCCAAAAATAAAGTAAACCACTTACATTAGCTACATAAGTGACAGCTCCAGTCACCAACACAAACGGCTGGTGCTTCCACTGAGTCCTCAACGCCCCTGGAACTCCCACCAGCAGCTCTGAAGGCGCCCTAATCTCCAAGTCCGAAGGTCGAGGCGGCTGCGGCGCAGGCCGGTTCTTCTTACTCCGCTTCAAGGTCTCCCCACCAGGGGGCGCGAGGGTGGGTACCACAGGGGGTGGGACAGGTTTCAGATTCTCTGAGACTGGGAGTTTTTCTTTGATTTCTTCTTTTAGCTGCTGTATGTTGTTTTTCTAAAACAAAAAATATATGGTCAAAATCTTTAGAACTAGATGGTCAGTAATAGCTTTTTAAATTACTTACATTGATAGATCGATTTATACTTTATTGCTCTAAGTACACGACTTAAATACTAGGCATTACATATCTCTGGAAGATTTCTATCAGACAACCTTTAAGCAAATCTAATTAATTTAGAGGAGGATAATGGGACCTGTATAAACACCGGATGGCGCCTGGAGAAAGCTCAGAAACAGGGAGCTGGAAAACCAAGTTGGCGAGCCTAACATCAATGGCGAAACTAAAGCGCATCGACTTCGCTGGCTCAGCCACCTCGAGAGAATGGGAGAAGATCGTTCAGTAAAGCGTACCTGTGACGTCCTAATGGGCGAAGGACAGTCGGCCGTCCAAGAAACCGCTGGAAAGATGAGGTCGATAGGGATTTGCGCGGACTCTTAGTGGATGACTGGCAGGAAGTGGCGCAAGACCGACCGAGATGGAGGCTCTTATTATCGAAGGCCAAGACTCACTATGAGTCGCTGCGCCAACCTAGTTAGTTGTATACTCGTAGACTCGCAACCCTTTTGTATACACATATGAGGGTTATTATGTCATGAAAGTATTTCTAGCACCAATTATAGACAGGAGTAGTCTTATTGTAGACAGCAAAAAAATCTTTATATCCACAACAAAACCTCGAAATCTACATCCCATTAAAACGAAAGAGCAACTATTGAAAACAAAAAACTTGACAATTGTCATGGCTCAAAAGCCTAATTAAATACAAAAGGGTTGAACGGGCCTATCGACCTGACACTCCTGGTTCACACTTCAGAGGTGCAAAACAAAAACTGTATGAGGCAAAAAAACAGCCACCGTGAAAATTTAATTAACGCACTAAACCAGTGTAGGGTGACTAGAGATTTTGTTTATTATCGGTTATCCGGGTTTTCGAGCTGTGAAAATCTGTAAACATTTAGAGCCGCAGACTCACTTCAAGTCGGGTGACTAGGTTAATTGTAAATAAATCATTTCAAGTTAATAAGTCAAACAAAATAAAGACACTGTTTATAAAATATACATTACGTATGTTGCCTAGGGATAGTTCTCAATTTTTTTACCAACTACTAAGAATTTGTCGTCAATACACAAAGTCAACGTTAATAGGATACCTATAGTGGGTGGAGGAATTCGAGAAAAAGAAATGATTAAATTGAAAATTTAAAAAACCCCCGACACAACTAAAGCTCTTTTATTTGATATATGTATTGAGGCAGTTGGAACAACAAATAAGTTATTCGTCATTTTCTGACGTCAGCCATCTTGGATTTGAAATTTTTCACAATTTATGTATTCTGTTACTCAAGCCCTTTTATATGATACCCATATTGTAGGAGTTGTGTTAAAACATAAAATCCAAATCTTTGTGACGGCGGCCATCTTGGATCGATTTTTATCCAACATAGCTAAGAACACTCCCTCCTTATTCATCTTTCAAACAAAAAAACAAAATCAAAATCGGTTCATTTGTTCGGGAGCTTCGATGCCATAGACATACACACAGACACACACACACACACACACACACACACACACACACACACACACACACACACACACACACACACACACACACACACACACACAAACACACACACACAAACACACACACACAAACACAGACACGTCAAACTTATAACACGACGGGGTATTTTTGCGTCGGGGGTTAGAAATGAAAATTATTTATTTAATAAAATAGCTTTATTCTATAATTGCTTACCATCAGGTGATCCGTCTGTTCGTCTACCTACCTATTACATAAAAAAAAAAATGTATGTTTTGCAATTAAGGGTAGGTATTTATATATAGCCAAATAATTGTTTTTTTTTAAACACGACTCAACAAACCGACATGTTTGAATTGTTGGGTAAAAAACTTGTTGATGAGTTTCATAAAAAACTTCCTCCAGAATACTCTATTAGGTACTCCGCTACTTGTACGGACCTTTTTTAACAAAATATTTTTTAAAATAAGTAAGTTTTTTTTTCCTCTTAGTCTGACCGTGTAAGAAAATAGGCGAAATATCCCTAAACAGCGTTGATGTGGTGGTGTCACCCTACACCGGAGGCACAAAAGTGAATAATTGAAAATAATTGAACAGTGTCAACCATCTAATTTGACGAGTCGTTCGGATACAAAAATAGTGAGCAAGGGTATTCAGGATCGGATGAATAGTGTCTTCCGTCGAGTGAACGCGAATAGCGGGGGAAGCGGGGCCAGCCCTACTCGTATGTGGTTAGATTACCAGGGGTTTTCGATTTTGTGAATCACCAAGTGAAATACAGTGTTGCCAACTCAGTGCCTGGTTTTCGGGCTACCTGGAGTCTCAAAATTGAGACAACATCACGTTCATTGTCCTGGTCCCAAACTAAGGATTTCCCTTGTACTAAGGAATCCAGAAACAACGACGGTACCACAAACACCCACACCCAACACAAACATCTGTTTCATCCACAAATATTTGCGCTGGTGCGGGAATTGAACCCGCGAAATTTGCGTCTCAATTGGCGAATAAACCACTGCGCTAAACGGGTTGTATAAGGGTTAGATTTTGCCTATATTTTTAAAACAGGGCTAGAAATCTTCGTCGAAAAGAATCATCGCCACACAGATTTTACTTCAACTATTATTACCTTACTATATGTTTTACTCTCACTTTGTGCTGAGAACATTGATGGTTGTGACTGACCCCTGTCTATTTCATCAGAGACAACCTTGCTCAATACAAATTTTATAATCATTTTGGGGCTATAAATTGAATAAGCATAAAGAGGACTAGATCTATATCAAGCTCCGAAAGCCCCGAATCTCGACCTTTCGGGGCTGTGGTGAGTCCCGGCTGTGGGGTTTCCGACCGCTAATGCGCAGAAATGGACACCCCAGAGGTTTTTGTTACGATTAGAGTCCCACACACCACCTTGTTCCCTACACGTAGCAAGGTGACGGCCATGATGGTTTCTTCTGGGAAAAAAATCCCTATGTGCATATGCGGTCAAACGAATTTGGTACTGAGATGCTCCAGCCCAGAGATAGCAGCAGTATTCCACGATACTTTACGATATATAGTTTTTTTTGGCAAACGAGCCGACGGTTCACCTGATGGTAAGAGATTGCCGGCGCCCATAGACACCCGCAACAACCTCGTAGAAACCTTTAAACCCACCCCTGGATTGGGCCTCCGGTACCCTCACTCACACAGCGAAACACAGCACAGTGCTGCTTCACGTCCAGTGAGGCCGTGGTATTACTCCGGTCGAGCCAAACCCATTCATGCCGAAGTGTGGCTCTCCCACGGTCCCCAAGTTAAGTGACCCACCCAGGCCACTAAATTATCTTTCGGGGCTTTGTTTTTACTATTCGTTCCAAGCCGTATCGTTTATTGTTATCGGTTTACCTAATAGTACTTGTTCACGTTGATTCGCAGGCGCGGTGGCGGGCGCGGTCGTGAAATATCAAACATATGGCATAACATGGAAGTGTTCACATACGAAACGCGCGTGCGGTCGAAGTAGCGGCCAGCTAGTGACCGCACCCGCCACCGCGCTCGCGCGTTCAACGTGAACAAGAACCAGGCTGTTTATAAATGGTATTTTTTTGTCTAATGGCAAACACATGAATTCCCAGCAAATAGTTAGGGCTGCATTTTAGTGTGGCAGAACTAAACCCGGCAGAGTGGCTCACTCGCCGTGAATGGCGCGCGATGAATAGACGGATTGAACTCTAATTACCATACAGAACCACCGACGGGTGAAATTAAAAAAAAGCCACCCTGTACATAGACTACGCCTACGTTCATTTGAATGAGTGAAATCTTAGTAAGAAATTGGCGTGGAGGGTTCGTTTTAGAGACTGGTTTTATTAGTCTGTCCGTTGGTATAATTTAGGAAAGTTTTTACCATAACACCATCATCGTTATTAATTAAATATGGTATGGTGGATGGTAGCTCAGTGGATAAGATCAAGCGCCTTCTAAACGGAAGGTCCTAGATTCGAGAGCATGCACCTCAGGTGGTAACGAACGAGAATATACTTGTCGCATCCAAATAAAGAGGACACACAGCGCGTGTGAAAGAGAGGTATTATATTTAGGTCCTCAGGTTTTATGTGCGTATTTCTCACATAAGTGTGGTAAGGGAAACATCGTGAGAAAACTGACCGCCCTTTTGAAGTCGGTTAAAAACATCTTGTCTATCTACCCACAACCTATGTCATAATAAATACCTAAACCCCATCGTTCACCCTTCTTAATAACGCTTAAAACTGCCACATACTTTAATATAACATGATTATAAACACCCTCACCACCTGCGTGATCAAAATGACTAATCCCTGTCAAATTGCTCATCTTGCAGTAATTACACGCACGGGGTTGCCTGGCTACCCCCCAGGAGGGGTGGGTTGCTTATCGCAAGTTATTGGCATAGTTTAAGTACCGCTTAAGTGAGGTATTTAAAAGTGATTACGAAATTTAAAGTGACAATCTTAAAAAGATTGCAACAGTGATTTAATGATAAGCTTTAAGATCGGAATAGCTTGGTTTTTGGTCTTTCGATATATAAGATAAGATAAGCTAAGTTTATTGACCATTAAAACAGTACATACAGCAGTAGACAAGTCTATGGAAAAACAACAAAATATAATAGGACATGACATTGAGGTTATTGTTATTATAAAAAATAAATAAAATAATTTGAGACAGCATGACGACAGTTTTCCTAGTCCCAAACTAATATTTTTTTCTTGTACTATGGAAACCAAAAACAACGAAAGTAGCACAAACACTCGGACCCTGCACAAACATTTGTGTTGGCGCGGGAATCGAACCCACGACCCTTGCGTCTAAACTAGCGCTCAAATCACTGCACTTAACAGGTCGTCACATTCGATACCACCAACTACGGGATTTCAAATAATTATAATAATATTTAAAGTAAATTTAAACGCAAAACCACTTCCCTCAATTCACCTCAATTGGTCCAATACTAAATGGTCATGCGCCATAAACACTACCGTGGCAGGTGCGCGTGCGCAGCCGCGACCGGCGCATGAGCAGACGAGGATGTCCTTTTACCATAACGGGCGCCAAATGACAATTTAATCCGGCTCCAATTCGATATCGTGCGTGTTGGTACGGTAAATGCTTCTATAATTATCATAAATAAATAAAAGACAATACCACATACATATTGATCTGATTACATAATAGACATGTGCTATGGAATTCAGAATCTAGGAGGATACAAAATATTAATTGTTCCTAAAGTAGCTATTAAAGGAAACTAAAAAAACAGTTTTAGCTACGAGGCAGACAACCGCATCCAAAGATCTAAACGAGCTCAGCTGGACACAGACCCCCAGGTAAGTCAATCCTGGCGTCTAAATCCACTCAGAAAAAAATATATAGAACCAACTCTTAGGCACGTCTCAAAGATTTTTCCTAGGAACCTGGCTGATACGACTGTTATACTGTTATATATCCTTCCAAACAGCAACAACAACATTGATTCCCTATTTAAATAGACCTCTCAAATCGGCTATAAAAAAAAGATCACAACACCTTTTCTGATCATAAGTCGCAATCATCGCTACTTGAATAATAGTGGCGCCATAGCAACTCCCTGCGCGACCCCGGTCGTAATCCTGCCCACCGTTGTCCTTTACAATCCTGCTGATTGAGTGGCTCGCTAGCTTTACCGACGCCATAAAAACGCCGCCTACCAGTTAAACATTGCATACAATTACGTGAAATGTTACCAACACTCATCTTTTATTCATCGGCGAAACCTTATTAGACCTGAGGAATCGGATTAGAGAAGCAAGTTTAAATTCCACGTGTGATTGTAACATTTACATCGTTCATTTGCATGAAATGCAAAACAAAATATGGTTACAGTTATTGCCTCAAAATATTTACTTAAAATGTAAATTCGATAAAATGTATCGTTAAAAATATATATATTTACATGTCGAATTGAGAACCTCCTTTTTTGAAGTCGGTTAAAAAGCTTTGGGAGTCCCTTACTATTAATATAATTCGTTTAAAAGAACAAATTAACCTTTCCAGAGCGGAAATAAAAAAAATATTGCTATTAGTAAAACTAACAGATTTTTTTGTTTTCTAGTTGCACGGCGCAAAGAAATTATTTCAACTGCAATCATTACAACTATGAAATAAAATGACTACTTATTTTTGAAGTAGAGAAGATAGAGAAGTTAATAGAAACGAGTTTGCAAGTTATACATTAGCTTCAATATAAATTGTAAGTAATTGTTTTATTAAACAATAGCCGTAATAATAAATTGAAACAAAAGGTTCATTCATATATTAAACAAAATGGTAATCCATTCAATCACGATATTCAGCACACACCTCCAATCTTTTTATAGCCTATCTATGATATGAATTTCAATAATTTGATGGGATGTTATGAGAAATCATTGAATATGCAGAAAGCGTTGGCAACATAGTAGCGGTTGAATCATAGTTGAGGTATAACGTATAATAATCAATTATTAACTGGACAACGATTTATCAAAAGACTGGGTCTTTTGAAAAATTGATGATGATGTCATCAATGAAGATGTATGCAAATAAATCTATTACGACTTACAGCACGTTTCAACCTTGGGAATTTGCAAAATTGACAGTTACAAATGTTAATGAATACATTTGAATGGTTGCGCTTTGCTGGTACTTACAGGAAATCTTATTGACAAGAATATCAAGTGTCTGCACTACGGTAACTGCAAGTGTGACGAGCTTCTTACTTAGTTTTGTTTTTGCAATGTTATTTTGAGCTTAGTTTTAGCACGTCCAAAATAATATAAATAAATTCATTGCTATCGTATCAATATTTTAGAAAACTAAGTGCAAATTCAAACGATCAAAGAACAGACAGAATGTAATGAACATTACTCTAGAACCAACCATTCCTTATACAGTTTATTTGATCTAATGAAAGTTACAACAAAACAGATTAAAGAGTGAAATATTAAGTTTGCTTTAATATCAAAGCGGCTTGTATCTTGTAAACAACATCAATTTTGTAAATTATAAGACTTACCAATGTATTGAGATCGGCGTTAATATCTTCCATGTTGCTGGCAGGTCCATTGTGTTCACCAGACACAGATGCTAGTATCCTCTTCCTGTGTCCAGGCTTGTGTATCTCTAGCACAGCCGTCAGTTCCACCTTCCCAAATCCTTTTCACTCTATCCATATCTACATACAAATGCTTCCTAAACGTATCACTATATAGTTCTAGATTAATATTTCTTAGCCATTCTTCTACAGATTCGTTTTGGTTCTTACTTATATTATTATTGTTATGGTTATTGCTTATTTCTGTTATTTTAAGAGGTAACTGTTTCGCTGACTCTAGTATTTTTTGCCTATCCGTTTCTTCTATACCCATTTCGCGCAGATCATTTTCGTCTAGAATACCATTCTGAAACAAACACACAGTGGTTAAACTTTAATGAACAACCAATTGTTTACTCGACTTGAACGCCATTTTACATGTCGAATTTTGATTTCAAATTGAGGCTAGCCTTTTTTTACATATTTGATTATCTTTATATGCCAGAGCTCATAAAATGTGACAAGGCTGTATCAGTTGTATACTCAATATATAACTTTTTTTCTTTTTTTTTATGACATAGGTGGCAGACGAGCAGACGGATCACCTAATGGTAAGCGATTACCGCAGCACATGGACACCCGCAACACCAGTGGAGTCACAAGCGCGCTGCCAACCTTTAAATTTTCCTTTCCCCCAGATTGGGCCTCTGGTACCCTCACTCACGCAGCGAAACACAGCACTTTGCTGCTTCACGTCAGTTTTCTGTGAGGCCGTTGTATCACTCCGGTCGAGCCGGCCCATTCATGCCGAAGCGTGGCTATCCCATGGTTAACGGTGTATGAAGGAATGTTATTCTCGCTAAACATGTATAAAGTATTGTCGGATTCTGAATTTAACTATAGATGTAGTATGATACTTACAATAAAATCAATATCATCGTATCCACTCTCCAGGAACAGTGGTTCGTAGTCATGTAACCCTAGGCCTGCGAGCCACAGGCCTAGATTAGAGGCCACGGAGGGGCTTAGGCTGGACTCCGAGCAGCTCAGGCCGAGCCGGGATGTGAACTCCTGCTCCAGCTCGGAGACGAATACAGACTCACGGACCAGCTTGCTGCCGAAGGAGGCCATTATCTCGGAGATCTTGGCCCATTCCTCCTGTTAACAAAAATAAAGAATTAGTCTGGGGAATATAATGCGATATGATTTAATGTTGGGCAGCACTTGGTCCAACGTCCATATAAAAAAGGTCAATCTCCTTTAATGTAGTTTGTCGAATTCAGTGTCGGGATAATAGATATATTCCATAGCTCTTCACGTGTAGCTGAATAGTTTTATTCCTGGGGGCTACTGTGAAAAAATATTGTATTTTCGGGGGGTATAACCACGCCCAGCCTACTGCATGTTGGATGACTTCATAATTTTATAGAATTGATTTTTCAACGTATGCAAGTTTCCTGATTTTTTTCTTCATAACCGAGCATATGGTATTAGTACGCATATACATCGCTATTTTTTATCTTTTGCATACCGAGAATCTCATAACAGGTAAAGTCCATTTAGCATATAAGTTCGCCGAAATAAGCAAAAAAAAAGCTGTTCCATACAAAATAGAATATCTAACCGGCAATAATGTAACAGACTAATGGAACAGCTGATTTTATTTCTCTTACTTTGGTGATCGAACATGCTAATTTGGCCTTATTCACGATACTTATTATGAGATTTTCGGGATATAAACGATAAAAAAATAACGGACTTTAAACAATCCATTGCCTCTTCGAATCTAAGACCTCAGACTAAGAAGCTGCAAGTTTTGATTCCTAAAATATTTTTTTTTTATTTTTGACGCTGGGGAATGCCTCCCAATGCATACCCTCCTGCCGGGGGGCAGGCGGGTCATGTCGGGCTCTCCTCTAGCGGGGGCTTCTCCTAGCGAGAAGCCGGCCAGAGGCATACCGACTAAACCCCAGCGATGCTCCCTCATCGCCAAAGTGGGGAGGGGACATGAGAACGGGTTGAAGAACCTTACTTCACGTCCCTCCCCAGGCGGAGGGCCCACTTAAGTTTTTATTCCTGAGCTACCAACGAGGAAATAACTAATAGCTTTGTGTAACCCGCCTTTCAAATGTCACGATGTCGCAAATACAATTTCGTTTTTACGGTAATTTTATTGTCCCACACAAATGGCCGCAAGGTGTACACCGCCGCCATTGACTGCATCTGCCGAGCACCTGCATGCCTGCATATTGCATATAGATGACATTCCCTTATCTCGGTACACCCGCATGTTGCCTCTTTAGAAACCGCTTAAGCGCTTTCATGATATTATGCATCCATTTTTATTCGAAAATTATTACTCACTTCTGGTTTCTTCACTTGGAAAAAATGTTGAGATGTTTATGAATATTTTTGTGCCTTTTTTAGTTTCAATATTGTAATATTTATTGTGACAAGGTTTCCCGTTGTTTATTATCATTTCAATACGAAATACTTTAATTCATCTGCTACTTTGGCGCTACTTAAAATAAAATATTAATGAAGTTTAAAGGGTCTTATTTATAAATGTTTGTTAAACCTTTGTTTACTGAAATTGTGTTTTTAGCTATTTCGAAAATTTTGTATGTTTTTTTTGTTTCATACGTCAATACTGCTTTATAACACTGTGTTAACTAACAAAGGTTTAATGAACGTTTATGAATAAAACCCGTAAAATACTGCCTTGGCACTGTGCACAGAAGCTAGTAGGCTACACTTAGGACCAAGGTTCGATTTGTAGCTCGGCCTTTTATATCTGAACTTTTCTAAATATTAAGAAATCATTATCTGCCACCCGCTGAAGAGTTAGAGTAAGCTAGAAGGTTGATTCTGCACCCCCGTGCCGCGAAATGCACTTTTTAATGTCATATGTTGCAAACGAGCAGCCGTACCTAATGAAAAGCGATTGCAGCCGCCCATTGAAACTCGCAACACCAGTGGAGTCATAATTGGGCTTCCGGTACCCTCACTCACTCGGCAAAATACAGCGTAGACGCTGCTTCATGAAGGTTTTTACATTTTTTTTGGTGGTTTGAACACATAGCAGAAAGATCTAGTGTTGAAAGATAAATGTTGCGTCAAGGATTTTGACCAGTTCCTCGATGTACTGGCTTACTGAGTAGAAGGGGACCTCCTGTTTTCGGTGAGGCCGTGATGCCATTCCGATTGAGCCAGCCCATTCATGCTGATCCGTGGCTATAAAAAATGTGCGCATCACAAACGCCATGCAAGCGGGTCTCTGCGTGTTAACATCCATTACTTCCTCCCTTTGTGTCACACCCATACACGCTCTCAAGGTTAATTGGTACAGTTAGGCTGATTTGCGTCTCTTTGATCAAAACACATAGTTGACTATTCATATGCATAGCATGGTCGTTACTTTATTGGAATCCTAAATTATCACAATTACATCACTACCTTGTATTTACGTCATATTTACATCTACTCCGACGAGGTACGAGTCGAACAAGTATGGTAAGTTCAGCGTCAAAAGTAGCTTAACACTTTAATACCGTGTCAAAATAACCGTTCTGCCTATTACAATCAGTTTCTAAGGGGTACGTAGAAACTGATTAAAATGATATGGTACTAATGTGTCATACCATGTGTGTGACCGTCTGCCGTGTGGTCCCCGGCAGAGTAGAATAGGCCATCCTCACTCTTACCGAGGTGTCGTAAAATGCGACTAAGGTAAAGCTGCTGACATGATCATCAGCACCCAGAGAAGGAAAACTCTGCATTTATTATCATCGTATTCTCATCGTCAGCCCACCCCCCACTGCTGGAGCACGGGCCTCCCTCAATCACATGAAAGGTAATTGCCATACTCACCACGCTTGGCAGACGGGTTGGCGAGGGTTTTGATATAAATGCAGAGTTTTCCTTCTCTGGGTGCTGATGATCATGCCAGCAGCTTTACCTTAGTCGCCTTTTACGACACCTCAGTAAGAGTGATGGTGGCTTATTCTACTCTGCCGGGGACCACACGGGAGACGTCACACACATGGTATGACACATTAGTACCCTATGACAAGTAAGTACACTATCTGCAAACTGTGGATACCCATGATTATTGAGATAATGATTCTGAACGTGTAACCATGATTAAGGTCTGGTTACCCTGTTTCAGGGTTTCATTATGCCTAATTATCAAACTCACGAGATCACGGTCCAAGCATACTTACCCGGGATCCAAAGCTGTCGCTTCAAAGATGTCTCTTTGACACAACCGAAATAACACGCTGAGATGAGATGATAAATATCACATTGAGCAGTTTATTATTATTTGATAATTGAAAGTGACATTAATCCCAAATAGCCGCAACTGATCTGACGATAGCTATATTTAATCATTTGAACTGCATAATGTATGTACGAGTAAGAACTCAATCAAAACTCGCAATTCTGCAAAGTCTCAACCGTAACGTATGAATCACACCGCGCCATTGTATTTTGTTTACGAAAGATCTTTCCTTGTATGACATTCAAAATAATCAGCAGATACTGACCGATACCATTGTTAGCCGTATTACTTTGAATCGATGCGTTTGTTGTAACGCGATAAGATTGCGTGATTGCATCGTCAGGCCTTTGATGGAGAATAAACCATTCAGACAAATGTGATATATATTATTACGATAGTGGAAATCAATATTCAAGAGATTACTTTTTAATGTGACAATTGGCAGGCGATAAGACAGATCACCTGAAGGCAAGTGATTGACACTCGCTGCTGATGGACACCCGTCACTCCAGTGGAATTAGTGCGCTAGCAACCTTTAGGGACTTACCACACTCGTGGATTGCAAAAAAAGTCGGCGAATCCATTCGCGGCGTGAACGCTGAGCGGCTTCATTCAGTTTTGAAAACGCTCGCAATCCACCAGTGTGGCAACTCCCTAAACTATCCTTCCCCCCGGAATATGTCTTCGGTACTCACTTACTAAACAAATAGCGCAGACGCTGGTTTACGTTCGCTGATTAACCTACTTGCGAACCATCAGGTAATATATTCGTCTGCTACGTATCACATTAAAAAATCCAGCCGGAGGGTGCATGTTCCGATTCGCACACTACACTAAAGAAGTTTAGGCTTAATTTGACAGATGAGTAGAGAAAAAGCATATTGTCTCGCTTACGCTGAGTCTTAGTTATCTTTTGACCTGCATCTTAAACCTCGTTGGAGGTCAATGGTCGTTGGTCAATTTCATTATGCAATTTAGAACATTACGATTGCCGCTGATTGAATCAGAGATTGTGTCGTTATGTTGAGGTTGACGGATGAGGAGGAAAAAGAACTTCAAGAAGTCAAATATCCTTAGTTTACATCCATATTAGGGTGTCATTCTAAAGGTCCGTTCAAAACTAACTAGCGCGCGTTCTGACCTCAATGAAACTGACCACAATGAAACTGACCACAATGAAACTGACCACAATGAAACCGACCAAAATGAAACTGACCACGATTTTCTCACACATCCACAAAAAAGAGATGCACAACGCGAGTAAAAGAGACGAGGATTAGGATAGAAATAATAAATGTTCAGTTCTTGACTGGCGTTTCTGATTTAGATAAACCCTGAGTAACAAAAGTGCGGTGGTACCTAACTCAGTGGTAGTCGTAAGTTTGAATCTGAACACACCTATGGGTTTTTCATCTACGTGGTGACACTACCACACTAACACAATACTAGCTTGGCAGTGATGATACATCAAAGAAAGACATAATGAGGAAACCTGCATACGATCAATTAGAAAATTCTAAACCATGCTGGATGTCTTCTAAGTGCAGAGAGATCAATAGCCCAATATCTAGCGTGGTAGGACTGGCACTCATTCACTGTTTGGCTGACTGTGTACTGTCAGCCCAAACAGTGAATAAGTGACAGTCACCATTCAGTGATGTTGATGATAATGAATCTCATCTCAGCGTGTAATTCCCGGTTCCGTTCGAAGCTGTCGCTTCGGAGCCCGGAGTACGCTTGGGCCATGATTCAGGATTTGTTTGATAATCATGAACAGCTAATAGATGCATTACCTGCTCATCGAAGGGACTAAGTATCGAGAGCGACTTCTCCCCACTCTGCGTGGAGCTCGTCGTGTTACTGCGTCTCCGCACCTCCTCTTCAACCCCGTTGATATTCCGCTCTGTCCCCTGTCCATTGCTGGCCAAGTTAGCAGTGTTCGCCGCTGGCGGCTCTGTGGGGGAACCGTCGTACACTGATTTCAGCTTCCGCAACGTCTTCGGCCTTTCGGCTGGCATCGGCCGGAGGCCTATCCCGTCGAGCGTCGTGGTTGAGCCTTTGAAGAGGCCTGTGGACAAAAGAAATTGCTATTTAGTATCATGTTGTGACTTGTCATTAAATAGAGAGAGAAATAGGTATATAGATTGATTATTGCACATGGCTTAATGCTATATGGTAATAGGTAAATACGTAATACAATCTCGACTATCTTATCGCCAGAGTTCTTTGGGAAAGAAAACGTCTAATAGGCAAAAAAAATAAGTTCCTTAATGGACTTATCAGAATTTAATATCAGTGGGAGTAGACTTTTATGTTCAATTAGACTCTAAATTACCCCAAAAATTCAGTCAAATTGAAAGAACCTCGTCTTTTCTTTGAAGTCCGTTAATATTTTTTTCCCTCGGCCTTTTTTTTTCCTTTGCTTTCAGTAGCAGTTGTTTGATAGACAACATCCGAATGTACATTAACTTAAACGTACCTATCTGCTAGTTGATTGATCCGATCGGTGATTTAATTGAACCATTATATACCATTCCATTCGACACATTCTACGTGTTAAGCTAATAAGATTTCCTCTACGCGCCGAAGAAAAGTGAAAACATACCAGCCAGCCACATCGGTGCCAAGGCGAGACGTTAGCGGTAAGTAGCAGGCACTCGTAAAGTTATCAAAAGAACCGGTTGCTCGAGGCTGTGTCTCGATTAGATAAAGTGTTGTTGTTTTTGACTGTTGGTAACATATGGGAATGTCAATATGATACTTTTTGTTCCATACGGAGAATGATTTGGCTTCTAAAGTGATAAGGACGAAGATAGATGCACAATTTTAGCCCACTCTGCTTCCTCAACTCTCTTAGTCAGATTTGCGAGTATCTCCTCCATCATTATGGAGTCTCTCTGTGATCATTGTGGATCTCTCTGTCATCATCTCATTTGCATTCGAGGTTAAAAGCCATCGCATCGAAGCCTGCGGTACGCTTGAATCATGGTAAAAGTGGTATGTCTGATAATAACAATAAAGCGACAGTCGTCTGCTTCTCGAAACCCAATGGAATCAGATCAACAAATCACAGTACGGGTATTTTAACTCCACGATCATAATCAAAATTGGTCGAAAATTTTTTCGTCTCTTCATACAAAATTACCAAGTCACGTGACCGACTTTGTACGAAAAGTTTAAATTTTTTATGCGAATTCCAAAGTCATAGAACAAATGTTGTTCAGAAAGGTTGGTAGAACATGTGGTTAAAGGAATGGAAATGTTCACAGATACACCCTGTTATAGTCTTCCTATTTGAGTTTCTGTTACGATAACTTGTGTCAACATTTAGCTAACAACGTGGGACATCCCAAGATGTTAGTAAACATAACAGGCTTTGCCGAATGTGTAAGTAGATGGTAGTTTGTTATTATATTCATAGTTCGATGAGACAGCTATTTGACACGACCTGAGGTAATCAGGATCTTAAGTAACAGGTGCTGGAGTGAGCTGGACTATGCGGAGGTGATACGGGCTTGGACTTCCCCTCCTCCCACTAGGGGAGCACCCGCCGTCACACTCGAGAATCCGGAGTGATGCCGACATTTTGTGACTAAAATACCGAATAATATGATTTTTCAAATTTTAGAAATTTTAGGATCGGGCATCGGATTCTTAGCTCAGAAAACACTGCATTTAAGAACACTACATGTAACATTTGTATGTAAAATAACTATAAAAGGTTAAGAAGTATGTAAAACTGCAGTTTCTAAATAAATGGCATTTAACGACTCACATCTAGCTCGCTGCGGGAACTCTATGAGGGCTATAAATTGGCTCACAACGAACGATAACCAAGACCAGTGTGAGAATGGACCATGTAGAGACGTAACATCTTATATGGTGGTCAAACTATTATTTTAATATTTTTATGTAAAATTGACATTCTATTTATTGAGAAAACACATACCACATACAAATCTTTAAAAGAAAAACCTACTATTTACTGACTCAATAGCTCATTATTTAATAGTGTATGCTTTAAGCTCCAAGGATTGTGGAATTCATTCCCAACGTGGACAAATATTTGTATGATGAATACTTGTATTCGATGTCTGGATAAAAAATAACATTTACTTATGACTTAATTGTATATTTTGTGGTAAAATCGTTGATTTGGAAATCCATGATACAAATGCTCCTTACTCCCTAAATAGTATTTCTGAAATGATCAGGTCTGTAAAAAAAGATAATTTTACCTCCCTCCATACGGAACACTCACAAATGTCAAAAGTAACGCTGATTTGATTGTTAATAAGTATTTTAGATAACTTATAGAAAATTTTGTAGTTCAAGGCCTTAAAATAAAAGCGAGTAAGTAAAATAATAAAACTTTTTCGAGATAATAAAAACATTAAAAACTATTTTGTATTCGATTGAATTTTAGTCATAGTCATAGTCTTAGTTTTTATTGCTTTCATGTTGTTCACAAAAGACCTTAAACTAATTACAAGTCCTGAACATAAACCCCGCTGGTGTTTTGTTTCATTTTTTATAACGCTAGGCAATTAATTGTACACTTTGATTGAAGTGTAATCATCGTCAGCCCATTTAAGTCCCCACTGCTGGGGCACGGGCCTCCCTCAATCACATGAGGGGTAATTGCCATACTCACCACGCTTGGCAGACCGGTTGGCGAGGGTTTTAATATAAATTCAGAGTTTTCCTTCTCTGGGTGCTGATGATCATGCCAGCAGCTTTACCTTAGTCGCCTTTTACGACACCTCGGTAAGAGCGAGGGTGGCCTATTCTACTCTGCCGGGGACCACACGGCATACGGAAGTATAATATGTACATCTTTTAACTATATCCAGTTTAGTGCCCGGCAAAGCTTATCTATTTCTAAATCGCAAGTTACGAGGGATTTAATAATGCTCTTTAGCCTGTCTATATAATTCTTTATTTTGTCGAACAAATTTAAATAATTCTAATATATATATTGAAGTTAAAGTTAAGATTTTTTGTGAAGTGAAATCTGTTCTACAGCTCTGTCTTTCTGGTATGTTGACAATAATTCTTAAACATTTTTTTTGGAGAATGAAAAGATTGTTTCACATCACTAGTCCTGTGAGATTTGAGAGATGGCTAGTGTTACGAGGCGATTTGTTCGAATCACGACTAATATCCGTTGTCACGGTTCTCATAGGCACTGGGATTGTAAACATATAACTGTATAGAATATATAGATTGTATTCTTATAGTTAAAAGTCGGTTCAATGTTGTATTGGAAAGTTTATACCAAGACTTATTCAGTGACTTGTCTATGTTTAAAACTAGGTTTTATTTTACTTTCATGTTTGAAAATCCCTCTATATTTCAGTTATTGTGTGTAATAGTATACAAAAAACCTGTTATAAAAGCGTATTATGATTATAAGCTCCATCTTCTCCAGAAGGATTTGACTTTATGATGATTAAAAAAAGTTTTTTTTTATGTTAAAGTTTTACCTACTAACATTCTAACTGAATGTCACTGAAGTACAACAGCCATATTTATGGCTTTAACTAAGTAACCACGTGGATTTCTCAATTTTTTTAATACAGGAATATATAATTTAGTAGGTCGATTTTTTTGCACGTCACTGTAGGTGCGTGCCTAAGTGATTAAAAGTACGTAGATATTTTTTTGGTATCTTATTATAATTTATTAACCTAGATAACAGTAGTATGTTGCTAACCTTTATTCTTACGTTTAATAATGGCGCTCCTAGTTGGCTGCTTAGGTCGATATTTTACCGACTGTACCTACGGTTGTTACGTGTTTTATTTCAAATATGTTTATTTTTTGTTCCATAAACTGAAACTTCTTCAATTATTGTCAAAACATAGCGAATCAGACCATATGTTCAATGTTAGCCTAAATTCGTATGTTGACTACTAAATTGCAAGTGTTGTATGATTGAGTTAAATATTATGACTGCTGTTAGTACAACTTACTCAAATAGTCCATTTACGTTTCGAGTGATGATGAAATAGGAATACAATAAGAATACAGCCATTGTTTTTGCTCTAAAACATTATGTTAATCATTTGTATTAACGAAAGTAACCAAAAAATAAATAACTCAATAATAATGTAGCTATGTAATTTTTGTAAGTTGGAGGTCCTTTTAGTATATTTTTTGTACCTGAGTTTTTTCTGATAAGAAATTCTTAGTGTCAGCCCGGAGACTGCAAGTTGGCGGTCTTATACCTCTGTGCCTCAGAAATCACGTGAAGCCGTTGGTCTTCCGTTCGTGTCACACTGATGTCCCGTCGGATTATGAGAGCAAAGGAATAGAGAGTAAGTACACTTGTGTTTGCGCACACACTTGAGCACGTAAGGCTGATAGATATGAGATTGGCCGCCTTAGCCGAAATCGGTTGGTGGAGGTTATTATTTTTAGAGGCTTGAGAGTCAAAAAAGTTTGTATCTACTTTTAAGAGGTGTTACCTATTTTAACAAAACAGCCTAACTACAAATTCCTAAGTAGTGAAGATACCAGATAAAGGGCAGGCAGTACCTTATGGTTTATCGGCACTTACTATCAGGTAGGACGAAGGCCAACGAGTCCCGGTTGAGAAAAAAGTGTCACGATAATGTATTCGACTCGATGTTACACCGTAACGCTATTAATATTCTCTTTGATGTATCAATCAAGGTCAGACTCAATGAAGTCTTTGATATACATTATGCAAGACTATAAGACTGGTCTATTTCAGCTATTTCCACAGTGTGATGTCATATGGTCTACTGTTGTGGGGGTCTGCTGCTGACATACAAACTATTTTTGTATTACAGAAAAGGGCCATCCCCGCTATATACAGCCTTAGATCACGTGACTCACTTAGGGAAATATTTAAAGAAATAAATATTTTAACCGTGGCTTCCCAATTTATCCTCGACTGCATTATGTATGTACGTAAGAACTTGCACACTTTTCCAAAAAAGTCCGATAGTCATAGTCTTAACACCAGAAATAAACATAGGCTTGCCGTCCCGGTCCTCAGACTTCATAAAATCGGTAATTCGTTTGTTGGCTTAAGTATTAAGATATTTAATAAGCTACCACAAAATGTCATTAACCTATCACTGGATAAGTTTAAGTCCCATATTAAAACCTGCCTAATGAAGAAAGGTTACTATAGTGTACAAGACTATTTAAATGATAAGGATTCTTGGTCATATTAATTCATTAATCTTTTGAGTTGTTATTCATAGTAGTATATTAACTTTCATAATTGTATTTTTTCTCTTCTCAATTGAAACTCTGTAACATCATCAATATTTGAAAAGAGTAACTACTGATTTTCTTGCTGGTGTCTTCTCAGTAGAAATCGACATTCCGAACCAGCGGTAGATAATATGTACTATTTTGACATTCATAAGTGTTCTGTGTGGACCTAAATTGAATAAAGATTTTTTTATCTTTATCTTTATACTAAAGCTAGATAATTGCTTTTTTATGAGGAATGATTACGCTTGAACCACGCATGATTCATGATTACAATCGTAAAACTTCCCTGAACTCCTGGAAGCTATTTTATTTCACTTCTTACCTCGATGCCGGACACTGATGTGCTAGTCATTTCGTACAAATGCTGCACAATATCGCGATTCTATTGACTGGAATCCAACCTGAAGCATATAAAAGGCAACGACGACAATCTCCGGTCGTGTCACAGTAGTGTCCATCGGAATACGAGGGTAAGGGAGTGCACTTGTGTTTGCGCACACACTTGAACACTATAATATATCCTGCGTACGTGGCTGATCATTGAGATTGGCCGCCGTAGCCGTAAGTATGTGGTTTGTTCTACTTTTACGATTGAACTTTTTCTTGGAATTTTAATCAATGTATAAATAATAAGAAATGGAAGTAAATACTTGTAACATTAAGGCGTTATTTATATAAATATGTAGGTACTTCATTTCTAAGTCATAGCTGTACCAATATTTTGTTGAAAAACTTGAGACAGTTGAGTAAATATTTAAGCATATGTTTTAAAATCTTACATATTTTCTATGAATGCACAATCTATTTAGAGTTTGTATAGGAAATATTAAGTCAAAAACATTATATGAAAATGTTATGAATGGCTATCAAAATGTAAGCTAACAATGACAAATAAACATGTACGAGTACAAAAGTTCATACGTTACATCTGTCTATATAGTATATGTATAGTCTGGAAGTTGGCGTTCTTGTACCCCCGTGCCTCAGAAAGCAACTAAGACATTGGTCCTGCGCCCGATTCCACTCCGGTCGTGTCACACTGGTTTCCCACCGGAATATGCGGACAATGGAAAAGAGAGTACGCTTGTTTGCGGATACACTTGAGCACTATAATATATCCTGCGTATGTGGCTAATCGTTGAGATTGGCCGCCTTATCCGAAATCGGTTGGAGGATATTATTATGCAGGTATGTATTTTTTATATGATAGTAACAACTTATGGAATATGTCTTCAAACAGTATAAATGGTAACGATGGTAAACCAATCATTTGGGTTATTCTTCTTAACTTTCCTTCTCCACATACAAATTTTTTATCCTCACATTTCTACCAAACCGTAAAAAGCATTATCGTGTAATTTTCGTAGTAAGAGCGGTTAAGATAAAAGTTGATAATAATGTCAAAGATCACTTGAAGATTGAACGTTGGAAGGTGTAAATAGTCAGTGTCATGGACTTAGAAAGTACAGAAAGCACTTATGAGGGTATTCGATTGTTATTGTCTACTCGTACTCTTAAATTTAGTAACTTCAATTATTCTAAATTTTCTTTTAAAGTTTGTCTGACATTTAAGTTTTGTCTGACATTTCTTTCTTTGATAACATTTTGTTATCGCAGTAAAATAAACTTACTCATTGAAACCTTGAATATCTTTAATATTTTTTACTATTTCGAAACACTTTTGATTTTACTTTACATAATAGTGTTGTTTTTTGCCAATAATTCTACATCATAAAGTGATTTATGCTTCCAATATCTAAGTTGCAAAGCCGGATACTATTTAATCCGAATTGCTGACATATTTTTTTAACTTTAGGTCTATTGGTACCATGACCTAAAAAACAACAATGAAATTAATATCAGTAACTTTGTAACAGGTGCTTGAATATTAAAATTGTAAACGCTTGTCAATTTGTACGTTTCATTATCGTAATAGATATTAAATTATCAATGTAATAACGTATACATTAATTACTATAAGTAACTTACAAACAGTCATTGACGTGAACGATGATTTCAATCCCAATGATGATGGTATGTGTTTACGGCATATGGTTGGGGTGGAAAGGTCCTCGAGTGGAGGCCACGTGCAGGAAGTCACAGCCGTGGCAGATCCCCCACAAAGTGGACCGACAATCTGGTGAAGAACGCGGGAATCCATTGGATGGGGGCGGTACAGGACCGATCTTTGTGGAGAACATTGGGGAAGGCCGATGATGATGATCATGACGGTATTATAATATATATGATTAATTAATTGACATTCACTCTCGTGTATTGTATCGTGACAGTTTTCTGTACATTCTGGTTCTATAGCGATAGTAAGGTAAGTGAAGCCGCTATTACAAACAATGGTAGAGACAATGGCCCATTGTGACCCTTTGTAGCACCCCAGGCTTGTTAGCGTGATGATACACACTCATGCAGTTATTATAGTAAATTGACTATTAGTCTTATTTAGAAAGAAATTAAATTGTGGTCCTAAAATTCTCTCCTAAGGGAGACAGCATATCTAGCTAAATATTTATAAAAGACAAGGAAATGTATATTTTAAAAAAAATGGAATGGTTGTAACTATATAAAGATGTTTTATTCCTGAGAAGAAACATTTTACTGGGGTCTCTACCCGACCACCTACTGTAGGTGGAAGGTCATAGGGTAGTTTTTTTTTTGAGTCCGCTCCTGACCACGGCTGCTGTAACGTAGCCGAAACGTCGAGCCAAATATGTGAGAACACAATGTTGTTTCAAATGATAAATACCGTGTTAATCCCCGTATTGATACATTATAGTCATAGGGTAGAGGCGAAAATTGTAGTAGTTATGAAAAAGAGTTGCACTGTTCCTGCCTATGTTTGAATATTGATGACATCAAATTATGGAGTAATGTTTTCAAAATGTTTATTTATTACTTTATTTGGGAAACATACAATTAAAGTTAGATAGCACAAATCAGCAAACGCATTAACTTACCAGCAATATTATTTTAATGCGCATGTTTTAGATCATACATTTATTATTCTGGCGAAACGCTAAGTTATAATTTTAGAATGTATTAGAGAAAATAATAATTTCCTAATAAACAGCCCAAGGTAATTGGTTGCATAGTAGCCGCGGCGATATGAAATCTCATTACTTCTTACCAATGTTTCTTAACCTTGAAACCTTGTAGGTATTGATAGCTATTGCATTTGCTTTCGTCGCGCATTTTAGCAGCCAACAACGAACTTTAATGAATTTTTGTTCATGTTAATTTTATTATTATATTGGAATATAATTTATCCAACAAAAACGTTACAGTAACCTTTCAAACAGATACAGAGAATGGTTAAAGTTTAAAAGTAAACAAAGAACATTAGTTTCGACTGTTTATCAGTTTTACGGCTTGGGAACATTAGGGAGCATCTGTTAACGATTATTCAAAACGATACCAAACACTGAACAAAAACGCGTTGTTCACTAAACGCAATCTTGATTTACAAATATGAACTTTGACGGTTTCAAATGTCAAGAAAGGAAATTCAGAGTTTGATAATAAAATGTTTCGTATGTCAAGAATATACGATGAGTAATCTCATGCAATTCTTGTATGCACAGGTGAATCATTTGTAGCACCGTTCGTATCTATTAAGTTTTTTAAATATTTATAGCCCTAGAAAAGAAGTCTACTTACAATTTCCCATCAGTATGGATGTCATTAAATAGTCCAACGGATTCCACCGTCATCTCTATATTAGTCACTGTTATTTCGAGTACATTTACTGCATATTCAACACAACCCAAAAACTCTATTCACACACCACATTACCATAACTCACTTTATCACACCACAACCGGTTGACTTGGTAAATGAAACTGTCACTTTTATTGATGAAGTGGCCCGTATCACGAATTTCACAGATGGTGAGGTAATTTATGAAACCGATGGAAGCGATGCGAACGATGGAGCAGTCGCAAGGAAACTGTCGAAGCAACTCGTAAGTGAAGCCAGTATTGATAAGCACCGTGTGACGTCAGTTATCGTCGGCCACTTTATTAATCTGTATCAATTTATTCATGAAGACAATTGTGGGGCAGCAGGAGATCGCAAATCTTATCGAATGGGAACAAGATTCGAAATAGCACGTAATGGAGCAGAGGAACTAACAGATTTGAATGGAGAATTTCACTGCACAAATCGATGGAATGCGTGTCCCATTAATGTGTCTGATAAAAAACTGACATATTCGTAGGTTTTAGGTTGGACGGAATTTCGGCGAAATGAAAAAATCTGGTTATCTGGCTTCCGCAATTTTTATATCATTCGTGCCTGGTATCTTATCAAACACAAGAGTATCAACATTTTGTTCAAACAGCCGGATAGGTTCACATCAATCGGAATATTTTCTAAAAGCTTCACGAAATTGACTGGGTAATAAAATCTTTATTTATTGCTGTAATAATTTTAGACAATATCACCTGACCCAAAGTAAGTAGATTTAGCACTAAACTTATATCTTGGTAAGAAGCTAATTGTATATCTCTACTTTTTATACTTATATTTATTGACTTTAATTAAAGATAATTCACAACATCACATACATTGATTCAGACATAGGTAGCTCAAGCACCTGTGTTACAGAAATCAAAACCAAAAGCGGAATTATAAATACACGGTGCTTTTTTAACCGTATTACTTCCTTATCGAGGGCATTATACTGATGATAACAAACATTTTCTCCCAAGGAACATAGAGTCTAATCTCAAAAAAAAATGCCTTCCCATACAATTTGGACCAATCAGCTGATTACTTTTGTATGGGAGTAAGACCGTTAAAAAAGCACGGTGTAATGATTAAAAACAAAATTGTTATAGTTATTAAACACAACCTGTTGACTGTTAATCTAATAAAAAGCTAAGTAACACCAATTATTATAATAACCTCTAATCATTGGAAGCTTCATACGTTACGACGAAACAAAAAATGTAATATCACGTTTCGATATAATAACAACAATTCTGCTAACAGTAATAATAGATAATTATTTATTGTACCTAATACTACATTTAGGATCCAAAGACTATACCCGATAATTCTGGACCTAAAGCTGGCTAGATAAGTTGCATGGCCTAGCGAACCTAGGGGTGTTAAGAGTTAGGAAAATATTTCTGTTATTGTTCTGGTATAAAAATGACTTGGAGTCCCCATCCCACCCATCACCTGTTACAAAGTTACACCCATCTGAAGTGTTTTCTAAAAATTATACTAGCAACGAGTTATGAATGACATTTTTTTTTTTGCTTATAGTAGGTAGACGAGCTTGCGGCCCATCTGATGGTAAACGGTAACCGCCGCTCATAGACATCAACAATGCCGGAGCACAGTCATGCCGCTGCCTACCGTGAGAGAAGAACTCTTTTCAAACCTCGTTTAAAAAAGGACATGTCATAGCGATCAGGGAACACCGCGGCTGGAAGGTCATTCCAGAGTTTGCACGAGCGCGGAAAAAAGGAGCGCTTTAACCCTAATTATGTTTATGATTCGTGTAACATGTTAACAATAAGCCTCAAAATACATAGTGAGCCACATACATGATCGTGCTCAGAATGACACCCCTTTAATCCCGATATCAATAAATGATTGAGATGAACGAATGAATGAAACATTTATTGACACAACAAATACATAACAGATATCACACGAATTAATTAAATAATTAGATCGCAGGCTTTGGCACATTGCTTTGGAAACTAAGTCCTCCTTATCTGAGAAGCAAGAATGGACAACATTTCATATTTTTAACATGTCCATATTGTTTTTTTATATGAAAATAGACATAAAATGAACAGACCCATATTTTTTCTTTTTTCAAAATTTGTCCATTTTCATGCACAAAATAATTATTAAAATTCTTTATATTCTAAATAGACGTAAGCGCCAAATGACGTCATCGGACAGCTGAATACAGCGATATTCCTTTGCTTATCATTGTTTTAATGAAAAAAGTTACTACTGTCAAAGGTAAATAATACTAGTGTCAACGTCATTCATTCATTCAACGTTGACAAGTTGTCTTTTTTTTGACAGTTGCATGTCATGGGTTTGGCATTTCGTAAATTTAAAACTATAATGTGCTAAGCAAAGAAATATTTTACATTCTGCCGTCCGATGACGTCATCTTACGTTTTTTAGTTTTTAATTTTTTTCTCAGTAAATAAGTAATATAAAAAATTAATAAATAAATATTCGCGCAGTGGAAAAGTAAATAAAGAATTGGTATTTTTTGTTTCAGAGCTTAGCAATTTTGAAATGTTGTCCATTACTCGGTAAGATAAGCTTAGCGTGCAATTCTCAGTTGCGTCCAAAGCTGTCGCTTCAGAGCCCAGGATACCTACGCTTGGACATGATCCAGGATTTTGGAAGCCTGGTAACTACAATGAAGCGCCTGCCGTCTGCTTTGGTAACTTAGTATCCTTTTATAATATCTTATGTGCTATCTCCATTACTTGCTATAAACTGTCTTCAGTGTAATGTAAAACGAAGAAATCCCGCAGTCGGGAATAGTTAGCACCAGCCCTAAGTCCGAAGTGATTTACATATCAAAATACCTGACCAGCCGCGCTCGTTAATCAACAACATTGCTCTTATAATCATCTCGTCCAGTTCTCCCCGTATTAACATTTTTGTATCTCTGTATTAGCTTCTATGATTTCATTCATGCAGGGGTGATTCTGATGCTTCAAGATATTGCCAAATATAAATAAATAATTGAGACAACATCACATACATTGTCCTGATCCCAAACTAAGGTTTTCCCTTGTACTATGGAAACCAGAAACAACGACGGTAAAACACCCAGACCCAACACAAATATCTGTTTCATCAACAAACATTTGTGCTGGTGCAGGAATCGAACCCGCGACCTGCGTCTCAACCGGCGCACAAAACCACGGCACTAATCGGGTACTTTAAAATATTTTTGATATATCCCAACAATTTAGCAATCTGACGTGGCAGTGGGTTAGACATGCTGCCCCCTTTGTTTAGACTGAATATCATTAGAGCATCGTATTCTAATATGTGAGATAGGAAGGAATGTAATCCAATAAATAGTAAATCAATTGCTCTGTTTGATTCGAAATCTTGTATTCGGGAACTTTAGTAAAATTGCAATAATCCAGACTTGATGCCTGAGTATCCTCATCAATTACAGTAGAAGTATCATATTTGAGCTCATTGGTGTGGTCTTAATTAATGGTAGAGATACCAAATATAGAAAGTTGGTCACCAGGTTCATTACAGTTTTACCAATTTTATAAGTTACGCCAATGTACCTGCGAAGAAGTCTTATTTTCGAAAAATGCGGCAAAATGTTAACCAATCACAACGCTCCATTTACACGCGCCAAAAATTACAATTTCTTATTGGTTGATGCGTCAGCGCCATGTTCGGTGCGAGTGCGGTTAATAGAGATAGCATTCCTCTCTGGATTTATTGTATTTAATCTTAATGTAACGCAATAAAGTCTGCATTTCAACTGCTTCCGCAATCGTAATCAATTGGATTTAACTTGCTCTTCTGTGTAGACGAATTTTGTCGATGTAACTTATAAACGTGGTACAGCTGTACCTATGTCTCTTGATTGCTTACATTCATATGGATTTGAAAGAGTATGTTATGATTTAGAATGGACACCCTTTTTTGTCTTGTTAAGTAATTCGATCGCTAGAACATAAGCAAGTCTTACTCACGTAAGTAGATGTTAAATTATAGTAATATCTTGCGGTAGTCGTTTGCACACCGTCAATAACAACTTATGATTACATGTTTAGTTAGTCTTGATTATAAGGCGATGCTGTTTATTTAATTAATAAAAAATACGATACACTTGGTAGTTTTATTAATACCAAAATACGCTCAGAACATTAGATATTCGTTGTTTGACTGTACTATGTTTTATTAATTATTATTTTGACTTGCGTAGCCGCCCATGCATGGTTTTTTCACACTAATATCTAACCCGGCACTTTTCAGAAAGTGTATTCATTGTTTGGGACTGAAATCCCTAGCTTCATTTGATTGTATGCACTAACCTACAATCTTAAACAAAATTAATTAGACCGCATTGTACTGTTTGGACCGGTTTAAAGTATCAACGTGGATATTTATTTATTTATTCTTAATTGCACGAAGTAAAAAAGTACAATTGGCGGACTTAATGCCTTACAGCATTCTCTACCAGTCAACCATTAGGCAAAGCAGAAAAAATTAATAACTACTTAACATATTTAAAATATATATGTATACCTTCCATATACATATATAATTTTAAATATGTATAAGTAGTAAATAAATATGAAAAAAATTTAAGTGTATATGGAAGGTGTAATAAGAAATAATATGAAGACTATAAACTACTTACACATTATTAAATACATAGATATATTTACTAGCATCACGGAAAGGAGAAAAAATATATTTCTTTTATTTTCAATCAATTTACACACATTTTATTAGTCTCTTGAGAGATTGAACTAGCTTAAAACTAGGCGAAGATAATGATCTCGTACTGACCGCTTGAAAGAAAGTTTTCTGAGAAACTTTTTAATTTCATCAGGCAGCGAGTTCCAGAGCCTGATGGCAGACAGGGTATAAGAGTTAGAGACACTAGCAGACTTGTGGAGAGGTGTGTAGAGCTTAAGCATGCTACTTGGACGGAGATGTCCAATGGATAATGAATACAAAAAAGGAAATATCTTAAATATTATACGAGTATATTGATCTACAAAAAAAGATCCTTAGGGCCTCAACGAAACAGAATTCACGGCCGAATGTTTATCCCCTACCATTTCACACACGCTCTGCTTTTCCATTGTTTGGATGAGACAGGTATACTTCCAGAACGAGGGCAGTTTCACTGTAGACCCTTTCATTACATTCTACCGCGCGTACAGTGAAAATTTATCTTGGCGTGAAAAAAGACTGGCTATAGAGAAGAACTGTGGGTATGCGGGAGAGACACGAAACGATGTAAGCCTAAATTGTAGCCGACCTTCTGTATCAATTTATTTTTTGCAATCGGAGGGACGGTTTTAGACTTGGCCGGGAATGATACGCTGACATGATAATATTTCACTCTTATCCCTAGTATTGCATCGCGTTGCGCAGGCGCATGTGAGTACAATTAAGTTCGGGTTACTGTTCGACGCATGTGGCGTCCATTGCCAAGGCCAAATTTATTCGGTTTCATCAGATAAGCTTCTGGGAAGCGTAAATGAGAACACTCAGTAACTTGATACTAACGATTGAATGGTCATTGGTCACACTCAAGTAGGTATGACTTTTTTGATACTTACTTCAAACTTAGTCTCACAAAGTACTTCATTCCATAACAACTGAACTAATTACTGATACACTGAACGACCATTCTAATACTGGTATAAGTAGATTTTAATAAAAAAAAAACAACATTATATTAAGACAAAATAAAAAAGCGGACACAAACTAAATACGGACCATTCTAATAAGGATTTTTTACATGTATAAGTGGCAGACGAGCAGACGGGTCACCTGATGGTAAGCGATTGTCGCTGCCCATGGACACCCGTGACACCAGTGGAGTCACAAGTGCGCTACCAACCTATTAAACCCCTCTACCCCCGGATTGGGCCTCCGATACCCTCACTCACGCAGCGAAACACAGCACAATGCTGATTCACGCCAGTTTTCTGCGAGGCCGTGGTATTACTGCGGTCGAGCCGGCTCATTCATACCGAAGCATGGCTCTCCCACGGTCCCGAAGCGTGGCTCTCCCACAGTCAATATTGTTTGAAATATCTCTCTGTATTTCTCTCTCTTCAGTCGGTCCCTCACTGCTGAGGATCCTGACTCCGTTTAATTCCAACAACCAGGTGTCTCCATCGGTCCCGTTCCGTAGCTTGATGGAGTGCGTCGCTAACAGTTAGGTATATTAAATTCCTCTGCTATTTGATCCAACCGTCGTTTGTGACTTCTGCCTACTATGTCTTTTCCCTTCAATTTTACAAGTCACACTTTTAGGCGTTTCAAATTGCTGGTGTTTCTTAGTGCAACATGACCAAAGTACCGCAGTATTCATTGTAGGCAGGTTTGAAATACTTCATAATGAAAATAATATTTTTTTTATTATTATCTTTAAATTGTAACACAATCTAAAAGCTGAAAGGAAATATCAGTCACCCAAAAAACGACGCTAAAAGATATCTTACGGGAGAAACCGTAACCCTATACCGTAAAATTCTTTCAAAACGTCAATTTTTGTAACGAGAAAAACAAAAAAGGTTTCACAAAATCAATCCAATTTACACCTTAACTCAATGAGTTAAGAGTTCAAACTTATTAGACAAATAGAAGTAAATTAAGCTATTTGTTTTAAAATAGTGACACCTGATAGTTCCTCTGTGGTTTAGAATAGTTTTTTTTTGCTTAAAAAATGTCGACACAGATGTCTATTACAAACTCACTTGTGGGTGTTGATATTTTTATTTTAGTGTAATGTATTTCATCACACTTCCTTTCACAGTTGGGTTAAATAGGTAGTATCACTGTCTCGTATTAACCACGTCAGTTTATTAGGCTACGATAGACCTGCTTCTTGCATACAACCTCGATTTAAAAAATGGTAAAGTAAAACAAACTATTTTTTAATTTTATCACAACACTGTTATAAAATTATGGGAATTGTGCTGTGTTTCGCTGCGTGAGTGAGGGTACCGGAGGCCCCATCCGGGGGAAAGGAGGGTTTAAAGATTGCCAGCGCACTTGTAACTCCAATGGTGTCGCGGGTGTCCATCGGCGGCGGCAATCGCTTACCATCAGGTGATCCGTCTGTTCGTTTGCCACCTATGTCATAAAAAAAACACGAACGCTGTTAAAATAAAGTAATTCTGTTTGTTATAATGACAAGGAAGGATTAAAAACGCTGAGTGCAATGATAATAAAACCAATATTTCATAATCTAAATCGTAGATTGAAAATTAAAACATTTATGTGAAATTGGGCATCGCAATACGCCGTGTGGTCCCCGGCAGAATAGAATAGGCCACCCTCACTCTTACCGAGGTGTCGTAAAAGGCGACTAAGGTAAAGCTGCAGGCATGATCATCAGCACCCAGAGAAGGAAAACTCTGCATTTATATCAAAACCCTCGCCAACCCGTCTGCCAAGCGTAGTGAGTATGGCAATTACCCCTCATGTGATTGAGGGAGGCCCGTGCCCCAGCAGTGGGGACTTAAATGGGCTGACGATGATGATGGGCATCGCAAAACATGCCCAACTACGACCATTAGCGACGTCAGTAAGGTGTAAGAATGCTATTGCAAGCATCCATATAGGCTGCGCTACGGTAACCGCTTCCGGTCAGGTGTCTTGTTTTCTTGCCACCTGTACCTACCTGTTACAATATCCTCCAACCGATTTCGGCTAAGGCGACCAATCTCATATCTATCAGTCAAATACGCCGGATACATTATAGTGATCAAGTGTATGCGCATACACAAGTGCACTCTCTATTCCCTTGCCCTCATATCCAGATGGGACACCAGGTGACACGACCGGCGAGGAATCGGGCGCAGGACCAACGGCTTAACGTGCTTTCCGATTCACGGAGGTAACTCTGGGACTCCAGGCTGTCATTACAAATTTCTTGCCGAAAACTTAGGTACACATTTTTGACACGATCCGGGGATCGAACCCAGTGTGGCGACCCCTACCATTGCCCGAAGAAAGAATTTCGCCCACTAGTACCATCCTACCTACCACCGGCAGATGGGGCTAATCTGACAGTTCATACAAGATCGGAATTCTCATACCATTCTACATCGGGAAATCAAAGTACGCATGACAAACCATGATGGTAACCAACAACATCCGGCTCGTCAGAAGATCTTCCCTTTTCGTGGGAATCATTCCAAATCCCTAGACCTCTTGCGCAACCGTCAGTTTAACACCACCAATGACCACTGCCCCACCGAGGCAGTCTAATTGATCGATTCGAGGATCGAATAAACTTCATAATGTCGTAGGTGCGAGAATCGCCCAGTTTTGATAATAATCGTGCAACCGAAGTGGTTTTACAACATTCAAAATTATCGATGATATAATGTCCAATGTTTAGTGATGTAATTTCACATGTGTTCTTTAACGTTCTATTAGTTGTGTTATTGAACAACAAAAGACTTAATTATATTTATTTACTTTAGTAAGGTCAAGTCGAGGTTGACGAGACTTAATAGTAAAGTGTGGTAAAAAAATGCATATACAACAAAGTTGTTAGATTTGATATTACGCTTATGAATAGATAGTTGTTTTATCAGCACTGTTAAACTTAATGGCATAACGACAGGATGCAGTACAAGTCAGATCCAACTCAATGCAATCAACGATAAGATCAACGTAACTCACGAGTGATTCCCGATGACTCATGACTCTTCAACCGTGACATGACTCACATGAGGCAAACGTAGCGCGAGTGTTTCGCAACTGTTACATTTTTAAACGGTTTTATTTCCTATTAGAATCGACCTTGCGTTGAGATAAGTGGCTAGTGTTGCATAGAAAATATAAGCGCAAAATAAACGAAACGAAACAAAATTTTAACCATGTAAAGCCCTTTTTCATATAGTAGAGGATAAAGACGCCAATGTCTAGCTTCATTTTAGCTATATTACCTACTCTAGGATTAGTGTTTATAAAAAGAGCTGAATTATGTAACTATGAACTACTATTCACGAATACTGAGATTTTCCTTAAGCTGCACTGGTAATAAAAAAAACAAGAACAATATTCAAAATTCAGAAGTACTTTATTTGCATAGGCTTGTTGTATACAGCTCTTACAAATCGGAATACATGAAAAATATAAATTATTACTAATTATTTAATTGATGACACCATAAATTCTAAATCTAGTAGTTTATTACAACATATTCCTTTATCAAATTGTTTCGTCCAGAAATTATCCACGTCATTTCTATCTATACTAAGGTTTTAAATAAACCATGTGCTATTTAGGATGTAAGCAAACAATTTCTCCATCAAATATGTTTCCAAAGATTTGATAAAGCCTATTTTGGAAAACTTTCAACCCAAAATCTTATACTATCAAGGATTACGTGAAATATTACAACATGTAGGAATTTGCGGCTGCGCTTGCGCCGACGATCTGCATCGCGCTCAAACCAGTAAATACAAAGGGCTTGGCGATAAAATTATAGTTGCCATAAAGAGTGGACAAAGGGTTCGATGACTCTGCGCGGGCGCGTCTCCGTTGAACGGGGAGAGACGGCTTTCTTTAAAAGTGTAAAAAAATAAAGTATGCACCAGACAAATTCGAATCGAATACTTATATTTGAAACTAGGACATTATAACGAATACCTCAAAGATGTATACATACAGGTATACGTATCTTTGAGGTGTTTTAAGTACTTAATGACAAAGCCAGAGGCGTTTCTAAGTCTACCTCTTAACAGGTGTAAGGATTAATGTTCCAACTAACATCAAATAGTGACGGACTAAGCCTAGTGATGATATCCTGTAAAAAAAAGACTACCTAAACTATATGAAGATCAGACTCAAATCTGTCTTTATCAAAGCTCAGTCTTCATAAGTTATCGCAAAGGGTATACAATGAAACCATCCCGTAACGATCGAAAATATATGTATCGCATTCAAACAAAAAAATCGCAGTGCTCGTGAAAGCGAATTCTTTTTTATACTTAATATTTAATTGAAGTTAATTTAGTGTACTCTGATTTATGATAAGGTATTTTTTGTTTACGTGCTAAAGATTACCTCTATTGTGCTCACATTTTGTGGACATTAATCTTGTCCTAAACTATAATTGCTCATTTGTTTGTAATCTGTCTTTGATTATTGTCTGTTATGTAGCCTAAATAAATAAATAGTACCTTAAAGGCCTATATTAGGTTTGTTTAAATGGTATGAAATCTCGTCTCGTCTCGTCAATGGAAATGTGCCCCGAGTCGATGCACTGACCCTGCCGGCACCTGCTGACCTTGCACTAGCTATATTCGCCGGCTCCGCTTGATCCTCACTACCATTACGAAGGAGTTTTGTTTTCGTACACTTCGCGTATGAATGACGTAACTGTTGGTGTGCTGACCGGTTTTTTGATGATCTACTTATTTGGTAGATATTTGAGACTTTAAAGCGACAGCTGCGCAAGAGCTCCCGGGTTCGATCCCCGGGTCGGGCCAAAAATTTGTACCTAAGTTTTCGGTAAGAAATTCTTAGTGGCAGCCCGGAAGTGGGCGGTCTTGTACCCCCGTGCCATGGAATGCACGTTAAGCTGTTGGTCCTGCGCCCGATCCCTTCCGGTCGTGTCCCATCGGAATATGAGGGTAAGGGAATAGAGAGTGCACTTGTGTTTGCGCACACACTTGAGCACTATAATATATCCTGCGTACGTGGCTGATCGTTGAGATTGGCCGCCGTAGCCGTAATCGGTTGGAGGATATTATTATTATTATATACTTGATGATTCACACATTTTAATTAGAACTGTAAATTGTTTTATTTTGATCAGATGATTTTTTTTGTGAGTAGATACTCACAAAAAAAATCACAGTATCCGCATATTTGACCGCAAAGGTTGTCTGGAAGAAATTTCTACAAGCGATAAGATTGCCTTATTTTACTGACTTTGTAATTATAACCCTAAATGAATTACATCCGTGTATTGTGTTTTTGTGCAATAATTGCCCTTTAGTTGTATGATATCAGCGATAAGACCGCCAATCGCTTTTAGCGATAAAACCGCCGAAATAGTACACAAAATTTCTATAATGTTATGTATTTTGGGCAATAAAGTATATTGTATCGCGGCATGAAGCAGCACTGTGCTGTGTTTCGCTGCGTGAGTGAGGATACCCGAGGCTCAATCTAGGGGAATGGGTTTAAAGGTTGGCAGCGCACTTGTGACTCCACTTGTGTCGCGGGTGTCCATGCGCGGCGTCAATAGTTTACCATCAGCTGATCCGTGTTCTCGTCTACCATCTATCACATAAAAAGAATAATCTTTATATATGTATATATAAAAGCCCAACGACTTAAAAATACTATTTTTATTTTTAGCTGCTAAACCGGATCTATTTTAAACAATTTCGGGGTGACAACCTCTCGGCAAACACTTATACTATTTATTAAATAATCATGCAAAATAATTGGGTCCAACACGTACGCGAAAAATTTATTCACGCCAAAAGTGGCCGCTTTTTCGCATACAAAAACGGACCCAACATTTGTGCATGGTTATTTAAAAAATAGTATAAGTGTGTGCCGAGAGTGCCTATATATATATAAGCCCAACGACTTAAAAATACTATATATAACACACGAAATATATATAATACACGAAAAGCTAATATTCGCTGGGCTTACCAGCTTACTGCAGACACATAATTTTAGGTGAAATGATTTGAGTACCTACTTCTTTTCTACTCAAGGTACTTTGGAGATTGGCGTTGGCCCGATGGTGCGTCTTATAGGGACTGCTCTGTGCCCTGTGGCTAGGAGCGTCTAAGAATACTGCCAAGGTTTTCCCTGCCTGTCCTAAAAGGCAATTAAACGGGTTTTCGGAGTACGTGAGCGTACCCACTGCTGGGGAGTGACTTGCTCAGCATACTACTCCGCATTGGACGACATTACCGGGTGTCCTGGTACATCGTTCAGCGTTGAAATACAGCCCGTATTGCGCCAGATAGGGGTGAAGCGGCGAGTGCAATTAGCGGTACGGTCCAGCCCCGGCTGTGGAGTTTCCGACCGGGATTGCGTGGAGATGGACACCCCAGTGGTATTTGCTTGGGTTTGAGTCCCACACACCACCTTGTTCCCTACATGTAGCAAGGTGACGGCCATTACGGTTTCCGGACGGAAGAAAAGCCTTATCACGCTAGAGTGCCACGCTTTGGGTGTCTTTCCCTCGATGATGATGGAGTTGAAAAGCCTCTATAGGGCTTTCAGGACAGGTCGTGCACCTGCTTTCTGAAGCTCCACTGTGACTCTATCATCACCCGGTACCCTAAGTTGTTTGAAAGCTATGCTGATCTCATACAAAGCCGAAAATTAGATTTTTAAGGATTAGAATCGTTCTTCAAATTTCTGCAGTGTCTAACGTTTGTAAAGTACCAACACACTTAAGGAAACAAGTGTTTTCAACCTTGTCAGCTGTAAGGTAACGACCCACATCTGAGATAAGGTGTTAACAGTGGCTGACAACAATCACCTCCACAGAATTACAAAACAGACGCCTCAAATAGGTTTTGTACTTTAAGCAGTGAATAATGCAATAATTTCTGACAGCTTCGGTGGCGTAGTGCTTAGTGGGACGCACATTAAAGCGACGCCTGCGCAAGAGGTTACAGAGAGCATAGATAGATAGATATTCTTTATTGCACAAAAATAAAATACAAGCATGATACAACAGCAACAGACAGTACAATAAGGCGGTCTTATCGCTTGTAGCGATTTCTTCCAGACAACCTTTGGGTAGAGGAAAGAAATACGCATACTGCTTATTCTATAAAAAAGTTTGTATAAAATCCTTTTTTTTTGTGATTGATGGTAGATAGACGGTTTAGTTGATTGCGCGCACCAGTGGAGAAGGGGGGTGTAAAAGTTGGCATTGTGCTGACAACATTTACACCCCCCTTTCCCCTGGATTGGACCTCAGTGCTGCTTCACGCCGGTTTTCTGTGAAGTCGTATCACTCCGTTCGAGCCGGCCCATTCATGCTGAAGCGTGGCTCTCCCACAGTCAGTGTCCAACGGTCTCTCACGGCCATTTGTAACGTATTGAAACTGTTTACAATTATCTCCGTTTTTTGCTTATTCGGCCATTCCAATCTATTCCCGAAAACCGACCCAAGGCCCTTGAAAATGTCAAAAAAAGTTGACAACGTTGTTAACCCTACCACTTAAAGCCACGTGCCACCTCTAACCACTTTCCAAACACGAGTTTCGTATACCCAAACATTCTAAAGGGCTTTTGTGTTAAAAGATGAAAGTTGACTCGAAAATATTTGTACATTCATTTTGCTTACGAGAAGTAACGTTTTTACAAAAATGTCTTATCACTCATGTTAGAAAACATACTTGAATACAAATATTGATTGACGTGCCCTATTGTATATGAGTATAGGCAGTTAATAAGTACCTACGAGTTACAACAGTATAATTATGTTTTCGTAGATTACTGTTATTTCCTCAGCCTCACGCTTCAATGGGGTTCGATTCCCACCATAAAAACAGTACTTAAACCTATATTAGTTAGTATAAATTGCACCTTAAGGTGTTACAGTACCTTTACGGTGACGGGTAGGGCACACTAGCGACGCGAATCGATTTTAATTTTTAGCTACTAAACCGGATCTATTTTAAACAATTTCGGGGTGACAACCTCGGAAAACACTTATACTATTTATTAAATAATCATGTAAAAATGTTGGGTCCAACACGTACGCGAAAAATTTATTCACGCCAAAAGTGGCCACTTTTTCGCGTACAAAAACGGACCCAACATTTGTGCATATTTAATAAATAGTATAAGTGTTTGCCTAGAGGTTGTAACCCCGAAATTGTTTAAAATAGATCCGGTTTAGTAGCTAAAAATTAAAATCGATTGGCGTCGCTAGTGTGCCCTACCATAAAGGTACTGTAACACATGCTTATTTTTATGCTTAAAGCGAGCAAGTGCTACTAAGTAGCATGTGTGGATAGACGTGCTAGTGATAAGCATGCTTATTTTGAGCATGCTACAAAATCGCAGGCTACTCATTTTTGAGCATGCTACCTGTAGCGCGGGTGGAAGGGGGGGGGGGGGGGGGGAGTGCTTTACCACGTGTAAACAGGTTTGCTTATTTTTAAGCATGCTCATATTTGGCAAGCTTTGCTACAAATGAGCATATGTATCAGTAGCTTAAAATTTATTTTTCGGGGGCACGGTAGGGCCCCGCCAACACGAGTCAAGAGAAGATTTATTGATTTATTCTATATTATGGATGTTTCTATGTATTATAAGTATGTATTTAAAAAAGGAAAATATTACATGTTATATACATGTAATATTTTCCTTTTCAGTCAGAATCATGTATGTGATTTTGTGAAATATATATTATATATTTTATATATCACAACTCCGAGATAGGTAGCTCAAGCACCTGTGTTACGGATATCAGAACCAATAGTGGGATTACAAATATATACATATAATACTTATCTTTTGTAAATAGTTACTTATAATACAAAGAAAACACACCAATACAAACAGACATATTCATGCACACAAATGTTTGTACTATGCGGGGATCGAACCCGCAACCCTTACACCAGAGGTAGCGTTTACTACCACTGTTCCAAACGGATCGTCGATATAATATGGAACAGCTGATTATGTAGGTGCCGTTGGGACATGACTCACCATGTATGTACATCACCTTATTCCTGATTTATCTAAAATGTATCCTCAACATACATTGCAGTAGTCATAAATTTATCTCCATCGTGTATAGAAGTCAAACCCCATAAATCTATGCAAACAGGCCGCCGCTTCCGGCAGACAGGCCGGAAGAGGGGTCGTACCTGTGCCTTCCGGTGCTTTCAGTAGGACCATGGGCCATTGGGCCTTTTGTGCGACCTCAGTGCATCTAATGTGAAGTAAATGTTCGTGTGTCACTCTTTATTCAGCTAATGCTTTGTTTGACATTTTGCCAGAAGTGGTGGGTAGGTTTGTATAAAAAATCCTTCGAATTTTGGAAGACATGCTTGGGTCGAAAGTAGAAAAGTAAATTCGATGGAACCATTTGGTTCTGCCTATGTCAAGTGAAAAACTAATAAATTGAAAATTTAAAAAACCCCGACACAACTAAAGCTCTTTCATTTGATACCTATATTGAGGCAGTTGGAACAAAAAATAGGTTATTTGTCATTTTCTGACGGCTGTCATCTTGGATTAGAACATTTTTCACAATTAATATATTCTGCTACTCAAGCCCTTTTATATGATACCCATATTGTGGGAGTTGTGTTAAACAAAAAATCTAAATCTTTGTGACGGCGGCCATCTTGGATCGATTTTTATCCAACATAGCTAAGAACACTCTCTCCTTATTCATCTTTCAAACATAAAAAAACCGGCCAAGTGCGAGTCGGGCTCGCGCACAAAGGGTTCCGTAGCAGCAAAGTCCAAAATTACAGTTAAATCAACCTATCTCAAAAACTATAAGAGATACTTTGATCAAACCAAAAATCGTTGAAAGAGTTAATTAGCATGCATCACCTCTATTTTTTTTAGAATTTTATACCCCGTAGTTATAAAAATAGAGGGGGGGGGACATACTTTTTACGACTTTGAGAGCTGATATCTCAAAAACCGTTCACTTTAAGAAAAATGTTTTTTAGAAAACTTTATATCATTTTAAAAGACCTTTCCATTGATACCCCACACGGGTATGTACATCGAAAAAAAAAATTTCATCCCTCAGTTACATGTATGGGGGGCCCCACCCCCAATTCTTTTTTTTACTATTTAGTGTCATATTTTTGTAGCGGTTCATACAACACATATTCCCATCAAATTTCATCACTGTAGTACTTATAGTTTCCGAGTAAATCGGCTGTGACAGACGGACAGACGGACAGACGGACAGACGGACATGACGAAACTATAAGGGTTCCGTTTTTGCCATTTTGGCTACGGAACCCTAAAAACAAAATCAAAATCGGTTCATTTGTTCGGGAGCTACGATGCCATAGACAGACACACAGACACGTCAAAATTATAACACCCCGTCGTTTTTGCGTCGGGGGTTAATAAAGAGGCACGTCGTAACTACTATGTTGATATTTACCGGTGAATTGATGTGTATTTTTTTAATGAAGTAAGTTTGTTTTTAGGTCAAAAGACATCTTTACCAGAACAATCAAACGACATCTTTGAACGTGGGAAAGCTACGCTTTGGCATGAATGGGCCGGCTCCACCGGAGTGACCACTGCCTCACAGAAAACCGGCGTGAAGCAGCACTGTTCTGTGTTTCGCAGCGTGAGCGAGGGTACCGGTGGCTCAAACCGGGGGAATGACATCACTGGTATAGCGAGTGTCCATGGGTGGCGGCAATCGTGAACCATCAGGCGCTCATCTGCCACTTATCACATAAAAAAAACATACACCAAAAATACATAATTACTTATTAAAGGTCCTTATGGTAGCTAGACGAAAGGCCAACTAAATGGACGCATAGAAAAACTAAGACAAATGAAACAAATCACATTTTTTGTTTAAGAAAGTTTGACACACATGAGACAATAAAGTAATAAAAATCCAGTTCCCGTATATAAATAGAAATCACATGCTATTTCCTTGATTTAGTCCATTGTTCCCGCTACGAGACTAATAATAATAAAACACCTTTTCTTCGGTGCTTGGAAAAAGGAGCCAAGTTCGAGTTGGATTGATTGTCGTGTTCCGTGGGTAGATAGTGTACTCTATTAAAATGGCTTGAATTACCTTATTATAGACTTTATTTTATTTTATGTGATGAATCATTTGATGGTACGCGATTTCTGCAGCCCATGGACACCCGCTACACCAGAGAAGTCACAAGTGCGCTGCAAACCTTTAAGACCACCTTCCTCCCGGATTGGGCCTCCGGTACCCTCACTCACGCAGCGAAACACAGCACAGTGCTGCTTCATGCCAGTTTTCTGTGAGGCCGGGCCGGTGGCCGTGTAGTGATAGCTCCGGTCAAGCTGGCCCATTCATGCTGAAGCGTGGTTCTCCCACGGTCACGGTCGTCTTAAATAACACTTGACAAAGTTAGGAAAGACTTGCTTGGGCTGCATATTGGCAATTGGTCTGCCGCCGTCCAAAATCTCTATTTTGGTATGGCGGCTTGTTGCATCGGAGACAAATAGGTGTCCACTACTGGTCACTGAGCCGGAGAGTACCTTATTTCAATCCGTGGCAGCCACAAAATAGCACCAATAGATGAAAAGCTCATCGGAAGCCGTCTGAGGTGAGCACGTGATGGCTAAACTCGAGTGAGAGGCTGACCCTCTTGCCTCCGCTATCCGCAAGGCAAGTAGAGGGAGGAGATGACGCCAATACTTGCGTCTCTTTCCCCTGCGAGGAGCAGGTCCGCTGGACGTTCTCCTACGCCTGGTGGGGACGGCACGACTCTCTCGGCTATCCCCATCGCTCCCCCCGATCCCGGGAGGCTACCCTGTCCGGCCGGTGTCGTGATGCCAGGCTCCGAGTTGTGGTCTCATAACACTCACCCACCCATGGACAGATGAAGGAGAGTCCCAGGAGTTTTAGTCGGTATGCCTCTGGCCGGCTTCTCGTTAGGAGAAGCCGTCGCCAGAGGAGAGTCCCACATAACCCGTCCGCCCACAGACGGACGGGTATGCGTAACGCATTTCTCCTGGGTTATGAAAAAAAAGCCGTCTAAGTACGTACGGTACGGTCATGTTATGCGTAAAGATAAAGAGTACGTACTCAAGAGAGCACTAAACCTGCCGAAGAAAAAGAGATGCAGAGGTCGCCCACCGTCTACATGACGAGACTTTTGTTGAAAGAAAACCTACCTGACGCGACAAGCCTGGGCAGACTGTACTGGCGCCAAAATATTAGGAGAGCCGACCCCACCTAAAGAGGGATAGAGCAAGGAAGAAGAATGTCCCACAGGGACCATTAGTAAATAAACATTAAAATATAATTTAAATATTACAGCTTTCAATAAAAATAAAATATGTTGACAATAGAGTAATTGAACTTATATTTCATCCTTTTCTTTTAAATTTGTAACGTGCAATAATAAATAAAAACATAATACAGAACAAAAATAAATACATAAGTTTCAATTTATTTAAATTTTAAAGATGTTTTTTATTAAATGATACATAGTATATTATTATAAAAAAGAACAACTTTAATGTTAAAGCCCGCTTCCTCTCTCCTAAATTTTGTTGTGCCCTAACAGGGTTCATAATGTGTTCTAATAAATTTAAGTACCGCTTTACTGTACCTTATAGAAAGCAATAAACCATTGAGTACATATTAAGTATAGTTATTCTGAAAAGTTGACTAAGAGGTAACTATTTATTTTAGTGTTGAGATCTTTTAGGTTTTGTGTCCGAAAACTTCTTAAAAAATAGAACCCTAAAACTCAAGCACATTCAGCTCACGTCCCGGCCTGATCATATTGTGAGATACAATAGACTCCTGTAATAGCATTTTTTTTTCAACAATACAACAATATCAACCATATTACACCCCTACTAAGGTTCAAAATTACCCAGCAATACTGCAACATGAAAACTAAGGACAGTAGTTCTTTAACTAAAGAGCCTCAAAAGAAAATGAACTTTACCTCTTTTATAATAAACTTACCTTTTTAAAGTTCCCGTGTAACATTTGGCTTTAGAAATAAAACGCGAGAGCAAAGGAAATTAAACTCAATTGTTAAAGTACAAAAGACACTTTTTAGGAAGTCAGGTATAAATCCCAAAGACAACAATGGGTATACAATTTTACACTTTTGAATGCGATTGTATCTTCAAGAGAACGGTTTTTAGGGACTTGATCTCGATTTTGGACTAAATAAATATTAAAAGCGCGAATAAAAAACTTTAATATTGCGACCAAACAAAGGGATATTTTTTCTCCTTATCGTTTCATTCGGTCGTTTAGTCTCAATGGCAAGTCCATTTAACATTACAGTCAACAAAAAGTATCATTTGATATACATTCAATTATCATATGAAAGGATAAAAATCAACGAGTTCCTTAAATTAGCATTTATTTATTTAGGTTCACCAACAGCACATCATACAAAAAGTAATTATAACAGCTTTTTAGAATAAATTATATGTGGTCCCCGGCAGAGTAGAATAGGCCACCCTCACTCTTACCGAGGTGTCGTAAAAGGCGACTAAGGTAAAGCTGCTGGCATGATCATCAGCACCCAGAGAAGGAAAACTCTGCATTTATATCAAAACCCTCGCCAACCCGTCTGCCAAGCGTGGTGAGTATGGCAATTACCCCTCATGTGATTGAGGGAGGCCCGTGCCCCAGCAGTGGGGACTTAAATGGGCTGATGATAGTGATGATATGTCAGTATGTATGCCAATAGACAACACGTAATGAATCAATTACTTACCTTACTATTTCAGGATAAAAACTGTTACAAGAATAATGACGTAATTTTAAAATCATCTAAGTAGTTAAAGTACGAAAGTAAAATAATGTTGACTATAACTTTCGACACTCTTATTATCGGAGGCCAAGGCTCACTTTGGGTCGCTGCGCCAACCTAGTTAGTTAAAATTTTCGAAAAAAAATTCATTTTTGTGTTATGTAATTGATTCGTATATGAGAACTTCGCACTATAACCAGGTTTTTTATAAGAAAGGGAGGCAAATCAGCAAGCGAGTCACACGGTGGTAAGTGATCACCGCCGCCCATGGATATCAGCCACACCAGAGGGAGTGGAGATGCGTTGCCGGCCTTTTAGGAAGGTATAGGCTCGTTTCTTGAAGATCGCAACGTCGTACCGGTTCGGAAATACCGCTGCGAGAAGTTGATTCAACAATCAGGAGGTGCGTGGTAAAAAGTGACGTGTAAAGCGCACGGTGGTGAAGCTCCACCCATCCAGATGGTACGGGTGGAATCCTAGTTTACGGCGCGTAGCACGGTGGTAATTTCGAAGACGATGAACGAGAAGAAGAATCACAGTATAACCAACTACTCGTGGCAGAACGAAAGATCTGGAGGAAGATTCTGGGACCTATACAGACTCCGGATGGCGCCTGGAGGAGGCTAAAGAACAGGGAACTGGAAGACCAGGTGGGCGAGCCCAACATCATTGGCGAGACTAAAGCGCATCGACTTCGCTGGCTCGGCCACCTAGAAAGAATGGGAGACGATCGTGCGGTAAAGCGAGCGTATCAGGGACGTCCTAATGGCAAAAGGCCAGTCGGCCGTCCGAGATATCGCTGGAAGGATGAGGTCGAAAAAGACCTGCGCGGACTCTCGGCAGATGACTGGCAGGAGGTGGCGCAGGATCGACCAAGATGGAGGCTCTTATTATCGGAGGCCAAGACTCACTATGGGTCGCTGCGCCAACCTAGTTAGTTAGTTAGATAGTAATCACAGTATAACAAGAACGTAAGAAAAGTGATACTACTGTGTTTTTAGGATCCGTCAAAAGATGTTGATTTGAAATAAAAATTTTTGGAGATCTAAACCTAACTAAGTTGGCGCAGCGACCCATAGTAAGTCTTGGCCTCCGATAATAAGAGCCTCCACCTCATTCGGTCTTGCGCCACTTCCTGCCAGTCATCCACGAAGAGTCCGCGCAAATCCTTATCGACCTCCTCTTTCCACTAATCTAACTTAATGTCTATTTTTGTTGTTTATTACTGTTTCTGATGTTTAGAAATACACATCCAAAAAGAAAAAACACGTACCCATTTGGCCCTCGACCGCCACGTAGTCCGGAATCGTGGGGCGGGTGCTCACTATTGCACACAAACACTCATTTATCTCGTGTGCACTTCGCGCACCACCATTCACTCACTCATTTTGCGATTAACCAAATTCCAAAGGAACACCTTTAAAGAAAGAAAAAAATATCAGAAATTAAAAAAAAAACTTTTTATTAAAAAAAAAAAAGATAAAAGCAAACACTAAAGTTCACAATTGACATAAAATAAAATATAATGTACCTCGTACTCGTAGTTACCGATTCGCAACTACTAGTAATATAATAATGGAAACAAAAGAGTGATAGTGGCTCGAACTAATACACATTTAATTTGAAAAAAAAAACCCAAGAGAAAGCAGTGAATTTTTAAAGACATAACTTTCTGATTTTCGCCATAATTAGTCATATATTAGTCACACTATAATATAAAAAAGCAGTATAAATTATTTGACATAATACAAACGATACTCATAATGTCTTTTAAACTATTGACATAACATTTAATAGCCAGTTCTGAGCAGTAAGCCAACAAGGCTTTTGTTGATCAATGAGGTATTTGTCATGGTTATTTTTATGGGTCGTTATCTTTATCTGTCCCCATAACATCGGAATACATGGGATCCAGTAGTTTTTACGCCACGGTATCTTTGAAAAAACTTTATGTATTTTTTATCTTCATTTAATTATGATTGGAGAAATCTTAAGATATTCAGATTAGGTTAATTAAGGAAGCATAAATTAGAAATAAAGCTTAATGCCCTTTTAGATATTAATTCAGTTTAATCTACTAAAACACGGATAAACTGAAGTTTTATCGATGACCCATTTAAGGTGACGGGTAAGTTACTTAACCGGATCTATTTTAAACAATTACACAACACCTTTACAACCTCTCGGTCAGCACTTATACTATTTATTAAATAACCATGCAAAAATGTTGGGTCCAACGCGTACGCGACAAATTGATTCATGCTTTGGCGTTTAGTAGCTAAAAATTAAAATGACGGGTAGTGTGCCCTACCCGTCACCTTAATGTAATGGCTAAGGGCCGATTTTTTCGATCCGTAGTTAAACTGAACTAATGGTTTAGTTAGCATTATTTTTAAATTTTCAAAAAAATAATGAAAGCTGCTTAATAACGCCGTTTTCGTTAACAAATTTTAACAATCATTCATGAAGAGAGACCCTATATGTTACTATAGTTGATTTAAAGACGAGCATACACGATTCTTTTTATGAAAAAAACATGTCAATGAATTAATCTTTATCCGTGGATTAATGTACAGTATATCGTCAGATTTGTATTAATATAAGCATGTTTTTTTTTAAATATACCTCGCTGCTAAGGCCCAATTCGACCAATCTTTTATCAGTGGTTAAATCTATGTTGCAACGTCAGATTTGTATGAATGACAGCGGCATACCATAGATTTAGTATCGGATTAACATTGGTCGAATCGTCCATAAGTATCATCCAGGGAACTAGAAGTCAACGGAATGTGTCATTTTCGGAAAAAACGACACAGAGTGTGAAAGAGATCCAATTGGCCCTGACGCAGATTCTATACGGGTGCGGTAGAGAATGAACGTCGCCCAGCACGTCACCCAGAATTAACGGCTACGCGGTTTTAAGTATGGCTTTCTATGAAAAGGTACAGTCTGTTTAGGATGCATGTATATGATGTCATCTCGCTGTACATACATACCTTACTCTCAAATAACCTTTATTACTACGAGCTATTATCTGTTCTACGATTTCTACTAGCTAATAATCGTAAGTGACATGTGGATCTCGTCAGAGCTGTCAGGGTGAAACCGAACCCGCGGTGTCAGTCGGTATCGCTTGCATAAACACAGCCTTATGTTTGTTCAGATTAAAAAATGTTAAGATAATATTTGATTTTCAGATGAGCCCTTATAAAGGTATTAATAAAAAGTTTGTCTTGTTTCTGTATTAAAAAAATATAATACACCTACCGGCACGAAATCTTGCCCATAGTGTAATTTCCATACAAACATGCTCTCTTTACAGGTTCACAGAGCAAAAAACATTGTTTTGTATGTACCAATATTAGCGTTTATTTAATGTTTGAATGCTCAATTTTCAATTAATTATTTCAATTAACTCTTGAAACCACTCAATTTCATCATAATCAAGGAAGAACGATTTTCTTTTTCGCATTCTCAATCCTCATCTCATGTTAGCGTGTAATTGCCGGTTGCATCCAAAGCTGCCGCTCTGGAGCCCAGGGTACGCTTTGACCATGATGCAGGATTTGGGGAGTCTGGTAACTACAATGAAGCGACTGTTGTCTGACCTTCGTCCCTCACGATGTTTTCTCTCACTAGCTAGCTAGAGCCGAGCTAATGGTAAAAATACGGACTTAGATTTAAAAATTCCGGATTCGAACCACCCGCCGTATGGAAGGCCATTCTGAACCACTCCACACAATCGCTCTATACAAGATTTGGGAATTAAGTTTTTCCGACATTTTCGATCCCCGCACAGTACGACGACCCGTTTGGAACAGTGGTAGTGAACGCCGCCTCTGGTGCAAGGGTCGCGGGTTAGATCCCCGCACAATTTGAAACATTTCTGTGCGTCCTGTAAGAAGTGGTACAAGTCGACTTATATCTAATTTGATTTTATTCTTGCTACTTCATCACAAAAAATCTGTCTAATCAGAAAGAAAAATAGAGGACTTTTTTGTGATGAAGGAGCAAGAAGAAAATCAAATTCGATATAAGTCAACTTATACCACTTTTCACGGGACGCACAGATTTGTGTGCACCAAAATATCTGTTTGTATTGGTCTGGGTATTTTCTATGTTTTAGTATGTATTTACAAAAAAAAATATTATATGCATGAGCATATAATACTTTTTTTAGCGGAGCTTTTAATAGTGGAATTACAAATATGTATTTGTGATTCCGCTGTTGGTTCTGATATCCGTAACACAGGTGCTTGAGCTACCTATCTCGGAGTCAGATTAATGTATGTGATGTGAATTATTTATTCATTTATTAATAATCGACACGAAAATCGCATCGCTATCACTGTAAAATGATGATGGTATAAGGTTTGGGTAGAGTACAGGCTTTTTAGATTTTAAACAGTTCTCACATACCTAGTAATTCTATACTTAGTATAGGTAAACTAAGTATAGAACTAAAGTAGTTATTCAGTGTGGGCGCTCCGATTTACTCTTAGCTTAACGTTTATTATGAGTATAGGTACTGAGATTCCATGGTAGGAAAAAGAAGTTGTCGAGTACAGACTCCTTGGGTCTCTTTAGTTTTTTATGTTTTCACTTATATTGACAGACGTTGTCATTGCTTTTTTGTTTTGTTCTTGTCGTAAAAATCTTGCTTGGAAATTTGGTTTGTATTTTTTATTTATTTACTTATTTTAATATATTCTTTCACTATTTTTATACGCGTTTTCTTTCGTCTGCCATAGAAGTAGTTATTGATGAACTACCTTTGTGAGGGAAACATTAAAGTTCTAAACTGCAATAGTAACAACGAAATGTCGGTTGCGTAGAGAGACTTAAGAGTAAAAGTTTTAGTTTTAAAAATATAGAAATAACAAAACAAAAAACTTTCTTTACGCATAAGATTCATGATTTAATGGCTTATTATAAGTAGGCAGTTAAAGAACATATGCCTCTTGAAATCCATCCTTCATAAAAATCAACTCGATTGGTGATCGCATTATGCATTAGGTACAACTCCCCTAATTTTTATGTCATAACCACTCAAATAATATGTATTTATACCAAAGTATTAATAGAGGATTGAAAGCGAAGACCGGAGATTTAAATGTCACATGTATTGTTAGCAGAAATAGAAGATATTTTCGTGCACACAGAACACAAAGAGTAGTCAGTTTGCGTGCGCCTCATGTAATAAACAAATGAATCTACGCCAGACAAAGCACTCGAGAAAATTAGGAAATATTACCGTTCAGCCAACAAGGAGGAAATTAACACTCGTAAATAAATAAAACGCTCTGGCAATAACTAACCGGCAAAAACAAAAGAAGCCATCGGCCGGGAGTTCAGTCGGGAATAGAACGCGTTCTAAATTTAAACCGCCCGTTAGCGAAGCGCCGCGGGAACTCGCGTTCTAAATTCGAAATTATTTTTAAATTTCGGATCCTGTCGTTTTGTCACGTTCAAGGTCGCGGAGGATTTCTCCGTCAACGCACGAATTTAAGGGCCGTTTATTTTTTTAATGGGAGCCTACCGCTACTACGAACATCTGGCAAGGGAAACAGTTTATAGAGCCACAAATTCTTTCGTTCTTGTAGTAACCGTTTAATGGATTTATGAGACATTTTTTGTTTTTATGAGTGTGTAAACGTGGCTTTAGAGTGATTTTACGATTCGGCTAATGCAGTTAGGTCTTTGAAACAATTGAATCTTCTTGGAATTGTGTGTCTTAGTAATTTGGTTGAATTAGTACAAGTATGAAGGTACTTAGGTACCTACTACAATTACTACCGTACTACGACTTGTCTAACCTTGCAAGGCAATCTAGGATTGAGTAGGCGTTGATTGGATAAATAGAGACTATAAAGGTGAACAATTTATATTGCTATGCTGATGTGCCTGTGTGCAGTTTGAATACGAACTGCTATTTCAAGATTGAACTTGATTAGACAACTTTCTTGAGACGGCTTAAGAACCTTCCTTCGTATAGATAGCTACATACCGGTTACACAGTAGGTATGTCTTGGACCAAAATTTATTTGACATTAGGGTGAGACCACATTGAAGAAATGGCTGTCCGTCCGTACCTACGCATAGGTCGGTTCACGAAAGATGATCATAATTGGCCAGAGTCTATGCATGTATTCTCATGAAGAAAAGACTTAAGACAAAGAACATTTTCAATTATACATACATAGAATGCTTTATGTGTCAAATATAGAATGAGCCATTTCTTCATGAGATTACGAATGAATCAACCTGTAAATACATTATTAGGCAAGTATACACTTGCCTATATAAAGTTAGTTGGACTGGAATATTCGGCCTATTTACCGATTAGTCTGTTTGTTTCGACTCATCATAGCTATTTAGTGGAAAGTTATTGGCACTCGAATGTCTTCCTGTTTATCATCGCTTATTCGTGCCAAGTGTACCAACACCTAGGGTTGCCAGGCACAAAACTTGCATTTAGACCTAGGAAGGTGTGGGAATATTGAGTATTATGTATACCTAAGCCAATTTATCTCCAGTGTTTTATTTTTAATCTATAAAGCTGCACTAAATTCTGCAATAAAATTACGTCAATTAGTCACTTGTATGGGAGGCTGATTTTTCTTCCGAGGTTGGACCTTATATTCCTTGGAAAAAATATTGTTTTCCTCAATTGCCCTAGATACATTTCTAAAGCTGGATTCGGATTCGACCAATCTTAATCCGAGACCAAGTCCGTGGTATAGCGCTGTCATTTCATACAAATCTGACGTTATACCATAAATTTATCTACAGAGAAATATTGGTCGAATCGTCCCTACGGTGGTTAAAAAACATAGTAACAACTATTAATGACAATAGGTACAATAGCTTGCAGAGTTTTTTTCCTGCCAACCTTTGGATAAAAGAGGCAAACAGCGTATAGTTAATGGAGTAATTACATTATTGTCTAATAACAGAAACAAGCTAAAACCAATTTCCCAAGACCTAAATCTGAAACAAACAGACACAAAAATAGATAAAGTCATTGAAAACTACATTTGACGGCACATAAAAGTTTTCCAATGACTTCAGAGAACCACACGCAATTTCTTCACCCATTTTAGACAAGATAAATCACCATTGCAACCTGACCCGACTTCCTTACTCACGCATGAGACCCAACAGCTCTCCTTATACTGGTTCTAAAAACCAAAAACCATCATAACTGGAGACTTTCTAACTTAAGATTTGACATCAAATGAAGGGTCTATGGATATTGGTTTTGGGGGATCACGAGAGCTAATTTGTCTGTCTGTCAACTGAATAAGGGATATATTTAGCCCTTGACGTCTGGTCGTCGATTTTAGTATATTACACGTCGTCTGTTCTATAATAAGGAACTAATTATAATGCTAGTTAACTTGCAATGTGTTTTCTTTATTTGTATTTGTCCAAGTCAGGAAAGTTTGTAAGAAAATTTGTTACTTTGACAGTCATACGTGGTCTCGAAATCAATCACATTTCATTCTGAAAACGACATCCACGGATCATCATCGTCATCGTCAGCCCAATTAAGTCCCAACTGCTGGGGCACGGGCCTCCCTCAATCACATGAGGGGTAATTGCCATACTCGCCACGCTTGGCAGACGGGTTGGCGAGGGTTTTGATATAAATGCAGAGTTTTCCTTCTCTGGGTGGTGATGATCATGCCAGCAGCTTTACCTTAGTCGCCTTTTACGACACCTCGGTAAGAGTGAGGGTGGCCTATTCTACTCTGCCGGGGACCACACGGCGTAATCCACGGATCCACGGATGACGAAGTGCTAAATACCCGTTGACGACCCGTTTGAAACAGTGGCAGTGAACGCTGCCTTCGGTCCAACGGTTGCGGGTTCGATCCCCGCACAGTACAAACATATGTGTGCATGAACATGTCTGTTTGTATTGGTCTGGGTGTTTGTATGTATTATAAGTATGTATTTACAAAAGAAAAGTATTATATGTATATATTTGTAATTCCTCTGTTGGTTCTGATATCCGTAACACAGGTGCTTGAGCTACCTATCTCGGAGTCAGATCAATGTATGTGATGTTGTGAAATATTTATTTATTTATTTATAAATACTTATTGAATATAGTACTTGCTACTTATTGAGCCCAAGTGGGGGAGTTCGAAGCACTGTTTAGGCAACCTTTAGTTTTTTCATGTCATAGGGACAGTCAAGCAGACGGATCTTAGACCATCGACAAGCCTGACCGTAAGCTATTGCTACCTCCCATGGACACCAGCACCACCAAGCAGCCTTTTAAAAGGGAAGGTACAAAGTTTTCTTGAAGGTCGAAAACATCAGATCGACACTCATTCGAAAATACCCCAATAAATGTTTCTCTAGGTTATACACACACTTGTTCACATACACACGCACACACCCACACCCATAGAGTACACTCACACATACACCCAGTTTCATTTTTTATTTTATTAGTATTAAGTTAAGTTGTTCTTACTGCTTTTGTTTTGGTTTTGCCAATTGCGTTATTTCTTACATAAGTACATTAAGCTATTATTATCTAATATTATTAGTTTTACGTTCCACATTTGTTTAACATACCGGTTTTATCAGCGGGAGGGCTCTGGTGACCTGTACTACAGGCTTTTTAACCTACTTCAGATACCCGTCTCTTACAAAGTTAATGTCTGACTCCCTTATTACAAATCCCGATCTAAGAAAAGTTCCGTAACTAAACTCGTTCGAGCCCCTTTTGACATTGCGTGTTGCAACAAAATAGCATGAACTTTAGTACGGTAATAAATTTAGATCGCGTTTTGTAATAAAGGGATGAGTGTCACATAAAATATACTCCTTTCGCTTTAGCATGATATGGGTGACAGATGTCAAAATCTATACATTTTTGACGTTTAGTCTCTTTCTAACGTGTGACTTACGTATAACTCTGTCCTGCTGTCACCGATATCATGATAAAGCGAAAAGACTATATTATCCTATCACTGTCTGTATGACATAGTACTGTGAGAGAAATAAACGGTTTATTTATTATTATTATAACCTTTGTTTCCTTGTTAGTAAACGTTAGGTATACTGCGCTTCTCCAATGTAAAAATAAAATCTACAGTTTCTGTTTTTTGCACCTTTGTTAAGATGGGCGGATCAGTAGCATCCCGTAAACAAAACGCCAGAAGGAAAAATGTTCCACATTGGACACGTGCGCGTGCGTTCCTTTTTTGTCCAAAACTGGTCCGGACTGGTTTAACGGCATCATTGTTTATACTGGCGTAAATCAGGCGGTTCGACCCGGTCCACGCCCTTATGCTAGGGTTTTATCGGTTCGGGATTAAATTGGGCCAATAAATATCACATTTTTGTAATTTGACGAGGAATTTGAAGCGGGTTTCGGAGATCACACTTTATTGTGACATTAACTTTAGAATTGTGTTGATTCCAGTTTTAGAATGTTACAGGTTAATTAAGCACATCTATAAGACATTAGTTAATTGGTCAGTAAATAAGGTGATTATCATACTAACAAGTCTTATTTTTATGTGATAGGTGGCGGACAAGCAGACGGATCGTCTGATGGTAAGCGTTTGCCGCCGCCCATAGACACTCACGACACCAGTGGGGTCACAAGTGTGCTGTCAACCTTTACTCCTTTCCCCCGGATTGGGCCACCGGTACCCTCACTCACGCAGCGGTTTTCTATGAGGCTGTGGTATAACTCCGGTCGAGCCGGACCATTCATGCCGAAGCGTGGCTCTCCCACGGTTTTTCCCAGTTGTGCCTAAAAATATAGCCTTGGAGCCCGGGATGCACTCGGATCATGATCTACGATTTGTGAACTAAATATTATGGTCGACTTAAGTACGTAGGGAGATTAGTGGGATTTTAGAGTAAGGTAACGAATTAATATTTTATCCATTTAAATTATTCCCCTAGGGGGGTTTTAGATTCTAACAACATGGCCTAACAACCCACACGATCAAAAGAAGAAATCATTAATTTATCATAAATTATTTCCAACAAAAACATAATAAATAACCGGCTCAGTTTCCTAATTTCACTACTATTCTAACAGTGGGCGGTATTGTGAGACGCTGTCAACAGTCAATATGGGACCAAGAATAGCCTCTTAGACCACATGTGCCCATAACGAGGCGAACCTTCGGTGGTCCACGAGTCACGGCCTACGGTCTGCCTACGATGTTCACTCAGTTATCGAAGTCACTTTATATTGTGTCCATTCAAAGTCAAATAGAGGTACTTCATAGAATGTATAAGATCATCGAGCATATCTCCATTATTTTCATTGCATTTATTACGTTTGATGGATTTGTATCGAGAAAACGATGGCGAATAAGAAAGAAAGAAAAAATGTTTATTTGGACACAATAAAAACTTACAAGTACATTTAAATAACACAACTTAAAATTTTACAGTAGGCAAATCAATATTGGAGCCCAATTCTCGGGCTCGTGACTTTTCTTTTCATACGACATATATCACTAAAACATAGTTTTTTTGTATAGTTTTCAGGTGATATCCGCCATGTTTTTTTCGTATCGAAATCCCCAGAATTGGGGTCCAGGTGTACAAGTATATGTGCCCAAAATGGTATCCACTCAGCATGTGTTAGCGACTAGAGTTGGAGTCGCTAACGCTGGTTTTCAGTGGAACCAGTTATTAAAATTCTAAATGAATAAACTTGTCTACGAGTATGTCAATCAAAGTTTGATCTTAAATAGTGAGTAAGGTATTATCTAATAATAAATTCATACAATATAACTTACATTGATTTGATTCCATACTAAGTAGCTCAAGAACTTGTGACGAATACTAGACAACAGAGGAATTACGACTATAATAATAATAATAATTCTCACAACATCTCATACGTTGACCTGATTCCGTACTAAGTAGCTTAAGCACTTGTGTTACAGATATCAGACAACAGAGGAACACAAATATATACTTAAAATACATATATTACACCCAGACACTGAACAAACACAAGTGTTCATCGCACGAACCTACGACCTATGGCGCAAGAGGCAGGGTCACTACCAATTGCGCCAACCGGTCAGTCATTTATTACGTTTGATGGATTTGTATCGAGAAAAAAGATGGCGAATAACTAAAATTCTAAATGAATAAACGTGTCTATGACTATGTCAATCAAAGTTTGATATTAAATAGTAAGTAAGGTATTATCTAATAATAAATTCATACAATATAACTTACATTGATTTGATTCCATATAAGTAAGCTCAAGAACTTGTGACGAATACTAGACAAACAGCGGGAATAACGAATAATAATAATGCTCACAACATCTCATACGCTGAACCTGCTCCGTACTAAGTCGCTTAAGCACTTGTGTTACAGATATCAGACAACAGAGGAACACAAATATATACTTAAAAGACATCGATGGCTTAGTTCACATTGTACTAACAACAGATTTGAAATTTGCTGTATAATATAAACAATATGGGGTAATGTTAAAATTCAAGAATCACTGCAATGAATAGACTCATATTGTTTTATATTATATGACTTTTGCTTTCGACCTGTCCACTTTCAAACTTAGTAAAAAAACTAAAAATGCGCTCCTGCAAAATTAAAAATCTGTAGTTAGTACATACATACCATATACCTTACACCCAGACACTGAACAAACACAAGTTGTTCATCGCCGAACTGTTTGTCAGGGTGGGGATCGAACCCACGACCTTTGGCGTAAGAGGCAGAGTCACTACCAATTGCGCCATCCGGTCAGTTATACCTAAAGAAGTGTTCATCACGCAAATGCGTGTAAAGAGTGAGAACCGAACCCACGACCTTTCGCGTATGAGGTAAGCTCTCTACCAAAATGCACCTTATGGCCAGATATGACCATGTTCATTTTGCTAATCAAAGTCAAAGTCACTTTATTTGCATAAGCTTGTACACAGCACTTACAAATCTTCATACATTAAAAACGATTTGTGAGTAATTATACACACATATATGTATCATTATTAAATGATACATAAAATATACTAAAAAAAAATAAGCATAATGCGATTCTACCACCTGCACCTGCTCGGAAAGTTGTTTCTAGTCGAGAAGATCCGGCAAGAAACTCGCCGGTTACTCCAAATCGATCAATCGACATTTATCTTACTCACTTAAATAATATATGTATATATATAAACATTTTAAGCTTCATGGGGACTTTAGGTCACTCGAAAGATAGGATAGGATGTTAGGATAGGACGGAACAAAATAAAAAACATCTAAATTTTATCCATCAAAAAATATTTTAAGCTTGGAAAATGCATGACTTGTCCAAATGGGTTAATTCTTCCTCGAAATAGAGGAAAGTGACAAAAGCGAGACTCCATTTAGATTAGATAAGAAAGGGTTGTTCTGGGAATATTGACTAGCTTAATTGACTTACAGACAAACGAGATTAGATAAAGATTATGTTAATGTATGTGTGTTCTCAAACATCTTAAACTTGTGTCAAGAATGTGGCTTCTAACATTTTTTTCGATAATACGTAGTAATAAGTAGAATACCAAAATATTGGGATTTCTATATTAGTAGGTGGTACAATCAGCATCAAAATGATCTTAACGTTCAAACCTTAAACTATTATTGGAAACTGAAAGAAAATAAAAAATGTGTATCTCAACCTTCCCATCCCAAACATCCCCTCCTTATTTTCCCCCTATTTAAAATTAAGTATCTTTTATAAAAGACTAATTTCGAGCAAAACGCGGAGCTCAAACAATGTAAACTAAAAAAAAACTAAAACCCAACTACGACAAAAAACGTTGTCAAAGTATATTTAACGTGTGACTGCGGATTTCCAAACATGAAATTTTATCTCTGCATAGTGAATATTGCATAAATTGACAACGAAGGCTTGTTTTATACTTTTTCAGCGACGTTTTTTGTCGTAGTTGGGTTTTAGTTTTTTTACTTTTATTTTATTTGTACTATTTTGGTGTCCAAGTGCTAGTAATATATATATATATATATATATATATATTCAAAATGTACAAGTCAAGCGCTTTCAAATGATACCAAACACGGCATATTTATCATAACTTTATTTTTTTACTCTGTATGTTTTGTCCGCTAGAGGGCGCCACATTAGATTTTGTGAAACTTCATATAGCCTATAACCAGCGGACGATCAAGACGCTTATAATGATATGTCATTTGTCGAATTCTGATAAGTAGTTAAGAAGTTACGTGGAAACAGATGAACATACATACATACATACATACATACATACATACATACATAGCCTGTCAAAATCATAACCCTCCTTTTGCTTTGCCGTAGTCGGGTAAAAAAACAAAACTAATCTAAAAAGGCACGGACCAAAGAGTCTGTAGTTGAATTTTTCATTTATAAAACAAAAAAGTTCAAACCTACCTAAATATTTGCAAAAGACCATTGTTAAGTCAGTGTCCGGTGCATTTTCATTTGTTATTCTAGAACAATTGACATGAAACGAAAATAGGTACAGTGGCGGACACATCAAGGTATACAAAACTGTCAAATTTCTTCATTCGATTATAAACCTTATATTGTTACACATTGAGTTCGAAATCGATTGAGGAAATTTGACAGTTTTGTATAGATTGATATGACCTGTTTGAACGCTAATTTGATGGCGACATAGCACTAGCACTTACAACACTTAGCAAGCAAATAAATATTTCATTTCATTACATACTAAACATACCAAATTGGTCAGGTCATGTTATCAAAATGCATTTTTGAATAGAAACCACTAGAATGAGATATAGATCGAGAATGGAAACCTTTTTTGCGTGACGACTAGCGAAAATGAAATCCAACATCATCTGGAATGTTCAACAGGTGATTTCTTATGTATCCTACTTAGTTATTATTACAAATGAAACAATAATTTGTATGTAATAAATGATTTCCCAAAAACATCAAAAATTAAAATTAAAAAAAAGCTTTCACCAAATTAAAGTCCTACCATATTTGCCAAATAAAAAGCAAAAAGCATAAAATACGACAAGACAAGCTAATTTGTGCCAATAAAGGCCGGTGGTTGTCATTAGCATATGATGACGTCATTAAAAACGCGTTTGCACTAAACAGTATTACCATATGGACCGTAAAGGCCACGGCTGGTTGGACCAGTGCGGGCGGCTCTGGGACACGTGGGATGTCCCGCGCGAAAGAACCAACTAATAACTAGCTAGTACCATGACCTAATACATAATTATCCATTCTAGGACTAAACTTACTCCTAGTTTCAGTATTCTCGCAGGAGAGTCCGCCATAACTCGAACTAGTAAAATTATTTCATATCGCTAGTTTTTGCAAATATCTAACAATAATGTCCTCTTAACATGTATTTTGGCTATTGCAGCAAATCTCTACGACCAGCCATCGACGCAGAACTTATTATAGTGTACAAACGTGTGCGCAGACACAAGTGCACTCTCTATTTCATTACGATGGATCACCGGTGTGACTTGACGTGACGGGTAGGGCACACTAGCGACGCTAATCGATTTTAATTTTTAGCAACTAAACCGGATCTATTTTAAACCAATTCGGGATTGCAACCTCTTGGCAAACACTTATACTATTTATTAAATAACCATGCACAAATGCGGACCCAACATTTGTGCGAAAAATTGATTCACACTAAAAGTGGCCGCTTTTGGCGGTAATCAATTTTTCGCGTACAAAAACGGACCCAACATTTGTGCATGGTTATTTAATAAATAGTATAAGTGTTTGCCGAGTGGTTGTAATCCCGAAATAGTTTAAATTAGATCCGGTTCAGTAGCTAAAAATTAAAATCGATTGGTGTTGCTAGTGTGCCCTACTCGTCACCTTAACCAGCTTTTCGAGCCACGGAGGCAACACCGCCAGCAAGACTTCAGGGTTAGCTTACTAGCTAACTAAATTAAGCTTACATTTAAGGGTTCCTCAGTGACATAATTTCCGTAAACAATAGATACATTTTGCTGTCCCAATTTTCGGTTGAACGAGCCATCCCTGCGTGCGCCCCGGGTGTGCGTCCGCGCAGACAAACCGTTATCCTTTTAATTAGGCTGGACCCTAACGGGGCGTGCGTGGCGTGCCTTATTAGCATGTTACATGCCACGGGCAAGCCACAGAGAACAGAGAGGGATCTTCTGGATTGACCTTGGACCTCAAAAGGTGGCGATATAAGTAAGACTTTATTGGACCACAGATAAATACGGGTACTACAATATGCACAATTTTTGGTATACCTAATGTGTCAAGATAATCGTGACACGAATGTTTGAGGAACTAACGGATTTCCCATGCCATACTATTGGGGCGACTATACCCTATGACGTAAGCAATATGTATGTTCATGACACATACACGTTATGGTGTAATTAGTTTCTTTCACATAAATAAATGCACGAGACAATTTAACACTGATCAGCTATTCTCAAACTAGTAAGAATAACTATAGCTTACAATAGCCAATGATGACTCCTAACAACCCCAACTTGATCCAATTTCCAAACCTGGAACCTTCCGCGCTTATGTCACCATAGTCACTGCACAGACGCTTGAAAACTTTGGGAGCTCGTCAAAGTCCATATCATAGAACACTGACGAATATTGATCCAGACCTTCAAAGATTTCTAGATCGCTCATCTTCATTCATATGATCGAAGGTGTCCAGCCTAAACTTTGTAGTGGGTACCGATGGGCAATCTATTCTTTGAAAAGAGGAGGAAAATATTCTACATGTGCATAATCCGTGACGTATGTAAGCATTTCTTTACTGTCCTCTCATGCGTTGCGTTTGCGCATTGCTATCCGCAGGCTTCTGCAGGTTTCCGCGTTTCAAGATGAGGTGTCGGGGGGGACCCGTAATTGATTGAACACGTTTCTGCGATTAAAGTACATTGTTAAAGCACGGACGTAACCTTTTTGTTAAAATAATTATGTTTATTGTGAGTACTTTTGACGCACTCAGCTATATATACTATACACAAACATATAGCTGCTGAGGCTACTGACACTTCGCCTTTTGTTGGTCGTTAGAGCGAATTTTTACCGACTTCAAAAAAGGAGGAGGTTATATGTTCGACTGTTTATATTTTTTTAAGTTTGTTCACCGATTTCTCCGCGAATTATTGACCGATTTGCACAATTTTTTATATATTTTAAAGAACACACTCCCAAGTTAGTCCCATTTTCCAGATAGGATCTGATAATGGGATCCCAGAGAAATCGAGGGCTACCCTCAAATTTTATAGCCAAATGCTAATAGTTTATGTATTTTTTTTCAAAGCCGCGCTAGTAATTTATGCCTGATGGTATTATTTTTATGGGTCAGCTAATGATAGAGGGTCAACTCACTCGGACCCTCACGGAGCACTGCGAATTAAACAAGCACCTGCACAACATGGGCTTTTCAGATACCAAAATCTGCAGGTTCTGTCGCGAGGACGAGGAAACGATTATCCACGTCCTCTGCGAGTGCATAGCGCTGCACCGATGCAGAAGCCGGCACCTGGGAGCACACATGATCTCGGCAGACGAGATCAAAAGCTCCCCCATCAGCTCCATTCTCAGGTTTATTCTGGAACTGGACCTACATGAAGGTGCTGTAATAGGTTATGGGGCTGCCACAATAGATCCTCTACTGGTCGCAGTGGCTATAAGACGCAAGGCTCACCCCATTTCTATCAAATAATAAATAAGCTTGTATATAATAGGGTTTGACGTGGGAGAGCCACGCTTCGGCACGAATGGGCCGGTTCGGCCGGAGTGATACCACGGTCTCATAGAAAACCGGCGTGAAGCAGCATTGTGATATGTTTCGCTGTGTGAGTGTGATACTGTAGTAATACTGTACGTTTTTCGCGGAACTTTCTAACCACGTATACCTGAGTTCTGTGGAACGGTTTGCCTGCGGGAGTATTTCTCGACGGCTACGACTTAGAGACCTTCAAGAGAAGAGCGTTCTCCTGTTTAAAAGGGCCGGCAACACATTAACGATCTCTCTGATTTCGCGTATGTTCATGGGCGGCGATGATTACTTTCCAACAGGTGACTCGCTTGCTCGTTAGTCGCCTCTAGCATAAAAAAGTGTAAAAATAATTTTAGTTTTATACATTAGCCTAGGATGTAAACTTATGTAAGTTTGTTGATTGTATGATACGTATTACGTCATTAAGTCAATTTAGTATTATTAACACAATGACTCATCTAATTAACACACAATTTGCATTACAATTGCAGCACACCAACTACCTGTCTATAATAAAAAGAAATTACATTCCACCGTCCGTCGAACAAGGTAATTTCCGACATTGAAAACCGTTATAAACTGAGCTCTTTGTTCGCTGATTGACAGATGGCCTAGCCGGTAGGCCGCCTCCCGTACTATAGACACAGTGAAAAAAATATGTCGGTGAAGTAACAGTGTTACATTGTTAGAGTAAATAACGATCATTGTTAAGGTAGATCGATGGCCAAATGTGAGGAAAGTGAAGTAGCGCAATCTAAATAAGGATTATAGTACAAACATTTGTGTGCATTAACATGTATTTTTGTATTGGTCTGGGTGTTTTCATATGTATTATAAGTATTTATATTTTTTACAAAATCTTAAATTTCCTAAATTGTTCAAATTGTTGTCTTTTTTTTCACCGCATTCTAAGCCAAGAACCTAATATTCTGTAGCCAAGACAAAAAGGCTTCTTGCCCTTAATTTCGTAAATCATACAGGCATGACAAAACCATTTTTTTTTATTCGACAGAAATGGGGTGAGCCCTGCGTCTCATAGCCACTGCGACCAGTAGATGATCTATTGTGGCAGTGACCAAACCATACATACATCGATGGTCCCAAGTATTGTTCAAAATTTACTCAATACTCAATATTTTATTGCTTTCCATTTACTGGGTCTTCGAAACGCAAATTAGCCATAAAAAGGTGGAATGCGTAATTTCCTCACTGCGTTTCTAAATCATCGTAGACTCGCGGCTCTCCTGTAGGTAACAAGTCGGTTATGCTAATACCTCTCATTAGTATGTGCGGTGACGCAACGTGTCTACGCGTAAACGCGTCGCAAGCGCAGCTAGGTGATCTCTTATCAGTTGCACTTATTTTTTTGGATTGGCGTCTTTTTTTTTATTTTATTAGAAAGAAACTCCCTGGCCGTGTGGTCCCCGGCAAAGGCCGTGTGGTCCCCGCCAGAGTAGAATAGGCCACACTCACTCTTACCGAGGTATCGTAAAAGGCGACTAAGATAAAGCTGCTGGCATAATCATCAGCACCCAGAGAAGGAAAACTCTGCATTTATATCAAAACCCTCGCCAACCCGTCTGCCAAGCGTGGTGAGTATGGCAATTACCCCTCATGTGATTGAGGGAGGCCCGTGCCCCAGCAGTGGGGACTTAAAAGGGCTGATGATGATGATGATGATGAGAAAGAAACTTAACAGCTTATTTGTAACAAACACAAAAAATTCACACCTCGTAACACACTTAGCCAGTAACAGAGTATCATAGCATTTTAGGATTCTTACGAAGCAAAATGAAATTAACTTAATCATCCTACTTAATATTAATATTTTAACAAGAGTTATATCATCAATAAGACTATATCGGTGTCTATATCATACCACCAGAAATGACGGCGGAATGCCGGAATGGTCTTAATTTATATTATTTCCTGCGAAGAAAGACTTGCCAACCCAATCTAAACCATTTGAGGCAAATACATATATACATAACTAGCATATATATATTATGCACATATAAATACATTATTAAGGGAAATATTATTCTTTCCGTTAATAAATACATATTTATATGTATACATAAAATAAACATATACATAAATAAACATATACATAATAATACATAGAAAAATCAAAACGCCCTGATGGTCTAGTGGGTTAAGTACCGGGCCGTGATCTCGGGGTTCTGAGTTCGATTCCCGGGTCGAGCGAAAAGTATGTTTCGAATTTTTCGAACATAGCTCGGGTTTGTGATCACCAATCCACATTTGGCAAGCGTGGTGATTAAGCCTAATCCCATTATAGTTGCGATAACTCGATTTCTATGATGGAGGCCTTTGCCCTGCAGTGGGACAGTTTATAGGCTGATACTTTTACATAGAAAAATCGCATGCTCTTATAATGGAAGCAGCCAAAGTAAAACTAAGGGAAAGAGATAGAGAGAAGAGAAAAAAAAAGTTGAGAAAATGACATAGCGGACAAACTGCTGGAGATTCGCCTTCGTTGGTACGGTTGTTCTCCGAAACCCGGACAGCTACGTTGGAAACAAATGTCTGTCCATGGTACCACCGGCGGGTCCCGACAGAAGGGGTAGACCTAAAAATGTGTAGCTCAGCATTGTAAAGGGTAAATAAAATGCTTGCTAATAAATTCCACTAGTGATGCACATGACTGTGCGAAATGGAGGAGTCGAAGTAGGAAAGCGGATACCGGGCTCCGAAGTAACAGCTTGGGACGCGACCGGGACCGCTAAGATGATGATGGTTTCATTGAAACATTGCTGAGAGGGAGAGAGGGAGACGATTTTGTACTTAGGTATTATAATATCAATAATTGTATGTATATAGTGTACCTGAATATACAGTACAAGGAATGCGACGCAAGCGCAACTTGACTATCTCTTATCAATTGTATTCGTAAACAGATTTTTGGTTTGCAGGTTGTAACTTAACGACTTCTCTTTTGCACTTCTGATATTTTTTAAATCAACGAAATGAAATCAAAAAGAGTCTGAGTGTCACTTTATATCTTCGTGGTGCGTACAGACCGGCCAAGATCATTAAGCTCTTTACGGCCTCAGAGACGTCATTTAAGCTAATGTTCCTTAACTTTAGTATCGGTAGTCTTTATACGTATAAACATAAAGGTCTATATTTATTCTTATGTAGCCAACTAAGTCAATCAACGTGTGGCAGTTCAAAAAAAAAAGTGACATTAACTAGAGGGCGCTGTACGATATTTTTTCTATGGGAAAATGTCAAAAGCACTGACACGTGTAAAGGGAACAGCGTTTGTTCCGACTTTTGCCACGTGCCAAATAACCGCGATCGGACTGTAAACTGATAAGTAGGTACTCTTTTTTATGTGAACGGTTTTGACACATCGTATTAGGAAGAGTAAGCACTGCTGTATAGTTCAAATAAATGTAAGCTTTTTAGTAGAGTCATACCTTCAGCAGTACTATAACTCTATTTGCCGAGGCCCATTGAGCTGGTTACGCACTGGGGATAAATTAGTAACCTAAATATTTGCACAAGATCCTTGAAAATAGAATGAGCAATACACGCCCCGAATTAGGCAGAAAATCCCACCAACCTCATTCATACAGAGTTAGCAAGCTAATTTCAATACAAATGTCAGTTATTATAATGCATCCTGCCGGTTCGCAGAAACAGACGCAATGTGATGATTTCGTATTCAATACAACACTTAGGTATTGTATGATGAGGAAAATCGTAGTAAGTACCTCATAGGTATTACACCGTTAGGTGTTGCCAAAATAGTTTTGGTTACGTCTAATGTCTTTCTTTTGCTAATGGTATATCAATGTCGTTAGCCTCTTTCACCTACATGCTTGCAATATTTATACAGCTATTTTATTAATTAGGTTGGTATATGTGTACTAATTCTGGTGAATATTCGATTTGATAAACAAAGATTCTCGACTTACATTATACCGTGTTTTGTTTGCGACAGTAATAATCAATTAACTAAATATTTAGAATTTCATAACCAGGAAATATAATTAAATATTGATAACAAGGAATCTAATGTGAATAGTTACAAAGTTCAATAAACAAATACTTAGTACTTTCTCATATTTATATCGTCGATCGATTCATAGCCAAAGCTATTTGGAAAAGTACAATGTGTTAACAATAATGATACAAATATATCATAATCTAAGGCGAAAAGAATACGACTACCTGATACACTACCCATAACTGTAAACCTAATGATAGAAATTCTGGCTGACTTACTGGTCATAACAAAAAAATTGAGTTAAGTTTAACAACAAAGCTTAAAGTTGAGGAATCAAGATAGCACGCACAAGCACTTCATGTTTTAAATGGTAATACGCCATTGCCTCCTTTTTGCTCAAAACGTCATCACATAATGAACCTGACAATGGGTGCTAATTGATGTTCAAAGGCCAATGAAAAACAATAACTGTATTGTAATGTTTCACATTGGTATAATTAAAGGCTTATCAACTTACTGCAACTAATAGATTTCAAGTTAGCTGTAGCTAATAGTCTAAGAGATCAATTAGACGCTATAAAATGTTAATTCAAATACTTTGAAAGAAATTTTGATGACTATGAAAACGCAAGTCAATAATCATTCCACAAATTTACTGCAAAAGAATAGAAAATATTACGAGAAACCATAATCATCTACAAATATTTCTAATCACGATAGATACACACGCCACTGACAATTAGAGAAATATTGGAGTAGGAAGTGAAACGAATTCCATCCAATTGCGATTAATTATTGCAATCAACGGACCGACAGAGGATTACATCGCTGAAATTAACAATGATAATGGACTAGTCCAAACAAAACAACCAAAATGAGCCTTAATCAGAATATAACAAAGTTGAAAATGTCGCTACTAGTAACAATGGTACAAACATGGTCGTAAGTAAAAAGGTACGGTTTGAAACAAGGGAGACAAATTGTGGCCGTTTAAGGACTAATAGCCTCATAAAGCAATTGTAAATAGAAAAAGTTACAACAAAGACCTTTACACTTGAATAAGAGTATTACATAAAACATCTGTATGATGGCAATCTGTTTCTCCTTTTCTGTCAACATTGTACAGGTATTGTATTGGTACATACAATACATAAATGAAGGGAAATTTTCGTTAAACTCTCCATCGCTGACTAGTCTAGTGTTTAGATAGGTACTCTGAATAAAAAAGCAAAGCAAAAACATTTGACGATCATGACCTTTAAATCTAATTCGTGATATCCTTGACACAAAGCCAGTTGATAACTGTATCAAACCGAGTTTCACGGCGTCTGTCATCCCATATAACTCCCTGACATATCTGGATTGCTCTGAAGGTCACGACCTGAGCAGATGATATCATAATGCGACGTACATACTGAGGTCAGTCCCAACCAGATCACGGTGACCTCCCGCTGTCTATACATCAACTCTTCACGCATTTAGTTTTATAGGAATGGGGAAAGCAACGGAGATCAATTATGACTGGTTATGCATCGCTAACGTTGAATCATCACATATAACAATGAAATAAAGAGATCATACTAACGCACACTTTATTGTGCTGTTCAACGAATTGAATGGATTGTGAAAATCAAGGGATATGATGACCCAGTTGCTTTATAAAGAACTACTTGATAATTGCGACATTAGAGTATTGTATTTATTTTACCAAATCAGGTAATAAAACCGTGAAGTTAATTTGGCAATCGGTTCAATAATTTTTTGATTGGAATTGTATTACAAAACGCTCAGATTTTATCAACATACTTGCAAGAAATTGCATAACTAAGATCATTTAAACGATACTAAATACAAATTGTGTACACAGTCTTTTAAATTGAAGTTGCAACAATACGAATAGCTCAGGAGAAAACAAACATACATTCATATAATAATCTAAAGCCAAGATAGATGATAAGACGAACAATGTGAGCACACCTGGTGTTATTATGACACAAGATAAAGATCCAAACATCATTTATTGGATTGTAAAAGTAAGAACACTCAAGACACGATATAACGAAGAAAGTTGGATTAAAGTTTAGAAAACAAGTTATAGGAAAGACGTAAAACTTTCGCTATTAAGGAGGTAAGTATTTAACAATTTACACTGTAAGTGAAACAATATAATGTGCAGAAGAAGCATCAATATAAATAATGGGACAAAACGTTAAATATCCATAAAATATTAATAAAACAACAAATGCGATATATAATTTCACTAATATAATCTCAAACTTGAGCATTCCCTAGACGGTGGCGTCTCTCAGCTTACCCAGACTAGATTCAATTTAGAAAAATCATTTCCCAAATTGACCCGACCAAGAAGGAAACCCGGGGCTTGTCATGGTAGAGTCTCTATCGTGGTCGACAATATCAAGTTTTGTGACTGACGATACCTGCTAAACTGCATTTCCATCTTTACCCTAACCACTCAATGATGTATTTATACTCGTACTTACATTCGAAAATACAGAAGAAGAAAGCTTAATTTTTCAACAAGCAATTTATCGAAACCTACCTACCCTGTTCCCATACAATTGGAAGCTCTGACAGCCTGTGATATTACACGAGTCAGTTAATTAATGGCTACTCCGATTCGCCCTACAACGCCAATTAGACCAATTCTCAAGCTCATCAAACAACACAAACAGAACATATCAAAGGACCGACTCCATCATTCATTAGTTACAACGTCCATGTTTCGTCACCTAGTATTTGTTCAAAGGGATTATCAAAATGTGTTCTGATCTTCTCACATGTGTCAGCAATGTTATAATTTAACAAATTGGCTTATGAAATGGAATTTGTGTTAAAAATTATCTTTTTTGTTACTTATAGCGGAATTGTACTCTAATAATACACATTCAAATAAAGCACTTAAGTTTTTACTCGATGTAGAAGCACTTGGTTTTCTGCGCAAGAGTACTAATGCTAATGTATGATTCTCAGTTACTATTTCTTATTTTGTATGCTCAGTCACGATCACGAGCCGTTGTGCTAAGACGACATAAGATAAGGAGTGTACAAAATGTCGAGGTTTTGTTATTAAGGCTTCTACTAAAGGTCCAAGACATTAATATATATTATATTATAAAGGTTTTGAGCGCCATGGGGGACACCGGTGACCGACAAACAATAAATGTTTATTTGTGTCTGATGACAAAATGTTTGATGACAGTCAATGTGTTACAATTAAGATAGGGGTAGTAAATATGTATTTGATTGACGATGAATCTTGTTTCACAAAGTTGAACCAAAACTGAAACCCAATCGCAGCAGCAATTTTTTAAAATTAGACCGACTCATGCGCACATCCTCCTGTTTGTTTGATACCTGCGCCAAACTAAACAATGCCACGCCAAAACCGTCTGTATCCCGTTACAATACGGTGCGCGGGGTCCGTGTGTGCATACTGCATCCGCTGGCGAAACCCTGATAAAAACCATTGCCTCATTCAACACACGTAGGATATAATGTAAATATGGTGTAACATCTAGAAAGTCGGTGAGGAAACTCGTAGAATAGCACTACATACCATTCCTATCGATATATGTAGTTAGATCGGAATTCGGATTGGTTAGTTGGTTTAGTAGGTCCTGTTTTGTTTATTACACTGAATTTATAATTATAATCTATGCCATAATTATCAATTAAATTTCCGTATTAGTAGTACCAATATTTGGCATTAAACATTCTAGATAGAGCCTTTTGGAAATTATTTCAATTAATATTCTTGATTTCCAAAACTTTTGCCTACTCAAATTTTAAATCTAAAAAAGGCTTGTCTACGTAATCAACCAAATATAACGAATACGAAGATGTCCTTAATTTAGCAAATCCTTAAATAAGTACCAAAGCAACATTATATCTGTTTGCAATCAGTCCTCTCCTCAGCCTGATTTCAGCGTATAATTCCCGGTTGCAGATGCAGGGTTTGGGAAGTCTGGTACCTACAATGAAGCGACTGCTGTCTGACCTTTGCAAACCTTAAAGGGGACCAGACCAACTGAGTCATGGTTATACGTTACAGAAGCTATCCTAAACGTACAGGTAGGTGTCTTCATAATATTTTCCCTCAACGATGAGCTAATGATAGAAATACGCACATATATTTGAAAAATCTGGAGATGCAGGCTCGGATTCGAAACTACGACCTCCGGTATGGACGGCGCGTTCTTATCCGCTTTGTAGATCGATTTTTAAATACCCATTCATACCTACGCTATTTGTAACTAAATCTTATCTTAATATTTTATGCAAATATTGATAACCTAATTTTAACAGCTTTATATCTTTTTTGTATCTACGAGTTATTCATAATTAATACATTCCTTTGCAGAATTATGCAACTACTTAACAAGTTTTAATTACTAATCTAATCCTTTGAACGGTAATGCATTTGAAAGTAACAGTTAATTATATTAAAACATAATCAATCTTTCTACTGGCTTATTAATTTCAAGCACTTAATTTTTTGCTAACTCGGAACCCACTGCGTCCCGAATTTAATCTGTACCATCCGGCTTCTCGAGTGCCGGAAATCTCATAGCTTGATAAAAAACCTTACAAGGGACTATACAGCTCAGTGAAAGCTTCTCATCGTAGTGTTGCTGAATGATCGACAGTCAATTAATCGATTATTTTCACCCTTGATAATCTAATAATCGATTGTGCAATCGATAGTATCGATACAATCGATTAAATCGATTTTCATTCTTGGTCGATACAGTCGATTATATTCGTTTAAATTGACAATACTATCGATTAAAGCGATACTGGAACTAAGCCGATACTATAGATTATATTATCGGCTTAGATAATCGATCAATCTGCATTTATTACATAGATATAACCGTCAGTTATATAATTCCTTATTATGTTATACATATGAATGACGATTATATCTAATTATAATTGCAGATTAATCGATTATAATCGATATATTCGACAATATCTGCTAAAATTTAATCGATAGTATCGTCAATTTAAACGATTATATCGCCCTAAAATTAATATCGATGAAATCGATAGTATCGATAGTATCGATAGTACATTTGCATAATCTTATCGACCGATTAATAATCGACGTATAATCGATTATCCGGCAACACTATCTCACTGACAGACGTGTAGCGAAAGGTAATGAAATGGGAAGCAAAGATTCTCTTCGCTTACCTAATCTAATGATTGGAGTGGTCATCTAGGTTTTAAGCATTGCTTTGAAAGTAAATTGATATTTCTAGGAATTTACAGATGACATATAGCAAAAAGACAGAAGTCATTACATTAAGTTAGATGGTGATTTACAAAGCTATAATGGAATTCACGTTCTTTCTGTTATTTTATTAGATATTTATGTTAAATATGTAGTGCTTGAATCATTAATTAAAATCCTTGTTTTTTAAAAAGGTGCATTTTTTACGATTACCATTCTTGGTCCAAAAAAAATATGTATGAAACTTTTTTCTCTTTCAAATTCGTGTTTATTTATTACCACATTAGCGATCTCTCTGATTTCGCAGATGTTCATGGGCGGCGATGATTACTTTCCATCAGGTGACTCGCTTGCTCGTTTGTCCGCCTCTAGCATAAAAAAAAAAAATAAAAAAACCAAACCTTATATTCTCATATATTCAAGTGTTGAAACGAGAATAATTTTAGCCTTGTTTCGATCCTGCCGTATATATCTTGACCAGAAAGAAGGTTGAGACTACAACACGTGCATTGTGCATATATTTCAGATATATCAACGATTTAAATCTTTGTCATTACCTACTTAGGAAACTCTTACACAAATTGCCTAAGGATAAACTCTTTGGTATTTGAAACTTACAATAACACAACACATGTCAGTAAATATTCAAACATATTTTACTATTGTTTTGTCTTCACACTTTACATGGCAGAATTGAATGGTTAGTACAAGTACTTTATTGTGTTTTCTCTTTATTTATAACTTACTAGTGGCTCCCGGCGAACTTCGTGCCGCCTACTTTTTGTTTCATTTCTCAAGTTTTAGACCTTCTCTGGACTACGACGAACATTTTAAAACTAAAATCAACTCAATCGGTCCAGCCGTTCTCAGGTTTTAATCAGACTAACGAACATCAATTCATTTTTATGAGTATCCCGGTCTCATTTCGTATCGGGACTTCATTTTGCATAGTGGCATGCAGTGTCAAAACTATTTTGGTCTTGGTCTATTTTTCATGGTAACTTTGAACCCTTATTTTACCCCGTTGGGGGGTGATTTTACGAAAATCCTTTCTTAGTGCTCCCCTACGCTATAAAAGGAACCCCTGTGCAAAATTTCAAGCTTCTGACCCTTATAGTTTAGGCCTTGCGTTGATAGTCGTTAGCTTTCGCTTATTTTATAGATTTAAATTTACTGAAAGTTGTTTTTATTTTAAAGTAGGCTACACGGTCAAAGTTGTTGTTTTGTATCGTAAAGGATTGTAGAATAAAGACATAAAACAAATTGTATTCAAAGAGATAATTGTATATGTGGCACCGGTGCTGAGGCAATATGCTCTGGATGTAATGGGGTCGTAAAACTCGTTTTCTGCTAGAAAAGCAATCTGTAAAAGAATATAATACTAAACTACCGGAATAAAGCCCACAAAAACCCACAAATCATTGGAATTGTGTCAGAAAAAAGTGAATCATTAGGTAGTGTCATTTTACAAAATGGTTATGATTTTGATTTGGAAATTGTCCTGAGTTTGAATCTGGAATCTATCCAGAGGTTTCCTTCTCTTTCGCGACAGGTATTTTCTCGATGGTTACGGACGGCTTTAAATTAAGCCACCTGATTTGCATGTAAAACACCATTATCAGGTAGAGAGTGTTGCATTGCCACAATAAAAGTACCTTTTTTTGGATTCTTCTGAATTGTTTTTTCATATTCGAAAACATAATTCCCATGCAATTTCATAGCTGCTCTATTCCATTTTTCGTTCAACTGCATCGAAGCATCATCTTTGCATAAGAATAAAGCCTTATTAATAACAAAAATTCCTTATTTACATCACAAAAAGAAGTTGTAAATTACTTCATTAACACTAAACACTTTTTTACGTCTCGATGAAGCTATAACCGGTCCCAAAGTTTGAGAAGTATTTTATGTCATGACTTACTGTGCTATTACAGGGCTTAGTGAGGAAATCATTTAGAGAGTGTTGTATAAACTGGTAAATAAACTAAACGTACTGGTCACTTCTCTTCCTAATGATAGACTTTATCTACCATAATGCGTGTACCATTTTATACGACTGCCTGAAAAATAAAGCATAAACCTTAGCTGCAAGGTTTTGTCGGTCCATCCAAATTATTTGTTTTATGTTTAGTTACACTTTCTGAAATTCCCAGAGTTAAGTACCATCAGAAGTACTTAAATAATTATAAGAAGATATTGTTTCTTTGGAAGTCTCTACAAAGTCCAATGCTTTACACAACTATCGTTTTGCCATCTGATACTAGTAAAGTTTACACTTCCCAAATGTATTGGAAAATAAACTAGATATTTTGGTGAATTTATTTCAATCATAATGTATCAAGACGGGTATTAACACGATATTTATTATGTGATACAACATTGTGTACTCACATATTTGGCTCGACGTTTCGGCTACGTTACAGCAGCCGTGGTCACGAGCGGACTGACGGCTTGCCATTCCCGTCTTGATACATTATAGTTATAATGCAAACCTCTATTTCTCAATCAAACTAGTTCCTTAATTCAAAACACATTAATAAACACTTGATTTTTTATCCATTACATTAATTTAATTTGTATTGAAGAATCTTCATTTGCTCAAACGCAAACACAATCCAAGACAAAAACTAGCCAGTTGAGATTTATCAGTCAAAGAAATTTTTAAAGTTTAGAAATTTCATCGCTCACCTAAACTATAGGATTTCCAATTGATTATACCAGTATGAACATCAACATCGTTCGTGACCTTAGAGTCATCGAATCCGTATGCAGCTGCTGCTACTCCTCAGGTTAGACAAATGTTTGTAGAGAAAACAACGAGTCGATTCCTAAGCAAAATATCTTGAACCAATAGTGATTCATGGCCTGCCCACACCGGGCTACTGATAAAATGCTTACATAATTGTTACCGAAAACGTGGTAAAAATGTCAATTAGTGGTTGTACGTTCATTGTGTGTTGGTCTTGAAATTTTTGCTTTGTTGCTTCATTATGACTGACCCGATTGGCGCATTTGCTTGTTACTACCTATATCTGCCTCAACCAGGGTCATAGGTTCAATATCCATGGTGGACGAATGTTCATTCGTGTGATAGACGCTTGTCTTTTTTTAGCGTCTGTAATTCTGAATGTTATAATAAATGGTGGCTGTTTGATATTTTTTCTACTTTAATTGATTTAGATACCCATAACAAATTGTGTTTATTTGGTTAAGTTTCATACTTCTTGGGATAGGTCAAATGTATGTAATGTTGTCTGATATTATGTTTACTGTGTTTTGGATTTCCTCGTTTTTGTGATATATGCAGTTACACATTAGGTTACTATAGTCTGTCAATTCTTTTCGATTGAGATCACAAATGTGATAAACATTGGGGTGAGACGTGATAGGGGATTTTTGACAGATTTATGTACATTGACGTGTGGTTGCTTTACATAAGTGTTGTTGATGTCATTGTTCCTCCATTCTCCGTCTTTTGAAGATAATCTCATCATCATCATCAGCCCATTTAAGTCCCCACTGCTGGGGCACGGGCCTCCCACAATCGCATGAGGGGTAATGGCCATACACACCACGCTTTGCAGACGGGTTGGCGAGGGTTTTGATATAAATGCAGAGTTTTCCTTCTCAAGGTGCTGATGATCATGCCAGCAGCTTTACCTTAGTCGCCTTTTAAACCTCGGTAAGAGTGAGGGTGGCCTATTCTACTCTGCCGGGGACCACACATTATAGGTTATCTCTATGATATTCAATGTTTTATGCTCAAAAAAAATTTCTAGGAGAATTTGAGATTATGTTATAAGGTTATATGAAAACATCAGCACATTGAATAGATATTACGAAAACTCTATCTATGCTAAGGGATTAGACGAATAGATAAGTCACATACTCTTTTATAAATAGATAAGGCAGACTACATTCTTTCACTACAGTACCAACCAACTTTGTGCTATGTTATGAATATTAAAAGGTTTAATAATTCTCTGTCCAACAGTTAATTTGTATGCATACAAAATTGTGGTGTTCCCACACTAATTTGAATAATCACATCGCATTACTCACTAATATTCAATCTGGGTTATGCAGTAATAAGTTAAAGCATATAATTGACCTTAAAGATACAGTGTGAACCTAATAAATCAATGTAAATAAATAACTCGTCGTGGTTACATAATTTACTGATAATAATGTTGACACACTTATCAAAGCATGCGTAAATCAATGTCGTATCTCATAAGATACAGATGCTGGGAATGCTTAGTTTGAATCATCTAGTGACATCCGAATAGATGACTCAAATTCTGTTTATTTTAGCAAACACGCAAAAAGTTGTGTCAATACTGTCATCAGTATCTTTAAAAAGGATTGCAAATTTTGATATCATAGTGTCACGAAAATCAGATATCTAATAGTAGAAAATATTAGCACATGTTGTACAAACCACTATCACTCGTATCTTAAATGATAATATAATGTCTAACGATAACAATAAACTAAATACGAACCTTAAAACAGCAAGATAGTAATTCACAACAAAATGAACAGTAACCACTGAATTAATGATTGCACTGGTCCACGTACTGGCTGCACTAAATCACAAAAAGGATCTATTTAAAACGATCAATAAAGATCGAAGGGCGGGCGGGCGTGCGGTGGCGTCGATCGATGCGCAAGAACTGACAGCGGGATCGAGCAGGCCATGCGCCGGCGCAGGTTAACCGACCAATTTCAAACGGCTACTGCGCTTTAAAGTTTTCTATGTGAAGAGGAGATAGTTAACTCAAGACGGTGCTGCCGTGTTTATCCACCGTGAAACTAATGGTGTATTTTTAGCTGATAGGAAGGGGCAGGTAACTTGTAACGGCAGAAGGGCTTAGGGCTTCGCATTGTGAAGTTTTAAGTTTCTTTGTGCTTCCCACAAAAAGTTGTCAGGTGTACTTTTCTCCGCAACAGATGAAGTCGAAATCAAGTGCCACCAAGATTGGCTCAATATTAGGTTCTATATCAATGTAGGTGGTACATAATTATTACATAGATAAACCTTAATTTAAGTATACAAAACGTCAAATATTTAGAGGTAATTCGCCTTCGCATTACACCTAGAGAAGCATCTTATCTACTTAGAAGCTGTTTCATTATTTTCATTTATATAGGCAAGTACACTGTTTCGTCTCTAATCCTTAATAAAAGTTTCAATCAGACCACCTTATTGTACTGACTGTTGTTGTACCACCACCATAATAATAAATCTATTTAAATATCATAAGAAATCCGTGAATAATTGGCGTAACGATGCGGCTTTTAAATATAAAAAGATAGAGATAAAGTTAACGTAAGGTCATATCAATTCAAAATTCATTGAATTTCAAAGTTCAACTGAGCTTAAATCTCCAAAATCATCTGCCGCAGGTCATTGACTCCCCATTAACGACCGACCGACATATCGATATCCTAAACACAAACGTGTTGCTAAGAAACGAAGCAGGTCGCCTAATTAGACGTCGAATGGTCGTGTTCCAAATGTTTCGTTCCGGATTCGATCGGTCGAATTCGATCGATTTGGAGCACAACACGGAACGCCGGTGTCAACGCACTCGCCACTCCTGCGCAGGACGAAGACGATCGACGCACGTCAAAAGTGTAATTGCGCTTTTAAAGTTACAGCTGGTGTGAAAAGTGAAGTGAGTGGATATAATTTTTGGGAACCCAGTTCATAATAAAGTGTAGGAAACATCATAAATAAGATCATCTTGCTCATCTCAACTTGAATAAAGAAGCACCCGAACCTCGTGCTTTTTTTTTCAATTTGAGTTGTCTTCCTTTGAGTCCGGGTAACACTTAAGTCTATTACTGGGTACAGTGAGTGCCCTATTGAGTCAGAATATTTGGTGTTAGTCGTTTTATTAGGTCCAAACCTGGCATAGTATGAGAACTGATAACTCCATTTTTATAGTACGATTGAACAAAAGATCATACAAAACATATATGAGTCGAATTGAAAACCTACTCCTTTTTTAAGTCGGTTCAAAAGTGTGGATAACTTCTGTGTTGTAAAGTTTTTCAGAATTCGCACTTGCGACTCTACTGGTGTTGTGAGTGATCATTGGCGGCGGCAATCGCTTACCATCAGGTACCTAATCGTCTCGGGTAAAACTGTCTGCTCGTCTGCCACGTTTGCCGCCGCCCATAGAGACCCGCGACACCAGTGAAGTCACAAGTGCGCTGCCAACCTTTAAACCCCCATTTATATTGGGCCGTATTGGGTCTCCGATACCCTCACTCACGCAGCTAAGCACAGTACAGCTTCACGCCGGTTTTCTATCAGGCCATGGTATCACTCCGGTCGAGCCGGTCCATCATGCCGAAGCGTGGCTCTCCCACGGTGCTACATTCTTGGCTCTAATCATTAGCATTACCTACAAATGAAATTATGGTTGATTGCTTCCTAGTCGTTGAGGAGTAGGTAAGAACAAAAATAACTTCTAAGCGACAATTCGCCACTCGCCTGTACAATCCCTCTGTGCTCAAACTATGAGTCAGCCCAGCCCAGCGCAGACAAAACCTGGCCCTCGGGAGGAAGCGACCTACAAACGGCGGCGTGACGTCGCCACGCCGGCGCGACGCCGCCGCCGCGTCATCCTCGTGACGCACAAGGATTAAGATATGGCATTTTGTGATCTATAAATGATCCTTTAAATACCATTAAATGAGGATTTTGTAAATGGAACAAACAAAAGGATGGAAGTAGCACATAGAAATGTATAGAGGGGTCTGAAGGAGACCTGCAACAAATTGAGAATGGCTTAGAAAAAAGAAGAAGATTATTTAAACCAAAGGAATAGTTTTCACAGGCATAGAATGACAGTTGGAGAGCGATGGTAGCTTTCTGAACTGTCTGTTCTGAATCTTACCTACTTCTTCATCGTTGTCATTGCTGAAGGTCGTGCCTTTCTTGAAACGCCTTACCGAGGCGGTGACAAGGTCTTTCCATTTTTCCCTATCCTTGGCTTGTCTTAGGGCAATCGGCAAAGTGAGTCCGGTTACATCCCGATTTTCAAATCTATATATAATGCATATTTACCTACTAGTGAAAATACCTCACACTCCAGGGGTAGCGGGTTCAAATCCAGCGAACTTATATCAGTTCGCTGTTTACTTCACACATATTTTTTAGGCGTTAGGTGGCAAACGAGCAGCACAACCGCCTGATGACATTACTACTACTGATATTTATTAATTAAGTGATAGTAGACAAAAATTCATAAAGACATAGCCCACCGAATTAGCAAACTGAAGTGGCAGTGGGCTGGTCATATTAGCCGCATAACTGACAGCCGTTGGAGACGTTAAGTCCTTGAGTTGAGACCGCGACTCGGTAAGCATAGAGTAGGACGCCCTGCGTCAAGATGGGTTGATGACATTTGAAGGCTGGCTGGTGTGGGCTGGATGAGAGTGGCCGAAAATCGGGAGCAGTGGCGTGCATTAGAGGTGACCTATGCAGCAGCAGTGGACGAGGGTGGGTTGCTGATGATGATGATGATGAGACAAAAAGATATTCCCCTACTAAAGGTTTGCGAAGTTCAGACGGCAGTCGCTTCATTATCTGTCAGTCATGTGACCAGACTCCACGAATCCCGAATCATATTTAAGCGTATCCCGGGTTCAAAGCTGTCGCTTTGGGCGCAACCCAGGAATAGGTTAGTTGCCACAATTTTTAATATTTGATAGAACGGTTCATTACGATTTATAATCGTAATGAACCGCCATAAAAATATTATTTTTTGGAAGCACTAGCTTTCCTAATATATTTTAAATTATATTTTCGCTATACAACCATTAGAAGCCGTCCGCCATGATGGTCTATTAATTATCTGTACCGTGACGTCACTGTTATTGTAAGCAATACGCGTGACTGTCATGACTGTCATAACCATCAAGGCGTATAAATGAAAAGTCCACGAATTAAGTGAAACTGGCGTTTGACGTTTTGTTGTTTACAATAATGGTGACGTAGAACCATGGCGGACGGTGTTTTCAATCAAGAGAAAACAAACATAACGGGTTTAAGTTGAATTTTTACAGCAATCCCTTATTTATATTTATTGAAGTTTATGTATTTCGGACCCATGTACGGAATAATATTTGAATTAAGTTATTTTTATAAATGGTGACATGAGGCAGCTTACCTATTACACGCTAAGATAAAGAATAAGAATAGACAAAAAGTAACTTAACACAATGGTCTTACCCATGACACTAAAAATAATGCTGCGCATTCTAGATTGCTTCACACTTCGAACAATGCGTTTCATTTTGCGCGTTTCTAGTTCCATCGATTTTCCAGACATAGCACAAACTTATTTCATAACTGCACTCAACTATGGTAACGAATAAACAATAAAATTCTATACTAAACGGTAACTCAAACAGAGACAATAGAATGGCTGAACGTTTTTGATTGCGACTGACCGCAGAAGCTATAGCAATGCCATAGGGTAAGATTATATTGCTTGCTCTATGGTATGGTGACCACAATAATGTTAATAAGCTTAATGAGGTTTCAAGGTTTAACTGCGGCTAAGTGTATACGACGTCAAACTTCCTTAAACGGCAGACTCCTAATCATACTCTCATACTCGTAGTAGCATATACTCACAGCTTGACGTTTGGACCGCGTTACGGCAGACTCTTGTTGCTATACATGTGTGGCAGGGTGGGACATCACCTACCACCATGGCTCTATCATGCTTTCATTCATATGCTGACGGATAGGGAAAAAGAGGATCAATTCGTTAGATCTGCATTTTTGGTATGTAAAGTGGTGTTAGGGTATAATAACGTAAATATAACGTAGGGCTGCTCGAATTGTCGGTGACTTGACTCTCTCTAGTCGACTAGATCCTCTAGCATTGCGGCGTGACACAGCTTCCCTCAGCATTCTATACCGCATCTAATCTATCTTGGGGAGTGCTCTGAAGAACTGTTTGATCTACTCCCTGCAGCCGAATTCTTACATCGAACCACTCGCAAGCGATTGTCATTCCATCCTCATCATCTCGATGGATGGCGGTCTAATACTGTGCCTTTTTCCCGGAACTTTCTACCACGTACCTCAGTTCAGTACTCAGTACCTCAGTGGAACGGTTTGGCTGCAGGAGTATTTCCGGACGGCTACGACTTAGGGACCTTCAAGAGAAGAGCGTACTCTTTTTTAAAAAAGGCCGGCAACACTTTAGTGATCTCTCCGATTTCGCGGATGTTCATGGGCGGCGATGATTACTTCCCATCAGGTGACTCGCTTGCTCGTTTGTCCGCCTCTAGCATTAAAAAAATAGCCTTTTCAATTCTACAGCATCGAAAACCCTGTGTTAAACTGTGCAAGAGAAATTCACGTGAAGGCATTATAGTTTTTTTTATACTACGTAGGTGTCAGGCAAGCATGCGGCTCGCCTCATCATCATCATTTCAGCCAATAGACGTCCACTGCTGGATATAGGCCTCCCCCAATTCTCTTCACACAGATCGGTCCCGTGCCGCCCGCATACAATGGATTCCCGCGATCTTCCCCAGATCGTCGGTCCACCTTGTGGGGGGCCTGCCACGGCTCGGCTCAGGGTAAGCAATTACCGCAGCCTATGTAATATGGTTGCAGCCAGGCAGGTCACATTTGCAACCTCAGTCAAAAGTCAATCAGTAGGTGATTCCTATCATGGTGGGCTGTAAGATAATAATTTGCCACAAGTGCAAGGGTTGTCAATGCGTTATTTGAGATGGCTCTGCACAATTAGTAACAATATAGGTAAGAAAGTGAGCTAAATTAGCCAAGCATGTGAGGAGAGAGGTGGGTGGACTTAGGGGTGTCAGTAAATCGTCGTTTGGTTATTTTCAATTCCATTACCTACAATAAAAATGTTTTACAGTCTTGATTTATAAAATCGTTCGACGTGTAAAAACCAATAACATCTACATATCTAGGTTCTTTTTGGGTTCATAGGTAAATTTGAACATAATAAGGTAGCTTTAAAGTGCAATTTTGACCTTGTATTTAAGAAGGTATTGTTTCTTAACCGTCGCGTTGATAATGATCATAAAAACTTTTTTGTTTTACAATATAAGGATAACTCCACAAGGTTTTCTCAAACGAATTACGAGACATAAACATCTACGACCTCAAATAAACTCAGTTTTTTATAACTTTAATTGTGAAAACGAAAGTGCGATTGTGTACATTCTTAACCTTTAGAAATCCGATAAAAATCTACAATTCACCCACTTACCTACATCTTGAAATTTTGAGTCAAAAATAAATCGTCACATGTGCTAAAAACGGGCTATAAGAGCATAACAATAATATATCCTTTTGTAACATAAAAGAATGGTCATAAAAAATAAAAATACAGAAGGTCAGTTTCAGTCTGAGTAAATTACGGTAAGTTCACTTACCGTACAGGTCCATAACAATACTTAGGTACCTAATATTATTTGTGTAGTGCTCCCTTACAATTTATTGAGCCTAGATTTTGTAATGGCAATGAAGAACAATTAAAATGAAAATGAATCTTAGTCAGTTTTAAAATAAATAAATAACCGATCTTCACATATTTTATAAAATAAAATAAACAAAGAAGTAGATAACAAAAAATGTCTACAGATTTTTCCTCCATCTTAACAATCGTTTACATACAAAAGAAAAAAATATCATTGTTATTGAATAATAAAGAAGTACGAAAGAGTTATTTGAAAACTTCAATATTTTATATCAACATACTGTGGGAAGATCATTAAGAAAACCTCAACAAAGTTGTTGAATATCTTTGACTAAGAACAAAGACGTAATCCGTCTAGCTCTTGTCTGTGAAATGAAAAACATTAGGTATCTTTTAAAATCCGTATCTGACTTAACTACACTTTCAATTATCAAATATTACAATCTGTTAGAACCTTGGACATTATTTTATTTGATAAGTGGTAATCGAGGCGATGTATCCGCGTAAGGTACGCGTGGCAATCCGCCTTCTCACTTTCAGGTGAGATACACAAATTCACAAAAAAAACACTTTAGACTCTACTAATACAAGCCCAAACAGGCAACAACAGCTACACCAGCGCAAACCAACCCATCTGTACATCTCTTCCACTTGACAAAAGAGCAAGACAAATGAAAAGGAAAATAAAATAAGGAATAAAATAAAGGAGGTGAGCTCGGCGGCGGCGCGGCGGGCCCGGCGCCTGCGCAACTTGCTTTGCGCTTTTTGCTCCATAAATAGTGATGCGAATTAAGAGTATTTATAAACAGTCACGTGTCCCACTGTTAACTGAAAGTCATAGAGATTATATCTTTATGGGAGGGACAATAAAAGCCAGATGTTGGTGGCTTGTGAAAGAGGTTATGATTATTAGAACTGTATTTGTAAACGCAATACCTTTTGGCTAAAACAGGTCCTCAATCATACCTTAGGAACAGACTTCGTAAACATATATCAAACAATCGGGTCCTTAATAATTCTCCTGTCATCTGTCTTTTAGGGCCGATTTCACCGTCGAAATTGAACGCGATCAATGCTTAAACTCTGTCTTCTAATGTGATACGGTGTACTCGTTGACTGTGCCTTCTAAAATAAAAGCCTCTTGTAATCTACATCGGCGTTTCTATTTCTGTCCACAATCCTTCAAAATTATCATTTTTTAGAGATTTTTGGTTATTAAGTATAGTTATAAGCTAAATTGACTAGGTTGGCGCAGCGACTCAAAGTGAGCCTTGTCCTCCGATAATAAGAGTCTCCATCTTGGTCCTGCGCCACCTCCTGCCAGTCATCCGCCAGAAGTCCGCGCAAATCCTTTTCGAGTATAGTTATAGTTCTTACAAAACCAAAAATTATGAGTGTTAAGTACTGGTTGTTTAGAATTTTATGCGTAGCGTTAGGTACAGTACCGCAACAACCTAATTAGCTAAAAAACGACATTGACAGGGGTTATTACCTCCTATTTTCGGCATCATCGCCTCAACGTGTAATTCGCGGTTGCGTTCAAAGCTGTCGCTTCAGAGCCCGATATACAGTCAGTGTCAGATCAAAATACTCCCATGCAGTGAATAGCACTTGTTCTTTTTTTATGCTAGAGGCGACAAACGAGCAAGCCAGTCATCTGATGGAAAGCAATCGTCGCCGCCAGCAGACATAAGGACGGTCCATAGGTCAACAGGGGTAACTCGACGTGACGCCGTGTGTACACTAAGACAAGAATGTGTGAGTCTTTAAGGCAAGAGTGAACAGGCATCTTCTAGGCCAACCCGTATTATTATAGACAACATAATCGCTTTTCGTCATATGCGATTATGGTTAAACGTAAAGTATAAACTTAAAAAAAAAGACATTGATCCAGGATTTGAACCACTATCGACCGAATGGAAGACTCGTTTTTATCCGCTAAGTAACCATCGCTCTTACAAAAAGGATATTATTAAGGTGACGGGTAAGGTCAACTAGCGACGCCAATTGATTTAATTTGTTAGCAACTAAATCGGATATCTTTTTTTTATTATATGAGAGGTGGCAGACGAGCAGACGGATCACCTGATTGTAAGCAATTCCGCCGCCCATGGACACCCTCAACACCAGTGGAGTCACAAGTGGGCTGCCAACCTTTTCTCTTTCCCCTCCCCATTGGGCCTCTGGCAGGCGCTGCTTTACGCCGGTCTTCTGTGAGGCAGTGGTATCACTCCGGTCGAGCTGGCCCATTCATGCCTAAGCGTGGCTCTCCCACATTTTTAACAATTTCGAGGTTACGATCACTCGGAAAACACTTATACTATTAATTTAATACTTATACTTAACTTTTGGGTCTACTTTTGTACTCGAAATTTGAATTACCGCCAAAAACGGCCACTTATGGCGTTAATCTAAAATTCGAGTGCACAAGCAAACCAAATAGTAAACTAAAAGTATTAAATAAATAGTTTAGGCGTTTGCCGAAAGATTGTAGCCCCGAAATTATTTTAAATAGATCTGGATTAGTAGCTAACAATTAAAATCGAATGGCGTCGCTAGTGTGCCCTACCTTAACTGTATCGTAAAGCTTTTACAAAATCTAATAACAATAAATACCTCATTAATCAAAGTCGGCTACGAACGTACAAACATACTTACATACATACGTAGACTGCTAAAATAATAACCCTTTCTTGTTGGCTTTGCCGTAGTCGGGTAAAAATACGAAACCTGAAACGAATCCACTGACTTCTGAGTAAGATTTAAGTCTAAAAATATAAATCTTCCGGTAATATACGTATAAATAAACCTTCCGGACTGCTTCCGTACGATTATGCGCAAAAGGGCTGCCTCGATGGCGCTTCGGACACGGGCCAGCGGCAACAGCCTCCTCGTTGTTATAGCGGACCAGATAGATGGTCCATTTTTGGGACACTGGAGGTCCTTACACACTCCTGTCCCCAATAATAATAATTGGATATACTAACATAGCTTTTAAGTACCAAAATGTTACTAACGAATTTGTATGGATTTATTTATCTGCAATAAAAGCTTAATAATAATAAAGAATGTCGGAAAAACTAGCTTTTCCTGTTATTTAATCTCATCGTCAGCGCATTTAAGTCCCCACCGCTGGGGCACGGGCCTCCCTCAATCACATGAGGTGTAATTGCCATACTCACCACGCTTGGCAGACGGGTTGGCGAGGGTTTTGATATAAATGCAGAGTTTTCCTTCTCTGCGTGCTGATGATCATGCCAGCAGCTTTACCTTAGTCGCCTTTTACGACACCTCGGTAAGAGTGAGGGTGGCCTATTCTACTCTGCCGGGGACCACACGGCCAATTTAATTTAATCTAGTAAGAAACGTTCTCTAGTCACATCCCTCGCCATTACACGAGAGTAAGTATTGCTTGCGCTCGCGCATGTGCCGGTTAAGGGCAGGTTTAAACACGCGCTTTATTGTTCGTTTTACAACAAGCGAACACTACTGCTCTTCTTTTTGTTGCTAGGTCACGTTTAGATGGCGTATGATATTTTTATATTTTGAAAAGTGACAACCCTAGTAGATTAATACTTTTGACAATGACGAACCTAGTAAGTTTTGGAATAATACGTAATAAACTATATAAAAAGTAAAAAAAGTATCAGCCTATAAACTGTCCCACTGCAGGGCAAAGGCCTCTATCATAGAATTCAAGACATCGCTACTAGGATGGGATTGGGCTTAATCACCACGCTTGCCTAATGTAGATTGGTGATCACAAACCCGAGCTATGTTCGAAGAACTCGAAATATACTTTTTGCTCGACCCGGGAATCGAACCGTTATAGTTTGGTGTGTTTATTATTTTATTGAGACATTTTTATTCGCATTTTGATCTGAGCAAATCGATAGGTTTTATTTGATTATATTTGATTGTTTACTGTGTGATTTAGTTTTAATCAGACAATTAATGTGGATGACGATATAAAATCACCTATTACCTATTTTTTGTACCTATTGCGAAATGCCGTGTGGTCCCCGGCAGAGTAGAATAGGCCACCCTCACTCTTACCGAGGTGTCGTAAAAGGCGACTAAGGTAAAGCTGCTGGCATGATCATCAGCACCCAGAGAAGGAAAACTCTGCATTTATATCAAAACCCTCGCCAACCCGTCTGCCAAGCGTGGTGAGTATGGCAATTACCCCTCATGTGATTGTGGGAGGCCCGTGCCCCAGCAGTGGGAACTTAAATGGGCTGATGATTATGATTGCGAAATGAAGACTAAAAGATTTGATAGTCAAAGCGTGGCACACGGTGAACACAAACACACTACCCTCAGTAAAATACTGACCTAACTCAAAATTTTAGATAGATGCCAAGTCAACATAGTATCGGGTATAAACCAAGGGAATTAAAGGTCATCTATTATAACAACAATTTTGATTTAAGTACACACACATATGAGCACGAGATGAAATTTTAAGTGCGTTATTTACTTAATAATTGCTTTAAAAATATCAATAATTTTGAGTTAGGTCTGTATTTTAATAAAAGCGCGTTATGTACTTTTTTTGCAACACATTCCTGTGAGACCAACTAGATATTAGATGAAACAGGAGAAGGAAGTATTTGCGGTAGACCTCTAATGTTGGTTAATGTGAGCAAATCAAGTTTTATTTAAACTTTGAGGAAAACGCGATACGTTGCGGTTTGCAGCGTCCTATGATATAGATATTATGTTTAGGCGTAAATGGTTCTAATTCAAAATCAATTAGAAGTCACACCTGATTTAGGAACAAGAAAGAGTTTTTTTGTTATTTTATAAGTGCTAGACGAGCAGACGCAGCACCTGATGGTTAGCAGTTGCCAGCGCCCATGGAAATTGAAGACCTGTAACACCAACGGAGTCATACGTTGGAGTTGCCAACCTTTGACGTCATTTTCTTCCCAGATTGGTCCTTTACCGTCACTGCGACAGGTGCTTTTTCACGCCGGTTTTCTCGTGGTCACTCCGGTTGAGCCGGCCCATCCATGCCGAAGCGTGCCACTCTAACGATCAAGTACAGTTATGTGCCGATTACTTCAACTTTAACACTAAACAAATACAATTAATCATCTCACGAATGTTTGCTCACTTCTAATATTATAATGCCCAGACACTAAACAAAAACTAGAATCAAACACGATTTTTTACCCAGGGCGAAAATCGAACCTACCTTTTGCAGAGCTAAGCAGAGTCACTACCAAATACGTCATCAGGCCAGTCAATACAAATCTTTATTCTTAGGGTTTTTTACGGAGTGTAGATGTAGGTACCTAGATAAATAAATAAATATTTCACAACATCAAATACATTGATCCGACTCCGAGATAGGTAGCCCAAGCCCATGTGTCACGGATATCAGAACCAACAGCGGAATTACAAATATATAAATATAATACTTTTCTTTTGTAAATACATACCTACTTATAATACATAGAAACACCCAGACCAATACAAACAGACATAAATAAAGAAATATTTTCACAACATCAGATATATTGATCTGACTCCGAGATAGGTAGCTCAAGCTCCTGTGTTACGAATATCAGAATCAACAGTGGGATTACAAAAATATACATATAATACTTTTCTTTTGGAAATACATACTGATAATACATAGAAAACACCCAGAACAATACAAACAGACATGTTCATGCACACAAATGTATGTACTGTGCGGGGATCGAACCCGCGATCCCTTACACCAGAGGCAGCATTCACTACCACTGATCTAAATGCAAAGTAATTTAGTAAGTATTTATTAACCAAAAATTGCGCATACATATAAATTTTTGTTGGTCCCCACACTAGGCAAGCCTGTCCTGTGGGGAACAGTAAACGGTTAACAGGGTAAATTTACGGCACTTGTGGAGAAAAAACAAGAATATATATCGTTAAATATAGAGCGTTTCGGAGTTATTACGCTGCGCGTGACCTGATCATGTTACCATTTCGAGAGTCGAGAGCGGAAAAAAAATTTCTAAATCTCTATCATGAGACATAGTAGTATTTTGTCTCAAGTTTTTCTGTGCCTCAATTTTTTTTTCCGCTCTCGACTCTCGAAATGGTAACATGATCAGGTCACGCGCAGCGTAATGACTCCGAAACGCTCTGATAAGACCCAACAAATGAACAAGTGTAGTGCAGCGAGAATGCACCCATTATGCCGGTTGCTCGGATGCAACGCAATGTTCTTTGTAGGCTGCATTTATCTACGAGGAACATTTAAAGCGCTGGAGTTATTCTACTCTGATAAACATGAAAAAAAATATTTAGTTACGAATTATAACACGAATAAAGTTACGAAGGCTTACAGCAATATGTATCAAAATAAATGCGTTTTTAACGCCCGTCGAGAAAACGACGGGGTGTTATATGTATATGTTTGACGTGTCTGTGTGTGTGTATGTGTATGAGTGTCTGTCTGTGGCATCGTAGCTTCCGAGCGGAAGAACCGATTTTTATTTTGTTTTTTTTTTGTTTAAAGGTGAATTAGTCGGGAGTGTTCTTAGTAACGTTTGATGGAAATTGATCCAAGATGGCCGCCTCCACAAAATGTCAGACAAATATTGTATGGCAAACCTCTCTCGATATTGGTATCAAATAAAAGGGCTTGAGTAGCAGAATACAAACCACTATGAAAAATTTAAACCTATGATGGCCGCCTCATAAAAATGGCAAAATAACATATGTATTAAGCTTGAGTGGAGTGCCTATTGAAAGCGGTAACTGATTTGCACCAACTTAAAAAAAAATTAGGGAGTCTCTTTAAAAGGCAACAAATACGAAATTAATTTTAAAATTTAATAACCCCCGACAAAAATGAATAAAAAATCATACGAAGGACAGTCAATTAGCAGTTTCAACTTTTTTTGTTCTTTTTTTTTATTATTTTTTGTCGGGGGTTTATAATTTTTTTGGTACGGTTTAAGTACGGTGGATCGCCTAATAAGCAAAGTTTTCGACTAGTCTATTAAGGTGACGGGTAGGGTACACTAGTGACGCCAATCGATTTTAATTTTTAGCTACTAAACCGGATCTTTTTTAAACAATTTCGGGGTTACAACCTCTCGGCAAACACGTATACTATTTATTTAATAACTATGCACAAATGTTAGGTCCGTTCTTGTCCCGTAAAAATTGATTCACATCAAAAGCGGCCACTTTTGGCGTGAATCAATTTTTCGCGTACAAAGACGGACCCACCCGAAATTATTTGAAATAGATCCGGTTTAGTAGCTAAAAATTAAAATCGATTGGCGTCGTTAGTGCGCCCGTCACCTTAATGGCATTGTATAAACCGCTGAGGTTTGTCTACAATGCTGGGTTTTACGTCAGCCTATTGCTCTCATTAAATACAAAAATAATAGTCTATGAGCAATATTACAAACAAAAATCACGTAGAAACACTATTAATTTAAGTTCCATTTGTACACTACCAAAGAATTGGAAACCATTGTATTAAGAGTCTGTTTTTCGTTATATTGCATTATTCACTAACGTCAGAAGCAATGCACTATGCAATCAGTAAGTACCTATTTCTCCTTTAAGTTACTTTTTTTGGCACAGCATACTCGTAGCGGCTCCACTTAACATAGGTACATAATCGAAAGTTAAAAAACATATCATACTATGGTAGACCTGGCGAAAAAGTATCTTTCAAAAGATTGGAACATTTGCATTTGGATCAGTGCAGAGATGCGGAACAGTGAAACGCTTCATTTGGAACATCGACTCGCAGATTGATCCGTGATCCGTTCATTCGGATCATTTTTTTTTTATTTGATATTAATGGGGTGAGCCCTGCGTCTCATAGCCACTGCGACCAGTAGATGATCTATTGTGGCAGCCCCGTAACCTATTACAGCACCTCATGCAGCTCCAGTTCCAGGATAAACCCGAGAATGGAGCTGATGGGGGAGCTCTTGATCTCGTCAGCTGAGATCATGTGTGCTCCCAGGTGCCGGCTTCTGCAGCGGTGCAGCGCCATGCACTCGCCGAGGACGTGGATAATCGTTTCCTCGTCCTCGCGACAGAACCTGCAGATTTTGGTATCTGTAAGGCCCATGTTGTGCAGGTGCTTGTTTAATCTGCAGTGCCCTGTGAGGGTCCGAGTGAGTGCCCTAACATGTCCTCTACTCAGTTTTGTTATCTCTACAGCTCGTCTCTGATCGAACGCCTGTATCAACGCCTTAGACTGTTCTAGTCGAGGTAGTCTTTTCCAGAATTTCATTCATCGGATCATTCGGCGCACTCGGATCATTCCGCTCATTCGGATCATTCGGCGCACTGGGATGATTCAGCTCATTCGGATCATCGGATCATTCAGCTCATTCGGTTCACTCGAACTCGAGATCCATTTGAGTCCAATGATACATTCGGAGCGAACATTAGAGATTCGGAACAGTGTATTATTTGGCTGAGTCGGATCACTGAGTCGTTTCAGTAAAGAGTTACACACTTCTATACTATGGTAAAGTGGTGAGAAACGGTTCGCGTTACCCAACAGCTTCGTGGCTTCACATCATTTGAAAAGGTTTTTTTCTCAGAGCCCTTCATCAGATGTGTGTCAATAAGCGAACAGGTTTCGAAACGACAATTACCGTCACGATGGAGCGTAAAAACGGCAATCAGAGGCATTTCTACTCGTAGCTTGCGAGCGTACGATAGATGATGATATCCAACGGGGCACTAAAATGACGCTTTCAGCCATGGCTAGTTCCCAAATTCATATTCATTCATTCATTCCCATTTCATTCATTCCCATTTCATTCATTCCCATTTCATTCATTCCCATTTCATTCATTCATTTATTCATTCCCATTTCATTCATTCCCATCCCACCTCAGTATCGGTAAACATTGACAACCATTTAACCACGACTTCTAACAACCAATCTGAACAACTCTAATATTTGGAAATTCATTGAAATATTTTTGGTCTCCCCATATCAAATGAACAAGACACGTTACTGACTTTGTAGGTATATAAAGCCTTTTTTATGTGATAGGTGGCAGACGAGCAGACGATAATTGCCTGATGGTAAGCGATTGCTGCCGCCCATACACACCCGCGACACCAGTGGAGTCACAAGTGCGCTGTCAACCTTTAAGCCCCCCTTTGCCCGGATTGGATCTCCGGTACCCTCACTCACACAGTGAAACACAGCATAGTGTTGCTTCAATCCGGTTTCCGGTTTCTGGAAAATACTTGTGACGTACAATGGACCAAGTAGGAGTCTAAATGCGGAAACAGGAGTCCACTTTACATGTAAATGTAATACAAAATACTCGTGCGTGAGCGTGGTATTTTTATGGGTATATTTTACTAGGGTTTATTGACAGCACAAAATAATAGAGGCATTTATATTAAACATTAAATATTATTTGTAAATATCTATTATTTTTATAACTTCCCCTCAGACTATCTGTCACAAATAGTAATATAAAGAAAAAATAAAAGCAGCATTTTACAGACACTCGATTATTTTTAACGTGCTAATCACGCCTATCTCATTATTCGAGGCGTAAATAATTCAAGTTTAATTGTACTCACACCGTAGGGTCAAAATTGAGTAAGTACACTCGGCAGCAATCGTTTTAGTCATCTAAATTATTTGTATAAGGAAGAAGTCAGAAAGGACAATATACCTAAACCCAGAGGTGCAAAACATTACTGTTCACATTGTAAATAATCCACGTAGTTTTGTACACCGTTACTAATACACTGCCCTAAAAATATAATAATTGTTGATTTTCTTTTATTTGATAGGTGGCAGTCGATCAGACGGATCACCTGATGGTAAGCGATTACCGCCGCCCGTGGACACCCGCGACACCAGTGGAGTTACAAGTGCGCTGCCAACCTTTAAAACCCCCTTTCCCTCGGATTGGGCCTCCAGTACCTACCCTCACCCACGCAGCGAAACACAGCACAGTGCTGCTTCACGCCGGATGATTAAATAATAGAATGTTCATAAACCCGTAAAAAATAATTGAGAGACATTGCCAGGAAAGCATTCAAGCCGAAATGACCTAAACAAACACATTTTCAAAAATGTATGGTAAAAGTCCAACAACAACCTCGGAAACCTTGGGAGAACATCTACAACCGCCATGAATGCACGACCGCGATTGAGGAAGATAACACTTGTGTCTGTGATGATCCTAACTCTCAGTCATTTTGTTCTCGCGTCCATCGAGCGTATGCTCAAAGGCCATCACAGATATTTTGACTTTCATTGCACTTACACTAGAATAGACTGTAAGTAATGTAGTGTAAATTCCATGGTATTCCACCTATGCTCGGTGTAGTAAAAGCAGCACGTAACCAGGGCCGTCTCTAGCCCAATAAGCGCCCGGGCGCAATCAATAAACTGGCGCTCTCTTGTTTCAAAATGCGCGAACAAAATGGAATACATACATGTTCGACTACCAGGGCAGTCGCTTCATTGTGATTATCAGACATCCCGAATCCTATACAATCAGTACACGCGCCCGCACTTGCTGAGCGTTACAGTGGAGTACATACAACATGTTCGACTACCTATGGGCAGTCGCCTTATTGTGATTATCAGACATCCCGAATCCTATACAATCAGTACTCGCGCCCGCACTTGCTGAGCGTTACAGTGGAGGCCGTGTGGTCCCCGGCAGAGTAGAATAGGCCACCCTCACTCTTACCGAGGTGTCGTAAAAGGCGACTAAGGTAAAGCTGCTGGCATGATCATTAGCACCCAGAGAAGGAAAACTCTGCATTTACATCAAAACCCTCGCCAACCCGTCTGCCAAGCGTGGTGAGTATGGCAATTACCCCTCATGTGATTGAGGGAGGCCCCAGCAGTGGGGACTTAAATAGGCTGATGATGATGATGATGATGATGACAGTGGAGGCTCTATGTGTAGGGGGCTCTCGCCCTCTAACTTCCAGCGCCCGGGTGCACCTCACCCCCCTGCACTATAGGTAAAGACGCCCCTACAAGTGGCCGAAGTTGTCTGGCTGTTCGAAAAAAAAAATACGAGTCGGAATCGCGTTTTGAAGTACAAGTTTATTTTTTTTTTGAATTGCTTACCATCAGGTGATCCGTCTGCTCGTCTGCCACCTCTGATATAAAAAAAAATAAGTTGCCTGATAAACACAAATACTGTCGCACCCTAGGATCGATGGTAGCACAAGTGAAACCCGAGCGCTTTTGTTAGGGGTTATATTAGCATTGGAGGTGGCCAGCCGGCGCCCGGTACTGGGATACCCGCGCCGGCATTGCACCGGTCAACTCCAGTGCTCGTTAGGGACGGCTGCTCACCCTGGGCTGTCCCTTACGCCCCCTCGGCGGTGTTGCCGGCCGACCTAGAAGTCGTTCGTGTGGAACGATTCGCCCAGGAGTGCCCAAAGGAAGCCACAGACAAGGAGCAGACGGCACTTAAACGTAGAATATTCAGAGATGTTGTTGCCCAATGGCAGGAGCGCTGGTCGACCAGCGAGAGAGTTGTCGCAGTTTTTCCCAGACGTAGAAATGAGATTATCGGCCGGTTGGGTGGAACCAGACTACGCCGTGTCACAAATACTTACAGGACATGGGAGTTTTAACAGCAGACTGCACGCGATGACTGTGAGTCACCTATAGGTATGTCCCTGTGAAGAAGCTGATGAAACTCGGGACCATGTGCTGTGAGAATATCAGCTGTATGAAGAAGAGCGGCAACAGATGCAGAATGACTGGAATAGGAACGAGATAGGACCAGTATACCATCAAGAGATGGTCAACTCTGCAGAAGGTTTTCGACGGTTGCGTGCGTTTGCACACAAAAGGCTTAACATTAGGAAGGAGATTGATTGATGTGGAACTGCCCGAGCGCGAGTCGCTTGTGTTATGGTGTTTCACGCCCTATTTGGGGAGAAGTGACATTGAGATGGGACACAGACACAGACTTTGTATGGAGTGAAGAAACGCACCGGGGAAAGAGCCCTTAGCAAGTACCTGGTGAGCGTCTCCCAAGATTCGGTCCGTATGCCGAGACGGTAGGAAGGACCATGGGCTGGTGGAGGGACTGTGTCTATAATGCCCCACCCCACTCAAGGGGCAGCGTCCTGCGATGAGAGTGGTGCCCTGGTGTTTTTAGTCGGTATGCCTCTGGCCGGCTTCTCATTAGGAGAAGCCCCCGCCAGAGGAGAGTAAGACATAACCCCTCCGCTACCAGGCAGAGGGGTATGCGTAACGCATTTTCACCAGGGTGAACAAAAAAAAGGGGTTATATTAGTAATCTGAAAAGAATATTAGTTTGCACTGCGCTTTTTCTACTTTGGTTAGGTAAGTGTCCGGCCGCGCCTTGGAAATGCGTTAATCAGCCATAGGAGTCCCCTGGGGCTGCTTGCCCGGTGGAAGACTGTTCACCACAAATTAAGTAGAAGATATGCTGTTCACAAATCAATCTACCATCAGCTCTCTATAGATGTCTAAACATCACATTGACAACCGCAAAACAATTCGTAGATGGAATCGAATTTTTCTTTTTTTTTAAATCAGCCATAGTTTTACATGGCCAGTACCCTAAGAATGTATTTAATTGTCTAAGCCAGTACTTAATTTAATTAGAAGTAATTTAATATCTACTTGTAAAAAAATATCATTTAATTTTTATAGGGAAATCAAATAATTCTGAAGAGGCTTTAATATTTCATACATTTTACACAACTTTTACTCTCAATCTAATTTCATTCAAGAACTGAGCGAGCATCTTATGATTACATCAGATAATCAAACACAAGGATATCTAGTTAACCCTACGGTATGAAGTAACCACATTAATGATTAATTGAGCATATTATACACGCTGTAAACGCCAGTCCGAAAGGCCTAACCACCCATCTAGCAGGGATCTCTTCGCATTGCATAGTTAGTTATTATTACTAGAGTAGTCCATAGACCTCGACTAATTCGGCACATTGGCTCATATTGGGTATATTTATTTGAACTATAATAATAAAACGCCTTGTTGGTCTAGTGGTTTAAGTACCGGGCCGTGATCTCAGGGTTCTGGGTTCGATTCCCGGGTCGAGCGAAAAGTATGTTTCGAATTTTTCAAACATAGCTCGGGTTTGTAATCACCAATCCTCATTTGGCAAGCGTGGTGATTAAGCCTAATCCCACCATAGTAGCGATTACTTGATTTCTATGATGGAGTCCTTTGCCCTGCAGTGGGACAGTTTATAGGCTGAATAAAAAAAATGAAAACGGGAACTAACGCGACGATCCTAATCGTAATCATACCTATATAATTAACATTTCAGCTGCGTGACAGCACACACGCAAATAAGGCTTTCTTACATTCTTGGATAATCATATTTTTAAAAATGACTTTTCCGTCCAACTTTCAACAATCATACGAAAAGAAACACAAAACATATTTTTTAATTTAATAAATTTTAAGACTAGTCGTCGCATATATTGTAGACGATGGTACCTACCTACTCTACTCTTCCTCAAAAATAGTTCCAACATTAATAATTGAAGCCGCGTGGTTCCCGGCAGAGTAGAATAGGCCACCCTCACTCTTACCGAGGTGTCGTAAAAGGCGACTAAGGTAAAGCTGCTGGCATGATCATCAGCACCCAGAGAAGGAAAACTCTGCATTTATATCAAAACCCTCGCCAACCCGTCTGCCAAGCGTGGTGAGTATGGCAATTACCCCTCATGTGATTGAGGGAGGCCCGTGCCCCAGCAGTGGGGATTTAAATGGGCTGATAATGATGATAATGATGATTAATAATTGCGAAATAAGAAAAATACGCATACTTACCAACTCAGGTACGCTAGATAGCTTGAATACCGCGCTTAGGCCGATAAGTATCGCAACTGGGTACCTACGGCCGAATCACTGTCGCATCACTAGTTATTACAAAACTGCTATTACTGGCCACTGATAGAGATTGATTGGCCCGTAAAAAAGGTGATTGCCTTCGAATAGGCTCCTACTTTATTGATGCTTATGGAAATGATACGGCGAAGACTACTTGTTTCGCAAGCCTGAGGCATACCGGGGAAGGAAGGGGTGAACTCGTGTGTAAGTAAGTAGTATCTAAAAAATTAACAGTAGTTTGGTCAGACCCTCTAGTTTCCACTATTAATTATGGCATTTAATCTATGCGTCGTCTCCCTTATCAGTCACAAGCTAATTTACCTGTCCAAATTTGTTCAATTTCTTCAATCAACTCTCACCCTAATGTCAAACACACATGTGGTTGAATTTATATATATGACGACCCGATTAGAACAGTGGTAGTGCACGCTGCCTCTGATACAAGGGTTGCGGGTTCGATCCCCGCACAGTACCTACAAACATTTGTGTGCATGAACATGTTTGTTTGTATTGGTCTGGGTGTTTGCTATGTATTATAAGTATGTATTTACAAAAGAAAAGTATTATATGTATATATTTGTAATCACACTATTGATTCTGATATCCGTAACACAGGTGCTTGAGCTACCTAACTCGGAGTCAGATCAATGTATGTGATGTTGTGAAATATTTATATTTATTTATTTATTTATATTAAGGACACAAAACAGGCTACAGTTAAGAAAGTTATACATAGTAAGCTTATAAGACAAATTACGAGCTAGATAGACTGTTACCTAAGAACATGTATCCCTGACTTGGAACAAAATGTAAGAAAAAAGTTGGTTGGTTGAATGGTGCCGGAAGGGCTGTAGGTAAAAAAAAAGGGTAAATTTAATTATAATATAATCATAATCTTTCTAGGAGGGTCTTGACGATATTTGGACTAACAGCAAAGATATCAATATCGTGATTGTTCCGAGCGAGTTCAATGTATTGGCGACACATACGGACTATAGGGTTGAAGAAAGATGTGTTGTTTCGGTAAACACAGAGGGAAAATAATTTGGGAGTATTAAAATTTAAAGCAGAACGAAGTGTTGGGGAATCCAATAATGAATTGACAATCTTATGGAGATATATTCAGTCACTCTGCATGCGTCTTGTCTCCAGAGTAGCTAAATTGTATTTTTTTAGTCTTTCGCTATATGTGTTCAGCTCCCGGTGGTTACTTTGCCTGAATAACAACATAGACAAGTAAGGTAACCCGACGTGTGTCATTTTCTATTACTATTAATAAAGAGGTAACGCCGCGGCGGGTAACTGACTGATCTATCAACGCACAGCCGAAACTACTGGACCGAAAATCATGAAAATTGGAACATGGGTAGTTTTGTTATGTAAGCGCGCAATAAGAAAAGAATTTCAAAAATTCTACCCCTAAAGGGGTGAAATGAGGGGTTAACGTTAGTATGAAAGTCTGTCAGTTTTGATGTCAGTTTATTGATAAAAAAATAAAATTTACCTGTTTCAGTTTTTTTTTATTCATCCCCCAAAAGGGGCAAAATGGGGGTAGAAACATTGTATAGAATATTTGTTATTTATTTATTTATTTATAGTCTCAGAATTGGTTAACTACAAATATAGAAAAATACAATTTCTAAATATGTTGTTTTAAAATTCAAATTACCGTAGCGAAGCGAGGGTGTGCGACTAGTATTAAACATAAAAAAAATACCAAAAAATTTAAGATTTGGAATTTTTTACTTCGCTGAAAATGAAGCGTCGGCCAACATTGAGCGCGTTGGCAGAGATTGTCTCAAACGTACGGTCTGTTTGTAACAAAATGTATGTATTTTTTTTTCTAAATCATATTCCAAGAGATTACACTATCAAGCCCTCAAGCTATATAAGCATTAAACCAGGATCCAACTCCAAAACCGCAAAAAATATATTCAAACAGCCAGTTGTGTAAATACAAAAGTCACCAGTCAAATCGAAAGCGATGCCCAATTGAAAAATCCGATAAAATAAGTCTAGTTTCATACGTACGGGAAATTCACTTCATTTCTCTGTTTGTCGCTCAAACATGGCAACACTGGGGTTGCCAGTCGACAAACATGGCCGCCCTTTGCCACTGGCGATGTGAGCTACTGTTTGAGAGTTCGATATTTTATTTTAGATAGAATTATTAGTGCACGTTACATGTTTAGTTTAGTCCCATCTAAACTGTGGAGTGTGTGCGCTTTTTTAAATCCGCGCGAGGTTCGTGTAAGTACAAACTATGCGGATAAAGAATGGGATCAGAAATGGCGGCGCATCTATTCACTTCTCGCTCGCACACTATTTGCGTCTATACTCGCACCCCACGAGTGCGAGTACCTATAGACGCAAATAGTGTGCGAGCGAGAAGTGAATAGATGCGCCGCCATTTCTGATCCGATTCTTTATCCGCACAGGTTATAATATAGATATGGGCCTGCTGTTGACTGCCTCGATGGTGCAGTGGTAAGTGGGTCGCACTTTAAAGCGACGGCTGCGCTATAGGTTCCGGGTTCGATCCCCGGGACGGGCCAAATATTTGTACCTAAGTTTTCGGTAAGAAATTCTTAGCCCGGAGTCTGGAAGTTGGCGGTCTTGTACCCCAGTGCCTCGGAAAGCGCCCGATCCTTCTCCGGTCATGTCACAGTAGTGTCCCATCGGAATATGAAGATAAGGGAACAGAGAGTGCACTTATGTTTGCGCATACACTTGAAGACTATCATATATCCTGCGTACGTGGCTGATCGTTGAGATTGGCCGCCGTAGCCGTAATGAGTTGGAGGATATTATAGATATGGGCACCCCATATTTCACCAATGCACGAAAACACGCAATCGCCCCTTCTACCAGCATTTATTATTGTATACAAATTGATTTACATATACAGTATTAATTATTCAATAATATACAAGATGTTAACCTTTACTACCAGGAACCTTTACTTTAAACCAGGAGGACACGAAGACCTTGATACATTAGTGAGTAGGTACCTTATCAACCTATCCCTATTCCCTCTAATATGGTTGAGTGAAATGATGGCTGGCACGTACGTCATACTTGTGAACAGGTGCCACCTTTGGGGACTGGTCTGCTTCGGTTTACCTCATAATATTTATTTTATTATTGTTTCCTTTATTTTATTTTGTGTAACAATTAAACTGTATGGCTCGGTATGATGATGACACAACATTGTATGAAAGTTTGGCGATTAAAAAGAGTAACTGGCGAGTTTCTTGCCGGATCTTCTCGACCAGAAACAACTTTCCGAGCCGGTGGTAGAATCGCATTATGTTTATTTATTTCTTTAGTATATTTTATGTATCAACATATATATGTATTAACATGTAAATTATACATAAGTACTTATAAATAGTTTTAAGTCATTCAAATGTATGACGATTTGTAAGTGCTGTGTACAAGCCTATGCAAATAAAGAATTATTTGTTTGTTTGTTTGTATCTTCTATGTATATAAAAGGAGAACCTGAGTGAAGTGACTAGGAATGGACCCACAGCTCAAACTAAAGACCTTAGAAACTTGACATTTGGGCAGGGGGTTTCTTTATTAATGAAAGTTTACCTACTAAGAAGGGATTTTAAAAATAAGATAAGATTACTACTAAGAAGGGGTTTTAAAAATTCAACCCTTAAGGGGGTTAGAAGTTTGTATAAAAGTCCGCCATCTTTGATATTAGGAATGTGAAAGTTTGTATTTTCTAAAACTGAATGAGGAACGCCGCGGGCGCAGTCTATCAGGTATATTGAGTTCTGCTATCCGTGGGTTTATGGGCACGGCGTTTGACGCTTAGCCCCAAGTTGATTCAGCCAGGCTTCCTCATGCTTATCTCCGACATCTCTCTCCTCCAGCAGTGCCGTAGCTAGGCGTGGACACACAGTCTGGGGGTCGCCACTATGCCACTATCCTCCAGTGAGTCCTCCCACACTCTACTAAAGGGGTATTTTTCCATCGGAGCACGGGCCTTCCGATGGGTCTTTAGGCGGAATGCGGATGAAAGGTATATGCCCGCAAAGGACTTTACAGCGATGAGCGCAGGTATGTCACACCGCGTGATGTTTGAAACATCTACAACAGATGTGAAGCCTATTTATGTCATCATCATCATTTCAACCAATAGACGCCCACTGCTGGACATAGGCCTCCCCCAATGTTTCAGATCCACACAGATCGGTCCTCTCCGCCCGCATTCAAGGGATTCCCGCGACCTTCACCAGATCGTCGGTCCACCTTGTGGGCGGCCTGCCATGGCTTCGTCCTCCTCTATACGTGGCCTCCACTTGAAGACCTTTCTGCTCCACCGACCGTCTGATCTCCTCGCAATGTGCCCTGCTCATTGCCACTTGAGGTATGCAATTCTTTGGGCTATGTCTTTGACCTTGGTGGGGGTATGTACCTCCTCCTCCTTCTTGTATCGATTCTCAATGCTGAGGCTCGTGACCCCGACGTAAACACTCTGCCCAGGATTTTCTTTCGCTAGCTTGACCTGTCTTTAGCGGCGTGGATGGCATCGATCACTGAGGTATTAAGCGTGGTTGGGCTTCTTCCTCTCGGTCTTTTCCCGCCAACTTTGCCTGTCAGAAGCAGTTTCTCCAAGTTGTCCCTCTCTTTCCTGGCGAAGTGTCCGAAAAACTCGAGACACCTTCTCAGGCATATGGTACGTACCTATGTATTATTAATTAATCTAGCACTTACCAGCAAAAGGCACATCGCACACGTACTCCTCCACCCAGTTGTCGGTGTTGCCGCTGCGGTCCGTGGCTCCGCTCGCGACGGAGGCTGCGGAAGCGGCACGGAGCAAGCTGACCTCTGTCTCCGTATAGCTGTCGCGGAGCTGGGACCTCCGCTTGTATTCCTGTGGAGAGCAGGTCGATGTACATACTGCAACAAATTTTTTTTTCTTCTATATGGCTGCTACTGTGTTGCCTACAGCGAACACATAATAACTCTGCCAATGTCGAGTGATCAAAGAGACACGTTAATTTAATGGTTATTGACCGGTGTGGCGAGTTAAATCCTTTTGATGTTTATTTTAATTGAGTTTATCACCAAGCACCATCTAAAACCAAGACAGAACAAAACATACACAAAGACGTCACAATATTAAAGCTGCAACAAATACCTCAATTGATATTGAATCGGAAGTGTGTCATTTAGGTGATAGGTTGGGCAAACTCACTGACTTACTTCGACTTGTAATAAGCATAGAGCAAATCGTGTTTCTACGAAAAAATGAGTTATTAGCGGAGATGTGCGCGCAATTATATATGCAGTAGCGTGACCCGACATTTGACCACACTCTGTTCCACCGGTACGCGGTGATGATGGCCACTGTTACCTAGGTGTTATAATCAGACAAAAAGCTTGTACAGACGTTATTTCAATAGGTAGGTATGATTTATTTTTGGTCAGTCAATTTGAACTAAATGAAGGTTCTTAAGTACTTAGGTACCTAATTTCAAATAAGAGTTCATTATTACCACCAGCCAACTAGTTCGATGGTAGCACAGTGTTTAATATTGCGCCCTCCATGTGAGGAGTCGTGGTTCGAATACAAGCATTCAACTCTGGGTTTTTCAAATCTATGTGCATAGCACATCGGTGACGGAAAACGTCGTGAGGAAACCTGCAAGTTTCGGATTGTTTCTGTAACGTACAACCATGATTCAGTTGGTCTGGCTCCCCTGTTAAAGAGTTGCGAAGCTCAGACGGCAGGCTTCATTGTAATTACCAGACTCCCCAAAACCTGGTCTAAGTGTAGTTACACTGGGCTCCAAAGAGACAACTTTGGACGCAACCGGGAATTACACGCTAGGGGGTATTATCACCAAGCATGTCCGAATATTGCGCACATAGATTTTCAGAAATCCATAGATGTGCGATCAGATTCGAACCTACGAACCCCCGATGGCGAATATTGCTATCCGCTGAGCTATAGCTCTCCCCAAAATTCAATAAGATACCTAAGTAGTCGTTATTAAAGGAATTTATAAAAAAAAGTACGGTACAGTCGACCGTAGTTTTCAGTGTTCCAGCGCTAGACGACATTACTCGCTTGCACACGTAGCGAGGCAGGCGATTTTGCAAGCTAACTGAAACACCGCTAGCTTCGCTAACCGTACCTGCTTACCTTGGTAATTAATAAGTACCTACAACCCTTTGTCTGATCTAGCAGTTCTCAGAAACTGTCAGTGTGATCTTGGAGTGGATCTGGTAGTAAAATAGTAATTAAAACTCTAAATACACTCAATTTAGGTATTTATTTCTGGCATAATTGTCAGCAAAATAGCTTACCTACTTACCTATTAGCCTTACCTGCACAATTATCTTTGCAACAACCTTATTATGTTATTGTGTGATTTTATGCTTAAAATAGGTACTTTACGGCTTCGATATCAATTAATTAAAAACTTGTTAACAATTCTGCAACTGCGGAAGTAGGTACACACAAAAAAATTACTTTTTAACTCGATAAAAGAGAATTTTAACTTCGGCGCCACCTAAGTTGGCATAAGATAGGTAGGTACTTATAGAAAGAAGCACTTATAAATTGATCTATTTCTCATATTCCAAAATCGAATGCCCAGAATGCAAATTCCGACATTATCAGCGAATTAACTTACTTACTTATTTTCATAGTCAGTTTAAACTTGGTGAAGAATGGTTCCGAAAAAATCTTTAATACCTAAGACTTCTAGTAGATAAATGAAGGTTCGGAGACTCCACATTGCTCAAGATGTTTAACTAGGCGTTTACATATCTCACCACCCGTAACTTTGAATAAAATAAATAAAATTCATTTATTTAAGTGCTCAGGGACCCATATTAACGTAATGTAACTTGTCAGTTTAGATTATGCGGGTAGGCGCAAACCTGTACAGTCGAGTTTTTTACTTTCATATTTTAAAAATTTATAAATAATACAATAATATCAATTTATTGGTACATGTATTAAATTATCAGTGTACAATACCTGCCACATCTCCTTAACAAATAATCACAGCACAAATTCACAAATTTTGGGACAAAGGCGAGAACAAACAGGAATGGAGTCACTGCACAGCACTATTGGTGACATGAAGGAGATGTTTGCATCCCAGCTAGCAGAGTTCCAGAGGAATTTAGAGAAAGCTGCTCCTTCTCCGACTGTTGCGACCCTGGCTGCAGAGTTTGCCGCTTTTAAGAAATTTATGGCCACATCTCTGATGCATTTGCAGCGACAGGCGGACCTCTTAGCGCAGGAGTGCGATAGGCTCGAGATGCATGGGCGGCGGAAATTCTTGCTGGTGCATGGCGTTCCGGAGGTACAGGGTGAGGAGGCACAGGCCACAGTACTTAGGATTGCATCAGAGCATCTGCGTGTCAATCTTTCCCCGGACAGTATCAGGCGATGCCATCACCTAGGACGGACTGCGGGTAAGAAACCAAGGCCAATCTTGATCAAGTTTGCCCAGGCAGCAGACCGGGATAAGGTTTGGTTCTCCAAGACGGCGCTCAAGGGTTCCGGTATAACCATCTCTGAGTTCCTGACTAGGACGCGCCATGACGTATTCATGGAGGCGCGCAAACGTGTTGGAATCTCGAAATGCTGGACCAGGAGCGGCGTAATTGTGGCTACAGCAGCTGACGGCTCACACCATCGTATCACAACGCTGTGCGAGCTGAATAAGGTCATCCCTCCGGCGCAAGCCGTCAGCGCGCCCACACCAATTACTTCCAGTTTGAGGGGAAATCAGGATGCAAGTGCGTCTCGGTCCAAACGTCCCAAGAAATAACTTTTTGTGCTTAGAATAATAACAAGACTAGAAGGATAGTTTCCTTACTGCTGTCACCTTAAATTTGAAGCACAAATTTGGTTTTTCAAGTTGGTACTACGTACGTAGTATCAACATAAAAATGCTAATTAATGTTACCATTCATAACATATTTCCCTAACACATGGGAAATGGTTATTGCAGTAACTGTACTGTTTTTAATAGAACCTAAAACAACGCTTACAAGTATCTACCTAACTGTGATTATAAAATTAGTTGGCAAGTTATGTTTTGATATTTATGATGCCTTGACAATATAATAATGAATAAGAAATAAATAAATAAAGAGCTTACCTACTTATTTTAATGGTTATCAGGGTGAGTTTTAATTCGTGTAAAATGTGGATCTGCGTATTGCACTGTCAGAAACACATCAATTTACATAAATCTTAAAATTATTATTAAATGAATAAACCAATTGCATAATATTCTTGCTTATTTATTTATTAACATATAAAAGTTCTCAGTTCTACTCAAGCTAATTTATGTTCATGGACAAGCAGATGACAATAGCAGTACTTTTAACACATATAAATAAAAAAATTGAAATCGCTAAAAATACCAAAAACTTACAGAGATATTTACAATCAAAGTTTTTAATAAAAATACAGATAAAAAAACCGAGAGTTTTTCCCGCACTTTCAAGGATTCAACTTTGAAACTACTTTAACTTCGTCAATTACAGCTTTGAAATAATTTTGAGTACTTATAACTGTACGTACATTACGTATTTATTTTTAATATGTTATTTTTTACAGTTTTATAGCCTTGCATTTCCAATTTTAATGCCCTTGCCACTGTATCTGTTTCTTCAAATGGTTTCTCTTTGAGGCCGGCTTTGAGGCTCTCTGTGTGGAAATAACGTTTATTTTTATGTGATAGTTGGCAGACGAGCAGACAGAACACCTAATGGTAAGAAATTGCCGCCGTCCAGTGACACTCGGTGGAGTCACAAGTGCTACCAACCTTTAAACCTCCCATTCCCGGATTGGGCTTCCCGTACTCGTACTCACGCAGCGAAACACAGTAGAGACACTGCTATACGCTGTAAACATCAGTAGCAACCGATTAAATTAATTAAGTATGAAACGTTTACTTTTATGTGATAGTTGGCAGACGAGCAGACAGAACACCTAATGGTAAGAAATTGCCGCCGTCCAGTGACACTCGGTGGAGTCACAAGTACTACCAACCTTTAAACCTCCCATTCCCGGATTGGGCTTCCCGTACCCGTACTCACGCAGCGAAACACAGTAGAGACACTGCTTTACGCTGTAAACATCAGTAGTAACCGATTAAATTATTTAGGTATGAAACGTTTATTTTTATGTGATAGTTGGCAGACGAGCAGACAGAACACCTAATGGTAAGAAATTGCCGCCGTCCAGTGACACTCGGTGGAGTCACAAGTGCTACCAACCTTTAAACCTCCCATTCCCGGATTGGGCTTCCCGTACCCGCACTCACGCAGCGAAACACAGTAGAGACACTGCTTTACGCTGTAAACATCAGTAGCAACCGATCAAATTAATTAGTTGGAGCAATGATCTTACAAAAGTTGAAATGGGGAAAATATTTTTTTCATTATCAGGCAACACTGAGCATTTTAATAAATCGTTTGTATTTTTAGCTTATAAAACACAACATACTATGAAATATTGAAGGCTTATCTGTGAAAAGTGATGTTATTACACTTCTTATGGTTTTCCGAATCATTGTGACAAAATTTGACCGCACAAATCGTCATAGTAAATTAATTTTCGCGAGATGCGTTTGACAAGCATTGACATTGACGACTGCGGAGCGATGCGGGCGTCTGGAGCCGTACGGCTCCGTTTGACTTGCGTCAAACAGTGGGCACAGACTAGGTTTCTAGTCTTGTTATTATTCTATGTTTTTGTGTATGTTCTTGTTTTGTTTGTTGTCGATCAATAACTTATTGTTTTCTCTGTGAATTTTGCCAGTGTTTCCACGATACCCTACTATTCTTAATTTATTTGTTATTCTTTCTTTTGCTTGTACTTTCTAAAACTTTATTTTTGTTTCACCTTCAAAAAGATTGTAGTAATATTTATTAGGTATCAAATCAAATGACGTTTCTAATGTCACTTTGACATGACAGTGCGTTTTGTTTTTATTTGCCAAATAGCGTTAGGTTTTTCATAATCATGTCACGTTTCGTTATTAGTTCAGTTTTTACAGTTTTTATTTTCTGTAACATGTAGATTTGATGTCCCTTTTTTTTTTTTTTCTAAAAACACAACTGGCGGGTAATGTACATTATAGATAGCAAATTAATTTATACTTTATTATTTTTATCTATTTAACATATTTATATTTAGTTTAAGTATATTGTCTTTTATACCCACGTATACTCTCGAATGGTTAATACAAGTAGTGACTGCAGTGATAGTGACCACTTCATTTCCTTTTCTTCTTCTTCGTCAGCTAACAATAGTTTTCACTCTACCATGCTTCCACTCTCCGACGTGCTTGACTCGACCTTTTCTGATGTGCCTAAGAACTTCAATGTTGTTCACATTAATGCACAGAGTATTCCTGCCCATTATCCTGATATGCTAGCGTCCTTCGACAATAAGAACATTCATGCTATTCTTATATCGGAGTCCTGGCTGAATCCCTGTCTTCCCTCCACTTCTTACTCCCTTCCAGGATTCCAACTGGTCCGCAATGATCGCATTATTCGATCTGGTGGTGGCGTGGCAATTTACATCCGATCGCACATTCCTTTCTCCATAGTTAATAGTTCTCCACCCACCTCCTCCTCGGAAGTAGCACAACATTTATTCCTCGAGCTGACTCTCTCTCATACAAAAATTCTTCTCGGCGTCTTCTACAGTCCTTCTCTAAGAGTAGATTACTTTTCTTCTCTTGAGAAACTGCTAGAGGACCTGACTCCTTTATACAGTCATACTATACTGATGGGAGATTTCAACACCTGTCTTCTCAAACAGGACTCCCGTTCTTCTCGCCTTAGCTCCGTCATTGACTCATGCAACCTCCATCTTCTCCCTCTGAATGCTACTCATTTTTTCCCTAATTGTTCTCCATCTCTGCTTGATCTTATGATCGTCTCTTCTGCTGACCATGTTGCTGATCACGGCCAGTGTCACGCCGATGCGTTCTCCTATCATGACCTTATTTACTTATCATACAAAGTTCGTCCTCCAAAAGCTAAGGCGAAAATACTTCTACAACGCAATTTTGGTGGCATGAACATTGAGAACCTTCAAAATGATGCTACTCATATTGACTGGTCCGAGGTAGCTAATGCTGACAGTGTGGATGAGAAAATCTCCCTCTTCAATTCATTCCTGTTACAATTATATGACAAGCACGCTCCTGTTCGACCAGTCAAGATGAAACATACTCCTGCACCCTGGCTGACCGAAGACCTAAAATCCTTAAGGGATAAAAAGAATATTGCTAAGACCAGGTACAAAATGGACCCGTCCGAAAAAAACCGCGGAAAGTATAAATCAATTCGAAATCGCTGTAATATGTTGTGTAGAGACGCTCAAAGACGCCATATCCACAAATCTGTTGAAAACGGAGATCCAGCTAGAGTCTGGAAGTTTCTTAGAACATTGGGAATTGGAAGCAAACGTCATCACCCTTCCACCAATAATATTGACATCGAATCTTTAAATAAGCACTTCTCTACGTCTGCCTCCATTGATGGCACAACAAAAGCAAATACCCTACATCAGCTTGCTGCTCTTCCAGTCCCAGATCATTCTAGTCTCATTTTTAATCAAGTAACCGATTGTGATGTTAAGAGGAACATACTTTCCATTGCTTCAAACGCCATCGGCAGCGATGGCGTCAGCCGTAACATGATCATTCCTCTCCTTGATATCCTTACTCCCATCATAACTCACATACTCAATCATTCCCTTTCCACGAGCACCTTCCCTACAGCGTGGAAAAATGCCCAAGTAACTCCTCTTCCTAAAAAGTTGAACCCCTCATCATTTTCTGACTATAGACCCATATCTATCCTTCCTTTCCTCTCCAAAGTCCTCGAACGTGTTGTTCATCAGCAGCTAAGCACATTCTTGTCCCAAAACCAACTACTTAATCCATTTCAATCCGGCTTTCGTCCAGGTCATAGCACGGCTACAGCCTTAGTCAAAATCACAGATGATATCCGCAAGGGTATGGACGAAAAGCGCCTTACCGTCTTAGCGCTGCTGGATTTTAGCAACGCTTTTAACACTGTAGATTTTGACATCCTGCTTGGATTACTTTATTCTCTTAACATATCTCCAACGGTTATTGATTGGTTTCGTAGTTACTTGAATGGCCGTCGGCAGCGTATCCGCGCCGAAGACTCTCTATCCGCATGGTGCGAAATTAGTGCCGGCGTGCCGCAAGGTGGCGTACTGTCTCCTCTCCTTTTTGCTATCTTCATAAATTCTATTACTCATAACCTCTCTTCTTCTTATCACTTATATGCAGACGATCTCCAGATTTATATGCAGGGCAGCCTCAATAACCTTTCCGGTACAGTACAAATAGTAAACGCAGACTTAACACGGATTTCAGCCTGGAGCAGGTCGTTTGGGCTGTTGGTCAACCCTAATAAAACGCAGGTGATAATCATTGGAAGTGGGAGGATGATATCCAAAATCAACTGGAATACCTTGCCTTCTATATTTTTTGACGGAGTTCCAATACCTTACAGCAAAACAGTAAAAAACCTTGGCATTCATTTGGATAACTCGTTGGCCTGGACAGCACAGGTCACTGAGGTCAGCAAGAAAATATTTGCTGCAGCAGGATCTCTTAACCGATTACGCAACTTCCTACCAATACCCACCAAAATTGCACTTGTACAAGCCCTTCTATTCCCCATTCTCGACTACGCAGACTGCTGTTACTTAGACCTTAATGAGAACCTTCTTAACAAACTTGAACGTCTGCAAAACTTCTGTATCCGCATTGTCTTCGGTCTGCGCAAATATGACCATGTCTCAGAGTACCGAACTCGTCTAAAATGGCTCCCCATTCGTCTCCGCCGTGACTCCCATATTCTTTTTCTATTATACTCCATACTTTTCAGTCCAAAATCACCGTCTTACCTTCGGGAGCGTTTCCAGTTTCTGCAGCCTACGCGGGGTCATATGCGATCATCCAAACATCTCCACCTTCGATTTCCTCCCCATTCCACTCATTCATATACTCAATCCTTTACAGTCCAGTCAATTCGCCTATGGAACTCCCTACCCCTACCAATTAGACAGTCCCCATCCCTGCCCATCTTTAAGGCTCGGGTCAAAGCACACTTCCTTGAAAACTGAAACCCTCTCCCCAACTGATCCTTTTTTAACTTCACCTGTCTTCCTTTCCTGTCATTGACGCTCGTGGTCGTTAGTCCTCTCCCAGATCCATCCATATATTGTAGGTATAAAATAAATATTCTCTATTATAACCTTATAGTAGTATATTTTATATAATTATATATAATTTGTGTAGGTTATATTGTATTATAGTTAGTTAACATTCGTATATATTAGTGTATGATAACGTGTTTATTTATTATTAATTATATCTAGATATATGTATTTATACTATAAATTTACTTAATCAATATTCAAAATCAAAAGGATTGCACCACCCTCCCCTCTTCTATCTAATGTCCTTTACCTGAAGGTTGTCTGGTAGAGATCGCTCCCAGCGATAAGACCGCCTAAATTGTACATTGTATCTCTGTATACCTAGCTTTTAAGTTTTGTATGTTGTGCAATAAAGAGTACCTATCTATCTATCTATCTATCTATCTATTGTAGTTTTATAAATATTACATTATTTTCTAAATTCAATTTAAACGACAATAAAGCATTGGTCAAACATATGTAGGTAGGATACATGTTTTTAGATACGGCTGTAACAATTTCGTAAGTGGACGAAAATAGCTTTTTAAAGGTTATTTTTATTTTGAACAGGAGTGTACAAATGTAAGCGACTCCACTTTCCGTACATACTAGGAATAAGTTAGGTACTCAAAGACCTTTTACCTTAAATAATAGGCCTTTGAGATTACTCAGGCGGCCACATACTGTCACTTTTTCTTAAAACTGTAGCGACACCCCAATTTTACTTCACATATAGGTCTACAAAATTTCCCCAGACTAGTGTGATGGCATCTCTCCTGCTCTTCAGTTTTCAAACGGCAGTTAAGTACCATTTTTATATGATAGGTGGCATACAAGCAAACGGATCACCTGATGGTAAACGATTACAACAGCCCATGGACACTCGCGACACCAGTGGAGTCAGAAGTCCGCTGCCAAACTTTTATCCCACTTTTTCCCTGGATTAGGATTATTTGTATTGAAAAAACCTCTGTTTTAGGTAAAACTGACCGCCTGCTGCTGATGGGACTAGACTAGACTTTAGTCAGTATTAGTTAGTTCTCAAATTAAACAATATCGAATAAACACAACCTTAACCCTATTTTCTTTGGAATTCTATCAATAAAATAAATATAGGTTTGTAGATATAACTGTGGTACTTACTAACCATACAGTAATATAATAGATTGTTAATAACACAGGTATTTAAACACAGATTATTACTTTCTAAACTTCTAAGATTGAACATTTCTTAACTTTTTGCTATCCGCTCATATTGAATGACCGATTAAAATGGCCGACTTTATATGAAAAGTACACATTGTTGTACGAATTTAAATTTCTTTTTAGTCAAAAATCATACAGAACGCAAAGAAAAACAAACCAAACGATGGAGATCGCATGCAAAATTGCCATGCAAACTCATAAGGCGCTGTCTTATAATGATAATACAACCAGACTGCGATTATTTTAGGATACTTAAAGTTGAGCCAAAGCAATACGTCACATTTGACGTTTCTCAAATTATATTTGCATTTATTTATTGCAATAACTTCATAAATGTAAACATTATTTTTAAAAGTTAAGAAATTATGATATTTTAACATTAAAAGATTTATAAATACAATGGCCGTTGTTACAAGGTTACGTAGACGCATATCGATGAAGTGTCAAATGTAACATATTATTTTGGCCCTACTATAATATTATTTTATTTATTCGAAATTGTCGCGGGACAGGTGGGTAATTCTCGTACACTCAACATTGAATCCGAGTCAGAGATTTGTATGGACGAATATAAGAAATCTCTACATTAGACATCAATGTCGATTGAACGAGATTGCCCCTCAGGAAGGCTATTGTCGAGCACTCGACATTGAAGTCGATAGATTTCATACATTTGTCCATACAAATCTTGAACTGGACCAGGGTTGCCACCTTTAAGGAACAAAAATCGGGACGATCGGGCATGCATCGAAACGTTCGGTGTTTGGTCCAATCAAAATATGACCCAGACATATGAGCCAGTCCAGGGAAAATGAAACTTTTTTTTAAACTTTATTGCACAAAATTTAGTACAATGGGAGAACTTCAGTTTGTGTTTTTATTTGTATTTATTTTATATAATTAATTATTCGATACACATTTCTTATTGTTACGAGCCGCTTTTAATAATTTAGTTTAGTTTAAAGTAATTTTTTCATTCAATTTAACGAAGAATCAAACTAAAAGTACAACTCGCACATTAGTGCAGCGCCACAAATACGAGTATAGAGATGTCGAAGACGAACGCGGGACATGCGGCGCGCGGAACAAGGCGCGGAGGCGCGTGACTGTGTTAGGTACCTGTAAATGAATTGATTGAACCTATCGCATATTGTCAAAAATCGGGACAAAATCAATAGGCCATCGGCAAAATCGGGACGGGTGGCAACTCTGAACTCGACTCAATGTCGAGTGCTCGAGAATAGGCCTTCAGGAGCATTAGCGCGAACCGGACGTTACGACTGAATCGGAGTTTCCCTCCTTTTCACGCGTACAGTTGGGCCACGTTTTATAAGTTACATCGGCAAAATCCGTCTACGCAGAAGAGCAAGTTAAATCCGTTTGATTACGATTACGAAAGCAGTTCCATACAGACTATATTGCGTTACATTTAGATTAAATACAATAAATCCAGAGAGGAATGCTATCTCTCTCTTAACCGCACTTGCACCGAACATGGCGCTGACGCATCAACCAATAAGAAATTGTAATTTTTGGCGCGCGTAAATGGAGCGTTGTAATTGGTTAAGACTTTGCCGCAGTTTTCGAAAACATGACTTCTGCGCAGGTACATTGTTGTAACTTATATAATTGGTAAAACTGTAGGTACTGTGTTTCTCCTTTGTTTGGATGCGGCAGGTATATTTTCGTTCGTTAGGGACGGCTTCGCACTAAGGTCCTTGTATGAGCTGGGTGAGGCCTCTGGCTAAGGGAACATTCCCGTAGGTACTAAAATGACCTATCATCCTAGTTTGAGTTTAGATGGTCTGGGTTAATCGTCCGACGGGTTTGTTTACATTTACTTCATATTGTAAATCTGATTTAAATTACCGAATGAATCTTGTCTTTCCAAAAAATCCCAAATTTATAGATCCATAGGATATTAAAATAACTATACGTTTTATAAAAAATATAAGAAAAAAATAAAACCAAACAAATAAGAGCATAAGTAGTTTATTACCTTAAAAACAAAATAAAATCGAAAATAATATGTGACGGGAATCTTAAAATATAGGAATTAATTAACACTAAAATAACGTTAAAATAATGTGGATTTCATACAACAACCAATCTTGTTTTTGGAACTAATTTTCAGTCTAATCACGTCTTTACACAATTATTAGAACTTACTTTAATCAATACTTTTAAAACAATACCAATGGGTTTTCATAAGAGCACATATACTGTCATGTTGGTAAAACACTTAAGTCTAAATGAAATGATTTTGTAAAAATAAAACATGAAGCCACAAAATAATGTAAATAATTTCAATTTATAAATCGAATTCGATTACAATATTTTGTGGTATCCATACGAACCATAATGCAATTTAAAGATCGATCGGTCGAAAGTCTTATCCGACAACTAAGACTTACTGTCCTCGGAGCGAAGCTTCATACACGCGTATTCGTTTTTATATGCAAGCGTCCAGCCGGTAGTGAACGAATACACGTCTATGAAGCTACGCTCCATGGACAGCAGCTCTAAATCAACCAATCGGATTATCGAAAGGAAAAAACAAATTTTATTTTAACAAAAAAGAAGCAATTTATAATGGACATATATTTTACAAAATTTTACCTCGCCACGATCCAAAATTATATAAATTAAGACCCAATACTTAACTTAGTAATAAAAACTCTCATCGTAGTCTCTCAAAAAGAATGGGTCCCTGTTTATTTTATTTTTTATAAATAGCACCTTAGAAATACTTTTACACTTATTAAAAGACAACACAGATATATATTCATTAACTTAAACTTATTTAACTTCATAAAGCACCATAAGCACAGAACTTAAAAGACAGGCACCAAGGCCTATAGGCTAAGTAGGTGGTTAATTCCTTGCTTGTGATGTCACTAATCCGCAGGGAGAAGATGACGGGGTAAGGAATGGAGGTAAAGGATTACCATTGCAATGCCCCGGTTATTTACTGTCATCTCCCCTCGGGCAAGATCTTAACCAGCCAAAATATAGCAAAATACATGAATATCTTAATTTATAGATATACCCTTGGTACTAAAAAGCACAATTCCCGTCAAACATCCCCACTACTAATGCCGACCGCTAGAGCTACGTGTCGAGCCTTGTAATAAATATGTTACTAATTAAAAAATACTTTTGATTTTTTATATTCTAAATTTTGTTGTGACGACACGGGTATATCTATAAAATAAATTACTAGCTTTTTACATCTAAAGGCACATTTGTACGACTTTAACATTATTTACATCAACTATTCACTATGTCACCTTGCGATTTCTTTCTAATTCTTATCTCTTCTACAACCTCCATTATTAGCTGAAATATTCGAAAATAAAATAAAAAACAAATCAAATGAAAAAGTGACGTTCTAATTACGAAATATTATTAGAAACATTCCCATGCAGTAAAGGTTAGTTTGTGATATGTTAAATTATAAATGGAATGGTAAGGTATATCAAATAGTATTGGTATTAATTTATAAACTAGTGTAACTTTGAAGTAATTCTATTTTTACTGTGACAATAGAATAATGTTAGCACGTGGTGCGTATGCAAATTAGTTGTCAATCTAGTACTATCGTAGGTACCTAACCTTAAACCTTTTATATACTAACATATTATGATTGTCAACTGTAGTGTATGCCTTATTTATAAATAAAAAAAATGATTTTTTTTTGTGACCTAAAATATAAGGCCAATTTCTTTGTTAAGAAAGATTATTAGGTATAGTATGTCTGTAGTCCCTTAGGCTACCTATCAATCAACCATTTCCTGCAGTTCTCCCTCATCGCCCATATTGAGGAATAACATGGTGATGCAGCCGAAGCCTCCCACCACGATATTCCCCGGGCGGATGTCGGCCCGTACGGCGAACTAGGCGGTTCCTCCCCCGGACGTGTCGGGAGAGGGGATAGGGACAGCCGGGAGAACTGAGCCGGCATTGCACCTTATCAATCAACCTGAGCGAAGCGGAGAGCGGAGTAAAATCGACGCAATAAAATAGATAAAAAGTGAGAAGCCAAGATTTTGTGTCATTTTATTAGTGAATTTTTACCTCGCTCACTACTCCGCATTTTATGCTCATAAATGTTAGTTTCTTAAAGGAAAATTATTATAGTAACGTCAATTTTATTTGACTTGAAGTTCCGGAATTAGAAGTTTTATATTTTTACAATTCCCGAAGTATGATTCTCGTTTTTATGACAAAAAAACAAATAAATTATTTTAATTACAAAGCTTGCAACTATTATTACGGATGTACAATACAGGTTTAAAGTAAACTATTCATTCATAACATGATGTATATTGCGAAAGAAAAAAAATGCGTGAACAGTTAAGTACTGTGATTAAAAACGAGGCAAGCATCTACCATGACTAATACTTATCAGGACTAACCTGACTTAGCGGCCTGATCCTCTCATGTATGCTGTTTTCCGCCTGCCTCGCCGTCGGCGGCGGGTGGTCAGGCGTCGGCGGCTGCTCATAGTGCGACGGCGACAACGGAATCTCCACCCTCGGTCCGTCGTAATACCTCTCACAATCGCTCGGACTGTTTATCGACTGGTCGTCTAGGAGGCTTTCTAAAGAAGACTTCTCTTGATTCGAGTACTTTCTGACTCTGTTATCGTTCATTCTCGGCTCGTAGTTTTCGTACTGTGGAGCGAAGTTGTTTCTTCTCAGTTTCCGTCTAGGGTTCTGTTCTTTGATCACGACATTCTCGTACATAGCCGTGATGGCGACGGGTTGGGAGCGGTTCTTCAGGCTGAGGCTGGGCCGAGGGTTGGGCACGGGCGCTATCCTGGGGGAGTTGTGGTTGTCCTCGTATTCCGAGTAGGACAATTTACTGTCTACGTATTGGTCGACGGATCGGCCGTGTTTGAGGTAGTGTTTAGCACCCTGTAACAATGACAAAATTCATTATGGGATATGCACAAATTAATATACCATTTGAGCGGCAATTACTCATTGCCCTTTGAAGCCCCCTTACAAGATCATACTAGATTTAGTAAACCAGTGATTGAGGATTAGGACGAATGAATTTTTATAAATAAGAATTGAATAAGATTTAAGAAATATGCTAAAAAGCTCTTTCATTTGATACCACACACGGTACAGTCAAGCTAGATATTTTTTTAGTTCCTTACTCTAAGTCGCATAGAGGGCGCTGTAGTCAATTTAACTTGACGTCATGTCGCCTATAACCAGAAGACAATCAAGACACATCATTTGTTCAAATATAATAACTAGTTTAGAAGTTATGAGGGAACAGATGAACAACCAAACATACATATATACATACATACATAGAGGTCAAAATCATAACCCTCCTTTTTGCTTCACCGTAGTCGGGTAAAAAGAAGCATAATTTTGTATTGATACGACCGTGAAATTGCTTTGCTAAAATCCCACAGTGAAAGGACAGCCCTAGCGGGTATTTTCGTAAGCTGTAGGAAGCCACATTTACGTCGGTGATATGATAATAACAAATCAAATTACCGTGGGAGAGCCACGCTTCGGCATGAATAGGCCGGCCCGACCGAAGTGCTACCACGGCCTCACACAAAACCGGCGTGAAGCAGCACTGTGCTGTGTTTCGCATCGTGAGTGAGAGTGCCGGAGGCCCAATGCAGGGGAAAGGGGAGTTTAAAGGTTGGCAGCGTACTTGTGACTCCACTGGTGTCGCGGGTGTCCGTGGGCGGCGACAATCGCTTACCATCAGGTGATAAGTCTGCTCGTCTGCCACCTATTAATTTAAAAAAATACGAATTTAGCTAGTATCTTTTTAGTTGGAAAGTCTCATTTTCGTCGATGATATGATAATATTAGGTCAGTTGTCGTCGGTGTCTTTCTTTGTAAGTTACAAGTGGCCCGCCCTCACTTCATTTCAGGACATTTTATCGACTTTATACCAATAGATGGCGCTAGGTGCACATTAAATCAAGTAAGAGTTTCATATATTCTGATTACCTACAAGCTTGGCACTTTCTATAGGATTTACCACTTTATAAATAGTACAGATAGATAGATCAATAAATGAATTGTATTGTATTGTATTTACCTGTATATCATCCAAATCGTCCTGACTTCTCGCGTGGGGCCTCAGATCATAGCTGTACCCTGACGAGGGGGAGTTGGCATGCGTGGGGGACACCGAGAGATTCCTACGAGGGGGCTTTTTGGGGGGCGTGGGCTGTGGACAAAAGAGAACATAGGTTAATATCTGCTGATAAACAACATGCATGTAGATAATGTTAAGGGAGTTGCCACACTGGCGGATTACGAGCGTTTTCAAAGCGGGGCGACGACGCAGCGACCACGTCGCGGCTGCGCAGCGTTCACAGCGCAGATGCGCAACGGATGCGCGACGGATTCGCCGTGGAGATAAGTCTGAACACCATTGTTTTTTTTTGTGGCAGTCACGCAATAACTCGCCAGTGAATCCTTTGCGCATCCGCGGCGTGAACGCTCTGCGCAACCGCGACGTGGTTGCTGCGTTGTCGCTCCGCTTTGAAAACACTCGCAATCCGCAACAACTCGCAATCGCAATGGCAACTCCCTAAAGGTACTAAATAAAACTTTGGATAACATGCAACTCGGAGAGTTAAGTGACCGTAATTTATGATAGGTACCGTTTTATATGACAGGTTATTTTTACTATCTATATGTAAAAATAGGTCCTTTGTCTTATAAGTGACTGTAATTTATGATAGGTACCGTTTTATATGACAGGTTATTTTTACTATCTATATGTAAAAATAGGTCCTTTGTCTTAAGCATCTAGTGGGGAATTTTGGCTGGTCTGGGGAAACTCAGGCTCTCACAATCGGTAGTCCGCTGGTGCGTGGAACGGCGGTTCCACTACAGGCATAGCACGGACACCCTCTTACGCCTGGTGGGGACGGCTCGACCCTTTTGGCTGTCGCCATCCCCTCCCCCGTTCCCGGGGGAGGCGGGATTCCGCCCGGGGGGTGTCGTGGCGCTAGGCTTCGAGCTCTGGACCCATGACACTCACCCACTCATGGACGATGAGGGAGAGTCCCTGGAGTTTTAGTCGGTAAACCCCCGCCGCCGCGGGGGGAGTCCGACATTACCCGTCCGCCCCCCGTCGGACGGTTATGCGTTGAAATTGGTTAGACATTAACAAAATAGTTAATTACATAGAACGTCAGTTTCTGGGATAGAAAAAAATATACATGCGACTAATCATAAACCGATACCAAATCTACGGTAAGTACGTTATACCATAGATTTATCAATGTATAAAGATTGGTCAAATCGGGCCTTACTTGTATGAGATTGATTTTTCTTATTTCATTATTTAAAAGCCTAATAAATAAGTTTTGAAACCACAATTATTCTCATTCAACTGAAATACAGCCTCGTATTTATTCCAACACAATAATTTGCCGGGCATCGTGTTAGATCTAACACTCATAAAGTGGTCGACCGGAATTAGTACAGACAACAAAAGTGTCGACGACACAATTTAAATGGCCGACTATTTTTAGCCCATCTCATTGTCATCGAGAGCGGGATAAGTGTCCGCAATTGAGTAATAGAGAATTTGAATGAAGACGGGGATAGCTTTAAACTGTGGCCTAAGCGACAGAAGAGTCGCTTTTTTTATGCTAGAGAGGACAAACGAGCAAGTGAGTCACCTGATGAAAAGAACACCGCACGTGAACATCCGCGAAATCAGAGAGATCGCTAATGTGTTGCCGGCCTTTTTAAAAAGGAGTAGGTACGCTCTTCTCTTGGAGGTCCCTAAGTCGTAGTCGCTTATGTCTTACTTATATATTTAATTCTGAAATGGTATGTTTGCCTCGCCAATCCTCGTTAGGATGAGGAGAGGGGCACTACATATACGCCCTATTGGTCTAATGGTTAGTTAACGGGCTGTGATCGCCTGGAGCCGATTCCTGGGTAGAGAAAAAAGTATGTTTAGAATATTTCGAACAGCTTGGGTTCAAGATCTACAAACCACATTAGCCAAGGGTGGTGAATAAGCCTAATCCCATCATAGTAGCGATTGCTTAATTTCTTTGATGGAGGCCTGCCTTCCAGTTAGACAAAAACAGGTTGACTCTATACTACTACTATAAAAAATTGTTTCAAAATCAATGTCAATGTGTTGGATATAATGTAAAACTGATCCTAGATATAAGATAAACAGCTACTTGACTGCCTCGGTGGCGCAGTGGCACTTTAAAGCGACAGCTGCGCAAGACCCCGAACCCGGGACGTTCGGTACCAGGGTCGAGTCAAAAATGTGTACCTAAGTTTTCGGTTAGAAATTCTTAGTGGCAGCCCGGAGTCTGGAAGTTGGCGGTCTTGTAACCCCGTGCCTCGGACAGCACGTTAAGCTGTTAGTCCTGCGCCTGATCCCTTGTGTTTGCGCACACACTTGAGCACTATAATATATACTTATCATAGACGGAGAGTTAGTTACGGAAACAGTAGGTTTTTTTAATGATATAGGTGGCAGACGAGCCGACGTATCACCTAATGGTAAGCGATTTCCGCCGCCCATGGACACCTGCAACACCAGTGGTGTCACAAGTGCTTACCTTTTAACCCCTCTTCCCCTGGATTGGGCCTCCGGTACCCTCACTCACGCAGCGAAACACAGCGCATCCACTGCTTCACGCCGGTTTTCTGTGAGGACGTGGTATTAACTCCGGTCGAGCAAGGCCCATTCATGCCGAAGCGTGGCTCTCCCACGTCAATCACGGTATGTGATTTATAGAGCAACAAAATCCCTCCAGTTAGTGTGACATACTATCATAAGTTAAGGATCCCGGCCCCTGGCAGCTCTTCAGCGGTAGGTGTGAGATAGGATGGGCCACAAAGTGGTTGTTTTTGTAAAATCTCATTAAATAAAAGTGATTTTTTTTTCTTCAAACCCGCTACCTCTTCCCGCCCGAGGCGAACCGTTTAGCCCAACTGGCCCAAGTGATCTAATATAGCCCCGCGGATGAGGAGCAAATTGCCAGCAGCCGGTCAGTGAATGGACAATTTTCTACAGACCTTTAATAGGCTTTTATGATGGAAATTGCTGGGTTGGAGTACAGTCCTCGTCAATTACACACTCCTACGTAATGTTAATGCTTCAAGGAACAACAGCGATGGTAGCTCAGTCGATAAGAACGTACGCCTTCTTAACGGGACGTAGTAGATTCGAATCCGAGCATGCAGCACTGGATTTACAAATCTATGAACATATTGCTTCTATTAGATCGACGGTGAGGGGAAACATCGAGAGGAAACCTATACGTTTCTGTTAGTTTCTGAAAGGTGTAATCATAATTTCTGGTTCACCTGTCTAAAGGGTTCCGAGGGTCAGACGGCAGTGGCTTTATTGTAATTACTAAGTAACGTCCTGTTGGTCTAATGGATTAAGTACCGGGCCATGATCTCGGGGTCCTGGGTTCGATTCCCGGGTCAAGCAAAGGTATGATTCGAATTTTTCGAACGTAGCTCGCGTTTGCGATCACCAATCTGCATTTGGAAAGCGTGGTGATTAAGCCTGATCCCATCATAGTAGCGGTGACTTGATTTCTACTGATGGAGGCCTTAGCCCTGCAGTGGGACAGTAAGTAAGCTGATACTACTAAGTACTACAATGCGGCAGGATATAGCTTCCCTCAGCATTCTATACCGAATCTATCATGGGGAGTGCTCTGAGGAACTGTTTGATGTACTCACTGCAGCTGAATGCTGACATCGAACCACACGCATGCGATTGTCATTCCATCCATCCCCATCATTTCGATGCATGGCGGTCTAATACTGTGCGTTTCTCGCGGAACTTTCTACCAAGTACCTCAGTTCTGTGGAACGGTTTGGGTGCGAGAGTATTTCCCGACGGCTACGACTGAGGCAACTTCAAGAGAAGAGCGTACTCTTTTTTAAAAAGTCCGGCAACACATTAGCGATCTCTCTGATTTCGCGGATGTTCATGGGCGGCGTTGATTACTTTCCATCAGGTGACTCGCTCCTGAATAATGATCCAAGCGTACATTTTTAATTCAATAAGAAATTACGTGATTAAATTAGGTACTCCCTACTGCAAAAAAGGAACGGATGTTTAACGGATACCAGCAAATATTTAGGAAGAGTTATTAGGAGCAATTAAAAATGCTATGCATTTCCGTGATATTTCATAAACAGACTAGCCAGGTTTGGATGGCGGAAATCTTACATCCAGCAGTTAAACATTTAAACTAGCAATTTGTTAAGGCTACTGCGGCGCCCCCTATCGCTCCTTCATAGTCGTCCGTAACGTTTACATGTTAATAAAAAATAAAAATATTTTTATTGCACAAATTATCATAACATTATCGGTGTTGAGACATCCCCAGTAAGTAATACAATACCTGTGTTGGGGTTTACTCGCTCATTCTCCAGATTTGAAAAACATTGAGTAAAAAAAATACATTACGTTTATTTAATAATAATAATGAATTGATTTATTTATTTAATTTAAAATATGAATTAATTAAGTCAATTCATTTCGTTTGAATTTGAATTTAATTAAAATAAAATAAACATATCTGTGGTTTTGTCTGTGTTGTCTATGATTCATGCAATTTAAAAAGTATTTTTTTCTGCCCATTCATTCTGCTACAAAGATAGAACCTACGGGTTTTATTTCCATCTCTTCCAGAATAGAAACCCAAACTATACAGCAGAAACTGAGCTATTGAAAACAATTTATTGAACAAAGAGAAATAATAACAGGAGAAAATAAAATAGACATAAAAGGTCGGCTTTAGCTGATATTGATATCGAAGATTTCATGTCTTTCCAGCATACGTTCCGTATCATATGTCTCTGTCTCACGCCGTCATTGTACGTGCGCATTTAGGTATGCGTATGCCGACGTTCTGTGTCAAATTTTTTTAGTCTGCTTTGTCAACCTACACATTTTTAAGAAAGGAACTACCAACTTTCGGACAGCGACTGTTCCGGCATCAGAAAAAACATGCGCGGGAGTGAATATAAAAACTGTTTACATCATTGCACGTGCGTTCATACTGACCCAATTAATATTTGTGTTCCAGACAAAACGTTTTAAGACAATTAGATACATTAGTTGCAGCAATCAACGGTGTGCCAACAAGTGGCCAGATTGGCGCTGGTAATAATTAATAATCTAGATGCGCCTGCGCTTATTAAACGTAGGTACTTTTAGCACAACCTTCTATGAAAACTCACGAACATCTTTTTCTGGAGTCTGGAATATTGTGTGAAGTAATTCTTTGTATTTAACAATAATACAGGCCGACCAAGATCAGAAGGCACAGTGACATTGACAAGAGGGCGTTGTACGTTTTTTCTATGCGAAAATGTCAAAACAGCATTAGTTCCGACTTTTGCCACGTGCCAAATAACCGTGATCAGAATATAACGCTTAATAGAAATGTAAAATAAGCAGTTTTTTTTCTGTGACTTGCCCCGATTTGTTTCGGGATACATAGCAAAGTAATTCGTATTTTGCGATTAAGTACTTATAATAGGTCTTATCATCATCAATTCCAGACAATAGACGTCCACTGCTGGACATAGGCCTCCCCAAATGTTCTCCACACAGATCGGTCCAGAGCCGCCCGCATCCAATGAATTCCCACGATCTTCACCAGATCGTCGATCCGCCTTGTGGAGGGCTGCGACCTCCTCCACTCGAGGACTTTTCCGCCACAACGGCCGTCTGTTCTATGTCTATGTCAATGCAATTTCATCATCATCAGCCTGCTGCAGTCCAGTGCTGAACATAAGCCTCTTCTAATGTTCGCCATTGTTGGCTACTCGCATTCAGCTCCAGCCAGCCATTCCTGCGTTTACCGTCACTCCATCTGACCTGAGGGTACCCTACACTACGTTTACTGAGACGTGGTCTCCCACTCTAGAACACGTTTACTGCAAAACGTTTACGTTTTGTTATATTTTTTTATGCGATAGGTGACAGACGAAGCAGACGGAAATTAGTATAAGTAAGGATTTGAAATTGGGTACGATTGTAGACACTTCCTCTGGGTCCTTCGTGTTCAAAATACTGTCTGCGAGTTTTAGCCCAGTCGCACCTTTTCGGTCTCGGAGTAAATGTTTCCTAAGAATAACGTTGTCGAGAAAAGGGTATAAACAAATTAATGTAATAAAAAAAATTAGCATTTATTCAAGTGTAATATATTTTTAATAGTACCTACAAAAATATCATCCGAACACACAAATATTAAAACAAACGAGCTCATAAAAAAAGCTGTGAACTACCTCAAAGCTTTACTCATACTTCGCAGAAAGGAACAAAGAATTCCACCATATTCGTTTATTCATTAACTTTGAACCCTATCTTCAGTAAACAAGGTTGCAAAAAGCGCATCACAATGTGGCGTCACATCAAAGGGCTAGATGTAAATTACTTGCGACTGCGCAGACGTCACGCTTGTGATGGGGTATTAATATGGCGCCAACGCCGTTGATACGTCATTGAGGGAGGTATGTGTCCACTATGTCACAAGTTATTACTTCCTCTGATGGCTCACCAACCAAAAATCTATATAAGCGAAAGCTGACTGACTGTTCTATAAGGGTTAGAAACTTGAAATATTGCACAGGAGTTCCTTCTAAATCGGGGACAGTATGAAAGGATTTTTGTAAATTCACCCAAGAGGTAAAACTGTTCAAAGTTAGTATGAAAAACAGTATATGTTCGGGCCTCGACGCCATATTCCAAAAATAAGAAAAAAAATATTTTTACACTTCATGTTACCGTGCAAAATGAGGTCGCTATACGAAGTAAGTGCGGGCCTCTAGGGCTCTAGTTTCCTATATGACATTTCACACCTCGTCGATCCGACCTTACGCGCTTACAGCCGCCAGTCACTAACTTGCATCTCGCGAAAATTATGTCACCTCATCTCAGAGTATCATTCCTAGTTATGTCCAAAGCCGTTTGCTTCGAGGCCCAAGTTACTAAGTTCATGGTCCACCATAAATCAGGATTTAGGAAATCTGGTAATTAAAATGAAGCGACTGCCGCCTGATCCTTCACAACCCTTAAACTTGCAGTTTGATCAGATAACCAGTGAGATTATAGTCTATACCTACTTATATTCTGTGGGAGACCTCATTAAACCAAATTATACCTACCAGCTCAGTGTATAAGAACGGGCCTTTCATACGGGAGGTCTTGGCTTCGAATATGAGCATGCGCCTATGGATTTTTTCAAATCTATGTGCTACGAGAAACAGTTATCCCTTGTGGTCAAATGGGAAAAAATCCTGGGACCACGAGAAAACAGGGCTTATTTCTGCAAATAGGTTGAGTGACTTGGTGGTGAGGACGTCATGAGGAAACCGGCACGTTTCGGATGGTTTCTAAAACGTCGAAACATTATTCAGTTAATCTGGTCCCCCTGTTAAAGGGATGCGAAGGACAGACGACATTTGCTCCATTGTAATTACCAGATGCCCCAAACCCTGAATCATGGCCCAAGCGTCCCGGGTTCTAAAGGGACAGCTTTACACCACCTTGTGGGGGGCCTGCCACGGCTGCGACTTCCTGTACGTGGCCTCCACTCGAGGACCTTTCCGCCCCAACGGCCGTCTGTTCTCCTCGCTATGTGCCATGCCCATTGCCACTTGAGGCTTGCAATCCTTAGGGCTATGTCTGTGACCTTAGTTCTCCTGCGGATCTCATCATTTCTGATACGATCACGATTTAGATTGTAACAGTGGAAACATTGACGCCCGAAACCCCTGTCAGTCTTACATTGACTATGACGAATCGGGTTTATTAAATCGAAACCATTAAATGCGCGTGAGCATCTTTTAGCTGAATTGACGTGTAATTCATAGACGGATGTCGAGGGCTATTTGTACTGGGGAGCAATAATAAGCCAAGAATGTGACACGAATTGATGGACAGATTTCAACGGGCATTGATTGGGATCAATCGACTATTTTAGTGATGAACAAAGATGTGCGCTCAAAAAAAAAGGCGGTCCTGGCTACAAGAATTTATAATATCAATTTGATAGGTTACTAGCTAGCTAGATTTCACATCAGTATTGACCCATCTTGCATCTTTTAGATATACTTAATCTACTCGTAATTAACGTAATAGTCTCTCCAATTCTGCATTTTTTAAACTACTTACATATCAACTTCAGGACAACATCCCTCTACTAGATTTTCTATAACGACGATTTAAAAATTAAGTCAGGACTACTTTTCAATAGTCACTAGATAATGCTAGTGTCGTCGGGCCGTGTGGTCCCCGGCAGAGTAGAATAGGCCACCCTCACTCTTACCGAGGTGTCGTAAAAGGCGACTAAGGTAAAGCTGCTGGCATGATCATCAGCGCCCAGAGAAGGAAAACTCTGCATTTATATCTAAACCCTCGCCAACCCGTCTGCCAAGCGTGGTGAGTATGGCAATTACCCCTCATGTGATTGAGGGAGGCCCGTGCCCCAGCAGTGGGGACTTAAATGTGCTGATGATGATGAATGCAAGTGTCTCCATGAACCAATTCCTAGAATATTCCAATATACCAAAATAAACTAACATATATTTACTCAGCAATCAAAATTTGCCAATGTTAATGTATTACGATTACGAAAGATTATAAACTGTTTTCACCAAGCCCTCTGACCTACATACATTATACCATCGAAATCGACCATTTCGATAGAGTGCAAACATATTATACAATATTTCAACTGGGCACGGCTCTGGGCATCTGCAACCAGCACATGTGTGTTGAAATACTCACCTCATTTAATATATTAAGCATATTTGCTAAGGCATTGTTGGCCACGTGCAAAGAATTTTTGTAGCCGTCTAAGAGAATAAAGATACAGGAAAGCAAACTTATACGATCATTTATTTAATCGTTGTAGCTTGTTGTGTTAAATTCCAAAAACTCTTAATAGAATTCAATCAATCTCAAAACATATAAATAGTCAAATATTCTTTATTTGCATAGGCTTGTAGTTGTACACAGCACTTATAAATCGTCATACATTTGAATGACTTACAACTATTTATAAGTACTTATGTATAATTTACATGTTAATACATATATACGTTGATACATAAAATATACTAAAGAAATAAATAAACATAATGCGATTCTACCACCGGCTCGGAAAGTTGTTTCTGGTCGAGAAGATCCGGCAAGAAACTCGCCAGTTACTCTTTTTAATCGCAACATTTGTGCATGGTTATTTAATAAATAGTATAAGTGTTTGCCGCGAGGTTGTAACCCCGAAATTGTTTAAAATAGATCCGGTTTAGTAGCTAAAAATTAAAATCGATTGGCGTCGCTAGTGTGCCCTACCCGTCACCTTAAGCCCATGGACATCAGATAGGTACTTGGTAAAAATAGTTTGTAGTAGAAAGTTTTTAGTCCTCCTTCTTATGACCTATACCTACAGGTAGGTACGGAAATCCCCCGTCTGATTGGATCTTAAATAGAAGCTTATAAAGTAATCAAAGGTGATGTCGACAATCAATTGGCTTAGCACCATTTTCGCGCCAACTCCAAATCTATTGGGCCAATCTCGCGACCCACCAGATTTCAGTTAAACGCCTGTATTACGCGAAAACGTCCTGGCTTGGCGCCAAAGTTTCGCCAGCTATTTCCGTGGACACGTCAATGCCTAAGGAAGAAGTATTCGGCTTCGAACTGATCTAGCGGTTACTTACTGGTAATAGCTTCCTGCTTTGCGATAACGGTGGGCTATTTAGGGCTCCAGTAGTACTACTACTTAGGCTTAAAGCAAACATTCAGTCCAATGCATCGTAAACGCCTACCCATATGTCGGATGCAAACATTGATGGTACTAAGAGTTCGCAAAGCTAAGACCACTTAAGAAAGCTGATTTTCCATTCAAGAGACCACTCAAGAAGTGAACATAGATTAGATAGAGTCTACAAATTAAATTAAAGTATACGTACATAAAGACAGCTTTAAGGCGACGGGTGGCCCTAACTAGCGACGTCAATCGATTTAAATTGATAGCAACTAAACCGGATATCTTTTTAAAAATTTTGATTTCGAGTCTTTTGGAAAGAATATAAACTATTTATTTAATACTTATAATTAACTTTTGGATAAACGCCATAAGTGGCCGTTTTTGGCGGTAATTCATAGGTATTGAATAAAAAATATAAGTTCTTTTCGAGATGCTCAAACTTCGAAATTGTTAAGATATCCGGATTAGATACTAACAATTTCAATCAAATGGCGTCGCCAGTGTGCCCTACCCTAAGATAAATACTCAAAATAATAAAATTTGCATAAATTCTAACTTAAGTGTTAAATATAGGTCTTTACCAATGAAATTGCCTCTTTGTTTGGCGGTTTTCTTAGAAGTTGTATCTTCCATACTAACTTTTTTTTATTTGTTAAGTAATTATTAACGCTACTACTTCATAATTAACTGTACTTTAATGGCCAACGTTGAGGAATGTGTAGGAGAGTTTTTCAGAAAGAAAATCCGATCACGAACATTTGGCACTCGGCAAAAGTGGAAACTAATGAAAAACAGACTAAAATATCACCGAATGTCACCAGTGTAGCCAGACTTTCTACTTAAAGCACCTACTATTAACGAAACATTTTTAATTTATTATTTATGAATCATTCATGAATTAAAAAAGTCAAAATATGTATAAGTAAGTAAAAGTATATGTCCAGCAGTAGACGTCTATTGGCTGAAATGATGATGATGATGGTATAATTATTTACAAAGTCCTTTTTCAGAAAGTTAGATCAACAAATATGCTGCAAAATATCAGCAAAATAAATCTGACGACCCATTTGGAACAGTGGTAGTGAACGCTGCCTTTGGTCCAAGGGTTGCGGGTTCGATCCTCGCACAGTACAAACATTTTTGTGCATGAACATATCTGTTTATATTGGTCTGAGTGTTTTGTATGTGTATGTATTTACAAAATAAAAGTATTATATGTATCTCTTTGTAATTCCGCTGTTGATTCTGACAGTTCCGTAACACAGGTGCTTGAGCTACCTAAAAATAAAAAGCTGTTAAATATTTATTTATTTTATAATTTGATTCATACATTAATGCAGAGAAGATGTTCCGTATTATATGAAACAAATTATATGTACTAATATAGAACAATCTGTCTTTACTATCATAATTCCGTAACAATTACAATAGGTTTCTCAAATGTATCCACATAATTACCAACTTAAAATATTTTTTTATTACTGGTAACTTTATTGCGACATTGTCGGCCGCCTGTAAATGTCACTGAAGTGCTTTCTGATCTTAGTGGGTCTGCAGCAGTAAATGAAAACGTGTTAAAGGCAAATATTAAAAACAACCATAGACAGTGAAACTTTTTAATAGAAAAATAAAAGAAACTAAACATTTCATGAAATCATGACAAACGTACAGCAGGTATCTAAAACTTTGGCAACGTCCACCATACAATACCCAGGTATTTTATGCGACAAAACTGTTGCCAAACCAAAAAATCATAAATATGTCAAAAAAGTCTCATTCGCCTCCTACTTCCTTATTCTTAGAAGGGCCTGCGACGAAATAGAATTCACGAGTGAATATTTATCCTCGTCCCTTTCACATGAAAAACTGGACCCTATCACTAAGATTTCGCTGTCTGTCCGTTGTTCGACTGTCAGTCTATGTATCACCAGGTTGTATCTCAAGAACCGTGATTTTTTAAATTAATAAATATAAGAAAATATATAAGGGGGTTCCCATTCGACCTATTTAGCCTTACCAAATAGGCCCTTCTTACGCGAGTCCGACACCCAATTGGCCGGGTTTTTTTTTTATAGATAGATATTCTTAATTGCACAAAAACTTGCAAAAAAATTGCAGAAAAAAATACAAGTACAACAGACAGTACAATAAGGCAGTATTATCACCTGTAGCTATTTCATCCAGACAACCTTTGTGTTGAGGAATGAAATAACGTATTCGTAACGGATGAAGGCAGTGCAAAGCAGTTTAATAAATTACATTGAAAACGGCAGAAATATACAGGGTTTTTTTTTCGTTTGTATGCGACAGATTTTCTAATTCGTTACAGGACGGTTTCTTTGTAGGCTCTCTGCCATCGTCTTCAAAACTTTCACAAGTTACAGATCTTCCGCAAAAGTCAATGACAACGACCAGTACATTTCTGTTGGTTTTTTACTTTGGTAGTTTATTCCCGTACCGAACGTGGGGGATATAACGAAACTCCACAAATTAGCTTTATTGAGCCCTTGAGACGATCGTAGATGTTTAAGAGTATCGAATTCACTGTTAACCCCGCCAGTAATATACCCACTGAACAATGATAACAATAAAGTCTTTAAGATACCGTAATACACGTACAATAATTTAAATTAAGCATTAACCGTCAACTACAGACACAATGGAATAGCATCGTAATATGTTTTCCCATGGTAAAGTAAGGTTTACTGTATTGTTTCATTTTAATTTTATAAATATTTGCACGTTTCTTAAATAGCTCCCATACCCAAGCTCGAATCGGGGGGAAGGGGAGATAAAAGTTCAACAGCGCACTTGTGATACTTGTTGCTAAGGTTAGACGGCAGTCGCTTTATTGTAATTACCAGACTCCCCAAATCCTGAATCATGGTTCAAACGTACCCTGGGCTCTAAAGCTATCGCTTAGGATGCAACCTTGAATTACACGCTGAGATAAAAAAAAAGATTATGATACTTAAATAAAATAGCAGATTCGACAGGAATAAAATAAATACATAATTCAACATTGTTTACAAAACCACGCACACAACCGGGTCGAACTGAGTCCGCCAGCTCACTCTATAGCTGGCGGAAGATAGTCCGGGAAAAAATTACTCTTCGAGACCACGACCCTCAGCACTGAGGACAAACGACGCAAGGAGGAGGACAATAACATGATTCATCTGATTCTATTTGACTCGCACTTGACTCTAGCTGTCTAATGAAATGATAAGGACTGATAAGACTAAGATGAGACAAGTCCAATGTCAACGGAAATACGATAATTTTAAAACAAATCGCACAGTTTTCAGATGAAAACATTCGGTTGTACTAGTTAAATATATGTATAACGTACGAACAAAAATAGAATTCGTCGCTGTCAGATGTTAGTCATACAGTTTTATATAGCTTTCCGTTTTTTGTAACAGTTGGTAAATATATCATGATTTTACTACCACGACTAATATTAGTCCCTGTCTTTCACTATTAGTTCGCACATGCACGAACCAATGAAATATTGTAATTCCTTTCCACGCATTTCTAGAATAGGCATATTTACACTTAGTTTTGCTAATATCTTTAGAATTGGAAGCTACCATAAGGTGACCTATGTGGCTGAGGGAAGCATTCTGTTTAATATGACAATTAGAATAATATTGGTAATAGAATTAGAATAATTTTACTTTGAATTCTATGTGTAAATTGGACATACCTATATCACTAAAAGGTTGCGTCACACTGAAATCACATCACTTAGACACTACACAACACCATCACCTGAATCTCACCAACACAAAATCACTATCTTCCTTACTTCAACTATCAACATCACATCAAAAGACTACCGGATCCCGACCAACGACCACTAAAACCTCACTTTCAAAATCAAATCAAACACTAACAATTGAAGTAATGATGAATTAAAATGACACTTTTACTACTTTCTACGTTCATGATATCATTTCAAGAACTATAGCTGTCGCAAGGAAAGACGCATGCGCTGGTATCATACGCGTCGAACTGACTGGCCGGCCCAATTCTTCGCGCATACTCGACACGCTACCACGTGGTACTGACAGGGCTGTCACTGATGTAGATTTTACTAATGAATCGTTTAGGGATTTTATTTTAACTTTAGAAAGGCTTATCCAATTGTAGGGCTATTTGTGATGCAATGCGATGTTATGTTACATTGTAAAATATTCTACGAACTGTCAAATTAACTTTTGTATGGTTATGTAATTAAGATTTGAGGGATAAGGACACGCAGATCGCACCCCTTCCTACTTGATACATTGGAATCTGAATAAAAGTTTAATAGATCATTATGCAAATAAATTATTCTAATTGCGTTTGTTATTTCAATATCTTGACATACACCCCCTAGTTACAAATCGCGAACTAAGGATAGTCTCGGAGCAAAACTCGTACCAGCCCCTTTTAACATTGCGTGTTGGAACGAGATGACATGAGCTTTAGTACGGTAATTATAACTTTAGATCGTGACTTGTAATAAGGTGGACAGTCTTCATTTCGTCTACATTAATTTATCGTTTCAAACATGTTTGTCAGTTTAGACTTTTATGAAAACACGAAATTCATACAGGGTGTATCTGTGAACATTTACATCCCTTTAACCACGTGTTCTACCAACCATTCTGAACAACATTTGTTCAACGACTTTTCGAAATTCATCAAACATTTTTACGACTCCCCATACAAAATGATCAAGTCACGTGACCGACTTTGTATGAAAAGTTGAAATTTTTTCATGCGAATTTCCAAAAGTGATAGAACAAAATGTTTTTCATAATGGTTAGTAGAACACGTGGTTAAAGTGATGTAAACGTTCACAGATACACCCTGTATAATATATGATCCAAATTTAACCGTATTACATGAATGAAATTCAGATTTCATCAGCATCTAACTACAGCCCCATCAGCATGTAACATAATCACATACAACAGATACACTAAGCCCTTATTTTGCAAGATCGTCACAACCTGCAACCGATGAACATTTGCTGACTTAGCATATATATACGACATATTGCAACAGCCCTGATCTGACATGCCGTGCTCAGCAAATGTTCGGCATTTATGTTCAGCATTCCAGAATGTAGATCGTGTGTGTTTAGTAGCGATTTTCCGGGATATATGTATGTCAAGGTTGATGGATACATAATTTCATCGTTTCGCGTTAATGATATTAACCACGCATCACGCAGAATGAAAGTTATTAAATAATTTAGAAAATAGAGCCAAAATGACAGGCAAGATTATAATAAAAGTGTTATTATAATAACTCAATGTTTTATCGTAAATGTATGTAAGATTTTGATAGTGCTATATAAAGTCAGGTACATCTGACAAAGTTCCCGGTAGGCCACTTTTCGACCTTAATGCGATGAAATAAGGTCTAAAAGTGCCCTAACGGGAACTTTGTCAGATGTATAGAACATGGTAGGAAAAAAAGAATGTATGTGTTTTGATATATGTATAGCTCGAGTTTGTGATGAACACCAATCCACATTAGACAAGTGTGGTGATTAAGCTTAATCCCATAATAGTAGCGATGACCTCATATATGATGGAGGCTTGTGCCCTGCAGTGGGACAATAAGAAAAGTAAAGTGCCATCAACTTTACTTTTCAATACACTACAATAGTGTTAAAAGTCGGAACAGTGTATTCAGATTTTCTATGTATGTATTCCAATTCATTTTGTTAAAAGAATTCATACCTGCAGATTATAGATTATTACGCACGCTTGCACTTTACATGGCGTCAAGATATTCTCGTAAAATCAATAAAAAATTGTACCATCGTTTAAAACTGATGTGTTAAAACGCAATACCGGCATATGCAGATACCCGATCCCTGCTGGCACAAGAGCCATGTGGCATAAACAGGCGCCATCATTTCTCACGCCTGTTTTCTTTTATTTTAGCTCTATAATAAGTAATACTCGAGTTTACTTATTTTTTTAACGCGTATCATTGTCACCGTCATCATTTTAATTAGCTGTGACGGATATAAATGTTGTCTTTTAAAAGGAAGAGTTCCGTTTCCTTCAAAGTTCACAATACACTATACAGTTTCTGTTTATTTAAATGATCAATTAATCCAATTAACTTTTATTCAAGAGGTCTATTGATTTTATTATGACATATTCGTTCGTATCAGCCATTTTGTATTTGTTCGTGGTGACCATAAATAATGGTTTTAACAAACTTTCATGTTTCGAAAATTGTATCAAAACATAAGTTCCAAACCATGAAAACAATTGAGGCTACAAATGAGAGATATTTAATGCTTGCGTGATCTATAAAATAAAGAATCAAATAATATAAAATCAAGCAAACTTTTATCTCTAGAGGCCATTACAGCCACGATTCCCGTAAAAAAAAAAGAAATCAAATCTACGAACGTTAACAAAACAGCGTTTAACCATTTTCATAATGAATAACGTCAGCGATATAATTCGACCAGAACACAAATGCCCGAAGTCACAGGTGTTACTGAAAGTAACGCGAATGTGAAAGACGGATGGCGAGTCACGGAATGTCGCGTGACCTTTGACAAGCGTGCAACAAGTCACATTGATATATTAATCTGGAATACATTAATAAGTACTAACACACAGTTTATACATTCTGATCATACTTTGAACCATAGTGCACTATGGACGGATTTTTAATTACCTACTAGATGCGACAAACGAGCGAGCGGGTGACCTGATGGTAAGTGATCACCGCCACCCATGGACATCTACATGGGATTATTGATGCGTTGCCGACCTTTTAGAAAGGAGTACGCTCTTCTCTTCTCTAAGCTGCTAATCCTATGTAATAAGTTCCATGAAGAAATACTGCTGCAGTCACAAAAAATATCGTCGAGGATTCGTAATAAAAAAATAATAACTAACGCCATTCCGTAATAATCATGGACTTGCTAGTTTAGGATTAAAGCCAGTATCAGAGTTGTTTTTTGTAATAAGAGGCATTGAAACCCAACTGAATTTAGAAGTATACAATTAAAATATTTTTGTTTTTGTTACTTGTATTAGAAACTTAAGAAATGTATGTTTTGTAGAATTTTAAAATCACAAGTACTAAAATTCTTGTTTTAAATTAGTTAAAAGTTAGTATAAAGTCCTCAGACAGAGACTACCAAATGATGATAGATCAGTAGGTGTGTCGCAAGAGAATTAATTACCGAGTACAATTAATTGACTTAACAACAAGTACACTTAATTGACTGAAACAGAAATATTTCTCCCACAACAATTAAACGCCTCAACGACAAAGAACACGACGCAATAAATTGTACAAATCAAGATTATCTCTGGGACTACAAATCGACTAACGGTCGATTTAAACTAACTGTGTTATGTACAGAAATGTCACTAACGTTTTTGAGAATTTGTGTTTATGAAAAGCAAAGTCTTCTAAAATTTGATTTAGTAAGGTAGATTAGTAGCACTATTGATAGATTAAACTTATGAAGTCAACACTCGTATCTATCGTTTAAGTGGGATGACACCTGTGAAGTCGCATTAGAATCATAGCCAGATCCCCTTAAAGTGAAGACTCATTTATCAAGCCGCCGCACTATAATGTATATAACCTAAAAAAAAACATCAATGACTCACCGATAACTTTGCTGTACTCGTGATGATGCGCCAAGTGTAGAGGTGCACAGCTCGAGGCGGCGCTGCTCACGCTCAGCGCGTCTCCTTCGCTGGTCCCCTCCGCTTCGTCCCACCGCCGCCGCCCCGACCCGCTGCGAACACCCCCGTCCACCCGCGAACCCCGCTCAAGCGAAGCGACAAGCGACACATCCGCATCGACATTCGGAACACCACTGTCGTTTTCATCGTTATCCTCCGATGAAGAACTATCAGAGTCATCCAAACTTATCCCGCTCTCAAATTTCGACGAACCAGAGTCCTTCAAAGATTCTTCTGCTATGACATCAATACCAAATTTCGTTTCCCTATTGGTAAATCTGAACGAATCACTGTGAACCCAAGGCCTTTCAGTGGTATTGATGTCGGATTTAATGGTGTCTGTATCTGATACTTCTTCGTCGGAGTGTAACGTACCGTCAGAATCTTCGGACTCTTCAAAACATGTGACAAACGACGCGTCCGACTTTATGGTTACATTCGATAAGCATGATTGCAACGACCAATGACCGGAGTGTTCCGAGCTCGATTTTCGTAGCGGCACTTGATTAGGATCAGAAGCACGAGTTTGGCTGGCGGTTGTCGATGTTGAATTTAGTGATATAACCTCAGATATGTCTTTTAAAGAGTAGGGGCGATTAGAAGAAGTTGAAGAAATTGTGGGATACAAATGGGAAGGCGACATGGAAACGTATTCAGGACTGTTTAAATCGGAGGCTTTCTTTTGTCTAGCAACAATATCTTCAACGTTTACAACCGCATATGGCTCTTCCAAATTAGACGGAACAGATTTATTTTTTATTAAGCCACTATTACGTTGTGTCAAAGAAGGAAAAGGAGAAACTTCTAATGTAATATCCGGAGCTGATATACTTTTTTTGATAGCAGAAAATTTGACTATTAGATTGCCAGTATCGCGTTTCTCTGCGTGAAAGACACAAGTCTCATCATCGCAAAAGCAACGAAATGATGTTGAATTCATTTCTCTTGCTTTTTTTAGGGCTTCCATGTCAATGCAAACAGTATCTTCCTCTTCCTGTTGGTGCGCTTCAAGTATATCTTCAGCACTATTGTGGTGCTTAGGAGGCCTAGGTTTACAGAAGCAGATAGCTGTTTCAAAATAGCTATCCCTTTTATCATTAGGTACTTTTGTAAATGGGGCTACATCTTTGTAAAGAGTGTCTCTATTGAATACGTATATAAATTCTGATACAGAAGGTCCACTATAAATACAATGACCTGTGCCTCTGATATGATAGTTTGCCAAAGTTTCTTTTAAAAAAACACTATCCCATTTCGGCAAATCTCTTAATTTAATTGAATTTCTGTCAACTTCTATATTAGTGAAAGTTTTATGCCTGAAAAGCACTTTCTTTTCCGGATTATTATTTTTCTTGTGAGGCATTGTACCGGTCATTGACAAATAAATACTTTTATCATTAGATTCACTACTACAGTCAACGTTTTCTATAGCACTGGTATCAGTAATATTAGAGGAAGAAGAAGAATTTGATCCTGTACGCGATAAGTTTGATTTACTTCTTTCTATTAATAATTCTGGATGAATGCCGTGCCTAAAAGACTTCGATTTTTGTGATAATAGAATATCTTCAAGGTTAGATTCATCTATCATAGAATCAGAAGAAAGCGTAGATGTTCTACTGACATTAGATATATTTTCATCAAGTATCTCATTCGTTAGTGTTAAAATGCCTCGTTTTGAAGGTTCGGGTGTCTTTTCCTTCAACAATGACACGTTTTCGTATAAAACTTTCTTTTCTACTTCATCTAATGGTATTTTTTGTGGCAAATGAGTTCTTGTCGCCGGCGTAGGGCGTATAGTCTTTAAAATAGCCACATTCTCATAAATTGTACTTTCAGTATTCATATTCCGAGCCGTCATATTTGGTCGAGGAGGCGGCATAGGTATAGAATTATCGTTGAGTATATGCCCTCTTGAAGTATTCTCTTTATCCGAAAATTCATACGACTCATAGCATTCATTTACAAAATTTTCAGAATCTGTTGAAATAACTGAAGTTCTTTTCTTTTCAGCACTGTTTGATTTGAATGTACTGTGATAAGCGTCATAATTTACTGCTTCATTTATTTCATTACAATTTACGTTACTTTTATCACAGTCTATTTCAGTCATTATAACGGACTCAGCACTTGATTCATGAGAGTCACTCAGTTCGTTGTTTTCCGATATATTAGGTAAAGATGTCTTAAACCCAGGACAGCTGCGATTACTCCTATTTACAACAGAGTCCCTATTAAGAGTACTTAATCTGTCTAGAGATATAGTATCAAATTCATTGGTGCATACAACTTCACCAGATTCCTCCTTCTTTGACAAAATTTTGTTGAAGAACTTACTATTACCTATCGATAATGTGTTTGTACTACTCTTATTTTCGGAATGTTTAGACTTTACATCGACTTCCGACTCATGAGCCGAATCATTAGAAATATTAGGAGCAGAGTTGAACTTCGCTTTTAGGCCCAAGCATTTAGAAGCAAGCTTTTTTACAAAACTCTGAGATTGGTTTTTAGTTAGTTGAGAGGATGAAGATGGAGACACAAAGCTTTTAATTTTGTTAGTATTTTCTTGGGTCTCAGGGGCTTTCCTGTAAAACACATAAAGCAACAAAATCTAATAAATCATAAAATAAAAATATAATCATGAAATTATAATTTGCATGTTAGTAACTCTACCACCACCAATTACACTAATGATATTAAATTTACATGAAACGTCACCAATTATGCATACAAGTTTTATTCCCAATCAGTAAAAAGAAGTTTCATTTGGTCATATTTCTTTTTAATTACAGACATTTTTTTACATAATCCTATTTTTAATTTATCATTTACAATATTGGGTACTTCGGCAGAAAAAGGTTTAAAAACTACGTTATTGCCAGCTAAAGCATCTTCAGAGGCATTTATATTGCTCACAGCACTTTCTCGTATACTTGATTTCTCAATATTTTGGATATCAGACATTGAAGTATAAACTGTATTACGGTTGAAATTTACGTAAATGTCTTCACAACTGTAATAAATTAATTGACTTGCATCTACATCTTTTATTTTATCCCTTTTTGGATTAATTTTAGGAGCGACTCCGTCATAGGCCAGGGCAAAGGCATGGAATTGAAGTAGCTTTTTCTTTCCTCTTTATAATTGGATGAGCATTATTACGCAGAGCATCAGGATTTAGTTCGTAAACATACAAATAATCTAAGGGTTCATAAATGCAAACACCGTCCCCTTTTGTATGAAGACTAGCACATAATTTTGTCAAGTCTGGATTAGATCTTCTTCTCATTTCAAATTGTTTCCTACGATCCATAGATGTATACTTATTTTTTTCAGTCTGTCTTACTTTTTCATTTACATGTTTATCATTACTGGTACCCCCATATATGCTGTACTCTAATTGAGTATCAGAAAACTTTATTTTTTTATCACATTTACTGCCATCCATTTGAACATAGCTCGTCAATGGATGAACAGTTATCCATAGGCATATAAAGATCTTCGGAGTCTGGGCATATTTTTTTAGCATTTGATTCAAAAATACATATATGCTTAGATATATTAATACTGTTTTTGTTAGTATCGTTTACCTTTTTTTCATTTAGACCTCTTTTCGAAATAGAATTACTAGAAACGTCACAACGAGATTTAGATTTTTTATGTTTTCTTGGTTTTGGTAGTGGTTTGGGTTTCTTTTTAGCGAAAGTGGGTGAAGTACCATCTGATATTTTTCTTGGGGGTTCTAAATTTTGGTAAACCTCGAATTCTTCATCAAGGTTTTTATTGCCAAAATCCCCAATTTCGATTTGATTTACATAAATATCATCCGGCATTTCAGTTTCCGTCAACCGAATCATGATTTTTATCTTTTAGCGTATAAGTATTCGACCTTTCACGAAATTGCTTACTTACTTCTATTATACCTTTTTTTAAAAGTGGTGATATAGTTTTGTATTGTCTCATATTATCAGCATTAGACACTGGATTGTAATTTTTTAAATTGCCTGAGTTAGTTAAAGAAGCATCATTTTGGGGGCTAAGCAAATCGACAGCATCGTCTGTTATTTGATTACACCTGTAAAGTTAAATATTATAAAGAAGTTTACTTTAACATTCCTTATTTTTAAACAGAAAAAAAAACTTAAGACGACTAAAATATGAAAAGTACTATAAAGTGTTTGTAAGCTATCAATTATTTTTATCGTTTTAGTATCTCTAGAGAGTCGAGACTATAATTTGTGAGCGAGCGCTCTTAAACTGTGCCTTTTGACCGGCATCAAAGGACGTAGCCACGGGATCTTTATCCCGGGCCATGGAAGCAACCCACCTGGACTCTTCCAGACAAAATCAAAGGCACGGAAGATTTTAATGAGATGCTTCACATTCAAGGTTTTGTTTTGCGTCTATTCTGTTAGGAAACTTACGCGGAGATTTTTGCTGCAAAGATTTCATGTTTACAATGTTATTTACTTTTAAATATGGCAGCAAAATCATAAATTAGATCAGTGCTGTCTCTCGCCTTATCTATGCAATAGTGTTACGATGAAACTTAAAAACAGAATATCACAAAATTGTTACATAGACGTGTCATACATTTTTGTAAAACCTGTCATCTGTTCATTTGTATTTTCATATTTGCCAATTAAAACTGGCAGAGTTCTCTCATCGATCATTTTCTACATAAATATCTTTGTCAATTTATAATATTACATTAAATACGTATCAGTGCTCGCCTCCGTGTCTCTAAACACGAAAAGAGCGTTTTCAAGATAGCAATCGGAGTTCAAAGGTGTAGATGTACACGTCGTGTGTTGTAATTGAGGCGGCTCTCCAATTAAAAGTGAATGTTTAGGGTCCCTCCCCGTGGATCTTTGAGTAATTAAGGAGAGAGACTCCTTTGCTACCGCAGTGACAGGCGTTTAGACGCCGCAAGTCTGGCAAACCAGGCTTTCACAATCCAACAAACATTTTTAAATAATCTCAAAGGGATGTGACCTTTTATATCGCGTTAGCGGTTGTGTTAGCGTGTTAAAAAGCAGGGAAATAATTTGAAAGGAAATATGTATAATGGTTTACAAGAGGCCCCGTGTTTGGATTGTGCGATGGTTTAATTTTGTGTATGTGCAGAATGTGTAGGTTTTTGTAAGAAACTTTATGTTCGCAGTAAATTATTTATATACTGGCTATTTGTAGAATTTAAGCTTCAGAAAAGTAAAGATAATACAAAAACGATTTAGATACTATTCCACCATTTTCTTTAATGTTTATATACAATTGTACATAATATATAAAATCTCTTACAAAACCCAAAACAGACTTGATAACGTATTGTGACGTTAACTGCTGTCAATCCAAAATCTGGTTTAAACAATAGCAACATTTCACAAAGTTAATTGATAAAGTCATTATTATACTAGGTAATTTGATAAGAACACGATGTAAATTCTTTCTAGATATCAAAACAAATGTTGGTTTGACAACACATATTTTCACTAATTTAGATAACACTAAATCTTAAATGATAGACGATTTAACTATCCTCACGGGATATGATAATGTTCCCATGATGCTACTTAAGAGCCCTTTAAGGATAAGTAGCAAGATTTAAAAAAACTGGCCACTAAGAATCTTGCTAGAGATGACAGTGACATAAATGGCTTGTGCCAAATAAGCTTGACAAAACACAAATCCTTTTTTTTTAAATGTAATTTATAATGTATTGTCCTTATTTCGTTACAATCAATGTGACTGTCATCTCCTATAAATTTTTAGTAGCCATTTTTTTTAATCTGTAGAAGGGCTCTTAAATTATCTATCATAGATGAAAAGGTCTGTGTATGTATGTGTATTATTGGCATTTTTTTTTTCAAGAGAGATAATGCCGACATCACACCTACATGCACATCGCGAGTAGGTGCACACATTCGGCAGTTTGTGGATCTTATTCTGTTGGCATAAGTATCAATGTTTGTCTAGGCGTGCATAACCTTTAGGTGCCGATAGTGCGTTTCGTTAAAAAAAGTTATTTTTAAGCAAATCGGGGCCATAGGGGCCAGTCCTAGTGAGGTTATTTCCTTATAGAAAATAACCTCAATAATCCTTGTCGAAATAAATCTTTATTAAGACCAATTGTAGAATCAATATTCATATTCAAGGTTTTTAGGATGACGACGCTAAGAGGAAAACGGTCAATCACAAAACAGTATTAGCTACTAACATAAGCAAAATATGATTCTGACACAGTAACATAGGATTACCATTTTTGAATCTAGTGAGGAATTTCATGAAAACAATATATTTTATCCTGCAATTGGTCTCATACACACAAACATGTTGTATCTTTTGAAATTCATATGAATCATTAAGAACCAATTAGAAACTTATATTAATACCCAATGAATAATAATAAAGATAAGACACGAGTTACTTTATGTTGTTTCCTTTTCTGCATCATCACAAAATAATGAAAAGAAAAGAGACAACTTTAAATTTGTTATTCCATTAGGTGATTATTAAATGCAAATACATATAAAGAACATCATATTTGTGTTATTAATGCGATTCTGAACCTTGTTACCAAGTCATAGAACTTACACAATGTTTGGGAGCGGGTAGCTGGTGGGACTGTTGTCTACTACCACAGGGAACGGGGGCAACTCCTCTTCACTCTCATACGTCATTCTTGTGCAGTTTTCATAATCTAAATCAAGAAAATACACATCACAATAGAGACAACTCACTAGATGACACGGAAAATACACTCTTATTGGAACACAAATAAAATATCTTTTGCTGTACATAATACAAATCTTCGAACACGTACCACTAGTTTTAACTTTTCTTCTGTTTTTGAGAAACGAAGCCATTTTCGGCCAGTTTCTTTTACGATCAATAAATAGATAACTTTTCAACGATTAACTTTATTCCTCAACACAGCCATCTCACTCGAGACAGAAACACAAACTAAACTGATTTACACATTTGCAGCCTTATCTTTCCTTAAGAGTTAGATAATGTTTTTTATGGGCAGATTCGTCATGCCTATTCTTATTACCTTAGCGTACCGCAGTCAACTGAGTGTGTAACGTCAAAAATTATCGAATACATTTCGAAAAGTGGATGCATTGGTAATGAAACCAGTTGCTTACGTCATTTGGAGTGTATACTTTGTCCTCTCACTCTTCGAATATGTTACGCACATCATAGATGTATTTAAGTGAATCATAGCACCAAATATTGAAAGTTTGTTTTTTCTGCTCGTCATTTTGGTCTGGCCTATAAAGCTAACAAGTTAACAGTTCATCAGAAGCAACGCGATCACCTACTGCCTACAGACGACCGCAATACGAGAGAATATAAATGCGGCGCATATAACAAGATATGTATAGATAGCTCTCTCTCTGTAATTAGGTTATTTTATATGTGATAGGTGGCAGACGAGCAGACGAGCAGATGGATCGCCTGATGGCAAGCGATTGCCGCCGCCCATGGGCACCCGCGACACCAGTGGAGTCACATGTGCGCTGCCAACCTTTAAACCCCTCTTTCTCCCGGATTGGGCCTCCAGTACCCTCAATCGCGCAGCAAGACACAGCAAAGTGCTGCTTCACGCAAGTTTTCTGTGAGGACGTGGTATCTCTCCGGTCGAGCCGGCCCATTAATGCCGAAGCGTGGCTCTCCCACGGCTCTCCTGCGGCATGTGTTACGTTATTGACATAACTTTACATCCCTTTTAATTTTAAGGGTATATAAAATCAGTATTTTATCCAGGAATTACAAAACAGCGTCTGTCGGAAGGGCATTCGACTCTCTGACAGAATGCATCAAGAATGTTACCTCTTATAACCCTTCGGACTTTCCTCGTCGCTTCTTCGGAGTAGTCGGCTAGTAGGTCATGGACAGTCATCCCGTGGCGGTCCATCTCATTCAGGTTAGCACCGTTGGCCAGGAGTATACGGACGACGGAGGCCTTGCCGAAGCAGGCGGCCTCGTGGAGGGGCGTCCCGCCGTTGTAAGTTCGTATGTTGGGGTCTATGCCGGCAGCTAGTAAGACGTGGACTACCTCCCTGAGAACAAAATGATTTGTTAAAAATTGGACTACATTTGCAACTTTTTTCACAGCTGCCTATAGACTAGACTTCGAATAAACCATTAAGGTGACGGGTAGGGCACACTAGCGACGCCTATCGATTTTAATTTTTAGCTACTAAACCGGATCTATTTTAAACAATTTCGGGGTTACAACCTTTCGGCTTTTATTACCTATACTTAACTTTTGGGTCTGCTTTTGTACTCGAAATTTGAATTATCGCCAAAAGCGGCTACTTTTGGCATGAATCAATTTTTCGCGTACAAAATCGGACCCAAATTTGTGCATGGTTATTTAATAAATAGTATAAGTTTTTGCCGAGAGATTGTTACCCCGAAATTATTTAAAATAGATCCGTTCCGAGACCGATCGAACCACTGTTCCAAACGGGTGCTATGTCGATCGTACGATAATAAGCACTGTCAAAATTCAGTAGTTTCCAGAATAACCCTTGTAGGTGCAACATTCATGAGGAGGCATTTACTTTGGTCGATAAGTCAGTCGTTACACTTCCCTGCTCGTTCCATCCACCTGTGCGAGTGCGTTGCCCGCATTTTAGAAATAGAAATATTCTTTATGCAGTTTATGTCCATGCAGAACATTTAAATGTCATTTAATAACAAAAAATATTGATGAATCCTGAATGAGTGAGTGAGCGGGTTATTTATCAGCTCACTCACCCATTCAAACAGTAAGCAACTTTTTAATCTCGCAAAAGGCTCCAAACGCAGTGACATCAACCACAAAATGTAAAAGCAAGTAAACAACATCAATGGTACAGACGGGATTGTGTTGCGGTTTGAGTTGCATCACACATTCAAATTGACCATCAGGAACTAACGAATGCTATAAGGCCGTGGGTGGTCACGCTTCGGCATGAATAGGCCGGCTCGACCGAAGTGATACCACGGCATCACAGAAAACGAGCGTGAAGCAGCTCTGTGCTGTGTTTCGCTGCGTGAGGGTACCGGAGGCCCAATCCGGTGGAAAGGGGGTTAAAAGATGATGAGCTATTGCCTGATGGTAAGCTATTGCCGCGGCGGCAATAGCTTACCATCAGGTAATCCGTCTGCTCGTCTGCCACCTATCACATAAAAAAATCAGGAATTAACGACAACGGAGAAAATGTGGTGTACTAACAAACCTGAATTTGCTCAACATTATAATGACATCGTAACAAGACAGACAATCACATGCCCCCAAGTTAAGAGTCGGTAGCGGATATCTTTACTAAGCTACAATTTATGACTCAACCACAAATTAAAGACACAAAAGGTCAGCTTTTAAAAACTGATATAATTTTACCTAAATTAATGGAACTAGAAATCAGAATGTGCTATTTTCGAAAAAAAACATCACAGAGTGTGAAAGGGATCGAACCGGCCTTGAGGCAACTTTAATGCATCTCTATACGGGTGCGGTAGAGAAAGAACGCCACCCAGCACGTCACACCAGTACTAACGGCTTCGCGCGGTTTTTCTATTAAAAGGCTCAGTCTATTACTTACATCGCCCACTTGTTTCGTCTTTACGAGTTACTTATAAGCCTTGTCGTTATGTTATGTTATAACATTTCATTTTTGTTGACTTAAGGTTACCCTTAAGACGCCTTACGCGGTTGCGTCACCTTAATGATAATCTGAATATGTTTAGTTTAATTTATCTTGTTTAATTTTAATTAAAACAATCATAATTGATTGTTTTAATTTTATTCGATGTACAATCCGTGCGGATAAAGAATGGGATCAGAAATGGCGGCGCATCTATTCACTTCTCGCTCGCACACTATTTGCGTCTATACTCGCTCCCCACGAGTGCGAGTGGGGATTTAAGTAAGTAATTTGAGTTTCAGGCCTACTGTAAGCAACGTGAAGATTATTTTCAATAAATAAATGTATTTTATTAAATTAACATCTTTCTTTACAAATAGTGATTACATAGTGCACTTAAATTTTATCAAGTCTTTTATTGGGATTTGAACCTACGACCTTCTGCGAAAAGGAGAAATGCCCTGTCCAAAAGAGCTATTAAGGCTGACGTCCTTGAATTAATGTCCCTAATTAAGTCGACTAATTTTGCTAGGTGCTTGCGTTGAGAGTTAACAGACCTAATTGAGTAGACGACAGGATACTCCGGGTGAAAAGAAAATTGCAATACTAAAAACGTGGTGAGTTTTCACCAACCTTCACAGCAAATGTTTACTGCCGTATCCACTTACCCGCTCTCGCTACCTCCTATGCATTGTGCGCTCACGTCAACAGGCATAAGGCGGCACTAACCGCCACGCGCCGCCAATTTTAACCCTTCGACAACGCGCGCGGAAAATTGACGCAAGCGTGTGCGAGCGAGACACGCGGATACGGCAACTGACACTGACAATGACAGGTAACGAAAGAAATTTAAATTGCGAATCGGCCGCGTTCCATTTAAGTTTCATGTTTCATCTCCGCGTTATAGTGATGGTAAGACAATGTATGCGATGTCAGTATAATAATGGTATGGCGCATTTACTGGTTGCTTCTAATATAATTTACTTTTGTATTCGTGAGGCTAAGGTATGGTATAGGCTAGTAAACGGATTATTTATGTCATAGGTGGCAGTCGAGCAGACGGATCACCTGATGGTAAGCGATTGCCGCCGCGCATGGACCACCGGGACACCAGAGGAGTCACAAGTGCTCTACCAACCTCTAAACACCCCTTCCCCCGGATTGAGTCTCCGGTACCCTCACTCACGCAGCGAAATACAGCACTGTGCTGCTTCAAGTCGGTTTCCTGTGAGGCCGTGGTATCACTCCGGTCGAGTCGGCCCATTCATGCCGCAGCGTGGCTCTCCCACGGTAAAAGTGTTGGTGGTTTTTTTGTGGTTAATGACTATTTTTTTATATTTTATAGTGCGTGATTGGATGAATGAAAATTCTACAACAGTGGCAATAGGTGGTCTTTTCGGTTTACCTAGAAGATTTATTGTTGCCTATGGAATTCACCTCTTTATAAGTACAGATTAAAAATAATTTTTTAGTACATAGCAGACGTAAATGTGGCCAGAATTTTTATAGTTTTTAGGATTACCCGTTAGAGAACTCAACTAAAAGCCAATTATTATCTGGAAGGAAAGAATTTGTTTGTAATTTGTGTTAGACACAAGGCGAATCATGAACTGTCTTCAAAATCTTCACCAATCTGTGGTTTGTTGTTGTTATTGTGACAAAATGAGTAATTTAATTATTCTTATTATAAATCCTATGAGAAATGACTAATTAAATTATTATGCTCTATTTACAACATTGGAACTCTTAATACATCGACAATATAAATGAAAACCTATTTATACTTTAAAATAAAATTACATATTTGAAATGTGCTAAAAAAGCTCTTTCATTTGATACCCGGTACCGTCAAGCAATTTTTTTTAGTTCTTTACTTTAAGTCCCCTAGAGGGCGCTGTAGTGAATTTAACGTGACATCATGTCGCCTACAACCAGAAGACAATTAATCGCTTCTAACGACACCTTATTTGTTCAAATAGTTATGATAACTAGTTTAAATGTTATGAATTATGGAACAAATAAACAACCATACATACATTCATTCATACAGGTGAAAATCATAACCCTCCTTTTTGCTTCACAGTAGTCAGGTAAAAATTAAGTAGATCGCTCTACCCTGCTAAGGACAATAAGGTAGTCAAATTACACGAGACATTGTTAGGCTTACATTTCCCTTTGTATACTGCTCGTGTATTCCGCAAAAATTTCTCACATAACTCATGTCCAAGATAGCGCAAGGTTACGTTAAGGTGACGTGTAGGGCACACTAGCGACGCCGATCGATTTTAATTTTTAGCTACTAAACCGGATCTATTTCATATAATTTCGGGGTTACAACCTCTCGGCAAACACTTATTTGGGTCTGCTTTTGTACTCGAGATTTAAATTACCGCCAAAAGCGGCCACTTTTGGCGAAAATCAATTTTTCGCGTACAAAAACGGACCCAACATTTGTGCATGGTTATTTAATAAATAGAATAAGTGTTTGCCGAGAGGTCATAACCCCGAAATTGTTTAAAATTGATCCGGTTTAGTACTTATAAATTAAAATCGATTGGCGTCGCTAGTGTGCCCTACCCGTCACCTTAAATTATTTTCCTTGTCGTTGTATCTATCAATAGGTTTAGTTAATGTAGACTAACTTGGCCTGCACAAACCAGGGAATCAGGTCATAAATCTAACTCCTGTATACTTGTAAAATTATCCCAGATAGGAGATTTAGAAAGCTTCAGTCTAAGGCTTCCGTGGATATACCGTGGGAGAGCCAAGCTTCGGCATGATCGGGCCGGCTCGACCGGAGTGATACCTGGGCCTCGTAGAAAACCGGCGTGAAGCAGCACTGTGCTGTGTTTCGCTGCGTGAGTGAGGGTACTGGAGGCCTAATCCGGGGAAGGGGGGGATTAAAGGTTGTCTCTCCGCTGGTGTCGCGGGTGTCCATGGGCGGCGGCAATCGCTTACCATCAGGTGATCTGTCTGCTCGTCTGCCACCTATCTATCACATAAAAAAAATATATCCTTTATTAAGTCTCTGCCAGCATACCCTACTAAATTTTAACCGTGGCAGAGCCACGCTTCGGCATGAATGGACCTGGTCGACCGAAGGTATAATTTGACCTACCCGTTTAGAACAGTGGTAGTGAACCCTGCCTTTAGGCCTTAGGGTTGAGAGTTCGATCCCCGCACAGTACAAACATCTATGTGCATGAACATGCCTAATTGAGTTGACTAAATGGAAGGTAAATTGCGGTTTACGGTTTATAACGTATTAAAAATAACTACTTACTAGATCTAGTTCACACCAATTTTCGTTGTTAGTTTTCATGGTAATGTATAACATATATTTTTTTATAGTTTTATAATTCTTTTATTATAGAAGTTAGCGGGGGGGACACGTTTTAGCACATTGGGAGCGCGTCTCTTGCGCAAAGTATTCACAACATCATTCTGCATCATTTTAAAGACCTATCCATAGATACCCCACACATAAGAGTTTGATGAAAAAATTTAGGGTTTCAATATGGGGACCCCCATTTTTTTTTTCTATTTTTTAACAAAATACATCTATTTACCAAGTTTCATAATAGTATAGTTCTTATAGTTTCGGAAAAAGTAGCTGTGAGATACATACGGACGGACGGACATACAGACATGACGAATCTATAAGGGTTCCGTTTCTTGCCATTTGGCTAAGGAACCCTAAAAAACGCCAAAAATCATCTCCAAGCAAACAAGTACAGTTTTATTCATGACTACGTCTTCCCCACCTGGCCAATTATGCCGCATCCGCGGAGGCGATAATTTCTCACTTCCACGCGCGCATGGCATAGCACCTACGGGGACCTATTGGGGCGTTATAACGAACGAATGAATATGAATATGACTCGATTGCCGAGCGTGTACACGCCTTTAGATTACCATAAAATAATAACGCAATGTTACTGAGGTGATGGCGTATTCTTGTATAGGTAACGTATTTAGGGATTGTCAAAATTACTTGTATGTTTTGGTATACCTCTCTGGGATAAGAACTCCCACACTCCCATGGGCTAAAAACAGTGGAGAGTTGCCTTGCATGTTTATAAGGACTTACTGTTTCTGCTGATAAAGAAGAGCTGATGATGGAGCCGGAATATTGCTAATTGAACTTCTAGATGGAGTGTGCTAAGACAACTGAGTTTGGACTTTTTGCTTTTCCATATGACGACAAAACAATGCCACTTTCGACTATTTTAGACCCTTTGGGCCGGTTTCTGAATTGAGAATTTGAAGTTAAGCACGACTTGAGCAACTTTGACAGTTGAGTCATACTTCAACTCACTTAGTGCTCAAATCGTGCTTAGTTTCAAACTCCAGCGATTTGTCTGGGAGTTCTAGTAGGCACTAGAACTCCCAGACAAATCGCACTGCTGACAGTGATGTCACTGCTCCATCATGTGAGCAGCTCGATGCTACCATAATATCGAATTTACCATCATCATCATCATCATCAGCCCATTTAAGTCCCCACTGCTGGGGCACGAGCCTCCCTCAATCACATGAGGGGTAATTGCCATACTCACCACGCTTGGCAGACGGGTTGGCGAGGGTTTTGATATAAATGCAGAGTTTTCCTTCTCTGGGTGCTGATGATCATGCCAGCAGCTTTACCTTAGTCGCCTTTTACGACACCTCGGTAAGAGTGAGGGTGGCCTATTCTACTCTGCCGCGGACCACACGGCCAAACGTCATAAGTCGTCGAATTTACCATAAGTATGTCAAATATCAGCTTAATTTGTAACCTGGAAGTGGACTAATAACTTAAAAATTTCTTTTTTTTTTCAGTGAAAATAAAATTAGGTTATTGAAAATAGGTACTAATTTACCCATCTAAAGCTGCGAAAGACCTTCTAACTAGAGTAAAGAAAATCAAGTCTGCTAACTTTTCTAAGTGGTTGACCTTGCTATAATGTACATATCAGTAAATATACTCACTTTCGTCCGTTCTTACTGGCTCTGTGCAGCGGAGTCGATGGGAAGTTCTTCCCCCGACACCTGGGCGCTTTGTACGGCTCCACCAGTTGCGGCATCACCCTCAGCAGGTGCTGCACCGTTTCCAACCTTAACAAAAACAATGTTTAATTCAGATTCCTGTAGATATTCAACGTTGAAAATGAAAATATACTTAATATATTTTTAGGTTAGCCTGTAGAGTCCCACTGCCAGGTTAAAGTCCCCACAAGTTCCCCCACTGTTCCCTGTCCAATGACCGCACTTGACAATGAACATACTTATAGAAATTATCACACTATCTTCTTCTGAGCCCTGACGTTCATCGGTTGTGAAAATATCAGCCAACAATGCAATAACCGATTACATAGTGCTGTGGTGTAACTAAAAATAATAACCACCCAACATCATCGGAAAGATCAAAGCCTATCTTGGCTGGCCTGGCTGCCTCGAGAGAATGGAAGAAGATGGTCTCGTGAACAAAATAGGGCCGACCGGTGGGCCACGTCTAGTTGGCCGACCGATGTAAAGACGTCATCATCATCATCATAGCCCATTTAAGTCCCCACTGCTGGGGCACGGGCCTCCCTCAATCACATGAGGGGTAATTGCCATACTCACCACGCTTGGCAGACGGGTTGGCGTTGGTAAAGACGTCATCGAGACTGATCTGGGAGAACTTCAGGTCCATGACTGGCAATAAGAGAGCAGGATCAACAAAAGTGGTTTCGGAGGCTGAACTCTATTCGGGTCGCTGAGCCAGCGGAGTAAGTCATTTCCAGCTAAAATATAGCTCAAACTAGAATCAAAATAATATCTCCCATCTTAGCGTGTAATTCGCTACTGGGGAACGGAATCAAAACCCAAAGCTGTCGCTTTTAAGCCTAGGGTACGCTTAGACCATGATTCAGGATTTGAGGAGTCTGGTTATTACAGTTTCGTTTACAATTAAGCAAAATGATAACACGTGTCTATGTTAAATGTGGCGCCGGTGTGTAACCTCAAAGTCTTATAATATCTCTGAATAGACTCCACATTAACTACACGAAACTAACAGTTTACGTGTTCAAGTTCTGTTTGCTAAATGCAATTACAAACTAAAAGGGCAAAGTTAAGATCTTCAAAAGGCTGTAAGCAATCCGGCGCAAACCAAATCCAATTTTCAAAGAGTCGGGACCGCGTCGCCGTAACCTCCAAAACTTGTATCCACAAATCTTGTAACTTGTGATTTTATAACGGCCACTCAGTTTGTTGCTATTTTATTCTGTGCGAGTTTTGTGAAAACGGGTTCGTTGGTTAGATGAGTGAATAAGAGATTTGCTACTTTTTTATAAGGTATATAGATAGATAGATATATATTCTTTATGGCACAACATACAAAACTTAAAAGCTACGTATACAGAGATACAATGTACAATTTAGACGGTCTTATCGTTGTGAGCGATCTCTATCAGACAACCTTCAAGTAAAAAAACATTAGATAGAAGAGGGTAGGGTGGTGCAATCCTTCTGATATTCAACATTGATTTAAACAAAATATTATAAATACATTTATCTAGATACTAAATAAAACCTTATCATATTACTAAAAAACAATATAACTTACATAAATTAAATAAAATATACCTACTACTTACAGATACGTAATAAGGTTAGAAAAGATAAATTTATTTATTTATTTAATTTCATACCTACAATATAGTATGGATCTGGGAGTGGACTAACGACCGCGAGCGTCAATGACAGGAAAGGACAACAGATGAAGCAGTTGATGTTAATCTGTATGAGTTTAATAGACACTATTATTTTTTTATCGTTTCCCGAAAATCTCGAAAAGCGAAAAAAAAATCAGCTTTTTCATACATTATTGTCGGGTAGATATTCCATTTTATATGAAACAGCTGATTTTTTTTTCGCTTATTTTGTTGATCTAACATGCTAAATGGACTTCATTCAAGATACCTATTATGAGGTTTTCGGGATGTAAACGATAAAAAATAACGGTGTATATAGAGAGGTATTTTAACTTTTTTATCATTAAATGTATAAGATAGAATTTATAAAACTTAAATAAAAAATAATGCAAGTTCCCCATTTAACTTATGACGCCATCTATCAATCTAGCATTAACGATCCCATCGTATCCTCGAACAGCTATCTAGTAAAAATAGACAGTCTCACTGTCAGCATCCTGTCATCGACGTTATTTCAACCCAGGACTCGTAATGTATTTTTTTAAATTAAATATAATATCCTCCAAGTTCCAACCGATTACAGCTAAGGCGGCCAATCTCAACGATCAACCAAGTACGCAAGCTATATTATAGAGTTCAAGGGTGTGCGCAAACACAAATGCACTCTCTATTCCCTTACCCTCAGATTCCGATAGGACACCAGCGTGACATGACCGGAGAGGGATTGGGCGCAGGACCACCGGCTTAACGTGCATTCTGAGGCACGGGGGTACATGACCGCCGACTTCCAGACTCCGGGCTGACACTAAGAATTTCTTAGCGAAAACTTAGGTATAAATTTTGGCCTGACCCGGGTATCGTCGAAGAGGGTCACCGACATGGGCACCGACAGTAAAGTACGAATTGGTTTGGGCACATGAAGATTTTTTACCTATGAACTTGATGGTCTAAATCCGTCGCTTTAAAGTGCGACCCACTAACCACTGCGCCACCGAGGCAGTCTAAGCTATACACTAGGAGAGCGGGCCTATTGGTCTAGAGGTTTAAGGCGAGTAAAAGTATGTTTCGAATCTTTTGAATATAGGTCGGGTTTGTGATTAGGCAAATGTGGTGATTATGCCTAATCACATCGTAGTAGCGATGACATGATTTCTACGATACCTCTATCCTCAACCATTTTCCCTGCAGTGGAACAGTACATCTGATCATCATCATCATCAGCCCATTTAAGTCCCCACTGCTGGGGCACGGGCCTCCCTCAATCACATTAGGGGTAATTGCTATACTCACCACGCTTGGCAAACGGGTTGGCGAGGGTTTTGATATAAATGCAGAGTTTTCCTTCTCTGAGTGCTGATGATCATGCCAGCAGCTTTACCTTAGTCGCCTTTTACGACACCTCGGTAAGAGTGAGGGTGGCCTATTCTACTCTGCCGGGGACCACACGGCAAGGCAAAGTTTCAGATGTACGGCGGTACATCTGATACTTACATACAATGTCTTTTTTGCACTATCAAGACATATAATTTGCAAAGCAGAGAATTCGTAAGAATAACAGAGGACACGCTATATTCAAAGGAACGATGTCTTTGCAATTATCAGAGTATTGAAACCTTAAAGTTTCTATATGGGAGGTTTTAGTCCTTTACACAGACCTTTTTAGCCTATGAAGTCGGGAAAGTTTCGAACTGTGAGGGTGCTTCGGAACGGAATATAAAGTCAAGTAGCGGTTATGGTATAAGTTATGATTAATGCGGTCTGCGGGTCTTCGCAAATTACTCGCGTTACTGGTTGGAGTAAAAGTGGAATTTTTGTTGAGGCATTTGAAGGGCAGAGTTTTTTGAAATGTAACGGAGCGTAATAACCTATGAAAATATCAGAAACGAATTTGTATTTACACTTTTACTCTGTTTTGTTTTATGTGACATGACATGGGACATCTTGTGTATACTCTAAGATGTGACAATGGCAATAAACCGATGGAGTCTTACTATACAGTACCCAAACAAAGATAAAAAAAAAAAAAACTTTATTTACCAAAAAAGTTTAAAACAGCTTACAGTAATACATTGACTCCCACACTAGGCGAAGCCTGTCTCGTGGGAATCATATCAGATTGATTTGATGGTGTAATGATTTCAATACCTATGTCTAAGATTGGTTAAAGTATCTAAAGGACCCTTACCTTCCATACTGCGCTGCTAGATCCAAGGCGCTTTCGTCCCTGATGTTCCTGATGGTGACGTCAGCACCCTTGGCGATCAGCTGCGCCACCACGTCCGTGTACCCGAAGTGGGCGGCAGACAGCAACGCGGTCTCGTGGTCGGCGGTCTAGACAACAACACATACGTCATATTTCAATGAGTTCTGTGTCTCTTTGGTCGTTATGGTCACCACGGACAAACCAGCCACAACACCTTTCCCATCCATAAAATTAGTATGGAAGTATTAATAATTTAATCACACGAATTTGTCCTTGACGGTTGGAATCGAATCCAATAGGCTAATAAATTCATTATAATTAGCATAAGATTAATGACTCATATGGAAATACCGCGGTATTTCCGGTATACCGGTGAATAAGTCCGCGGCTAGCAGTTGGATTTTTTTTTATGAACTATAGGCTAACGTTGGCCACAATCTCACCTGATGGAAAGTGACGATGAGGTCTAGGATGTAACGCGTTCGCCTAGATGCCTGTTAACTCTTGCCTTAAATAACGCCTTAAGTGTACCCGCTAAATAAATATTTGTTGCTATTTTTGTATTTCATATCCTGCAACTTGTTTCCATTTCTTTGTTTTCTAGTCTGGGCATCCTTGATCTTGCCACGAGCAAGGAGGTTATAACGGTTAAAATGATTCACAATTTTATCAATCCTACACGGCAAAGCTTTTGCGGGCTCAGGCCTCCTGCATACGGTAACTAGACCAACTACGGCATAATTAATGACCTTGTTAGCCTACAAACCGACATCTTCAGTCTAAATTATGATTGTTAAAAACGCCATTATGTATGCCAACCAATAGTAATTAAGTAAAATAGCCTGTTCCTATGACAATTAAGGATTTCTATGAAAAGCATTTGCACCTTAAGCTTTATAATGCTTTAGCTACTTAGTATGGAATTATATTAGTCAAGGAGTTCTTTCTATGAAATTATTTTATTTACTTATGGGCTTGAAGATCAAGTAACGACAGTGCCGGCACAATATGGGATACGAGACGATCTGCTTTTATGGATTATACAATTCTCACTAACCGGTCGGCGTTATACCGGCGGATTCTTATGCCCCAGCAGCGGAGGCAAAATGTTTGTGACGTAAGTCATGTGGCTCACAATGAACCCGTCCTGTAACGAACGAGAATTTACCTGTCCCATCCAAACGGGATACACACACCGCGTGTGAAAGGGAGGAAAACTCCGATTCGGTCCAAAAGTTAGGTCTTGTAGGCCACCCAGTTGTCTTGTCACTAAGAAGCCGGGTTCTTGTGGGACAGCTGACGCTATCCTAAGTTTGTGACGTCATATCACTAGGAACCGTGATGACTCACCAGCTGATCGACGTTGACCGGCGGGTTCTTGTGTGCGAGCAGCATAGCCACAATGCTGGACTCGCCCTTCCACGCTGCCAGGTGGAGTGGCGTGGCGCCCCTCTTGTCTGCTATGCATGGCGACGCGTCAACTGACAGGAGGAGCCGGACAATTTCCCTACAATTAAATATATAATATTAGCATACCCACCGTAAAATACAAATAAATTCTTAAATAACAATCATTGCTATATAAAATATAGTCATTATCAGAAAGAAAAATAATGCATACTCGAGAGCCGGCACGACATATCAATTTGAAGAACCTACTTTTTGGAAGTCGGTTAAAAATGCTGTAGAAATAAGAAGAAACTTAGCAAATTAAACAATTGAGTGAGTGTGACCTTAGATTTTACCTTTTCCGCGAGATCAGATAGTTATAACAATGTTATACAACATTAAATGCACGTTGACAACCATAATAATGAAGTCCCTACGAGGGACAGGCAAACACAAATTAATATTAACAGACTTAAAACAAACCATACACCAAATGCGTACGTGACCTAACATTATACCTAAATAAACACCATTTAGCGATAGCACTCTGGTAGATGTCCGTGCATTCACAATAATAATAGGTATAACCTATTAAATAAAGTAAAACTTTAATAAAATATAATACCAATTCTTAATATTTGTATTAGCAATCAATTTCCAGAAAACTTTCTTAAAAAAATCTTTGGTCATGCGCCTTTTGGAAACAGAAAGCAATCTCAGGCACCAACTACACTATATCACATTATCAAATAAGTAGGAGCACCTGATTTGGCTCTATCAAGAATGATAAGATCCAAAATGCTTATTTTCAGTCAGTATTTTTTGCATATTACATTTTACTCTACGTGTTTCCTACTAGAAATAGTGCAATATGTTTCTATGTATCTACAAGTCAAGTTTTGAATAATACTTTAACAAGTTTTTGATGCCCAAGATTATGTTTGATAAAAATTAGGTAATGTGGAACAAGCTAAATAACGAGAATAAATTATATGCGATAAGTGGCTGACAATTAACGAAAAGGCGGTAAAGATCCACTTACTATACATCTCGACCAATCTTAATCCGATACTAAATCTATGGTATAGCGCTGTCATTATATATAAATCTGATTGGTCGAATCGAGCCATAGTAATAAAAATATGAAATACTAGCTTTTGCCCGCGACTTCGTCTGCGTTCACACAATATCTTTATAAATTATAGCCTATGTGTTATTCTGATCTATAAGCTACATTACTGTAAAGTTTCATTAAAATCCGTTTAGTAGTTTTTGCGTGAAAGAGGAACAAACATCCATCCATACATCCATCCAAACCAACTTTCGCCTTTATAATATTAGTAAGGATTCCTAGTCATTATTATGAAACTATTACATTCATGATTTTTGACAGCATTCCATATTATTATAACATACATATAATTCATATGCCGTGTGGTCCCCGACAGAGTAGAATAGGCCACCCTCACTCTTACCGAGGTGTCGTAAAAGGCGACTAAGGTAAAGCTGCTGGCATGATCATCAGCACCCAGAGAAGGAAAACTCTGCATTTATATCAAAATATCGCCAACCCGTCTGCCAAGCGTGGTGAGTATGGCAAATACCCCTCATGTGATTGAGGGAGGCCCGTGCCCCAGCAGTGGGGACTTAAATGGGCTGATGATGATGATGATAATTCATATTTCGTTCTGTTATGATAACTTAAAAAAAGAATAGAAATCATTAATATAAAACATATGACAGTACTAAAAGCAAAAGGAAATGATAAAAACTTACTTGTGGCCATTCAAACAAGCGTGGTGTAGTGGTGTGTATCCATTGTCGTCTTGCACATTGACGCCAGCGCCTCTTCTTAGACTAGAAAATAAATACATTTGTCAATAAAAAAAACTTCGCAGTCGGTAGGATTCGAACCTACGCTCCCAGAGGGAATCTGATTTCTAGTCAGACGCCTTAACCGCTCGGCCACGACTGCCGCGGGGATCTACGCGAAAATAACGTCCACTACCTCGATAGTCTCCAATACACTGAGCAAGCAACGCTTCAATAAGGATATTATACAATGTTAATATTAAACAAATTAATTATAATTAGAATACTTTTGAAGAAAACAAGGAAACTTAATTTTGTTACATATTGCCTATGACATTAATAATAATATCTAAGTACTACATGTATATGCATGTAGTACTTATGTATTATTACTTATAATTTTGAGATATTATACATATTATGTTATTGCTTAAGCAACTTATCATAATTTAGGTCACCTTTAGAATAAGGCACCTACTCAGCTTTTACAGCTAAAGAATACTTCTTCGGTTGTAAAAAATATTTGTTACCTACTTATGTATCTAAACTATTCGCAGTAGCTCCGAAGTGAAAGACACCAAATAAAGTTCGATTTCTAACTAAACTTCTCCTCCAAAACAAAGATATTTTATCACGTACTTTCTTAACGATCTGCGGTTTTCCTCAACGAGTCAGTGCATGTATCCTCCAATTGGTGGTATTAGTACCAAGCCAAACTATGTAACGATGGATAAGCTATAAATGTATATCATTGATTTATAAGCTCTAGAGATATACTTACAACAATATTATAAAGAGAAAATATAATATAGGATGAAGTGATTAGCATACGAGTAAATTCACTAACTAGTGGACAGATTTTGTAAATTTTTACACGCGCTGCAGCGCCTCTTTAGCGGTTGTTGTAGCACATGCTGAGGCTGAACCTTGTTGGCCGCAACTTTATAATGTTCTGTCCTTATTTTGATTTGTATGCAATAATGTGTTGTGGTCAATAAATTATTTCTTATGCTTATATCATACAAAATTCCGTTATTCGCGCTCGAGTAATAAAAGTTGCATTTTACTACGGGAAAACCTACATTATTCAGTTGTCTCGATTTATCTGGTTGATTTTCTGGCATATTATACGAAACTTGACAATCTCGTCTATCTGCTTAGCTAAAGCCAAAGGAAGCTTGAGAAAAGTATAAATAAACTGAAGAATTGTGAAGTGAATAGTTGTAATGAATCTGGCCTTGACATGAAACAGCCGGCCAACGAACTTGCTAGGACAATAGAAAGAGCAAACGAAAAGCAACTCAATCATGACGACCATTAAGCAACAATTAGGTTGCGAGTCGGCATATGTAGAACTAACTGTTTCTTACTTAAAACACCTATGTCAACTGAATGTAGGTTATAGGTTACTGTGTAAGTAAAATAAAAGTAGGTAAGAATGAAAGTTACTCCTATATGCAAAATTTAATTACTTGCATGTTTTAGAAATGTTCGTCCATTATGTAGTGAGCGAGCATGTCTATTATGGGCACGAAATGGAGGTTTAATAATATACTGAGATATGAAAATATGGGAAACACAGGAGCAAAATCGGTTATAAAACCTAATTGACTTCTCAGGGAACCCAATCTATTGATTGACCGTATCAAATATAGAGGACAATGCTACTACAAGTATATACGCTTCTCGCTTTGGAACATAGTTTTAATATATTCGTAGTCGATTCTATAATTATAAAAACCTCAAGGGTAGCTCACAAATTGCCTAATATCAAGAACATTAACCCAACACATGTAATAAAATTTCATCATTTCCGAATAAAAGAAGAGCGCAAAAAGTTATGAACGAAACGAAGGCTGACCTCGACCGGAGCCATGTTTCAAATGCAATGACTAAAACTAAAATCAAGCCAACATAATTATAGGAACCTTAAGTTAAAAGGATAAAGGAGAAAATGCTATAGCAAATAATAATAAGGCAATGCTAATAACAACAATCAAGGCACGAAGAATTCACAGAGCGGAACTCAAACTCAGATAAAACGGTTAAGATTCGAGTTATCGCACGTTTATAAGAAACATTGCCTTTTAATATCCTCAAAATATATTAAAGATAATAATTTCGTGATAGCGACTAAGAAACAAAAAAAAATAAAAACACCAATGAAATTGATTCCCTAGATACATTTTACTAAGTGGTAGCGAGCGAGTATCCTAATTAAAATTATTGGAGTTTGTGGGTTCGTTCAATACATTGAATGAGATAAAAACGTTAGTCATCATCACATCAATCTATTTACAGAACTAATTTAAAAGGTATATGCAATGGAAAACATAATCAATAAGTACTCAAATATCAGAAAAAATACGTTACGGATGAGTAAATTAGTATCTTTCATAGTTAACAGTTGTTGAAGACAAACAACGACTAATTTAAGAGTTCGAGTACTTAAAACAATAGAAAATACAGTAAAGTAATCAAGTAGTTATAAAACGAGGGCCAAACCAATCTTCCTAATCCTCATAAATATCTTTGCCATACACTATAAAACACTCACTCCAATGTTATCAGAATTTTTTGTTTATTGTTTAGATTTGCACTTACCTGTCTACATCAAACACTTTCATTTTCAGTCTCTTTGTCTTTAGCCAACCCCTATGAATATTATGTCTGATGCCCGATATTTTAAAATCGCAACACTTCACTGTTTTCTCATCCATGTTAGTACACAAAATATAGACACAACTGAAGACTAACACAAAGACGCTTCGCTATTGAAAGTTCAAATAAGACTAAAATCGGAGGAAAGAAATGACTCATAGGAAAGCACACCACAGAGAACAGGTTTGAAGGGGACAATAAAATAGCACCTTTGAAGCCACATGCGATGGCCAACACATGCACTAATTGAAGAAAGGCCTCTCGCAGTAGTGATTTGTACTCGAACTGGCTAGCCTCGCGATAAGTTGTACTGTAGCATAATTTTAGATTAGATATGCGAAGTGGAACAAGTAAATGAATAATCGTAATGTTTTTACGTATCATCCTTGAACTCGTAAAGATCATAATCGAAATACTATGTATGCAATTTCGATTAAATGATGAAATCAATCAATATACAGTGATATACCAGGGTCAGTGAAAATTGCGTACAAGACTATTTTAATATGACTGCAAGAAAGGCAACACTTCGTCACAGACAACGTCCAAATTGAGACGCAAATAAAAAAATGCTAACATTTAGTTCTAAAGATAACAAAACGAAGTTATAAAAGATAATAATAAATGATTTTATAAAAGAGCAATAATAAACATAAATTAAATAATATAGGACTAAGTTACCCACTTTCATCTTTCTATCTACAATCTACATACATTTGTATTAGTATGTATGCATCCACACCAGTCTCTGGAATCGAGGTAACCGCTGGATGATACGAAGGCACACGGTTTTATTATTCCTATAAACTCGTTGGTTAAGGTCAATTGAAAAGTCAAAGATGTAGCGTCGAATAACGTGCGAATGGTGAAACTTGAGGTTAAGTAGGTAGACACATAAACAATATATTTCCTCTCTCAAAGCTCAGAAAGAAAGCTCAAGTATAGGTGCAAAATACATTAAATAACAAGCACATATCAAATGTCACTACGAAAGTAGACTAAACAGCAGACTCAGCAGCAAAAAATAATTCCTATTTGGGAGTAAATAATACAGGGTGTACCTGTGAACATTTACATCCCTTTAAACACGTGTTCTACATACAAAATGACCAAGTCACGTGACCGACTTTGTATGAAGAGTTGAAATTTTTTCATGCGAATTTCCAAAAGTGGTAGAACAAATATTGTTCATAATGGTTAGTAGAATACGTGGTTAAAGGCATGTAAATGTTCACAGTTACACCACAGGCTGTATCCCATAAAAAACAAAACTTTAAAAAAATTCAGTGTCTTGGACTTTTTATGATCGGTGAGTCAGTCAGTCAGTGAGTGACAAAATTCAGAAACTTTAACAAGTTGTCATTCTTAAACTACTGGTTCAAATTGATCTGAAATTTTAAATATACCGTGTTTATTTAATTGATTAGTTACTGAAAATTCAGGCTTCTTGTTTTATCCACAACGAAATTACAGGGGAATCGAAAATAGCCTGCATTGCTTCGATAAAAGGATGGTACGGCCGTGCCGCTTTTTTGCTTGACTTGGCAAACAAAAACAAAAATAAAGATTCCAAAAACATGTCTACCAAAATAACTAGTCATTAAATCCAATACAAACAAGTAGAATAATAGCGAACCCTCATGAGCCGATAGAGACAATAGAAGAAATATCGACCACAGAACATCAGGTACTCGAAACAAAAAGTTTTATCAGTAAAAGAGGACAGGTACAGTGAAAAAAATAACCTAACAGGTGAACACATTTTGAGAAGTACTTTTGGTGAATAGGTGTTTTGTCAACATCTCTTACAATGAACAAAGGCAGGTCAAAGTGGGTTGTCCGAATCCAGTCTATTACTCATAAAGGAACAGTAATTTTAGATACAATTTTCCTTTCTAAATTAAAAGTTCGAAAACCGAAGAGTTCATCTGATAGATATGATTAATATGATTTTAATGGAATGGAATTGAATGTATTTAAGTAATAAAGTGGATTCTACAAACGATACATGTTCAACGTGTTGAAAGATATCGCATAATCGTATTTAGTATTTTGCTACAATACACGTTTAGAATCAGAATAGAGTTAAGGAAAACGGATATATTTTAAGACCATAGAGGAACTTTTCTGAATGCGTTATTCACTAGGGAAATATATTTATTGTTAAAATCTAGGAATGATATTTACGGTGACTTAAACAATCCATTTCCTAGTCATACTCGTGTATTGAGGAAAGCTAATTTATAAATATGCTCGGACACTTTCCATTACGTCAAATACCCAGTACCTAACCCAACCATAGTATTGTTTTACAATACCAGGTTGCCATTTCAGCGATAGCAAAAGTACAAACATGTTGGACATGAATCATACATAAGGCACTATGTTCCAAATATCTTGATATTTGAATCCAAATTCTGATAAAATTTAGATTTTTGTAAACATGCAAATTAATTAAATGGTCCAACCATTTAATTAATTTCCATGTTTAAAAAGATCTTAATTTTATCAGATAACAGAGGCCTATTTAGAAAATAAAATCTGTTATGGTCGGTAAACCTCGCTCTTATTTAAGTACGGGTAGACTAGGTTTTTTTTTTTTATGAAGCAGGTGCCAGGTGCAAATATGCACTGCGTATAATACATATAAACGTTTTTTGTATCCCACCTAAATCGCCTTTTGATCCTTTTAAACATCATGTTGTCCTTATCAAAATACGACGTCCAAAATTTCATGTTGCAAGCCACACAATCACAAACACAGATAACACGACACACACCGTTAAAAAGCTATTCCGCCTTATCAGTTACATGTTCTCCGTTCAAATATTGATTTGGTAATATTTGCAGGAAAGCAAACCGACACCGAACGTCCCACTGCCCGTCGCTGACTAACCAAGCTGTGGATGAATCATGGGACCAGGTCGCTTGGCTGGTGCTTTTTTATTGCGGTATTTTTCGCACGTAACTGTTCACCGGTTCAAATTAGATCGTTAGTTCTTGGCCGTTGAGGTTGAGTTTTGGTATTCTTCTTGTTAACACTTCTGTTGATCTGCATTAAGATAGTCCACATTTTAGACTGAGCTAAATTATGTATTTTGTAGTTTATAAGAATATCTCTTTATTGAGGTAACTTTATTTCTTCTGTTTGTGTGGCTACTGGTACCACTTTTCAGTATACATTAAGGGTGATGAGGATATGATCCAGTGTCATTATTATCGTTGAAACATTAATTTACTTTTGGTTTGAATGGTATTTTTAGAACTTAAATTTAGGCCGCCAAATGAAATGTTAAGATATACATTGGCATATAATACTAGATAATATTAATATTATCTACCTCGTTTCGTTTCTGTTTGTTAAAAAATTACTTAGAACTTGTCCGTTTTGGTAGCTTTTACGGGGAATTACGTAGTAGGTACGTTGCTCTATAGTAAGACGCTTGGTAAACAATGTACACTTTTAGACCACTAAACTACAAATCGGTAATCTGTACTAAACTCTCAGATATTGGAAATAGGTTATACGTATACGGTTTGTTTAACAACACGAGCCTGATTATGCAAACCAAACATCAGGTTCCGGAATGTAGAGGTACCGTTGAAATTAAGAATCAGAACGATATAGATTTTAGAACTCCTACTATTGAGTCTAGTTTCTAAGTCTAGTCTAGTACTACTACAATCATGATTCGTAATAGACAAAGACAAAATATAGGTAGGTACTTGTTTGTCAATAATGCATGCATAATCCAGTGACTGACCATTGTCTATTACATAAACATCTATACTACATGAATAAAAATATGTATGTAGCTATGTTGGTTGTAAGCTTTACAATGCTCAATATTAAGGTGACGGGTAGGGCACACTAGCGACGCCAATAGATTTTAATTTTTAGCTACTAAACCGGATCTATTTTAAACAATTTCGGGGTTACAACCTCTAAGCAAACACTGAAAATTTAAATGGGCTGATGATGATGATGATAAAATCATCATCATCAGCCCATTTAAATCCCCACTGCTGGGGCACGGGCCTCCCTCAATCTCTTGAGGGGTAATTGCCATACTCACGACGCTTGGCAGACGGATTGGCGAGGGTTTTGATATAAATGCAGAGTTTTCCTTCTCTGGGTGCTGATGATCATGCCAGCAGCTTTACCTTAGTCGCCTTTTACGACACCTCGGTAAGAGTGAGGGTGGCCTATTCTACTCTGCCGGGGACCACACGGCTCTTATACTATTTATTAATTAACCATGCACAAATGTTGGGTCCGCTTTTGTACGCGAAGAATTGATTCACGCCACACGTGGCCGCTTTTGGCATGATCAATTTTTCGCGTACGCGTTGGACCCAACATTTGTGCATGGTTATTTAATAAATGATATAAGTGTTTGCCTAGAGGTTGTAGCCCCGAAATTGTTTAAAAGCGATCCGGTTTAGTAGCTAAAAATTGAAATCGATTGGAGTCGCTAGTGTGCCCTACCCGTCACCTTAAGTTAATTTTAACTCACGATAACGATATAGTGCGTCAAACCATTCATACTCATCTAGTCTCAAATTAAAGCACTTCCCTGAACTCATTAGGTGATCTGACTGCTCGTTTGCCACATATCACGAAAACTATATTCTATTTTAAAAACTACATGACAATAAGCGCGGCTTCACAATCTCTAGAACAGAAGCACGTTATGTTGTGAGTAAACATACGATTTCCTAAAATAATGGTTATTATGCTATGTTTACAAGTTGGCGAGTTAACCGCCTTCACGAGGGGTATTTCCCACTATATTTCGATTTGGGAATGAATATAAATGAAACTATACGATTGGGTTTTACCTTTATATGTATACATTTTAATGAATGATTTGGACAACATTACAAATTATACGGTTATAGCCTTTATCGGTCCAGTACTTATGGTATGTATTTACAAAAGAAAAGTATTATATGTATATATTTGTAATCCCACTGTTGATTCTGATATCCGTAACACACACAATCTATTTCATCTTCATGGGAACGTTAAAAAGCCGAGTAATTATGGAATATCAGTACCGTCATCAATCGGCGGGGTGAGCATTACTGCAGATGTGTATTGTGAAGAACTGAACACAAATATTATTTATTTATTAGGTGCGTAAAAGGTAAAACCTAGTTTTAACATCTAAAATATTAAAGTATTTTCAGTGTTTCGTTTTTTCGGTGTTTATTAATCACCTTATTTTAATATCAAGGCCGATTTTTGCTCTAAGATTAATATTAATTAACGTTCCGTAAGTAATTTAGGACATTTTAATTGCCTGAAGCATCACTTTGATAACACCCTCATTAGAGGAGAGTTTGGTAATATAGGAACTCGGTAGAGTTAGCAACCTTGATTCTGAAATAAAATTATTATTTCACCAATAAAATTATTATTTCACCAATAAAATTATTATTTCGTCTAGTGGAGATATTTAATAGTTCTTTAAAAAACAAATTTTGTTTCAAGTTACTTAAATAAAATTAAATAAAAAAATAACAAATTGTTTATGGCTCTTATATTCTATAAATATTCTTAAGGTAGACCTTTTTATAAACTTCAAGAAGGAGAAGTGTCGTGTCTTACTTTTTTGAGAATTAATTGAATATTCTATCATATTTAATGTCTATTGTCTAAACATAACGTCTAGCTTTTGTTTTATGACGCTTCCGAACAGTGCTTATTTAGCATTCGGTCATTGCATACAAATTGGCAGATGTCATGACCGATAACCTATTATCATTCGGTCACCGCATATAATATAAACTGACAGCTGTCATAGTTTCCGACCCACGTGCTTTGATCATTAACAAATTAGCACAGGATAGTTAAGAAAGTTTTTATCGGAAACTTAGAAAGTTGTATTCAGTTAAAAAAATGAAATGATTTCTCATTTTTTGGTATCATTTCATCATTAACGCATATTTTAGATTATGAATAAGTTTAATCCTAGCTTAAGCCGTCATTTAGCTGACGACTGAATTAAAAGGTATTGTAAACCAATTTTAGCTACTAATTATTGGGTAGTCATATTAAATTAACTGGTTAGCAATGATTAATTGAATTATTTAGAAAGCCATAGGACATTACGAATCTACGATAAGGCTCCAATCTTAATTAGTTATCAGCTGACATCAACTTTTACTACCGATGTAACTTCTAATTAGGTCAAACTGATAAGGGCATTGTTATTTATGCCTTGCCATTAATTTCTTTAGTTTCACCTACTTCACAACATTGTGTTTATGTACTGGTTTAGCTTGAGTGGAGACCGCGACTCGGTAAGCGTAGTGTAGGACGCCCTGCGACAAGATGGGATGATGACATTCGAAGGCTGGCTGGTGTGGGCTGGATGAGAGTGGCCGAAAATCGGGAGCAGTGGCGTGCATTAGGGGAAGACCTATGTCCAGCAGTGGACGAGTATGGGTTGCTGATGATGATGACTGGTTTAGAACAACGAAGAACATTGTGTACCTGTACGGTTTAGAACAACGAACAGCTTGTATAGGTACTGTTATAGTCCTTTCGCTTAATCATGATATCTGTGACAGCAGGCCAGAGTTATACGTAAGTCACACGTTAGAAAGAGACTAAACGTGAAAAATGTATAGTCTTTGACATCTGTCACACATGTCATGCTAAAACGAAAGGAGTATAGTTATTATTCAGTGTCATTTTCTTAAACCCTATACCCTCCAACATTTTCTTATACCTAACCAATTATGGCTACGGCGGCCAATCTCAACGATTGGCCACGTACGCAGGATACATTACAGTGTTCAAGTGTGTGCGCACACACAAGTACACTTCCTCGATGGCACAGTTAAAGCGACGGCTGCGCAAGATGTCCCGGGTTCGATCCCCAAATATGTATACATAAGAAATTCTTAATGACAACCCGGAGTCTAGAAGTTAGCGGTCTTGTACCCTTTTTTTTCTGTGTTAGGTGGCAAACGAGCAGACGGATCACCTGGGTTACAACCTATCGGCAAACACTTACTTATACTATTTATTAAATAACCATGAACAAATGCGGACCCAACATTTGTACGCGAAAAATTGAGCACGCTAAAAGTGGGACGCCTTTGGCAGTAATCAAATTTCGCGTACAAAAACGGACCCCCTAACATTTGTGCATGGTTAATTAATAAATAGTTAAGTGTTGCCGAGATGTTGTACACCGAAATGTTTAAAAAGATCCGGTTGAGTAGCCTAACCAATTAAAACTAATGGTGTCGCTTAGTTAAGGGGGGGCCCTAAAGGGGCGGCGCCCCCCCCCCGTTCTTTTCGCCCCCTTTGTATGTATTTTGACAGTTTTGTGTACTTGGATAGTGAGGTGTACGTATCGTTCATCCCTGAACGGCGCACTCAGAGAAGTCATTTAAGGTACGTTCATTAACTTTAGTATCGGTTAGTCTTTATGGTATATTTAAAAAAAATGAAGGGTCATATTTTTTCTCGACGTGGTCGGCAGAAGTAGAATAGGCCACCCTCACTCATACCGCGGTGTCGTAAAAGGCGACTAAGGTAAAGCTGCTGGCCATGATCAGCATCCAGAGAAGGAAAACTCTGCATTTATATCAAAACCCTCACCAACCCGTTTGCCAAGCGTGGTGAGTATGGCAATTACCCCTCATGTGATTGAGGGAGGACCGTGCCCTAGCAGTGGGGACTTAAATGGGCTGATGATGATGATGATGATGATGAATATTTTTTCTTAAGTAGCCAACTAAGTTAATTAACGACTCTGAGTGTGGCAGTTAGACAATTTTGTCGAAGTTCTATGGTTAAGATGTAACCACTCCACTCCATTGGCTTCTGTCTCCAGTGTTAGGAAGAACATAGAACCTCATCCTCTTTTACCGATTGCAGAGAGTAATTGTTTTTGAAGTCAGTAAAATACAGTTTCAACTACAACGAGTCCTGCCTGATTGATTCATGTCTTCTTAAACGTTTCAGCAATGAAATACCTAACGGTCTCCTCAAATTGCAAGGATGTTCACTATTGCACACTGTACGATTTGCATATCCGGACTGCAAATGTCGTGCATACAAACACTTTGATTATGTGAATGTATGTGCACTTAGGTCTAGTTAGTAGTTACACGAATATTTGCAATAGGGTTGTCATAAACCAGGAGCTCAGGAGCAAATGGACAAGGGTATCTAGTAAAAGGGTAGCTTATGGTTCGCGTCACGTAAAAAGAATGATGGATTCCCGGCCAATTTAATCGAGAGACGGTTTACCTAGGGAAGCGCTAGGATGGGAGGGACAAAGTGAAGAGCTTCTAGGTATTCAACTGTTTTTATTGACTAGTAGCATTTTCCCGCGGCTTCGCTACTCTCGATTACTTCAACTATCTCCATAGAAAAATCACCGTCCGCTCCGTTTTTTACCTTGTAAGACGGACAAACAGACACACACACACACACACTTTCACATTTATAATATTAGTAGTGTATATCACATTATGCAAAGTGACGATGAAGTCTAGGATATTACGTGTTCGCCAAGAAGATGCATGTTATCACTTTTGACTTTAAGATGTCCAGATTATAATGATCTGGGACTGGTCTGTGAGCTCGAATAAGTGCCTTGTAGTGTTGGAAGCCAAGATCTACAGATTGCAGAGGTCGTGGAGCTACTTATGAACGAACTTACGAGTAGTATTAAACTCGCATGTGTGCGTACATTCTTATTATTTCCCAAGAACTTAAATTTAACGAACTATTTAAAAGTCAGTTTCCAAAACTCCTCATTGTTTTCATTTAATCTTGCACCGCTATTCGGATGTCATTGACTCGATTTAGCACGATGGTTTCATTGCGGTTTTTACGTGCGAAGTGTCATCTACCCCTGTAGGTAAACTAATTTAAGTAAGTACTTGAAACGAACAGTTAAAAGTAGTGAGGCCGAAACTCAGCGTTATAGTCAATCAAGCAGAAATTGTCATTTAAATAATTTTACTGCGTGAAAATTTGCCACCGGTTAAGTTCAAACACTAGTTTAAAGCATTTCTTTAATCCAAATTAGTTTCAAATGCTAAGCTCACGATGAATAAAACTTAACTGGTATCTGAAGTTCAAACTTATCCAGTCATCATCATCATCATTCCCGGTTACATCGAAATCCGTTGCTTCGTAGCCTGGGGTGCGCTTGGGTTAATTATGATCCTGGATTTGGTAAGTCTGCCACAATCACATTCATACGACTGCCGTCTGACCTTCGAAACCTTAGGAACTAGAACAACTGCATTAAGGTTACAAGTTCAGAATCATTATCTCAACAACACATGAGGGTATCCAGTTATCAGAAACCATCCGAATCATGATGTTTCCCTGAGCTCCGAGCTAGTGGCATAGAAATACGCAAATAAATTTTACGTAAGACGTACGTGTTTTTTGACAGTTTCGTAAATATTGTGACTCCAATGGTGGGGCCGGCAATCTCTCACTCAGGCGACCCATATGCTCGTCTGCTATCTATCCCATAACAAATGTATCTATCGATTGGTAACCGAGGCAATGCATAGCAGGTACAAAGATGTGACGACTTGACGAGACGTTATTTTTTATCGCGATTCCTAAATTTCTGACTGCCATCGTTTACACGCATGTACAAGCTGGCATGGTCATATTTCGGCTTGTTATCATTTCCCGACCACCTGGTCCCCGACATCGCCAAACGCCAGCCCTGAGACGGACATACAGACAAAAGTTCATTGCTCGTTCCTTAACATCGATTGGCGTCTGGCCCGCAGCCAAACACTTCACTTTAATGGTTTGAGTTATCCCACTTCCTTAAATAGATAACTGCTTATAGATTATATTTGTTTTACCTTTGATATTACATTTGCTTTTGTCAGACGAGAATAGGGTTTCGATATTATTTTAATTAGGCGAGAATGCGTCTAAGAGCAGCTACTGAAAGAAATATTAAAGACGCAGGTGGAATGACATATCAGGGCCAAAACGGTACTGGTCATAGTTTATTTTTTTGTATTCATTAGTAAATACGTAAAAGTATTCATTTATAAATACTCTAAAATCTCATCCGTTTTTAAGGATTCTGTATCGAATTTAGTCAGTGATAGAACTTTTTACAAAGGTTTTACAAAATGATAACTATTAAGTAATTACCTCACCTCATCATCATCGTCAGCCCATTTAAGTCCCCACTGCTGGGGCACGGGCCTCCCTCAATCAAATGAGGGGTAATTGCCATACTCACCACGCTTGGCAGACGGGTTGGCGAGGGTTTTGATATAAATGCAGAGTTTTCCTTCTCTGGGTGCTGATGATAATGCCAGCAGCTTTACCTTAGTCGCCTTTTACGACACCTCGGTAAGAGTGAGGGTGGCCTATTCTACTCTGCCGGGCACCACATGGCCTACCTCACCTACACCTACCTCACCTCATTAGTGTTAATTTCACTAATTATGTAAAGTAATACTACTACTTAATAGTTTTCATTTTGTAAAACTTTACCTGGACATCAATAAAAATTCAAAATCTGACTAAGTAAGTACTCCATATTTATTTACTAACTAAAAATATCCTGACTACCTTATGTAGTCATAAATTCTACTAAGTAATATTATGATGTCTATGTAAATAATATGCAACCCAGAGTAGGCAGTGTAGAATGCAATATGGATTATTAATGTACAGACAGCCAAACATTGGTTACTACAATCTTCATATGATTTTTTAAAACTTTATTGGCCTCGGTCTGACCCTATGTGGTGTACTTTTCCATCGTAAAAATACTAAATAACAGAGGTCAACTGAAAGTAGGTGAAAAATAACAAAAAAAAACTAGAATCAGCAGAATGTCGGAATTACTCATTTATTTATAGTTACCGAATTAAAAACCTTGTTGGCCAAATTAACTAATGCATAAATAACAAATCCCATTTATAACACAATTTAGGTATGATAGTACAGTATGATTCCAGGTAGCTTACAATGAACCTATCCTGCAACAAATGAGAATTTAACCGACACATTCAAACAAGGCAGATAAAGCACTTGAGAAAGGGAGGGAAACTCCAATTCGGTTATAACATCTATAAGTTGCAAAGTACCTCCAAATACTCATTTGCATAACTCTGTGTACTACTGATACATCATGCAATTCTTTCTATCTCAACTTTATGACAACAAATGTTTGAGTCTCAATAGGCATATTCTACGGCTTATGCTATGATATGGAGAATGCTCTGAGAAATTGTTTGGAAAGATTGTTGGTTAATTTCGCCATCTTTTTTTTGTACTCTATAATATAGATAGCTAGCAGCCATTAACTGTGAGGTTCTCAAGAAATTTTCTACCTCACATAACAAAACTATGGATTGAAAGGTTCATAAAAAATAAGTTATTCAATAAAAATGTATAATATTTTTAAAATTTAAACAAAAAGGGTGCTAGTAATGTATATAAGTCTAGATAATGTAATGCCTTGTGCTATGATGTAAGTAGGTACTATACCCAAAACTGGAAAGACCAAAAAATCTACTACAATGTTGCCACTGCAATAAAATGATCGTACAATAGTATATACTTATTTCTTAAAAACATACGCCGACATAATTTGTTTATTGGTAATTTTAATTCTATAATATAAAGAAGTAATTTTATTGACTTATATTTAGATAAATACGAGACACTTTAATAAAAACTTAATCATCTGTAATGTTTGGTAGAAAAGCTGGTATTGAGCTTGTGTCACTTCAGGTGTTAATAACATTTGGTACAACATTTGAACATTTGGGATATTAATATAGGAATCTTTGAATTTTAATTGTTTTAAACAATGCTATTGTGTATTGAGTGAGTTGTCACATGAATAAGTAGGACCTAAGAGTCATAAAACCTGGAGTAGTCTCGGCTGAATCCATAGGTTGATAACGCACCTGTTTTATTGAGTGACTGAGACTTTGACTGACTTCAACCGTTGACTACCAACTTTGTCAAAATATCACTTGAAAATTTTCCTTACGAGTTATTTCGCCAAATAACGCGTTAAATCTAAAACTTGTACAAAACTGGACGAATTAATTACTGGAGTGGTGGAAAACTTCTACAAGCGACCAATTCTGACATTAGTGATGGTGAACATGTAATTTAGTTTCTATTTTTTGAGAGAATCCTTATCATGAATCGTGCCAGCCTATATACTAAGAAAATAAGCATATAACAAAAAGGTTGAAAAAACCTGAAAACTTGATTTGACAATGACATAAGTGACATTGATAGATCTGTCGTAGTCTTTTTGGTCTTGAATTCCAGTTTCAAGTATAGATAATGTTAGCTGGGATGTCATCGAGCACACCAAGACTCAAGACAATTTATCAATACGGTGACCATTGTAAAGCATATTGCAATAGTAGTTTTTATTTAATCTACCTATTGTTTTGGGCAGGCATGCCTGATCTAGGTACGGACAGCTACATATCCATACATACAAATCTGTCAACTTAATGTCAAACACATTTTTGCTCAATATCTTGACAGTTTGTACCTACCTACCTGTTTGCACCTACCTACTTACAAGAGAAAATTTAAAACAAAAATGAACAATACCTTTAAGCAGTGTGAAATTAAATGTATTTAATATCTAAAAAAATATTATTCACAGTAGTTACTAGAGAAAGAATATTTAAGAATAAAAAAACTATTTAAAAATTGTATGTAGTCTTCATAGTAAAGTATGAGAATAGTTGAAACTCTCCTAACAGCAATTTTAATGTAAGTAGAACAAACTTTATCCATGGTGTTATCTTATCAGGACCATATAGGTCCTATAAACCATATACTTACTTAAAAGTTTATGACATTAGTATTGCACACTCACTGGTAAGCTAATGAGTAGAACAATAACAAACTTGATGGGGTTTCTGAGAAGTCACGCGTAAGTTTAGAAGGATATACCTAACGTGCCTACATACCTACTTCTTCATTGTAATTGACCTTGTCACTTATTCCTTAATTGCTGTCCTTAATCAAACCGGCTTCCACTATAAACAAAGGGCTACGTAATAATGTTTATTATTTCTAAGCTAATAAAGTGATCGTCAGTCAAGAATACACTGATAAGCAAGTAAACATTGCAAAAAACTTCCTACAGAGATAACAATAGCCTTTTGTTGATTACCGATGACATACACATTTGAAACGCTTATAGAATAAGGAGTAAATTAAAAGGGCTCTCTATTAGTACAAAAACTAAGAATGCTGGTTCAGATTTACCATAGAAATTCTAGAAAACATGATAGGACCCACCTTGTAAAAGGACCACTCCTTTTCGTTATTTGTCCCAGTATTTTCTCCACAGTTCGCTTGTCGCCATTGCGAGCGGCATCTAGCAACTCCTGGCCCCTCCCCATGGCCCATTAATGGATACTATCACACACAAAAAACAACACAAAGTGCAATCATTTCAATTTTTTACACTAGACTTCACTACACATTACAACTTCATTGATCGCGACGCCATGTTTGAGGAATTAAGAATTTTGACGTGAGTGCGCCCTACGGCCGACAGAATCGATCGCATTCAGCGATTCATTCGAGTTTGTCTCTACTACTACGAAACGATAAAAAATTATTCTGTCCATCCGGGCCGTGACGCTCATCATAGTGCGTATGCGTGTGTGTTATATGAGCGCACAAAATTAATATCAGTACTTTCAACATATTTTATATTCAACCGCCTTAAATGGGTGAGCGGGGGTTAAAACGTCGTATGGAAGTTTGGATATTTTTAAAGCTTGAGTCATAAAAATGTATATTTGGGCTTTTTATATAAATTAAAATATGAACCACTTTTTTATACAACTCCTAAAAGGGGGGTTAAAACGCTGCATAGAATTGTCATTATTTTTTAAATTAAAATATTTAGCATTTTGATGTAAACCTCTATGTTTGAACCCTTGTCTTTGACTAGACTAACATTCTTGCGATACTGACAAACTTCAATTCTGTCATACGAATTATAATGTTGTCTTCTTAGTTAAATAAAGCCAAGCTTCTGTGGTTTATCGTACTTATTCATGTATCAATTTATTTAACTAAGATAATGCAGGAGGAAAAACCCTTGGTGAATCCGTTTGCTAAATATTTACGGCCCGAGAAATTTGATGTCGACCCGGGTACGATCGGCGCTGAAGCGAAGTGGACTCACTGGCTCTTCACCTTCGAGAACTTCCTCGACGCGGAGGTTCCTCAAGGTACGAAAGTACCAGATTTGGTCAAGTTGAATCTACTCGCCAACCATCTGTCAGCGAATATATATACTCATATTAAAGAATGTCAAACGTATAATGCCGCTACCCAAATATTGAGAGACACCTTTATCAAGCCTCAAAACGAGATACTGGCCCGTCACATACTTGCTTCGCGTAAACAAAAACCGAGCGAAACAATAGCGGATTTCGGGCGAGAATTGCGCCTTCTAGCACAAAACTGTAAATATAAGGATGTCACGGCTGCGGAACATGAGAGCCAAGCTATACGAGGAGCATTCATAGCGAGTTTAACCTCAGTGAAGATTAGGGAACGCCTCTTAGAAACTCCGACTCTGACATTAACCGAGGCAATAAAACAAGCTCAAATACTGGAAACGGCTCAAAACGATTCCAAAGTAATGGAAAGTGACGTCCACCGGCAGAACCTAAACGCTTTAGCAACCACAGGAAGCGAGCCACAATCTGAGGTAGCAGCTGCCGCCCCGCCTCCTAAATGTTTCTTTTGCGGGGGCAGAGTACACCGTAGAACAAAATGTCCTGCCTTCCGTGCGGAATGTCAAAACTGTGGGAAACTAGGCCACTTCTCCAAGGTCTGCCGATCGACCAAGAAGGAATCTACTACTGCAGCAAATAATTCGGTATACCTCCTTGATAACTCCGTTGTCTCAGCTGCTTCACCATCCAGTTTGAAGTCGGCGACCGTCTCAATCACCATAAACAATACTCGTGCTGATGCCTTAATAGATACAGGCAGTTCTGCAAGCTTCATAGATAAGAGTGTTGCTCAGCTATTAAAACTTAGAGTGAAACCTTACAAACAAACAATCTCTCTCGCATCGTTAAGTCATACGTCCTTCGTAGATGGGATCTGCTTTGCGACACTGGCTATAGATAAACATACCTATAAACAACGACCCCTACTTGTGGTGAATAATCTATGCGCAGATATCATAGTCGGCCATGACCTGCTTAAAGACCACTCCAAGCTCGAATTACAATTTGGGGGATCGAAGGAACCCCTACAAGTGTGCGTAATAGAGGCCACGGTACCTCCTGTATCCGTATTTACTCACTTATCTGCTGACATATCGCCCATTGCTATTAAATCGAGAAAACGCACTCAAGATGAAGAGGCATTTATCAGGGAAGAGGTTTCCAAACTATTACAAGACGGAGTTATCGAACCGAGTATTTCTCCATGGCGTGCTCAAGTACTTGTCGCTGGAGGAGGTAATCATCGCAAACGAATGGTGATTGATTATTCGCGAACGATCAACAAGTTCACGTATCTTGACGCCTACCCATTACCCAACGTTGAATCTATCGTATCCAAGGTGGCGAAATATAACGTATTCAGTCAAATTGATTTGAAAAGCGCCTACCACAAGATCCCTATTCTAGGAAGGGAGAAAGTCTATACAGCCTTCGAAGCGGACGGGAATCTTTATCAATTTACCAGAATCCCGTTTGGTGTAACAAATGGCGTGGCTGCTTTCCAACGCACCTTACAATACCTGATCGATCAAGAAAATCTCAATGGTACGTTTGCTTACTTGGATGACGTAACAGTATGTGGGCGGACACAAGCCGAACATGATGACAATCTCGCAAAATTCATGGAAGCAGTCACTAAATATAAACTTACGCTCAACAAAGACAAATGCAATTTCAATAAGATGACTATTAGTCTCTTAGGCTACACTATTGCTGATAATGTTGTAGAGCCGGACAAGGATCGCTTGGAACCGCTTCTAAAACTGCCGCTGCCAACTAACGGGGCTGAGCTCAAGCGCGCTCTTGGATTGTTCGCACACTATGCTAAATGGGTTCAAAATTTCTCGGCAAAGATACAACCATTAGTTAACCATCGTAGCTTTCCATTGGATGACAGAGCGCGATCCAGCTTTCAACTTTTGAAATCGGACATACAAAAGGCAGCACTTGTCGCTATTGACAATAAGGAAATGCTGACAGTGGAGACGGACGCCTCTGAATATGCGATTGCCGCTACGCTTTCTCAAAGAGGTCGACCAGTAGCCTTCTTCTCCCGAACATTATCGGAATGCGAACGAAAACAAGCATCAGTAGAAAAGGAGGCATGCGCCATAGTAGAGGCTTTAAGGAAATGGCGACACTTGTTAATATCCCGCCACTTTATTCTAATAACCGATCAACAATCAGTGAGCCACATATTCGATCAAAAACATTCGTCAAAAATAAAAAACGACAAATTTGAAAGGTGGCGTATCGAGTTGTCGTGCTACAAATACGACATAGCTTACAGGCCGGGGGTTGAAAACGTTGCCGCGGATGCCCTATCGAGGGTATGCGCGTACATGGACGCTAGCAAACTGGCAGAATTGCACAACGCTTTATCGCACCCTGGCATCACGCGTATGTATCACTACACAAAGGCCAAGAATCTACCTTACTCTCTAGAAGAAATCAAACAAATGACGGCCTCGTGTAGGGTATGCGCCGAAGTTAAGCCTCGTTTTGTTAAAGCTAAAGGAACCCTTATTAAGGCTATCGCACCTTTTGAGCGACTGAACATAGATTTTAAGGGACCGCTGCCATCGTCTACTTCTAACAAATATTTACTAACAATGATTGATGAATTCTCTCGCTACCCATTCGCATATCCATGCAAGGATATGACGGCAGCGACTGTTATCGAATGTCTGAAAGACATATTTTTCATTTTCGGCCAACCTTTATTTATACACAACGACAGAGGTACCTCTTTCATGTCTGAAGAATTGCAAACGTTTTTAAGGAATCAGAACATAGCTACCTCGCGCACCACGCCGTACAATCCACAAGGGAATGGTCAAGTGGAAAGGCTAAACGGAACGCTATGGAGGACTATACAACTCAATCTGAAATCGAAGGAACTCCCTATAGATAAGTGGGAACTCGCTTTGAAACCTGCCCTACATTGCGTGCGTTCACTCTTATGCACGGCTATAAACACGACACCTCACGAAAGGCTCTTCAACTTCCCAAGGAGGACTCCTGTTGGGGAATCTATCCCATCTTGGCTCGTACCGGGACCTGTGCTCATGAGGAAGAATGTACGCTCCAAAAACGATCCTATTGTCGAGGAAGTAGAACTCCTTCATAGTAACCCGGCCTACTCCTATGTGAGAAGAGGTGACGGACGGGAATCGACGGTGTCTAACAGACACTTGGCTCCCTTGCCAATCAGTGAGGATGAGGAGAATCCTGAGGTGACCAACGAAACAAATATTAGAAACGACACTGCGGAGCCCCGGAGCGCCCCTTCATTATGTAGTAACGACGAGGACGACGATGAAGCAGTTTCTGAGACTGAAAATGTACAAGTTCCGTCAATAAGCAGACCCGTGAGAACCCGGAGGACTCCCAACTACCTTAATGACTACATTTTAGACAGGGGTGGGGGTGAATGATGTAAACCTCTATGTTTGAACCCTTGTCTTTGACTAGACTAACATTCTTGCGATACTGACAAACTTCAATTCTGTCATACGAATTATAATGTTGTCTTCTTAGTTAAATAAAGCCAAGCTTCTGTGGTTTATCGTACTTATTCATGTATCACATTTCTTTATTCAACTACAAAATTAGTGAAATAGGGTTAAAACGTCGTCGTATGAAAGATTCGCCATATTTAGTGCTAGAGTCATGAAAATGTATGCAAAATGAATGAAAAGATTTCAGTATTTATATTCAACCCCTAAATGGATACACAGTCATATGGACAATTCGTCATATTTAATACTAGTCATGAATATTTGTTCAAGGACTTTTATCACTTTTTTATTCAACCCCTGAATTGGTAACATGGCTTGAAACGACATTATATGTAACATATGGCAGATGAACAGACGGATCACCTGATGGTAATCGATTGCCGCCGTAACACCCGTAAACTCTTTTAATTCACGGAGGATGAAGACGCTAGTGCGAAAAGCAGTCGTCATAGCGTTGTTTCGAGCGCAGTCCGCTATTTTTAGGGTCCACGTCTCAACTCCATATTATAAAATGTTGGGAAAACCAGAGAGTTGACGAGTCTCATTCTTAATCTCAGTTAAATACCTACATACTTACCTATAATCTCACTACAAATTCTGTTCATAAAGAAAAATACAATTCCTAAATTATGTTTTGTTTTAAAATTAAATTACCGAAGCGAAGCAAGGACGGGCCACTAGTTGTTGAATAAAAAGACAGGCTGTACACAGCCACGTACGGCCCCCATAGTCACGCTGCTGCAGCTGCCCCGGTGCGACTAAAATAAATAGGTACAGCCCTTAAGAAATGTCATGCAAAAGCCTAGGAGCCATATCCCGGGAGAAATACAAGAAAACCTATGGTATAGCGTAGCTACTTTGGGAGTGGGTAGTGTTAGTACTGTGAGGGTTGGTTGGTAGGTAGCCAAAACACTTTTTTGGAGATATATCTTCGTATATTGTCTCAAATTAACACATGATAATAATTATTTATATCGGAGCAACAACTAACATGGACGCGGTTGGTTAGCGAGAGAGTGAGGTAGGTGTGGGGGGAGAGGAACTCCCGTACCAATCAAACCAGTATTGGCCTGCGGGCGTTTACGGAACTAACATAACAGAAAATAAGTGCTAGCGGTACCTAACCGGCAGCAATGCATTGCGCTTAGGGCGCGATAGAGGGCGCTGTCTCGCTATATACTCCCCCTCCAGAGGATGAAAGCGTCCTCGCTCATTCGCTGGCCATACATTATCATTGTTACAAACATTTACAGAAACACTACTTTGGTTAGACACATTATGACATTCATTATTTGAATCCACATTAGAATTGTAATTTCTATTCGTTACATAAAGATTAGGCGAGTACATACATTCCTCCCTATCAGACACATTATTGCATTTATCATTTAAATCCACATTAGAATTGTAATTTACATCGGTTACATAAAGATTAGGCGAGTACATACATTCCTCCCTATCTGACACATTATTACATTTATTCTCATTTAAGTTACGACGGGGACGGCCACGTTTCCGCACCGGAACTACAGGTTGAGGTAGGGTCGTATCGCGACCCAGGTAAGGTGTTAACTGTTTAATGTGATACTTCCCTAAGTACCTACTGGAGTCCTGTGCGGGTGCTATGATATAAGTTGTAGGGCTTACCTTTTTAGTAACCACGTATGGTCCATCTCTTTTTGGTACGAACTTCGATGTCAGGTCCTTTCCTTTGTTGCTAAGTACATGCGAATTCAATAATACCAAGTCACCTGCAACAAAACTTTGTCCTACGCGACGTGACTGATCACCATAGTCCTTTCTTTTATCCTGCTGACTTTCGACCTTCTCGCGAACTGCAGCTAGCGTATTGAGAAAACGTTTTAGGTATGGTGTTATCTGTGGAACGAAATTTTCTTTCTCCAAAACCAAACGAGGATCATTTCTTACTTCTAAAGGCGATCTCAGCTCTCTGGCAAACATCAAGTACGCTGGCGAAACTCCTGTAGTTTGACAACGTGCAGAATTTAACGAAAAACGTATAGACGGTAAGTATATAGGCCAAGAATTATGTTTATTACCTACTAATTGTGATAACTGTACTTTTAAATCTCTATTCTTTCTTTCCGCAGGGTTCCCCTCAGGATGATACAGCGGTAACAATTCTTGCTTCACATCTAACACGAACATACACTGTTGCATTACAGCTGAAATAAATTGTACACCATTATCTGAAATAATGCGACGCGGTAGATCAAAACGTAGAAAATATTCCTCTATGAGTGTACGCGCGCACGCCTCAGCTGTCGCTTCTCGAAGCGGATATAACTCGACCCATCTAGTTGCGGTGTCCTCGACCAATAAAATCCATTTTTCATCCTTATCACCTGGAGGTAAGGGTCCGAATAAATCTATAGCAATAACCTCATTTCTCTGATTCAGGATCGGCGTCTGCAACAACCCTGGTGGCTTGTCGTTGGCAGCCTTGTAGCGCTGACACGATGTACACGTTCTGACATACTCGACAATGGCACGACGCATCCCTGGAAAATAAAACTTTTGAGCAACTCTTTGATATGTCCTCTCGATCCCTTGGTGACCTGCCAGAGGAGAGTCATGACATTCTTTTAATACTTCTTCTCTTTGATCCACAGGTATAACTAATTGCGGTTCTTCTGTATCCGCATCCGGATTATAGCGATAGAGCACTCCTTGCTCCATAATATAACCTCTTCCCGTCCAACGATGAATATCAATTTCCTCTTCACTTTCCAGATTCTTAATTATCTTAGCAAGTTCAGGGTCTGCAAGCTGACCTGATCTTAACTCGGAGGGACTCTTCGCAGGTAAGTCAATCGTTACTGAACATATCCCACATGCATCTGCGGAGTTCTCATCGCAGTTGGGACGGCTCAGGGTATCTGCTATTATATTAACCTTCCCTGGTGTATACTCATAATGCAAATCAAATGCTTGTAATTTCAGTGCCCATCTTACCAATCTGCCTGATGGTGATTTTACAGTCATTAGCCACTTCAACGGCTGGTGGTCGGTACCTACGACAACCTTATGACCATCAATATAAGAACGAAAACGTTCCACAGCCCAGACTATGGCTAAGGCTTCCCTCTCTGTTGTTGAATAATTTCTTTCTGCTTGATTGAGCAATCGGCTCGCATATTCAATAGGCCTCTCATCATTACCTTCTCCTTGTAGAAGTACTGCACCCAGAGCGTAGTTACTGGCATCAGTTCTGAGCACAAACGGTTTGGTGTAGTCAGGTTGGATGAGGATGGGTGGTGACGTCAGCAACCTTTTTAGCTCCTCGAAGGCTTGATCTTGCTCTGTCTCCCATCTCCATGGCTCATGTTTCCTAGTCAACCTTGACAGTGGTTCTGAAATTTTAGAAAATCCAGGTATAAACTTCCTAAACCAAGAAGCAGTCTGTAAGAAGGTTCTTAGATGTTTAAGTGATGACGGCTTCTTCATATCTAATACAGCTTTCACTTTTTCTTCATCAGGTGATATACCATCTTTAGATATCACGTGACCTAAATATTTGACAGTGTCTCGTGCAAAAACACACTTATCCCGATTCACCCTTAATTTAAATTCGTGCAGTCTTTCAAATACAGCGTGCAAATCCTTTATGTGGCATTCCATATCAGCCGATATTATGCAAAGATCATCCAAAAAAGCTAAAATAGTAATATTCTGCAACTTCGGGCATGAGCAAAGACGATCAATTAAACGCTGAAATGTAGCTGGTCCATTCTTTAACCCAAATGGCATGCGTTTGAAGCGATAAGTGCCTGACGGTGTCGAGAAGGCAGTCTTATCTTTATCACGGTTAACGGCAACTTGCCAGTACCCAGATTTTAAGTCTAAAGTACTCATAACACAACCCTGTTTTGTCCTTTGTAACAGCTCATCAATCTTCGGCATTGGATAAGTATCTGTTTTAGTAATACTGTTCAACTTACGGTAATCGACGCAAAAACGAAAACTTCCATCACGTTTAGGCACTAATAGTGCTGGTGCTGACCATGCTGACTCACACTCCTCAATGATATCCTCAGCAAGCATCTTCTCTACCTCGCGCTGCATAACCTCTGCGCGCGCTGGTGTCATGCGGTACGGCGGAACAGCAACTGGCGCGTGTTCGCCGGTATCAATGAAATGCTCTGCATACTGCGTGGCTTCACCAGTCTCTCGGAACACATCACTGAAAGAGTTTATTAAATCATTAAGTGACATACTATCATTATCACAGTTTTTTGGTGTTGACTGTACCTCATTATAACCTTGTTCTAAATCCTCATAAAACAACCTGTACTTCCGGTGCTTCGTGTCCGAAAAGTACCATAATGATTTACCAAAATCAAAAACTAATTTGGCTTTGTTCAAAAAATCTATCCCTAATAAAGATTGATTGTTACAAGCATCTGGAAAAACAATAAATTCAGTTTCAATTATTTTATGTAACATTTTCACATTCACTGAGGTAACTAAAACCTCCATTTTCCTAGATAAACCATCTGCAAGCTTCACATCTCTAATTTGCTTATCAAAACATTGACCACTTTTTATTAAAAAATTATACATTGATTGGCTAGCTACACAGCCTTTAGCGGCTGAATCCACTAATGCAATACTTTTCCCACCTAATATTTCGATATTTAATATTGGTCTCTTATTACCATTAGTGTAACCCCTATTGTTACATACAGTTGACTCCCCCTGCATATTAACATTGGTGGTCTCACACGCATAAAACTTATTGTACTTATAACTACTACAATTTGGACATCTTGCTCTTATTATTCCTATTTCACCACAGCCATAACAATACAAATTTTTACTTTCCTTTTTGTCTGTTTTCAGGGATCCATGATGCGGCGGTGGCGGCAAATGCGGCGACCCACCCAGCGGCGGCGCACGCGACCTCGGCGGCGGCGGTCCATATGACTGCGACGTACGCGACTGTGGCGGCGGTGGCGGCAATGGCCCACCCGACGGCGGCACCCAGTGCGACGAACCTTGCGGCTGCGATACCCGCATCGGCGGTGGCGCGGCAGACTGGCCCGGCGGTGGCACTGCGGACGACCCACGAAACTGCGCGGAGAATGGCCCACGCGACTGTGCACCCGGCGACTGCAAGCGCTCCTGCATCGCATCTTCTATGCTTCGAGCCTTCCTTATAAGATCTTCAAAACAAGACAATGTGTCCCTTTCTATTCTTTTTCTTATACGGACGTCTAACAACCCAAACGTCATATCCAATTGTACCTTCTGTGAGATGTCGTTTTCTGGTAATTTAGCAAATAAAGCGCGTACTTGTGCGACAAATAACTCTGTGTTTAACTTTCCTTGCTGCATACTATATAATTCTTTATATATTTGAAACGGTGCTCTTCGTTCCCCAAATGCGCTCCTCAGGCGATCTATTGCTTCGCTCCATGTTTTCGTATATTGTTTTATACCTTGCCACCAAGTTGCGGCGGAATGTGATAATAATAATGAAATTCCTTTCAGTGCGTTTTCGTCGGAAACGTTGGCGGCAGTTTTAAAAATTTCGACTGCATCGATAAAATTCTCGACAGACTCGTTCTGCGAGCCACTAAACCTTGCACTACAAGTAATGAAATTAGCACCAACCGGGGCGGCGGCCCTGTCTGTCGGACAGCTCGTACTCCTCATAGTAAGCGACGGCTCCGTTTGTACCTGATGCATTACTGGTGTAGATGATCGTACTTCTTGTAATAGAATTTGACAAAATTCTGCTTGTGATTGCTGCAACTGTCCCATCAGTGCGGCGAAATGTTCCTGAGTCATTAAGATGGACGCGCCCGCGCTGCTTCCCGTGGCACCTTCGGTTGCTGTTTCAGTCGCGGCGTCTTCATTGACCAACTCCTCGGCGTTAATTTCGGCCGGAATAATAGTTTCATTGAGGTTTGCCTCCCTCGGCAACGAACTTCGGCTCCTGGTTCTTGGCATTTTCCTAATAATTCGGTTTTCCAAACCCAAAATGGCGGCAGACCTTCGCGTCCACACCACTCACTAACACACGTTGGGCGATCACTTATAGCGTAGCTACTTTGGGAGTGGGTAGTGTTAGTACTGTGAGGGTTGGTTGGTAGGTAGCCAAAACACTTTTTTGGAGATATATCTTCGTATATTGTCTCAAATTAACACATGATAATAATTATTTATATCGGAGCAACAACTAACATGGACGCGGTTGGTTAGCGAGAGAGTGAGGTAGGTGTGGGGGGAGAGGAACTCCCGTACCAATCAAACCAGTATTGGCCTGCGGGCGTTTACGGAACTAACATAACAGAAAATAAGTGCTAGCGGTACCTAACCGGCAGCAATGCATTGCGCTTAGGGCGCGATAGAGGGCGCTGTCTCGCTATATGGTCATTTCATAGAAGGAAGAATGCAAGAGCCACGTGCCGTAATAATAACATTTTGCTCTCTTATCATAGTTATCGTTATTTTATTTATTACATAAATTATATAAAACAATTATACTGTATGTAATGTAAACCTATAGTTATAAGGTACTCATCTTTTCATTTAAATAAGTTCATTTATCAGGTTAAATAAGCTAATAACAATCATAAATCGATAGGATGGAACAAAATTTTGACGATTTATTCATTTATTTGTTTAGATTCACCAACAGCACATCATATAAAAATGTTTCAGGATAAAAAAATAACGTTTCAATGTAAGGACGTTTATCATAAAAAGGGAGATGAGATGTACACCTACCCGTTTACTCGTTCATTCGTTCACTCATTCAGACACTTTAAGACACTGTGGTTAGAGGGCGCTGTTTATGTCAAAATTATACAGACGAAAATGAACTTTACTACGTGATGATATGGTACACATCAGAATATTTATAAATATTGTTGGCAGTCTGTTGGGTTGACAATGTTGACATTCACTAACTGTCATAATATTTTATTTGTCTTGCTTGCTGCTAGAAGTGTTATCATTTTTCAGTTCAACGTTCTTCTTATTAGTAACAGATTGAATAATAAGTGTATTATTGTGAAATGCTTAAAGATTGTTGATCTTTTTTAACAACAAAAAGTAAAAAATCGATTCCATCTCGACAGCTGATTTTGACAGAAGAAGGAAATGTTTGTGCAGTGGTGGAGTTCTCGCTCCTTTTTTGTGATAGAATAATAAAACTTTTTGATTACTTTAAATTAACATGATCTCTATCTCACTTAATACCATTACCATTTATGTGATCATTTTGTTGTCTGCAACGGTTGTCTGTGTACCCCAGAGTAAGTATAATTCTGAACTTTACCTACTCAAGAAACTTTATTTTAGACGTATTGAAACATTCTGTAATATATTTAATAATATTTCAATGTAATGAGTAATTAGTACAAATATCTTACATTGAACTAAAACCCCAAATTCAAGAAGGTTAGGTAGTTAGGTACCTACCTACCCACATACTTATTTGAAATTATCAAATACCTACATATTTTGTTTTGTGTGTATTTTATTGTTTCTTATTTAACTATGCGCTTTTAGGTACAAACAGGATAACTTACTGTGTAGATATAGTCAGCATAATAATTTATTATTTTTCCTACAGCATTGCAAAATTAAATAATTATTCTAGTTTTATGATATTTTTCTTTTGTTTCAGATGTAACAAAGATTAATATACCACTCTCTAAAACAATAACATGGGCCAATAAAGAGCTGTATAGTGATTTTATTCACATAAACCGTTCATCTACAATTCAAGTGAAGTTTTCAAATATCAATAAAAATGTATCTTTTATTATATTCCAAGTGCACAGTCACTTGTATAATGTTACCGTGTATAATAATACTTACATCCCAGGATCATATGTAAGCGGAACTAATGTTGGCTTGTATAGTAGTGTCAATCCAGTTGACATGTTCTACATACTAAACCAATATGATGACAAAGATTTGGATTTGCTGATATCAGTTCAAGGGTATACTGCTAAAGGTAATATTTCTGCTACCATCTCAATATTGTAATGGCAGCAGGGAAACAATGGATTATTGGCAGGGGACCGAAGGGAGTGACGTGTTAGTGAAGAGGCCTATACTCAGCAGTGGATGGATGTGGGCTGATATGATGATGATGATGGCATACATTAAAAAAAAATAGTTTTTAGTGTTTATTTAATACTTTATCCTTAGCAGGACTCTGAAAAGACAGCTTTGGCCAGAAAAATTGAGAACTGGGATTGTACCTAGAGATTTTTGATAACTTTTTTAATATTTCAGGAGATAAAAAGTCCTGATATCCAGCCAGTATGTTATTCCCAATTGCATACAATCTTAGCGTTTCCGTTTTAGAGCCCAGGGTATGCTTGTATTTTGATCAGGATTTGTTGAGTCTGGTTTACACTGAAGCAACTACAAACCAGACCAACTGTAAAATAACATTATTTATATTTTCAATGTTGTTTGTTTCCCTTAAAATAAAATTATGTGCCTCATTATGGGCCATCACCATAACCATATTTGAAATTTTTGACTGTCAGAAACAGAAACAGAAACATTATTTATTTGCTTAATACACAATTTGACACAAAGATGTTATAAAAAGTATCATGGACGCGGTATCCAGCCTGCCTGCAGCAGGTGCACAAATAGATTAAGTAGGATTAAATATAATATAATTAACAAAACTTATAAGTAGGTACTTAATTGTTTTCAAATATTATTTCTTAAATTAATAGTCATTCATTTACCTTATTAATATTCAAGGTGAGGTTTTCTTTGCAACAATTTAAAATATAATAGGAACTATGTCTTACTTATCCCAACTGATTAGAGTTAATGGTTACAACTGTGCGCGCATACCGAGGTGGTGCAGAATAGAGGGGAGAGATACTTTACATCTAGTTAAACCTCCTCTCCCCTCCTGTTTTTAAGGGGGATAGGGGGTTGCCAAGTGTTTTGGCATTGACTGACACTTTGTGTTATTTCAGATCCTATTCCAGGGGGATGCAACATGGAATTCCCAATTCCAGTCTCTGCATTTATGTACGCAAATTTCCAAAAAGATGTCATTAATGTTGATGCTGCTCCCCCTATGCGATATAATGACCCGGATTGTGTTGGAAGTACAGTGGATGCCGAGTTCTATATGATGTACCTACCAGAAAGAGATTTCGATGCTGAGACTTATTTTGATGGCATTAAAAAGATGATGACTTACGAGAACATAAAAGAGAATGGTGACCGAGTAAGTAGAACTGATGAATAAAAAACAGATAATGGCTATTATGACATAATTAATTACAAATAACATTAACTATTTGACTTTACTAAGTACTTTTTAGATAACAAAAGGCAAGTGGCCTATGCGTCGGGTGATGAGTGCGTACCCTGGGACTGGATCTATTTATGTCGTTATGGCCACTAATAAGGAAGATGAACGTTACTACTCCATTTATATCCCGACTTATAATTATGCTTGTTCGCCTTTGGAAGATGATGGTTGTGAACTGATTGGTGAGTTCTTCTCCTTATTGAAGCTTTGCTACTGAAGATTGTTTATCAGCTCTTTAAGGACTTGCCGCACTGGCCGATTTCGAGCGTTTTCAAAGCGTAGCGACGACCGCCACAAACACGCCGGTGAATCCGTTGCGCCTCCGCGGCGAGAACGCTGCGCAGCCGCGACGTGGGCTCTCCACTTTGAAAACGCTCGCAATCCGCCAGTGTGGCAACTCCCTTAGTCATGGCTTGAAAAGTTTTGTGGTTTCGAAGCTGGCCTTATGTCTTTTGAACTTGGCGATTGATGAGGTAGATAAGCTTAATGTAAACCAGTTTAAGGACCTAAAAAGTTCCTTGTAAGACACAAGATTTCGTTACTTGTCCAGTTGTCTTCTACCTGCCACGCATGCCACTCAACTCTTTTCTCGCCCTAAAATTAGGTCAGTGTCTTTTACGTCTCAAAGCGATAGCGGGGCCGGACCATTAACTGTGTATACTGTTCCAGAGTTGTGTGTTTTTGCAGGTATATGATACGGGAAATATATTTTCTTAACACAGTGTTTCTTTGCAGATGATATGCTTTCAAGATTCATATGCGCTTCTTTAATTTTTGTGGGGGTATTCATATGTTACTTCGGACATCGTTTCTTCAAGTCGGAAATGTTCTTATTCGGATTATTGAGTGGAGTTTTAATTACTTACATAATAATATCTCTTCTCTCGAATCTGGATAGACCTGGTGAGATTGCAGGGCTAATTGTCATAATACAATGCGACTTTTTGCAGCGATACAAATGCGATTCAGTCTCGATGCAGCATCGATCAGTCGCAACTGACATCTACATACAGCGATACAATCGCGATGTAGTCGTGCGACAGACCGACTCACGTTTGTATCGTTGCAAAAAGTACCTATATCGCAATATAAATATGTAGTCGCTTTCATTTTTTAAATTATTTTTGCAGTCCTTATTGCTGGGTCGCTGTTGTCTGGAGTATTCTTTGGAGCAATATGGCTGACCTTCTGGTGGTATTACGGAATCCCAGTGATTGCCGTCTCACTCCCAACTTTGAACCTGGGATTTTTGGTCTCTGCCATCATCTATAATAAGTTCCCAGGTATTACCATATAATTAGCATAGATCTCTTGGCTAAAATTATGATAATCAAATTAACTAAAATATGTTTTCAGGCGACCTGATTGTACTTCAAGAGGACTTCAACTTCTGGACTCTGTTTATCCTCATTATGTTGTTGACGTCACTGATCCTAGTCTCAGTAGCATTTATCTCCAATATACTGTGCTGCGCGGTGCTCGGCGCTTACGCAGTTGTGTTCTCTATGGACTTCTACTTAGGGTCGAATATTAAATATATTGTTATAAACACCATAAGAAGAGCTGTGGTTCCTAAATTCAATAGGGCGTTATTGATGCTGCCTTTCGAATGGAGAGGTAAGAGAATCTGTTTGTTACCTACCTATTTCTTTAAGGTGACGGGTAAGGCACACTAGCGACGCCATTTGATTTAAATTGTTAGCATCTAAACCGGATATCTTTTTAACAATTTTGAAGTTCGAGTATCTCGAAAAGAACTTATACTATTGTTAGTTGATTATTTTTTATAGCAATCTTGTGCAATTTATTTTTAGGTCCCTCCCGCCTGAACACGAGTTTACATTTTTAAGTGTGTTATTTACCTAACTTATGTATACTATTTATTCAATACTTATAATACGTTTTATTTTAATCAGAAATAGTAATATTATTATGATTAAAATAAAACGTATTATTTTCCTGTTTAAAAATATAAATACATTAATAAAAAGATAAAAATAATACTATGGCTCACAATATAAATCAAAGATTTAGAAGAAAAAGAAATAAACTGGCCGCGGATCGATATCTAGTAACGGTACCTACCTACTTTCCTCTTTCTTTTACAATAATTTTGATTCACATTTCTCCAAATAAAAGTACTAATAACTTCCATTATTATAGTATTCGATTCACGTTTGTTTGAAGTACATATCGATTATTCACTTTATTCGAAGTATTTAGTAAGTCACCTCTCTATGAAACTAAAATTTAGAAACGTCAAATGTGGCTTATTAGTTTGGCTCGATTATAGCTATTCGTCAATGGGAGTCATATCAAAATTACGTACAAACGGTGGGAGAGCCACGCTTTGTCATGAATGGGCAGGCTCCACCGGATTGATACCACAGCCTTACAGAAAACCGGTGTGAAGTGATTGTGCTGTTTCACAAGTGAGGGTATCGGAGACCCAATCCGGGGGCATTTTTTGACACTAGTGTTGTGGGTGTCCATGGGCGGTAGTGATCCGTCTGATCTTCTGCCACCTATCAAATATAAAAAAATAAACTACTGACGAAAAGGTGGACTTCACACCATCTATAGAATATAATATTTAAAGATCGTAACTATTATTATACTAAACTATTACCGTTTGGAAAAGTGGTAGTGAACGCTGCCTCTGGTGCAATGGTTGCGGGTTCGATCCCCGCAAAGTGCAAACATTTGTGTGCATGAACGAAAATATCTGTTTGTTTTGATCTGGGTGTTATCTATGTTTTATAAGTATGTATTTACACAAGAAAAGTATTATATGTATATATTTGTAATCCCACTGTTGATTCTGATATCCGTAACACAGGTACTTGAGCTCTCGGAGTCAGATCAATGTATGTGATGTTGTGAAATATTAATTTATTATTTGTAGCTGACTGTACTTAGCTTATATTATTACCTTTCAGATGCCATTATAGTAGTATTCTGGATAGCTCTGGCTGTAAGTGGGTTCCTGTTTCAACACTACCACAACCGTGGGCGACCCCCCTTCCCCCCGCCGCCGAGAAGTGTCAGGCCGGGGAGACCTGAGCCTTCAGGTTATGGTGCCTTGCCTAGTAGAAGGTGAGAAAACTGTTAATTCCAGTCACCCCGTAATCTGTAAAAAAGTTGCATATTTTCTGAAGCCTAATTGTAGGTCATCATCATCATCATCATTTCAGCCAATAGACGTCCACTGCTGGACATAGGTCTCCCCCAATGTTCTCCACACAGATCGGTCCTGTGCCTCCCGCATCCAATAGATTCCCATGATCTTCACCAGATCGTCGTAATTGTAGGTACCTGCTATTAAAATCGCCCAAAATTAATCAAATGAAATTGAAAAAAAAAATTAAACTATCTTATTTTACCTAGCCTACACTGTCCCCCTGCGGGGCAAAGGCCTTTTTTTATGTGATAGGTAGCAGACGGATCACCTGATGGTAAGCGGTTGCCGCCGCCCGATAGACACCCACGACACCAGTAGTCACAAGTGCGCTGCCAACCTTTAAACCTCCCCCTTTCCCCCGGATTGGGCCTCCGGTACCCGCAGCGTAACACAGCACAGTGCTGCTTCACGCCGGTTCCAAATCTCTTCATTGTTCTCTATTTAACGCCATTTGTGGCCAATCATGGGAAAAGTCATTCAGGTCGTCGCACCAATCGTTTTGGGCCCTGAAAGTAAATGTAGAAAAAATGGAAACCCATTCTTTTTGATAGTACCTACCTACTTTCTTATGACAGAATAAATTATATTATCAGTTTTAATAAACAATAACAATTTACTTTTATCAAACGTATCGTATAAATGAAAGCAAGTCAGTAAGTCATTCAACTGGGTAAAGACACAATAAATGACAATAGGTACTATAAATAAGTTAAGCTGAAAAATAAGGGGTTTTGTGAACAAAAAAAACATTAGATAGCGTAGTGTAGGCGTCAGATCACACGCTTAAGGGTGTTAGGGTAGAGGGTCGACGAAGTGGGACAAGGGGTGGGAAGGGTTCTTAATTTTAGGACGTCATCATAAAAGGTTATTTTTTTTAGCAAAGACATCATCATCATGTTTGATCTACTCTCTGCAGCTGAATTCTTACATCCAACCATACGCAAGCGAGTGTCATTCCATCCTCATCATCTCGATGGGTGGCGGTCTAATATTGTGCGTTTTTTGCGAAACTATCTACCGCGTACCAGTCGGAGCAGTATGTCCTGTCATTCTTCATCGAATCATCCACCCCTTTTTCTATCATGTCATTCTTCTCACAATCCATCCATCTCCTTTTCGGTAGGTAGTCCTCTGTTCCTCTATCCACTTAAATTTAGAATCGTCGCTCTTTTGGTTACATGTTTTCCCCCTCTTCTCATTACATAGCCATACCAGGAAAGACGATTTCCCTTCAATTTATCAAAGATGGGTGCACTGTCCTACTTCCTCTAATATACTCATCCCTTATCTTATCTATTCTCGTTACGCCACACATCCATCTTAACGTTCTCATCTTTGTCGTATTCAGTCGTCTATCATCCGTCTTCTGAACGGCCCAGCATTCTGATCCATATAGGGCAACTGTTCTAATGAGGGATTTGTAAATTTTGCCCTTTAGTTTTATCCGTGGATCGCATTTTGTTGCCGCGACCTATCGCCATTTCCTCAATACTGAATTGATTCGATATTTAACGTCCCTGTTAATTTCACCGTCACCCTGTACGAGAGATCCGAGATACCGGAAGTTGGAACAAACCGGTAAGGACATTCCGGCAAGAGTTATGGGTATCGGACTAGAGAGACCGCTGAAGTCACAGAAAAGTTTACTCTGTTTTGGTTCTGCTGACTTTTAGGCCAACGTTCTCTTGTTGTTTGTTCTCTTTGCCGCCATTCCTCCAGTTTGTTCTGGCCATCGAGTGCATCTACCGCAACTAGGACAATTTCGTCGGCGAACACCATACACCAGGGTGCCTCTTCCTGTATGTCCGACGTCAAAGCTTCCATTATCATCAGGAAGAGATAAGGGCTAGGAGCCGACATGTGTTATAAAAAGCTCGAATCAACTTTTGGTAGTTACTTGGCACTCCTTGCATCTGTAGGGCCCACCACCAACCTCACGAGGTACTCGGTCATACGCCTTTTCGAGGTCAACGAACACCATATGCAGATTTTATGTGCCCTTCTGTATTTTTCGCACAATGTGCGAATGTCAAAAATGGCGTCTGTTGACCCTCCTCGACTCGACCGGCACTGGTTTAGAAAAATTTCACTTTCTTCTCTCAGGCGTCGCTCAATAACTTTTTCCCTTAATTTCATCTGTGAGAGATCGCTCGCTCGCTCGCTCTTTCATTCCTCCCATTTATATCATGTTATCGGTTGATAACATGATAGAAATGGGAGATATGAAACATCGAAAACAAGTAGTTACTTGTTTTCGATGTTTGTTTTTGTCCTAAAAGGTACCATTTTACCTTAGGGGGACGCTGATTTTTCTTATTGAGCTTTAATAAGTGCTTTACGTCCATAACAAGGAGTCTGTATTGTGAGGTCATCTGCAGGTAACACTTTACAATTTTTGAGGCTTTGGGCCTGACTAAATAGTAATTTATCTGCGTCTGATGTTGACCACTTTCAATAGGAGGAGGAGATCAAGTGGTTTTCCTTTTTTGGAATCATGCGTTGGCTACGGCTAGATCGAAGGCAGAAGGATTTCACCCTCCGTGATGCAGTCTGCGCACCCATACAGTACCTTATATACATACAATGCATCAAATGGTGTCTATAAAACCTTTTCGATTTCTCTATGAAACTGTTGGTTTGAACTGTTAGAGTTGACATTGCCGCGTATTTGTTATTATAATAAAAATAATAATAATATCCTCAACCGATTTCGGCTAAGGCGGCCAATCTCAACGATCAGCCACTTCAGCAGGATATATTATAGTGCTCAAATGTGTGCGCAAACACAAGTGCACTCTCTATTCCCTTGCTCTCCTCATAATCCGATGGGACACCAGTGTGACACGACCGGATAGGGATCGGACGCAGGATCAACGGCTTAACAAGACCGCCAACTTCCAGACTCCGGGCTGTCACTGAGAATTTCTTAACAGAAAAACTCAGGAACTTTTGGACCGACCCGGGAATCGAACCCGGGACCTATTGCGCAGCCGTCACTTTAAAGTGCGACTCACAACCCACTACGTCAACAAGGCAGTCTAAAAAAAGAATTCTAAATATATAGTAGGTTTTTATTAGGTGTTCGCTGAGAGTTATTTTATTTATGCTGCAAGTCTAGGGTATGCCTCTAATGCATGTCGCTGGCGCTGCGTTCCTAGGCACTCGATATAACAGTTATAAAATATATTTTTTTATATGAGAGGTGGCAGACGAGCAGACGGATCACCTGATGGAAAGCAATTCCGCCGCCCATGGACACCCGCAACACCAGTGGAGTCACAAGTGCGCTGCGAACCTTTTTAATAATGTAGGCCGTTGACGCATATTTTTAGTTTTGTAGCAACGTCAACCACCTAGGAAATCATTTAGTTTTCCTGTTTCACTAAAATACTGCAATAATTAGACATTTATCTATCTATATATAAGTTAGTACTTATTCAACTGATTTACAAAAGTTATAGGTACTAAATCCATTGCGAAGAAAAGAGACTGCCACGGTGAACGTTGCGGCGAAAACTAAAAAAATGTGTCAACGGCCACCAGTGGTGGCCGTTCCGTGGTGGCCGTTACGTGGTGGCCGTTACGTGTTGGCCGTTACGTGTTGGCCGGTGGGAATAAGAAAGAAACCCTTTTTGTAGGAGTCCGGAGCCCGACTCGCACTTGGCTTGGCCGGTTTTAAGGCATTGCTCTGGGAGTGTTAGTACGATAATGAAAAATGTTTTTAATTATTTTTTTATTATTTTCCAGGAATGTCACGGCATCTGTCATCATGCCCAGTCCGGTCATCGAAAAGGAGCAAGACGAGAGAACCCCGTTGTTGGCCTAGGTGATGTAGAAAAACTTTTTTGAAGATGTCCTGCTTTCTATTAAAATTCAACTACATTAGCTTTAATAGAAGACTTACTTAATACAGTTATATTATATTATTACATTATATTTTCTCAATACCACCTTCGTATAAAATGTCCAAACGCTTTTTGTCTTATAATTAAACTATGACCGGTGCTTAATAGGTTAAAGTGAAACTTATTCAATTTAATGTAAAAATAGAAAGACAGTAATAATCAAATAAAAAACTTGTAAGTATAAAAAAAGTACAGAGGTCAAAATTGAAAAATTATCTCTGGAGTCTCGCTCACGTAATGAAGTAATATTTTAAGTAGGAGTAAAAATAAAATCAAAATATGTGTTAACATATAAAATCCTACTCTAACCGCACAAGTTCCCATAATTCCTGCCTTTCTTTTGTAACAGTTTAAAAAATGAAAAAAAAGGAATTATCTTCCCATTTGAATAGTTTGCACAAATCAATATGTATATTATCTGAATATGAAATGTATATTATACTTATACTTACATGCTCATATGGATACCAAATGATCAACAATATTAATATTGTTAATATATTTTGTAAGACTGCTCTGCCCATGTGATGTTACGTATACTTACTTAAAATAAAGTCGTTATTTAATGTAATTTCCTTCAATAAATAAATGAGTATAAAATATTTGATTTATTTTGCTGTTATTCAGATACAGTCCGCTTCAAAATGATCTTAGTGTTTAAATCTACCAAAAATATCCGAGAATTTGATAAAAATTGTTTTAGCACAATAACTTGTGGTGTAATTTCATTTGTTGTCATTTCTCGAACAAAAAATGAAAATGCACCTTGGCGTATATAGACATATGCTTTCTGTTATTTGCTCAGATATTTTTGGAGGGTTTGAACGCTAAGATAATTTTGATGCTAACTGTACCTACCTAAGGATAACTTTTAGCATTAATACCTACATTTAACTAAATTAAGGAAAATACTGACCAATATGTACGGATTATTTCCTACTCGAATACAATGGGATATTTATTTTAGTAATAAAGTAAGCAATATAATATTTAAATTTATATAAATATTTGGCTTAATAACGCTTGCCCACCTCATAGTAGCGATGACCTTATTTCTATGATAGAGGCCTTTGTCCTGCAGTGGGACAGTTTATAGGCTGATACTATAACTATATAAATATTAAATTATTGTAGATTACGATAAATAAAAATAGCTATTATTACTAACATAATTCCATTTTTAAAAATCGACATTAATCTGCAAAAAAAATAAAAAAAAATAAAACAGTCTGTCAAAAACGTGAGCTAAAAAGTGATTTTTAAGAATATTAGGTACTTCAGTAAGGGCCGATTCACCCAATTTAAATCCAAAACTAAATCTGTAGAATAGCGCTGTCATTTTACAATCACTCACATTAGACTAAAATTGTCAATCGAACGGGCTTCTACGTGTAGGCTCCGGGCCCCACGCACGCCTTCCAAAAGTCCGGGACATAATTTCCCGTGGTTGTGACACGATTGACAAACATAATAATAATAATAAAACCAAATTCACGAGGTGTACACCAGGCACACATATTCTCTCATTCACAGCCTTACGTCCCACAAACACGCCCAACCACACAACCACACAGATCATCACAATCAAGACTCATTACCCCCACCACATCACAATCAGATTCGTAGTGTAGGAATTGTACTTGGCCTAGGCCCGTACATTTCTGAAAAGCCAGCAAATAGCTGTGATACTCAGCGTATAAAGAACATAATCAAAATAATGTCCTCCAACCGATTACGGCTACGGCGGCCAATCTCAAAGATCAGCTACGTACGCAGGATATATTACAGTGCTCAAGTGTATGCGCAAACACAAGTGCACTCTCTATTCCCTTACCCTCATATTCCGATGGGACACTACTGTGACACGACCGGAGAAGGATCGGGCGCAGGACCAACCGCTTAACGTGCTTTTCGTGGCACGGGAGTACAAGACCGCCAACTTCCAGACTCCAGGCTGCCACTAAGAAACTTAGTGTCATTTTATACAAATCTTACAGTTAAACCATAATTTTTATACAGATAAAGATTGGTCGAATCGGGCCTTAAGGCGACGGGTAGCCCTAACTAGCGACACCAATCGATTTTAATTGTTAGCTACTAAACCGGATCTATTTAGTTGTTAAATTGAATTGCCGCCAAAAGCGGCTACTTTTAGCGTGAATCAATTTTTCGCATACAAAAACGGACCCAACATTTGTGTATGGTTATTTAATAAATAGTATTAGTGTTTGCCGAGAGGTTGTAAAGCCCGATATTGTTTAAAATAGATCCGGTTTAGTAGCTAAAAATTAAAATCGATTGGTGTCGCTAGTGTGCCCTACCCGTCACCTTAAACATTTTAGTAATCTTCTGGACATTCTGTTTATCGAATAGTTTAATTCAATTTCATTGAAGCTGGTTCTATTCAATCAGTCTGATTTGATGCTCGTCTGTGTGCCTATGCGAAAGATTAGCCATTCAAATCATGTGCAGTCCCTCTGTCCTGCACGGGACGGACAGACAGACAAAATCTAAACCAATTAAGGGCGTTGATAATCTGTACAATTGTTGTTTACGCCAAACGGCAGAGGGAGCCACCGCGCTTGCGTGTTTTTGATAGAATTCCATTGAAGCGATTGTACTTACAGGATGATGTCGTTTTGTATGATTTTTTCGTAGTTCTACAGTCTCAACTATTCTCGATCATTCTCTGTAATACTTATTTCGACCCACTTACTTATTTCCTGTTAGCAAAACGGACTAACATATTATAATATATATTTTTATTTTTTATTATTATTTATTTATTTATTTATTTATTTATTTCTTGCACCATTAATAATTTTTTAGCTTATTTTTAATTTCATTCACTATGTATCTCTTATTTTTAAGTAGGTTTATTTTTAAAAAGTCGGGTCTTACAGAAAAGTCAAATAGAAAAGTTTTAAAAACATATGATAAAGATAAGATACAATTATTTATTTGCTTAAAACAAGTTATGTTATGGAATGTTATGTTTCAAACTTGAATACTTAATTGCAATTTCACTACTAGGATCAGGATATCCGGTTTATATGTAAGTTGGGCATTTTTATTCAGGATTTGATTTTGTTAAAAATGCTTAATGTTGGGTTTGACAGCACCCTGTACACTTATACTATCTGCACACCCCGACGAAGCTTAGATCAGTATAATGCCTACAATGCAACACGTTTAATCCCATCCCATTGTTGTGCACCCTCCTATTTCAAAACCCATCGAAGCACCACTGCGCACTGACCATTTAACTTTATGCGCAGAAGCATAAAGTTTAAAATTGCTCAACGACACTTGCAGCCGACTGTACCCCGCCCTATGTAAAACTCGCATACTGTAACAGACAGTAATATAATTATAGCTGTTTAAGTATTATCCATGGGTTGTGGAGGTTGTTGTCACTATTTGTGGCAGAAAAATTTTTATATTTTATTTGGACCGTAGGAACATTTATTTGTCAGTTTTTATTATAAAATTCATGTTTATTTAAAAGAAATAAGGTTTGCAATGACATATAAATAGTACAGGTTAAAAAAAGATGTACATGTATAAAATAATAAATAATATACTACACGCAAAGATTTGTTATCTGCAATGGTTGTCTGATATCCGTAACACAGGTACTTAAGCTACTTAGTACGGAATCAGGTCAATGTATGAGATGTTGTGTTAATTTAATTTTAATTATAAGTAATTTATTAATTAAAGATTAACACTGATAGAAGGTTTAAAGCTTTTATGTAACTTATTTCATAAACACTCACCTATTTGTAAAACAGCTGACGCATACTTCATTTCCACCACCTTGGGATTTGTCTCCAGCTTGTATTTTTTTTTCTAATAACCACTTTCTTTTAATCATGGCTATTCTAGGTAATTTTAATTTTGCTTATTGAATAGTTTGCTATCCTTTTATGTGACTGACTTTCCTTATCTACATTACCTTTTATGTTCATGCGACACTAAATAAAATGTAAAACAAAGATTATTCAGTAATTATCAATATTTTTCGATACGCCCAATATACAGGTAATTCAAGCACATTAAACGCTTTTTGGTGAAATATTAGGTATTTTTACCTGCCGCTTGATCGTATTACCATACTTTCACCGTTGATATTGCAGCCACACTTATTGCATAAATACCATCATTGAATTACTGGCACGCAATCACATTACTGTAGTCGACCCCATACACAAAATTAATATGTACCGCCCAAATACAGTTAACGGCATAATTTCCTGCCATTCTGGGGTGGCAGCACTGTAGCAATAAGGTCCACTTTGGGCCCGCTCGCGCCATCTGCCCAGGGGTATTGTTAATAATATTTTATTCCATATTAGGCTATTGTTGTGCGATTGGACACAGTCGAGTGTTCGCAGTCGTTATAAATGATCATAACTGTGGGGTTGTTGCCTGTTCAACTAATAAGTATGATTATGATAAGTGTCTGTTTATTTTGAGTGCTCTTTATTATGAAATAATATTAGTGTTACAGAAACCTTATAAGTTCTATTCTCGCGACAAGAAATCTCTTTTTAAATGTGTGAAAAATGTAGGTAGGTTTTTAATATGGTGTGACAAGTATTGTACCGGCAGGCCTCTGCGCCGGCGGGATTAGGGAACGTATGTGGCAATTGATAACAAGGCAGAACTTTGTAAAATAAAAATAAACTAATTTAATTCATAAAAATATACAAGAAAACAAGCGAGGTATGGGTGACAGGAGAAGTAAATTTTCACAGAAATGACAAACACTCACACAGCGACTTTTGGACTATGGAACGCACGCTCCTTCGCGCCATAAAATGAGCACAGAGGTTTCATGCTGGATTCTCAGGCTTGTGTCCTCGATAAGTATCCCTTGGCAAAACGGAATAAAATTTGGTTCTTTGTAATGCTGTCTTACTACAAAAAAGTTCGTCGCACTGGAGATAACTTTGATTTTTTAGGATTTTAAGTGGAGCCGCAGGCGGCTGATAATATTAATAATAAAACAAAGTAATAATGGTTAATGCAATATTTATTAATAAATTTCACTGTAATCTCCTCAATCTATATGCACTTATATCGAGTAATAATTTATTTTACACTTACTTCCAACCTACTTTACATACATTTATCATACTTCTTACACCACGTCCATATTGCATTTATTTATTCTTAATGAAAATATATTATAATATACATTCATTCAAAATGTAAAATTAAGACTCGCCAGCTGAAAACCAGCAGCTTTCGAATATTTGTTAATAACAAAAGTGTTTTTACAACAAACATTTTCACAAAGGTATACAGATTTTGTACATGGATTTTTATTATGCTCGATCTCAAACTGCCAAATAGGTATATTTTCGAAATGTGTTTAAAAATATTGTTACTTTCGTGGTAAAAATAAATCTATTAAGTTATTACATTTATAATCACAGCAATATCGATCTCCTTACCCATTAGTAATAAACAATGCTCGGAGTAGGTAGAGCTATTTGGATTCATGGACCGCAAACAGAGATGTTAATATGGACATGCCCTGGGATTCTGACTATGATCCCGGGATTAAAATAGATAAATTATTATTTTATAGTTAAATATTTATATAATCATGAAAGGGCTTATCCATAAACGTTCGATAAAACCATATTTACTTACAGAGTGTTACTTTCCATCTAACGTATGTATCTTAAAATTTCGAAAGAACAAATAGAACTTTTTTAATTAACATGGTATCACAAAGCGTTTATGAATAAGTTTTGATAGTAATGCTCGTATGTATAAACGAAAATGACTGTTAATAGTATAAAGTATATTTCTTATCCCGGGGGCATGCCCAATGTCCATATTATTTGAAAAAGTCGCAAGTACCAAAAAAAGCTCGACCTACTCTGATCATTGGTAATAAATAATAAATTAATTCGTCTAATGTTGCTGTAGAACTGTGAATCAACACAAATACTTAAAAACATATAGCGACATTACACAATAATGCAAACATGATTAGTTTGCGACAATTGCTATAGAGGGCAGCTGGGGTGTCGAACAAATCGCTGTAACGAAGCCCATTGCGTAGTTTTTTCTTTGTATCATTAATATTTTGCACCCCCACGCATACATCAAAGAAATAAAGGGTTGTAATCGCAAAGGGCGAACACTCAATTATTACCCAACGTTGGCACAAACAATTTACGCTTATTTCCAGCCGCTTTCAACGCGCTGAAACTCTTCTACTCAACAATAGATGGCGCTTACCTATATTTACAATCAACCTATTGCTTTCCTAGCTTACTAATTTACCTCGCCCGTGCACTGTGAATTATATTGCGTTAAATACATACACAAATAATTACATTTTATGAACTTATTAAAATTTGCACTGTAATTCATCGTACACGGGCGTACTTACCTCTAAGTTTGAACATCATCAGTTGCGTCTTAACTTTTTTTAAGAATTGTACATGTACAAAAATGAAAACGCACCATTTAGACACGAAATCAATGTCACTGGGATAAAGTCTGCAGTCTCTTACGACACGGAGTTGTTTTCTTGCAAGTCGGCCGTTAACACGTTGGCGTCGTGTCCAGCGGTCATGTTGAGAGCGTTCATGGAGAGGTCTGCGTAGTTGTGCGCGATGTCTCCGCTAGATGGAGACTCGGTCGGGTTCTCAGGCATCGAGAGAAGTCGATGCGGGAACCCGAAGAGCTGAGATCACTGAAGCCTCCCCCAGTAGTTGGACGCGAGGTCGGGCCCCTGCGACGGTATTTGCACAGGCACGCTGACTCCCGCCGATATTACACCTACGGACAAAGACGGGCAATAGATGAGGGGATGCCTTTCGTTACGCCTTTTGTGGGAGATGTTTTTGAACTTGTGTGTCCCATTATAATAGAGATGAATAATGTGTAAGTTGTTGTTTAGTCGTGTTAAGTTTTCTAATATAATTAACTTTGTAGCTAACTAATACTATTCTAAGGTACAACAATAGAGTAAGATAATAATAGTTTCGGGTACAACTAAGTTATCAGAATTGATGAACTTCGCTAATATAGCATAACTATTTTTAGGAATTTGTAACAAAATGGTAAAATACGGAACCCTTATAATATAGTCGGTCAGTAAGTTTGTCACACTCTCTAGGTAGGTATAACTAAACATGAAATAATGTTATAAATGATATTTTTTTTTAAAACTAGGATTATGGTTATAGCCCCTAGGTATATAATAATTTTAAGGTCAGATTTCAAGAGTTGATAAACTTCGCTAATATAGCATAACTATTTTAAGGGATTGGTAACAAAATAGTAAAATACGGAACCAAAAAGAGCAAAACAAAACATAGACGTCAGAACATTAAACGGAGATTCATACCGTTTAATTCCCGTAAACTCCCATCTCTGTGACACTAGATACCAACATTGAAATTACGGCGTAATATCGTGCGGCTCGGCTTGGTGACGGCTGGTAATCGGTGCCAGATAACGCGATTGTGTGTAATAAACGGAACGCAATTGGAATCCTATTAGACATATGCGCGCGGTGCGTGACCGACGCCGGCTAATAGGTTTCAGCGTATGTCCAGCTGATTGACATATCTGCACGCATTTGAATAACAGACGCCTAAATCTATGGGTAATTGTGATCCAATTAGAAACTTGGATTAATCTAATCGTCAGGCTAGGAGAAGTACCGTGCGCTGCGCCCTGATGGTCTAGTGGTTTCAGTACCGGGCCGTGATCTCGGGGTCCTGGGGTCGAGCGAAAAGTATGTTTCGAATTTTTCGGACATAGCTCGGGTTTGTGATCACCAATCCGCATTTGGCAAGCGTGGTGAATAAGCCTTATCCCATAGTAGCGATAACTTGAGTTCGCTGCGCGAGTGAGGGTACTGGAGGCCAAATCCGGAGGAAAGGGGGGTTAGGTTAGGTTAGGTTGGCGGCACCCTGTGGACACGGCGCAGCACACCTTGGCGGTGTGTGCGCCGTGGGCAGAGGCTCGCCACGCATTGGTGGCAAAGGTCGGCCAGGACCTCTCTTAGGATATTAGCGAGTGAGGATGCCTGGAAGGCTTTTGCCGCATATTGCGAGCATGTGATGGAGGCGAAGGAGGCGGCGGAGCGCGAGCGAGAGGCTGACCCTTTCGCCCCCGCGATCCGCAAGCCACGTGGAGGGAGGAGAGGACGCCAAAACTTGCGTCTCCTTCCCCTGCGAGGCGCAGGTCCGCTGGTGCGTGGAGCTGTAACCCCACCACCGGCATTGCACGGACCTACGCCTGGTGGGGACGGCACGACTCTCTCGGCTGTCCCCATCCCGTCCAGCCCCCATCCAGAAGCGCCGTGCCCGCCGTGTAGGCGGGCGTCCCTGTCCGGGGGGTGACGTGGTGAAAGGCTCCGAGCTTTGGCCCCATGTCACTAACCCACCATGGACAGATGAGGGAGAGTCCCAGGAGTTCGTATGCCTCTGGCCGGCTTCTCGTTAGGAGAAGCCGTCGCCAGAGGAGAGTCCGACATAACCCATCCGTTTACAGACGGACAGACAGTCAACAAAAAAAAAGGTTAGGTTGGCAGCGCATTTGTGACTCTACTTGTGTCACGGGTGTCCATGGGCGGCTGCTATCTCTTACCATCAAGTGATCCGTCTGCTCGTCTGCCAAAACAATCATATTGGGGTACGCATTTTTTAAATGGCGGTTTTTTGACAAGCGTCAACGAAAGGGTTAATTAATTTCTCATGATGAGGTTTGTGGCTTATAAAAAATTAAGGCTGCTTATTCGGCCCAGTAGCGCCGCTATTTAGTTTTTACTTTATGTGTCTGATTTACATTTAAAGAAAAAAATCTCTTCATAAAGGTACTCCGGCAGACATGAAGAATCTAAATGTAAAGATAAAGTATATGTATTTATCACAGCCTTACTTATTGTAACCTGTGACAATTGTAAAGTGTACCTACGCATTGAATTTGAATTAAATTGTGCTAGTTCACCTAAACATATTCGACAAAACAGTTCCATAATATGAAATGTAAATGATTTAAATAGCATGGGTGCATTATTATTGATAAATACCAGCATTGCTGGGACAAAGTAATTAATATACTGTGGCGGTATCAAAACTGTGGTGATATTGTTTTCAAACGCACTTTATTATGAGAGAACCACAAAGCATTATTAGAAGGTGGACCCCGATTTACTGCCAATGAATTTAGTAGAATCGCGGCATTCAATTAATTTTGTCGTTTTAATTTTGCTGATGTATTTTTAAGTTGCACGTTGCGGTTAGCTAATTTATTTAAATAATTAATTAAATGGCTGTCAACTGTATTTGCAGCCAGGTATTGGACCGCTAATCACGAACAAACATGTTTGTTAAATGTTTTAGGTTTGTAAACAATAATCATATTGAAACTGTCGATTAATCTTTGTCTGGGGGAAAACATGTGTCTTTATTAAAATAAAGAGAAAATAATCACAACGCCAGCAATAATAACTTCAGCTATTTCTCAATAGGTGGCGCGTGTAAACCAAACCAGGTTTTGTATAATTCAATATCATAGACAAGGCAAAACGTCAAATGTCAAAAATATTTTTAAAAGTTTTGAATTACCTAAACTAACATTATTGGCCAAATGCGCACACGAGCCGTTTTTAAAATAGTTATGTATTAGGTGTTTGGTTGATCTAAGTTTTCTGTTAGGCAGGTCACAGCAGCTCTATTTATTGGTTTATCTTGGATGCTTAGTGCGTTTCTAAATATCATAGACAGGGCCCTCGAAAGCGTAATCGCAAACCTAATATGTAATAATAGATATAATACTATGTGGCAGAATGAGGTGATTTTCCGCGCGTACACGCGCGTGCGAGCCGCGATAACGGGCCGCGCTCATTATGCTACTATCGGCTCTAAACAGCGAGAGGTCTAGTCAATGGCCTGTGATATAAACACCTAATAACAATATATAAAGGTTTCTTTGTTATGAGAATGTACGGACGCTGACGCACGCCTGGTTTACTTACTTATTAAATTTTTCAAGATAATATTTGGTCCACATCTTTATCGCAAGTTTTTAATGTTTTTACATTAGCCCACACAAAGTGACTACTAACACAACTTATTGAGTATGGGAGGGAGTTTGAAATGTGATGTAAAGTAATTTATATGAGAGAAGCCAAGAAGACTGGATCGTGAAACAATGTGATATAGCTATTTACAGGGAAAATCTCAATAAAGTACAAAAATCTACTAATATTGTCTCATCTCTTCCTAGTAGTGAAAGCTCTGTCTGTAGTTAACTAACATTTAAAATTGAAAGACTTGCGAGTACATCTAGATTCCATTAAAAAGTCACTCAGCTATGACAGTCCTAAATCAACAAGTGTGCTAAATTTACAAATGCCACATCTTCCCTGTCCAAAGTACCCGCGACGCGAAACCGAACCGCGAGTTGAAAAATCGCAGATTTGTTATTCAAAAAAGGTACGAAGCGCGTCGACGTTACCCGTCCCATTGTTTTAAAAAGCGGTAACTTTCCCATTTGATATTATATATCACGCGGCGGACATTTTTAGCCGTAGGTGGCGGAAACGGGTATGAATTATTGTTGTTTGGGGCGGTTGGCGGTATTGTTCCCGGCTTCCACGCCGGCGTCGAACAAAAGAGTTTTTCGCAATCCAAAATGCACGCTCTCTCGTTTCATTTACTCCTTTGCGCTCTTTCCACCGCTGCATTTTCCAGCTTCGTATTAAATAATGCGGATTTGTTCTACTTTTCGCTTTTTGGCTCCGTTCTTTCGCGGATTCAGTGAATACATAGAGATATTTTTCATTTTGGCCTCGCGAGAAATGAATTTCAATTCGGACATGTAATAAATAAAATTTTAATACAAAATATACTTTGCCTTCTATCTTTCGTTTTTATTCAAATTCTCTTTGAATGTGAAATATTTTTGCTTTACAGAAGCCACTGTGATTTGTGATTTTTCGGTAGCTAGAATACCTTAACCTACCCGAATCTGATAAGCTTTTGCGTACCGACATGTGATAGTTAGATAGTATTATTTTCGAAATGTTTATAGGTACTTATAATTTTATGTTAACTATTTTGTAATCAAACCACTCGTGCGTAATATGAAATTAAATTGAATTTTCTTCGACATTGTGTAAAATTATAAATCGCCAAATAAATACATTGAAAATCGGTCATAAAGACTATAATCAAATAATTATTATAGAAAATTGAAGACAATAAAACCTCCCTCTTTTGTTTTGTAACAAAACAAAACCTAATCTAGCATTCGAAAACTCCATTTAGGCCGCAAAATTAATAGCATCTCGCCGCAATCTCACTATTTGTTAGCAAAAGCATTCGATATTCAAAATCAATTTAAAAGCCATTTGTAAGGAACAGACAACGGCAAATCCAATCGGGGCATAGACTCCTATTTTTCTCGCTTTTTCCTTTTTATTTTTCCTTCCCCCGCGGTCTTGGTCCAGACACCCCTCGCTCTTGAGTCAGCGTTTTTTTTAAACATTTTATTACGAACTCGGTAAATATTTAGCGAGGTCTCTCATCTCCATGGCGTCCATTTTTAATGTTTTTTTATAACATTCAAATACACTTGATGATCCGTGATCTGGGGTGAGTTTTAGGGAATCTTTAGAGTGCGGTCAACGAGTTTCGTACAGTAACGAAGGTTTTGTTATACAAAGGAAATATTTCTTATACTTACATATTACATAAATATGTTATAAAGTCAACTTGTAGATGACTGTACATTTGGTTTTAATATGATTTACAACCATATGAATTAAGTTGTGGAGGCCGATGAATGATTACTAAGTGGCGACTCAACATTACAATATGAACTGACAAGTTGTAATGCAAGTCTTATTATTATATGCCATTGATTGCCATTTTACCCGTTGACACTATTTTTAGAACGACACTTTTCGACTAAACTGCTCTGTGAATTTCAAGTATTTTCAAGTTGATATATACCTAATTGTCTACCATTCCCAATATAACTTCCCTAGAAGGTCGAATAGTTTTCAAGAACAACTTCAGGCATCGGCGCCTTTCCTAAACCTATACCTATTCGTCGAAAGTTTTTCCATTCAGTGAGACAGCATTTGTTTGAATCGCAATAATAGATAAATTGGGTTAGGGGGAAACTCGCCCTATTAAAACTCGTCCCAGAATTTTAGGATTTTTTGCTGGCCACTGTTCTAACCTAACCTAACCAATATTTTTGGTTTTGTAGAGTTGAGTATGTAGGTATTACCACCACAGTTCAGTATGTATTAAAACTCTGGGGAGTTTTAATAGGGCTAGTTTCCCCCTACCATATAGGTAGGGGGAAAATTGATTGTAGGCATATATAAGTAACCTAGATTATGTAAAGGTAGACTGTGATTTTTTTTTTAATTATGTAAATAAGAACACACTAATTTATAAAACTTATGATTGTTAAAACGCTGTTATCGGATTGATCAGTTTAGCAGTGGAGGTCCTCTGGCATGGTGACTGCCTCTTTACCACGATCCACTTGGTCTGTTTTCCTTGTTTAAAGGTTGAGAAGGTTAGATGGCAGTCGCTTCATTATAATTACCAGATAACCCAATATTGCATAAAGACCCAAGCGTACCCTTGGCTCCAAAGTGACAGCTTTAGATGTAACATGACACGTTTAAGACGATGATGATGATGACTGGTTCTTTGTCACACCTAGTCTGCTGCTGCTGTTTTACGAAGGTCTACTCACCAGCACGTGACCCTCAATACCTTACACTTAAAACAGCAGTTGGCGAACAGAAAAATGCATTGAAGGAAAAGATTCATTTAAAGGGAGATCACGACTCATGGCTGAGGAGCGACGAGGTTTTCGGCGCGACGATGAGGACTCACCAGTACTAGCGGCAGCTTGCGGCTGGGAGTAAGCCGCATGCTGCTGGTGAGCAGCGGGTGCTCTCGAGTACCCCCCGCTGCCGAGGACGTCGCCGAACATGTACGGGTACCCGCCGTCCCGCTGCTGGAGACACGAGGAGGACAGACCGCCGGACATCGTGCTGTGGGACAAAGAGTTTATGAGAAAAAGAAAGGGATTAAAATCTAGACTATGTCTGAATAACAGTGGGAGAGCCACACTTCGGTATGAATGGGCCGGCTTGACCGGGGTAATACCACGTCCTCACAGAAAACCGGCGTGAAGCATTGCCTGCGCTGTGTTTCGCTGCGTGAGTGAGGGTACCGGAGGCCCAATCCAGGGGAAGGGGGGTTAAAAGGTAAGCAGCGGTAATCGCTTACCATCAGGTGATCTGTCGGCTCGTCTGCCACCTATATCATAAAAAAAAAGAATCTCGCTTGCTCGTTTGTCCGCCTCAAGCATAAAAAAAGAATAGATTCTCAGTTACAGAGTAGTCTCTATTGACTTGTCTATTCACTAATGTCACACGATTCTTCATGAGGTACCTGTTTCTACAAAATGAAGAGCATTTCTAGAAGGATGGGCTTATTAGGTATAGGTATCGGTCGGTTAGGTATAGGTAGGAACAAGTTGAGTCACATACTTATACCTCATACCACAAAAAGTTCTCAAAACCGATTAGAACTCTTTATTTTTCGATTTTACATTGTTCTTTTCTCACTAAAACGATAAAACAGTTATTTACGAGATTTCTACTATGTACTTTATTTTAATGAGGAAATGAAATTTAAACATGAAATTGTAAATTTGCATGCTTTTTAAGCAAAACGTGACGATTATCCTTTTATATACCTTACCTGTAAATAACATGTTTTAAAGCGAAAAAATATTTGATTATGATTGATTTGCTTATTATGATTATCAATTTTAATGTTAGTGACCATGAAAGTTTAAAACACTTGGACAAATATAGAGGACTAATAACAAGTCTGTCGGAAAGGAAAAAGTAGATCTTATACTACCTGTGCGGAAAAAGAATGGGATCAGAAATGGCGGCGCATATATTCACTTCTCGCTCGCACACCCACGAGTGCGGGTATAGACGCAAATAGTGTGCGAGCGAGAAGTGAATAGATGCGCCATCATTTCTGATCCCATTCTTTATCCACACAGTTTGTAAACATAACTACTATATAGAAAAAGATAATGAAAGAAAACTTCGAGTCGCATCTTATAAATTGTAGTTACCTATCAGTTTTTATTAGTTCCTTACAATACCCGGGCAAAGGAAAAAGAAAGTGTCAAGTGGAGAGCATAATAAAATTCATTCCACAGACTGAACTAAAGGGGAAACTTCTCGTTCGACTAAGTTAATTTGCGCGACGACAAAAGCTAAAGCCCGTAGTTCACTATTAAAAATCAATTCAAGTGGAAATTCGACCTTCGGTGGGGTTTGAGCGTCTCGCCGATGCAATGGCGGGAAACGCAAGAAGGCGCGACCTTTGCCGCTCGATTTCGCGCGCAATCTAATTAGTTTTCACCGCCCGACGGTAGATGGCGTTGGAAGGACTCACCTTTTTACTTGTCATTGGAAGTCGGGATAGTTTTTCACATGTAACTTTTAGAGAAGGTTTTCAACTAGTTTTGTTGTAGAAGTAGCAGTTGGGAAGATAAATTAAATTGTGAATGTAATGTGTGAAAAATTATTTCCTTTTTAATAGGAAATGTTTTTTAAATACTCTTTCATTGCGTCATATCATAAATGTATGTGCTTTCAAGGCTATCTTTTCCAAAGCTCACCATATCGGAAGAGATATTTAATCATGCCATTCCTTATCTATTAGGAGTAGTCTACCTATATCTACCCCCCCCCCTACTTATCACTTAAGGTGACGGGTAGGGCACACTAGCGACGCCAATCGATATTTGTGCGACATTTATGCATGGTTATTTAATAAATAGTCTATGTGTTTGCCGAGAGGTTGTAATCCCGAAATTGTTTAAAATAGATCCGGTTTAGCAGCAAAAAATTAAAATCGATTGGCATCGCTTGTGTGCCCTACCCGTCATCTTAACAGTAGGTACGTGGGGCTAAGATAGCGCGGTGGGCGAAACTTAATCTTCTTTGGATATCGGCCATCTTTTCCAATTTCCAATAGACTAAATAAATGTTATGGCACGTATCAATCAAATCCTTACCTATAAGAGTCGCCCATCGTAGCGATCGGTTGAGGTATGGGGCTGTACATGGAGTTGAAGCCTCCATTGAGGGGGATGCGGGGCGCGGGAGGCGCGGGGGGTGAGGCTGCCGGCGCGTCCCGCCGTTGGCTCCTCAGTTTCTCTTCCCGACGCCATTTCGCTCTCCGGTTTGAGAACCACACCTGTTAAAGAGAAGGAGTTTAGTGCTGGGAACTTAAACTTTTACCCTCTTATTACAAATCGCGAACTTAGGATAGTCCTGGAACAAAATTCGTGCGACGCCTTTTTGACATTGCGGGATGACAAAACATTTAGTACGGCATTTAGTAGATTGCGATTTAGACTAAGGTGGTTATCGTCTTCACTACCCGAAAGGATTTTTCCATATTTTCCGTTTCCAATGAGGAAAAGGCTTGGTCGAAAATAGACAGATTTGTTAATTGTTAAGTTAATACTCGTCATAATTTACACACGGCATCGCGTGGACCAATTGTTGGTCTGTGAACCGACCTTATGTTTGAGACTGAAGGGCTATTTATACATTGCGGTGTTGTCTGTAATCTGACGAATCATCGCTGTCACAAAATAAATAGAAATAGAAAATCGGCTCTAGCCCACATTGATACCAAAGAGTTCGTTGACCTACGCGCGAGGCAGTAAAGTATATCGTATCGTGTCCCTCCCGCACACGTCCGATATTGTCTGGTTCTGTCTCATGCCGAGCCTCGCCGAGACCACTTTATGTGTGCGTAGCCTATTTAGTAGATACGCGATATAGGCAGCTAGTGTTGTGCGTCTACTTTGTATAAAGCTGTGGTAGAGATCGGGGCGGAACGTAGTAAAATACGCGCATTAGTCATAATCGAGTCGATAGTCCTATGGAACTTGTGGTGGTCGCAAACAAAAGATCTACGTTAGTACTGTTTCACAATATCGTTTTAAACTTTCGCGTTGCATTAAAAAAACTCTTGATTTGCTCCTGTCTAAATTACCTATGTCTTGCTACGACTATCATTATATTTGTCATATTGACTGTCTCGGTGGCGCAGTGGTTAGTGGGTCGCACTTTAAAGCGACGGCTGTGCAAGAGGTCCCGGGTTCGATCCCCGGGTCGGGCCAAAAAATTTTACCTAAGTTTTCGGTAAGAAATTCTTAGTGGCAGCCCGGAGTCTGAAAGTTGGCGGTCTTGTACCCCCTCGGAAGCACGTTAAGCTATTGGTCCTGCGCCCAATCCCTCTCTGGTCGTGTCACATTAGTGTCCCATCGGATTATGAGGGTAAGGGAATAGAGAGTGCACTTGTGTTTGCGCACACACTTGAGCACTATAATATATCCTGCGTACGTGGCTGATCGTTGAGATTGGCCGCCGTAGCCGTAATCGGTTGGAGGATATTATATTAGTATCAAAGCTGACTCATAGCGGCCCCGCCCCCACGTGATCACGTCAGCGCAAGGCGTGTAATTAGCCCCTCTAATAAAGTTAATACGCAATTAATACCCTAATAGGCCACGGCAACTTACGACACGCCATACACTACTTAGTTAATAGTTTAATTAATTCACCAACATTTTGAAGCAAAAAAAGTTAATTTTTATATGTGTCGTGGTCGTGGCACATGTAGCTTAGGTACCTACATGTGTACATGTTAGGTGACAATTATAAACTTAAACCCCCTTATTACAAATCGCGAACTAAGGATATTCATCATCATCATCATCATCGTCAGCCCATTTAAGTCCCCACTGCTGGGGCACGGGCCTCCCTCAATCACATGAGGGGTAATTGCCATACTCACCACGCTTGGCAGACGGGTTAGCGAGGGTTTTGGTATAGGTGCAGAGTTTTCCTTCTCTTGGTGCTGATGATCATGCCAGCAGCTTTACCTTAGTCGCCTAAGGATATTCCCGGAACCAAATTCGTGCCAGCCCCTTTTAAACGGGATGACATGCGCTTTAGTACGGGAATAACTTTAGATGTCGATTTGTAATAAGGTGGAAAGAAATTCGGAGAAGAACTCGAGTAGTGGATCTTGGCTATCGCGCCGTTTAATTTAAGGCGACGGGTAGGGCACACTAGCGACGCTTGATTTTAATTGTTAGCTACCAAAACAAACATATTTTAAATAATTACGGGGCTTCAGTCTCTCGGTAAACACTTATACTATTTATTTAATAACCATGTCCAATTGTTGAGTCGGTTTTTGTACTAAAAAAAAAATGATTCACGCCAAAAGTGGCCGCTTTTGGCGATAATTCAAAATTCCAGTGCAAACCGGATCAAATAGCTAACTATAACTATGAAATAAATAGTAAAGGTGTTTACCGAGAGACGCCCCGACGTTGTTTAAAATAGATCTGGTTTAGTAGCTAACAACTAAAATCAATTGGCGTCGCTATTGGGGTATACCCTTCGCCTTAAAGTACCTACGCAAGGGCCTTATTATGTCGTCGACATGACGAAAGGTGGAGCAAGTGTGTTTTAGATAATAATATCCTCCAACCAATAATTCGATAACAACTACCTACTGATCTTAACATTTATCAAAGGACTTAAGTCAAATATGGTGCGCAAACATAATTGCACTTACTATTAGGTACCTTATCCTCATATTCTGTAAGTCTATGATCTAAAACGTAGTATTTATTTACCATGTGTACCTAACTATAATAACAAGCAGATTTATTCCCTCTGCTACTAAACAATATCATTAAGGTTCTTTCTCATCTCACATAGAACAAAACACTAATGAATCGTCCGACACACTCCATAAGAATGATAAAGCACACAATATCTCTCACATACAACAAACACCCTCTCATTCCATTCTTTGCAACAAAAGTCGCGAACAATTAAACCGATCCAAGCGTGGACACAATATTGTGACATTGAATTGCGTGGAACGGAACGTGGTCCCGGAAGTGGCCCTCACGTGCGCGTCACTTCCGCCGCCGACAGTCATGGCGACGGCAATATGGCGCCCAGTTCTTCCCGCCCTACGAAATTGGCGGAATGTAATATGCTTGTTTTTTATTTAAGAATATAACTGAAATAACTTTTATATCTTAACTGAAATGTGAAATTAGACACTTGATAAGATTGTGACGTCGTAAATCTAGTAAAGAACGGTTGGTTACGGTAAAAGGAATTCCAAAGGTATCGATAAATTGAATGAAACTTTATTTTATATCATGAATTGAATAGAATGTCCAATAAATTACGTGACTATGGTTCGAGGGATATTTTAGAAAGATAAATATCATGACAACGATAAAAGCTAAAATTACACTAAAGGTTTCGTTGTCACGGTAACTTATCGGCTTTTCTTTTGGTTTTGCTGGAGTTAAAAAAACACTTATAGTATATGTTGAAAAAAGATACTATAAAAGGTTCAAATACCCCAATAACTCAATTTTTAAAAGCTAAAACGAATCTACATCATACATACATCTACAGGCTACATCTAGGTAAGCGGGGTCCGTAAGTAAAGTATCAGCCTATAAACTGTCCCACTGCAGGGCAAAGGCCTCCATCATAGAAATCAAGTCATCGCTACTATGATGGGATTAGGCTTAATCACCACGCTTGCCAAATGCGGATTGGTGATCACAAACCCGAGCTATGTTCGAAAAATTCGAAACATACTTTTCGCTCGACCCGGGAATCGAACCCAGGACCCCGAGATCACGATCCGGTATTTAAACCACTAGACCAACAGGGCGTCAGTTTCTCCTCAACTCTAGCGTTCAGTGAGAAGCCAAGAGCAAACCTCAACAATAAAAATCACATAAGTTGGAAAAATCCATAGGTGCTGCTCTGATTCGGACCATGATCCTCCATATGAAAGGCTCGTTTATATCCACAGAGCTACCATCGCACTAAGGCTATCGTCGTCTCATACTCATAATATAGGGGATCTTAGATGGATATTATATTATATATTGTATTATCTAACTTGATGATAAGAGAAGATAAACTTGCTTCCTTTATCGAATGTAAAAAACGGCATCCTTTGCCAATTTCTTAGAGACCGTCTCAGAGTTCTTTCATTTGGCCGACCCAACGTCAGATCGTGCAAGGTTTCTGCTGGATTTTGCAATAGACTGCATCAAAACAAGAGGCTGAGAAGCCACTTGTCTCATTTATACTAGTTATTTAATACTAAGTGTAAACTAATGTATTGTCCTATAGGACTGACATGTACTTTTGTATAAAAGTCCTTAAATAAAGAAAAAAAAAAGAGTTCTTTCATCCCTCAGACCACATAACATACACAGTATTACATCGTAATCCTCCTTTGTAATTCTCCTTACTAACCACACGCACATAAAACAAGTTAATTATGCCCTTCCCGACCGGGCGGCCATATTTCTCTCGTAGGAAAAATAGCGAAATTCCCCGGTAGGCGCTTCAAAGAGGCATAGGAGGCAATATGTCATAATATTATTGCTTTGGCCTCCGACAAAATCGCTAGAATGTTGCCAACGATATTTTATTCCGACCCTCGCAAAAACCTAAAGTATAAGGAGTTGTAAGGGCGCGTCCCCATGGAAAATCCGAATATTTTTTTACTTGGTTATTAATTTGCAACTTATTTCTAAATTTTTTTATGGATCAAAGTTAGTAAAATGCGTATGAATGTTATGTTTTAAAAACTTAAAAAGTCGGACAATTTTTCGTTTTTTTTTCTACAATTTCTGCAGTTTGCTACGAAAATGCTACAAGTGCTACGACGTACGTAGTCGTAGCGTTTCGTCGTAGTATGAATTGAATAGTGGACAAAAAAGTGTTTTTTTTTACTGAACTTGATAGATATATTTTTAGCAATGATGTATATATGTATCTACTTAACTGAAGTTCATCTATTTAAATAAATTCTACAAGTACCGCAAAGATTTCGGAAACTAATGAAACTGCTAATATATTCGATTGAAATAAGTTTATTCAACGGTTTTATTAGTACCTACTTGTTAAAGTGTTACAGAATAAACGGAAAACATTTTTCCGATGTATTTGGTTTCGAAACCCACGGACCGCGAGCACAGCGTATCCCGCCGATGTGTACCGAGCCTAAGGTTACAGTAAAATATTATGACGTTTCCACTTTTTCCCATTCTGTCTCCACTGTGCGGGTATTTTTTCTGACAGCGATGACAGACCTTTTTCCCGCCTCGCGCCGCGCCGCAAATTACGCCTACCCTGTAGTTGGACGGGAGGGCGAAAGTTGGGATCAACACGTTTGCGATTAGTCGCAACGACTTTTTGGGAAAGTTTTTGGGTGATAATTACTTATAGGTACTTATAACTGACATTAAAAAGCTTTACCCATTTATGTAGACTAAAATTTGCTGATAAAATATAAAAACTAGAACAAAAAAATAAATCGCAATGGTACCTAAGCTGGAGGGAACACAAATTATTGATAGTTTTGCAGAGCGGCATTCTAAGTCTGATTTTATCCAACCCAAAACCAGCAGATTAAAAAAGTCCACTTGAGAAGTCATGACATTCAATAAAGCGTTTATTCCCACTTACAATAAAAATATCTAAAAGACATTTTAAAAATAATTGAGCGACTTAGGTATTACGTTAAAAAAGAAAATGTTATAAGTAAATTTATTTAATTATGACGCTTATCACAACAACGTAAGTTTGTGCATGAAATAGAATAAATAACTGTAGGATATATTAGGTAACTATAAACGTTACGTGTAAGTAAACGTTATTATTTTGATTCAATGACTATTGCATTTTGTAGTTGGGTAGGTATATGAATACACCGTAATTTAAATTTAACTAAAAGTATTTAACGCTTTCATTTTAATAATCACAGAAAAAACATACCAACGTATACGCATTGAATTTAGATTTATTTAAAGTTTATTTGCACAGATACAAATGTGAATTTAGTGTCATGAGGAATTTGCTACCAGTTAAACTTTAGTTAGGTCTTCCTGAAAGGACAATGGTTTTTTTCGATATATTTCAAAACAAACAAAATACAAAATGTTTTAAATACATACATTTTACATATTCCTATATTCATAATAAATAAATATTTAACAACATCACATACTTTGATCTGACTCCGAGATAGCTAGCTCAAGCACCTGTGTTACGGATATCAAAATCAACAGTGGGATTACAATTATATATACATATAAAATTTTTCTTTTGTAAAAACATACTTATAATACACAGAAAACACCCAGACCAATACAAGCAGACATGTTCATGCACATAAATGTTTGTACTGTGCGGGGATCGAACCCGCAATTCTTAATGGCATTGTTTTTTTTATTAGAAATTAAAAACTATTTACTATTATAAACATCCTATCATAGTACATAAGGCAGTAACATACACTCGTGCGCAAACGAAAAAAAGATAACTACTTAGCTAAGTAGTACCTAATAAAAATATTACAGATTAATCGTAAGTGTGTGTGGTGCCCTAAAAAACCTTATAAACGCCTAGCCGCTACAGAAAACGAGTATAGTAAGGTCGGAATAATATTACAGAAGGGTTCCTTCCAAATAGGATTTACCATAATTCTGTTATTTCGCCAACAAGTTTGTTCGCGTAATTGTTTTGCTACGTAACGATATTACCATGAAGAGCACGAAATTTTTACGGGATCTAAATTAATCACATTTTTTTTAATAAATTGATATTCATTGCTTTGTAGTGCAGAATGTTTTGGAACTCTCGGGTTTGTGAATCTGCTCAGTAACCTGTAAGCTAAAATCTACTAGGCTCATCTCTGTTATATTGCTTTGCTTTTATTTTTGCTTTGCCTTGCATAAAACCTATGAATAAGACGGACATTGTACAAATGTACAGTGAAACTCTGCACACCTAGTTTGTATGCATTTTTCAAATAAGAGTACCGATCCGTCTAATTACCAAATTATTAGTTAACTTGTAAGTACTAACCAAAAAATAGCCCTAATTTTCAGTCTTTACTCATTCCAAAGGCTGATGAGTCATATACTGGTATTTGAAACCGCTTGTCACAAGTCTTTGAGTCGAGGATATTAAAATTAATAATTTATTAATTTAAATGATTCAATAAATCCGAGTCTCTATAATTCCTCGATATAATGTCTTTAATGACGTCTGTATTGTTATAGACGTCATAAAAAAAATAAAATATAACTTTTTTTATGAGAAAGGGAAGTAAACGAGATAGCGAGTCACCTGATGGTAAGTGATCACCGTCGCCCATGGACATCAGCCACACCAGAAAGAGTGGAGATGCGTTGCCGGCTTTTTAGAAAGGTACCTATAGGCTCGTTTTTTGAAGATCTCAATGTCGTACCAGTTCGGAAATACCACTGCGGGAAGTTGAATCCACAATGAGGAGGTGCGTGGCAAAAAATGACGTATAAAGCGCACGGTAGTGGACCTCCACTATAACTATTACTCGTAGCAATAATTTTATTTAAATGTTTAACGTAATTTGGTTCACAATAATCGTTGGTCGGAGTTGCTTTATATCATTAAAACTTATCTCATTAGCAAAGCGGGTGAAAATTACATGAAAATAATAATTGGAGGAAAATTTTACTAAGCTATCATAATATTTTGTCAAAACTAAAGCAGTCAGTGAAATTGTAGATATCTTTAAACATTGCAAAGTTTTATTTGCGTATTATAGATGGCGTATTCGAATTAACTCTTCAAGGCAGGTTATTGCGTCGCGTTTCGTAAGCTTTTAATTATTATTTTGCTGGTTTTTGTAAAAAATCCGTGAAACGACCGCAGTATCTCGTTGGCGCCATAAAATAATTTGCCCAATCTATCTTGTTCCTAGGGCCTACTACCACTGCAGAGACTCTTTACATGGAAAACGTTATGTGAAAATAATTTAACAGTTAAATTATACAATTGCCTAACAGGTTTGTAGCTTGCAGTTAGTCTTAGGTATTTCATAAAAAATAAAGCACCTTAATTATTTGTAACATTAAGTACACACGTCCTGTGTGTTAATTTAACTACCATTTTTGAAGCTTTGACCGGACATTTAGTTCTATTGTTGATCGAAGATAGAAGTCAACAACTTCTTGATCAGAATTTCCTAAGCGGTCTCCCACCATTATTGCCATACTAAATAACCCGAAGTAAATAACCAATTAACATAAATCACCTAATTATTTACTACAAAAAGCCCTGTTTTGGCTGGGACAAACAGAAAAACAAGATAAATCAGAATACCGTTCAAACCCACAAGATCTTTCTACTTAGTATTTTAGGCTAGTGGGGTTTACTTATTGTGAAGGGGTTAAGGGTTATTTTGGATTGTTTTGGTCGCAAAAAGGTTTGCTGAGGTAGTGGGTGCCAATTTTTCAAAACACCCCCTCCGGAAGAGGGTGCTTCCGTAGGCCGAGGATCGATACTCGCCCCTCGGTATAGTGACTGTGATTAAGAGGGAATATTGAGGATTATTAATATTAGACGTTGGGCAAATACAGATGTTATTGTTGTTGTAGCAGAATGTTTGGTAGTAGTGTCGGTATGTGTGATATTCTTTAGGGCGATGGATTGTTTAATAGTCGTTGATTTCAGTTCTTGCTTTAGTAATGCTGAATGTGTAGGCAATACGGTATATGTCATTTTTTTTTTATTTTTGTAATCAAAAGACCTCTTAATGATAGAAACATCGTTGAAAGAATCACTTGATTCTCATTTAAACTACCTGAGATATCACAACTTTAAAATCACATTATTTTGGGCAAACCCAAAACGCTCCATACAAATGGCTACTAAGATGTGACGTCACACCTAAGTATTTTGTATGCATTTCATTTGAATTTCGTATGGTAGCTATATCAAATGTTTCGTTCATGTCAATGGTTCTAAGTATTATAATAATTGATGCAAATTGTATGGGTCATTCAATGGTATAATTATTTTTTAATCATTTCATACTTTTAAAATGGACTTGCCCATGAATCTTTGAATGACCATAAAACCGGCTAGACGTTATGTTTTTAATTGAGAATTTTGCCATTGGCTCATATTGACCTATATTTTGATAAAATATTTATATTTTGTAAAATCTTGAGCTTAGTCATATACCCTATTATGCTCGTGTGAAACACACACACACTGCGGTGATGTTTGAGCATTTTTTGTTATGGGGGTCATAGGCTGAAATTGGAGCACGCGTCTAGATTTTATAAATATATGTGCATATATGTACCAATAGCTCGGCGGTGAGGAAAAAAGTGACGACGAAGACGATGGACACATGAACGTTTTTAGACTTTTCGGTAATGTCAAAACGTACAACCATGATCCACTTGGTTTGCTTAAGGTCAGACGGTAATAATTTCAATGTAACCAGACTTGCCAAAACCTGGCTCATGGTCCAGGCGCAGCCCGCTAGAGTAGTCAAACGCTAGTTAAATGCATTGTACGGTCGACTCCAAAAGAACCTTGTCATAATAGCAAGCTATAGGAATCGAAACAAATGTTTTTCTCATAAGCGCTATGTACGCCGTTATTTTGATGCATATCAGAACTGTGACCTTATTAATATGTGGCTTGTGATTGTATTAATATGTATCATGTGGCTGTACTAAATAAATAAATAAAGCTATTGGACTTCTACTTCCTTACACGGAAAGTATTAATGTGACAAGTTGTGTCTTGAAGTCGTACGGCGATAACATTGCACTTCCACGGAGTAGGTTAAACAATCCGTCTTCACCTAACATCCCCCCTCCCCCCTCCGGGCGGCAACACGTGGTCCGTCCGCATGAATACCAAATGATGTTCACGCTACTTTCAGACGCCGGCTTTCAGGTAACTGAAAGAGGACTTTGTAGTGTTATGTTAGGGCTTATTGTGGGTTGCTAGAAAGAATAGCAACGTTAGGGCTGTGAGAAATGTGTCGAATTTCATAAGTAACTAATAAAATATATACTTAATGTTCATTATATAATGTTTTTCTTGTATATAGGTAAACATATAAATCTAACATAACAAATACAGAAGGGAAAAAAATTCAATCAATCTTTTGTACCATGTATGCACAATGCCACAAATATAACATTGCATTGTGCATTAATATTAGAAAAAAATCTTAACATGTTTTTCATCTAAGTAGGTTTAACGGAATCTCTTTGGTCACTTGACCAACAATACGAATAACAAGTAGGCATCCCTAACTTTGTGACATTGATATAAGTTTTTCCAAAGCGATATTAAGTCTTGGGCATAAGTGTTCGCCACGTATCTGCATAGGTATAGTAAAAAACATGTTACAGTCGGCCTACGATTATTTGGAACGTGGTAAAAGTCGGAACCAATGCTGTTTTACATTTTCTCATAGAAAAAACGTTGTACAACACCCTCCTGTCAATGTCACTAAAGTGCCTTCTGATCGTAGTCGCTCTGTACGTGAAAAATATTCCGATTGAAAAGTTTTTCTATTTTTCTAACCTTAAATGAACACTCTGTTCTCTATGTGCGGTTAAATCACACAGAAACAGACATGTCAGGTAGGTATAGCAGACAGCCACACATCAAATTACTACAACCTGTCAAAATTCCTCACTTGATATTGAACCGAACGTATTGGATATTAAGATAAGAATCGATTGAATAAATTTGTCAGTTTTGTATACTTAGATTTTTTTTATTGCTTTAAATAGGCAGACGAGCTTACAGCCCATATGATGGTAACTTTGATGTGTCGCTGACGTACCAATTTACCTAATCATCGGGAATTGGCGCAAAGTGCCATCCTTACAGATAGGTGCGTACTTCACGGATGTTAACCGGCGGCCGACGACGGAGGTTAATGCGGAGCTTAGCCGCTGCGCTGAACAATGCCGACGCCATTTTGTCCTTTTCTCTTTTTTGCACCCCGCGACAAGGACACCGCGTGCGGAATGCTTCAAGCGAATTTAGTAATGCTGTGCTGTGTTACATCATGAACAATGGAATGCGTGGGACGTTTTCTTTGACCTTGGCACTTCGGTTTTTGTGGTTAATATAAAAAATAGATTATATCGTTTATCTATATTAATAAAAGAAAGTCGTATTACACTATTTAAGTATAACTCAAGAATGGCTGGACCGATTTGGCTGAAAATTGGTTGAGAGGTAGCTTAGAATCAGGGAAGGACATAGGATACTTATTGTTCCGAAAAAATGTTCGATCTAAAACTAAATTCTATGCAGGCAATGCCGCGGGTAAAAGCTAGTTGCAAATAAAAGTATGAATATCTACCAAGTACGAAAAAAAATATGATGTTTATAAACCTAACCCAAGAGATGTTTTGATACCCCCTGTTTTAAAAATATCATGTCACCGTTATATCCAAAAAATTAAGCACGTTAATGGCAAAAACTCATTTCCATCAGTCAACCCCAAACACTTTAAAAACTAATTCGATTTATTTTGAATCAAAATTAAGTGGTACCTACATTATAACTGGCGTTGCCAGTAGGTTCCTGCATATTCCAAACTTTTTAGTGATTTGTTCAGATGATACCGCAGGGTGGGTTTAAGTTTAAGTAGGCGAAAGTATTTCCTCGTAAGTAATTTTTGTGCGCGGAGAGACATAACTTTAAGCAAGCAAACAAACGGTAACTACTAGCAAATATTAAATTGAAAATTTAAAAACCCCCGACACAACTAAAGCTCTTTCATTTGATACCTATATTGAGGCAGTTGGAACAACAAATAGGTTATTCGTCATTTTCTGACGGCGGCCATCTTGGATTTGAAATTTTTCACAATTAATATATTCTGCTACTCAAGCCCTTTTATATGATACCCATATTGTGGGAGTTGTGTTAAAACATAAAATCCAAATCTTTGTGACGGCGGCCATCTTGGATCGATTTTTATTCACATAGCTAAGAACACTCCCTCCTTATTCATCTTTCAAACAAAAAAAACAAAATCAAAATCGGTTCATTTGTTCGGGAGCTACGATGCCATAGACAGACACAGACAAACACACACAGACACGTCAAACTTATAACACCCCGTCGTTTTTGCGTCGGAGGTTAAAAAGCACAGACACACATACTCTAGTATGTGTAATTAACAGTGATCGGATTTAGGTGTGCAATTTTTGACGAAATCTTAACATGGACACGTCAACGGCGCTTACAAATGTATGAAAATTTCGATAAAAGTTGCGTTAACTTAATGTAATGTTTAACTTACTAATGTACTTGTTTTATTTTTTATTTTCTGATTAGGAAAAATGTATTTTACACATATAGAACATTTCCGAAATCCCGCAATCCCGCGGGAGTATCTATACTAATGTAATGTTTGAGGTCGTTGACTCTAAATTACACTACCTATTCTGATCACTGGAACTGGAACCAATAAAAAAAAAGTATTTGCTAGAACATTATTAATCTAATAACTATCCCTTGTACTTATTCCAGACCTTTTTATTAGATAGACAAAAAGGTGACTATTTAACTGATTTTAATAAAAGGACGGACTTGTATTCCACTCCTGTATAAGCTGTTACATATTCCCGATTTTCTCAAATTTACTGAATGCCTATTCTGGTACGATCGTCTCCAATTCGACATTTATATGGACGAATGTAGGTATTGATAACTTAATTTTAATTTTTTATGTGTTATTACTGTATAATGCGTTGTTTCAATAACGTACCTACAAATAAAATGCCACACACCAGGACAATCTTCCAAAAAACGCGTCTCTTTAATCACTCGACATTGGCAAAATTATAAATGTGCAAGACACAGTAGCAGCCATTAATACAAAAAAATAATAAAATAAAATTATTTCACTTACCACAGTGCTTAAAAATAGACGGATATATTGTTAGAATATGTACTCAACCTTTCATGTCTGCTCTGTTTTTTGTGAAATAAATTATCATTATCATAGAAATATATTACTTAAATTCATTATCAAGTGCACGAGAATAAGCCCCTGGGCCAATTTTAACCGTCTTTCGCAAGACTGGCAACACTATTTTAAAGGCACTACTGGAATTGCTTGAGCGTTTAAAAGAGCGCCAACTTTTTTGATGGACGACCTTTTAAGCTGTTGGCAGCAGCAAGGGGTGGACTATTATTTAAACAGTTTTAAGCACAGTTTAATGGCTGTCAACACTGATAATAAAAGTAATGATGTAGCTTTTAAAGTAATTGTATTAAATCAAATTGAATAACGCCCTGTTGATCTAGTGGTTTAAGTACCAGGCCGTGATCTCGGGGTTCTGGGTTCGATTCCCGGGTCGAGCAAAAAGTATGTTTGGAATTTTCCGAACATTGCTCGGGTTTGTGATCACCAATCCGGATTTGGCAAGAGTGGTGATTAAGCCTAATCTCATCATAGTAGGCAATGACTTGATTTCTACGATGTTGCCTTTGCCCTGTAAATAGGCTCATACTTTACTTTACTTTTTATAAATTGAATATGTTGTAGAGTCATTTGATTCATTATTCTTATTTGTGTTCATGTTCATGTTATATTCAGTGCATAAACTTACTTATGTAACTGATATGTACCAGTGTTTATAAATCGATGTTTATTTTATACATTCAAAGCTATATATAATGCTTTATAATATCTTTGTTAATATTGATTCAACTGAATTAAAATTCCGTCTTTTATGTCTAAATGCTATGCCTAAATATGTAACATGACGTAGGTACTACACCTACCTAACTATTCTCCAACTTGTAAATTCATGACTCGCCATAAACATTTTGACTTTGAAAGAAAAACGAAAAGATAAACTTGTTATTTTCGAGCTTCAACTGTAATACTAGTAAGCATTGGAAAATTTAACACTTTATTACATAGAAAATATGTCAGAAAAAACCAAACAAAATTTTAATATTTACTATAACTTATATCAAAACCATGAGGTCTGTCGAACTTTTCCATCCACTCCCCTCTTGCCGGCAAAACAATCGCTATGCACATAATAATAACGCAAACAACATAACCAAACAGTTAAAAAACAATATTTAACATAGTACCCACCATCCAATACGCCGGCTTATTTACACAGATTATGTACTAATAGGGTTGCCAAGTACACGACGCTTAGGTAGGTAGATTCCGCACAATATAATTAATAAATTAGGAGAAAATAAGTTACAGTTTAAACTTTTGTTTTGTTCTTCATTTTATCTGTAAGAAAACAGTTTATAGGTACGAAGTTGAATCTTTAAAAAATATGTTTTGTTTATGAATTGGATACTAGATAAAATTACTTGTGGATTACAAATAACAATGTCGAAAAGCCTAGTATACAGTGGGTATCAACCCAACTATCAAGTCATATTCCTATTAGTTTGAAAATTGATAATTTATCTACTGTCAACATTAAAAAATGACAAAAAGAATTGCGACTCAAGATAATAGAAACATCGAGGAGATCAGCGTTGATGCGTTGCCGGCCTTTTAGAAATAAGTTTACATATTACAAGTCTGGGTTTGTAGACAGGCCGATGCCTGATTCTTTCTATGTCATAGTTTGAAATAGCTTTCTTTCTATAGTGTCAGCCCTATAATAGACTTAAAGCTTGTACATACGCGGGCATATTTGCGAGCCGACGCGCACGCCGGGCTATATTATAGAAGGCCGATGCCTAATTCTTTCTATCTCATAGTTTGAAATAGCTTTCTTTCTAAAGTTTCAGCCCTATAATAGACATAAAGCTTGTACATACGCGGGCATATTTGCGAGCCGACGCGCACGCCGAGCTATATTATAGAAGGCCGATGCCTAATTCTTTCTATGTCATAGTTTGAAATAGCTTTCTTTCTAAAGTGTCAGCCCTATAATAGACACAAAGCTTGTACATACGCGGGCATATTTGCGAGCCGACGCGCACGCCGGGCTATATTATAGAAGGCCGATGCCTAATTCTTCTATGTCATAGTTTGAATAGCTTTCTTTCTAAAGTGTCAGCCCTATAATAGACACAAAGCTTGTACATACGCGGATATTTGCGAGCCGACGCGCACGCCGGGCTATATTATAGAAGGCGATGCCTAATTCTTTCTATGTCATAGTTTGAAATAGCTTTCTTTCTAAAGTGTCAGCCCTATAATAGACACAAAGCTTGTACATACGCGGGCATATTTGCGAGCCGACGCGCACGCCGGGCTATATTATAGAAGGCCGATGCCTAATTCTTTCTATGTCATAGTTTGAAATAGCTTTCTTTCTAAAGTGTCAGCCCTATAATAGACATAAAGCTAGTACATACGCGGGCATATTTGCGAGCCGACGCGCACGCCGGGCTATATTATAGCGGCCCTTGTTTTTTTAACATGTTTGCTAAAGACGCATCTACACGAGGCCGCGCCTACGCAAACAGACAGTGCAAACACGGCCTTATGAACGGCTTTATTACAGAATTTGGGATTTTATTTTAAACGGAATTAATTAGGGTGATTGACGGATCAATACGGAGTTGCTAGTGCGAAAAGGCTAGGAAAAATGTGACGACACCAAACTATAGCAGTGCACTAGAAGCATAAAAAAGAGACTTTTTACTTTTTGTTTTGTTATAATTTTATTATGTTTGTCAATTTTATAAGGAAAGTATGCTAGTAGTATTTAATAAGTCTAAATGAATATGTTTCCTTAAGAAAACATTTAAAGTAAAAACAATAGACACACGAATTTACTATGTCTAAAGATCGCGCTAAAAATATACAGTTGAACATAGAACCTCCGCCTTTTGTAATTCAGTAAAAACACATTCACTTGTTAAAATATTTACGCTATAATACTAAGTAAGTAGGTAGGTAAGTACTATTCGAAACAGTAAAATATTTAGGAATGTATTTTTTTCCTTCTGAGATTTCTAAATTTTACCGCTAGAAACCATAGACTAAAAATCACAGACACAAGAACTTTAAAAAAAATCCCGTGAAACTTTTTATAAATTAGTCGTTAAATCCTGCTAAACACCATACATATTAGTAGGTTAGTACCATAACTAGGGTACAGGGTACCGATACAGCCCCTTACCATAAACTGGATGTTATTTTACCTGGATACGTGCCTCAGGCAATCCGATCTTTTCGGCCAGCCTCTCTCGCGCGAACACGTCGGGGTAGTGGGTCCTCTCGAATTCTGGTAACAGACGGGAAAGCGTTAATTTGACACTGAAAAAAGATCAAACAAGGCAATTGGGGTCATTAACCTCCATAGAGCCTATAAAGCAACGGTATTCTCTCCCCATTCACACGCACTGTGTGGTAATCTCAACAATCAGTTACATATTATATAGTGCACAAGGGTGTGCGCAGACACAAGTACACTTTGTATACTCATATTTCGATGCGACATCAAAGGCTTAACTTGCTGTCCGAACCACGGGGGCACAAGCAAGACAGCCAACGTCCAGACTTCGGACTGACACTGAGAATTTGTTAAGGTGACGGGTAGGGCGCATTAGCGACGCCAATCGATTTTAATTTTCAGCTACTATACCGGATCTATTTTAAACAATTCCGGTGCTACAACCTCTCGACAAACACTTATACTATTTATTAAATAGCTGTGCACAAATGTTGGATCCGTTTTTGTACGCGAAAAATTGATTCACGCCAAAAGCGGCCACTTTTTGCGGTAATCCAAAATTCGAGTGCAAAAGCAGACCAAACAGTTAACTATAATTATCAAAAAAAAATATTATTAAAAAAACAAAATACCCGACTGCACACTAAAAAAAGAGTAAAACAAGCCCCACAATAATATTGATCAATCAAATGCTAAAAACTAAATATGTAATACCGTTTAAACAATACCTATATTAAAATACACTACAATATGTGTTCGTAATCGATAGTTAAATAAACAGAAACTTATTTTGAATACAAATTTACTGAATATAATTTATAAATGTTGATGGAAAGCATCGCAGGGGGGGACCAACAGAGGCTTACCAACAGAGGCTTATTTATAGTCATTTCGGTTGTGCACCATTTAGCAGAATTTTCGTTGGTGGCGGTCAAGGTGGTCCCCGCCTGCGATGCTTTCCATCAACATTTATAAATTATATTCAGTAAATTTGTATTCAAAATAAGTTTCTGTTTATTTAACTATCGATTACGAACACATATTGTAGTGTATTTTAATATAGGTATTGTTTAAACGGTATTACATAATTAGTTTTTAGCATTTGATTGATCAATATTATTGTGGGGCTTGTTTTACTCTTTTTTTAGTGTGCAGTCGGGTATTTTGTTTTTTTAATAATAATTTTTTTTATTTATAACTTTTTAGCTGTTTTTATTTAACGAAAATGTTGTAGATGTAGAAGACTATGTATATGTAAGTACCATAATTATTTCTTAAAATGGTCTGATACCTATTGCCGAAAAAATCAGTACTAATGGAGAAGTACTTAATAATAAAAAAAAAACAGTTGAACTATAACTAAAAAAAAAATACAAAAAGAATAAGTGAGGATTGTTTAAAAGAATGTTACTTAAACTAACCAAAAATATCTACCTACCTAGTTATTTTATTAATAATTATTATTATATTAAGGGAAATTTAGAAAAAATATTATTATGTCTTTATCCCGTGGGACTTTTAGGATAAAATGTATCCTATGACACTCCCGTAATCAAGACAAATCTAACGATACCTCATACATCAAAATCCATCAAGCCGTTTAGGCTACAGGAGGTCACAAAGGAAAAGACATACATACATACTTACATACACTCGAAAAACATTACCCTCCTTCTTTGGCAGTCGGGTAATAAATAGAATAGGTATTTGCCGAGAGGTTGTAACACCGGAATTGTTTAAAATAGATCCCATTTAGTAGCTAAAAATTAAAATCAATTGGCGTCGCTAGTGTGCCCTGTCATCGTCATCGTCAGCCCATTTAAGTCCCCACTGCTGGGGCACGGGCCTCCCTCAATCACACGAGGGGTAATTGCCATATTCACCACGCTTGGCAGACGGGTTGGCGAGGGTTTAGATATAAATGCAGAGTTTTCCTTCTCGGGTGCTGATGATCATGCCAGCAGCTTTACCTTAGTCGCCATTTACGACACCTCGGTAAGAAAGATGGCGGCCTACTCTGCCGGGGACCACACGGCGGTGTGGTTCAGTGTGTCCTACCCGTCACCTTAATCATAAATCTTAATTGTTTCAAATTGTGGTTTACCTGAATAGGTCTTACAAATAAAGTGTTTCACACAGCTTACCTTTATATCTAGGCATACAATAGGTAGTAGGTAGCTACATATAACCCCTTTCCACACGTAGTATTATTAACCACATTAAAATGTATCGTTTTAAAGAAATGCTGAGCATTTTTTATGTAGCTGTGCTGTGATAAATAAATACAATTTGTAACCTTTGTGTTGAAGACGTCTGGAAAAGGGTTTCGAGAAAAACTCGGGCGATAATAGTTTATTTTTCGGGGATTGGCCCCAAGGGCAGCCGTCATTTTAAAGAGTGACCCACTAGCCATTGCCACTGAGGCAAAATCTTTAACGTCAAAATCGCAATATCACCAGTGCCAAACATCGGCCCCTGTCGTTAAGTGTTGGCGGTGGACTCCACCGCTCCCCGGGGACCTTATAAACCCATTTCCCAATGTCCCTTTCATCTTGTTTATTGTTTGCCAACACGGTTATTAGTAAATATAAATACCGGCCCCCGTGTTTGCTCGCCTCTCCAGACGTGGCATCGCGACCAATTATGGCTGTTGACCGATGCTAATCTTAGTTTTTCTGTTTGCTTCCGGTAATGAGACTATTGGTAATGAGGTCGGTAATGAGCTTTCGGTTAATTAAATTAGTGTTTGGTGGTTTTGCAATTTGGTAGGGAATGAGTGGAATTCGAAGTACGAAAACAAATAGGTATTTCTATTTAGGTATAGGTGAGTTGCTGAGCTTCGGTTTCTCTGACGTTGCGTTCTTAGGAACTGTATGTGGGATATTTTGTATAACTTTAACTAATACCTACAACTTCGTTAGCCAAGAAGGCATGATGTTACTGTTTGTACAAAATTGCAATCACTGGACTCCGAAACCTACATTCTTGCGTACTCGTATTCCAAATTATAATATCTAAGGAAAGCTGCAAGAATAATGTAACGTACAAAAAATACGGAATTCACTGGAGCCTGTCCCAAGCACGTCCTACGTCCTTTTTACAATTTTATGGTGACACTACGTAATATTTTTAACGTTTAAATTTTTAATTTATTTTTTTGATCGTTGCACAACGAAGTTATTGTCTACCTGATAACGAAAATATAGATAAGAAAACGAAATGACGAGTGAAATAATTGATGGCGCCACTGTCGCTTATATAAATGAGTGCGCTTGATGCCAACGACTGATCTAGTTTTAATTCTATCTTCTTCCGTTATATATATATATTAATTCTATCTCACATTAGTATTTATTTATGTACATTAGTATTTTTTTTCATTACCATGGTCGTCACTCACAACCTTACTCACAAGAGGTCCTGGCAGAATACACCTTTAAAACCTTACAAAAAAACTGTGTTTTGGTGATATATGTCGTATGAAAATAAATATCACGAGCACGAGAATTGGGCTCCCAGCCCTGCCACGGCATTTCTGTCGGTGTTGTGGCAGCACCATACTGAAGCCGGGCCTGATTGACCTGACACTTCACACATGCCTATTTATTTAGAATATTTTCATTGTAATAACCTACCTATCGTCTGTTTTCGTACTCACCTTTGTCTGTAGTCTTAATGTGTGAATGTTCTATGTTTTCTAATGAGTGTTATTGTTAAATTATGTATTGTGATGGTCATCTGCCTAATTATGCCTACCTGTTGTAAAGTGTACACTAATGTTATGAATTGATGTGAATAAATTAATATGAATATCATGGTCATCCCATTTAATGATGACGATGAATATGAATATGAATAAAATTTTTCTTTCTTTCTTTCTATAACAAAATCTCATCCATTTTCGGATAAACTTACGCGATTCATACATGTTCATGCCGAGCCCATGGCGCAGTTACTAGAAGTCACCCAGAGAAGTAAGTAGATCCTTACCTTTCTCGAGGCTGTCTATCTGGTCATTTGTGAAGGAGGTCCGGTTTCTCTGCAGTTTCCTCTTCAACCGGAGCCTCATCTGCGAATCCTCGTCCCCGGAGGACGCGTGCTCGCTGTTACCATCTGACCCCGCCTCGGACTGGAGAGGGTCTGCTGGGAAAAAACGTAGCTGTTAGAATGTTGTGGTTTTACCGGTACGATAATAATCCTTACTAATATTATAAAGGCGAAAGTTTGTTTGGATGGATGTATGGATGGATGTTTGTCCTCTTTCACGCAAAAACTACTAAACGGATTTTAATGAAACTTTACAGTAATGTAGCTTATAGATCAGAATAACACATAGGCTATAATTTATAAAGATATATAAAGACCTTGCTTTTATTCGAATTACACGCAGACGAAGTCGCGGGCAAAAGCTAGTATAATAATAATAATAATAATTCTCACAACATCTCATAGGCTGCCCTGATTCCGTACTAAGTAGCTGAAGCACTTGCGTTACAGATATCAGACAACAGAGGAACACAAATATATGCTTAAATACATATATCACACCCAGACACTGAACAAACACAAGTGTTCATTGCACGAATGTTTGTCCAGGGTGGGGATCGAACCCACGACCTTTGGCGTAAGAGGCAGGGTCACTACCGAGGGTACAATCCGCACAACTTTTCCATCTTGACCAACGTATCCGTACGATCTTTTCCAACGTGACCGGATGGCACAACTTTGTGCCATCCGGTCAGTCAAATACCGATAGTAAATACCGTATTTTTTTTATTGCAGAAAATAGGCAGACGAGTATGTGGCCTATTTATTTAGTTTAACAAATTAAACAGTGTTAAAATAGCACAACAAAGGTATTGCGACAAACAGATAAATTCGTCTAAACACTTCGTCTTAAATTCTTTAGCGCATCAATTTTTGCACACTTAGCGATGACTGGATTTCTATGATGGAGGACTTTGCTCTGCACTGGGACAGTAAATTGGATGATACTACTACTTATTTTTTTTATACTACATCGGTGGCAAACAAGCATGCGGCTCGCCTGATGGTAAGCGATTACCGCAGCCTATGGACGTTTGCAACTCCAGAGGACCTGCATACGCGCTGCTGACCCCTTAAAAACCTTGTCACTCCTTTTGAAGAACTCCTTTTTTGATGACACTTCTATGCATAATAATCCAACGTAAAGGCCGGCCTTGTATGAAAAGACGAAATTAATAAAATAGTTTCGAGTTGAATCAAGTTTATATGCATTTTATTTTCTATAGTCAAACAAAACATGTTCATATAACAAATCTCACTAAATCGAATTAGCGTTCCGCCTTACGTATTCCGGACAATGAGATAACATTACGTAACAGATCGGCACTCGTTCAAAAATTTAAACGCACTCCACTCCGAGGGGCCTCTTCATCACAAAACATCAACAATGCACTCGGCAAAACGCTCCTATCAACCAAATGCGTCAGCAGAACTGATACTGACAAAAGTTGTGCAATCATCGTGACCTCCCACCCCATACAAACACTACTAGAATAGAGATCTTATTACAGCAGCCACTCTGCCGCAGGGGTCCAAGGAAAAGACCTCCCGTCGCAAACTTTTTATACTGCACTAGAGGTCTTTGCAAATTGGTCTTCAAAAGTGAGGGTAGCAAAATTAAACGTTAGTTGTAACGTCGACATGCCCTCCACTAATTGATTAATTTGCTTTATGGTTCGGGTTCGATTCCCGTCTAATGTTGCACGGGTAACTGGCCTCGGTCAATGGGCCCGATGTTAGGCAATCTGTCACATTCGAGACACGCCTGTGGGCCAGGGCTAATAATAGAGATGGAAGCTGAGATATGGTTTGTTATTTATTTTGGTAATCTAATCTAATGGAGGGCATACGTTAATATGAGTAAATATGTGATGCTTCTAACTTTGAGTTATGGCTTATAAGCAAACGTGTATCTATCTAAGCGTGAGCTTTAGGACCGCTACTGAATTTATGTACAGGTTTATTCTGAAAGCTCTAACTAAGTTTTACTAGTTAGCTTTGCTTATATCACTGAAAGGCCGGCAACACATTAGCGATCACTCTGATTTCGCGCATGTTCATGGGCGGCGATGATTACTTTCCATCAGGTGATTCGCTTGCTTGTTTGTCCACCTCTAGCATAAAAAAATAATAATAAAAAGAACAGCTTTCTATAAGAGCAGTCAATAAAAAAATATATACTTTTGTACGTAAAGTGCTTTGGTTCGGGCTTGTTCGAACAGTATCTATAGCAAAAATAAAATATATCAAAAGGAAATAATAAGTTAATAAAATAAGAAATGTCTGCCCCTCTCTATGCTGATTTTCAATGCTTACCAAGGCGCATATGTTCTTTTGATTGTGTAACGATACCATATAACTAGTCATATACCTACTCATATGTAATGCAAATAAAATAAATAAAATTGTCATTCCATCCTCATCATCTCGATGGATGGCGGTCTAATACTGTGCGTTTTTCAGCGGAACTTTCTACCACGTACCTCAGTTCTGTGGAACAGTTTACCTATGGGAGTATTTCCCGACGGCTACGACTTAGGGACCTTCAAGAGAAGAGCGTACTCCTTTTTAAAAAGGCCGGCAACGCATTAGCGCACTCTCTGATTTGGCGGATGTTAATGGGCGGCGATGATTGCTTTCCATCAGGTGACCCGCTTGCTCGTTTGTAGCCTCTAGCATAAAAAAAATGTCTTTGTAGTGTACTTCTGAAGGTCATTTTCATATTTTAAGATCAAATTCGTAATCTTCGGAACCTGAAAAATGTATTATTTTTTCAGGTTCACGTCTTTAATATAATGCAAGACGTGCTGAGCTCCTGACTCGACACAAAGTTACGAACGTAAGATAAAGCCCTAAAGAAGTGATTTCATTGATAGAGGAATCCTGGTGTTACTCGATTACATCTTAACCTATCACCAGCATACGACGAAACTCTTGCATCTTTCGATCAAGTATTATTTAATCGAGCTACTGAGGCTCCAAATCTACAGCTTTAGACGTAACCGGGAAAATAACATATGGATGAAAATGAAGAGGCGGGTCGCTACACCTCGTTTTGGGTCATCAGGTGTAATGTATGAGATGTTATAAGAATTCATTAATGAAATACTATTGTCTAAATCTTGTTTTTATAATTATGTTAAAAAATAAAAAAGGGGGTAAAAAAATTTTTTTTGGAGTTTCGTTCTTTTTATGTGATAGGTGGCAGACGAGCAGACGGATCAACTGATGGTAAGCAATTGCCGCCGCCCATGGAGACCCGCGATACCAGTGGAGTCACAGGTGTGCTGCCAACTTTTTAACCCCCCTTTCCTCGGAATAGCCCCCGGTACTCACTCACGCAGCGAAACACTACTGTGTTTCGCTGTAAGTACAGTTTACTTAATTTACCTCTAGATTTTTATTTTTCAAGGAATGTCTTATATAAAACAAAATCTTTCGACACAAATTCTCTGCCATCTTTTGGGCCCAAATTACCTCCTCCCAATAGTAACAACAAAGTATTGCGAGCACAAAAGAGTTCGTAAGCAACACGAATGGGTTCACGTTAGACCCTCACGGGCTGAATAAGTAATCACATGGTGCCTGAAAAGATGGCACAGTGTAGAGATGCCACAGTAAAGTGAAACCAATGATAATGAATGTTTAATCAATACAATATCTGTGAACATTTACATCTTCTTAACCATGTGTTCTACTAAGCAATCTGAAATACATTTGCTCTACGACTTTACGAAATTCTTCGATTTTTTTTTCTTCTCCTCATACCTACATACTGACCAGGTCACGTGCCCGACTTTGTTTGCAAATGAAATTTTGTAATGCTAATTTCCAAAAGTTATAGAACAAATGTTGTTCAAAATGGTTAGTATAACATATAGTTTAAGTGATGTGAATGTTCACAGATACACCCTGTATAGGTCCATACAAAACACCTATAAGGTAAAGTACCGCCTGCGTCGCTGCTTGAGTGACAACCTGTGGTCCCAGCCCAGGGTCACATAAAAAATATCAAGTATTGTAAGTACTTACAATCTTAATTTCCTTTCTATATCTTCCCAGTGACAATGTAAATAGATATTATGTGAAAAACTACTATCATATGATTTGTATGCTCGATCTATAACGATATGATGACCCATTTGGAACAGTGGTAGTGAACGCTGCCTTTGGTCCAAGGGTTCAATCCCCGCACAGTACAATCATTTACATGTTTGTTTGTTTTGGTCTGGGTGTTTATTTGTATTATAAGTATGTATTTAAAAAAGAAGAGCATTATATGTATGTATTTGTAATCCCACTGTTGATTCTGATATCCGCAACACAGGTGCTTGAGCGACCTATCTCGAAGTCGGATCATTGTATGTGATGTTGTGAAATATTTATTTATTTATAAAGTTATATAGCCATAGTCAGTAGGTACACTTAAGAGTAGTACAGATAAGATGTAAAAATGTCAAGATTAAAGTTTCGAGGGTTCCTGTTTACTGTCACTTAACATTCATCACTGCCACTAACCATATTGTGGCAGTTTGACCTAGAAGAGCTGGCGCGCCGCCAAACCTGACGAGGGTGCCAATTGTACACTTAAAATAGATAAAGGTCCAACAAGAACTAAAACAAGAAATCTGCCAATGTGGGGCGGCTAAAAATAGACCTCGTATAGGTAAATATTTGGATGAAGGCATTTGATTTGGAATGAATTAGATCGAAACGAAATGACAAACATGTCCTACTCAGCGGATGAAATACAAGAATCTGGCCAGCATGGGTGATAACCACCTGCCTCGTAAAAAGAAACTGTGTGAGTTATTACACAGTTTTTTTACGATGGAAAGTGACTAGAGGTCTAGAATGCAACGCGTTTGCCTAGAAGATGCCTGTTCACATATTTAGCTTTGCGAATAAATTAAATGAAAATAAATGATAAATATGACATAAGCGGAAGACATATAACTAGAAGTCATATCTATTTAATCCCTTGACATTGGCAGAATTAACTTTGTCCACGACACATAAGAATCATGGATTTATATCTTTTTTAACACTGCTATTGTGTGTCGAGTGAGTTGTCACGTGAACAACTCGCTTGGACCTAATAGGGTCTTAAAACCTGCGATTTGGTTTAAGAGTGGTCTCGGCAGAATCCGTAGGTCGATAAAACGCTAAACACCTGCGTTTATTGAGTGACTGAGACTTCGATAGTTGACTACACACTTTGTCAAAATATTTTGACTTTTTTTGACACATTTGATTTTTTCCTGACGAGTTGTCCCACTTAATAACGTCTGAAATATAAAACATTCTAATGGCAGCAGTAATTCTTAGTCTAGAAGTGGATTGCCACAAATAAAATAAGAAGAAGACGACACGCACCAAGTCATAATTGGAAAAGAAAAATAAATGTTACCTAACTAGATAAAGCATTTTCCTACTATTAATTTATGTTCATGATCTCGTCTAGTTGTAAGTGATCTAATATCTCTTTAATTTAATCTGATCAATTACATAAAAAATCATGCTGTTTACTAGATTCGGCGCAGACATAACACCTGTGTCAAATGAAGGTTTATGACATTGCCAGCCACACCCGTCCACACTTAGAGTTGTGACTTGACATGTTTTTTTAAATCGATTATACAGGACAGAAAAATCGATTGAATGATTAAATCGTTAAATCTTTGTATCCAAAAATATGTTTCTTTTCTTGTAAGGAATGAAGAAACTGATATTTTGATTCCAAATTAAGCACTTGTAATTTAAATAAAAATACAATCCATTGTGATGCGTGTAACTAATATTAGACTATGAAAAAAAAATTTTTTATAGTCTATTTTTTTACTTTACAAACAGAAAGTAAAAAAAACTTTTTTTTAAAGACATTAATGGACTTTTGATAATCGGTTCTTATTCACATCTCTACTCCCGTTACAAAATGTTCCGCTCAACATGATTGATGCACGACAGACACTCGGCAACATGGCGAACTTTCCAATCGGTTGACAATTTTGATTGATCACCCGCCAGTGTGCACACGCCCTTACCGCAGTAAAAGCGTTTGCAGCAAGATCATTTTGGTTGAGTATATATGTATTAGGATTTTTTAAAATATTTTTGGAATTGCCCCTAGACACTGATATATTTACCTAGTTAATACCTATTAATAGTATGCTCTCTCGATTTCTGAAACAAAGATCGTTTTCAAGGCCACCGAATAGCGGCAATCGAGCACTCGTCGTAATGCACTATATTTTGTGATTTTAATACCTACTGTCTGAATAGTATTGTTTATTCCGATTACAAAGTTTATATGTTTATACAATGTTTGGGTCACAATTGGATAGCAAATTTTAGCTGTGTACATATTTGCAAATTCAAATCGCCTTGCATCTCTGTTGTTGCTTTTTTTTGATGTGATTGGTGGCAGACGGATCGCCTTATGGTAAGCGGTTGGCGCCGCCTATCCGCGACACCAGTGGAGCCAACCTTTAAACCCCCTTTTCCCCCGGATCGGGCCTCCTACCGAAGGCCCTACCCTAACTCTCCAAACACAGCACAGTGCTGCTTCGCGCCGGTTTTCTGTGAGACCGTGGTATCACTCCGGTCGAGCCGGTCATAGGTGCCTCTATGACTTCACTGAACTTCTATTTGCTGTGCATTTAGCGCGTGTCAGAATGTAATGAGATCGATAAAAGATATGAAGTCCATCGCGAATTTGAATGACTAGTATTTTCGAGAGGTCTTTGTAGGTTTTTGGACGACATTTTTACGAACTATTGTTATCCCTTGACATACACCCTAAGAAGACTGTGCCTTTTTATAGAAAGCCATACTTGAAAAATTGCGCGAAGCTGTTAGTACTGAGGTGAAGTGCTGGGCGACGTTCTTTCTCTATCGCACCCGTATAGAATCTGCGTCAGGGTTGGTTGTACCTCTTTCACACTCTGTGACTTTTTTTTCCGAAAATGGCACATTCCGTTTAAAGCGCGCGTTTACTAGTTCCATGTTACCCGGCTACGGTAAAGTCAAAATGGAAGAGTTATGATTTCACTAGTCTATGTTTGTCGCCTATCCTTAAAACCTAAACTCTTAGACAATTTAAATTGTCTAAGACGAAACTAATTTTGATGGATAGTGTGTCAAACAATTTTTATTTATACTTCACGTGACAAAAGTATTTTTGGGTAATTAATGAGCAGCTAATATAATTACTGGCAAAGTACTGAATGAAACACCCAGCACTTTTCAACAATGAAATTATAACTTCAAAAAGTTTAACGTCAATGCCCTTTTGAAATACATTGCCGCTGTGAAAATAATATCCTCTAACAATCATTTTCGCTTCAACATTAAAACCCGCACTTACTACCCTCACAGAGGAATGCTAAAGAAAATCCGCAAAACGCGTTTTTATACGAGTAACGAGACTAAAACACAAAAACACCTCCCCGAACCTTTGTTGAAATATTCCTACAATCCACGCTTTCATTATTTATTATCGAGTCTCTGTATAAAGAAAGAATTCATTAAAAAAATCAATCCCACCCCAAGCACTTAGCCACAATCCACCAATAACAACCTACAAATGATTGAAACGAAAGCTTCAGAAAGGCCGATAAAACACGAGAAATACATAAGAGAAAATAATAGTAGTGAGAAAATAAGAAAGGGAAAAAAGTGGGGGTTCGAGAGAAAAAAATTGGAGAAAATAAGGCACAAAGGGAGCGAAGAAAGTCGGCCCTGGCAGATAAAGTGGGATTGGAGTTATCGGGGCGTGCGGGGCGCGTAGGTGGGGCGGCGGCGATTGTGTGAGGTCGATACTGTCACTCAGGGTAGGGGCTCGCTGGCAGCGGGCTAGCGGGGACATCACAGCCGGGGGTAAGAACAAGTCAGACATTGACCTGACACTAAAGTTAGAAGTGGTATGTATAAAAATCTTTGTGCGGGTAATTCTTGAGACGGACTATCAGTTCTGGAGTGCCAACTTTGGACGCAACCTAGAATAATACTGTTCGGGCTTCGAAGCTCCTGCATTATTTTCTTCACCTTTAGGACGTGCGCCGTCGTTGCCGATCGCAGCGCGTAGGCACCTGCGTTGTTATATGAACATTTATTTTTCTTATATAGTCTGTGCACACTTGTCAAGGAGTCGCGGAGCGCGCTGTGCGCTACTTTATTTTGTATTTTAATATTTTTGTGAAATAAGTACGGATACCAATGCAAAACCTGGTTTTATTTAAACTACGTCACCAACTGAAGGAGTGAACAAATACTATTATGACTATGTATACTTAGATCAATTCTCAAAGGAACGAAACAATGTCATAAAAAACGGTAGGTTCTCTGTTGCAGTTGCAGTTGCAGACGTCCTTACCATTAGGCGAGCCTCACGCTTGCTTGCCACCGACGTAATATATACAAAAAATGTCATAGGTCTATCTAAAATATTCGCTGGAGGTAATCCCGTCTTGGTTTAGAGGTATTAAATGATTGACGCTATACCTAGACTAAATCACTGTTTGTTGTGCAATAAATAGTATATATCTTTTATACAACAACAACATACAACATCTCATACAGTGACTTGATTGCGTACTAAGCAGCTTAACCACTTGTGTCACTGATAACAGACAGCAAAGGAATAACATATTAAAAGTTAATATTATTCCTTTTAATTCAAAGATTAAAACTGTCTTTTGTGCATTATACTATTTCCCGCTGCCGCTTATGCCTTGTACCGCGTTCCGCGGGCTCAGCAACCCGCGGCCGGACAAGACGCAATCTAATTCGGCACGCTTCCGCAACATGTCACCGACTGTACCGGCACGATCAACTGTACCGGCTTGATATAGGCTTGTATGTATTATCATTGTTTGTTTACCCATTAAACGAAATATGTTTAATTGGACATATATCGCAACTGTTTAAAACTTCTCGATCTAATTCAGTAGGCACGCTTCCCTAACATGCTACCGACTGTACCGTCACGATCAACTGTACTGGCATAATATAGGCTTGTATGTCTTACTGATGTGTGTACTAAACGCAACTACGCAAGACATTTTATTGGATACATAGTACAGCGGTTTAAAACTTTTCGATCTGTTCCTCTCACTTGCTTGGCTTGTCTCCCTGATCGTGTCGGTATGTGTGCTTGTCATCTCTTGTTTTATGATTGTGATTATTAAAAAAAAACAGCGGACCCCGGGCTCGGAAGCGACAGCTTGAGACGCAACCGTGACAAAGTGCTATGATGATGACTATTAAAAAAGAAACTATATATTTTTTTTACGCCTCCGCAACAGGGCTCTGGCTGTACCAGCAAGTTCGATTGTACGGCAGCGTCACTACAATTCTGTCAAACCTTAGTTTGCGACAGGACAATGTATGTGATTTTGTCTTAATTGATTTCCATTAAGGCAACATCACATACCTACATTGATTTGTTTATTCGATAAACAACGTAGATATTCCAAATGGAGCATAGAAATACATACTTAGATTTATAAATTATTGGATTGTTTCATTTCTACGAGTAACTTTGAATAAGAACCATAATAATACTCACATACTTACATATGTACGTACATATCAAAGTATAACAAAACTGTCAAATTTCTTCAGTCGAATTTCACCTTAATGTCAAACATGTTCGGTTCAATATCGATTGAGGATTTTTGACAGGTTGTAGTAACTGGATGTGTACTTACTTTGCAGAAATAAGGATCGTCCAAGTTAGGACCTAAATTTAGGACACGCAAACTTAAATAACCTCAACCCCTTTTAAATTATTCAACAGGTCACAAGGCAATTAACCAAAAATGTTTAAAACTCAACGGCAATTAGAACTATATAAATTCATCACTATGATGTGACCAAATTACGGAGACCTATGAACTAAACGTTTCTTAAACATTATGAGTGCCCAGGGAGTCCAGGGAGGGTCCAGGGTTACTGGTTACAATTGCCTTCCCGGCTAGGGTTGCCAGATAATAATTTGATAAAGGAGGCAGATGGATCTAAAAAAGGCGAGTTTTCTTTAAAAAATATGGACATTAAAAACAATATTTTTTTATGAACCGCCAACGTTTAACCACAAACTTGCATGATGGAAAGTGGAGATGAGAGATATATGTTATAATACATATTACTTATATTACTTTATTCTGATCATATTTAGCTGATTTGCTAATTTTAGCAAGATTTTTTGATTTTTCAACAATGAATGTCATGCTTTAAAATTGTTTAGGTGATATTGAGTAAGAATCAAAGATTGAACTGACTACACACTTATACACACACACTCTTTAAGGTGACGGGTAGGGCACACTAGCGACGAAATCGATTTTAATTTTTAGCTACTAAACCGGATCTATTTTAAAAAAATTCGGGATTACAATCTCTCGGCAAACACTTATACTATTTATTAAATAACTATGCACAAATGTTGGATCCGTTTTTGTATGCGAAAAATTGATTCACGCCAAAAGCGGCCACTTTTAGGCGGTAATCCAAAATTCGAGTGCAGAAGCAGACCAAACAGTTCACTATAAGTATTTAATAAATTGTCTAAAATAGATCCGGTTTCATCATCATCAGCCCATTTAAGTCCCCACTGCTGGGGCACGGGCCTCCCTCAATCACATGAGGGGTAATTGCCATTCTCACCACGCTTGACGCAGGCGGGTTGGCGAGGGTTTTGATAAAAATGCAGAGTTTTCCTTCTCTGGGTGCTGATGATCATGCCAGCAGCTTTACCTTAGTCGCCTTTTACGAGACCTCGGTAAGAGTGAGGGTGGCCTATTCTACTCTGCCGCGGACCACACGGCCAAAAAGGAGGATTTCCAGTAAAGGTAAGGGAGGACGATAGGACAAAACATGGAAAATGTAGACATGGTCTACTTTTGGATAGCATCTGGCAACCCTATTCCCGGCAGGCCATCTAAATTACTTAGAGGGGTATATACGGGCAGTTTTTACTATTGTCGTTTCGAGTGGGGCAATTGGCCGTCTAATGATTATCTGGGGATGTTGAGGGATGACATTTGCTGTCTAGTAGGGTAACATGCGGCTTTTTTTGAAATCCTCGGGAGATGAGTAGGGGGATAGTCGGAACTGTAGCGTTATTCGCTAAGTAAATTGATCTTTCGTTTCGTATCGCTTTAATTATTTTTAATTGCTTAAAAAGGTCTGAATTTTACGACCCATTAATATATTTGTTCCTTATTGCACAAGAAAATAAAGTACAATTGGCCGACTTAATGCTATACAGCATTCTCTACCAGTTAACCATTAAAGCGCTTAATTCTTTTGAAGACTTAATAAATAAATAATAAATATTTCACAATCATCACATTACATTGATCTGACTCCGAGATAGGTAGCTCAAGCACCTGATGTTACGGATATCAGAATCAACAGTGGGATTACAAATACATACATATAATACTTTTCTTTTGTGAATACATACTTAAAATACAAAGAAACACCCAGACCAATACAAACAGACATGTTCATGCACACAAATGTTTGTACTGTGCGGGGATCGAACCCGCAACCCTTGGACCAAAGGCAGCGTTCACTACCACTGTTCCAAACGGGTCGTCGAATGCTATGCGCCTGCTCGTCTGCCACCTATCAAATAAAAAAATCTAGCTAAAGACCACGACAATCGCTCATAGTGATTACGACCGCCTTCGTTGTACATATCCTGCAATACGTAGTCTTAAAATTTCCTACATTATTTATGAGTGCAATAAAAGCATATTCATTCATTCAATCATTCATCTAAGAAATATTAGATCAATGTATATTACTGCGTTATGATTGCTTTTATTTTGAACACGTATTTCCACTATAAACAAGGAGATAATATACGTAGAAGAACAATAATATCATCTTAAGTTTTTTCCTAGGTACCTAGATACCTAGGTAGGTTACCTAGGTAAAGAAGTAGACCTACATGGAAAACATATATTTAGGCATTTACCTAAGGTACCTATCTACCACTTTTTTTTCATTTGTGCCAATAGGCTTGTGTGCTATTTTTTTGTCTTGTTTATTAATTCGAAAATCACTTAAAATAGACTTGCCCAAAATGCTCCATACAAACCTCAGCCCTCACTAGTTTGTGCGCATCGCGACATAGCTTTGTTTGATAGCTATATGAAAAAGTGCGTTTATGAAAAAGGTTTCTTAACAAAAGTTGCTATAAATTAAATAAAATATCGATTGCTATATAAATATTTCGTAAATTTAAGACTTAAAATTTACTTGCTTATCTCTGCCTTTGTGAGCTCATAACATAAATAATTCATAAGATTTCAAGCTGAAATTTTGTACATAGCTCCTTTTGATTGTCATTTCTCAATGCAATTTTTTTTTATTCCTTATTTATTTGGGGGCTTTTGATTGAAAATACATGCCAGCCCCATCGTAACTTAATATACATACATGTTTGCGTCCTTATGTTATAGTTGCGCGAGCGGGAAAATTCAGTGGTTCAAAAACATTTCTGCTAAATATTTTGCAGCTTGCGAATTAGGAACGGTTAAGATACTTATGAATGCGCCCATCTCATACAAAAGTTATGTTACATTTTTGAATCAGTGAGTTTCTCACTTGCTCATATTTTTTACATTCTATCAGTAAATATTGAACATCATCTATGGTGCCACAAACTTCACAATTAGGGGAGGAAGCTTTTTTCATGAGGTAAGCGAATTTGTTAGACGGATAATTCAATGCTATTTAAAAAATCTGCCAATCTCTGACTTAGTACACAAGCCTATTGTTTTGAAGTAAAGTCAAAATATTCAGCTACGAGTACTATTAATGCAAATCACCCCCTCAGTAACCGCAAAACGGTATCAATTACATAAAACGTTCAATCACCGCATAACAGCTCAATTTCTCAATTACAATTGAACTGCAACAATAGGTCTGCAACACGCGCCTGTGAGCACCCTTGACTTCAAACCTCAACGCCAATGACTCCATACAGACTGCATCATGCAGTACGCTAAACGGCCTCTTTACAATGTATTGTTTTATCTGAGAGGCATCAGGACAGAGAGTAGTGCTGAGACGTCAATTGTTTGACAGTTTAATTGGCTTTTAGATGTTTACGACTAACGATATTGCAATGGATTCTGGCGGTGGGACTAAAACTCTCCGCGTGGGCTGATGCTATTCAAAGGTTTTCAATTTGTTTCTAGTGGTTTTTAGGGAACAAATTTGGTGTTTATTTGTGCTGTGAAGTGACAGAATCGTTTAATTGTATCGTTTTTATCACTGCTACTGTGTGTCGAGTGAATAGTGACATGACAACTTGCTTAGACCTAATAGTCTTAAAACCCGCGATTGTGTTTAGAGTGGTATCGGCAGAATCCATAGGTCGATAAAACGCAAAACACCTGTGTTTTATTGAGTGACTGTGACTTTGACTGACTTCGACTTATCCCACTTATTCTCAATAAGTTACTTGACATTGGCAAGATATCTTCGGGTAGAGCCATTTCATGAAAAAAAAAAGATATTGCAATGGGGTATTTAACTACCTACCAATGATTGAAAAGGTATTTTTAATGCTAGAGGCGACAAGCAAGCGGGTCACGTGAATATAAGTATCTAATCAACACAAATCGATGAATCGCTATACCTTCCTTCTAAAAAATAGTACACTCTTCTCTTAAAGAACATGGTTGTGCTTTCCCAAAAAAATGCAAAAATTCCTTTTTTTCCTTTTGAGGAAGGCCGGTAGACTAAAAAGTGGAAAAAATTATGCTCTGAATTTTTAATCGACCAAATATTTTTTTTATGTTATAGGTGGCAGACAAGCAGACGAATCACCTGATGGTAAACGATTGCCGCCGCCAATGGACACCCGCAATACCAGTAGAGTCAACAAACTTTAAGCCTTGCCTTTTTTGCATTGGGCTTCCCGTACCCTAAATCACGCAGCGAAACACAGCACAGACGCTGCTTCACGCCGGTTTTCCGGTTGAGCCGGCCCATTCATGCCGAAGCGTGGCTCTCCCACAGTAAATAAAAAAAAAAAGAATCGACAAAATGGAAGCTATTAAAACAACATTCAGTTAAACATTTATGCGCGTTTATTCCCATGACAAATCTTAATTAAAAACGGGAGATGTAATAACAGCATCGCATCACAGTCAATCGGGATATCGGATGATTAGGTCCGACCACTGTGTCACTACGTCGGCCCACTGCGTCCACTATATGTCCAGTTTATACCTCAATGTGCACAAGCTATTTGCGCAATTATTTGTACCGCGTCCCACTGTGCAAATATTGTCTAATTTTGTGTTCGCTCGCATCCACTGTTTGTCCTATCACGGGATAAATACTGGATATCCAATATACTTATTGAGTGATCGGATTACATGAGGATAAAATTCTGCTACCTTTGTTAACATGAGACCCTGAGTGAAGAAACTATCATCACTATTTTTTTTATGTGATAGGTGTCAGACGAGCAGACGGATAAGTGATCCGTCTGTGATGTTAAGCGATTTGCCGACGCCCATGGACACTCGCTAAACCAGTGGAGTCACAAGTGCGTTATAATCAGCCTATAAACTGTCCCACTGCAGGGCAAAGGACTCCATCATTTGAAATCAAGTTATTGCTACTATGATGGGATTAGGCATAAAAGACCACGCTTGCCAAATGCGGATTGGTGATGACAAACCCGAGCTATGTCCGAAAAATTCGAAACCTACTTTTCGCTCGACCCGGGAATCGAACCCAGGACCCTGAGATCACGGCTCGGTACTTAAACAACTAGACCAACAGGGCGTCATAAGTGCGTTGCTAACCCTTAAACCCCCCTTTCCCCCGGATTGGGCCTCCGGTACTTATTCACGCAGCGAAACACATCACAATGCTGCTTCACGCCGGTTTTCTGTGAGGCCGTGGTATCACTCCGGTCGAACCAGCCCGGTCCATGCCGAAGAGTGGTTCTCCCACGGGCAAGTAATAATTGAACATATGTGTGATCACGTTCCTTAGTCACTTGGAATTGGAAGAACTCGTCATAACTTTTCTACTAAAAATATTGACATCGAATCTTTAAATAAGCATTTCTCAACGTACTTCGTCCATCGGTGACGCAACAAAAGCAAACACTTTACATCAGCTTTCTAGTATTCCAATCCCTAACAATTCTAGTCTCATTTTTAGTCAAGTAACCGGTTGTGATGTTAAGAAGAAAATACTCTCCATCGCTTCCAACGCCATCGGTAGTGATGGCGTCAGCCGTCATATGATCACTCCTCTCCTCGACTTCCTTACTCCTATTATAACTCACCTCCTCAACCACTCTTTATCCACGAATACTTTTCCCGCTGCCTGGAAGGGCGCACAGGTTACTCCCCTCCCTAAAAAGTCGAATCCCTCCGCATATTCTGATTATCGACCTATATCCATCCTGCCTTTCCTTTCCAAAGTCCTGGAGCGGGTCGTCACTTGCGGATTGGTCACTACAATAAAATTGTGCAAGCTTCCTTGAAAATCTTATGGGTACAGTCAAGCACTATGGGTTAGCTAAAGTGCTAACGCAACATGTCAACTTCAATCGATCTTTTTCCTGTGTCAGAGTGTCAGCGACACGTTTAATTTGGCCGATAGCATATATCGGAGGTAAATGCTGTGTTTTATAAAGTGTTGTTACATTAGTATTTTGTACGTCAGTTTATAAAACAAAGTCCTTTTGATTCAGGTAGACAAACTTTGTGGTAGTTGTGGTATATTGATTGATATATTGGTAAGCCTATTAAAGATTAAGAAGCCGTTGGCTGCTTGATTGCGGATCGTGATTTTGGTATTTCACGTGTCAAATCGACTTAGCTATTAAATCACTAGGCCATGTTCAAAGATATTTGCGTAGGACATTTAAGGTGACGGGTAGGGCACACTTGCGACGCCAATCGATTTTAATTTTTAGCTACTAAGCCGGATCTATTTTAAACAATTTCGGAATTACAACATCTCGGCAAACACGTATACTATTTATTAAATAACGATGCACAAATGTTGGGTTCATTTTTGTACGCGAAAAATTGATTCACGCCAAAAGTGGCCGCTATTGGAGTGAATCAATTTTTCGCGTACGCGTTGGACCCTACATTTGTGCATAGTTATTTAATAAATGTTATAAGTGTTTGCCGGGAGATTGTAACCCCGAAATTGTTTTCAAAAGATCCGGTGTAGTAGCGACAGTCTAAGAAGCGAGGCATTCATGATAGCAGTCCGTTTATAAAATTTAAATTTCACTACCGTAGGAGAGCCATGTTTCTACATGATTGAGATCATGGCCTCACAGGAACGCGGGGTAAAGCAGCGCATGGGAATTATTTCGCCCAGTGTATGAGAGTACCGGAGGCCCAATACGAGGGAAAGGGAAAAAGTTGGCAACGGACTTGTGGCTCCACTGGTGTTGCGCACACGGCGGCGGTAATAACTTTCCATTGGGTGATCCGTCTACTTATCTACCACCTTTCACATAAAAAAATATCGTGTCTGACAGAATACAAGGTTGTAAAGGCACCTACACATGGAAAGAGCGAAAATTTTATCAAAGCCCTAAAATGTAAATTAAAAAGCGTACTCAAATTTCGCATCGAGTAACGAGTTCGATATATAAAAGTTGCCATGTCCGTCAATCACACTCGTGGGTGGCCTTTTGTACAGAAATACGTCGTTCATTTTTTACTCTATGTGTATATTTTTTTGCGCCATTTCTGTATACTTCCGAAACATTGGGCGGGCGCGGCCAGCCGTGATCAAAACAGTGCGTTGAATATTAAAAACGTTGCGACGCGGACGTCACCGTACGCAGTGCCTACGTTTTATTGAACTTTCATTTATTGGTTTTCAAAAGGTTTTCAGCGGCGATATTATTTTTCTATAGGTTTTCCGAATATGTGTTGAAATATTCGCGCAACTTCCATGCTTTATTAATTCTAAGCTGAAAAAAAACATTATAACCTAGGTAGTTCTAATGTTTTTTTCAGCTTACAATCATTATTCATCATCATCATTTCAGACAATAGACGTCCACTGCTGGACATAGGCCTACCCCAATGTTCTCCACACAGATCGGTCCTGTGCCGTCCGCATCCAATGGATTCCCGTATGGACCTTACCAGATCGTCGGTCCACCTTGGGGGGGGCGCCACGGCTGCAACTTACTGTACGTGACGAGTGGAGACCCCACTCGAGGACCTTTCCGCCCCAACAGCCGTCTGTTCTCCTTGCTATGTACCCTGCCCATTGCCACTTGAGGCATGCAATCCTTTGGCCTATATCTGTGACCTAAGTTCTCCTGCGGATCTCATCATTTCTGATACAATAACTCAGGGAGACTCCGAGCATAGCCCTCTCCATTGCTCTCTGGGTGAATTTGAGTCTCCTTAATCGGCACATTGTAAGCACATTGAAAGCTTAGAATATAATAGGCAAGCAGGCCTAATTAATATGCGTCAAAAATATTCTTATTTAGTAATCAAGACAATACTTAATTCTTAATTAAATACTGCGGGTAATTTGTGTGTGAGTGTATAACAATGATAATTTGTATTATAACATCATTGGTGTAGATAGTCATTTTAAGAATTAGCTTAAATTAGCTCTTATATGCAAACAGCTTAGTTAGCAAAAGGTTGACCCTTTTATTTTTTAAATTAGGAATAGAGCAGAGTTACCAAATTTTGAACTAAATTCGAATAAGTACTTACTTAAAGGTATTTATTTCAAGAGTTTTAAATCTCCCGAAAATTAATTTTTATTTAGTAAGTTAAAGTCCGCCCCACGAAAGAATTTCCTTGGTAAGACACGGAACTAAACGGCGTGAAGCAGTACTGTGCTGTGTTTCGCTGCGTGAATGAGTGTACCCGAGGCCCAATATAAGGGAAAGAGGGGTTTAAAGGTTGGCAGAGCACTTGTGACTCCAATGGCGTCGCGGGTGTCCATGGGCGGCTGCAATCGCTTACCATCAGGTGATCCGTCTGCTCGCCTGCCACTTATCCCATAAAAAACAAAAATTTGAGATTCCTTATATCTATAACGATAAAGCTCATATTTGAATGTTGATGGCGACTCAAGCGCGCTTCCCACGAAACTTCTTTGGTGGGCGCGGAACTCTACCACCATTTTAGGTTTTGCAAGACTAAACTTTGACACTTTTGTGTTGGCGCCATATTGTTGTCCGACAAAATAAAGATGGCGGATATACTCGCTGTAGCGGAAATTCGACACTGACGACACGTCGTATTTCAAGGCATTTCTCCGACAAATGTTGTTGTATTATACACCCGAAAAATGGAATTAAACGTATTTCAATAGAATTTAATTTTTTTAAACGTGTATTATTACATTTGTTTTTTTATTAAAAACCTACACCTATTTTAGTAATAAATATTACTCGTATTTCATACCAACGTGAAATACATAATTTTCAGAAACAAAATCGAATTAGATTGTCCTCATTTTAAATTAATGTTTTCTCTACTAATTTCTGTAACTTAAACTCCATAGTTCGAAAAATCTGCAGACGGACGGCTGCGATTCGGGTTGGATCCCCGGGTCGGGCCAAAAATGTGTACCTAAGTTTTCGGTAAGAAATTCGTCAGCCCGAGATCTGGAAATGGCGATCTTGTACCCCCGTTCCTCGGAAAGCACGTTAAGCTATTGGTCTTGCGCTCGATCCCTCTCCGGTCGTGTCACAGTAGTGTCCCATCAGAATATGAGGATAAGGGAATAGAGAGTGCACTTCAGTTTGAGCACTATAATATATGCGTGCGTGGCTGATCGTTGAGATTGGCCGCCGTAGCCGTAATCGGTTGGAGGATATTATTATATCGGAATTTAATGAAAACACGAGGCCACGTCTAGGCGCGTTCGTGCTCATGTTTCCCGCTGCTGGCCGAGCGGTAATTGGCAAAGACGTCGGACTTATGGCCGTTAAGCGATTTCATGCCACATTGCTGCCGAGTCGAGCTGGACAAATCGGTTTTTGTTTTCACACCGCATTGGATAACTGGGATTGGAAATTGAAACTTTAGGACTAATGTTTCTTTTAACTAATGATTTGATGTGATTTAGAATCGATAGTTATTATTAGTGGGTTTTTCAGTGCGCCAAGCATTGTGTTGACAGTGGGCGATTGATATTTTTTTGGGTATAGCAATTTGTTGCAATTTATCTGTTTTATCTGTGCTTGTCTGTTAAAGTAACGGGTAGGGCACACTAGCGACGCCAATAGATTTTAATTTTTAGCTACTAAACCGGATCTATTTTAAACAATTTCGGGGTTACAACCTCTCGGCAAACACTTACTATTTATTAAATAACCATGCACAAATGTTGGGTCCGTTTTTGTAAATAGTAACTATAAGTGTTTGTTGAGAGGTTGTAACCCCGAAATTGTTTAAAATAGATCCGGTATAGTAGTTAAAAATTAAAATCGATTGGCATCGCTAGTGTGCCCTACCCGTCACCTTAATCCTGAATTACGGTCTGAGTGGACCCTGGGCTCTAAAGCGACATCTTTTGGACTCAACCGGGAACTGCACGCTAAGATGAGGATTGAAATCTAACTAGGGACCTGCCCCGGCTTCGCACGGGTGCAATATTATTCACGCAATATATTTTTAAACATTATAAACCTCCATCTTTAATATGCTATTTGACAAAATTCTGAAAACTATCTTAGGGTATTTATTTGTTTATAAGGAGCCCTAAAAATACTTTTCTGTTTTTATTTTAGATATTTTAATAAAAAAACGAAAAAGAAAATGCAATATTCAAATATGCCGCAAAAACGCGTCTTTTAGCAATATGGCGACCATTGACGTAGAATGTCCATAAATAAACATTGAGCTTGTTGGTGTTTCAGTGTTTCTTTCAAATAGTTTTATAGACTTTTTTTTTGTTTATTTCTTCCTATGAAGGAAAGGCAGTCGACCTTTAGATAACCATAGGCAGTAGGCTTACGAGTAATCTACGCCACGGGCCGTTTTTAGTCACGTGACCCCTGTTTAAAAAATAATATTTTTAGAAGACGAATTTTGATGAAATAATGCAATATTTTTATCTCGCGTTATTACAAATCGCTCCACTAAAAATATATTCACACTGATGTTATAAAAGAAATGTATATTTTTATGAGTGTCAAAAAGAATATTACTCTACTTATTGTATTGAAAAACGGAATAAAAATTTGCGTAGCTTTGAATGTCTGGGAATACATAAAAGATAAAGATAAAAAAAAAATCAATTTAGGTCTGTATAGAATACTTATGAATGTCAAAACAGGTACACATATTATCATTTACCGCTGGTACGGAATGTCGTTTATCTTCTTGAATGGCTTCATTTTACAGAAAACCGGCGTGAAGTACCACTGTGCTGTGTTTCGCTGCGTGAGTTAGGGTACCGGAGGATCTGGAGGAAAGTGGGGTTTAAAGGTTGGCGGCGCACTTGTGTCTCGATTGATGTCGCGGGTGTCCACGGGCGGCGGCAATCGCTTACCATCAGGTGATCCATCTGCTCGTCTGCCACCTATCACATAAAAAAAACGATTTCTACTGACTACATAGGGACAGACCGACAGCGAAAGTGACTTTGTTTTATATTATGTAGTGTTTTTTTTTATATGAGAGGTGGCAGACGAGCAGACGGATAACCTGATGGTAAACAATTCCGCCGCCAATGGACACCCGCAACACCAGTGGAGTCACAAGTGCTCTGCCAACCTTTTCCCCTTCCCCCCCATTGGGCCTCCGGTAACCTCACTCACACGGCGAAACACAGCGCAGGCGCTGCTTCACGCCGGTCTTCTGTGAGGCAGTGGTATCACTCCGGTCGAGCCGGCCCATTCATGCCTAAGTGTGACTCTCCCACATTTATATGATAGAAAATACCTTAATAGTTGATTTCAGAATTTGTCCCGATCTCACGCACACAAGCTTCCAAAAGTAGGCGTTTAAAAATATAAAAACACATTTTTTTATAAAAACAGTCGTGTCCCTAGCAACACGCACGGCGTAAGAAGTCAGGCCGTGCACTTTGCCCTGTGACCCGGCACATAGCCGGCACTTCCCGGCACTTCCCGGCACTTACGGTCGTTGTTTAGGCGCGTGACCCGAATGCCGACACAAAGGCACATGGTTAAAAACGTGTACAAAATTGTCAAGAATGTCTAGAGAAGATTTTTCAGTTTTACTCTCTTATAGGTACACTCCATTCGTTGCTTACTTACATACTTTTTTTATGTAATTGGTAGGCAGACGAACAGACGGATCACCTGATGGTAAGCATTTTCCGCCGCCCATAGACACCCGCGACACTAGTGTAGTCACAAGTGCGCTGCCAACCTTTAAACCTCCCCTATGCCCCGGATTGGGCCTCTGGTACCTTGCTCATAATGTGTCGTTTTTTCATACCAGGTTATAACATAAATCCGCCGTGTGGTCCCCGGCAGAGTAGAATAGGCCACCCCCACTCTTACCGAGGTGTCGTAAAAGGCGACTAAGGTAAAGCTGCTAGCATGATCATCAGCATCCAGAGAAGGAAAACTCTGCATTTATATCAAAACCCTCGCCAACCCGTCTGTCAAGCGTGGTGAGTATAGCAATTACCCCTCATGTGATTGAGGGAGGCCCGTGCCCTAGCAGTGGGGACTTAAATGGGCTTATGATGATGATGATGATGCTCTTTTTTCGCTGCGTGAGTGAAGGTACCGGAGGCCAAATACGCGGGAAAGGGGGGTTTAAAGGTTGGCAGCGTACTTGTGACTGCACTGGTATCGCGTGTGTCCATGGGCGACGGCAATCGCTTACCATCAGGCGATCCGTCTGCTCGTCTGCCACCCATCACATAAAAATATTTAGAGTTTTACAGGTTAGGGCGTCTTTCTACGTTTACATTCAATTATGAACCTGGTTTTATGAGAAGACTGATTGCATTATATTAATCAAGACGGGGATTAACACGAAATTTATTATGAGATACAACATTATGCTAGCACTGCTTCACAAACAGCCACGGCTGCTGTAACGTAGCCGAAACGTCAAGCAAGATATGTAAGTACCTACAAAATGTATCTCATAATAAATTTCGCGTTAATCCTCGTCTTAATAAATTATAGTTATAATGCAACGGGAAAATCTAAAAAAACTATTGGCTGATTGCATATTTTTTTAATCGTTGTTTTTGATGTTTTGATAATTTACATTTGATGCTGCTCCTCAACTCTTTTCCTTCATAAATAGAAAAGATTTTCATAATCTTCTTAGCAAGTTTAAAATTTAGACGAGAAACTAAATTCATTTATAGTATCTACCTAAATACCTCAACACTAATGAACCTACCACGTTAGCCAAGCCTAACGCATTTAATAAGAATCTAATAAAATTATGGATGAAAAAAATGGATCCAGTAAAAAACAAAAGCGACTGCATAATAATCTCCCAGCAACAAGCCTGAGGTGTTCGGAACAAGGAGCTGACACCCCCCACACCCCTGGGGTTTCAAGGAAGGGGGTGTAATGAGTGGAAACGACTGAGGACCTGGCGTGTTGTATCGAAGAGGTGATTGAAGTTGGTATGAACATATTTTATTAATTACGGTAACTAATTCGGAAATGTTTGCAACAAATGTTCAATATGAATTGGTAAAGAGGTAAACAATTGTAGGTGTCAATTTTAATATGAAAATGGTTTAAATGGTGTTAACAACTGTTTATCTCTATTGTTTATTATACTATAGTAATGGTGAATTTATTTGGTAGTATGCGTTACTTCCTAAACGCCCTGTTGGTCTAGTGGTTTAAGTACCGGGCCGTGATCTCGGGGTTCTGGGTTCGATTCCCGGGGCGAGCAAAAAGTATGTTTCGAATTTTTCGAACATAGCTCGGGTTTGTGATCACCAATCCGCATTTGGCAAGCGTGGTTATTAAGCATATTCCCATCATAGTAACGATAACTTGATTACCTATCATGGAGGCCTTTGCCCTGCAGTGGGACAGTATATAGGCTGATACTTTATGCGTTTATTTCGGTCACAAAATGTCTCTTTCTACGAAATGTCCCGAAACATAATTAATTACTAAAATTCATGTTAAGTACCGTATTTTTTACATTATGGCGGAGAAACGATCTTCTTGGTTATTGTAAGAAGCAATCATTTTTAACTCTAGTAGACTAGTGTTACATACTCGCATGCAAGTTGAATTCAGTTCACACTACGAGAAAAATCACCTCAAGACGGCTGTATCTGCAAAATATTTGAGCACCCTGTGAATCCAGCCTTGAGCTAAATGTCGGCGCGTCAAAGGACATGAAAAGACGCCGCGCTCGCCATTTCAACATGGCGGCTCAGACGTAGACTGGATCTAGATCTTAGAGTGCTTTGGTTTAGCTAGGTAATGTAGGTCTTACGAGTATGTTAGGGGAAAGTGTGCAATGTGACCTATATGAGTTCATGTTTTACTTAATACTGCTGGTTAGATCTTTCGTACAAGTCGTTTTAGTGTTTTGGCCGATTGATTGCAGTGTGTTGAGTAAGCGCTGAATTGCATTTTTCAGCGTCGAACACTAACTTCGCATGCTCGCAGGGGAATCAGATCCTTCTGGATCATGGTTGCACATTCAGAATTGTTATCTCAAGAAATCTTATCAACTTTAAGACAAAAAAGTAAACAGGCATCTTCTAGGTGCGATTGTGGTCAAGTGTTAGCCTACAGTCCAAAAAAGAAATGTTCGTGTTGACTGATTTCATCATCATTATCATAAGGATTGACATGACTGACCGGATGGCGCAATTGGTAGTGACCCTACCTCTTACGCCAAAGGTCGTGGGTTCGAACCCCACCCTGGACAAACATTCGTGCGATGAACACTTGTGTTAGTTCGGTGTCTGGGTGTAATATATGTATTTAAGTATATATTTGTTTGTGTTCCTCTGTTGTCTGATATCTGTAAAACAAGTGCTTAAGCTACTTAGTACGGAATCAGGTCAACGTATCAGATGTTGTGAGAATTATTATTATAAAAAATAAAAAATAAGGCTGTTGCCTGTCTGTGGTGCCTGTTGTCAACTGATGGACATTGGCCTCTCCAATCGTTAGCCACTTTTATGGAGGCTTACTACCACTTCAGGTTGCTCTACAGGGTGGAAAATCAGGGCGGAATTCTAAAAAACTTTGAAGACAACTATAATCTTTTAAAAAAATTAAGGAATGTCTGCTTTGACAAAACGTGCTAACTTATATAAGTAAGCAAGTTTAAGGTAGTGTCTCTGCAGAGCCTAATTTTTTGCCTGTCGGTGTGTGAAGATGGTCAAATTGTATGTCTGCTTTGAGCATAACGTGCTAACTTAGATAACTATTTAAGGTAGTGTCCCTCCAGAGCCTATTTTTTTCCATCCTGTATAACACGACTAATCTCTCATTTTGTTTTAAGCAACGTGAAATGCCGTGTTGATCTAAGCCTTACGTATTCCCTGGCCTGTTCAGTTGGGGCGGCGATGACGCCGGTATCGTGGTTCCAGGCGAGTCAGGCGCTTGCCGATTGACCAGAACACAACTCTCGTCGCCACCTGTCCGTTTAATATAACATGACTAACCTCTTTTATGCTCTTCCGTGTTCCCCGGCCTATTCAGCTGGGGCGGTAAGGGCGCTGGTATCGTGGGCGCGGGCGCCGTGGGGAGCCCCGGGTACCACCACCCCGTCGCCGCCTGCCCGTTGAACATGCGCAGTTTCTCATACACGCTGTCGTTCTGCGCCGACGCAGCCTGTTCCTTTTGTGACGCCAGGTTTCGGAGTACTCGGTTGATTGATGATACCTGGGTGGAGATTGAGATTTTTAGAGTGTGGGTCCAAAAGTGTTTAGACTCTGTATATACCCTACTGCAAATGTGAACATTAAGAAAACTTAAGTACATATACGTGTACCTATTTGTTATGATTTTTTTGGGTATAGCATTTTTTTTTATTTACTTAAGTATTTGTTTTTTCGACATAAAACTGATATGATAACTCCCGCAAATATTTGTCTATTATGTAATATAACTTAATATTTAAAAACATGAAACTGAATGATAAATATGTATAATAAAACACATCCTTAACAAAACTTTTGATAATTCATTATTCTGAAGAATCACTAATTCATATAAGAAACCCTGTTTAAAAAAACTATTCATTTTAAAATCTAATAAGATTCAAAACAATGTAAATCAGATATTCAAAACGCAATTTCCATCAGATTACAAGTTACATACTCGTACCCTTTATATAGCCACATCCCCATCAGTATGGAAACTACTATCTAATAGGAAATAAATTGCGAACCCCACCCCAAGTTGAAAACACGTGTAATTTAAAATCTAATATGATTACTAAATTCCAATCGGGATTCTCAAAGGGACAGATTAGGGCAAACCCCTCCCCGCGGCCCGGTCCTAAAAACCCCAATATCTATCTACTTTCGCCGAAAAACCACGCATGCGTGAAAACCTGACTCACACAAACATAAAATTCTATGTATGCCTATTTTAACACGTAGTGTTCAGGGTTACCGCTCCAATGACTCTTTGTAAATGGATTGGCGGGCCTTTTTTTTATACAAAAAGGCAACATTGAATCGATTGGAAAATGGTTAAAATATAACTGTTTGGGTTAGAGGGACACAGTATATTTGATAGAGAAATTAAAATACAAAACAAACGCATTTTTTATATCTATACAAAGAAGACGTGCACTGACGAGCACAGTTATTTCAAGTGGTAATAATTTAAGAAAACGATAGCAACCAATATTTTTTTCTATTTTTGTATTTTCCTTAGCCTCAATTTTTTTATGAGCTTGTAGTCTAAACACTTGTAATATTATTCGGCTACGATACGAAATTTATTAGCGTGTGTACATTTGGCTCGCAAGCCAAATAAGATTAAAATGTTGTTTCCACAGCTCACAGTAGAGCCATAAAATGTCAAATCTGACCAGACTTACGAGACATTGAATACCTACGACATCCAGTCGTTGTTTGAATTTAAAAAAAAATCCAAATAAAAGGTCTACCTTAGGCTTTAAGCACAATTAAAAATAAACAAAAATTATAATGAAAAAGAGGCTGTTATAATTTTTTTATACAAAAATTGAAAAACTTTAATAAATAATATATAAAACTACAGACGCCTGTAATCAAATGTAAACATCTCGACTCTTAAGATATAACAATAAGGTTTTTATTTGAATGATGTTGTATACTTATTAGTGCACGCGACTGTACATGATTAATATTTACCATTTTATTCTACCCATCTCTAATGCGAAATAAGATCAAACGAAACACGAAGCAAAAGTATAAGGCAATGGGTTTGCACTTGACCTCATTTCACCTGATGGAAAGAAATAAGGTCTAAGAGGTAGCGTGCTTACCCAGAAGAAAGCCTATTCACTCTCGACTTAAATAAAGACACATAAAATTGTAAGCTCTCTGGGAATACAGAAGCCGGCAAGTTGTTCCATTCATTAGCAGTAGTACCAAGAAAGAGGAAGCGAACCGCTTAGTACGAGCTGGGAAACTTGTGCACAGTGTAAGGGTGGATTACTGTTCGTCTTCCGTAAGTCCGGTGGTAGAAAGGAGAAGGTGGTATCAGGTTCGTGAAGCTCATTCGAACACTCTCCAAAATGCATCCTATAAAAACCGATAGACTGGCCACTCCTACGTCGGTGAGCGATGCTTTGGGATTTACCATCCACTAATTCTGCGTCACCAACTAACTCATGGCTCGGACGCTCAATCGATCGGAGGGCAGCAGCGGATTACTGGCTAGAGCCAGCCCACAGGTTGCTGCAATACTCCCATCACTAAGTAACTGTGTGCTTTGTGCGGACAGAAGGTGTTTACTCGGATTATATGTTTTTTTAACTTACTTTTGTTCCCAGAAATGGTAAACTTATAATTGGCCTTGTTTTGTTCGAACTTAGTGCTATTTATTGATTAGCTGTAAGATTATCAAACATTGTAAAATAAAATCAAATATAAATAAAAAATTTGATAGATGATGCTATATCTATCAAATTTTTTATTGCAATTTTCACTACCAGAAATAAAATCAAAGACATACAAAAAAAAGTAAAAAGTCATAATGCAATTTCCAGTTCGCTTGACAGCCCTATTACCCACAGTTATAGTTATATGTTCGGGGTGCTTCTAGATATAATATCTATCTGTTTTCTCGTTGCCAATGGCAACTGGGAAATTGTATTTTTCCCTATGCCGGGGCGGGAAATCGCTTGAATGGGGGGACGCACGGGATCGCTCTTTGTGTTTATACATGATTGGGGCTAGCCGGACGGGTAATGTAGTACATGTTTCGTTTCTTTTGTATAATCACTTGTATAAGGGAATTCGGGGAATTTGGCGATATGTGGAGGTTTATATGACCGGTTTGGATCAGTGGTAGTGAATGCTGCCTCTGGCAACCCTTGCATTGCGGGTTCGATCCCCGCTCAGTACAAACAGTTGTGTGCATGAACATGTATGTTTGTATCGGTCTGGGTGTTTTCTATAATAAAGTATGTATTTACAAAAGAAAAGTATTATATGTATATATTTGTGATTCCGCTGTTGGTTCTGATATCCGTAACACAGGTGCTTGAGCTACCTATCTCGGAGTCAGATCAATGTATGTGATTTTGTGAAATATTTATTTATTTATACATTTTTGGGTGGTGATTAAACATGGATTATTTGTGGCTAGTCGGACAGGTTATGTATTTAGTTTTACATATACGTGTATTTTATTTAAATGCTCACATTTCTATAGATATGTTACTTACATTGAGATTGTGATAGGTTAATTGGTCTGTCGTTGACCAAATATGGAACGCTGATGTAAAGTTAGGCCAAATATAGTATGGTAATGAATTAGAAGTGGCTCCTTTGGGAGTTTGGGACGCAAGAATTTATTTTTTATTTGTGGTAAGAAAATGCCTCACGGGATCGCTCTGTGTGTCTTGTTCTCCCTTTTGTGCATGTATATCGGATACATGAATTTCAGGAGCAGTTACGAAGTTTTTTTCAGGTTTTTGGGTACTAAGACAATAGATATGGTTTAACGGATCCCATATATCCGTATAACCATACCTATTGTCTCAGTTATACGGATATATCTAGAGTGGAGATGATTTCTACTGAAGTTTGAACCTCTAGTAATAAAATTTTTGTTATACAGATTTAACTTTCATAGTAGTAAATTAATACGCTTATTATGATGATAGTTGTCAGCCTTCAACTGTGCGATTCTCAAAAAAAAAAACATAAAACAATTAAAAATACATATAATTAAAAACCAAAGGAAAAAAAAATCAATCATGTCCAGAAAGTGCCAAATGAATATTAGGGTGTGTTATGACGTCTAGTATAAATGGCCCTCACTCAGCTTATGTCATAGCCCTGACAAAGACCATGACGCTGGTTTTCAGTGAGACCAGCTGAATGAGTGCCACGTACGCTTGTCTAGTGTATTTTGTGTACCTAACGTGTATGTAGGTATGTAATGAATCAAGTTCATTGAATCTCTAAAGGCATAAACTTTCGAAATCAAACACTAAATAGTTTGAAAGTGGAATTAGCGCCTAAAACAATATCCAATACCTATCAAGCAAGGTGTAAAGTAAATATAGTAACTATTTCATCGTAAGGGCCTCTACACGTCGGTTTCATGGCAAGTTTTTTTACCGTCGATCTGTTTGGGTTTTGTAGGGATGTTATTAGACATGTATTATATTTTATGAATATTGTATTATATTCTCTCTCCCTCTCTCTTCAGCCTGTCTCGATTCTCCGGGTGTAGGCCTCCTTCAATTCACGCCACTTATGGCGGTCGTATGCATTTTGGATCCACTTTTTCCCTTTATATCGCCCTCCCAACGCATTTGGCGTCTCCCTTTTGGTCGTTTCTGATCCCGTGGTCGCCATTGCAGCAGCTGCTTGCTCCATGAGTCGCTCTTGCGTGCCATGTGACCAGCCTATTCCCACTTCGGCCTGGCCACTTGCTTCATGACGTCGGTGACCTTGCTCTGTTGCCTAAGCCCCTCATTGGTCAACGTGATCCCAACCAGTTTTCTCTCCAGTGCCCTCTGGGTTGTGCCCAGTTTATTAAGGATATCCTTAGTAAGCACCTAGGTTTCAGCGCCATATGTGAGAACTGGCAGTATTATATTATAGATTACTATTAATAGTCAACCTGTGTATGAGTGTGATGTTTCATGTTATATTCGGAGTAATCAGTTAAGGCTGTACCCCAACAAGTTCTATTGCTATTTCTTTAGTTGTATAACCATAGAGTAATTTGAATAATTTAATTTAGGTTAATTGGACTTTATGATGTCAGCACGCATATTGACGTCCCTTACTTCCTCAGGAGTCCACGGAAGGCCAGCGTCGGGGTGTCCCTTAGACGCTGCGACACAATGCTGAGTGGAACCCATTTCAGTACCATTCTAATGTCCATTTCGTTCTATTTTTATATTTATTATTTTGTGTAATGTTTGGCGCTGAATAAATTATTTTATTCTTATTCTTAATACGATGGATGACGGTCTAATACTGTGTGTTTCCCGCGGAACTTTCTACCACGTACCTCAGTTCTGTGGAACGGTTTAGCTGCAGGAGTATTTCCGGAGCGGCTACGACTTAGGGACCTTCAAGAGAAGAGCATACTCTTTTTTAAAAAGGCCGGCAACACATTAGCGATCTCTCTGATTTCGCGGATGTTCATGCGCGGAAGGTTTATATGTATGCTTATAATATAATACCTGCATAATATTGCACCCATGCGAAGCCAGGGCGGGTCCGCTACTGTACATATAAAACAAAGTTGCTTTCACTTTCTGTCCCTATATATTGTTAGATCTTTATTTAAACTACATTTATATAAAAGAAATACATATAAACATTCCTCTTGAATTATTATATCAATTAGAAAAACCGCCCCGTTTGGTCTAGTGGTTTAAGTACCGGGCCGTGATCTCGGGGTCCTAGGTTCGATTTCCAGGTCGAGCAGAGGTATGTTTCAAATTTTTCTAACATAGCTCGGGTTTGTGATCACCAATCCGCATTAGGCAAGCGTGGTGATTAAGCCTAACTCCATCATAGTAGCGATGACTTGATTTCTATGATGGAGGCCTTTGCCCTGCAGTGGGACAGTATATAGGCTGATACTTTTCTTTACTTTCTTAGTTTTAGGTCTCTGCTAATTAGCGATTCTGGGCTAGATAATTTACGGTACACTCTAATTCAAAGGCTCCTTTGCTTTAAGAACGTTTGACGAAATTGAGATCTTCAAGAAACCAGCCTGTACCTTCCTATAAAGCCGGCAACGAATCCACTACCTCTGGCAAGGCTGATGTCCATGGGCGGCGGCGATCACTTGCCATCAGGTGCACTCGCTTGCTCGTTTGCCTCCCTTTCTCAAAAAAAAAAGTTTAGTAGGTTTTTTATATGATAAGTGGTAGATAAGTTGAAGGATTCCTTTCCCATGGATCTCAGGAAACCTCACTAAATACCTACAGCGTAAGCGGTTTTTCTTTCCAAGTCTAAATTTCTTTTCCCTTTAAAAAGTGACTGGAGCTACCATCCAAATTTATTTGGCACTGACTAGATGTACTATTGCCGCCAGTGAGCAAAGGCCCTTATCTCCACTATGTGTGCTTCTGTGTGCAGACTCGCCGAATTAATCCCTTGTTCGACTAATGGAAGATAATGTAGGTGGGCGAAAACACGCGCCCGGCGGAAGCCTCGAAAAATAACAGCTTCGACGCTTTCTGATTCAAAATAGAAAATGTATTGAGGAAAGCGTGTAAATAAAATGAGTTTATTCAAAGACTATCTCTGTGAACATTTTTTTGCTAAAACGTATACAGTGTGGTTTTGAAAACTAAAGCGAAATTTTGTTAGAGAGCATTGCTAATTGGCACTGAACAATATTCTCATGGTTTTTTTTTTATCTGATAGGAAGACGAGCAGAAGGATCACCTGATGGTAATCGATTGCCGCAGCACATAGACATCCGCTACTCCAGTCAGTAGAGTTACAAGTGCGCTCCCAACCTTTTAACCCCTGATTAGGCCTTTAGTACCCTCACTCAGTAGGCGAAGCACAGCACAAACGCTGCTTCACGCCAGTGTGAGGCTGTAGTATCATTCCGGTCGAGCCAGTCGAAGTATGCCACGGGCGAAGTAACGTACGAAATTATAAAAAAAAACTGTTTTTTATAATTAAGTTTAGTGGCCTGATCGATTGAGGGCCGATTCGACCAACCTTATTCCGAGAATAGATCTATGGTATAGCACTGTCGTTCTATACAAATCTGACGTTACACCATATATTTATTAACGGATAAAGATTGGTCGATACCAGCCTGAGTAGAACGTATATTAATCAATTATAATCCTTTAATAACGTTAGCTTAGTTTGCGTTTGTAATAACGTTAGCTTTTATTGAAAAACAGTTTTTGTTTGTTTACTTAATTTAATGTAAGCAATCCCGTAACAAGTTTATAAATACACTAGTTAGGTTAGATATAAAATATACATAAAATTATAAGGCTACATTTTTAGTAGTTCAGTATGTAAAAACTTATTCCAAGTCCGTAGATGGTAGGTACCTATATAGCTACGTAATTAGACAGTGGTTGTCAAAAGTAAATACCTAGGACATAAAAAGGCTAACGACATTTAAAAATATATATGTAGTTATAGAGTCAGGATCGTGAGAAAGACTAATCCATCTATTTCAGATAAAAAATAAACCGGTTTAACACCAATCAAATCTAAAGGTCATTTTGTGTCGACACTGGATATACTAGAAAAGACTTCTCTAATAAGCAACGACAAAAACCAATTAAAATTACTCCATAATCTGATAACACCAAAAAGACCTAACCCAGTTTTAAAAGATTCCTATTTGATTTACGAAAAAAACTGAGTTACCTTTTCTAATCTGATGCGATATCAAAAAGACCTACTAGATTTTAAAAATGGAATTCGAATTTCAAATTGAACCGGCCAGTGGTTTTGAAAACGTGAATGTTTCTGACAGCGCAGCTGGCCAATCAGATAGGTGCTGTACAAAGATTAAAGAGCGTAGCGAGTTCCTACTCGGGTTTTACTTTCCAGTTGTTTGTAAAAAAAGGTTATAGGTTGGATTAGATTTTGGCGCTTGAGCTGGATAATATCATGCTTTAATGAAAAAAAACACGAGATTGATATTTTTAAAGAAGAAAACAGTCTTAATAATTCACACAACCCTATATTACAAAAAAAGTAAAAAAAAATGTTTAAAATAAATCGAATGAATACTTTATGAAGTATTTAATAGGTGACACTGATAGTCAATCATTAACAAAATCATTCAGCCATTTTCTTTCTCAAACAAAATTGTCAACTACCATTGAATTTAGTAAAAAAACTGATCTGATAAAAATACAAAGCCAATTAGCAAAACAAATGCTACAAACGTTATTGAATGAAAAAACAACACCAGCTGCGCTGGCGCAGTATAGCGACGTCAGCAGTGAAGTAACCAATCTGCCTTTTTACAAGCTTTTAAACCGAATCTCCCTCATAATATTGTGCTGTATATGTATTTGTTTGTTTGTATACGTTTTGTTTTGTTTTAGATGGTGTAATTCTCCATTATTTTTTTTTAAATCATAAAGATTAGAATATCCTTACACCTGTCAATTTCTAATTTAAAACGTGTCTCTTTAATCAATCGACATTGGCAGATTTATATGAGTGTTCGCCGTGGGCAGCACAGTAGCAGATATAAATAAATAAAAGCTTTTAATTAATTTTATCTTCTAGGCAAACTCGTCACATCCTACCCCTCATCGTTATTTCCCATGCGATATTGTGATCAAGCGTTGGTCTATAGTTCATAAAAAATAACATGTCCCAACGTTTAAATGTACATAGTTAAATCTTGAGCGTAGTTTTTTAATGTGTGACGTGTGGTGGCAGACGAGCAGACGTATCACCCGATGCTAAGCGATTGCCGCCGCCCATGTACACCCGCAACACCAGTGGAGTCACAAGTGCGCTGTTTTGGCAGTCGCATTAATGAATTGGGAAAAGGCGGTTTTAAGGTTGACCTTTAAACCCCCTATTCATAATTAAATTCAGTCCAGTCTAAATAAATAATTTAATTATTGAACAAGAAGATGGTTGCACTGGATTATTTCGATTTCAACCGTGGAAAGTCACGCTTCGGCATGAATGGGCCGGCTCAACCGGAGTGCGGCTTCACAGAAAACCGACGTAAAGCAGAACTGTGCTGCGTGAGTGAGGGTACCGGAGGTTCAATCCGGGGGAAAGGGGGGTTTAAAGGTTGGCAGCGCACTTGTGACTCCACTTGTGTCGCGGGTGTCCATGGGCGGCGGCAATCGCTTACCATCAGGTGATCCGTCTGCTCGTCTGCCAAGTACCACATAAAAACAATTGGATAAGATTTTTTCTTACACTAGTGGACGTGACCTCGAGTAGTGGTTAGTACTTATTTTGTATTGTTTTGGAAAACTAAATACATGGTTATCAAAACTCATTAACCAGTAAACACGGAATTAGTCAACCTGATTTGACGTAATTTTAGTTGCAGATGTCACATAAACGAGCTTACCTAAGTTAAATAAATAAAATAAATATTTCACAACATCACATACATTGATCTGACTCCGAGATAGGTAGCTCAAGCACCTGTGTTACGGATATCAGAATCAACAGTAACTAATTACGAGTATAGATAACAATATTTGAGACGTAGCCATGGAAATGATTGTCTCATAATAATAATACATTTTTTACACCATCACATACATTGATCTGATTCCGAGATAGGTAACACAAAAATTCAAAAAATTCAAAATTATTTATTCAATAACACACATGTCATACAGATAATTGTAGTTAGAGCTTCCTTTTAAGCAACATATTTGCTTGTATTAGGGAACTCCGCTCTTCTTTAAAATATTACATATGTTATGTTTAAACTTTCCTTAATTTTAAAAATATTAACAATATAACATTTATTTTTATTTTACTTTACAACACAAGCAACTTGTCACCGTTAAGCGAATATTTTTTACTGTAATTCATTTGACTGTGAAGCAGAAACACACGATTAGTCCGGCAATGCCTCAAACAGTGACATCTGAGCAAATAAAGAATGGAAAAATGGAGAAATCCCTTTTTTGAGGTTGTTTAAAAAAGTATCTTTTCTCCGTTTTTGTCGGTGACGCGTGCTACGATTATTTCTCGGTTCGAGTAAATTTTACCGTACGTAAATAATAATATTAAAAACCCATGCATTTTACTCCAACTATTCATGCATAAATTATGTTTAACGAACTTCGTGGCAGACGAGCAGACGGATCGCCTGATGGTAAGCGATTGCCGGCGCCCATGGACACCTGCGACACCAGTGAAGTTACAAGTGCGCTGCCAACCTTTAAACCCCTCCCCCCCGGATTGGGCCTCCGGTACCCTCACTCACGTCAGCGAAACACAGCACAGTGCTACTTTACGCTTGTTTTCTGTGAGGCCGTGGTATCACTCCGGTCGAGCCATTTATGCTGAAGCGTGGCTCTCCCACGGTAAAAAAAAACACGGTGATATTTGTAACAGTATAAGTAAATCTGAATTTGTGACATTAAATAAAGTTAAACTTAATATTGTATTTCCAAAAAAATATGTCACACTTTTTAATTAAACAAAACAAAAAACTATCAGGTTAAGTTAAAATAGTTTACCGTACAAAAAAACCTATCAACTTGCGAGTCGCTTTATTTTTATTTTATCACTTACGCCCTTTTCGACGCGAGTCTCCCGTATCAGTGTCCAGCGATGTGTGTAAAGGGCCCAAAACTTTCGACAGTTTTAGAGGGCGAGAGCCCTACGTTTAAAACGGGATTTTTTAACACACGTAACCCCCCTTTTGGATAAATGTGACGCTGGCGTGGCTTGGTGTCGCGTAAATTGCTTTTCAACAAAAATAAGCAGGATTTTTTATGAACTAGTCATGCTACTCTTCGCTTGAAATCTGCATCCTTGAACGAAATCAAATAAATAAAATTAGGTGTATTATCATCACCCAACAGACCTATTAGAATGAGTAAAACGACGTAACTGCACTTTTTAAAATATATTTTTTTATGCTAGAGGCGACAAACGAGCAAACGAGTCACCTGAAGGAAAGCAATCATCGCCGCCCATGAACATCCGGCCGTTGTTACCGGCCTATTTTAAAAAGGAGTACGCTCTTCTCTTGAAGGTCCCTAAGTTCTAGTAGTCGGGAAATACTCCCGTAGGCAAACCGTTTTATCAATTTTTTTGGTGGCCTTAAAAGAAATCTTGACTTCCACTGCCAAACGTAACGTCAGCATTGAGCAAGGAAAGTGTAACGTTACAAATAAACCACAAAATAGGCACAGAACGCCGGCTGCCTAAAGCACTTGCTAAACAAGCTATCGCACTTATTATGTGTGCGTTAGCGTGTTTCAGTGTGAGACGGAGACAAACGAAGGTACGGTACATGTCTGGTAGAGACACGATAGGATTTACTTTCTAGAGCGTAGGTCAAAGAACTTTTCCTTATCAATGTCAATAGAGCTGGCGGCATAGCGGCTATATGTAGCGTTACTGAACAGGCAAGTAACGAGATACGTCAGGCGGCGACTCCGACTACGATTCTCGTGACAGCGCGGACACGAACCAGGAACGAAGTAACTCGACGCCGAGAATGCTAGGATTTCTTCGAGAATTAGGTCTTATGTGTAATATTTTTAATCCTTTTAATAGACGAATAGAATAGAATATCTTTATTGCTGTCAAATTTCTTTATTGGTGTTAAAAGTCACATTATATGTCCATGAAGATACATTTATCACACATCCGTCTTATGTCAGCAGTACCTACATATTCGTGCTAAATATGTGCGTAATTATAGTGTCTCGTGTCTAGAGAAAAGCAGTGTTTGCTCTTGATGAATTGAATGATTAGTTTCCTATACATATATAAAAAATGCAGCACCTGGTTATTGTATCATTATGACGAATTTAAGACATTATAACATAATATGATCGTAGGTGCTGTATATAAATTTTAACAACTAATTTTCCCTGAAATAGTAGAACAAGGCAAATGTAAGACAAATCCAAGTGAGTGAGACAAATCCAATTGAGTGGATGGAGAATCATCGCACTTCAATCATTGCACTGGTGTCATGGGTGTCCAAAAAATACAAATTATCAACAAGGTCGACGGTTACGTCTTAGGGACCTTCAAGAGAAGAGCGTACTCTATTTTATAAAGGGCGGCAACGCATTAGCAATCTCTGTGATTTCGCGGATATTCATGGGCGGCGTTGATTACTTTTCATAAGGTGACTGGCTTGCTTGTTTGTCGCCTCTAGCATAAAAAAAAAGTCACATCAAAACTCACATTTCAACGATACGCTCATTTTACTAAACAAATGCGTTTTACTTGAACAATATTCACACAAGAGATACGATCACAACACATTTGTGCATGTAATTAAACGCGAGAGATCCAGTTTCGCGACGAGATAGCACCAATAGATCATCCGTGAGATGCGCGGGCGTTCCCGCGTCAGACCATATGGTTGTCAACTGTGCTTTAAATATTTTAAACTAGCTCCCCGCTTTTCCTTCTCGCTGCGTAGCCCCAGATATTTTCCCGTAAGAGTCAAAAAGCGGGGCTATGTTAAATAGGTGTAGCACTGTACTGTGTTTCTCTGCGTGAGAAAGGTAGAAGGAGGCCCAATCCGGGGGAAAGAGGGGTTTAAAGGTTCGTAGCGCTTTTGTGACTCCACTGATGTCGCGGGTGTCTATGGCCGCGGCAATCGCATACCATCAGGCGTCTGCTCGTCTACCACCTATCACATAAAAAAAATCAAAATAAATAGCTTTAGTTAAAATGATAAATGGTATCATTTCCCACTTATTCCAAATCGCGCCAACCCTACGATCGAGTGACAGGTGTCACGTGGTATGCGCGCGCGGCGCTCATTACCTCCGACGCGACACGCCGATAGATCATCTAGCGATCGATAGCGTTAGAGATCCACCGCCCTGGTGGTCCGGCGAAAAAAACTTATACGGAAAATTGTTTAAGCCGCGAACAAAAAGGCATTTACGTGGTTGTTGCCTTTGGCAGACAGGTTTTTTAATCGATACCTTTTGATTAATTTCTAACATGGTTAAGTAGATTTGTGTCTTTATTTTGGGATTTTTTTACTTCAATGTCAATAAAATCAAATAATGATGGATTATTAAGTGTCTTTCTTAATACGATGAACAGCTTATGTTTTAAAATTTTGTACGGGAACAGAATAAATAGATAAAGTTATTGTTTTTTGCAGCCATAAATAGAAAAATAGTAGAAAAATACATTCACAGTCTAGCCCATCGACGCAAAATAGCTTGCCTGTCTGTTTTTTACAGGCTGTACTTTGGGGAGTGTGTGAACTCATTCCGCCATCCCCTTTTTACCATCGAGAGAGCAGGCGAACTGGGGGATATCATCATTTCTTGGTGAATATTCCTCGATTGCGTACAAAGCGTTTTTCCTCCCCTTATGGGACACCACTGTTACCCGACCGGAAGGGATCAGGCGCAGGCGCTTGCCGAGGCACGGGGGTACAAGACCGCCAACTTCCAGACTCCGGGCTGACACTGAAAATTTCTTAACAGAAACACTCAAGTACAAATTTTGGCCCGTCCAGGGGATCGAACCCGTGACGGGCCAAAATTTGTACTTAACCCCAAGCACAGCCGTTGCTTTAAAGTGCGACCGAGGCAGTCAAACCTATCTACACAGTAAAGTAATTGTGGGACACAGACAAAAAATATAGGCAAAATCTAGGTACCTACCTAGAGAAGACTGATATTACTGTTATAATTTGTTCTTCATTTCCCACGGGAATCAGTACAACAGGAACACGGTGGACTAAACCGCGAGTTTCCGCTAGTACAAACAAATATAACCTTAGAATTTACCTACTATCAATGTACATAGGTGATCACTGTCTTTTCTAGGGGTTCCTGAATTATTTGTTATCGACTGACCTGATGGCGCAATTGGTAGTGATCCTGCCTCTTACGCCAAAGGTCGTGGGTTCGATCACCACCCTGGACAAACATTCGTGCGATGAACACTTGTGTTTGTTCAGTGTCTGGGTGTAATATATGTATTCAAGTATATATTTGTGTTCCTCTGTTGTCTGATATCTGTAACACAAGTGCTTAGGCTACTTAGTACGGAATCAGGTCAACGTATGAGATGTTGTGAAAATTATTATTATTTAGCTAGCTTGGACAAATCATCATCATCATCATCATTTCAGCCAATAGACGTCCACTGCTGGACATAGGCCTCCCCCAATGTTCTCCACACAGATCGGTCCTGTGCCGCCCGCATCCAATGGATTCCTGCGATCTTCACCAGATCGTCGGTCCACCTTGTGGGGGGCCTGCCACGGCTGCGACTTCCTGAACCTCTACTCGAGGACCTTTCCGCCCCAACGGCCGTCTGTTCTCCTCGCTATGTGCCCTGCCCATTGCCACTTGAGGCATGCAATCCTTTGGGCTATGTTGGGCTTGAACAAATAACGTGACGTAATTGATCAATGTAATTAATATACCTAAAAATGTTACCCTTTTGTGAGAGAGAATAAACTAGTAATTAATTCATTCAATATTTTATATAAATAATTAATATATACGAGACGAAATACGATCATTTGTATAACCCAATGCAAAAGTTTAAAATCATATATTTTAAATTAAATTAGTAATTATTTGATTCATTTCGTAGCTTCATAGTAGTTCAAAGAATTTCTATTCGTATCCCATCACGTGTTCCTTGACCGTGGGAGAGCCACGCTTCGGCATGAATGGGCCGGCTCGACCGGCACCAACCCAGGTGAGCCCAATCCAGGGGAAAGGTGGGTTTAAAGGTCGGCAGCGCACTTGTGATCGCTTACCATCAGGTGATCCGTCTGCTTGTCTGCCACATATCACATAAATAAAACCCTGTTTACCATTTTTACCGCCATTTATGAGAATTATAACAGACCAAACAAATAAAGGAGATGTAATAGAAAAGCTCGGTTCGCGAATGCATCTCGCTCAAACAGCTTAGTTTTACATTAAGCACAAAACCGAGATTTTTTCAAAATGCCAACCTGTTCTGTGGTTGTTTGCAAAAATTCAAGCGGAAAACTTAGCTACGCTAAAAATAGCATCATATCAATATTTATGTTTTTCATCTTTAAAGTTTGTGACACATAGAACTATGACGCGCCATTTATCTCTCTTGACCCTACGATCTTGATTTTCGAAAAGAACCATACTTATTACTTTATAAAGTGTCCACTTTTGACGACAATCTCGTATCTCTGTATTAGCAGCCTTAGTTTACCGTTTACAAGGTCACCGGAAACTGGAGACGTCCTTTTTTCTGTGATATAAAAGATATTTTTTCACAAGTAGCTTTGAGAAGTGAGTTACCATAGCGACAAATAATCACGTGACTTTGAGATGTCAATGACCTCTGGAAACGTAACATGAATGGTTTTCGTAAGTTCAAGTATCTGCCCACATATTCGTGGAGTAAGTCGATGCCTTTGTAAATTACGTTCTTGTTTATTTTACTCACCAACTAGTACAGATTTAGCTTTACTCACATCATGGTGGAGAATTTCAATTCTAAGATAAATAGGATTTACTAATTTACGTGTATATAAGGGTACTTCCATAGGGTTTATGGGGTTATTGTAAATTTTGACGCAATGCTCACTGCATTGCCTTTTGATATTCACAAGTGTTATGTATGGACTTAAATTGAATAAAGATATTGTTGTTTTATCTTTTTATCTTTTGCCAATGACACTGAACAACTTTCTCAAAGAAACTTGGGTTTAAATAATACTGTTTGTACAAAAGTGAAGACTTGCGGCAAACGGTAGAGTATTGCATTAATTATAATGAATGATATAAAAACAGTAAACTCATTTATAATGGTCAGAAGGTTTAAAGGGAAGTACATGTTATACAATGAATTATTATTTTTATTATATTCTAGTTAAATAATTGTGGCAGTCGGAGTCATATTTCAGTCATAATTAATGAATGAAATACGTGTAGGTACTCTACCTTCTGCCGCGAGTCTTTGCGTTTACTATAGTTTAAGCAATAGTTCATTATTAGCAGAGCAAGGGCTTTTCAAAGTAGTTTCCGTATGTTAGAGTATTGATGTACGTAGCATGATCAAAGGGATTAAATTTTGTAGAAATAAAATTGTGTACCCTTGAGTCCTGCCCAGTGGCAATTACCCAAATTATCTGGTCAAAAAAGATCACTTCAATCTGACCAACAAACTCCCCTACGCTGTACTTTCCATCAAACCGATACCTAAGATATCCGTACAAAAGTCCTGAATACCGTCAGAGCGGGGTCGTCCCCCATTGAAATTAGAATTACTATTACCTACGATTATCTATAAACATTTTAAGTTAACCCGCGGAGACCCGGTCCCCGGTGGGAAGCGGTTTGGGGTCGTTTTGGCCGGGGGTATTTTGGCTGGGGGTATTTGGCGGGGTTTTTTGCGAGTCTCTGAGGGCACTGAGATTGGATAGTTGCTGTGGTGAGCCGAGTTCATTATGGCGTTAGTCGTGTCGATTTGAGTGGAGAGGGCTGGGCAAGGATTTTTAGTTTTGTTACGAGAAACCACAACAAATTATACGATATGTTTGCATTTAATTATGAATAAATTAACTATTTATTTACTTATTTAAAACTTTATTGCAAAAATTTTGATACAAAAAGGCGAACTTAATGCCAAGAAGCATTCTCTACCTTTATTTAATCTATCTATCTATTAATTAATTAATATATTGCTTCAAGACGTCTACCTATTTACTTTAGCAATACAATGCAAACAAAATATATCTACTTACCGACATTTTAAGATCTGGGTATGTATAAGAGAGCTTTTAACAGCTTAATTTTAACACAATTCGATTTTTATAATCTTTTCTAAATAATTTGTACCTATATCAATATTTTATGGTTTACCTATATTTGCTACCAGATGAATTGAGACCGCGTGTTGAAGACAGGATAGCCTTCAGTTGTTCATTATGCATATGACTTTTGTTTCGAGTTCAGGTGATAATTTTTTCCACGGGCAAAAAAAGTACGTAATAGCTCAAAACGTATGACTAATCTAAAATCTTTTGACTGACTGAAGAAGCGAGTCCCACTTTTTTTAATGTTATGTGATAGGTGGCAGAAGAGCAGACGGATCGCCTGATGGCACCCGCAACACCAGTGGACGTTTCAGTCAGACGTGTGCTGCCAACCTTTCTCGCGGATTAGATGATATTATTTTCCACTGTGAAAAAAACTACGTATAGCTCAAAACGCATGACTAACCTAAAGTTTTTTGACTGACTGAAGAAGCAACTCCCACTTTTAGTAACTACATTATTAATATTAAAGATGTTTACCCATAGGAGATGAAAGGCGCTCCCCTCGTCGCGGAGTGTTGGGCGACGTTCCGCGCCATTCGTATCTCGTCTTCTGTGACGGTATTTATAAAACGCGGGGGAGTTACCAGAGCTGCAGATAATAGCATTATTCAAAGGGATTTTATGTTTTAAGTACGTGTGTTTATTAGAGAACATTTTAGGGCGTTGCAAACACTTTGTCATAGTATTTGCCTGCAATAAAGGTCGTTCTTCTGTTTCCACTTTATTGATCCGAAACGGTTTTGTTACTTTGAAGACAGCAAGAATGTAATATAAAGGGAACATAGAAAATGAAACTATTTTAACCAACTTAGAAAAAGTTTATGTTATATTCGATATTGACATTTTTTGAGAGTTACAGTTGACCAATTTTATTTCCTGATACCTGTAGAAATACTTAATTGCACAGCATACACAACTTTGAAACGTGGCATAACAGACATTTGGTGTGAGCAGTTTTAATTTCGAGAAAAACTTTGAACCAAGTTATTGAGAGACTGCAGACCTCAACAAGCTAAGCTAAGCTAACTCACATTGTGTGTATTTTGTACGCATTTATTAGTTTCATAAATAATTTTGATCATATTGCCTAAGCTAGGCGAAACTAAGTTGTCCAAGCACGGTACTTCTTAAAAATCAAACCAACGAACAACTTTTGTTAACCAAATGAACAAGTATGTACCTACAATAACACGCCACCGATACTCTTTACTTAATGTCGACACTGCGCTGTCACTCGTCTCCAGTTACAACCGTTTTGCTTGTAAACGAAAACGAAACCCGCTACATAGGCCACATAATACCTACGTACACTTTACGTGCACGAAGCCCCGAAAATGCTATTCGGTAGCATTTTGACGGTGTCGGGTTACCGCCCGCGTGCGCTCGATCGAACTCATGAATTCCAAATTTAAATTAGGTGTCTCCAAATCGTATTTAACGGTGCTTGAGTCGATTCTGGTGATTGGAGATTTTTGTTTCGCATCTTGTGGTTCGGGATCACTGTGCGGCGTGATTTATGTTATAGATTAAGTTATTATTACATTTTTTTAGACAAATGTTATATAAATGGATTTTTCTTACACGTTTCGGATAGTTTCTCAAAATGCGGATGTGTAGGTACCCACTTTTGAGATAATGATTTTTGACTGAACTATGATAAAGTTACGAAAACTAAGTATTTTTTGTGCTCGGAGCATCATAGGTAAAAATACTATGATACAGCTGGTCTGGTTCCTGCTCAAAGGTTGCAATTTTTCGAAGGTCAGACGGTAGTCTCTTCATTGTATAATACCAAACGTTCCAAGAGGCTTCGGCTCACGGTCCAAGCGGAGATAATCTGATTTTGGCCTGAGATCCAACTGGGATTGGCGTGCGAATTGTTGATGCATTAATAATTTAAAATATATAATAAGCAAACAAACTATGTAACTAGTTACTAGCAAAGAATCTGTGGTGCCTAATTACCTAAACCAATAAAAAAATCTTCCAAATGCGAGTCCGAATCGCCAATTTGTGCAACGCTCATGAAGGGTATTTAAGTAATTTGTGAATATTTATAAGTGCCTACCATTTGTCAGCGCGTTTATTGTAAAAAAATACTTCAGTATATTTTTTTTAATTTTGTTTATTTTTAGTATCTATTTGTTGTTACAGCGGCAAATAGTAATACATGCTTTGTGGAAATTTCAACCGCGCACAGCCTGGAAACAATCAAATACCTATAAAATCGCGATTTTTGTATGGCAGTCCCCTTATATTTATTTTATTTTGATTTCAGTACTTCTTGTTATACATATTTTGTAAAAATGTCAACTGTCTAGCTATAATTATAAAGTGCAAACCCATTTAATATAAAAATATATATATATATTACGGTTCTTGGGATACATCCTGGAGATAGGCAACGGACAAAAACGCGTTTTTTGTTTGGGAGCCCCCCTTAAGTATTTATTTTCTTTTGTTTTAAGTATTTGCTGTAATTGCGACAAAAAAAAATAATTTGTGAAAATTTCAACTGCCTAGGTACCTACATAGGTACCTAGGTACCTACATAGGCTCTGTCTCCAGGCTCCATCACAAGATCTGTGATAGCACAGATCTTGTGATGGAGCCTGGAGACAGACAACCGGACAGACGACAGGCAGACAAATTGACATCGAAGTCTCAGTAATAGGGTTCCGTTTTTACCGTTGAGTACGGAACCCTAAAATACTATGATACAGCTGGTCTGGTTCCTGCTCAAGGGTTGCAATTTTTCGAAGGTCAGACGGTAGTCTCATAATACCAAACGTTCCAAATATTGGATCACGGTCCAAGCGCAGATAATCTGATTTTGGCCTGAGATACAACTGGAAATGGCGCGCGAATTGTTGATGCATTGCCTGATCTGTCTAATTTGTTTATATTATTGAAGCAACTTGACATGTGGCTGTTTGTATATAAATTATGCCTATCCCATACTATTTCATTTTTTTTTAAATGTATCAAATGTTTGATACATTTAAAAAAAATGTGTGGTCCCCGGCAGAGTAGAATAGGCCACCCTCACTCTTACCGAGGTGTCGTAAAAGGCATCTAAGGTAAAGCTGCTGGCATGATCATCAGCACCCAGAGGAGGAAAACTCTGCATTTATATCAAAACCCTCGCCAACCCGTCTGCCAAGCGTGGTGAGTATGGCAATTACCCCTCATGTGATTGAGGGAGGCCCGTGCCCCAGCAGTGGGGACTTAAATGGGCTGATGATGATGATATCAAATGTTTAAAAAAATACAGTTTTAAGTATCAGTTTATGCTTTTGAATATTGACAGTTCAGGTATTTAATTTTTAGGACCAAGGAAAATAATAATTTTCAGAATGTTTGTTTTTTTTGTTTAAGAGTCAAAATAACCTAAGACATTAAACAGTCATATCAACCAACGAAATTAATTTTTACCCACACATTAACATCTAGGCATTCCTACGTCATAAGCAGTTGACGTTAATCCCCTAGAAAAGAACAGCATGACAACTTAATGCAGATCCTTGCGGGGGCGCAGCGGGCGCGAGCAGGACAGCAGATAGTCTGTGCACTCACGCGTAAAAGGATTTATAGTATCACGCTCCAGAAGTACAATGACGTAAGAAGTATTGTGTCAGTCGTTATACGAGGTTTTGTGTTTAAAGCCACCGTAAGGGAAGAGGAATGAATTTGTAGTACCTACTTATTTTGGGCGCGTACCTTACAGGTCATTGAACTCTGTGTGGGGCGAGATTATTGAAGTTAAGACCGTGAAGAGCCACGTTTCGGCATGAATGGGCCGGCTCGACTGGAGTGATACACGGCCTCACAGAAAACCAGCGTGAAGCAGCACTGTACTGTTTCGCTGCGTGAGTGAGGGTACCGGAAGCCCAAACGGTTTAAAGTTGGCAGCTCACTTGTGACTCCACTGGTGTCGCGGGTGTCTATGGGCGACGGCAATCGCTTACCATCAGGTTGTGCGTCTTCTCGTCTGCCACATAAAAAAAAAGTACAATACCTGGAGTATCTTTATCTAGTTGTTTAGTAAATACTCATTTGTAGGCAAACTCTTTGAAAATTTAGTTTCTAGATTAAATTGGAACCACTGATGTAAACAAAAGATTAGTCGTTTGAATTTATGATTTGAAAATACACCAAGAAAATCTATTAAAGGACAAGCAATCTTTGATGCTGTGATTTTCTCATTACGTTAAGTCTAAACATATTGAGACACTTAACACAAGTAGCATTATTTTATACCTACTCTATAACAAGTGGCATTATTTTACTGGTGTTGCTACACTATAGACACCCCTATGGGCGGCGGCAATCGCTTACCATCAGGCGATCCGTCTGCTCGTCTGCCACCTATCACATAAAACTTCACAACTAGACACGATTTTTCTTACTGTGATTTTAACATAAATAACTTTTATAGGTACTCCGATTTTTTTACTAAGTTACTGCTAGGTATATTACTATGGTAGAAAATGCTCTGAATTATTATTATTAATTTGATTAAATTTATTATTCAAAAGGCATATCAATAATTAAAATTAAAATATAAATTTTATAAACAAAAAATAAATAAACAGGCGTGTTAGTTACACAGGAGCTCCGCGAGCGCTCGGCGGCTCTCACTTACGCCCTTCTTCGCCCGCCCGTCAATCGATTGTTCCACGTATTTTTGTCCGCTTTCAGTTGGTAAGAAACATCACGCCCATTCGACCGTTATGACTAGGCGACCCAACGCACGACAAACGCCCATCTCTCTCCCGCATATGTGTTTACAAACGTGCTCTCCCTTTCGGTATTTGCCCAGTGGGCCGCGTGCGTAGGTACGAACACTCATAAAAATAGCCCCTTTGGCGCCGAATCTTCAGGGGCATTCGGTGTTTCGATTTTGTCCTCTCGTTACGGGGGTGCAGTAGATATAATTAGGTATAGCCATAGGTGTGTCTGGCGTCTGTCATTGGCGTATGATGTAGCAGCTTGGAATCTTTCCCCTCGAGTTGGCGCGTATATTGTTTTTATGGAGCTGTAGTGTTATCATTTATATTATCTCTAGCGTTTCGCTTTATGCGCTGGTTATATTTATAGGCGGAGTAGTTTTTATGATATCTGTAATAACACGTTGTTTACCATCTCAGTCGTGCATAAATATATTTTGCTCTGTAAGTAGGTATACCTACGTTAAAGAAAATTTAACCCTATTATTTTGCCACGTAGGTACATAAATTGTAATTTTAACTCATATTAATAAATAAGAACATCAAATTTATTTTACGATTAGAGCGATGGTAGCTCAATGGATAGGAACGCGCCTTCCACGCAGATGGTCGAGGTTTGAATCCGAGCATGCACTAATGGCTTTTTCAAATCTATGTGCGTATTTCTACCATTACCATCTCTCGGCGGTGAGGGAAAACATCGTGAGGAAACCTGCACGTTTCGGAAAAAGTTTCTGAAACGTGTAACCATGATTCAGTGGGTCTGGTTCCCCTGTTAAAGGGTTGCGAAGGTTCAGGACGGCAATCGCTTCATTGTAATTACCAGACCGCCCCAATCCTGAATCATGGTCTAGCCGTACCCCGGTCTCCAAAGCGACAGCTTTGGACGCAACCGGGAATTACATGTGTAAGAAGATTGATTGAGTGAAGATTCAATTTATTTTACGATTATAAAAATAAGTTTCAAAATTATAGTTTTGTCTAATATAGCAATAGGGCTTATTGATTTTTTTATCTGTATTTTAAAATTTAAAAAAGAGATTTTTCTTTAATTTTAAAATACAGATAAAAAAAATCATCATCTGCGTATGTTGCTAAACACCGTAGAAAGCAAATAATTTTGAACACTCAAAACGAACAAAAACTTTTTTTTATAAAAACCGCGGCATCCATTGTACTACCGAGTGTTTACATTCGGCCAAGCATGCCAGACATAACAAGACAGATTTCAAATTGTGACATTATTAACAGAAAAATTGCCCCGATCGTGCGTGGGTGAAAAAGGTCTTTTGTATCGAATTTTTTGCTCTCATTGGCGGGCAGATGTCGCTCAAAAACGTCTGGTTCAATTACCGGTCTTGTCAGATCGCGTAAAGCTTTATTTAATATTCTTGTGCGTGATATTTCCATAGGACTGTGGTTTCCTTTTATTTCTCGTCTCGTTAATTGCGGCCTGAGTCTTTGCTTGTTTTATGATACTGTTTGGTGTCAAGTGATTATAGGACTGAGCGTGGTGAGTAAAAAATAACGTTTTCTCATTTAGCAATTCTAGTTTGTTGGGTTAGACTTGTTTTTTATTATTTTAAGAGCGCTACTATCCATTCCAGACTGGGGATGGTCAGATGCTTCTTAGGATTTGATTTTGAATTGTTAATGAGACTTACATAGTGACGCATTCCTACCTATTTGATATGCATAGTAAAGTAATTCTGTGCGTCCTATGAAAAGTGGTACAGTCGACTTATTCCTCAATTTTTCTGTCAGATCAGACATGCCAAAAAATTCTTCATTTTTCCGTCTGATCAGACAGAATAATAAAAGATAGGATATTTGTGATAAAGTAGCAAGAAGAATATCAAATTCGATATAAGTCGGCTTGTACCACTTTTCACAGGACGCACAGAATTATAATTTAAACTTTCTGTGTAAATATATAAATATAAAGATTACAACGCTTTTCATCAAGTTTCCTTTACCCAAAGGTTGCCTGGAAAAGACCACTCACAGTGATAAGGCCGCCTTCGTTGTACATAACCTGTAATACGTACCTAGTCTTAAATTTTCATACTTTATTTCGGGTGCAATGAAAAAAAAAACAAAAAATATACATGTCGAATTGAGAACCTCCTCCTTATTTTTGAAGTCGGTTAAAAAGTGTATTAATTAATTCTATTATAAATTCATATCATATTACAACTTATTTCTCATCTAAGCGTGTGATTCCCTGTTTTTTATAAATATAAATTATAAATATTATAAATATTTCACAACATCACATACATTGATCTGACTCCGAGATAGGTAGCTCAAGCACCTGTGCTACGGATATCAGAATCAACAGTGGGATTACAAATATATACATATAATACTTTTCTTTCGTAAATACATACTTATAATACATAGATAACACCCAGACCAATGCAAACAGACATGTCCATGCACACAAATGTTTGCACTGTGCGGGGAACCCTTGGACCAAAGGCAGCGTTCACTACCACTGTTCCAAACGGGTCGTTTGGAACATCCGCGGCCAAAGCTGTGGCTTCGGAGAGTGGGGTACTTACGCTTGGACTATGAATACAGGATTAAGGAAGTTTGGTAGGTATTTACAATGAAGCGACTGTTGTCTGACCTCCGCTTCCTTAGAGAGGGGAACCAGACCAATGTAGGTTCACAACTTTGAGAAACTATCCGAGACGTGCAGGTCACTATGTTTTCCCTCACTGCCGAGCTAATAGTACGGTCAGCATCAAAATTAGCTTAACACTTTAGTACCATGTTAAAGTAACTGTTCTGCCTATTATAGTTAGTTTCTAAGGGGTACGTAAAAATGATTCGGATTCGAACCTCAACCCCCTGTATGGAAGGCGCGTTCTAGTCACAGAGCTACCATCGCTCTACATAACTCAAAATAAACGCAGGCTAAAAATAAATGAAACTAAATATCACACTCAAAATTTCGTCTCGTGTTCAGGTGGGACTCGAACCCCACACCTTCTACAATCCGGGTGAATGTTCTACCAATTGGACCACTGAACGCGTTACTAAGCAGATGAAATTTGTCAGTGATTGATTCGACATGAGCTGTCGATAGTCTCATCAATATTGTAGGTATATTTACAATATCCAGTGGAAATATTAATTACAAATTAATTGACCACCACTTAAGATGAGACTGCTAAATCAATAGTTGATATTTTTACTTTTAGTTACTTAAGAATAAATTGCAAAAGATTTCTATCAAAAAATTACAACTATAAATAAAAGATGTCTACATTTGCTGAAATCATATAAGTCGTAAAGTTTTACGTCTATCGCCAAACAAACTCAAATATAACAAAAACAACATTACTTTAGTAGGTATACCCTTCTCAAGTTGTCAATACTCGAGATACCAATACAAGATGACAATAAAACTGAATTAGCAAATTTATGAACTCTCCAAACTTCATAATAGACGACTATTTGTATAGAGCAACACAAAAACGCAATAAAATGGAATGATCAAACATTCCGAACAGAAATTTTATAAGCCGTCATCAATAATGCTGGCTGAATGGTCCATGGCATTATGCTGAGCAAGGGTCCATCTTCAAAAGGTCCCATACAATGGCTCGGACCCGAAACATATGGCAGTTTTTGCCTATAAAACTTATAATATTGCGAAATTGGATTAAAGAGACGGAGTGTCGCCAGTGTCACAATAAGGGATAATAGTAGTAAGGCCACGTGGTTTGTAAAACTTACTAAAAGCCAGCACTAACAGCGAGCAATAGGATTACTATTTAAAAGTTGAAGTCTAGGCTTACACAGCAACACCAACAAACACACACAAACTTCATCGGGACAGATAACGAACAAAGTTTGAATCCTTGTCAAACAAAAAAATTACAATTTAAATTAATAAAGTGCTTCGAAACGTCTAAATCTTACGAGGATTCCTCAGTCTCTGTTGAAAGATAATGAAAATTAATAATACGTGATTGATCTGATAAAAAATGGCGTTACGAGTATATACCTACTTATTATATCGTTTTTTATTTGTAAGAGACATAGTAATAGAAAAAAAAATACTATTTTTTGTTTTTCCTAGTGAATACAACCCCAACAAATATATACCCCCAAAACTAAAGTGAATAGGCTACTTTTGGGTAAGCTCGCTCCATCATAGGTTTCCTCTCAACTCTAGAGTTCAGTGTGAAGCCAAGAGCAAACTAGTCTTCGAAAAGTTTTTTTTTTTTTTTTTTTTTTTATTAAGAAAACCAACAGCATTACAGGTTACATAAACATTGTTTTTTAAGTTACAAAGAGTAAAGCTAATAACAGGTTTCCCTTATTTATACAATTAATAAAAGTACCTTAGTATAATGTGTTTAATAGAATGAAATAAGTGATCTGTCTGCTCGTCTGCCACAAATCATATATAAAAAATGTAATAGTTTTGACTTATTTGTTTTGAATTATTTCTGATAATCAAATAAGGGCTAATCAGTTTCACTGCCCTATGCCTCACTGTGCGCGGATTTTGTCCAGCTTATTTTGCGGGCGGCACAATGGGCGCCCGGCATATGTTTGCGGAGCTAATTAAACTCATAAGAATGTTTGAAAGTGTTTTGACGTTACAACATAACGAGAATGGTTCCTTGTAGCTTTGATGGACGTGTCAAGGTGATTAGTCTAATCTAATTAAATAGTTGGAATAGAATGGACAGTATCAACTTTTGGTATTGTTTAAAAAAAACCTATGAGCGATTAGGAAGACTTACTAAAATATGTAAGTAAAAATATTATATAGGTACATTATAAACCTACGAAAAAATGTTGTTGAAAAGTTTAACAGGATTTCAAAAATTAAATATGTTTTGTCGCTATTGGCGGTCCACAGTGTGGTTATAATAGGTAACCCAATGATGGCTAAAATTATAAAATATATTTTGTAATGACGCGAGTTATCCAGAATTGCGAGTATTTTCTTCTTCATAATAATTTCCACGTTTGGAGTATGTTATTATGGAATTGTACCTACTTAATTTTATCCTTAACAATTCTAAGAATAAGCAGCGATACCTATTTATAAATAAATATATTATAGATATACTAATTCGAAGCCGCAAGCAAACTGAGTCTACGCTCAGTGGATAAGAGTACGTGGGTTCCAGCAGGGGCGGCTCTAGCCCAAGAAGCGCCCTTACGCATTCAACATCCTGGCGCCCTCTTGTTTTAAAATGCGCGATCTAAATGTTCGACTACCAATGGGCAGTCGCTTCATTGTGATTATCAGACATCGTCGCAGACATGAAGCTATTGCATGACGTGGTAAGCGCAGTGCTGGACAGCCCGGAGCTCACTGAACGCATTGATTTGTGCGCCTTCAGAATTCGCTCAAGACGTAGGCACACGCGCATATTTCACACCGGCACGGTTAGGTCAAACTACGCTTCTCACTCTGTCCTATACAGAATTGCACAGACTTTTGAAAATAGATTTAACGATGTTGACATTTTCTTTCTTACATGATCTCAGTTCATCTGATACATTATACGGAAACTGCCTCAATTTAGTGAGTCACCCCAATCAACAGAGTACCCCACACTTAACTCACATACACTCAGATAATAAACTTCACCCACATAATTACATAACACACATCATCATTTCACACACATTATAACCTCACGCACATAATTACTTCACACACCTTTACCGGATATAAGTCTTTATAATATCAAGATTTAGGTTTTTTATTTCTTCTGTATATATCACTTTTTCTGCTAAATAGCCCATGCTCGACCGTCCTCTAAAATTAATTTTAATGTGACAAACTTTTTAATTGGCTAAGTAAGAATTTAATTTTTAAGTATTTTGCATGAACTTTGAAATGCTGTAAAGTTTGCTAGAAATACAATCAATATTCGCGCCCGCTCTTTGCGGAGCGTTACAGTGGAAGCGCTATGTGTAGCGAGGGACTATCGGGGCGCCCTTTAAGCACCCCCTGCACTATAGGTAAAGACGCCTTGTTCCAGTCCCACCCGAAGACATATAAAGAAATTTTTAAGTGAATTAATTATGAAATAAAAAATCGTACTCACACTAGGAATATTGTCGTTATTGCAAACGTTTTCACTCAGCAGGCGATCCCTGATCTCCCACGCGAAGATCGACGGGCACTCTCGCTTGTAGTCCGCGATCTTCTGCACCACCGGCGTCGTGGCCACCCGTGGCTTGGACCCGCCGATGGCTCGAGGCTTGATAGACCCAGTCTCGTAATATCTGCATGCAAAGCTAACCTTAGTTTGGATTGCGGAACATGGTGAGAGCGAAGTACACACATATAGAATGGTATAAAGTATCAGCCTCAATGTTGTATTAGACAATGAAAAGCGGTTCTAGTAGAAAATAAGGTTTAATCGCAAATTACAGAAATTAGTAACAATCTCATATCGCGCGCGAAAATAGAGTAACTGACTGGTCATGTGTCAGATTGACTAGTGTTGTGCGTAAGGCAAGAGATGTCCAATGCCGATCGATTTTCTTCGTCGAACAGTTCACAGATACATTCTATCTGTGGACATTTACATCCCTTTAACCACGTGTTCTACAAACCATTCTGAACAACATTGGTCCTACGACTTTTAGAAAATTGTTAAAAATGTTTTTGACTCCCATTACAAAATGACCAAGCCACGTGACCGAGGTTTTATAACAAGTTGAATTTTTATGCGAATTTCCAAAAGTCGTAAAATAAATTATGTTCACAATGGTTGGTAGTAAACGTGGTTAAAGGGATGTAAATGTTTACAGATATATCCTGTACACAGTCCCACTGCAAAGGTGTAGACATAAAATCATTGCTAGTGATCACAAAGTTGAGATATGTTCGAAAAATTCGAAACACACCTTTGCTCGACCCGGGAATCGAACCCGGAGATCACCACCGAATAGAATAAGTTTATTTAGTACAAAATCAAAAAGTTATTTGCAACGAATTAATAGGAGAACAAAAGTGCATGATATTAACTACGGTAGTTATAGCGCTGTAGTAACTATGGTGGAGGTACTGACTCCTATCTTTGAGGATATAGAAATGTATGTTCCTCTAAAACTAGTACGAATGAAACTATATAATAGATGAAAAAAAAAACAAAAGCAAAGATCAAACTCTATTTTATTATAACTTAAAATGGGTAAGTATACAAAGTAATAAGTACCTATCTATTGAGAAACAGATCATCAAATAATAATTAGCACAGTTTAGTATACGCGTAATAACAACTAAGATTTTATTCAGTCAAAGTCACAACTAGCTAAACAAACAAGGTACTAAAAATTATAAAAAAAACAAGAATAGTTACATTAAATATATAAACACAATTATAGACCTAAAGAATCCAACCCTATATTTGCATTAAGCCAAGTTACTCGTAAGTCCAAGTTTCCCTCCATGACTCGGCCAGAACTTATGCTTGCCGATGGCCCGAGGGTTGACAAACGCAGCCTTGTAATATTTGCATGCAAGGATAACCTCAATATTATTATTATGACATACGAGTAGTTACTACTACTGAACACAGTAAAGAATATAGCATGTCAATTGTCAATTATCAAGGCTAACTTTATGAATTTATATAGTCCATTATAACATAGTTGATAACGTGAAATTATTACTATTAAACATAGGCTTAAAATCCAAGAGCCCACACGTCTTACTATTAACGAAGTTTTGCTTTGTAACCATCCCAACTGTTTCCCGTTCCACTCTCAAAGCATTAAAATACAATTACAAACATAATCCTCGATCCCCTTAACTTGAAGTACCTATCCATAGAAACACATAGAATCCTCACCACAGAATAATAGCCATCGTACCTTTACCCTAACTACGATTTAAGCGAAAATGTATTTTATGATGTACTACACAAGAGTCAACTCACTTGTATTTGAAACAGATAAACAAAATCTTATTTGCTCCTATCGCAAGTTAAACGTCGTACGAATTTGTGCTCTGCCATGTAGACGATTGAATTCAAAATGGATGTTGTTAAGTGCAAAAGATATCGGCGTGCTGATACAGAGTGCTGGTTGCGAATCTATTGTGAGATCGACATGTGTCGATAGTCAATATTTAGGCTAACGTATCGACGTCTGGCTGTCAGTGCTTTGTTTGTAATAAACCGCGAAATGATATGAGTAATATGAAAAAATATGCACATTGTTTACGATTTTGGTCAGAAATGTTGAAAATTGGTAAAAAAAATATCAACATTATGAGCTGTTGTGACAAAAATGGGCGCTTTGGTCGATGTTAATTTAATCCAGAACTTACAGAATAAAAAATCTCAACAAAAAAAATCACTTTCCAAAGTTCATCGACCTTTAAAAGCATCTAAACTGGCTTTAAATTAGGCATCGTCTCACCCTCCACAATGGTTCGATATCTGCCGCCCAGGGCAAAAGCGATTAGGCGCTGCTTGGCCCTGGCAGGCCTTGGGTCTTTCAGCCCCCGGGGCAGCGCCCTTGTCGGCAATAATGTCGTGAGCGGCCCACAATGCCTGGGTAAATACAAGCAGATGACAGCTCTCGATACGATAGTGTTTATTTGAGGGTTGACATCCGTTGTCGATTGTGAAGCGATTTGTAACGGTTTTGGATTAAATTGGCAAGAAAGGTAAAATATGTATGATGTTTTTTAGTGAAACGTTTTAAAAGCCTTTTAACGGTTTTTAAATGATTTTTCAAATTACTATTTTAAAACTTTGAATATTTCATTGCCATGGTGATGGCAATATTGCATATTTCTTGTGTTATACATTTTTTATTATTGTAAGCAAATTAACAAAATGATCGTTATATTTTCAATAATATAAGAGACAGGGCCGTAAACCTTAACGCCAATATCACAAAGACGCCAAAACTTTAGCCAAAGACATAACTGATTCCGAGCTAACCAGTGTAATAATAACTAAAACAAATCATGCAACCGAACTGGCTACCACAATTAGCTGCGAACCGCCGGCACCGGACGATCCGAACAAACTGTCCTCCGAGCAATTACGTCGTCAAACAATAAACAAATTGATCGTGACCGCGCTAATGCGATCCGAGGTTACAATTATTAATTTCTATTCCACATTGTGTCCGCATAGTACTAATTTATCATAATTATTTTCTTATTGTGTTACTAGCGGATCAAATGTTTATATAACTACCTATTTTATTTTAAATATTATACTGAATAATATTATACTGAGGATGATAAGTGTTATTAAATTTAAATCATATTTCCTGCAACATTTGACATAAATATTTTTACTATTTTTTCCAGCTGAAGCTCACTGTGCCAAAATAGTGTTTGCGTCATTTTTTAATTTCCAAAACAAAACACAGTTTTTAGTGCAGTTTCAAAAATCAATCGTCTTTTTATTGCTTTTGACAACTGACCTTTTCCAAGTGCCGACATTTTTTTCGAACTTATTGGACATCGATTTTTACATGAATTTCGTTGCTCAACATAGTAGATAGAGAATAAGTAGCTATTAGAGTATGCAAATCGAAATATGCGACAATCGTCGGGGGTCAAAGATTGGCTAATACGCGCAGGGGACGAATCAAACGCGCACTTATCGAGATTGTTTTTGAAGTGGTTTGTAACTTCATTACTACGCTGATGGTAAGCGTATTAGATGAGAGAAGTTATTTTACGGTTCATTGCACTGTGCGTGTGCTTTTATTTGGCTGCTTCCCGTTGCAAACGCACACATACAGACATACACAGAATATGATACTGCAAAAATCTACCGAACATAACGGTAGTAAAGTAAATATAATAATATAAACAAACAGCCTACATTGAAATATTTTTGTTTTAGCAAATAGCGAAAAAAGCTTGTTTTTCACTAATTTTTATTTAAAAAATCATTAAATTAACCAAAAATTAACAAATCTGGCTGCAGTAAGCGATCGGTGGGGAAGGCCTTTGCCCAATAGAAGAGAAAATGATTTTAAAAAGAGATCTTTTTTATTTTGGTCAGCCGTAACTATACCTTCCTTTATGAAAAATGCTTGCAATATTTTAAACAAACAAAAATTAAATGTGATATATGTATGTAGAGTTACATACATTTAGCAAGCCTCGACAAAACATTTCTGCGCAATCGCAATCTACATCTCACATTGTACTTTATCACACGATCTTTTCAATCTCTAGGTCATACCCATACAAACCACCGCTTGGAAACGTCAAGACTTAACAGCAGGAGTCTCCCTTAATTAGGAGTCGTGCCACGCTTGCCCTTTCTGCCCAAACCCTTCAACCTAATTGGCACGATAAGAATGTCAGGGGTGTGTGGGAAACACCACTTGCAGTCGGAGGAGGTAGGGAATTGTTATTGGGAAAATGGAGGGAATACGGATTTTTGCGGTTTATAAAATAACAAAAATATTTGTATCAAAAATATCTGCCCATAAAAATCTATTTACTTTCCTTAAAAGGCTAAAATGGTTTATCTTGTAGTGATTATTTGTAGCCTTATTCAATATTTATTCTTTTATTTTGTTGACAATTTTATAAAGCCGTTCCACTGTGTGTGCTCAGAAAAAAAAAATATTTATAACTAATGTGTTCAATACACGTCTTTGATGCGTTATTATAATTTTTTTAACAAAAAATATTAGCTTTTATTATTAACAAGTACCTACTTACGCATTTTCCGGTTTATTAAACTAGTTCTTCAATCGCAATTATTGACTTATTACTTTATCCCCTCGAAAAACACTTGAACTTGTTTTGCCAATGTCTTAACAAGCAAAACATTACGGAATAATAACATGTGCCCGGAGGGCAGCACGAAGGGTTTCCAGCGCGAAATTTACTTTTCTATAAGATCTCTTGAAGTGGCGTCAAGCAGTTTCCCTCCCCAGGGGTGCCAATTACCATGAAATAATGTTTTATTTTGATTTTTATTTAGGGGCGGTCGTGGGACAGCCCTGAAAGGCACACCCTGTATTAAATAGGTCCAACGCTTTTGATCGACGTCTTTTAAGTTTTTTATTGCGATGAATTGACTTTTGACTTTTTGTTCTCATTGATTTGTATTGTTGGGGAACTAAGGAATTATACATGTTTAGCTTTAATGTCTTGAGAATCAGTAGAATATTATTATGATATGTGTTCATTCTAACAAAAAATGAAAACAATTTGATAAAGAAAAAAACTAATGATATAAATAAGTTTAAAATGATTTTATTAGGTGTCTTACGGATTTAAAAATGTTTGCATGGATTTGTAAAATTAAGCTTATAAAATTGCAAATATTTTACAATAAATAAAAAATATAAGTACTGCCACCGATACCTTACACTTTATTCCAACGGTATATTCGACATTCCTAATAACAATATTCCTAGCACTTGTCAAGTCTTTTCGATTAGCGTAAACAATCGAATTGCATTTCAATAAGCACTCGACGGGGAGGGCCCAAATCCTCCTTGATCTCCAGATAAAATCGCAATCAAACAATAAAATGCCGTCGAAATTAGAGCGGCGCCCCACAGCACCGCAGCACCCGCTGTCGATTCCCATGTCACCCCGTGGAGTGCGTCCACCATTCAAGAAAAACAATCGACTGCTATACTCACTATGGGAATGCAAAGTCTGAACTATTGTATTGATTAAGTCATTGAAATATTCCTTAATTTTGTCCGCGACGCTCGTTGTATAGACCATTGTGCAATGCCTCGGGCGGTATTATGGGAATTCCGTCAATTTGTCAACGCGTGGCGCCTTTGACCCAGTCTTGTAGAGATGTGACATTCTATATGAAAGATCGATGTTGTTCTTAGGCTAAGTAGACTTCTTGGCGTGATTACGGTTACGTCATCAGGGAAATAATTATGCCTACAGGCGCGCCAAATGCAAACACAAGTTCACTCTCGATAATATTTAGGCACAACATTTTTTGAATAATAAGGTAACTTTATACACCGTTATTTTATATCTTTTATATCCAGAATACCACATAATAGGTAAAAAAACCAAAAAATATCTGTGTATTTTTGTTTCAAAACTTAAAGCGACTTCATTCTTGCTCATTGAAATGTCCAAAAGGGAATGGACCAAATCATCTTATTGACGTCTCAAAATTGATACTAAAAATATTTCAATCTCTTCAATTGATATCAAACCAGCTGTTTTTGACATTTAAGCAAAATATTATGTTTTATTACAGTAATTATTTGCAATTTATTTGTTCAAATAACGCTCTATTAAAATTAAGTATGTTTAATTTATTTAAATATGATTCTCATCATGTGTGAATAATTGAACCAATTAAAAATACTTCTATAAGGCAGGTTTCTGTTTCGCACTTCGGAAAAAATGTTATTAAAATAAAAAAAGAAATGGTTTTAGTCGAAATATCATCGATCGATTATTTTCCCCATCTCTACCGTCTTGGATCGATTCCTCCTCTTGCCGACAGTGGTTTTGTGCCAAATAATTCGTTTAGCCCTGGTAATAGTACTCGATTTAATTGTTATGGGTGCTTAGCCGGTCGCCATTGTACGGAAGCACCGCACAGACGGGGCCAAGGAAATGGAATTGTCTCCGATTACTGGGATTAAATATTTCTGTTGTTACGGACTTGAATACTGTCCCCTTTAAGGCAAGTACGATAGTTTCATGCTAATAAAATTTGTCTCTTTTGGTTGCGGAATTTTAAGTACGTAGTTAATGAATATAAAAACTAAGCGTGAAGTTTTGTACACGGCAACCGTTATGATAGAATTGAGTTGGACAAACATAAATGTCTTTTATAATATGAAATTTCTAGCAGTATTTAAGAGTGAACAGGCATCTTTTAGGCAAACGCGTATCATCCTAGAACTCATCATCGCTTTCATCAGGTGCGATTGTGGTCAAGCGTTAGCTTATTGACCAAAAAAAAATGTATCCAGAAACATAGTAATATCTAGTTTCTTGCTAGGTTAACCTTAAGCTTAATAAACCTAGCTTAACCTTGCTAGGTTTTACCTTAGGTTCCAAAATTTTAACTTTCTAGATCATCTGAAACTAGAAGATAGTTTATGCTGGTTCAAAAATAATTACATAATACTACGTACGTAATCAGAGATTAATTGAGATTGAATGGGAAACGTTGGGTGATTTGAACCTAGGAAATCAATAGTTAGTTTTACGATTTGATTTATTGCATCTTATTACTTTTTTAACTATAACTTGGCGAATACCTTGAAGATAAGAGTTGGACTTTGAAGCCTTTTGCATTAAAATATATATATAAATACCTGTTTATCTGCTGAGTGTTTTGAGGACTGTCTGCTATATTGATTCATGATCTGCTTTTCCATAGATACCGTAGCAACTACTGGGTATACCTGCATAGTCTCAACTTGCTTAGTCCAATGCGATCCGAAATGTGCATGTGCATCCTCCAATATACACACAGATCACAATTCATATGATCTATGGATATAACACTGCTCCACTAGACTCGATCATTTGCACTTTAATGGTACTACCACAAATAGGTTTAATGTATTAGGCCTACTGACTTACCGGGTATCTTCGAAAAGCAACGGTTAGGCTATTTCATCCTAATATTATAGGACCAAGCTCCAGTGTGTGCAAGATCCACGGTCATCTACCATTACAATGCTCCGCGAATGACGTGTCTAGTATCTTTCAGACAACCATGCAGAATCCTGCTGATGTTACAAGGCCGGGCCCCGGGCTCCTCGATCTTCTATCATTACAAGATAAAAGACTAAACCGTGCTCGTGCGACTGACCTGCCGAGTATCTTAAAGACACTTCTATTGTCCTGCAGGATTCGGCTGATATCACAGGCCAGATCCAAGAGAGGACTAGTTTCTCCACGATCTTCTATCATTACAAGTATGAAGACTTAACTGTAGGTGCTCCAGCGATTGACCTGCCGACTATGGAGACACGTCCATTAGAGACCTGCAGGGTCGGACAGGGTCGAACTACTGAGTGGGCTGGCTTCGAAGTTTTCCACATGAAGATCTTCTGATAGACCATTACAAGATTGGCAACTAAAATGTAGGTGCTCCAGCGACTGACCTGCCGAGTATCTTGGAGACACAACCATTGGAGACTTGCAGGATCCGGCTGATATCACAAGGCCGGGCCCCGGAGTGGGCTAGCTCTACGATCTTTTGCCTCGTGGAGTCTGGCAGCGGCCTGCCGTTGACGTAGACTCCGCCGAGCTGGTTGATGCCGCTGTGGCCAGCCGATGAGCACCCGAAGAGGGCGCCACCCCCCATCGCGGCGCTGTGCATCAGCTCATCTAGAAGAAGATAGTCATATAAATAATCGTGTGAGAGGAGAAGAGAAAGAAAATTAACAAAAATAGTTTTTCCACTTTCGTTTTTTCATGTGATAAGTGCGAGACGAATATATAGATGGTAAGCAATTGTCGCCGCCCATATACGCATATGCAACAACAGTGGAATCACACTTGTGACTACCCGTTGCCAACCATTTAACACCCTTTCCCTCCCGATTGGGCCTCCAGCACCCTCACTCTCTCGGCAAAACAGCGCTGCTTTACGCTGGTTTGCTGTGATAGTTTTTTCCACTTTCGTATTACCATTGTAATACATGGTGGTGATATATTTATTCGATTGATGATTGATTGATGATTATACAAAAGGTGGTGATTATGACTTTGACTCTGGTAAACAAGAATCATTTTAGCTTGGAAAGTGAGCAAGAAAAATCCTTATTTGATCGAAGAGTACGTAACCTTTGATGTTATCAGAATTTTAGTCTCAATAATGTTGAAAACATAATTCAATATTCGCGCACGTGCACTCTAAGCAAATTCAGAGCTTTTCTCATACAGCGGGTAGAAATCGGCAAATAGGCGAGGGTAAGTAATTCATCTCAACTAAAAATAGTTTTGATCCTCAAAGCATCTGCCTACTCTTAACAATCGGTGCCTTTGCAAAAAATTAAGTGGACGCATCCTCAAGATCTATTGATATTTCTTTATCCTTTTTATCTAGCAGATAATAATCGTCTATAGATATTTAATAGCAAACGCATCTTCCGAAAAGGGTAAAAAAGTTAACCCGTTTTAAAAAATAATCCGCTTTGCGCAGCAAAAAGTGGTTTCTATACAGAAAGGGATTCGCGGTGGCGGCGTAGGACCGCAGACATGTGACTAATCTGCGAACGTTTTTTTTACGAACTTAAAAATAGTCGAAATGAAGTGATTAAGGTTAAAAAAATGTGTAACAACGGGGTTTTAGCTACGTTGTTTAGTGAAGATACAGTTATAACTGACAAGTACAGCTGGGTGATGGAAATACAGCGGTAAAAGAAAGAAGATAAGATAGCGACAACAGTAAATACATTAGTACTTTTTTATTTCTTGTTTTCAATTTTTCTATGGAATATGGATACAGCGTGCTACTATCTATAGCTAAACTGCTATTTATAAAAAAAGTAAATCCTACAGACAGCGGCAACGCTTAAAGGTGAACCGAAAACACGAAATGCTTGCGCGATGTAATCGACACCTAGCGTCATCTATTGGCAAATAGTGGAACTAATGTCCCAAAACGAAATCAATCAATATTGTGATGTACGGAAAGAAATACTTTAGCGTGAGAAGAGTGTATTTATAGTTACATAGTTTCATGCCAAGTAACTCTTATAACGACATAATAAATAAGTAGTTCTCAAGTACCTAAGAATATGCTGAAAACTTAACGTTTCGTTCCAAGCATTAATGAAAAGCCCTTGCCAAATTTGTAGCCACGAAATTACGTACCCACTTGGCCTTTAATCGTACGCAAAATTACAGATGGTTTTAACAGTCGGCCCAATTATAACCATTCGTTTGCACGCCAATAAGTTCCAATAGAACGTTAGATCTGATGTGCCCAACCGCCCGTCCGTCAGATAATTCTTTTTTTTACACACCCCTTGCAAACACGCGGTAAAAAGTGAACAATTGAATGCAATTTGTGGGCGAATTTGGGGCAGCCAGGGTCTTGATTAAGGCCCATGGTGGGGGGAAAGTTCATTGTTTTGGCCCTTTTTTGCGGGCCGCGTATAATTTTCGTCGGGCGTGCATTGAATCTGAATTGCGGTGTTAATCTTTTGTTTTTACTTATCTAGACGTTTGGCCGCAATTGAGTCGTATTGTATTTGGCGAGATAAGCGGATGTTAAAGGGGTTGACAGATATCCCGAATCCTACCCTGGATGGCCCTGTTTCTTTACAGATACGACGCGCGCCATCATTACTAGAACGGGAAGGTATGTTTTAGCTCAATGTGTGACACCACTATCGTTTATCGTAGTTTTCTATTAGGACAAAATAATATTTTGTAATGTAATGTTTAGAAAGTATAAGTAACACTTTTCATGGGATAAGTGGCAGACGAGCAGACGCAGATTGCCGCCGCCCATGGACATCAGCGGAATCACCAGTGTACTGTCAACCTAAGAACTCCCCAGTCCCCCGATCAAAAACTGCCTTAGCGAAACACAGCGCAAGTGCTTGATTTATTTTTATTTATGATGCAAGCAAATCACCTGATGGTAAGTGACCACTAGTCCATGGACCACCAGAACAAATCTACACGAAGAAACAAAAATCTGTATTATTATTTGTGAATTGAAATACCAGTGCTACGAAAACGTATTCATGTGCTACGAGTGCTACGATGACTACGAGACATTAACATTGTGCTCGTTCAATATCTACGCGTATAATATAAGTTTATATGACAAAAAGCAAAAATCATGGCAATTTCTTCCCCCTCCAGGTAAACCATCGACGTCGATCGTCACCAATTAATTAGCGTTCGCGTCGAGAGGCGGTTTTTCGCGCCAAGCCCGTTGTTAATCACACCTAGGGCTCACCTCGCAACCCATGCCGGGCTAACAAGCGAACGGCTGTTAAAAGAACAATGGACAATCGCTACGGCACACCCACTGACGCCCGGCTCGCTGGCGCGAGTTACAAGCGGGGAGCGATGGTGACAATCCTGTCTAAAAGAAACCATTACGACTATAGCCATCTTCACAAGCTTAGCCGTCATTTTGCAACATTGTCATAGAAAGGACAACATACATACACTAAGCCTAATCACACTTTTGCAACGTATTGATCTAACATTATGAGTGGCAATATAACAATGTAAACTATTGTTAACATAAAAATCGCTCACGTTTACGCGTATGAATGAACTCGCGTCCAGTGTCATTGTCACTGAGAGCAAGACGTAATGAATATTTGACGTTTCAAGTTGTGCGATCAGAACCGCTCCCGCTCGCGCTAATAAACGAGCCCGTCCAGTATCACAGTCACTGTGAGCGCATCGCATTGAAAGAGTATTTCAACGCTCGCACTTGCGCCTTTGAACGAGCACCCGTCTAGTGCCACTGTTGCTGCGAGCGCGTCGCATGAGAGAGTATTTTAATATCAACTTGTCCGATTAGAACGCTTCCACTTGCACGTATGAACGAGCATTCGCCGAGTGCCATTGTTGCTGCGAGCGCGTTGCATGAAGAAGAATTGCATCGCTCCCGCTTGCGCGAATGGGACGAGCGCGCGCCAGTGCCACTGTCGCTGCGACCGAGTCACATGAAGAAGGATTGCATCGCTCTTGCTTGCACAAATGAACCAGCGCGCGTCCTGTGCCACTGTCGCTGCGAGCGCGTCACATGAAGAAGGATTGCATCGCTCCCGCTTGCGCGAATGAACGAACGCGCGCCAGTGCCACTGTCGCTGCGAGCGCGTCGCATGAGGGAGTGTTTTAATTTCAGAGGTGCAATTTATTCGAGCGATTTATTTTTAATCCCCGTTTTTATGGGTGCGACGCTATAAATTTCACGTGTAGTTGTAGTGTTTGTATTTATAGTTCTGTTGTAGAACACTTTGCTAGCTGACTTTGGCGTAGGTAGTATGTTTGCTTTTTTTTTGTTTTCTGTACATACGAGTAGTAAATATTCATTTTTTATATTTCATAATTGAACTGCAAAAAATATATTTTTATCGTAATTAATTGTAAGAAGTGTATTAGTTACGGTTTACGTTCTATTGTGACGACAATATAATTTGGTTTTTGTTTTTTTTTTATAAATAAATATTTCACAACATCACATACATTGATCTGACTCCGAGATAGGTAGCTCAAGCACCTGTGTTACGGATATCAGAATAAACAGTGAGATTACAAATATATACCTACATATAATACTTATCTTTTGTAAATAAGTACATACTTATAATACATAGCAAACACCCAGACCAATACAAACAAACATGTTCATGCACACAAATGTTTGTACTGTGCGGGGATCGAACCCGCAACCCTTGTATCAGAGGCAGCGTTCACTACCACTGTTCCAATCGGGTCGTCAATTGGTTTTGGTAAGATACATTTTCGCTGAAATCGGATTAATTATGATTTAAATCAAATCTAGTATATTCACGTATAAAGAAACATCTTTAATAGACTCAAAAAGTTTTTGCAATATTTAAAAACGAAAAAATTACAGGTGTCACTGATATTAATGTCTCAACTTTCAACTATAAAATTATAATGAAATACCGATTACGTACATATAAATTGGAGTCGTTTTTTTGTGGCGTTTTAACCCAAACTACAAATAAACTAGGTATAGTAAGGTATGTAGATATATAAGGCCCAAATGGACTAATTTTTGTCCGTGGATAAATCTATGGAATTTTGTAGAATGACAGCCCAGCGCTTTGCCATAGATTTAGTATCGGATTAAGATTGATCTAATAGGTCCTTAGTGAAAATTAACAATCAAATTAATTCACAGATCTGTACAAAATGATTTAGTTATACAGGATGTATCTGTGAACATTTACATCCCTTAAACCAAGTGTTCTACTAACCATTCTGACAAAATTTGTTCTATCACTTTCGGAAATTCGCATGAAAAAATTTCAAATTTTCATACAAAGTCGGTCACGTGACTTGATCATTTTGTATAAGGAGTCGAAATTTTTTTCGATGAATTTCGAAAAGTCATTGAACAAACATGTGGTTAAAGGGATGTAAATGTTCCTTTGAATAATGTGTGTTCTATATATATACAAGGTGTATCTGTATACACCTTGTATATAGAACAAATCGGACCGTTATGACGGCTTTGTTTCGTAGTTATTCCGTTAGTCAACTGTGTTTTAAAAACAGATTAAGCAAGAGGTAAGCTTTCAAATGATTTTCAATACAAGTTTTTAAAAAACATGTCACAATAGATCCATTGTTCGTTATGCTTTGTCAACCGACTTTGTTGTTTTACAGAAGACTATATTTTTGGTGTTTACCAATGTTTTCGCATACCTAAGTATAAAGTGACGGGTACCCCTAACTAGTGACGCCAATCCATTTAAATTGTTAGCTACTAAATCGGATCTATTTTAAACCATTTCCGAACTCCAGTCTCATTTGTACTATTTGTTTAATAATTGTGCACTACTTTTTAATCTGTTTTTGCATTAGACATTTTGATTAACGCCATAAGTGGCCCGTCTTTGGCGGTGATTCAAATAAATTTCGAATACAAAAGCGGACAAATTAAGTATCAATATTAAATAAAGAATATAAGTGAAATTTAAAAAATCCGGTTTAGTTGCTAACAATTTAAAACCAATGGCGTCGCTAGTGTGCCCTACCCGTCACCTTAAAGGTACTGTTACACATACTTATTTTCATGCTTAAAGCACGCTACTATTGATCAAGTGCTACTTGACGTGCTACAAATAAGCATGCCAATTTTGAGCATGCTCAAAAATCATACGCCGGTCGATTTTTGAGCATACTACCTAGTGCGGGTGGAAGGGGGATTCTGAGCGGAGTTCTTATTAGCACCTGTAAACAGGTTTGCTTATTTTTAAGCATGCTAATAGATGGCTAAAAGCATGCTTATTGATAACAAATGTGGACAGTTCATTAAGCATGCTCATATTTGGCATGCTTTTTAAGTATCCTACTTTTGAGCATGTGTAACAATAGCTTAAGTATTTTGTCGGAGCTAGTACATAAACTTGAACATTTGGATGACGTATCGTAATGGATAGGTTGTTTTACCGAAAAATCTCAGCCAAAATCACGTGGTGAGGTGTCACACATTTGAATAAGTTAGCATTGATCATGAACCATAAAAAATCTCAATCACCATTTTACCTTTTGCTCACGCGGGCTTTGTCGATGAATGGCAGTTTTATTTTTTGCCCGCCAGGGGGCGTGGCGGAGCCGGGCATAAATTATACCGGAGACAAACTGTGCCATCCGGAACGAATGAATGAATGGAACTACCGACGGAAATATATGACTAAAACATGTTCATTCAGTAGTTAAATGGTGTCATTTAAAAAAATGTTTTTTGTTTTCTTTTCTTATCTGCGACCAGTAGGTATTTGTTTTACGGAGACAAATGCATACTTTCTAAAAATCAAAACTTAATATTACTTAATTTGAGACGAGAAAGGCTTCCAGTGGAATAATAGTGTCCAACAAAGAGAACCAATATATAAGGTAAAGAAAACGAATAAAATAATAGGATTTTGGCAACGTTCCAATTGAAGGGCCGTAGTTAGAAACGGAAGAAGCGCTATCTAAACATGCCTTAACTGACATTAAAACCCATCAAGCATTAATCAGACGTTTAAATACATAACCGATTATACATAAGGGTCATCCCCCTGTCTGCTCGCACCTGGTAGACAGCCCCCACTTCGTCCTATTATTATTTTGTATCTGTTTTTGAAACGTAAAGGGGAGAATTTAATTGTGACTGCGCCATTTTGGATGCGTTCCGTTTGGGAATTTGGAGATGATGCGATAAACGGTAATTATATGGAAGTGGGTTAATTTATCTCATTAAACGAGTCAACTTTTATCCTCTTTTATAGCTATCTCAATGGACGGCGGTAATGCATACCATGCATTTGAGAAAAAAAGTACAATTTGTAGAGTCGCTGGTTGTTCAGGGGAGGATAGAGGGAACCAGATCACCGAAGCGCTGGACTGATCAAGTGAAGTCCGCAATAGGAAACCCCGTGTCAGACTGTGCCAGACAGTCTGTAAACAGAGGGAGATGGCGAGAGATCGAGAGGAAAGCTGTGTCCGCCTCTAACACCAACGAAAAGACGTCCCAACGTGACCACGACCGCTCTAGCAAGAGCGTAGCGACAGAGAAGAAGGGACAGACAGCTAAAGCAACTTTATTTGTTAACAAAAGGATTGTTTTATAAGTTATATATATCATATAAATAGGATTTTAAGTAATAATTTCTGTATAAATAGGAACTTATATAATAGTTAATTTTAGTGGCGTTGCTTGTCTATTGCATTGGGTCTCAGCCTGTAAAAATAGATTAAGTTCAGTAAATAAATAAATAAAAAGTTTAGGTATACTAATGAGTAATTAAGGATCTTAGAGTTACAATTTGGTACAAGAGTCATATATTCTAACAAGCCTAAAATATCCTTATCAAACTAGGCCACTTCAAATGGGCACTAGAGTATCAAATAAATGCTTACGTTCAGATCAGAAACCTTCCTATTTATTTCTTCCGTAAGTTCACCTTTCATAACTGAAAACGTGCATTATGACAAAAATCGAGGCCCGACCAACCTTACCGTAAATCATTAAAATACCTCAGACGCAACAAAGGAACTCCCTCTGTCCCGCTCACCCATCAGTTTTTCCGGTCTATTTGTCTTTATCTAACGCCTAATATGACACCATTGCCGCATGCTCAGTTGCCTGGTACTAGTGCTGTAGCTGGCATTATATTTTCCCACTCGAGTCATATTAAAATTTTACTCTAATAGGTAGGTACCGCTTGAGGTTAGTAAAACAATCTACATATTCACGTCACTCATTCGGAGGGGTAAATTCTAAATTTTTTTGCTAGTTCATCTGGTCAGTGGAGGTGAGAGTACGAAAATAGATGTTTTTAATTCAGGTTTAATAACTAGAAGTTTAGTAAAGTCGTATGTCTAAAAGTTGTCTCTGGCTAAGCAACGTTCTTACTTTAAATCGCTTTAATAATCGCTTTTCATTTCTTCCGTTGCGCTTGGGACCCAGGACTCCGACATGGCGCTCCGGGGGCGGGATCGAATATCGGGACAGGTCAATATTTGCACCTAAGTTTTTCTTTAAGATATTCTTAGTGTCATCCCGGAATCTGAAAGTTGGCGCTCCGTACCTCCGTGCCTCGGAAAGCTTAAGTCATTAGTCCTGCGCCTGATTTTCATCCAGTCATATCACACTAGCGTCCCATTAGAATATGAGGAAAAGGGAATAGACAGTGCATTTATGTTTGCGTACACACTTGTGCACTTTAATAATTAGAATCCTCCTTACGACGGCTCCTCTCAACGATCAGCCGTTGAGAATAGCCGTCGTAGCAAAATTGGTTAGAGGATGAATGAATGATATTTATTGATATTTCCTATGTAAATGGCCATGTTAAGCGTCGAATACATGATTTCTTTCTTGAAAACTTTAAACTATGATACTACGAGGATGTTATACGAGTTGTTACAATATCACTCAAGTTAGACGACGCCCATCACTACCGCAACATAATTATACATACACAATAATAATGTCTCCGTCTTTCTGTCGCTTAGCTGAACGGTTTCGGAATGTGCGCTAAATTATGAAAGTGGAATTTTGTATGAAATGAAAGGAATTCTTTGCAGTTCGTCGCTGGGAGTCGCTTTGATGGATGCAAGCGGGTGTTGTGGTGCTGCAATTTCATTTGTATTATGTTTCATGTAAGTGCAATACTTCATTTAAACCAGGTGGGTGCGACATAATTTGTACAGTCGGTTTCAAACAGATTCATACGCTTTTATGTATAGCATGGCTTACATCATTTCTGTCCATATGCCATTACCTATTAATAGTTTATAAGTTTTTTTCTCTTCTCAATTGAAACTCTGTAACATCATTAATATTTGAAAAGAGTACTGAGTTCCTTGCTGGTGTCTTCTCAGTAGAAACCGACATTCCGAACCAGCGGTAGATATTATGTAGGTACCTATTTTGACATTCATAAGTGTTCTGTGTGGACCTAAATTGAATAAAGAATTTTTAATCTTTTTTATCTTATCTTTATCTTAGTTATAGAAACATTGTAACCATAACTTCATGTAAATTAAGCTAAATTAAATTAAATACCTACCTACTGTTGTTTGCAACATGAGAGGATTTTGCGGACAAAAACATTTGTGCATGGTTATTTAATAAATAGTATAAGTGTTTGCCGAGAGGTTGTTACCCCGAAATTGTTTAAAATAGATCCGGTGTAGTAGCTAAAAATTAAAGTCGATTGGCGTCGCTAGTGTGGCCTACCCGTCAGCTTAAGTGTAGGTATATATCTTTTTGCAGCCAACTGTTCTTTTTAGCATTGTAAGTATGTACTGCCTAGATGGCGCAGTTGCTGGCTTGCTCCGGTACACTCTTGGCAAAGTGATCGTGATCTTCATGTTCTCATATTGTGGGTAGGGGTAGTTGTGATGCGCTTCACCAGGCGCCGCCACCACTGCCTGCTCGAGGTCATCCTGCTGCACTCGTTGACTGAGTCTCCGATGGCAGGCTTGATTTGGTCACCCAACGTGTGGGTGACCTCCTGAGCGGTCTAGTGCCTTCTACTTTTCCTTGGATGATAAGGCTCCATGGACTGATCGCCACGCCGAGAGACATGTCCGAAAAACGTCAGCATGCGAGAATGAACTATAGAAAACAGACGCTGCTTGATACAGAGTTCTTGAAGTATCGAGACATTCGTGCGAAACTCGGTCCACAAAACTCCAGTACCAGAAGTGGCTACCGAGTAAGTTATATTTTATATCGACGGCCGCAGCTTAGGATCTCGGGTTCGAAGCCCTTGTCGGGCCAAAGTTTGTAACTGAGTTGTTTTGTGAAGAAATTACCATAATATCCTCAATCATACTCGATATAAATATCTTTGCTGTCAGCCGGAAATCGATCAGCTTTAAGGGTACTGCGTTATTTGAAGTACAATTACCAAACTAAGAAATTATCGTAAACAATGTTTCGATCAACAGCTGTGCCTTAACATAGAACACCTTATTTCAATATTCGATTTTTAAGTTATTACCGTACGAAAGCTCATGCCATCCCGTTCTAACATCCCGTGTTAAAAGAAGCTAGATCTAGTTTAGTTCCGCAACTTTTGTAATAAAAGGAAGAGAGACAAAGAGTAGGCAATCCATATTCTAAAGGTCAGACAAAAAAACTTGCCCTTTTTGGGGTGACTTAAGTAACCTTAGTGACGTCACAAGTTGCCTAAAACCTAAACCTAAATATGAACAGGTCAGTACAGGGTATATCGGTAAACATTATACTTTATTTATAATTCTCACAACATCTCATACGTTGACCTGATTCCATACTAAGTAGCTTAAGCACTTGTGTTACAGATATCAGACAACAGAGGAACACAAATATATACTTAAATACATATATTACACCAAGACACTGAACAAACAAAAGTGTTCATCGCACGAATGTTTGTCCAGGGTGGGGATCGAACCCACGACCTTTGGCGTAAGAGGCAGGGTCACTACCAATTGCGCTATCCGGTCAGTCAAAATAATAATTAACTCTTCTACCAACGATTCGACAACATTTTCTTGTACCCCCGTGCCTCGGAAAGCACATTAAGCCATTGGTCCTGCGCCTAATCCCTCTTCGATCGTGTCACACTAGTCCCATCGAAATAAGAGGGTACGGGAATAGAGAGTGCACTTGTGTCTGAGCAAATACTTGCGCACTATAATATGTCCAGCGTCGACGGCTGATCGCTGAGATTGGCCGCCATGACCGAAATATCGGTTTGGAGGACATTATACACATTCTCACTTCCACCCTCACACACAGAAACACATCAATTTCGAAAATACGTCATCTCTGTTTTCTGATAGATGTTAGTAAATTTTTATTTAGTTTGTAAGTAAATTTTATTACTTTATATTTGGAATCACCATTGTTTTTAACTTTAGCCCAAATAAACTCACCTTCTTGCCTTCCACCCTCAGAGAAGCTGGATTGGCTGATAACCAGCGCTGCCAGGATTGTATCGTTCTGTGGCAGCACAAGCTGAGCCACGAACATTGGCTTATTGTAAGACCTACTTGTTTTGTAATGCATATGTATTTAAGGCAATAAACATATTTTATTCTTATTATTATTCTTATATACAAGTCGCATCCAAAAAGATCCTACGCTAATACAAACAATGTTCTGAACATCAGCTGAGGGTCAACAAATAAGTCCTAGAGGTCAGAGTGACTTGCCCTCTGCCGAGCGACTTAACAACTAAACTTGTCCCCCAACGATGACGTCACGCCTTGTCTAATTGGGGCCGGACCTGATCGTCTAGCGAAGTTTACTTTGAACTGCATCTTTTGAGTAAGAGGTTTTTTTCGGGAAATTCGGTTTACAATGATTTTTATCTCCTTCTAACGCGGATTGGATATAAAATTAAAAATACCTATTACGACGGCTACGACTAAAAAGCCTTCAAGAGAAAAGCGCACTCTTTTTAAAAATGGCCGGCAACACATAAGAAATCACTCTGATTTCGCGGATGTTCATGAGCGGCGTTGAATACTTTCCACCAGGTGACCTGCTGGCTCGTTTGTGGAATCTACCATAAAATAATAATTTAAATGAAAAATAACTATTCTTACATTTCTGTTTTTTATGTAATAGGTGGCAGACCAGCAGACGGATCGTCTGATGGTAAGTGATTGCCGCCTATAGACCTGCATCACCAGTGGAGTCACAAGTGCGCTTCCAACCTTTAAACCCCCCTTCCCCTGGATTGGGCCTCCGGTACCCTCACTCACGCAGCGAAACACAGCACAGTGCTGCTTCACGCCGATTTTCTGTGAGGCCGTGGTATCACTCCGGTCGACACAGTATCAGGAAAAACTAAAAAGTGCTGCTTTTGATATCTCATAAAAAAGACACGTTTCTATACAAATTACATCAATCACTTTTTAACCGACTTCAAGAAAAAGCAGGAGGTTCTCAATTCGACAAGTAATTATGTTTGTTCGCCGATTACGTTGCCATTTAGATGATTCTTTTTAGTTGAAAGTAGATAGTGCCGGATTGGTACCATGATCAGGCTATCAGGATCTGATGATGAAATTCTGCCAAATAAAGAGACACGTGGTTTTTGATGGCGGTTTTTTTCGTAGAAAATTATTTTTTGTTTATGAGAAGTGGAATTTTTATTTTCATGATATGAAAATATTTCACCCTTTGTTTCTGCTAAAGCACTCGATTTGCTTAGATATTTTTCTCGTCAAATCCTCTACCAAGGTCTTTGTATTACTGGCATTATAAACAATCTTCACTAATGAATTATATGCCCAGATAAAAGATGTTTTTTTTATAAGTCTAAGAAAACAGTCTCTTAACTTTTCTTCCCAGAAAAATATTATATTATTTTTTAAAAATGTCGCTGCCCCAATATATTCTCCTCATATTAGCGTGTCACTCCTAGTTGTGTCCAGCTCGGGGTACGCTTGGACCATGATTCTTGATTTGGGGAGTCTGGCAATTTCTGACAATGAAGCGCCTGCCGTCTGACCTTCGCAACCCCTTCACAGAGGAACCAAACCAAGTGAATCATGGTCAAATCATCACATTTCAGAAACCATCCGAATCATGCAGGTTTCCTCAGGATGTTTTCCCTCACCGCCGAGCTAATGGTAGAAAAATCCAGAGGTTCATGCTTGGATTCGAATCACAAACCATCGCTGTATGAATGTTGTATGTGAGAGAAACGTTCCTTTTGAATGACTACATCTATCACAAGCAACGTTATGTCTTCGCAGAGCCGAGCTATTCTTGTTGTTATGAATAAAGGAAGACTACAGCCGGGCCAGTCTGCAATGGCACCGTAAACTACAGCTGGGCCGGTGAGACACCGCACAAACTCTTCTGCGCCGAAGCTACCGTTGCCTAGCGACGCGACGCGCTAAGTTTTGGCTTTGAGAGGTGGTACTAACTGTTCTCGAATGGAAGTCAGTTTTGACTCGAAGAGTTGACAAATGCAGACGGTTCGAATTATGAAGGATTATAAGAGAGAATTGACAAAGACTCTTGATAATAAGATTGAAATTGATTGCTACCAAAATACTATTTATAAACGAGGGAAAAGCGGTGAAACCAAGATGCTAAACTTGCGCAATCAATTATGATATATAAAGCTTTCTTATTTCTTATCAAGGTTCTCAAACTTAAATAACCGTACACATCTTTTTCAGAGAAATGATAGTTTGTGTATGATAGGCCAAATACTTCAGTAACTCAGGTCGACCCATTTGGATCAGTGGTAGTGAACGCTGCCTCTGGTGCAAAGGTTGCGGGTTCGATCCCCGTACAGTACAAACATTTGTGTGCATGAACATGTCTGTTTGTATGGGTCTGGGTGTTTCTATGTATTATAAGTATTTTTACGTGTGTCATTTTTTTAAAAAGAAAAGTATTATATGTATATATTTGTAATTCCGCTGTTGATTCTGATATCCATAACACAGGTGCTTGAGCCACCTATCTTGGAGTCAGATCAATGTTTGTGATGTTGTGAAAAAAAATACGTATGAATGAAAATAACGTAATAAGTGTATTTATAAAGACTCATATTTTTATGTCCAAGTGTGCTTTTCGCATCTTGAAATATAATTTCCTAAAATACTCGAGTGAAGTGTCTAACCGAGTTTCAGTAGTAGCGCACCGCAAACCAAATCCCAAGACTAAGCGTGGAGCCGACAAGTTAGCCAGTAAACTGGCAACTTGTATAGTTGTAACTTGTAACGTTTGTTGTAAACTAGCGACCAACTAGGAAAGTTGCACCTTGTTAGCCGCTCTTATTAACTTCACGTTTCAGATTAGCGCTAAAAGTTGCACAAGATGCTATAGCACCTTGTTATAACTTGGAGTTGGGTGATGGGTTGCTTATAATAAGATATGATGTGAGGAGAGATTCTACTCGTAGCTTTGATTTCGACGTTTTGTAAAGTATTGCAATATGCATTGGAAACTTTCGAGCTAAGTACTTTTGACGACCCGATTGGAACAGTGGTAGTGAACGGTGCCTCTGATACAAGGGTTGCGGGTTCGATCCCCGCACAGTACAAACATTTGTGTGCATGAACATGTTTGTTTGTATTGGTCTGGGTGTTTGCTATGTATTATAAGTATGTATTTACAAAAGAAAAGTATTATATGTATATATTTGTAATCCCACTGTTGATTCTGATATCCGTAACACAGGTGCTTGAGCTACCTATCTCGGAGTCAGATCAATGTATGTGATGCTGTGAAATATTTATTTATTTATCATTTATTTATTAAAGTAACTACCTACTTTCCCACGTCTCTATCAACACGTCACCTGGTAATAATTATGTAAGTTACTCCTCAGCACTAAAGCATCTTTTGCAAAGATTTTTCTTTACAATATCAATGCTGCTTTTTGAAGAACTAGTGGACAGACGAGCAGACGTAGATACGTCTGCTCGTCTGTCCACAAGTTCTTATTCGTAGTTATAGTTCGTATCATCATCAGCCCATTTAAGTCCCCACTGCTGGGGTACGGGCCTCCCTCAATCACATGAGGGGTAATTGCCATACTCACCACGCTTGGCAGACGGGTTGGCGAGGGTTTTGATATAAATGCAGAGTTTTCCTTCTCTGGGTGCTGATGATCATGCCAGCAGCTTTACCTTAGTCGCATTTTACGACACCTCGGTAAGAGTGAGGGTGGCCTATTCTACTCTGCCGGGGACCACACGGCGTCTGCAAGCCCCGAACTAAACTATGAATAGGACATAAGATATACAGCACAGTGCTGCTTCTCGCCGGTTTTCTGTGAGTGAAACTAAGATAAAGTTGGTAGAGCATAGTTAACTACGATAAAGATGATGGCACTAACCTTTATGGGGCATCTTCCAGAAAGCCTCTGCCGCCGTGGTGGGTTCCCGCGGCGGCCCGACCAACCCGCCGACCAGCGTGGTGGCGGCGTGCGCGGGCGCCGGCCGCCCCCACCCCCCGTGCAGCGCCACCACGCCCACGTGGACCCGACTGCCACCACCGGCCCGTGCTCCGAGAACGAAAGGCGATGGGTCGGCTTAGTGAGCTGGTTGTGGGGATGACGTGATCTGTGGAAGAGAATTTTTTGAAAATATTGATACTGAATCTCCACCTCTTACTCCCCTCTAGTCTCTGGATAGGTTGGGCAGGAGATAGGCTCTAGTGAGCCCTCTCAAGCAGTGATGTGTCTTCCTCTCCCCGTGCTAACGAGGAACGGCTAGGCAAACGCAGCACATAAACGTATGAAGTAAGTTGATATTTTTAATAGCAGTCTTTTACAATTTATTTTTAAGGTGACGGTGATACTAGCGACGCCAATTGATTTTAATTTTAGCTACTAAACCGGATCTATTTGAAACAGTTTCGGGGTTACAATCTCTCGGCAAACACTAAATGCTATTTATTAAATAACCATGCACAAAGGTTTGGGTCCGTTTTTGTAAAAATTGATTTACGCCAAAAGCGGCCACTTTTAGCGGTGATCTAAAATTCGAGTGCAAAAGCACACCAAACAGTTAACTATAAGTATTAAATAAATAGTATATGTGTTTACCGAGAGATTGTTTAAAATAGATCCGGTTCAGTAGCTAAAAATTAAAATCGATTGGCGTCGCTAGTGTGCCCCTACCCGTCACCTTAAATAAATTACACAGTTAAAAATTTCATCTCGATCATCCACCCGGATTGTGAAAGATGTGGGTTAGATTCCGCCTGAACACGAGATGAAATTTTTACGTGTGTTATTTATTTATTTTTTATGAGAAAGGGAGGCAAACGAGCAAGCGAGTCACCTGATGGTAAGTGATCACCGCCGCCCATGGACATTCAGCCACACCAGAGGGAGTGGTAAATGCGTTGCCTGCCTTTTAAGAAGGTATAGGCTCGTTTTCTTGGAGCTCGCAATGTAGTACCTGGCACGGAAATACCGCTGCGGGAAGTTGATTCCAAAATGAGGAGGTACGTGGAAAAAAATGACGTGTAAAGCGCACGGTGGTGGACCTCCACCCATCCAGATGATACGGGTGGAATCCTACATAGGAAGTAGTATAAGAATTATGTTAATGTTAGTACGTAAGTAAACAAATACTAGCACTTAGGCTAGTGACGGTGTCGTTCAGTTAGCAAGTAATCAATCATATCTATGTAAGGAGAAACAAATTTTTGTGCGCGAAGAAAACATTATAATTTTTAAATGACATTACTTGCATGTATTTCCCTCTTCCTACAATATGGATTCCTTCAAACGAAGCGTCTCGCAGGCCAGTATGGCGGTGCCAACGGAGGTGATGCCTTGACATCGCTTTGGAAAGAGACGGCACCATAAGAAGAAGAAGGTATTTTGATACTTTTTGTTAAACGTTACAGACTATTAATAAGACCGTTAGACCTGTTCAAGTACTTTCAGTCGGTTGACCCGTGACTTTGCATTGTCTTGTAATCTGATCCGCATTTTGGCCGAAAAATCGTGACATCTCTCCGAAATTGGGACCAAGATGTCACGATTTTCCACCCGGCCAGTTGCTTTTTATCAAAGAGTGACCAATAGTTAGTTCACATTACAATTTGCAACTAAACCTAGGAGTTCACCTAAAATGCATTTTGACTTATGAACTCGAATATAGAAAGTAATATCAGAAAAGATTTGAGCATGAGACCAGAAATGTAAATGATATTCATAGCAATGTAGAATTGTAGTGATGTCGAAATGTGAGATGCTCGAGTTTTTAAAAGCAGTAAAACAAATGCTTGAAAAGCTCGATCGACGAATACAACTCGGCTGGGCAGCGTTTGGAAAGCTAGGCAACATATTTTCCGGGCCATCTACCGCAGTGTCTTAAGACAAAAGTCTTTAATGCGTCTGTTATGACATACGGAACCGAAACGTGGTCGCTTACAATGTGCCGATTAAGGAGGCTCAGAGTCACCCAGAGAGCAATGTAGAGGGCTATGCTCGGAGTCTCTTTGTGTGATCGTATCAGAAATGATGAGAACCGCAGGAGAACTAAGGTCACAGACATAACCCAAAGGATTGCATGTCTCAAGTGGCAATGCGTACATAGCGAGGAGAACACGACCTCGAGTGGAGGTCACGTACAGGAAGTCGCAGCCGTAGCAGGCCCCCCACAAAGTGGACCGACGTTCTGGTTAAGGTTGCGGGAATCCATTGGATGCGGGCGGCACAGGACCGATCTGTGTGAAGAACATTAGGGGTGGCCTATGTCCAGCAGTGAATTGGCAGAAATGATGATGATGATGAAAACAAAAGCTTCTCTGAATAGTGAAGATTACTTACGATGAATAATCATTGCTACCGAATGATGTGTGGCTGTATGCCTTTACTGTAGGTAACTACATGTTCAAACAAAAGATTTGTTATCGAGTAACACATTTTTTATTCGCATTGGCTTGAGGGACCAATACGCGTTCACAAGGTTAAAGAAACTTATTGACCCCAATACGGCATTAGACAATCGCATCATCAATTACAATCAAGTCGCGTCATTATTCTCCTTTGAAATCAATTTTTTGTCTCGCTCACCGCGTTCCCGGGTGAAAGGGACGGGCGGCTAATTGGTGGATGATGTTGCTGAATCGTGTGTTAGGTGGAAAGCGCCATCTTTTGTGGCATAGTACAAATAGTTGTGCGTTCGTGAGGCCGATAATGATCGATGGTAGTAATGAAGTTGGATGCCTACTTAGTGAGATGTGGAGATAGTGGCCTGTCTGGCCGAGAGCCACCCATCGCGAGCGGACGGTAGTCGCGACGGGCTTGTTTGATGGATGCTGTCACGATTAGGTCATGTGGAAGGTTGTCGGATAGATGGACAATGGTTGCGTACGCAGATTTCTTTTCCTGTCGAGCGTTTTTCAGATATCTTTTAGAGTGGCTTCTAGTCCTAAACGTATAAGAAAAGTATAACTACCTAATCTTTAACTTTTGTATTAGAGTACTTACTTACTACTTTTTAAAAATGCATTATGACTCCTTGCAGGCCACCAACAGCGCTGGCTACAAATTGACAGGTTGCAGACGAGCAGACGGATCACCTGATGATAAGCGATTGCCGCCGCCCATGGAGCCAGCGCAGTCACAAGTGCGCTGCCAACCTTAGGGGAAAGGGGATTCCCTTTCCCCTGGATTGGGCCTCCGATACTCTTACTCACGCAGCGAAACAGCACAGTGCTGCTTCACCCCGGTTTTCTCTGAGACCGTAGTACAATACTGGCAAAAAATTCAAATAACCATTGACACGACGAGTAAAAATGTTGAACATAAAATTTGATTTTTTGTGCTCGTTATTTTTGTAATAAAAAGTGAAAAGTTCATAGTTAAAATAACTAAAAAGTTAGTCAAGAAAAAGTAGATTAGGACTTTTAATCAAGACGGGAATTAACACGATATTTATTATGTGATACAACATTGTGTATTCACATATTTTGCTCGAGGTTAATTATAGTTATAATGCAACACGAAAATCTAAAAAACTAGCAATATGTCTGAACTAGACTATTACTCCTATAATTTGAATTTAAATAACTAATTTGAATGATGTCTTTGTAGTAACAATAGGTACCTAGAATGTACAGACAGTTAGATATTACATCAGATTACTACAATCTGTCAAAACTCCTCAATTGATACTGAACCGAACTTATTTGATATCAAGGTGAGAATCGACTGAAGAAATTTGACAGCTCTACCGTGGGAGAGCCACGCTTCGGCATGAATGGGCCGGCTCGACCGGAGTGATACCACGGCCTCACAGAAAACCGGCGTGAAGCAGAATTGTGCTGTGTTTCACTGCGTGAGTGAGGGTACCGGAGGCCTAATCCCGGGGAAAGGGGGTTAAAAGGTTGGCAGCGTACTTGTGTCTCCACTGGTGTCGTCCATTGCCGCCGCCCATAGACACCTGCGTCTATGGGCGGCGGCAATCGCTTACCAGGTGATCTGTCTGCTCGACTGCCACCTATCATATAAAAAAAGGTCTGAATACTTTGATGTGTGGCTGTACGTATAATGGTGTATTAGGAAAAGAGACGCACCCTTAACTTCCTCGTCTCAAAAAAGTCCAACGCATTTTTAATTTACTGGAAAAAGATCTCACATCTCCCAACGAAGACTAACTAAATACAAATTACCTACCGATATTTACCTTTCAAAAAGTTCTCTTTTATCCGAAAAACCCCAGAGACAACATTTCTTACATCATAAGCAAATCCAATCGCATTACAGAGTCACAGGTACAAGTACGCGAGTATCGAGGCATTTGATCTTTTCAAGTCCCTATCGAGTGATTTCACTTTGATATTTTCCCCAGCGATTCACAATAGAGTGGGGTATACAAATTGATGTATGTCAAAGCAAGGGCCTTCTGTAGGGTCCGCCAGTCTTTGGACACTAATGGCGTATGTACTTGTATGTTAGTTACTATGCCTTTTGTGTCTAATTGTATTTAGGTTTTTAGTTTGTGCGCTCCCCCCCCCCCCCCCCCTTAATGATCGGTTCATTTGTAAATTATCACTTTGAAGTCTTCAAATACTTTGTAATGTAGGGTTGAACCCTACATTACTAAGGGTTCCAATCTCAAAAATCTGTTAATTAGGAAAGGAAATAAAAAACTCGGATCTTACTACCCGGATTAAGATGTAACTAAGTCTTGATTTGGTCGTAAGTTATTACCGTAATAAAGCTTATGCTCGCCCGTTCCAACATGCAATGTTAAAATAAGATGCAACGAGTTTAGTTCCGGAACTTTTCTTATATTGCGTTTTATAATAGTAAAAAAAAAGTAAAGTATCAGCCTATAAACTGTCCCACTGCAGGGCACAGGCCTCCATCATAGAAATCAAGTTATCGCTACTATGATGGGATTAGACTTAATTACCACGCTTGCCAAATGCGGATTGGTGATCACAAACCCATTGTTCGAAAAATTCGAAACATACTTTTCGCTCGACCCGGGGATCGAACCCAGGAGCCTGAGATCACGGCCCGGTACTTAAACCAACAGGGCGTTCATAGAGTAAGGTAATAAATAATACATAAATCCATAAAGTAAGATATATTGCATTAATGACACAAAAGAATAGAAATGTTACGATATCATCATCAATATCACCAACATTTTCAGCCAAAAGACGCCTACTGTTGAACATAGCAACCTCAAGGACAAACTGACACGTATTCCATGAATTCGATAAAACCACTCATGAAAACCAACGCTAAATTTGGAACTAACTTCAATAATCAAAACGTTTCTATCCAAAATCCCAAGCCACTTCCACATACGCCTTTGTCTGTTCCATATCTTCACAGGCTACTGCTAAAAAACATCATAGATCCCATCACTGATACAAAGGCTTCCTAATAAAAAGTACTGGACGCGGCGGCCACCACGAATAATAGCGTAACTCAATAATAACAAATATACTGCGGCCAATCAGACAGTTTGTTATCAGATCGGCTCTTTAAGAACGCCGCGCGCGCAGTATCAAGTTACCACAAAAACTTGCTCCTAATTAGAATAATTAGCTGTTACACTGAGAGCTCTGTGTGAAGTTACTTTGTGCTGTTAAAGCGTATGTGTAAGAAAAGTGAGGAGAAAATTTGCATTAAATTTTTGGCCGCGGTTTGAAGCTTGCAATTCCCATAGTCATCAGATGATACGTCTGCTCGTCTACCTATATCTTAAAAAAGTCTCATCATCATCGTCATTTCAGCCAATAGACGTCCACTGCTGGACATAGGCCTCCCCCAATGTTCTAAACACAGATCGGTCCTGTGCCGCCCGCATCCAATGGATTCCCAAGGTGGACCGACGATCTTCACCAGATCGTCGGTCCACCTTGTGGGGGGCCTACTGCTGCGACTTCCTGTACGTGGCCTCCATTCGAGGACCTTTCCGCCCCAACGGCCGTCTGTTCTCCTCGCTATGTGCCCTGCCCATTTCCACTTGAGGCTTGCAATCTTTTGGGCTATGTCTGTGGGATATATGTGTGGATCTCATCATTTCTGATACGATCACGCAGGGAGACTCCGAGCATAGCCCCCTCCATTGCTCTCTGGTCTCAACCAGTGTCTTATCCCAAAAAATCTAAATGACAATCGTAGTAGAAGTAGTAGATAATACTACGGGTTTAAATTTTTATCTCTAATTGTTTATCTTAGAAAATTAAATTAATATAGGGATATTATGGCTGCCGTAGCCATAATCGGTTGAAGGGCCAACCGATTATGCCTACGGCGTACGTACGCAGATATATTATAGTGCTCAAGTGTATACGCAAATAAATGGTGTACTCTCTATTCCCTTACCCTCATATTCCAATGGGACGCCAGCGTGACACGACCGGAGAGGGATTGGGCGCAGGGCCAACGGGTTAACGTGCTTTCCGAGGCACGGGGGTACAAGACCGCCAACTTCCAGACTCCGGGCTGACACTGAGAATTTCTTACCGAAAACTTAGGTACAATATTTTTGGCCCGACCCGGGGATCGAAACGCGGGACATCTTGCGTAGCCGTCGCTTTAGAGTGCGACCCACTAACCAGTACACCACTGTCACTGACAGTCTCTTATAAAATATCCTATAACCTATCCTTAAGACATTTTAGACTACTTTTTATTCATAGAATAAGATCTAAAGATATGCAGTATCAAAAGGAACACACACGGTGTAGGTATATTTACGGCCGACGTTAGTTTAAATTCGACTAGTAAAAGTATAATGTGAGTACTACTCACTACTTTCACATTAATTTACATAAATAAGAGAAGTATTTACGTTAGTTTTACCTATTTAAAACTTCCAACGCAAAGCACCCATTCGGCAGTGTCAATAACCCGAATGATATACCAGTTGCAAATCTCATTCCTAACTTTGCAGACGCGAAAAAATACACACTAACGTGCTGAAAAACCCGCAAAAGTACCTAAATGTTGGTAATGCTGAAAAAACAGTTTTTCGTTGTAAGTGGCGGTCTGAGTACGTCAAAGGGCTGAGTCTGAGACTGCATGCAAAGCACTTAGAGGATAAAGTCGGAGCCATTTTAAATTCTAGCGGGTTGATAATGTGACGATAGTTCTGCTGTTATTCTAGTTGACGGCGTGTAGGAGTTATTTATTGAATATTTGTTAACGGTCTAAATTTAGAGTTTTATCTTTTTACCACAGTAAAGTGTCTCTTTACTGAATATGGTTAAAATTGACGAACGAAATAAGTACTGTGACATTACTGTGTCATGAATGCAAAATGTAGTAGTTAAGTAAGTTTTTACAAAGAGGAAGAAATTTTATTTTTTAGCATATCCTTGCTAAAATTGATAACCTTGACGACTCGTTTGGATCAGTGGTAGTGAACGCTGCCTCTGGTGCAAGGGTTGCGGGTTCGATCCCCGTACAGTACAAACATTTGTATGCATGAACATGTCTGTTTGTATTGGTCTGGGTGTTTTCTATTTATTATACGTAGGTATTTACAAAAGGTAAGTATTAAACGTATATATTTGTAGTACCGCTGTTGGTTCTGATATGCGTAACACAGGTGCTTGAGCTACCTATCTCGAAGTCTGATCAATATAATAAGCGATGTTGTGATAAAATATTTGTGAAGTGCGTATAATATTAAATTATGATGATAAAGTTCTAAAATTTCTCTATCTACCTATCCTGTTTTTGTTTTCTGACACCATCAAGAACTAAAGCATAAAGGTAAATGTGTTTTTATTCAAAACGTACACCAAACAAGTGATACAAGTCAGATTTTTGAGAAAAAATACATTGATTTTGAATATTAGTAAGTAATACAAAATTACAATTTACTGGTAGCAGCGCAGAAAGTTTGATAAATAATCATCCGTCATTTAGAAACAGGAGAAAGTGCAAGAGAAAAAAAATGACACTTAGAAACATGTAAATAAAATAGAAAAACAAGCCTCGCTGTCGGAATACAAAATACACGCGAGAGGAAGAAATTAGAAAATCTATTCGTTTCGCTAAAGAGCTACATTAGCGCCACCTGTGTCCCAAGAATCAAAGCGTGGGTAATGAGGTGTGCGGGACCAGACATCCGATCTCTATGGAAATGAGCGCGTACTACTCTTAGTGTCGATTTTGGCTCACGTCTTGCGTCTTTATCTAAGTAACGCGTAGAAATACTTGCACACTTTGGTTGAGGCATTTATTTTGCACGCTCTTAACTGGTAGGTTTTATCGATGATGGTAATGAACACGTATCTAGGTACTACTCTGACGATACGATTTTGTGTCTCCAGTCTATTTAGCAGAAATACTTACTTGTACGATTTAGTGAAAAATGTATTTTGCACGCTTTTGCTACGTATTGATGGTGTTTTAATGTTCCAATTTCTGTGGAAATGAGCGCGTCCTACAAATACTTTTAGTGTCGACTTTGTGTCTTGAGTCTTGTGTCTATTTTCTAGTAAAAAACAACAACCGTAAAAAAACTTGTGTGCACATTAGTGGAACCATTTATTTTGCACGTTTTTGTTTGTCGATAGTCTTTCAATATAGATGCATTTTATACCTATCTTACCATAAAAGTGTATTTTTAGGACGCCCAGACAATACATCTGAGATAATTTTTCGTTTCTATTAGTCTGCAATCATTTTGCAGCCAATATTAAACCCAGTAAAATCTAAAACATTAGAATTTGATTTGCAATTATTGTTATTTATTTATCCTTATGTACTATTCATAGTTCCATTCGGTGAAGATGTCTATAATTTTGCTAAGATACGATTAGTTGGTCATTGATTAATCCACTTTGTTTTCAGCTAGTTACAAGCCAAACTAAATCAAATTCATTGCCATCATTACCATATACACATTCATTACCATCTAAACGTACAATCACAGTCTAAACATTTTCTGTCCTTTGATTTCTTTTCCGTATCGTTTCAAAGCAACTTTAATGATTCCGTCCCTTGAACTGCACAAACAAATTGCAGCACAAAACAACGTACGACGATGACACTCGACAATCCGAGGGCCCTATAACATTGCGTTTACTCTAAACTTTGTAGACACGGCTCTGTTAATTATGTATACGTCATACGTCCCAGTGGCGGGTTTTTCAAAACGTAGTGAAAAGGAAGAGGCTGGCTTTGAGTTTTAAAGTTAAATACGTGAGAGCACTTCGCGAGTAGGTATGGGAATGAGGTTGTGTGGGCTTTGGAATAGGTATGGGAATGAGATGGTTTTGTGTTTTGTGCGTGCTCTTTGATGACGTTGAGGCAAAATGCGTTTTTTGGATGCAAATGTAATTACGGTATTGACGTGGATCTGTGGAGTGGAGGTCGTTTCTTTTTGTCTTTTGTGGGCAAAAGTTTGTGAATGTCAACATGTTAGGTGTTTATTGCATACAGTCTGAGGTAAATTACTGTTCCTATTTTTTTTCTGAGCCACTGTTGTCTCGCCTACTATTTTATATGTATAGAAGTTGTCTTTATCGCTTTCCTATACAAATTTCCTCATTCGTCTATCACTTTTATAGGGAAGGTGTTTTTTTTTGAGATTTGACTCTATTTTCCTTAGGGAAATGTGATTGATGAAAACTCATCAGTATAATGCCCTTGAGACGTTTCTATGGCGGTGAAAAAAACACAGTGCATATTTTTTATATCGTTATATTTTATTTAGTACCTATCATTGTTATTATGGGCACACATCTCTTGTCATAGAATCTGCAATTTGGAAACTGTCCTGAATAAATGAAACCTGAATAATATTCCAAAGGTAAGATTTCCGTAGATTCGGTCCAAAAATGCTGAGCAAAAAGCAATCTAAACATATTCAAAAGTACGAATTGAAAACATTTCCCGGCTGCCCGCAATATTTAGGCTTAAATATTTAACCCTAAAACGGTATCCTTTTTATGCAATGGATGTGTAATACTTTAAAACTATTGAAGCACCCCGCTTTATGCAGCGGTCTATACATTTCAGTACAGTCGGAATAGAAATAAATTACAATCACCCGGTGCATTGCCGTTCGTTTGTACGGTCAGCACAAAGCCGCTGCCGGCGATTTGTTACATTGATTTAAAACTGACGCGTACTGACAGCAAAAAAGTCGAGGAAAATGTTGTGACGGGAGATTTTTTTTCTGTGGCGGTCATAAATATTTTAAAATATTTTTCACATGAATAAACATGGATTTAAAGATGGTACAAAAACTGCTTTCATATATTTACCTACTTTTAAATAATGAAAAGCGGTTTAAGTTAGAAAATAAGGTTTAATCGCAAATTACTAAAATTAGTAACAATTCCTTATCGCGCGCGAAAATAGACCGAGTGACAGGGCATGTGTCAGATTGCCTAGTGTTGTGCGTAAGGCTAGATATGTCTTATGCTAATCGATTTTCTTCGTCGTCTTCGTTCGATACGATAATATGATTGTTTTGCCCAAATCTAATACTAATATTGTATGTCGTTAAGCTATAAGTATATACTTTTAAGAGATGTTAGTAAAAATTTACTTTATTTTCTTTAGCACAAAAGGCAAGCATTTTTGAATTTCCACTGCTAAAGCGAATATGGTGTAACCTTCACACAACGATTTGATCTTTATTATAATACCCAATAACTAACTAACTACACTACAAGTTTCCAAAGTATATAGTCCCAAAGTAGAAGGGAAATCACTAAAGAAAAAACTTCTTAACTTGTGTTATAGTATAATTAATAAACCCGAGTTTTGGAGTTTTCAACATTTCATTAAGCCAAACACTATTTTATCGGTTAATTTTGACTGCCAACTACTTCACCAATTCTCACTTGACGATGACCTTGGAAATTATGCTCTGATGAAGACAAGAATCGTATGTTTTTTTTTATTTGATCTGAGAAACAAACAATTAAATTATTACTTAGCTCAAATGACTTAGTATGCTGTCCGTACTAGCCCAATGATTCGACAACCGGTAGGTTATGGCACGCATGTTATGTCGGGAACATAAATCAATCGCACTGACGGACACGGCGTCTTCGCACAGCGTGGAGGTGCCAACAAAAACATACACTCTAATGGACTTGTTATAAAACACATTTTGAGTGGCGCGTAGGAGGGAAGGCTTTGGAAGCTGGACTATGTCTAGTTCGAACCGTGAATGAAAATGAGCGGCGAAATCACAGGGCGAAATTCTGCGCCGCAAAAGGGGGGTTATTGAGCTCTCTTATCTCAATTTTTTAATAAAAAGATAACACTAATAATTAAAAGAGACACGACTAAAAAAGGGAACCCAGCTTCCTAAAGGATTTTATCAACTTATTTAGAAAATGACATATTTTTCTAAAGGCTTGAGCAGTTATGGGATCCTTTTAATCCTTATATCGTATTTGTTGGACAAAATAATATATTTTAAGAAAACATACAATTCAAGAAAACATACAATTTCATATAGGTCAAATCGACAGATACATATATATTTTTAGATTTGAATTTTAATGAGACTTATTTATTTTAGTTAATACTAATTTAGCTGCGAATTTACCATATGCAAAAATAATAGACAGGCCAGGACCACAATCCAATTATTCCAATTAAGTTATTAATTTTTTATAGTATTCCTCTTCTGTCATTAACATTACAGCGAGCAAACGTGGAGACGGCACACCTGATGGTAAGTGATCACCGCTGTCCACAGGAACACCCGAGGCATTAAGATGCGTTGCCGGATTATAATGCGATGAATGTTGCTGGATAAAACTTAAGTAGGTAGGTACATACTAATACAAAAAAAAACGAATTTTGAAGCAAATTAATATCAGCATTGCCTTTTAATTTTTTTAAATAAAATGCCAGATTGATTATTAATATTGAATTGAAAATAATATAACCAAGCAAGAATAGTATATCCAAAATAATTCAATTTATATCCAACATTTAGAAAAGTTTTTTATTATTTTATAACAATGTAATCTAACAAATATTTAATAGCATTTCAGTGTTATTTTAGGCCCTTAAATACAGTTTTAACATCAATAACGATTATTTGCTTGTCATTGATATTTTAGAACATTCAGAACAAGAGAAAGTAAACACACAAACATAACATTCATATTTTAGCTAAAACTACAAAAGAAAATTTGCGAAATTTACAGTATGTACACATATATAACTCCATAATTAACTTTTTTAGCTAAATGATGTAACATTTCATAAATTATTTATGACTTTTCTCTTATGGTAATCTCTACTTCAAATTAAATGACTACACTATCCACTAGCTGTATTAATATTAAATGTCTTCGCTCCTATAACGTCAAGCTTTTATTACACGCTATCAAAAAAATATAAGCGAGATACATCGAAAGCTCTTTACTTGAAAAAAGCCCTATCTTAATCTTTATTAAGCCTCGGCGGCAGAAGGGTTGCCATTGAAACCAAAGAGGTGTTATTTTGGAGCTGTCAAAGATTATATTTTTGATACATTTTTTAGGTTAATAATACTTAGGTATCGTAACACAGGGAGTCGGTGCCTTTTCACACTTAAGCAGATTATGTTAACGCATATAAAATTAATAATGTTCATACAATCACATTGACATAGTATGTCAAATGATCATTATGGTACCATTTTTGAAATGAAAAAAAAACATACAAATTATTATCTCTTTTTGGATATTTATACTTATTTTTTATGAGTAGATAAATTAAATAGAAATTCAAAATATGAAACATGATTTAGGAATTTTCTTTCAAATAAATATTTTTCGTATTTAATTTTTATTAAATTAACTTAAAACCAAATATTAAATGAACACTAAAAAATACATTTGTTTTCGGAATAAGTATTGTTTTTAAAAATCATATGCTAAATAAGTAGTAGTTAATCCAAAAATTTGCAGCTTATTTTACGAATTGCAATCCACGTTTTACAATCTATTACAATATTAGCTACACTTAAAAATGTCAAGGGTGCGTTAAACTGCCTCTATAGTAGCAAAATCACATTTAGCACCGTGTAATGACAGCATGTGAGAACTTGTAGATCTGTCAATGGTTATGTCTCTCTTTGTCAAAAAATGTGTCATTAATACTGGCGAAAAAAATTGTCAAAGTGCGAATGGGCGCCCCAGGGAGTTGTTACATAATAGGCATGTCAACACTCGACTGCTTTCAAGTATAAATAATAGTTTGAGGAGTATCTCAATGGTGCTCCCTCAGTGATACTTTGTCGGCGTTTAGTTGACTTGCCGCCGTCGATTTATTGATTTTTCTTTGACGTTATTTGTTGGATTTGTTGCTACATCTTTTGATATAGCCGAAAGATTCATAGGTGATAGTTTGTTTACAATATTAATAAACTTTCTTTTTGATGAAAATTTTGACACATTTTTAGTTAGATGTACCTACAATTAGACCGGAGATTTTGTTTTTTTTTATATTTGACACAAAATAGATATTTGAATAAAAATACTTTTTGGGTTAATTAATTCAAAAAGAATAATAGAGATTGCTCATCAATATAACATTATTTGTTTTTTAACCAACTTCGAAAAAATAAGAAGGTCCCTTAGTTCGACTGTTTTTACAATGAATATTATTAAAATTAATAATGAATTTCCAAATAATAAAAAATGCTAATGAATATAAATACATGTACCTAATACATGTGATAAATAATTTATTATTCTGCCACAAAATGGCAGGTTAATAATAGAATAAGATCTTGGATGTAAACCTATAACTAAAGCAATAAATGATATTTGATTGATTTATAATTACATTATCATGTAAGTATCTTTCTTTTCGTTTCAAACATATTTACATTTTGTTTTGAAAAGGTTTCTTTACGGTAAACGTTCTAATAAATTAATATTTATATTTTAAATATTTTCATAAAATTATGTTTCTGATAAAATAGCCAAACATTATCGCCAATACAATATGTCCCGTCGTTTACTAAGTAATTTCACAACAAAAAATACAAAGATAGGTAGGTCGTCAAAACCGTCCGTCCCACGTCAGCGGCTTTGTGCCGAGTATCGCTTACCGCAGAAATTATGCGCCTCGACAATGCCACTCGAGGTCTCTATTTAACGAAATTACAATTTCGGACTTACATCGCTTCGACAATAGCCCGGGGAGTCTTTGACGATCGGCGACATGAAAGATACAACTGAACGTAGTTTTGCCATCAATGGAAATTTTATTTAGGACTTTTTTCGATGTATCATTTTTATCTGTCATGTTTCAATGTATAACTTAATGATGAAATGTTTGATAATACAAATTATTATAAGTTTTATATTTCAGATAGATAGGTAATCCAAAAAAAAATAGGGTACATAGATTTTTCATATAAATTGAATACACCAAGCAGATTTTTATTTATTCATAATTTCTTCTAAGTTTTAATTTATACCTTTTTATTACCGTTACAATCGATCAGTTTTTTTTTATTTATGATATTATTTTAGAGCAAACCATAAAAATGGTACCAAAAACTTAAATATGAAAGTCATCAAAATTGACACCTTGGATATCATTAAAAGGAATAATAATTGCCATATTTAAATAAAAAAAGAAAAACCGATTAATAAAATTATTAATAATATTTTTTTATTTCATGTTCTACTTTGTTATTGTAATTTTTTTTACAATTGCCTTTTTAGGCAGATTTTTTTTAACTTTGTTACTAGAAAATGGCAGACATATTTTAAATTAAGAAGAAAATAACATTTTGAAAAATGCGGCACACATCTGCACATAAAAGTGAAACTTACTAAGTTACAAAGCAAAAAAATTAACAATGCGGCCAAATGTTTACTATTACGAATTATCTCTGACAATGGATATTAAATTTAATGATTCGATTACGTAGGAAAAAGTGTATACTGGAGCCAAACAAAAATATCATATTACTCAGATAGGGAGACCTTCTGGCCATGGGTTCAGAACAGGTAGTGAATTGTATCTCTACCTATTCAATTTTGACAAAAAAATAGGTTAAACGTTTTTACGTTTATAAAAAGTGGAGGTAGTTATAGAAAAAATAATAAATAAATAAACTACATGCTTATTATTTAAGGCTTATACTTCTTTTTAAATATGTTCTGTAATTCGATTATTCAGGAACGAATAAGAAATAAATTATCAGGTGAAAATGCAGTACTTAAAAGCATGCATTTCACATTATAAATAAACTTACAAAATATTTTAACATAGGTATATTCTAATGATGTTTTTTAATCAGCATCTGTTCTTTCTTTTTGAAATTGATATGCTTTATAATTTGTAAGAATTTATTTTTGGCGCTAAAATTTAAACTACATAATTTTATAGAGATTTCTGTTTATAATTACAGAAGTAGGTATTTTGTAGTCCAGATATATCTGAAAAATATTCTTTTTCATGCAATTGGTTGAGTTTCACTTTGTTACTAATAATAATAATATGTTTACTGTAATTTAATTAAACTGATCTAGAACTGGCTTGTTAACAACCGTTTACCGTTAATTACTTTATTACAAAAAACACACAACAACTTTATGTTTTATTTTATAATTTTTATTACGTAGCCGGTTTTCTACATCAATCCGTAGTAATAATTATCCCTATTGTAAAGCTTTCGTAGCATAGGCCTACGGGCGCTACGAAACCGTAGTCACTTGACAAACGACTTGTTTCCTGGACCGGTCATTTATCAAACATTGTCTAGTAATCGTGGCTGTAATCTTATATTATCTATTGTCTATTTATGCATCGGTTTACATAGGAATAAAGAATAGTTAGTAGGGTATAACACAACAAGACGTACCCAAAATCCCGTAGCGTCGCACGTTTACAAAACTCACAAAACCAGTTTTTCACAAAATAACAAAAATCACTAGAACATGCGTTCACACCTCCGACGCGTGACGTCACCCGAAATACTTTAATTTGTCAAGTATGTAACGGGACGGTCAGTGTACCGCGTAATTATCGGGTGGCCTAAGTATTGAGTGGCGTTAGGAAGCGAACCGTTCACTTGTCACGGCTCGCTTGCGACTGGCCGAGCCATCTGATTCCAAGTGAGCCGTGTGAGCATCGCTGGGGGCGGGGCCTCGCCGGGGTGGGTACGCACACCGCGGCGCGCACGCACACTAGCAGGCGAACACCTACAGACAAGCCGAGCCGTCTTTGACTGTACCCATTGTTTCAATTGTAATGAAAGGTGATACGGCTGCGATGGGTGAAAGTGATTTTTAATCTGTTACGATGTAGTAAATAGGATCTTGACTTTTGTACGCTATTTCTTGCATATGTTTTTTTAAACATATATTTTTTGTTCATGACTTAAGTTTTGTAACTTAATTTTTTGCTTACTAAATCAATTACTAGTACCAACTGAATCTAAAATAAAAACTAACTGTATGACTGTTGTTCTTTTCTACATTTCGTATCACTAATACAGTATGACTAGTTACTTTTTGAGATTTTAAGTCATTACGTATCTTACAATACCTATATCAAAACTTAGGTACCTAGGTATGTTGGATTAATTAAATTATTTTATTACCTACTTAACATTTCAAAGTTAATTTAGTTAGGTATACCGAGATAGTAAAATACTTGATTTATAAAAGTATTAAAAAACCTTGTAAACTTAGCATTAAGTAGGGTTTTCGGAATTTCGGTGTTGTGCAAAAGGTGGTAACTGAAAAATCGATAAAAATGCGACATGACTAAGCACCCAGTGCAGGGTATATGTGGCCATTTGCGCCACTGATCCGTCCAGTCCGCTCATAAACGTACCGTTTTACGGGCAGCGCAAACTTTACGTTCACGACTTTAGGTATAGTAAACCGGGCATAAAGGTTTCTCGGTTAGGCGAGGGCTCTAAACTTTTATACGGACAGGCACTTATTGGAATCAGTCATTTTTGTAGATACGTTCTTTTTTAGTGCATTTTGAGTTGTGTCTTTTTACGACGGTGACTAGACAGGTTAAAAAACTGTAGCTTATTATAATATAAGTACACCATTTTAGGCGTATAACGGGGAAAAAAGAATTTTATTTTAGTAAAGTTTTGTTACAATTATATATTTTAATAAGTATATCTTGAATTAATTTTTATCTTTTACAAGGCATGCTTGAAAATTTATTTTCATAGTTTCTAACCTATCACTTATAAAACGTATCCCTCAATCAAAAGGTGGCCAAAAGAAAAAGCGATAGTGTTAAGGCCACCTGTATTTTTCAGCTATTTTTTTCTCATTTTTAAAATCTAAGTGTAGAAACGTTCATTAAAATCGGCATTAGGTACTTATACCCAGCTACTCAAATGTAGCTGCAGTTCAAATATCATGATGTTCCTTTCTAATTCAACTTTATGATCGAGACAACATCATCGAAGTGTTTTTGTTGGTTCGCGTGTTAGCTCCAGACAGCCATCCTATCAAAATGACTGAGGGCGTCCTACCTACACTGCATGGGAGAGCCATGCTCCAGCTTGAAGGGCCAGCTCGACCAGATTTATACCACGGTCTCACAGAAAATCGGTAGGAAGCAACGGAAGCCAACACCACAACCAATATTTATAAAATTACCTATTTGTACAGTAAAAATTCTACCTAATTGCATCAAAGCTTGATTTTGATGTGCACTTAGTATTTTTTGCTGCGCAAAAAGGTTAGGTTAGGTTAGCAGTTTATTAATTTTGAGGGAACGTTAAATACAACCCGGAAGCAACACTTGGCTTTGTTTCCCTGAATGAGGAAGGACATTGGAAAAAAATGGGGGGAAGATAATTTATGAAGCTGTAAGCAAACTCGGGAAGATACGCAGCATATTTTCGGCAGATCTACCGCAGTGTCTCAAGACGTCTTTAATGCGTGTGTGTTGCCAGTGTTGACATACGGAACCGAAACGTGGCCGCTTACAATGTGCCGATTAAGGAGGCTCAAAGTCACCCAGAGAGCAATGGAGAGGGCTATGCTCGGAGTCTCCCTGCGTGATCGTATCAGAAATGATGAGATCCGCAGGAGAACTAAGGTCACAGACGTAGCCCAAAGGATTGCATGCCTCAAGTGGCAATGGGCAGGGCACATAGCAAGGAGAACAGACGGCCGTTGGGGCGGAAAGGTCCTCGAGTGGAGGCCACGTACAGGAAGTCGCAGCCGTGGCAGGCCTCCTACAAGGTGGACCGACGATCTGGTGAAGATCGCGGGAACCCATTGGATGCGGGAGGCTCAGGACCGATCTGTGTGGAGAACATTGGGGGAGGCCTATGTCCAGCAGTGGACGTCTATTGGCTGAAATGATGATGATGATGAAGCAAACTTGTGACTCCACTGATGTTGCGGATGTTCATGTTTGGCAATCGCAATCGCTTTCCAACATGTGATCCATCTGCAAAAACATTACATTAACGGAGACACAATCTCCTTTCCAGAACTCAGAGTCAGTACTTACTTTTGTTATTTTTTATGTAAACCTCACAAAAGGAGCATACAAGGGATGTTGCGTGGAAACATCTCAATCGGAGCCGGATAACCAGCCGCGTCGAATACCGTGACATGGCATCGCGAAATCTGACAATAACTAAGAGCGAGCGTGAAATTAGCCGACATAAATTAGGGCAGCCCATTCTCGGCTAGTGATGCGACGAGGACTGTTTTTCACGCTTTTTTAAACTTGTGTTTTGATTTAAAAATATTGATTAAGGGCGGATTCAACCAACTCTCCGGTGACGTGACAGGTGTCCATGGGCGGCGGTAATCGCTTACCATCAGGCGATACGTCAGTTCGTCTGCCCCCTATATCATAAAAAAACTTGACAGTTATAAGAGGATAACTGTCCGCGGGATAACTTACCTAATTTGTTACTTTATTTTCGTAATTAACTCAATTATGTTCTTCCAAAGCCGGTATATCTATACCCCGTTTAATGAGTGAATGAACGAATGACATTATAAACCGACAAAAAACAATATGTAAGTCGTATTGTTTTTGTGATTCATGGTATGCCACCTACTTAGCACAAATATCCCGATTTTTTTAAGTAGGGTTATATACGGGTAATGTCAAGAGTCAACAGTGGGAGAGTCACGCTTCGGCATGAATGGGTCGGCTCGACCGGATTAATACCACGTTCTCACAGAAAACCGGCGTAAGGTGTAAGAACATGCATCTGCTGAACGGGAGTTCGTATGTAGGTTCGAATCCGACCATACATACACCTCTGGATTTTTAAAAATCTATGTGCGTATTTCTACCATTCGCTCGTGAATAAACTTTTTGACCGTGGGAGAGCCACGCTACGGCATGAATGGGCTGGTTCGACCGGAGTGATACCACAGCCTCACAGAAAACCGGCGTGAAGCCGCATTGTGCTGTGTTTTGCTGCGTGAGTGAGGGTACCGGAGGCCCAATCCGGGGAAAGGGGAGTATAAAGGTTGGCAGCGCACTTGTGACTCCACTCATGTCGCGGAGGTCCATGGGTGACGGCAACCGCTTACCATCAGGTGATCCGTCTGCTCATCTGCCACCAATCACATAAAAAAGAAACCTGCACGTTTTGGATAGGTTCTCGCATTGATGAGTTGCCGTGTGGTCCCCGGCAGAGTAGAATAGGCCACCCTCACTCTTACCGAGGTGTCGTAAAAGGCGACTAAGGTAAAGCTGCTGGCATGATCATCAGCGCCCAGAGAAGGAAAACTCTGCATTTAGGTATATCAAAACCCTCGCTAACCCGTCTGCCAAGCGTGGTGAGTATGGCAATTACCCCTCATGTGATTGAGGGAGGCCCGTGCCCCAGCAGTGGGGACTTAAATGGGCTGATGATGATGATGATGATTGATGAGTTAATGATACTGAAGTGCAATAGCAGTCGCTTCATTGTAATAACCAGACTCTCCAAATCCTGGAAAGCTTTGGACGCAATCGGGAACAACACGCTGAGAAGGACGCCCTGATACAGTGGTGCCGAGGGCGTCCACAGTGGTATTCGATCGTATTTGGTCTTGAGCTTCGCGTTTGACTTCACTCCAACTCCTGCCGATTTAATTCGCCTCGTCTGCAACATTACGTCGCCATGTTTGTTTCGCCATGTTTGTTTCGCCATGTTTGTTTCGCCATAGAAAATCTGAAGTTTTCGCTAAGTGAGGCCTAATTCTAAAGAAGAATAGTGCACTTAAGACTCCACTGGTGTTGCGGGTGTCTATGAGCACTGGCAATGGTTTACCATCAAGTACTCGTTTGTTCGTCTGCCACTTACTTCCTTCCTCCTTACGTCGTTTATTCTCAGTGCTGAGGGTCGTCCTCTCGATGAGTTTTTTTCCCGGACTAATCTAATCTAATCTAATCTAATAATGTCAACGTAAATATTATGTTCAAAGTGAGTTTTTTGTGTCGTGAGACGTCACTAGTTCGGCGGAATGGCGTGACGATCGCCGCGTGCGCGCCATTGTGTCCGCGTGCGAAACCATTCGCTGTTGATTTTGGCCTGCGTCTGATGATCATGCGACTTAATTGTGGGCGACATTACTTGTTGGGAACGTTTTGTAGCCATTTGTTGATGTGGGAAATAGTCTCTGATTACAACTGTGTTTGTTGATGAGATGTTTTTTGTATTCACTTTTTTATTGTTACAACTTGTCTTGGCTTCACACTGAAAATGAGAGTTGAGATTTATTTGTTTTTTAGTTTTTTTTTTAATTATGGGGATAATTTTTGTCACATTGCAGAAATTGAAATTGACATCTCAGCAGGCCATTAGGGTGAGGATGGCAGACACAATGGGTACTTTGTTAGTTCTTTTGTGCCTGTCAGCCTCATATTTGGATTTCACGGCCGCTTACCATCAGGCGGAGTGAGGTCATCCTGATTGGCCTTTCTATAAAAAAAAATCATTTAGAATGGCAACATGATCAAAGCAATAAAAAGGAAAAAAGTTTTCTCTCACTTGTAAGATATTTATTAATTTATTTTTTCTTTTTATTTGTCATCTTAGCGCTTAACTCCCGGGTTTCGTCCAGTCGTCAGATCCTATCACCGAGATTTTTTATAAATGTACTCGAATACTGATTAACCAAAAATTACCTTCTTAATTCTATTAGATATTAAATTCGAGATTCTTCTTTATATAATGAAGCCCTATTTAAACATATATTTTGCATAAATATATCGACCAGTAATCGAAGACAATCATAAACATAATTCACCCTTAGGCGTACAAAACTTCGTTTCATAAGTCGATGGCGAGACTTAATCAAGAATAGCGCCCAAGACTTTAACCTTTACAAAAGACTCCACAATACGGCGCACTAATTTGAAAAATTTCAACCCGAATTAATTCAAGCATCGAAACAACTACAATAGAAAATCGGTCTGATTTACTAAAAAATAAATAATGGAACTTTTCGCGTACAAAAGAAAGTGTTTGTCTAAGAACAATGTGGGATACCGCAGCGGGACATCTAGATACGAGGCAGGAGTAGTTTCTTTAGGATTTTTTTATTTGCACGCACGCTGAAAATATTTATACAAAATTTGTACCTTATCCCGTCGACTTAAGTTTTATGTCCAGAAGTTCACGTCAGGCGTACACTGGGTGAATAGCGTCGGATCCTTAATTTACGCTTCGATAGACTTATTTTGTAGTTTCGTGTTTGTAAGGGGATTGTTCTTCGGTCGCGTTTTGTAACATTGCGTACAAACGCTCCATTGTACATTATTGTAAAAAAACGTTAAGTAATTTGGGTTTTGGCACTGTGTTTTCGTTTATTGATTACAATGACACTTTATTTAATTTGAAAACGTAATTGAAATTTTTGATATCATACATTTCTGTTGCAATTTGTCCGCTCCCAGAAAGAATGTGACGCACGATTTAAGAAGCTGCTTTCGTATGGTAGGTTTTTCTTCTTCGGGTACCTCTTCAGTCTTGAATTTTGGCTGCCAGCTTCTTGAATGTCTCTTTTTTTATTGCGATACCTAAAAGCTTTTCTACGCTGTTGATCCCGGTCCACTCCCGTATGTTTCACAACCACGATTTTTCCTACGACCAGGATGCCTCTTCCCATCAAATTTGCCTATCATTATAAGTTGGGGTAGACTCCGTGATAATGTGTCTCAACACGTGGCCTAGGTGAGATTGATTAATCTTCCTCTTTTTAGAAAGGGGTTTTTAGAAAGTAGAAATCTAACTAAAACAGATGACGTTTGAGAAGTCTTCTTCATGACTAGCTGTATAATTTATTTTCAATTAGTTAGGTAGTGGTGCAAGTTCTCCTAAAGACAGCTAAGTGTATTTCTGTCACCAAGGGCCCGAGGCTCGCCAACTTTTCCGCGAGTTGTCTGCTTGGCTACTCGATATTTCAGATGACAGTGCTGGCAGGTACCTCGGCTAACGCATCGGGTTGGCCATTCAAACCGCCAGCATTCTGAGCACGATGAGTAGCGGGACAGACAACACTCTTTTGTAAATGTTTTTATGTCATAGTCATAGTAATAGTATTCCTCTTTTTGTTTATTTTTAGGATACTGTGAAAAGATACTTTATTTTCTTATATTCTTAATGTTATGTAAACTGTTATATTTCTATTCTAATAAAATATATTTAGGAAGAATTCTTCTATTTTTCACCATTGCGGTTTTTCCCCGATCCAGTAAAAAAAACCAATGAAGTCGAAACACCAAATCTCTCGTAAAACCAAACAAATACTTTCTACGCACATTATCAACAGGAGCAATTACTGTGCCTACTGCAACTGGTGCTAATATATCTGTTACCAAATTACCCTGCGTCTAATCTGCTGCAATTTTGCGAAAAAAGCATAAATCATGGCTCTGGCCCTTCGATAGGGCTGATAGGGCATACGGCTGGAACACAGTAAGGAGTGAATACAGTGAGTAAGCGAAGGAAGCAAGCGGTGGTAAATCATTGGTTAACGAATGTGCGCTAAATGTAGCGTTGTAGTAAGTACTCGTAAGTAGTTCTTTTCCTTCGATAGGGATGGTCTCGACTATCACTTTGAAAAATCGTAAAAATGCATGCCACCTCATCATCATCATCATCAGCCCAATTAAGTCCCCGCTGCTGGGGCACGGGCCTCCCTCAATCACTGAGGGGTAATTGCCATACTCACCACGCTTGGCAGACGGGTTGGCGTGGGTTTTGATATAAATGCAGAGTTTTCCTTCTCTGGGTGCTGATGATCATGCCAGCAGCTTTACCTTAGTCGCCTTTTACGACACCTCGGTAAGAGTGAGGGTGGCCTATTCTACTCTGCCGGGAACCACACTTAGAGCTTTATCATCATAATTTAATATTATACGCACTTCATAAATATTTTTTCACAACATCCCATATTATATTGATCTGACTCCGAGATAGGTAGCTCAAGCATCTGTGTTACGGATATCAGAACCAACAGCGGTACTACAAATATATACGTTTAATACTCATATAACGCTATATGTCGGGTTGTTGACACAGCGTTAGCCCCGGTAGCGGTTTTCAGTAGCAACCATTAGTGAGTAAGGGTGCGATTCCTCGGAAGGGGAGCATCTCGGACTTAAGCAAAATCATCGTACAAATTTTACCTTACCCCGCTTAAACCTTACCTCTGCACAGCTCCGATTCCGCGCTCTTATTGTGCGATCCGAACTTCCGAACGCATCGCACATACCTACGTCGGTTCGTGGACTCGTGCTGGAGATTCCCGTTCCGCTTAGCTTCAAATAAAAAAATACGAAGATCTGATGGGATGTGTGATTTGAGCAATAGCATTAGTACATACATTATAAATTGGCCGTGTGGTCCCCGGCAGAGTAGAATAGGCCACCCTCACTCTTACCGAGGTGTCGTAAAAGGCGACTAAGGTCTTTACCTTAGTCGCCTTTTACGACACCAGCTTTCTGCGTGCATGATCATCAGCACTCAGAGAAGGAAAACTCTGCATTTATATCAAAACCCTCGCCAACCCGTCTGCCAAGCGTGGTGAGTATGGCAATTACCCCTCATGTGATTGGGGGAGGCCCGTGCCCCAGCAGTGGGGACTTAAATGGGCTGATGATGATCATAATGATGATTAGTACATATTCGCTTCTATGGAAACGCATGCGTCGGTTTACTTTCCCCACTGCTCCCTCTCCGCTGAGCTTCAAACAAAGAAATACGAAGATTTGACTCAAATTTGATAGGATTTGTTATTAAAATTTGAGCAATATCATTGGCATAGCTTCGCATCTATGGAAACGCATGAATCGGTTCATGGACATGTTGGAGTTTTCCCATTGCTCCCTCTCCACTGAGCTTCAAAAAAAAATATAGGAAGATTTTGCTCAAGTCTGAAAGGATTTGTTATTTGAGCAATATCATTGATACATTTTTGTTTGCCACAGCATACCTCACGCAGGTCAATGGAACGATGCATCGGTTCGTGGGCATGTTGGTTGGAGTTTCCCCACTGATTCCGCCCCGCTGTGGCGGCGCGTCCGCAGCTGCAGCGCCTTACACGCTCCAGCGGCCACTCACAACATCCTCGGCTTTAAGTAACGAATGCTTTGTGCATGCCGATGGGCTGACGCGGCCCAAATGCGAGTACCGAGCGGGTGCAATTTAAACAACAGAATACTTTACAGTAATTACGTGTCCTATGTGAGTATTTAGTGATTTTGTAAAATATTTTTTTTAGATTTTTTTCTATAATATTTTTTGGACTTATTTTTTTTTTTGTGAGAGGTGGCAGACGAGCAGACGGATCGCCTGATGATAAGTGATTGCTGCTGCTCATAGAAACCCGCGACAACAGTAGATTCATAAGTGCGCTATCAACCCTTAAACCCCTCTTTCCCCCTGATTGGGCCTCCATGATTGGTTTTTTTTTAAAACTTATAGTTTGTTGAAATGGGAAAAAGTTTGGCAGCGCACTTGTAACTTCACTGGTGTTGCGTCTATGCCGCGTCGGCAATCGATTACCATCAGGTGATTCGTCTGCTCGTCTTTAAGATTAAAAGTTCATCATCATCATCATCATCATCAGCCTATCGCAGTCCACTGCTGGACGTAGGCCTCTCCAATTGTTCGCCACTGTGATCTATCCATAGCTTAAAGCATGCGCAGGATGGCTGGCAAGAGCTGGATGCGAGAAGCCATGGATAGATCACAGTGACGAACAATTGGAAATTAAAAGTTGCACTAAAAGTACTCCATAGATAGGTAATAATACGCTCAAATCGCCTGATGGTTAGCGATTACCGCCGCCCATAGACACCCGCGACTCCAGTGCAGTCACAAGTGCGCCGCCAACCTTTAAACCCCCCTTTGTCCCGGATTGGGCCTCCGGCTCCGGTACCTTCGGTTTTCTGTGAGGCCGTGGTATCACTCCGGTCGAGCCGACCCATTCATGCCGAAGCGTGGCTCTCCCACGGTGATATAGGTTACTAAAAAAGAATTCGCTGGCGTCTACCTCGTGCGCCGCAAGTACGGATAAAAAACCGCTCATCCACCGATAGGTTACAGATTAGAGCGTCGATTTGCGCGTCGTCTTCCGCAAGCCTTGCTTTGTGCGGTTTGCACTTACGCCCTTTTGCGTCTTAGACTAAAAAGTAACCATTGTATGATCTATTTGGTAAAATTATCAATATATTGCTTTTTTTATGGTATAAGCGGCAGACGAGCAGACGGATCGCCTGATGGTAAGCAATTGCCGCCGCCCATAGCGACTCCTTTGGAATCACAAGCGCGCTGCCAACCTTTAAAACCTTCTTTCCCCCGATCGGGCTTCCAGTACCTTCACTCACGCAGCGAAACACAACAATGCTGCTTCACGCCGGTTTTCTGTGAGGATGTGGTATCACTCCGATCGAGCCGACCAATTCATGCCGAAGCGTGGCCCTCCCATGGCCACTTAAAAATAGATATTTACATTTTCGCTTCTAAGTACATAAGTAAAAACATTTAACCCTAAACTTGAACATAAAACTAAAACATTGAGCTTAATAACAACAACAGTATTAGCTTTTTTACGCTTAATGATATGTACCCCTGGCCGCCTCGAGCTATGAATTCATAAATAAACTGTGAATGTATAATCAGGTTGCATCTATAATAATAATGAGGGGAATATTAACTTGAATTTAGCTTCTAGATCATTAATATGCAATACTAAGTTTTACATAGATAAGTCAATAGTTTGTATAGAGACGAAGATTAGCCCTACCTCTTGGACTAACAAATTTGTAGATAAGAGCTAGGTATTCATTATGAAAAATACTTATAAGACATCAAGTAGATATTAAAGGAAAGTGTAAAAAAAAAACTTTAGCATGTGTGTATTTGAAGCTGTTGAATTTCGAAATAAATAAATAAAATAAAACTTTATTAAGGCGGCAAAAAGTCTCAAACTCCGTGGATGGAAGTACGATTAAAAACAACAGTCGACAAATCACTACCTACGAGAGCAGTTGTTTTAATTACAAACAGTTTCAAAAGTTGCTGGCGAACAGCAAAGTATTTTCAAATTAAGAATCCAGTTTTTTCCCTTTATTCAAAAAGTGCAGCGCCTCCTTGCCAGCATTCGGCATTAAAATAATGAAAAAGTTGAAAGGCATTCTATTTTCAAAATATTATGACTTCGGAACGCGCGGCCGTTTTCCCCCTTCAGCGAAAATTTCGCACACAATCGTAGAACTCACACAGACGCAACTAACCTTTGTTGTTGTAAATTTTGCATTGTTCGTAAATACCTGCCGTACATACAAATTGTAGCACGTAAATATTTGTCGTTGTACTTTTAATAACATCTTTAGAAAGTTTCTCAACTCGCTTGCAAACTTCAATTTTGGTTCAATAACCTTAGCATTTTATATGCCGCTTTTATTGAAGGAATTGTTGCTAATAATGCCAAAACAAAGCAGCCTCGTAATCCTCAAGGATCCGAAAGTATAATACGATTCTTCACATAGGCCGCGAATACATAATACGGAGTTAATCCACTCCTTACGTTTCGCGCAAAAATACATAAATAAATCGAACAGTAACCGATACTAAAACAACGAGGTGCATCATATTACCGCACAACACACGCACGCTCGCCGTCTCTGTCTGGCGGGTGGTTTTCCCGCATAGCGCTATTTCGCGCGGCGCGGGGCGTGTTCTGCCTCCTGATTGGTGGAGGGGCGAATGGCGGTGCGACTCCCGTCGGCCGGCGGCCGTCGGCATTTTCCCGACGCTCGACGTTCGATTTTCGAAAACGTAACATTCGCGGCCTGTGACAGAATTCGATGGAAAAAATATGTCCAGTGAAAATATTTTGTGACGGTACGAGCGATAGTGTGTGGCGAACTCTTGTAGCGAGTTATAAACTGGTTTTCATTGAAAATGATCAGTGTACGTTTAGAAAGAAATTCCTGACATTGGAGTGTATTTAAATTAAGTCTGTTGTTTGTTATTAATTAATATAATAAATATATACATTACTTTCATAATTAAAAAGGTAATATATATCTATTCGTGAACTCAAGGGCATTATTAACATCGTTTAAATTTAAAAAGTATATTTATTGTGATAACTCATGTCAAACATTTACAGTTATAAAAATCACACAAATAGGCTTCTATAAATACAATGATAATTACCTTATGTAAGTATTTATTGTTTTTATTACTGCTCTACTTTAATTTGTAATATTTAGGCAATAATTTATTATTAAAAAAATATTGTTATGTCATAAACACTTTTTTTAGCGTGTTGAGTTAACAGTGTTTACTTACACAATATTAAAAAGCCATAAGCCACTTTTATAATATTTACTGTTTGTATTTAAATTCACCACAATGTTTTAATACCAATTGTAGCAGGAATTTAATTGGAATATTTATTTGAGGTTACAGAACCAACCTACACTTTTTTCATGAAATAATAATGTAAGTACTTATTTATTATGTAACTAGGTAGGTGACACATACACAATATTATGCATCATTAATTATTATACCTGGTAATTTAACGGTGCTTCCACATAGCAATTATGTGAAGATAAATATAAAACATCTTATAACTTTATGTAACATTTATATGAGATGATTTGAGAAAAAAAAATTAAATTATAACATCGAAAAACCTTAAACAAGTAATTAATAAGGCACAAATGATGCTATGTTTGAAATTTAGAATACATTTGAATACCTACGTCCAATACGGTATTTGTCTTTTTTTATTTCTGTAATCAAAAGACCTCTCAATGATAGAAACATCGTTAAAAGACTTACTTAATCCTCATTTAAACTACCGGAGATATCACAACTTTAAAATCACATTATTTTAAGTTTAAGTAAAACGCTTCATACAAATGGCTACTGAGGTGTGACGTCACAAACTAGTATTTTGTAGGCATTTCATTTGAATTTTGTATGGTATTGGTAGCTATATCAAATGTTTCGTTTATGTCAATGGTTCTATTATAATAAATTGGTACAAATTGTATGGGTTATTCAAGGGTATAATTATTTTTTATGAATTTCATACTTTTAAAATGGACTTGCCCATGAATCTTTGAATGACTATAAAACCGGCTAGACGTTATATTTTTAATTGAGAATTTTGCTATAGGTACAATCGAAAAAAATCTCGAGCTTAGTCAAATACCCTATTGTTTTTAATAGTCTTTAGAATTTTTGAAATTTGCATTGTTAATTTTAATTAACTAAATTGTACTGTAATCACATCTTTTGAATACCTATTTTATGCAAATAAATACTTTGACTTTGAAGCCAAGTTATTTATTTTTAAGTTGGTGTCCAAATTACTATTAAGTAGTTTATTAAATACTAATAAGAGCGTATGGCCACAATGGACAACATTTCAAAATTGCTAAGCTCTGAAACAAAAAATACCATTTCTTTATTTACTTTTCCGCTGCGCGAATATATATTTATTAATTTTTTATATTGCTTATTTACTGAGAAAAAAATTAAAAACTAAAAAACGTAAGATGACGTCATCGGACGGCAGAATGTAAAATATTTCTTTGCCTAACACATTATAGTTTTAAATTTACGAAATGCCAAACCCATGACATGCAACTGTCAAAAAAAAGACAACTTGTCAACGTTGAATGAATGAATGACGTTGACAATGTTGACACTAGTATTATTTACCTTTGACAGTAGTACCTTTTTTTTATTAAAACAATGATAAGCAAAGGAATATCGCTGTATTCAGCCGTCCGATGACGTCATTTGGCGCTTACGTCTATTTAGAATATAAAGAATTTTAATAATTATTTTATGCATGAAAATGGACAAATTTTGAAAAAAGAAAAAATATGGATCCGTTCATTTTATGTCTATTTTCATATAAAAAAACAATATGGACATGTTAAAAATATTAAATGTTGTCCATTTCTTACTGGACAAAGTCCCATTTTTAAATTATGTTAAGTAGGTATTTAATGTTTCTAAAAACATATTTCGTTCTAATCGAATAGTTAGAACAATAAATTTGTTATACTTATGTCTTTTTTTTTAATAATTACCATGTTTACTATATCATTTTTGTAACTGTAATAACGCGGTAGGTTGAATTATTGCTCGCGAGTGTAATAATGAGTTAAATAAATAACAGTAAATATACATGGAGTTTCATTTTACAATACGTTTTCGCAACTATTTTTCGTAAAAAATGTAAGGCGTTCAGTGTTAGAAAATAACCAAGAGTTTGTAAGGAGGAAGTTTTAATTTTTTTCTCCTAGGTAAATGGATCGCTAAAAACAATCTGAACTATTTATATCTAATCTACAATTTAAAATTATACAATTTTTATCAACGTTGTGTACACCTATAAAAGGTATATGTATAAGACCTGTACTGTATTAAGCATTTTTGTATTTTTTTTATATACGTGAACCTTTTCAATAAATTTTATATTTACGTGAACCTTTTTTAATAAAATAAAATAAATACAATCAAATTTTTTTTATGTATTTTTGACTAATATTATTATGGGCGAAGAATTTTATTTTGCTTTTTATTTAAAATGACAAGCACTGGAAAATGTGTTTACTTTGTAAAGGATTAAAAACTGTAATAAAAGAAGAGATGAAACTATCTTTAGACATGCTTTGCCGTGCAACCGTGGTCGTAGTCGTTACCAAATGTCATGAGTGGCCCGTAGTCCTATCTGCTGCCACATACCTAGATATACCCTAGTTCTACTCTTAGAACCATTAGAACTAGGGTATATCTAGGGATTTTACTAGGACTTACAAATACGACCACGCACAACACATGACTTTGAATAGGTACTACTTACTAAATGTAAAGAAAACGATCTAATCTTCGTTTTAATTAATAAAGTTTCTCATGACTTGATTATGGTTAAATTAGTCGAAAAGGCTTTTAACTGGCCGAAAACGAAGGCATTGATCTGGATGTGTACCGCTTAGTGTAAGGGCTTTTATCCACTAAACCACAGATATTATAATAAAAGTGACTTAAATTGTGCGGAGAAAACAGAAGTTTTTGTAGATTTTCAGTCGTGATTTTTTCATTTGTAACAAATTAATTCATAATTTCTTAATTGTGGAAGACACGCATTTGTATCAGATGTTTTACACCATGGTGCTTAACTGTGACCTACCTTATAAAGGCATACAATAGTCAATTAAATCAATTCAAGTCAATTAAAAATAGTTGTTCTAAAATCTTATTAAATATAAATATTTCACAACATCACATACATTAACCTGACTTCGAGATAGGTAGCTCATGCACCTGTGTTACGGATATCAGAACCAACAACGAATTTATAAATATATACATTTTAATGCTCTTCTTTTGTAAATACATACTTATAATACATAGAAAACACCCAGACCAATATAAACAGACATGAACATGTCTGTTACTACACACAAATGTTTGTTCTGTGCGGGGATTGAACCCGCAACCATTGCACCAGACGCTGCGTTCACAACCACTGATCCAAACGGGTCGTCAAATAGCAAGTAGAAGGATTTTTTAGTTTACACTGTAATGGAAGACGGTCTTAAAGCCCGCACACACTTGCGCTAAGGGCGAGTGCGCACGAGTCGCGCCCAATTATGCCCGTTCAGCTAGGTTGCGCAAACGCACCCGAGTATGACTGACATGGAAAACGAGAATAAACAATTATCTAAACTTTAACGCCCTGTTGGTCTAGTGGTTTAAGTACCGGGCCGTGATCTCGGGGTCCTGGGTTCGATTCCCGGGTCGAGCGAAAAGTATGTTTCGAATTTTTCGAACATAGCTCGGGTTTGTGATCACCAATCCGCATTTGGCAAGCGTGGTGATTAAGCCTAAGCCCGTCAAAGTAGCGATAACTTGATTTCTATGATGGAGGCCTTTGCCCTGCAGTGGGACAGTTTATAGGCTGATACTTTACTTTACTAAACTTTAGACTAAGATGAATGGAATAGTTTTTGGCTCTGCTTCGAACAGGACAAAAGTGTCCACCTTATTACAATAATCAATCTTGTGTTAAATTATTACCCTATTAAATAAAGCTCATGCCATCCCGTTCTAATACCGATTGTTGAAAGGGGCTGGAACGAGTTTAGTTCTGGAACTTTTCTAAGATCGCATTTTGTAATAAGGCGGTGGATGTTTTTAGTTATGTGTCATAACTCATAAGCTAAAACACCGTTGACTTTAAATATATACCTACCGTTAATTTTTAGTCGGTTTTAATGTCTTAAGATTACTAACACATTTTATGTGACTTCTCTGGCTCACACAATAGTCCTATGAATCTATGTGGTCATCATCATCATCATCAGCCCATTTAAGTCCCCGCTGCTGGGGCACGGGCCTCCCTCAATCACATGAGGGGTATTTGCCATACTCACCACGCTTGGCAGACGGGTTGGCGAGGGTTTTGATATAAATGCAGAGATTTTCCTTCTCTGGGTGCTGATGATCATGCCAGCAGCTTTACCTTAGTCGCCTTTTACGACACCTCGGTAAGAGTGAGGGTGGCCTATTCTACTCTGTTGGGGACCACACGGCGAATGAATGAATCTATGTGGTCCTGGTACTTCAACTACCCCATCTTAGCATGTAATCCCGGTTGCGTCCAAAGCTGTCGCTCTGGAGCCTCGGGGTACGCTTAGACCATTAATTCAGGATTTTGGCAATCTGGTAATTACAATGAAGCAACTGCCGTCTGACCTTCGCAACCCTTTAACAGGGGAAACATACCAACTGAATCATTGTTACAGTTACAGGGTCACAGTGTAACTCGTTGGATTTGGTAGACAAGTCCAAGAAGTGACATAATATGGTACAAAAATTACCAATGTAATGTCTATCCACCTGTTCGTTACGCTACCCACGCCTAAATAGTTAACTGAATGCATAATGTTAACCTTGTACTTTTGTTAATAAGAGACAATAAACGATATTTATTTTTTTCAACTGATTTTGATACAGAAGACAAGAAGCAACAAACAATTTCGCTCTATAAGCCAAAATTAAATCTCTAAACAGCCGAGTAAACGACGTATAAAGGTGTTGGTTATGCTAGTTATTGTGTAAAAGCATTTGACAATACCTTTTGGCTTATAAGTTAATCGTTGTAGAGCCGAAACGACACCGCTACAAATGTACATAGGTACCTATTATAAAGCCGAATGGAGACATAATTGCGCCATTTTCTTCCTAGGTGCTTCCTCCTCAGGCCTTTTATACAACCAACGAAGTCTAACATTTTGGTACCTTATTACTTTAAAAAAATATATCGATTGGTATCTAAAAAATGTAATCCTCCAAATAATTACGGCTGCGGCGGCGGTCAATCTAACGATAATCTATATGCAGGATATATTATAGTGCTAAAGTGTATGCGCAAACACAAGTGCACTCTCTATTCCCTTACTCTCATATTCCGATGGGACACCAGCGTGACACGACCGGAGAGGGATCGGGCGCGGGACCAACGGCTTAACGTACTTTCCGGGGCACGGGGGTACAATACCGCCAACTTCCAGACTCCGGACTGACACTAAGAATTTCTTACTGAAAACTTAGATACAATTTTTTTGGCCCGAACCGGGGATCGAACGCGAGACCATTTGCGCAGCCGTCGCTTTAGAATGCGTCCCACTAACCACTACACCAGCGAGGCACCGAGGTAGAGGTATCTACCGTAAGTCGAATGTCTTGGGCCGCTGACTCTAAGGGGTAACGTTTGTTCTAAAACTGGAAACAGGTAGAAGAATATGCCTGTCGCATCCAGATAAAGGAGACACACAGCGCGTGTGAAAGAGAGGGAAACTCTGATTCGGTCGTAACGTCAGCTTTAAATTAGGCTCCTCAGTTTTGATCTCCGTCCATCGTATCCAGAAGTCTTCTTTGAAAATAAATCAAACCAGAAGAGCAATAGAGAGCTATAGACTAGATATCAGTAGAGACTGATTTGATTATTTTCGGAAAAGCAAATGTGGAAAACAATATTTTACCACATTTTTTTTTAAAGAAAGGTTAATCAGGATGACCTCACTCCGCCTGATGGTAAGCGGCCGTGAAATCCAAATATGAGTTTGACAGGCACAAAAGAACTAACAAAGTACCCATTGAGTCTGCCATCCTCACCCTGATGGCCTGCTGAGATGGCGCTTCACGCCCCACATGTGCTTTTCTGAAAATTTTTAAGTAGAAGTGTCTGATGACTGACTGATTCTTACGTTTTTCATTTTATTCAGATAGTCTACGCACGTCGAGCCATTTGATATTTATTTTATAGATATAATGAGAGATTTCTAAGCAGTTAAAATGTATACAGGAATTAGTATTGACTTTTCTTCAGGAAGTCAATTTCCCTAAGACTACCACGATCGAAACGAACCGATAAAAACAAAACAAATCGTTTACGGTCCTTTGTCCCGAATTCCAAGACGCATTTACCATTTCCTAAGGTTGGGAACAAAAATCACACCTCGCTAAGAGCATTAGGAACGTTTATAATCGGCTAAATATCGAATTGTTCCGCCCATTGTTGGAGGCTTTAGACCTACGGAACCCCCAGAGAATTGGTTTCGAGAGTTTTAAGCCTACCGCCTTTGGAAAAACTTCGGCGCACACGCAACTACCAACCTTAAGCCCAAGATGGTGAGTTCAAATTAAGTTCGGTGCGTGGTCTAAAATAATTCCTGAAAAGTGAAAGCTTTCCTACGCAAGGTATTTAGGTTTAAACTCCTATTGAAAGAGGTGAAAGTTTGGGGGTGTTTTCGGCGTTCGATTTTAGACGTTTTGTCTCGAGGGTAGGGTACAGCTTTGGGGTGGCGAGGAGGAGATGCTGTCAGCTAGTGTTGAGAAGATTGTGCAGTAACGAGTCTACACACAGAGTGTAATTGTATCGGGGGATCAGGATCGACCCGCGAGCGTAGGGAAGGGAAGTGTCGATGACTTTTGGAAACTCGTTACGCTGTTTTAGCCCTTATTGCCTTTTAAGGATTTAGCTAACAATGGAAAAAAGCACTAGTCTTTAATGGTAAAGAAGTTGCGCTCCTCTATTGGCCATTATAGGTACAGTCAACTCCAAAAATATGTATTCACTTTAGGACCTTATCACAATACTTACCTATAAGAAAGTAGAGGTCTACTTTCTTATATTATATATTGTGACAACGTTAAGCTGCCATTTATACTCGATTTTTAGATTTTCCTTTGTAATAAATACCTACGGGTATCCATGTAGGTATTGAGATTCATTTATGTTAGTAAAATAAATTATATTTCTGACTGTAATAAAACTAGGTAGGTATTATATTCTTGATGTTTTTTCTTGTTTCTCCTTGTTCTTGTTTATTATGTTAATGATCTATAGATAAACAGTGGTAAGCAAACCACTATTATTGCAAAAGACAATTAATACATTCATATAAAATCTCAAAGTCTGATGGACCTGATTCCGTACTAAGTACAAATGTTTACAGATAACAGACAATAGAGAAAATCAAAATATTCTTAAATACATAGATAGGTATATTACACCTAAAATCTGAACAAACACAAGTGTTTATCTGACAACATTAGTGAGAGGTGGGAATTAAACCTCATTACATACATTAAGGGCCATTACCCTTCACTACCAAAAACAATGAAAATCGAACTAAAATCGATTCAGCCATTTGGCAGATAATATATGGACATACTGGTCAACGCCGTGTGGTCGCCGGCAGAGTACAATAGGCCCCCCTCACTCTTACCGAGGTGTCGTAAAAGGCGACTAAGGTAAAGCTGCTGGCATGATCATCAGCACCCAGAGAAGGAAAACTCTGCATTTATATCAAAACCCTCGCCAACCCGTTTGCCCAGCGTGGTGAGTATGGCAATTACCCCTCATGTGATTGAGGGAGGCCCGTGCCCCAGCAGTGGGGACTTAAATGGGCTGATGATGATGATGATGATAATACTGGTCAAACTGAAAACCACCTTTGAAGTTAGTAAAAAAAATCGCAATCGGGCCAGTCAAACAAAAATTAAAGAACTAAAATCACGTGACAATGATTTTTTTAACTATCGGTGATTTTTTATCGATAGTAACCGGACAGTGGCGCGCCCCTACCACCCTAGGGCAGGGCTCCGACCGCGGGGGTCGCGTATTTATTGCGTGGCCCTTTATTTTTATTTGTTTCGCCCTCTCATAATTGTTGCTTAATGATCGCCCGGCGACCGTTTTGTTGGATATGTGGAGTTTAGCGAAGCTTTCATCTATTGATTTGGAATTGAAGCGCACGGTGGTTAACCTTTTTAAGGCAACGGGTAGCCCTAACTAGCGACACCAATCGATTTAAATCGTTAGCTAAACTAAACCGGATCTATTTGGAACAATTTCGGAGCGGGAGTCTTTAAGCATACATTCATCATCATCATCACAGCCCATTTAAGTCCCCACTGCTGGGGCACGGGCCTCCCTCAATGACATGAGGGGTAATTGCCATACTCACCACGCTTGGCAGACGGGTAGGCGAGGGTTTTGATATAAATGCAGAGTTTTCCTTCTCTGGGTGCTGATGATCATGCCAGCAGCTTTACCTTAGTCGCCTTTTACGACACCTCGGTAAGAGTGAGGGTGGCCTATTCTACTCTGCCGGGGACCACACGGCACGAGCATACATTAATACTTACTATCTATTTAATAATTGTGTATATTAACGCCATAAGTTTGGCAGTAATTCAAATTTCGAGTACAAAATCAGACCCAAAAGTTAAGTATAAGTAAGTAATAAATAAATAATATAAGTGTTTTCCGAAATGCTGCAGCTTCAAAATTGTCCAGTTTAGTTGCTAACAATTTAATAATAATAATATAATTCTCACAACATCTCATACGTTGACCTGATTCCATACTATGTAACTTAAGCACTTGTGTTACAGATATCAGAACACAAATATATACTTAAATACATATATTACACCCATACACTTAACAAACACAAGTGTTCATCGCACGAATGTTTGTCCAGGGTGGGGATCGAACCCACGACCTTTGGCGTAAGAGGCAGGGTCACTACCAATTTAAATCAATCGGCGTCGCTAGTGTGCCTTTTAAGTACCATCAGGTGTATCTGCTATGTAACAGCCAAGACACCACAGATGCATTTCTCCTTAAGGAAGGAATAAGCTCTTTTATTTATATGATGGGTGGCTGACAAGCAGACGGATGACTTGATGGTAAGCGATTCACGCTAAAAGTGGCCGCTTACGGCGTGAATCAATTTTTCGCGTACGCGTTGGACCCAAGATTTTTGCATGGCTATTTAATCAATAGTTTAAGTGTTTGTCGAGAAGTTGTAACCCCGAAATTGTTTAAAATTGATCCGGTTTAGTGGCTAAAAATTAAAATCGATTGGCGTCGCTAGTGTGCCCTACCCATCACCTTAACTAAACCTAAGCCGTAACAGATATTCAACCTTTTTCAATTGCTCAAGCGTGTTAATGTCACTTTTATTAGATTAAAAATTAACATAGAAAAAAGATTACAGTGCGACCATGATCAGAAGGCACTTTAGCGCCATTGACAGAGGGGCGTTGTACAACGTTTTTTGTATGCGAAAATGTCAAAAGAGCATTAGTTCCGACTTTTGCCACGTGCCAAATAACCGTGATCGGACTGTAACTAATGTTTGATTAACTTCATCATCAAAGTCATAATTTCAGCCAATAGACGTCCACTGCTGGACATAAACCTTTTTTTTTTTTTTTTTGGTAACGCAGAGAGAATGCCGCCGGCTCAGAAGGAACCGACGTCGGCACCGTTGGTCGGCGCCGCCTTATGCACACCCGGCCGCTGGGAGTCGGCCGGGTAGTGTGGGGCTCTCCCCTGGGGTGCTCCTAGGGACATCCCCACTAAACTCTCTGCGACAGTTTCCATCCCTCGCCCGGGAGAAACTCTCAGAGCGGGAACGCGGGCTATAGGACGAACCTTGTCACCGCGAACCCGCTCAGGGCGAAAAAGGCTCGCCAGTACGGCCTCTTACCACACTCCGGTCCAACGGACCTAGGGCCTCTCCTACGGCCCACCAAACACCGCCCCCCGAATGGCGCCCACACTGCTGGCTGCAGTGCAAACACCACCGGGAGGAGGACTGCGAGTACCCTTCCCCACCCATACACTGCTGGCTGCAGTGCAGAGTGGGTTGGGGAAATAAAACCCACAGGCTTCAAAACGAAAAACGCCGCAAAACCCAACTCCGCTGGATGCGGAGCCGAGAAAATTGGCACCACCGGTCGACTTTGAGCCATCCTGGCTAGACGACCCAACGCCGGACCTCCCTGCTGGACATAGGCCTCCCCCAATGTTCTCCATACAGATCGGTCAAGTGCCGCCCGCATCCAATGGATTCCCGCAACCTTCACCAGAAAGTTGAAAAGCAATTGAATATTTGGGAACTAACTCGTATAAACGAAGATACTGTAAGTAGGTATTAACTTCAGTTTCAGTGCGGTCGAGCTCATTCATGCCGAAGCAGCGCATTTGTGACTCCAATGGTGTATAGAAACAGTTTATAAGTAAAATATTATGCATGAAATCTGCTGCATCAGCTCTGTAGACATCTTTAGATTGTCAGAAATGTCGTATGTTAATACGACACAATTTGGCCTCAAGCGTATAACAGATTCATTATGATGATCACTGATGCATGCAAGTACTGAAGATTTGAGCGACATCATCTATCATCATCCTCCTGCCCTTTTCCCAGGTTATCTGAAGTGCGCAGTAAGTTTTCCTCTTCTATACGTCCCTGTCCTTCGTCATCGAATAATCCACCCATTTTTCCATCAGGTCAATCTTCACACAATCCATCCATCTCTTTTTCGGCCGTCCTCTGTTCCTCCACCCATCTCTACAGATCATTACCATCTTAAAACAAAAAAACCGCTGTCCAGAAATTGACAATTCTACTCACGAATTCATCATTTCAGCCAATATACGTCCACTGTTGGGCAGAGACCTCCCCCAATGATCTCCACACAGATCGATGATCCTGTGCCCGTGCATCGGAGGGAACCCGCGACCTTCACCAGATCGTCGGTCCACCTTGTGGAGGCCTGCTACTCAGGAATAACGATTTCTTAAATTTTTGAGTTATTCAAATTTGGTTCAGTCATTTATAAAAAAGACAGAGAGAGAAATCTTAAATCAAGTAAACTTTTATAAAACCTTGAATTGATATACGAGTAGCGACATCTATTTTAATCACATCTTAAACAAAATTAGCAATGGGGTCAAGGGTCAAATAGTTTAAGCATGTAACTTCGTTACCCTTCAAGAGATGGCGCTAGAGTCATTTCGAGCAGGGGTGAAAGGTTAGGGAAAATAATCTCACTACTCAACAATAGATGACAGTAGGGGTTTGTCGGTTTTCCGGGGAAAATCTAGGTATCAAATTTTCCGAAAAAAAACCCAACATTTCTAATGTCCTTACATTTTTGTTGTTCATTGGCTAAAATGTTACTGTAATTTTAATGTTTTTAAAAGAAGAGTGAATAGGCATTACTAGAACCAAAACAGGATAACTTACTTAGTTCCAATTTTCTTCGGTCATAGCAAAGCCGAGTTGTGGCGCTGTGTACACGTAAGGTTGAGTGACCCCACAAACAGTTGTTTACTGATTGTATTGAAATTAAGACAATAGATGAGAAATGTATCAAGAATTAAAAATTATAAATGATTCTTGATATTTCAAGCTTATTTTGCACACGTAATTCATGTCACAATCATCTCTGGCAAGGCTACTATTTTAATATTATTACAGATGTTTGTGTCATGGAAGGCGTGTCCAAAATAAGCTGGAAAAAATCCAATCCTTATTTATTTAAAATGTCTTGATAAATTTTCATTTTAGTGTCTTAATTTCGTTACAATCAATAAAACCCTGGTGACGGCGGACTTAATCTGTAAATGGGCTCTTAAACTTTTACCCCAAAATAAAATCATTTTAAGGAGGTTAAAATGAGAACTACCTACCTAACTATACCCAACTCGAACCCAAACCGTCTGCCACGAGTCTTTAGCTCGGGTACCATAAAATATGTTAATATATGTAGTGTCAGTTCGCTTTCGATTATGCCGACGACATAAAAAACTTGCGGCCAAATATGTACTAGTTACTTACACACTCCCATACACTTTTGCACTTGTTTACAAACAAAACACTTGTCCATACAACGGCGGCAGATTAGCGCTGCCAAAGATCTGTTGCGCCGACTAAAAGAGACCGCGGAACACCGACAAAAGGTTATCTCCTTTGATGGAACATGTTCCAACAAAGAGCTGGCTTTGATGCAACATGTTCCAAAGGTACCGATGGATAATAAGATTTGTTTCTGATAGTCTGCGGCTAAAGGTTTGGGGATGCAATTTTTAAAAAGATGTTTGCTTTAAAGTTCAGATTTTTTATTCTGCCTCCGAAACACCTTCATCTTATAAATTTATTGGCAAATGACGTTACGGCGAAGGGTGAAATACTTTTATCAACAAAATTTTCCATATCAACTACCCCTATAGTAAGTTTTCTTTTTTAGAATACTGCTTATATATAATAATCGAACTGGTCATCATGCATCCATACTTGGGGAATATACCAACCTCGATTGGTTTTTTCCTCCTCCTTCATGATGTGCTCTGCCAAGGAGCTTGGTATTGGTTTTGAGTTCATCATCATCATAATCGTAAAATTGAAGGGAAACCCAAGGTAGTTTAAAACCAGAAACAATTTTATATAACACAGGGCGGATCTGTGAACATCTACCTACATCCCTTTAACCACGTGTTCTACCAATGATTTTGAACAAAACTTGTTGTACGACTTTTGGAAATTAGCAAAAAAAAATCACTTGTGACTCCACTGGTGTCGCGAGTGCCAAGGGCGGCGGCAATCGCTTACCATCGGGTGATTCGTCTGCTCGTCTGCTACCTATCACATATAAAAAAATCAACTTTTCATAGAAAGTCAGTCACGTGACTTGGTAATTTTTACTCCCCAGTCAAAAAGTTTTTCGACGTATTTCGAAAAATCGTAGAGCGGTAGAACAGAAGAACAGATGTTGCTCAGTATAGTTGGTTAAAGGGATATAAATGTTCACAGATACACCCTGTATCTACCATTTTTTTTTGGTGACGCAGAGAGAATGCCACTGGCTCAGAAGGAGCCGACGTCGGCGCCATTGGCCGGCGCCGCCTTATGCACACCCGGCCGGCCCAGAGGCATACACACTAAACTCTCTGCGACAGTTTCCATCCTTCGCCCGAGGCAGGAGAGGAGTTTCCGATGCCCCACACCTTGAGGCCGGTCCTAGGCCCAGACAGAAAGACTCCAGGAGCCCTCTCGTGTGTGTGCAGCTGTTAGCCGTCGGGTAGCAATGGGTGGCCATGCCGATTACTACCCGCCGTTGCCCAGGGAAGCCAGGACCCTTTCTGTAGCAGCTCCAAAGAAAGCAAAAATACTACCGAAAAGGTCACACGAGGAGGCCGCCGCAGTAATCATCATCATCATCATCATCATCAGCAACCCACACTCGTCCACTGCTGGACATAGGTCTCCCCTAATGCACGCCACTGCTCCCGATTTTCGGCCACTCTCATCCAGCCCACACCAGCCAGCATTCGAATGTCATCATCCCATCTTGTCGCAGGGCGTCCTACACTACGCTTACCGAGTCGCGGTCTCCACTCAAGGACTTTACGGCTCCAACGGCTGTCAGTTCTGCGGCTAATATGACCAGCCCACTGCCACTTCAGTAATCCCCACCCTATACCATGACTGAGAATCTGTATAATTTAGATTTTAAAAAATGTATAATTTAAGAGCTGTAGATTTTGAAAAATAAATAAATAAAATCTTGATCCTAAATCCTAAGCGACGTAACGTAACAACTTAATTATCTACTTACCTTATTTGCCCTTCTTTATTTTCCTTAAAAAAACAACAATTGCTACCTAAAATTATAATTACAGCGACCATCTGTCTTGGGTATCAATTCTTGATAATCTTCATAATCCCACCCCGTTACCTGGGGCAAGAAGGGGGAGGGGGCTAAAGAAATCCTATTTTCATAGTTCACTTAACCAACCGCCGTAATTTTGTTACCACGCATCAGTGGATTGGGCTTCTGTTGTGTATGCGGAATTATAATTTTGATATTTGATGGAAGATTTAAAGTGGTTTTTTAATTTAGCAGTTAATAAGCTATAGTTTGTTAAGTGACGTGCTATACTCACGGTAATCGTTTCATTGTAATATCTAGACTTGCCGTGTGGTCCCCGGCAGAGTAGAATAGGCCACCCTCACTCTTACCGAGGTGTCGTAAAAGGCGACTAAGGTAAAGCTGCTGGCACGATCATCAGCACCCAGAGAAGGAAAACTCTGCGTTTATATCAAAACCCGTCTGCCAAGCGTGGTGAGTATGGCAACTACCCCTCATGTGATTGAGGAGGCCCGTGCCCCAGCAGTGGGGACTTAAATGGGCTGACGATAATGATCTAGACTTGCATATTCCTGGATCATGGAATGGTTCAAGAGTGTCCCTTAATATACGGGATCAGCTAGTCTCAAACTAAATATGTCATTTTTCCCAAATCTTTGAGTACTAAGTAAATAAGTACACTTAAAAATTTGATCTCGCGTTCAGGTGGGACTCAAACCCACACTTTCCAAAATCCGGGTGAATGTTCTACCAATTAGGTCACTGAACGCGTTTCTAAGCCGACGAAATTGGTAAGTGCTTGATTCGACATGCGAGATGAAATTTTGAAGTGTTTTATTTACTAAAGAATAAATTGCAAAAGATTGCTATAAAAAATATAAACTTTGAGTACTAGCAGACGATAACCAGCAACACCCAGCATAGAGCTCAGTCAGCATCTAAAGGTTTCATCAAAACGCTAAATTAACATACCATCAATGTTACTAATATCAATGCCTCTATGTCGAAGTACAAACGTCTTAGATGTTTACAAAGTTATACCATATTTTCAATTTAAAGAGACGGCGCGGGTGTGGGAAGGCGGTCTGTTTCGCTCACCCTGTTTATATCGGCCTTTGTCAAGATATACATGTTTTACAATAGCCGAAAATATGGCGATGTTTAGAAGTTATACGAGTAGGTACTTTACCTACTAATAGGTTGATTTTTTCATTAGGCTAACTCCACGAACAAAGGCGCACGTGCTTATCAACTGAGCTACTAGCTCTCTTAAGCACCTGTCAGCCTGTTGCAGTCCATTGCTGGACATATGCCTCTCAAAATGTTCGCCACTTTGATTGATCGATCGTTCCGCCAGCCATTCTGCGCAAATCTTCACTCCACCTAGCCTGAGGGCGACCTGCCCAACATTACTGAGCCGCGGTCTCTATTTCATGCGATGCGGTCTCCATTTCAGAACTCATTTAGGTATCTCAACGGTTTTCAGTAGTAGTGTAGTTAAAAGCAAAACAGGTGATTTCTGTTTTAAGAAATCATAGTACTAAAGTATCTTGTGACAAATTTCGAATTTTTTGTCGTCCTGATATCTACATATACAGGGTTAAACGAAAACTGTTGCAAAGTTAGGCAGTTATTTGTTATTTGATAGAAATGGGGTGAGCCCTGCGTCTCATAGCCACTGCGACCAGTAGATGATCTATTGTGGCAGCCCCGTAACCTATTACAGCACCTCATGTAGCTCCAGTTCCAGGATAAACCCGAGAATGGAGCTGATGGGGGAGCTCTTGATCTCGTCAGCTGAGATCATGTGTGCTCCCAGGTGCCGGTTTCTGCAGCGGTACAGCGCTATGCCGAGGACGTGGATAATCGTTTCCTCGTCCTCGCGACAGAACCTGCAGATTTTGGTATCTGAAAGGCCCATGTTGTGCAGGTGCTTGTTTAATTTGCAGTGCCCTGTGAGGGTCCGAGTGAGTGCCCTAACATGTCCTCTACTCAGTTTTATTATTTCTACAGCTCGTCTCTGATCGAACGCCTGTATCAACCTAGACTGTTCTAGTCAAGGTTAGGTTAGGCAGTAGGTTCTACTCTGTTTCACACTGACTCTAATCTCGCAGATCTTCTTGGGATGATTACCTACTTATTATAAAAAAAATATATCTCCAAACGCTTTCAAGTTTTCAACTCTCTTTTTTTAATTATTGTATCCATATTGTTTTGCCATCAGCAATGATTACGGGCCTCACGGCCAAAACTTTGGCAGTTTTAATTATAAGCCTGTAAAATCAGAAGTCAAAGTCGAAAGTTAATGTGCCCTGTAAGACATAGAGTCATAGAATCATTTTTCGTTATTAGGCAAGATGACTTGTTCTTTCTGATTAGTAATCAAAAGAACTCGCAAAAATAAAAATATCGTTGAAAAAATGACTTGGTCTATGACCCGTTAGCATGATAACTCTGAGTTGTCAAAACTTTTAAATCATAGAAAATAGACTTTCTCAAAACGGTGTGGGGCGTTCTTCTTTCTTAACATCACGAGGAAGCAATAAGTTTTTTTTTTTTGTGATAGGTGGTAGACGAGCAGACGGATCACCTTATGGAAAGCGATTGCCGCCGCCCATAGACATCCATGGAAATGTGGAAGACAAGCAAAAGTCTTTCCTCCCCTTCACCCCCGGGTTGGGCCACACTCGTCGAAACACAGCGCAGCAGCTTCTCGCTGGTTGTTTCCACTTACCTACCTAGTTCTTTTTTACTTTTATTTATCTAAGTAGATAGATGATGTCACTCAAATCCGCTTTCAGTACTTGCATGCCAGATTTATTATGATGATCACTGAAATCATCATAATAAATCTGGTATCCACTTGAGACCAAATGGTGTTTCCCGTATAATCATACATTTCTGAGAATCGAAAGATGTTATAACCAAATGAGCCGGTACAAATTGTCATAATAATGTAAACAATAAAACCCAGTTTCCCCATACTTGTCAAAAACCAACGCGACCGTGAGTAAACTATTTGGACGATGTAATTCTTGCTTCCCGCCATTGGGCTGAAAGACACGACGGCTGTCCTTGTCCAATTGACCGTTCGACCGTCTTTGAATCGATAATAATTGTCTGTCAATCGGAACACCTTGATTGTGGTGAAGTATTTACTCGAAATGCCTTGGCCCGGTTTACATAAATATAAAAAAAAATATACGGCCATATGGCTCATGAGAGGAACACATCTGTTGAGAAACAAAAGTTCTTAAACATTGACCATTAGGCCTCGGTGGCCCAGTGGTTAGAAGGTGGCACTTTAAAGTGACGGCAGCGCAAGAGGTCCCAGGTTCAATCCTCGGGTCGGGCCAATAGTGTGTACCTACCTAAGTTTTCGGTAAGAAATTCTTAGTTTGAGCCCGGATAGTGGAAGTTGGCGGTCTTGTCTTGTTGGCGTTGCCTCGGAAAGCACGTTAAGAAGAATGGGGCGTAACTATAGTCGTATTTTTTTCTGTCTCACGTTGCTGAGTATAGATATGCCTCCTCTGCAGTCTACATTACTGTTCTGATTTTTAGAATACAAAAAAACTGCCATTACGATTTATGAAAAGACTAAAGATTTGTTTAATAATCTCTGGTAGAAATGGGAAGATTAAAATTTGAACCTTCACATTTCCACCAGAGATATAGATACCTATGCGAGGAATGTGTTTTAAGAGCCAATAGAATCCCTCCATTTACCTTGCTTCTCTCAGTAAAGCGATTCTATTGATTCTTAACAAATACATTCCTCGCGGCCTCGCTCGTCTCTGGTGGAAACGCAGCCTAAGACAGTTTATTGCCACCAGACTTTAAATGCTCTCTAAGAATAAAACATTCTACTGCCATATTTAAATACGATCTGGAGACAGGTTAAACGGATTTTAACCATTCATCAAGCCACATCAAAACCTGAAAGGAGGTTCATTTAGCGAAATTGCGAATAATTGTTTTTAATTAAGTGCAATGAGACGCCTACTGTGAGTTTCCGAGAAGGCACCGGCTCGGGAGCAACGCTCCGTCTAGAGATGTTACGATTCGATTTTATAAACATCGATTCATCGACTTTACATTCATCAGTGTTTTTTTCACGATTCAATTCATTCGTATTTCGCCTAATACCAATGTACCTATTTCGCTGGTTATGGTTGATATCACTGCAGTTATGACATTTTGTAATTGATTTTTCTTTCAGATCAGAAATTATGGTCGGAATATTAATTAAATGAAGTAAATTAACAGACACAAATGTCAAGTTCCCTTCTTACAAGTTTACTTCGTCTAATTAATGATCTGGCATAGCTACCTAAGACTTTAATAAAACTTCAACTTACGCATAATCTGAAAATACAAATTATATATTTTTGGCATAAGTATAAAAAGAAGACAAAAAAGAGAATTATATCAGTTAAAAACCTCGGCTCTTTTAAAAATATTTGACTTTAATTAAAACAGACTTAATTTTCTTTCGGTTAAAATATATATAATTAAATAAAGCGGAAAGATTAGCTATATACGTATCAATCCATGTGCCTTTTTCATACTCCATAGAAAATACTTATTTTCACTGTTGATTCTGATATCGGTAACACAGGTGCTTGAGCTACCTATCTGGGAGTCAGATCAATGTATGTGATGTTGTGAAATATTTATTATTTATTTATTTATTTTCCCTCCGGAGCCCAAAACATTTCATATGAAAAATCGATTCAAACCAATACATCGTCCCTCCCTATCTCAGTCAGCCCATGCCGTGCGCCCGCGCGGAAACTGTCACATTTGACGTTTCACTTGACGTGACGTTCCTTACTCAAACAGCCCGCGTTTTATTTTTGTTTCTTTATCTTCATCTCAATCTAGCGGCCAGCACTTTTTGAAACTCATTTTTAAAAACTTAACAAAAAGGTTTCATATCGAATATGGAACTGAAATGTGAGGCTAGGGATGCCAAAATCATAACCAACTGATGGCAAACATTTTGTGAAAGGAAAACAGTACTTACCTATTTTTTTTTATTTCATTGACACTTACTTGTATCTAGTAAAGAAATAACATCAAATAACATCACACACATTAGAAGAATGGCAATACATACCTACATATGTGCAGGTGTCCCTCGGATTTTAAAATCGATGATATCATCTGGCTAGCTTCCTCAGATTAAGCTTCACTATCTTATGAAGATAGGTACTATTTATTGCACAACCTACAACACTTAAATGCTTAGCTATACAGAGGTACAATGTAGGTACAATTTAGGCGGTTAAGATTATTTAGACGACGGGTGGCCCTAACTAGCGACTCCAATCAATTTAAATTGATAGCAACTAAACCGGATATCTTTTTAACAATTTCGAAGTTCCATCCTCTCGGAAAGAATATATGCTATTTATTTAATACTTATAATTAACTTTTTGATCTGTTTTTGCATTCGAAATTTGGATTAACGCCAGAAGTGGCCTTTTTTGGCGGTAATTCATATTTCGAGAAGGAAGCAGAGCAAGAAGTTAATTAAAAGTATTGAATAAATAAAATGTTAAAAAGATATCCGGCTTAGATGCTAACAATTTAAATCAAATGGCGACGCTAATGTGCCTACCCATCACCTTAACCTATGTAACTATTAGGATGTCATTTAACTCGCATGTCAACAAAGTTGATTAGGTATTCTTTTGAAGGAAGCTATACATCAGCTTAAACAGATTTCAGATGTAAATATAAATAGTAACCTTAATTTAAATGAATCGGTAGGTATAGTTCAATCTTCGCCTTATATTTTGAAAGCGCCAACCCTGCGCGCTATTCGATTTTTAATCGTCTGTTATCTCGATAACCTGTTGTGGGGTATTTCGTTTCGTTCGTGCATCGGACGCGATGAATGCATAATTAAGTGGAAGCATTTTTGTGATTTTGTTAATCCGAGAAGGGCGTGTTACGTCAGTAAGATCAAAAGCTTAACTTTTTAATCGCGAGGCTTATATTCACACGAGTACTTTACAGTGTATCTAAACAATTTTAATTTTAATTTGTATAGGTACTGAGTCACCTACGCAAAATACAATAATCAATACACTGCTGAACGTGGGCCACCCTAATAGAGTTCTTAATTTTTATTGTTAATCCTCATAATAACCATGGACAACTTAGTACCGCCTGTTAGCGTAAAAATTAATCGAATCATTCAATCATTTGTTCCGTGACATTTCATTTACATTATCTGGTTTTGTTGTCTGAAGTAAAATGTTTAAGAAATGTTTTTAAGCAGTAATAAATTAAAATGCTCTATTAAGAAAGGCTTTCAAGTAATATGAATAGGCTCTGCTTATATTTTTGGGATTAAATACAAAAAATAAATTGACTACTTTCTCACAAATAACTTTAGTGTAAAACGGAATGGACTGTCACAAGGACAAGCTGTCATTGTTACTAAATGGATATTTTAAGGTTATTATTTTAGTACCCATTTTAAACTAGGGGGGGGCGTGGTTTGACTTTAGTATTATAGTTGATGTATATACTATGTAACGTTAAACTTAGTTTTGTAATAATGTTTATTCTAGTTATTCAGTAATTCCCAGTATTAATCCCACTACTTATTTCAAACCACGTTTTGGAATAAGAGGGAAAACGTTTGGTCTATAATTAAAAAATATACGAAATATCTTGTACTAGTCAATTTGATAAAAATGTTAATTACCTAAATAGAATGCGAAATTAAACGATTCTTATTACTGTATGTAGGAACATATGAATAAACAAAACAACTTTTTAATCCAGGTCAAAATTTGATTTAAAAAAAAAGGTTTAAACAAAACGTGTCATCGAATTTCAAAAAGTTTTTATATGTAAACGAAAGTAAAATGAACCTTTTTCGTACTGACCGGTACACGTCAAGTTTGAATTTCGAACGAGGACCTTCTTAAAAAAAGAGACGGATTCCTTTTTTGAAAGCGGCGAGGAGCGGCGCAAGCGCAACCCGATCCCCGAAATTCACTTGCTACCAAGTTTATTATTTGATACTTCGGGGGGGATTAATGCTTTTTTTTCTTCGTCCTACCCGCGTCGGCATCTCTTTGGGTTTTTATTAGATAAGTTCTTTTAATACGTGTAGGTGTTGTTTGTACAGAAATGTATTTTATGATCAAATAAACCGCCGGTGAGGATATCGAAACTGTTATTAAGAATAACATAATAGAGTAAATTGAATAACTTCATTGTTACGTCGTCTACCTACCTACTTTCATACATCTAAGGTTTTTAGGACGTCATGCCCGTATCATAGGCCTTGAATGCCACCATGTTTTACGAGAATAATAAAATTATGCCAATATAATTTGATCGAAGATATCCGGCGGCAAGCGTAATAATTATGTTAAAGTTATAATAATTATATCCTCCAACCGATTACGGCTATGGCGGCCAATCTCAACAATCAGCCACGTACGCAGAATATATTATAATGTTCAAGTGTGTGCGCAATCACACGTGCACTCTCTATTCCCTTATTATATATATATACCGTATTCCGTTGGGACACCAGCGTGACACGACCGGAGAGGGATTGGGCGCTGGACCAACGGCTGAACGTGCTTTCTGAGGCACGTGGAAGACCGCCAACTTGCAGACTCCAGGCTGACACTAAGAATTTCTTACCGAAAACTTAGGTACATATTTTTGGCCTGACCCGGGGATCGAACCCGGGACTTCTTGCGCAGCCGTCGCTTTAAAGCCAAAGCAAGTTATATTAGAAATGCAAAAGTTTGTGACGGTGTATGTTTATTATGATACTAAAGACAAACATTTGACCCCAATCTTACGTGGCGTTAAGTGAAGATGAGGTCCAAGGTGGGCCATGCTTGCCCGTGAAAACCTTTTTAAATATGTTGTACATATGTAATATATGTTGCTCTTTCACGCAAAACTACTGAATTGGTTTTAATGGAACTTCACAATAGTATAAGTATGGTTTACATAATTTATTAGAATAATACATAGGCTACGATACAATAGTACGATAGTAAATAAGTATAACAATAATCCAAGATTAATGATACACTGCGCAGAAACTGAACATAACTGGCGAGCTGCACACTTGTTTGCCACCGACGTAGTATAAAAAAAGCTAATTGTAATTTCTAAGGATGCAGATGCTTAGACAATTTAAATTGTCCAAGTGCAGATGTCATATCAGCCACATAACATTATATAACTAAATAAATGACCGGATGGCGCAATTGGTATAGACCCTGCCTCTTACGCCAAAGGTCGTGGTTTCGATCCCCACCCTGGACAAACACTCGTGCGATGAACACTTGTGTTTGTTCGGTGTCTGGGTGTAATATATGTATTTAAGTATATATTTGTGTTCCTCTGTTGTCTGATATCTGTAACACAAGTGCTTACGCTACTTAGTACGGAATCAGGTCAATGTATGAGATGTTGTGAGAATTATGAGTTAAAAAAATGATTATTAATTATTATTACATTCACTGTCAATATCATTCTAAGAAATAATTTTAGTACAAATGATCTTTACAATTGCTCACAGGAAAGATTTGTATTGTTGTATGTTTGTAAAAATTCAACTAAAATACTACTCAGCCGAGTTTTTGTTTATATCATAGGTGGCAAACGACTCCATCATCGTTGAGGGAAACACACCAAAAGCGTGGCACTCTGGCGTGGTGAGGCTTTTCTTCAAAAAGGGTGACAAATCCCAATTGAAGACCTACAGGCCTATCATGCTGCTGAGTCACATATATAAGCTGTTTTCGAGAGTTATGACGAATCGTCTCGTACGCAGGTTCAACGACTTCCAGCCTCCCGAACAGTCTGGGTTCCGAAAAGGCTTTAGCACCATATACCACATACATGCGCTGCGGCAGGTTATACAGAAGTAAATAACACACTTAAAAATCATCTCGTGTTCAGGCGGGACACGTACCCACACCTTCCACAATCCGGGTGAATATTCTATCAATTTGACCACTGAACGCGTTAATAAGCCGTCGAAATTTGTAAGTGCATGACATGACATGAGCTGTCGATAGTCTCATCAATATTGTAGATATATTTACAATATCCACGAGATGACATTTTTAAGTGTGTTATTTACTTAAGAATAAATTGCAAAGATTGCTATAAAAAAAATCAACTAAAGGTTATACAGAAGATCGAAGAGTATACCTAATCTTCCTTTATGTTTAGCGTTTGAGGACTATGAGAAAGCCTTCGACTCTGTCGAGACTTGGACCGTGCTACAGTCTCTTAAAGAGTTTCCGAATAGACTACCGATATATTATACCGAAACAAGTTTTTTTTGTGGATGAATTAATGAACGAATGAATATACTGACATACGTTTATTGCCCTCAAAACGAAGTATAGAAACTTAAAACAAGATATGACATGAGATGTACAACGAAGGCGACCGTATCACTATGAGCAGATAAACATCTCATTCGAAACGAAACGAAAAACATAGTTTGGTCCACATGTGCAATGTTGCGAGAAAACCAGTGTAACAAAAGTAATCCGAACTATTAATACCTAACTCTATGCGATTTTAGATTTTTTTGCATTACAAAGCTATGAATAAACCTGAGCTTTTTCCTTGAAACTTTGCACGACATTCTACTACAAATTAGTGGACTAACCCTCAAAATATTTTCCCACTAATTGTAATTTAAACTATCCATATCTCCTATCCCATCTAAGGCGTGAGGCGCCGCCTGGTGGTCCTCAAATGCAACTGACACTTTCACGAGAACAAAATTGTCAAAATGTCGACCGATCATGACATTATTACCAAATGATTTTTAACATACCCAGATCTACAATACAACATTGTTACGATTATATTTTGGTTGAAAATCCAATGGCTATCTGTTTTACAACCGCAAATAAAAGGTCATTGATGAGACGGAACAAAAAGTTGAAGATGGTCAAGATAAGTTGTGGGACGACAATAAGTTGTCCCTTCTTAAAAGTTTTCTTAATGAAATGTAGAAAAAAATATATTTTATTATTTGTTAATAGCGTATTTTTATAATTATAAGAAAAAAAAATACAAATAGCACAAAGAATTTTGGTTATACACAGGCTAGAAATGAAGTCATCATTTACGAGTTCGGGTCCCTATTTTACTTTTTTATACTGTTGAAACGCAAATGATAAATACAGCAATAGAAGTAAGTCCTCCTAAAATATTTGTTCTTACTAACTGGAGGAAGGCAGTGGTAGAATGGAGATTGTGGCGTGAGTGAGTAACACCTAAGAGGAAGACTTCAAATGTGTTAATGTGACGACATCAAAAAGCTGACAGGAACAAAGTTAATAGAAACCGCCTAAGATCGACAACAATGGCATAAACTGAAGGAGGCCTAAAACCCTAGAGGTGCAAACGGCTACAGAAGAAGAAGAAGAAGAAGAACTGAAGGAATTCCGCCAGTTCAGCAATCGACCTTACTCGTATGCATACCCAGCCGTTGGGGCTGGTCGGGTTATGATGTGCCTCTAGGTAGAAAATCCCAGTAGGAGAGCCTGCCTGCTTCCCAGTAATAGTATTAATATCCCAACGATCAGCCACGTACGCAGGATATAGGTATTATAGTGCTCAAAGTGTGTGCGCAAACACAAGTGCACTCTCTATTCCCGTACCCTTTTTTTGTCGCTGGGGAATGCGCCTTATGCATACCCTCCTGCGGGGTGTTATCTCGGGCTCTTTTCTGGCGTTGGTTCCTCCTAACGAGAAGCTGACCAGATGTAGGTATACCAACTAAACTCTAGCGGTTTTCCCTCTTAGGCCTTATGTGGGGAGGAGTCATGGGTTCAACATGTTCTTTATTCCCTTACCCTCATATTCCGATGGGACACCCGTGTGTCACGACCGGAGGAGGATTGGGCGCAGGACCAACGGCTTAACGTGCTATCCGAGGCTCGGGGATACAAGACCGCTAACTTCCAGACTCCGGGCTGACACTAAGACACAAAATTTTGGCCCGACCCGGGGATCGAACCCGGGACCTGTTGCGCAGTCGTCGCTTTATAGTTTGACCCACTACGCCAGCGAGGCAGTCTGGGATGTAGACCTAGAGCCATGCTGACTAAACCCCCAGGCTTATCGTCTAATTGAGGAAGCAGGAGTCTTGAGGGCATATAACGAAACCAGACCTTAACAAACGAAAGTATACCTATCGCATCCAAACAAAAGATTTTAATGATTATTTTAGTGATTGTGATTTCCAAGTCGATGCAAGCCCTCTTTTTTCAAACCTTACTTAACCTTCTGCGAACATGTCTAACATAGAATACAATCTGAAAATACCTACTACACACAACAAAGTACATTTCTAAATGTTGTTCTTTGAAGTATGTTCTCCATAATATTCAGTTATGTGCATGGCTGTGTCAAGCTGCGCCCGCGCGTGTGAGACGACTAATTATTCGGAATAATCGTCGTGTATCGATAATTAGTCGGGACGACCGATGTCGCGCGACCGCCCACAAATCTGGTCGGTTCTCAAACATTTGGTAGAGGATACAAAAATCTAGTAGTGGCAAGTTGATGAAGAATTATTGGAATCTTAAATATCTACTAAATAAAATATTTGGGACTATAATTAATTAAGACGGGAATTAACACGACATTTATTATGTGATATAACATTATCGAATAAATCGGCAATAGCAAAACACCTAATGGAAATGGGAGTTAATCACTGACTACATGACCGGAAAATCTTCTCCAACGATCGTCATTATCATACCAGGATAGTACGTGAAGCGATTGAGATCAAAAACTATAAGACTTTCAATCGGGAGGATGGATTTAAAATATCATCGACATGAAATCCAGTAATTAACAAGTGCAAACCCCGTGCCACATAAATAAATAATTATTCATGTGCCCTAGTGGCGAATTAATATCGGAAAATGTGAGGGTATCCGAACATTCACGGCCTATATAATAAATTTCGTGTTAATTCCCGTCTTAATTAATTATAGTTTTAATACAACGCGAAAATCTAAAAAAGACGGTGTGCCATAACACGATCAGCCGTATATATACTAACGAAAATATGGAAAGATAAACGCGTAACCAAAAAACACCGAGGTTCGTCCAATGAGATGCTTCCTATCTTCCTTTACAGAGCTGAAATATGAACAATTAACCAAAAGGTGCTGGAGCCTACTCAGAGTGAACTGGACTGCTCACCGTACCAATGTTTCTATCCTGAAGGGGCTTCGGATCAAAAAAAGACTTCGTCGATTGTGCAAGGGCGAACTCTCACTATGTTTGGACGTATTATCCAAAACGAGCTCCTTGGAACGTTTAATGGTATAGGAAGAGTGGATGGTCAACCGAGGCAAATCACCCACATGGTGGAATGACAATATCAAGTCTGCTACAACGTGTTCCTTAACTGAATGTACACGCAGTGCTATCAACTGAAAAAGATGGAGAAGTCTCGCAAAAACTGCTACACAACATACAAACAATCCATAACCACGACCATTCCGTCAGGAGTGTACGACTGACTGAGAAGAAAAAGAATAAACTCTCTTTTGCTACCATGCGTACTTTACTGCCTGCGATTACGGTGAACTACGGCGCCTAGGCCTACGTTACTACATGCGTACCGACCAAAACGCCCTATGCGTACTACGCGACATAGAGTAACTTATATATACTGAGATAAAGGTATCAGTCGGCAAGCCATCTAGAGGAAAACGACCAATACTCAACAGCTATGTAGAACGGCCACCTTTGAATCAGAAATCAATTTATTTGCTAAATAATAACATTTTCAATATCTTCTGGAGCTCTGTTTTATTCCCGTACTTTTTTAATATAACCAATATGTAGTGTGTTCTTGAGGTCATTGTTTAGGAAACTGCTTTACTAGCGCGATGTAAAAATGCATAGTGACATCTACCGGAACAAACAACAAGCTCCATCTAACGAAAAACGCTGAACTAAACGCTTTGTGCGGACTACGCTATCAATGCCTTCGTCACATGCATATACGACGTTTATGCTACATGTGTACTATGCGAATTTTGACGCACATCCTCATACGAACTCAAGACGAAAAACAATGTGATTTTGTGATGTGATAGATAGATAGATACTGTTTATTGCACAACATACAAAACTTAAAAGCTAGGTATACAGATGTGATGCGTGATTGTCGCTTACCTCGACGATTAAAGTACGAAGTTTGAGCATCCAAAGCAAAACATCAATAATGATGGATGATCGTCCCATGCGAGGTGTCGGAGCGCGGGCGCATAATCGAACAGTCGTTATCGACCAATCGACGCACTCGTCCCGAAACTCTTTCGGTGCTTTGAGATAACCGATCGGTTTGTGCCGGTGTCACTTACTCGGTGTCTCATCCTCATGTGTGATCGGTTTTGTCATTTCTTTATTAATTTCTTGTCTACTGGCATCTTAAATTCTTAACCTATCATCCCACCAAAAATAATATTGTGTAAAATGTGACCAAGATGAGATGGTCTCATCCTCGTCATACCAAGACAGCAGACACAATAGAAAATCATTTGATTTTGGCTTTTTTTTGACGTGATAGGTGGCAGACGAGCAGACGGATCACCTGATGGTAAGCGATTGTCGCCGCCCATGGACACCCGCGACACCAGTGGAGTCACAAGTGTCCTGCCATCCTCTAAACCCCCCTTTCCCCCGAATCGGGCCCCCAGGTCCCTCACTCACGCAGCGGAACACATCACAGTGCTGCTTCACGCCGGTTTTCTGGGAGGCCGTGGTATCACTCCGGTCTACCCGTTTGTGCCGAAGCGTGGCTCTCAAAAGGAGGGCTTAAAAAAGGATTTCGGGCAGGTAGTACAACATATAACTTGCACTGACAAAAAGTACCTAATGAGATCTGACTCATGTATATTCGCCCTATGGTTATTTGGCCCTCAGTAAAAGTCAGAACTAATCCTTTTTCATTTACAAGGGTTGGTGTTTCTGACAATTTCTCATAGAAAAAAACTTGTACAACGCCCCTCTGTTGCTGTCACTGATGTGCCTTCTGATTGTAGTCGCACTTTAGAGCCAAATACATAATTGAAGAAAAAAAGTAAATATTTATCATAGAGACTAACTAGGTAGGCTAAAGTCTAGGGCGGCAGATTTTAGGAAGCGGCAAATGTGAGCGCTATTTTTTTCGATTTTAAAATAAACTATAATGATCCTATACGAGTACATGGTAAAAGCCTTTGAAATTTGTCAAACAATAGGTAATAATTGTTTATTTCAAATCTATACGCATATTTCTACCATTAACTCAGTGGTCGGAAAAAAACATCTTGAGGAAACCCGCACGTCTCAGAGAGTTACTCAATACTGTGGATATTTGTTATTTGATAATGATTATGAACGTGTAAAAAAACGTGTAATAATCCAGTTGGTCTACTTTCCATGTAAAAGGGTTGCGAATACCAGACGGCAATAGGGTATTTGACTATTTTTATTTTATTTTTGTAATCAAAAGACCTCTCAAAGATAGAAACAACGTTGAAAGAATTACTTGATTCTCATTTGAACCACCTGAGATATCACAACTTTAAAATCACATTATTTTGGGCAAACCCAAAACGCTCCATACAAATGGCTACTGAGATGTGACGTCGCAAACAAATATTTTGTATGCATTTCATGTGAATTTTGTACGGTAGCTATATCAAATGTTTCGTTTATGTCAATGGTTCTATCGAGTGGTTCCAGTTGGTGCAAATTGTATGGGTTATTTAATGATATACTTATATTAAAATGAACTTGCCCATGAATCTTTGAATGACCATAACACCAGCTAGACTTTATAGTTTTAATTGAGAATTTTTGCTATTGGCACATATTTACCTATATTTTGTAAAATCTCGAGCTTAGTCAAATACCCTATTGCTTTATTGTAATTGTAGGTGACTCTCTTGCTTGTTTGCCCCCCCATTCTCATAAAAAACTGAGAAACTTACCAAATCCTGGATCATGGTTCAATATAACGTAATGATGAAAATCTATTTGAGTCCAAGCGTACCCCGCAGTGGCGTCTTTACCTATAGTGCAGGGGCGGTGCACCGGGCGCCGGAAGTTAGAGGGCGCCGAGAGCGCTTCGCTACACATAGAGCCTCCACTGTAACGCTCCGCAAGGAGCGGGCGCGACTGCGCGAGTACCGATCGTTCTCCTCATCTTACCGTGTGATTCCCAGTCGCGTCCAATGCTGTCGCTTCGAAGCCCGGGGTACGCTTAGATCAACATGATACAGGATTCGGGATCTCATAATTACAATGAAGCGATTTCCCGTAGTCGAATATGTTGAAAGTATTTCATTTGACGACCCGTTTGGAACAGTGGTAGTGAACGCTGCCTTTGGTCCAAGGTTTGTGGGTTCGATCCCCGCACAGTACAAACATTTGTGTGCATGAACATGTCTGTTTGCATTGGTCTGGGTGTTTTCTGTATTATAAGTATATATTTCCAAAAAAAAGTAATATATGTATATATTTGTAATCCTACTGTTGATTCTGATATCCGTAACACAGGTGCTTGAGCTACCTATCTCGGAGTCAGATCAATGTATGTGATGTTGAGAAATATTTATTTATTTATTATTTTATTTTGTTCTCGCATTTTGAAACAAGAGGGCGCCAGGTTATTGATTGCGCCCGGGCACTTCTTGGGCTAGAGCCGCCCCTGGTACCCTGAGCTCCAAAGCGACAGCTTTGGACGCAACTAGGAATTACACGCTAAGATGAGGATTTAGAGCGATGATAAGTGCGCGATGTTTCGTGTTTGCTCTGAAAATGTCCCTTCCTTAGCTGATTGGATTTTTCCCTTTCCTTCCATACAGTTTGAGATGCGCGTCGAATAGAGTCATTTCGGTCGGCGCCGGCGCACGGCGCTCAACCCACTTGCTCAACGAGTACGGTTTCCGCTCCGGCTGACATGAACAACGTGGCTTGTGCTATAACTATTTGCCGATGCATACACTGCAGCGTAGGTAGGTACAGTCATCAGCACATGACCTTAAACCGAAAATTGTCCTTAGATTAGTTATTTTCGAGATTTCTACCATTTACTTTATTTTTGAGTTGCCGATATTTACATGAAGGTACATGGTTGAAATCTCGTAAACAACTATTCTAATGTTAGTGACAATAAAAATTTAAAACAATACATTGAAAATTGTCCTTTTTTTGATAATATATTTTGAGCTCTACCTATATATCAAACGTCCTTTATCGGAAGGTTGTCCAGTAGAGCTTCCAGCGATAAGACTAAATTGTGGATTGTATCTCCTTATACCTAGCTTTTAAGTTGTGTATGTTGTGCAATAAAGAGTAGAGTAAAAGAGAATAATCTATATAGCTACTATACTCAAGATAGGCTAAAAAATTACAAATTTTAAGTTCATCAAGCTGTTATTCATTTTCCCGTTAGCTGCCTCTGTGAATAAGCTGGTTAGGGTACCGACTTCTATTACCAGGCGAGACAAGAACAAAACGTATAAATCTCTGAGTTTTTCTTAGACTGCCCGCCATTTGGAATAAGCTATTACATCCAGACACTGAAAAAACACCATTGTTCATCACTACGAAAGTTTATCTTAGGGACCGAACCCACTACTTAAGGTGACGGGTAGGGCACACTAGCGACGTCAATCAATTTTAATTTTTAGCTACTAAACCGGATCTATTTTAAACAATTTCGGGGCCATGTACCAGGCCCAAATGTTGGGTCCGTTTTTGTACGCGAAAAATTGATTCACGATAAAAGTGGCCGCTTTTGGCGTGAATTAATTTTTCGCGTTCGCGTTGCACCCAACATTTGTGCATGGTTATTTAAATAAATAAAAATAAAATAAATATTTCACAACATCACATATATTGATCTGACTCCGAGATAGCTCAAGCACCTGTGTTACGGATATCAGAATCAACAGTGGGATTACTACGCCCAGACCAATACAAACAGATATGTTCATGCACACAAATGTTTGTACTGTGCGGGGATCGAACCCGCAACCCTTACACCAAAGGCAGCGTTCACTACCACTGTTCCAAACGGGTCGTCAAAACGGGTCGGGTTTAATAAATAGTATAGGTGTTTGCCGAGAGGTTGTAACCCCGAAATCATTTAAAATAAATCCGGTTTAGTAGCAACCCCGAAATCGTTTAAAATAGATCCGGTTTAGTAGCTAAAAATTAAAATCGATTGGCGTCGCTAGTGTGCCCTACCCGTCACCTTAAGTACATGTGGCGTATCAGGTAGCACTACAAAATGCATTAAGTATGCCAGTCAATATAAATGTACCTAGGTATTAAAAGTTTTATCACATCTGAACTATCATCAAAACTACATATATATAAATGTTGGGTGGAAGAAATCGCTACAAGCGAATAGACTGCCTTATTAAACTGTCAGTTGTTCTATTTATCTATCCACTTTCATGTCACCTGTCACATAAACTCGTGTTGCTCTAAGCACCAAGTGGGTGGGTAGCAAAAAAGAGGCCACCATCAAAATAATACGTCCGGAAATCCAGAAAATGTCATAATATCACATTTTGAAGACCGCCCAGTAGCATCAGAACCACGACATATTGACTTGCCTTTGTCAAAAATTATTGGGCAAAAGTTAATTTTCGCTACCCAAAAAAAATCCTTTCACTCAAAAGTTAAATATTTTGTAGCTCTTAACCTAAGGGCCTAAGGTATATTTCAAATGTGTTTTATTTCGTTTAAGGCCGCCTTTGGTAACAAAGAAACGTCGTTAGTATAATCCTTTTGAGTGTAACTTACTTGTTTGTTATTAGTTTGTTTGAGAGTTTTCTTAGAAAGTGTAAGATTTGAATTTGTCCCAAACTTTTTAAGAAGTTTGTAATCTTTAAATTACAAAGAGTCGCTGTTTCTTTTCTCTTTATGAACTGTTTTTAAGAGTGGTTTTGTACGGGTAACTTGTTTACATTTTAATAAGTTTTAGTGATAAAAAGTAAATTTACGACAATTTAGTTTGTGTCTGTTGTCATTGTAAATACAGCCTGATAGGATTCGGCGGGTAAGGCTAAAACAAGCCGCGTGGGCTGGTGCAATTTAGTGTACAAATTTGGTGTTTATTTGTGAAGTGAAGTACCGCAAAGTGATCCTAATAATAAGAATCGTTGGATTGTATCGTTTTTAACACTGCTATTGTGTGTCGAGTGAGTTGTCTCGTGACAACTTGCTTGGACCTAATAGTCTTAAAACCCGCTATTGCTTTTAGAGTGATATCCGCTGAATCGATAAAACGTTAAACACCGGCGTTTTGAGTGACTGACTTCGACTGTTGACTACCTATTTATTCTCATTTGACATTAGCAAATTATCTTCGGGTAGCCATATTTAAAAAAAATACATTAAGATAATAATGAGAGTTTTCAAGGCCGCTTCTTTGAAAATGTTAAAACGGTTTGCTTAAATAACTTTGCTTAATGATGATTCCACAATTAAGATTCAGGAATCATCATCATTTTACCATGTTTTCCCGGTTGCGTCCAAAACTGTACCTAAGCCTGATCCAGAATCTGAGAATTCTGGTTAATATTTACAATGAAGCGACTGCCGTCTGACCTTCGCAACCCTTTATAAGGGAATCAGACCAGCTGAATCATGGTTACACTTTTCAGTTACTATCCAAAACATGCGTGTATATAAACACATTTAAATGTGCAAAACATTCGATTAAATTATCTACGTCGCCATTTTGCGAAAAAAAACCGCCCTCAAAAGCTACGAACTTAAAAGTGTATAACCATCTTGTAATTTAATACAACATTCAATTATTCAACAGAGATTAGGAGCCGACTTCGGTAAAACCTTTTCTTAAGTGTACTGTTATAAAATGTTATTTGAAGTGTATAAAGTGTTAATTTTATGTTCGTGGTTTTTGAAGGCGGTTTTTATCGCAAAACTTTTTTTTTATTGTTTTTTCTCTCTGGTAGTTAGTTTTGGTTTTTGTTGTCATTATTGTAAGCATAATATAGGTACAGACAACCACTCGTTGGATGGGTTTCTGCAATCTGTCAAATTTCTTCCTCGGTCGAATACATTTAGATTACTGTGGGACAGAATAAATAATACACCCAGGTTTCGGGAATAAGGCTTCTATCTGCTATAATTATAATCGTATTTACGTCTTTCACCGTCGTCGCCTATACGTCGTCTATCTCTCTCTCGCACGTCATTCTATAATTCAAATATAGATCTCTTACACGTTCCTTATCAAGCATCTACCGATCACCAATCCTATATTACCATCAAATGAGGCTTTTCTAATTTGCCTATGTGTTGAATTATTATAATCAGTCTTTACTGATTGTAATAATTCAACACACAGGCACAAAGTAATATGATAATTTATAGTAAAACTTCTGCTACAATGTCCTTCTAATCCTCACGATAGCGTATAATTCCCGATAGCGTCCAATTCTGTCGCTCTGGAGCCCGGAGTACCCTTGGACCATGATTCAGAATTTGGGGAGTCAGGCAATTAATAGGTTGGGGAAAAAGTCTTTTCGCATCATAGTATGTATGAACTTGTAATAAAATCTCTTTGGTTTATAGTATTTGTATCTGGCAGTTTTGGCGCATTTGAAAAAAGCTGGGTACACAAAAAGTTCGATATTTGGGTACCTCACGAGCTCACTGAAAGAAACCTAATGAACCGTGTACTCATTTGTGCTTCTTTACTGCGACGTAACGAAACCGAATCATTTTTTAAGAAGCTGATAACTGGTGATGAAAAGTGGATCACGTACGACAAGAACGTGCGAAAAAGGTCGTGGTCAAAGGCCGGTCAGGCTTCACAGACTGTGGCGAAACCCGGGTTAACTCACAATAAGGTGATGATGTGTGTGTGGTGGGATTGGAAGGGCATTATTCATTATGAGCTGTTACCACCAGGCAGGACTATCGATTCTGAACTCTACTGCGAACAACATATGAGATTAAAACAAGAAGTTGAGAGAAAACGGCCGGAATTGATCAACAAGAGGGGTGTGGTGTTTCATCATGATAACGCTAGACCACATCACACATCTATAACCACCCAGCAAAAATTAAGGTCTCTAAATTTTTAAAGCAATGGGATCATGTCCCTACCTACAAGATGGCAAAAGGTTATTGAACAAAATCGTACATACATCATCATCATCATCACCAGCCCATTTAAGTCCCCACTGCTGGGACACGGGCCTCCCTCAATAACATGAGGGGTAGTTGCCTTACTCACCACGCTTGGCAGACGGGTTGGCGAGGGTTTTGATATAAATGCAGAGTTTTCCTTCTCTGGGTGCTGATGATCATGCCAGCAGCTTTACCTTAGTCGCCTTTTACGACACCTCGGTAAGAGTGAGTCGTACATACATACTTTAGTTAAATGTGAATAAACTATATTAAAAAATGTTTTGAATTTTCTTAAAAAATGCGAAAAAACTTTTTCCCCAACCTAAATACAATGAAGCGACTGCCGTCTGACCTTTGCTACCTTTTCAGAGGAACCAAACCAACTGAATCATGGTTACACGTTTCAGAAACTATCCGAAACATGCAGGTTTCCTCACGATGTTTTCCCTCACCGCCGATCATGCGCAGACTTCAACTAGTGTTGATGAAACAATTTAGTAATAAAACCATCAGTGCTCGTAGCAGATCAGTAGTAAATGGACATGCACAAGAGAATGGGATTAATTAAATTACATCGTGACCTCTCCTACCGAACGGCGGGAGGCGCGCGCGCAAGCAGCCTGTTAATTTTGTGTGGCCGCCCGCTTGGGGCGCGGGCGCACGTAGATACAAACAAATGGAACTGGCTATATTCAGGAATATTTATTGTACAGGTTTCACCGGTAAATAGCTACACCTTACTGACATTCTGAACAACACATTCGCATCAAACAAATTCACATTACAAAGAAACAACCTTTCATATAAAATTGGTTACATGACAGGTTCATTTGGATGGGGGAGTAGAAAAAAAAATTGAGTAATTTCTGTAGATAACCTTGAATTTCGTAACGCGCGTCGAGCATCTACTGCGCGTCGTCGTTACCGTAAAAAACGCCGTGTACCTACGTAAAACCTATGCTCTAGAACTACTTTTTTATGTGATAAGTGACAGACCATCTGATGGTTGGCAATTGCCGCCGCCCATGGACACCTACAACACCAGTGGAGTCACAAGTGTGCTACCAACCATTTAACCCACCTTCCCTCGGATCGGGCCTCCATACCCCGGCGAAACACAGGCGCGCTGCTTCATGCCTTTTTTGAGGCCGTGGTATCACTCCGGTCATCCATGCCGAAGCGTGGCTCTTCCACTGTAAGTCCTATTTGGTTCCCTCATCCAGCGCGCTCTCCTCCCTGGCATCAATCAACAGGTGTCGATTGATCATGCGCAGTGACAGGCGATGTATGGGCCGGGGATGACCCCCGCCGGCCGCTGTCATTCCTTCACAAACATAAGGAAGCTTCAGTAATAAGATTTATAGGGAAATAACAAATACGATGGTGTTTGACCTGTTTATTTTTAACATAATTTATCAGGGGTAAAAAAAAATTACACGACTCAGTGACCTAAATAAACTCGGAGTCTTGAGTCAAACCGAGCTTCAGTCTTTCGAGCGCTAAAATAGAACTCGAGTCTTAAAAAGAGCTCGGGTCTTAAAAAAAGCTTGAGTCTTAAAAGAGCGCGAGTCTTAGTATGTATTGAGCTGAGCGTATTTAATAATTTATTTATTATTTATATAATTAAACGGGAAGAACCTAATTACATAATCATGCAATACAAACATTTAATGTTAATAATTGCAAATTATTCTTATTTTAGCCTTTATATATGCTTATATATGTCCGTCATTAAATCAAATTTGATTGCATGTGATTTTATTTGACTTACCTATGTATTTTCTTCTGCAGTTTACCTATTTTTGGAATAATAATAATAGAAACAATAATATACACTTGACTTGGGCCCGCGTATATTAAAGTAAAGTATCAGCCTATAAACTGTCCCACTGCAGGGCAAAGGCCTCCATCATAGAAATCAAGTCATCGCTACTAAGATGGGATTAGGCTTAATCACCACGCTTGCCAAATGCGGATTGGTGATCACGAACCCGAGCTATGTTCGAAAAATTCGAAACATACTTTTCGCTCGACCCGGGAATCGAACCCAGGACCCCGAGATCACGGCCCGGTACTTAAACCACTAGACCAACAGGGCGTCATTATTAGATAATAAATAATTCATCTGTCAGTATGTAATAATTTATTTTCTTATTTCCTTATCCTACAATTAAGTTTTAGATATCAATTAAATATACGGTATACCTACTTAGAATAGTTTCATCATTTTCAAAGACTTATCAGAATCAGAAAAACTAGGCAAAATAACACCCCTTGAAGCAGTCTTCCTCTCGTACTTTCCGTATAAATGTTATAATCTTGGAGTAAGTCATAGTACGTTTCGTTTCGGGTACTCAATGTTGTTTTTAGTTTTTCCTATCAATTAACGCTTTTATTTTTTTTTAAATATGCTTCTGATTACGAATATTTCCCTCGAAAGTAACATTTTGTTACCTGATTTAAAAAGGAACTCCAAACAGAAAAGAACTCGAGCTCGACTCGCCTCTTAAAAAACGACTCGAGGGCATAAAAAGACTCGACGGTGTTGCGCTCAAGAGCTCATATAGACTTTAGTTCTCGTCTTGGGAGTCTTATTGTAACGAGTCGAGTCGTGCTATTTGTCAGTCAAGCTCAAAATGTAGGACTCAAAAGACTCGAGTTCTTAACATCTCTACCACTAACCATTACGCCACCGGGGCAGTCAGCAATAGGTATGGGTTATAGCTATTTATTGTAACCTAGGAATTCCAAAAGATTAGAGGAAGGATATAAATGCAGAGTTTTCCTTCTCTTGGTGCTGATGATCATGCCAGCAGCTTTACCTTAGTCGCCTTTTACGACACCTCAGTAAGAGTGAGGGTGGCCAACCCGTCTGCCAAGCGTGGTGAGTATGGCAATTACCCCTCATGTGACTGAGGGAGGCCCGTGCCCCAGCAGTGGGGACTTAAATGGGCTGACGATGATGAGAGGAAGGATAGACCCGTGTAAGTTGGTCTAAGTCCAAAAGGATGGACAAACAATCTGACGTTTACATACACATGTGATTTGCAGTCTCGTGGAAATACTCTGCCTTTTTTTTTGATTTTTTTTTTATGTGATAGGTGGCAGACGAACAGACGGACCACCTGATGGTAAGCGATTGCCGCCGCTCATAGACACCCGCGAGTGGAGTCACAAGTGCGCTGCCAACCTTTAAACCCCCCTTCCCCCGGATTGGGCCTCCGGTACCCTCATTCACGCAGCGAAACACAACACAGTACTGCTTCACGCCGGTTTTCCGTGACGCTGTGGTACCGCTCCGGTCGATAAAATGAACGGTCCTGGTTTATAAAATTGAAGATTTATCCACCCAACTACCATTTGCTACGAACCGATTCTTCCAATTTATTGTACCCAAAAAATTGTAATTCATAAATTCAATTTGAACTTCCCACCAGGTGGGATGAAATAATAATCTATGCTGCGCTGTAATAAAAAAATCCTTCAATCATAAAAATATACCGTGTAAGTAATTAAACCCATCAAATTGTTTGCAAAACTTTCCTTTTTGTGCTAACTCCTCGCTTATAAGTGAACGTGATTAATGGAAATCAAGTAAATTAAAATTATCGATACGCACCTCGAATACACTCAGGATAATATATCGACATACCAATCTAGGTAATTACATCTGTCAAAATATTCAAATTGGTATTCTTGATCATCGTAAAACATCGAATTGAAGCTAAGGCATTCCGCATACCAAGACTACAAAGTGTGTTTTCATACAATTGAAGACCGACACAATGGTAGGCAAAGCATTAATAAATAGTTAGTTAAAAATGGGTGGTAGCTAAATGGATTGAAACCAGTGAGTTGTATCATCTTCATATCCGGTACACTCTTGGCAGAGAGGTCGTAATCGTCCTGTACTCATAGTGTGTATAGGGGCAATTGTGATGCGCTTGACCAGGCGCCGCCACCGCCCCACGGTGTCCTCTCCTTCCGGAAGGCGCAGGTAATGGTTGCTTCGGTTATTACCTGCATAAGATCCATCGGGAGGAGACACCTTCGTGCCACGCGTGCGGCGATGCGGTGGACACGGCGCAACATACCCTAGCGGTATGTGCGCCTCTCACTAGCTATACTAGCGAGTGACGAGGCCTGGAAGGCTTTCGCTGCCTTTTGCGAGCACGTGATGGCAGCGAAGGAGGCGGCGGAGCGCGAGCGAGAGGCAGATCCTCTCACCCCCGCACTCCGCAGGGCACGGAGGGGGAGGAGACGACGCCAATATGTGCGTCTCCTTCCTCTCCGAGGGGGGAGTCCGCTGGTGCGTGGGGCTGTAACTCCACCACCGGCATTGCACGGACCTTCCTCCTACGATTGGTGGGGACGGCTCTACTCTCCTGGCTGTCCCCATTCCCTCCCCCGACCCCGGGGGAGGAAGCGCCGAGCCCTACCTTGTAGGCGGGCTTCCGTCTGGGAGAAAGTCGCGGTAGCAGGTTTCGTATCATGGCCCACGACTTTCTACCCACTATGAACGATGAGGGAGAGTCCCATGAGTTATAGTCGGTATGCCTCTGGGATAACGGCTCTTCTCTAACGAGAAGCCGTCGCCAGAGGATGCATGTATGCGTAACGCATTTCTCCAGGGGTCATCAAAAAAAAGCCGCCACCGCTGCCTGCTCGAGGTTATCCTGCTGCACTCGTTGACTGAGTCTCCAATGGCAGACTTGATTTGGTCAGTCCACCGTGTGGGTGGCCTCCCGCGTGGCCTAGTGCCTTCTACTTTTCCTTGAATAACAAGGCGCTCTATGGACTGATGGCCACGCCGAGAAACGTGTCCCAAAACCGTCAGGATGCGAGACTGTACTATAGAAAACAGACGCAGCTTGATACAGAGTTCTTGAAGTAGGTAAATTGTACACGCTAGTAATATGTTTAATGATAGGAACGTACCCATTCCAAACGGGAAATCGCTGGTTTGAATCCAAGTGTGCACATAAAATTAATATGCAAGTATTGTTATTCATTGTACATGCAGCCACACGTTAGGTTGCTACAGTCTATCAAATTCCATATTGAACCCAATGTGTTTGAAATTAAGGATGAGAGTTGATTAAAGAAATTCGACAGATTTGGGGTTACGTGTGGGGTTATCCTTACCATCAGCCACTAACTCGACGGTGAAGGAGGGCCGTGAGAAAACAAAAAATATGAAGGTATGTCTATGGTGTGTCAGGTGCCTAAATCTACTTTAACCTAACGTTTGATTTAGTTATTTATGGATTGGTTGAGAAGAGCATAGCATAGGCTGGATTCGACTAATCTTTATCCGTGGATAAAGCTATGTTATAACGTCAGATTCGAATAAACAGACTGAACCTTTTTTTTAGAAAACCATACTTGAAAAACTGCGCGATGCCGTTATAACTGGGGTGCTGGGCGACCTTCTTTCTCTACCGCACCCGTATAGAATCTGCGTCAGGGCCGGTTGGATCTTTTTCACACTCTGTGATGTTTTTTTCCGAAAATGGCACATTCCGCTGACTTCTTGTTCCATATGCGAATGGCAGCACTAAACCATAGATTTAGTATCGGAATAATGTTGGTCGCATCGACCCTTAGTGTGATACTCGCCTTTTTTTGCGGCCATTCCTTTTTGATTGACCTGTCTTATTTTGTTCAAGACGTACATGTTTCTTGATAAAAAGGATAAAACCATAGAATTATAACATTAAATACAACAATCTAAAGCAAATAACGTTCATATATTGTACTTAATTTTTTTTACTTAATACGCTTAAACCATGATTCAAGATTTGAGGAATCTGGTAATTACAATGAAGCGACTGCCTTCTGACCTTCGCAACCCTTTAACGGACAGACGGATCGTCTAAGCGATTGCCACCCCCCATAGACACCTTAAGCTAATGGTAGAAATATGCATATATATTAGAAACATCCGGAGGTGCATGCTCGGACTCAACCGCGGCCCCTCGCATGGAAGGCGCGTTGTTATCCACTAATCTACCATCGCTCGTACCTGTATTTAAGACTGTAGTATCACTGATGAACTGGCGAGAAAATTTCGCAATATCATTATTAACTTTAGTAAGTTCACAAGCGCTCACACGTGCAGAGCTACCGGCAATCACAGTAGTTGTTCAATAATCAATTTAATTTCAATTTGTGTATCTTTCACACATTATTCACAAAGTTTTTATTAGGTAATTTAATACTTACGAAGCATTTGGTTCTTCGCGTCCTACGCAAGCAAGCGCTGATATATTATTATTGCTAAGCAGCTGCCAAACCAAAGTAGTATAACATCCATTAGATTTAATTAGATTCCCTGTTACCCAAAGGAAACAATATAAAATACTCAGCTAATATTATGTTATTCAACGATTCTAGTCTTGATTGAATATCTTTTATAATAATAAAATGTATTTACATAATTTTGAATGGATTACACCCTACATTCTATCCCAAAACTTTCCACGCTTTTGATCCAAATGTTAGTTACAGTAGTTAGTGACTGTTATGACGAAATAGATAGATGATCTATTTCGTCATAACAGTCAATGATCTATTTTGCTGATACAGATGTAAAAATTAACTTACTTACTTACTTATCACATAATCGCTTCAAATATCCTGTCATCGTATCGTTACAATGCTGGCTCAGCGATCCAAAATGGGTTTGGGCCTCCTACGCCAAAGTTGCTAAAAAGTAAGGTAGCACATAATCCCTTTGAATATCCTGTCGATGCATCGTTACAACGCTGTTTCAGCTATCCAAAATGGGTCTGGCCCTCTTATCTCAAAGTTTCCAAAAAGTAAGGTAGCTCATAATCACTTCGACTATCCTGCCATCGCATCGTATTCGTAGGACGCAGACTCCCGCGGTGTCTGCGCTTGATTGATGGATCACGGGCTTTATTACAACTTGGCAATTACCTCGGACCAGCGTGCCGGGTCATTGACTCGCATGTTATATCAGTTGTTTGAACAAATATATGTCATATCAGCGGTTCTCAAACTGTGAGTCGCGGTTCGGAAGAAAAAAGAACCGTATTACATGGTGTTATATGTTTTTATAGTGTAGTATATTGGCTCTCCTCAGTAAGCACGAGGAGAGCAAACGTTGTAATTACAACGGACGTGACGTAAAGGCTTCTCCTCCATTGACATTGCCGTACTGGCCCGAGAGGTGCTGCTTTACACTTCGTTTGAAGGAATCCACATTAGTATGAAGGATGTATTTCCAGTACATCCGTCGGCAACGAGTTCCATTTCTTGGTTGTGCGGCAGAAATAGGAATAGATGTACTCTATACTCGTCCAAAGAGGCAGGCGCTGATCCTCAGATAAGGTTTTGGGCACCGCCGGCTCATCCCCTCTTAGACTGGAAATCTCGGTATTCAAGCGTAGTCAAGGATGGCTGTCTCTACTAGATGACCTTAAGAGGACTGCTGGCATAGCCTGTGATACGTTCAGCAGTAGACAGATAAAGACTGAGTAAATTGATTGATCGATTTCGATAGACTAAGAAAGTGTTAAGTCACACGTCTATTTAAGGTTGTGACCAATGCCCACAGGGCCCACAACGGTAGATCAGCGGATTGGGGGCGGATGCGTAATGTGGGGCTCTCCGTCAGGCGAGAGCTTCTGATGAAAAGCCGGCCAGAGGCATACCCATTATAACCACCTGAGACTGGTATCATCTGAGTGGGGAGAGGACAAGCACACCGGCTCAACAGCCTCTCTACATCTTAGGCGAGATACTGCCTCTCCCAGAAATGATGATGATCCCTTAACTAGATAGACACCCAGGGACGTCTTTACCTATAGTGCAGGGTGTGCGTTGCACCCGGGCGCCGAAAGTTAATGGGCGCCGAGAGCCCCTCGCTACACATAGAGCTTTCACTGAAACGCGCGAGTGCTGGAGCCCAATTCTCGTGCTTGTGATATTTTGAGAACATGGCGGATATCACCTGAAAACTAGGAGCCCAATTCTCGGGCTCGTGACATTTCTTTTCATATGACATATATCACTAAAACATAGTTTTTTTGTATGATTTTCAAGTGATATTCGCCATGTTTTTGAAATGTCACAGACCCGAGAATTGGGCTCCATACAAAAAACTATGTTTTAGTGATATATGTCGTATGAAAATAAATGTCACGAGCCCGAGGATTGGGCTCCTGATCTTTCTCCTCATCTTAGCGTGTGAGTTGCATCCAATGCTGTCGCTTCGAAGCCCGGGGTACGCTTAGACCATGATACAGGATTCGGAATGTCTGATAATAAATAAATAATAATAATAATAAATATTTCACAACATCACATACATTGATCTGACTCCGAGATAGGTAGCTCAAACACCTGTGTTACGGATATCAGAATTAACAGTGGGATTACAAATATATACATGTAATACTTTTCTTTTGTAAATACATACTTATATTACATAGAAAACACCCAGACCCATACAAACAGACATGTTCATGCACACAAATGTTTGTACTGTGCGGGGATCGAACCCGCAACCCTTGGACCAAAGGCAGCGTTCACTACCACTGTTCCAAACGGGTCGTGATAATTACAATGAAGCGACTGCCCATCGGTAATCGAACATATTGTAAGTATTCCATTTTGTTCGCGCATTTTGAAACAAGAGGGCGCCAGGATATTGATTGCACCCGGGCGCTTTTTGGGCTAGAGCCGCCCCTGCAAATACCAATCCGCCGTGACGTAAATAATTTTGAGAACCGTTGTATAATATTAACTCTAAGTGAAAGTTCATTGTTTCACAATCTCTAAATCGTTTTGATAGCTGGAAATTCTTCGATTAATCTTAAATTTTATGGTTATACAGATAAATATTATTCTTTATTACATGGGAGCAAAATACAGTTTAAGTAGAAAAAAACAGACAGTAGGTAAAGACAGAAACACATTAGGTCATTCTTCAGTTGATATTGAACCAAACGTGTTTAACACTAAGGTGAGAATCGACAGAAGAAATTTGATAGATTTTTTTTTGTGTGATAGGTGGTAGACGAGCGGGCGTATCACCTGATGGCAAGCAATTGCCGCCGCCCATGGACACCCCTTCAGACCCCCCATCCCCCAGATTGGGCCTCCGGTACCCTCACTCACGCAGCGAAACACAGCATAGTGCTGCTTTACGCCGGTTTTCTTTGAGGCCGTGGTATCACTCCGGTCGAGCCAGCCCATTCATGCCGAAGCGTGGCTCTCCCCCGAAGACAGATGACAGATTTGTATAAATAGTATAAGTGTTTGCCGAGAGGTTGTAACCCCGAAAATGTTTAAAATAGATCCGGTTTAGTAGCTAAAATTAAAATCGATTAGCGTCGCTAGTGCGCCCTACCCGTCACCTTAAGGTCTATCTTTAGTTATTGTAATTACTTCTCGTCCCCATTTACATGAACTCAAAATTAAATATTGCCCAGTACTAAAAACCGCCATCACAACAGCAAAACGAAATAAATTAATCACGTGTAGGTACTGTGAGTGGTAATTCAAAATGTTCACACAAACCAAACCTAGAGCGCTCACCCAGTCCCGGCTAAGTAACAATAAATCATTTCTTTTAGGAAGTAACACCTAACAAACTACCATCCCGGATCGCGTTCACTCATCAATTCGCCATTTAATTAACACCCATACATCATGCATCAAAACCGAACTCACACAGTAGCCAAACCATCAAAATCGAAAAGTTAACTGAATGCAATGACCCTAGATATCAAGCCAACCATAGCACAAATACGCTGCTAACCAATAAAACAAACCATTTTCAACTCTATACACCATCAAATAAGAATACATCATAGCTTGATCTCACTGTATATTACACTTGCGCCTGATTCGATCCGATATACGTCTTGGCGCAGCGAAGCGCAAAATGGAAGCTCCCAAGATACGTTCAGAGAAAAAGTAATAAATGGTCAGAAATGAAATATTACTGTAACCGACGCGTGTTACTATTATTTTAATAGCAATGCGATAGATAAATAGTTGTCGAGTTCGAGTGTGAGAGATTTAATTAATGCCGGTAATGGCATATCATTTTCGAAACTTTTTTTTTATGTTTAGGGCTATGCTTCCCAAACTATGGACAATGCTGGCCATATTTTTTATGGACAGTTAGATGCATAGGTCTTGGACTTACTCACGCTTTCATTCGATGAAAAAGTTGAAATGTGAAGCCGAAAGAGCCTTCATGTTTTTTCCTTGAGGAAAGGGCTCAATGATTCGGCGGGTAGGGCTAAAACAAACTGCATGGGCTGATGCTATTCAAAGGTTTTAAATTAGTGTCTTTTGGTTTTTAGGGTTCAAATTTGGTGTTTATTTGTGCAATGAAGTGCCGCAAAGTGATCCTAATAATAAGAATCGTTGTATCGTTTTTAACACTGCTATTGTGTGTCGAGTGAGTAGTCTCGTGACAACTTGCTTGGACCAAATAGAGTCTTAAAATCTGCGATTGCTTTTAGAGTGATATCCGCTGAGTCCGTAGGTCGATAAAACGTTAAACACCAGCGTTTTATTGAGTGATTGTGACTTTGCCTGTTTTCGACTGTTGAGTACCTACTTATTCTCAATAAGTTAGGTACTTGACATTGGCGAATATCTTCGGGTAGAGCCATAATAAAAAAAAACAAAAAAAGGGCTCTACAGGCTAGCCTCTTATATAGACCGCGTGATGGAGGAATATTTTTTATGAGCCTGCGTCATCCCACTGCTGGGCAAAGGCGTCTCCTAAAAGCCGCTATATTAAGGGATCCAACATTTTTCTTCTTAATCCTTAATATTCGATGTCTTCTACGTCAATACTTTGTTTATTATGTTACCCAGACAAGAGGACCTATTGAGTTCCAGATTATCAAACCTAATAAGAAGGAAAAGGGATGGGATGTTTTGAACTGTTACGTCAGTGGTTAAGATCCATTGCAAATTGAAAGATGGCCAATCGTGCAACATTATAGTCCGTAAAATGTAACATGTTTCAAATGACAACCATTAACATAACATTGATGTAACAGAAAAATGATCTTTAGGTTAATGGTAAGAAGAAACTATGGATCGAAAATTGGTCAAATGATAAGCCTTATCATCATTGAAATAAAGGTGACAGCTGTCATTCTAATCAAGCTATAATATGCTTACCATCAGGTGATCCGTCTGCTCGTCTGCCACCTCTCATTAAAAAAAAACAGTTTAAGTTGGGCTTTCTGAAATCTACCACTCGACTGCCTCGTTGGCGGCGCTTGGGGTCCCGAGTTCGATCCCGGGTCGGGCCAAAATTTGTACCAGAGTTTTTCGGTTAAGAAATTCTCAGTGTTAACCCGGAGTCTGGAACTTGGCGGCCTTGTACCCCCGTGCCTCAGAAAGTTAAGCCGTTGGTCCTGCGCCCGATCCCTCTCCGGTCGTGTCACACTGGTGTCCTATCGAATTACGAGGGCAAGGGAATAGAGAGAGAGTGTTTGCGCACACACTTGAGCACTATAATATATCCTGCGTAAGTGGCTGATCGTTGAGATTAGCCACCTTAGCTGAAATTGGTTCGAGGATTATTTATTTTATTTTTATGATATGCGTATCTAGGTATGTTACCTATTAGTGTCCGTTCAATAAAATTTAGGGCCCTAGAAATATTTTAAAGTTTTCTTTTTTATATTTACCACGTTATTCGCACTGACTTCAAACTTTAATAGGACTAAGCTATACGACTAAGCTCAAGATTTTACAAAATATAAATATTTTATCAAAATATAGGTCAATATGTGCCAATGGCAAATTGCCAAACTCAATTAAAAATATAACGTCTAGCCGGTTTTATGGTCATTCAAAGATTCATGGGCAAGTCCATTTTAAAAGTATGAAATTATTAAAAAATAATTATACCATTGAAGAACCCACACAATTTGCACCAATTATTATAATAGAACCATTGACATAAACGAAACATTTGATATAGCTACCATACAAAATTCAAATGTGGAGGTGGAGTAGGTATATTACTACGAAAAGGGCTAAAATATGAAAAGTTAGATGACATCAAGAATTACGCAAAAGACAGGAGTTTTGAGTGTTGTGGAGTAAAATTGCTTGGCTTTGATTACCCTATAGTTATTATATGTATTTATAGAACTCCCAACTCTAATATAAATTTATTCTTATCTACACTAGATGAAGTACTGGAAAAGTACACAAAAAACGCGAAAACACGTTTTGTACTAGCAGGAGATATTAATATTAACACATTGAAACCATCAAATAGTAGTAGCAGGAATCTAAGTGATTTGGTTAAGAATTATAATCTTTTTTTACATATAAAAGAACCTACTAGGCAAAATACGTGTATTGATCACATAGTCAGCAATATCGAAGACGCTAAAACAGAACTCATTCCCTTACAGTTGTCGGACCATAATATGGCACAAGTAATTGATATACCAGTTAATAAAAAAAACGTTACACCAGTTCAATACTACATTTTTATGAGGGATTACAGTAAAACAAATTTAGCTATATTTAAAAATAATTTAAAACAATTATCATTTGCAGACGTATATAAAGAATCAAATGTTAATAAAGCTATGCAATCTTATCATGATCTAATAAAATCACTTTATGACTTAAGCTTTCCTATAAGAAGGGTCAAAATTTCAAATAAATATAGTAAACCTAAATGGATTACTCAAGGCATTATCAAAAGTTGTAAGACAAAAAGAAATTTGCGGTATCAATACTATAAAGATAAATCTATTCAAAAGAAACTTCAATTTAAAAAGTACTCTGTAATCTTACGGCGTTGTTTAAATATTTCGCAAAAATTATATAACGACAAATTAATTACCAATGCAAAAAATAAATGTAAAATGACATGGAATATTATAAAAAATAAAAGATCTGTAGACAGTGATCACTTTATTAAAGAAATAATAATAAAGGGAAACAAGATAAAAGACCCGACTGATATAGCTAATGAATTTAATAATTTTTTGGTAAACTCAACAAATTTACATACCGACAACAATAAATATATAAATACAAATAAGTCCTACATACCTAATTCATTTTTTATTGAACCGTTCATTGCAAGAGAAATAAACTCTATAATAAGGTCCCTTAAAAACACAAATGCTACAGGGTACGATAATATATGCACTAAAGTAATAAAATTCTGCGCAGAGGAACTCACTCCACCACTTGTATACTTAATAAACCTGTCTTTTGAAAAGGGTACATTTCCCGATTTATTAAAAATTTCCATAGTTAAACCTGTACATAAAAAAGGTAGTAAAACTTGCTTAGAAAACTACAGACCCATTGCATTGCCACCTATTTTCTCTAAAGTCTTCGAAAAGGCTATGAAAATTAGATTAATAAGTTTTTGTTCTAAATACAATATAATCAGTAAAGACCAATTTGGGTTCCAAAGCAAGAAGTCTACAATTTATGCAGTCTATAAACTTGTCAGGGATTTATCAGAAAGAATCAACGAAAAGATTCCAGCTAGTACCGTATTTTTCGACATGACCCGAGCTTTCGACTTTGTCTCACACAAACTACTTCTCAATAAGCTAAATAATTTAGGCATTAGAGGTCTGGCATTGGATTGGATTGGATCTTTTCTGAACAATAGAACTCAAGCAGTTGAAATAAATAGTTTGAATAGTAAATCTGAAGTCATATCTAATAAATCGCACTTTAAATTAAATAAATGTGGCGTACCACAGGGAAGCGTTCTTGGGCCAATATTATTTATACTCTACATCAACGACTTCCCTGCAGTGACTAAGCATAAATGCGTAATGTATGCTGATGATATTTCAGTAGTAATACCAAATGTCAATAAAATCAATTATGAAACAGAAATAAACAATACTATAACTTCAATAATACAATGGCTTCATAACAATAATTTAACTGTAAATGTAAATAAAACTAACTTCATACAATTTGGAACAAATAGAAAAAGCAAATCACATCTTAGTATTAAATACAATGGTCAAGACATACAAGAATTAACTGGTATGAAATTTTTAGGCGTTAAGATTGATGATAAACTTGATTGGAAGGAACATATAGACTCTCTACGACATAAATTGAACAGCTATGTTTATGTTTTAAGCAGACTGCGTAATACCTCAGCGCTTTCTACCACACTAGCAGCTTATCATGGCTACATATCACCTCTTTTGAGCTATGGACTTTTGGTTTGGGGCAATTCAGTTGACTCAAACAGATTATTCATTGCTCAGAAAAGGTGTATTAGAGCAATATGCGGCAAAACTTCTCGTGAATCATGTAGGCCGCTGTTCAAATCTTTGGGCATTTTGCCCCTTCCTTCGCTTTACATCCTAGAAGTAGCAAATTTTGTAAAATGTAATATTAATCTCTTCAAAAAATCAAATTGTACATTTTCTAGAAATACCCGAGATCCCTTAAAGTTAGTTTATAATAAAAGTCCAAATCTCAGCCACTATCTACGGCAATGTGATGCTATGTGTGTAAAAATATTTAATTATTTACCTAAACATTTAAAACTACTACCAATCCATGTATTTAAAAGAAAATTATCTGAATGGCTTAAAGAACATAATTTTTATTCTTTGGAAGATTTTTATAAAAGCAATAGTTTTAAGCTAGATTTGTGAGTACAAGAATTATTAAGTTTTATATAATGTTAAGCTATTTGTGTTGTTCCTAGTCTTTAGTTTATTTAAATGTTTTTATTTTTCGTAGCTATAAGTACCTAATTTTAATATTTGCATGCCAAGTTTGGCAAAATATGCGAACAAATCAAACAATGTTAACAACAAATGTAACCATATTTTACGCAAATAAAAATATTCTATTCTATTCTATTCTAATGAAATGCATACAAAATACTTAAGTGTGACGTCACATCTAAGTAGCCATTTGTATGGAGCGTTTTGGGTTTGCCCAAAATAATGTGATTTTAAAGTTGTGATATCTCAGGTAGTTTAAATGAGAATCAAGTGATTCTTTCAACGATGTTTCTATCATTGAGAGGTCATTTGATTGCAAAAATAAAAAAAAAATTGTCGTTTACCGTATTATAGATGTAACAGACGGCAGAGCCAAGCGACAGATGTTTAAGGCGACGGGCAGCCCTAACTAGCGACACCAATCGATTTATATTGTTAGCTGTAATTTACATTACAATCTCTCGGCAAACACCTATACATATATTAATAGACCTATATATATATTTAATACTTATAGTCAGCTGTTTGGTCTGCTTTTGCACTCGAATTTTGGATTAGCGCCAAAAGTGGCCGCTTTTGGCGTGAATCGATTTTTCGCGTACGCGTTGGACCCAACATTTTTACGTTTATTTAATAAATAGTATAAGTGTTCGCCGAGAGGTTGTAACCTCAAAATTGTTTAAAATAGATCCTGTTAAGTGGCTAAAAATTTAAATCGATTGGCGTCGCTAGTGTGCCCTACCCGTCACCTTAATATGTAGTTTCAAAAGCCCTTCACTTATACTTCGAGAAGACGAAACTAGCTTTCTGCACATGGATGGTTCACAATGCTCCTGCTCCACATTTTGGTAGGTCCGGCGGCTCCTTTGTCTCCCCGCCAAAGCACAGACACACTCTCGCAACAATGAACTACTTGCACCGGCGACGATCCGCACAAACCCATTTATGCTCTAGTGCATATCCATTACACGCAACAATCGCGTACTTAAACCCAAATCCTTGATAAAAGTGTATTTCAGAGGCTTCTCGCGGTAATTCCTTTGCCTTTATTTAAAAAATAAAGCGGCGCCGAATTGGAAGTGACCACTCGTCCGTTCATATTTTGAAATCCGAATACATTCGCCACAAAGTTGCGAATAAGTCGCTGTCCAAACACATTGACACAATACAAGAGTTTTTTTATTATCTAAACACATTTAAAGGTGCAAAACATTCGATTAAAATATCTGCGTCGTAAAAGCAGTACTTAGTTGTTTAATCGCTGAGTAGCTAAAACTTAGCCAGGAAAACTATCATTTCTCTTTGAAAGATTTTTTCAGGTCAAAGCACCTGTTTTTGTTTTTGCTGTCATTATTGTAAGCGTACTGTAGTTACAGACAACCACACGTTGGATGGGTTTCTGCAATCTGTCAAATTTCTTCATCGGTTAAATACATTTAGTTTAGGATCAAATATGGAAAGACTGATTGTAATAATTCAACACACAGGCACAAAGTAATAAGCAACTTCATAGTGAAACCTCTGGAACAACGTCCTTCTCGTCCTCATCTTAGCGTGCAATTTCCGATTGCGACCAAATATGTTCCTCTGGAGCCCGGGGTACCCTTAGACCATGATTCAGAATTTGGGCAGTTTGGCAATTACAATGAAGCGACAGCCGTCTGACCTTTGCGACCCTTTAACAGGATCACCAGATCAACTGAATCATGGTTACACATTTCAGAAATTAACCGAAACGTTTAGGTTACCTCGGACGAGGAAACGATTATCCACGTCCTCGGCGAGTGCATAGCGCTGCACCGCTGCAGAAGCCGGCACCTAGGAGCACACATGATCTCAGCAGACGAAATCAAAAGCTCCCCCATCAGCTCCATTCTCGGGTTTATTCTGGAACTGGAGCTACATGAGGTGCTGTAATAGGTTACGGGGCTGCCTCAATAGATCATCTACTGGTCGCAGTGACTATGAGACGCGGGGCTCACCCCATTTCTAACAAATAATAGGTTACCTCACGATGATACCCCTTTTCCGCCGTCCTAATGGTAGAAATACGCACATAGATTTGAAAATTCTAGAGGTACAGGCTCGGATTCGAACCACAAACCCCCGTATGGAAGGCGCGTTCTGAACCACTAAGTTACCATCGTTCTCTGCAGCAACGTGACGAATTGATTTATTTATTTATTTAGATTTACCAGCGATTGTTTACACTAAAACTAACAATAACAACATCACTATCTAACTAACTTTTAAGGTTTCTAGTGTAGAATGGTCCACGACGTCATCATGCAGGTGCATCGGTGACACATACCGATAACATAATTCTGATTTATAATATAATCTTTTGTTTATGTAGTACGATACATAAATAACCTAATACTTTTCTTTACCTTTTCAATAGATACCTAGTATATAAAGCCCATTTTCTCTGAATAAATGATTCAGTTTACCACTAACTTCAGTTGTCTTATTACATCTTCCGACGCCGAACATTGCACTAGCGCAACAATCTTTTAAGTTAAACACAGCATGTCAAAGAAAAAAACATTATGAATACTTTTATTGACTGGATACACTACAATTGGTAGTGACCCTGCCTCTTACGCCAAAGGTCGTGGGTTCGATCCCCACCCTGGATAAACATTCGTACGATGAACACTTGTGTTTGTTCGGTGTCTGGGTGTAATATATGTATTTAAGTATATATTTGTGTTCCTCTGTTGTCTGATATCTGTAACACAAGTGCTTAAGCTACTTAGTACGGAATCAGGTCAACGTATGAGATGTTGTGAGAATTATTATTATTACTTACAACTAAAGACACAAGCCGTGTGGTCCCCGGCAGAGTAGAATAGGTCACCCTCACTCTTACCGAGGTGTCGTAAAAGGCGACTAAGGTAAAGCTGCTGGCATGATCATCAGCACCCAGAGAAGGAAAACTCTGCATTTATATCTAAACCCTCGCCAACCCGTCTGCCAAGCGTGGTGAGTATGGCAATTACCCCTCATGTGATTGAGGGAGGCCCGTGCCCCAGCAGTGGGGACTTAAATAGGCTGACGACGAAAGACACATTTATATGTGTAAAATTCTCTTTAAAACTATTTTTTCTTCTTTTAAACTTACACAAAACACTAAAAACACATTAACATAATTTACACTGTGAGCCAGGTCTTACACAAAATATACCTAAGTTTTGCAAATGAGTCAAATTTGGTCGCATCGCTGTGGCATCCGCCGCTTTATCGGTCAAGGCGATAATCTCTGGCGTGCGGCAGCTTATCTGCTGACACCACAGACTGCACACTATATTATGTGTTCAATGAGTAGGTAACAATATAGCCGGTTAGCGTAGAGCATATCTACGGGGTACGTTACAGTACAGCCATGCGTCAAAGTATACAAAACTCTTCAATCTCCCGAATTAGAAACGAAGTGAGATCTTAATGTCAATCATATTGGATTCAAAATTGATTACGGAAAATAAACCCAAACTTTCCTTAATTTGTGCTTGTTTATGGCGAGGACTCATGTTGGGTTACTACTACAATCTTTATCAGATGGTAGAAAGCCATAGGTAGTCTATGCGTCTGTATAGGTACATGCATGAGAAAATCATGGTTATACAGGACTCAGAAACATTATATTATTAGAAGAATATTATCATTAGGTACTCACATGTGTTAGTGCCAGGGTGTAATGATATCTAACTAAATAGAAGATTTAAAAGGGGATATGATTATTTATATGGATAAATCACACAAAAGAAAGAAATAGATAGATACCTATTTGTGACCGTGCGAAGTGGAGGGGTTGTAGCAAAGAAAGCGGATCCGGGAGTGGCTTGAGACGCAAGCGGGACAAAACGCTAACATTATGATGAGGATGATATACCTATAACAAAACATACATTCAGGTTCTATACTGTGTCACAGACAATAAAGCATATAATAATACAAAGCGAATGAATGATGGCGCCACTGTCTCTAACATATTGGACTGTCTATTAAAGTTTGATCACGGTTATTTGGCACGTGGCCTAAGTCGGAACTAATGCTGTTTAGATATTTTCGGATAGAAAATACGTTGTACAACGCCCTCTTGTCAATGTCACTGAAGCGCCTTCTGATCTTGGTCAGTCTTTATGTATTGGATAATTTTGTACCTGTTTTGTTATCTTCTGTATTCCATGTCAATATTTATAATTTTCTTCTAATGCAAAAGCGTCGTCAGCTTTAAGGCTGGCTAAACCATTGAGGTAATACCTCAATGCTTAAAACCAGCGCTGCAGCTGTTGCTTGCGGCAGTTTCAGCAAATGTCGAGGCTGAGCCTTGTTGGCCGCAACTCTTATGCTCTGTACCGTTTTTTTTATTTATTATTTGTATTATATTACGTGTTGTGGTCAATAAATAATTTTTCTTTCTTTCTTTATATTCAGGTGTAGACTCAAACGTGAGCTTACCACATATGAGGCTCGACTCAAAAATATAACTTGCAGTCTGTTGAGAGACACGGCCTCACTCTCATGCACAAAATTATAAATGATAACATCTCTACTACTTCTCTATCGATATTCTCATGAAAATTTCAAAAAGGTCCGCTAGGTATGATTGTCCATTCAGTGTTTCATTTTGCAACAACTTTTCTTCTCATAACCCTATCTATAGAGTATGAGTATGTGAGTAGTAACGCAATATGAAACGTTTGGACGATGTACCTGACATCTTGAATCTCCATTTCCATCTACCTACACCTATTCATAGATGGAAATGGATTCGGTGTGTAGGACTAAAATAAGCCGCGTGGGCTGATGCAATTCAAAGGTTTTAAATTAGTGTCTAGTGGTTTTAGTGTGCAAATTTGGTGTTTATTTGTGCAGTGAAGTACCGCAAAGTGATCCTTATAATAAGAATCGTTGGATTGTATCGTTTTTAACACTGCTACTTGTGTGTCGAGTGCGTAGTCTAGTCACAACTTGCTTGGACCTAATAGAGTCTTAAAACCCTGCGATTGCTTTTAGAGTGATATCCGCTGAATCCGAAGGTCAATAAAACGTAAAACATCGGCGTTTTATGGAGCGACTGACTTTGATTGACTTCGACTGTTGACTACCTACTTATTCTCAATAAGGTCACTTGACATTGGCGAATTATCTTCGGGTAGAGCCAGAACAAAAAAAAAATAGATGGAAACAATCTTTCCGTCAGGTATTACATATAATACAGTAAAACAAGGTTTATACCTATTTACAAGATGGTTTAAATCCTGTTTGATTGTTATGCTTTGTACACATATTTTTGGTGTTACAACCTACCATTTTTTATGTTTTTTGTGTAATAAAGAAAATAAATAAATAAAAAGCTAATACCTACTTACTTTGGGGAAACGTCGATGTTTTTGATATTGTCCTCCTCATCTTAGCGTGTAATTCCCGGTTGCATCCAAAGCCGTTGCATTGGAGCCCGGATTACGCTTTAGATTTTAGATCATGATTCCGGATTTGGAAGCCTGGTAATTATTACAATGAAGCGATTGGCGTCTAACCTTTGCAACCCTTTTTACAGGGGAACCAGACCAAGAATCATAATTACACGTTTCAGAAACTATCCGAAACGTGCAGGTTTTATCACAATGTTTTCCCTCACCGCCGAGCTAATAGGTAGAAATACGCACATTTGAAAAAATCCAGAGGTGCATGCTTGCATTCGAACCACAAGTCTCGTTCTTATCCACTGAGCTACCATCGTTTGCATGTTTTTGATATTGTATATATCATTTATTTGTCGAAAGCTCATAAAAAATATCGTAGTATCGCACACTCAAAAACACCCATTAAATGCGTTTTTTCTATGATCGTGGCCACAACACAAGCTGCTTGGGAGGTTTGGGATTATCCCCTTGCGGCTCGGCTGCCATTGTGGGGCAGTGTTTGGCGGTGTGGGTCTCTATGCCTTGTGGAATGTTCGGCACTTCGCCTTTTTATTCGCGTTATCTTTCTTATGTCTCTTTTATTGTTATAGGTGGCAGACGAGCAAACGGATCGCCTGATGATGGTAAGCGATTACCGCCGACCGTATTGGACACCAGTACAGTCACAATCACGAGTGCAAACCTTTTAACTCCCCTTAACAACCTACCCTTGTATTGTGGGTCCGGTACCCACATTAAGAAAGCCACGTTACGTCTTGAATAGACTTCGGTCGAGTCTATTCATGACGAAACGTGGCTTTCCTTTGTTTTTTAACAAAAACAAAGGTGCATGGACAACGATAACATAATTACATTCGTCTCTTGTAAAACCGGTCAGTCAGCAGCGTCATTTCACTTAGTACTTTTTTCTGGGTGAATGGGAAAAAAAGTTCAGCGGTTTTCGTTAGACGGGCCCGTACAAAGCAGATGTAGATTTGAAAAGCAATCAAGCAGATTGTTCAGCTTTGTTTCGATAGATGTCACTATGCATTCTAACATCGCGCTAGTAAAGCGTATTTCCGAAACAATGATCCTCAAGCCATACCTATTAACAATTTTAAAAAAGTACGGGAAATAAACCAGATGTCCAGAAGGTGTATGGAACTTTGTTATATAGCAAATAAAATGATTTCTGATATTTAATTCAATCGTCTCCCCCTGACTGATTCTCGAAGGTGGTCGTTCTACATAGTCGTTGAGTATTGGTCGGTTTCCTCTAGATGGCGCTAGCTCTGGTTAGCTGCCTGATGCCTCTATCTCAGTATGTATAAGTTACTCTATGCCAGTCATCAAGGTTACGCGCCGACGGGCCTGATCTACCTTCATACGCCGTTCCCGAAGACACTTCCGTCACCTGCACAACACCACTTACCACAACATCATAGCCGTCGCTAGTTATAAGTTATTTTTTTATGATATAGGTGGCAGACGGCCGACGGATCACCTGATGGTAAGCAATTACCGCTACCCATGGACACCTGCAACGCCAGTAATGTCACAAGTGCGCTGCTTACCTTTAAACTCCCCTTTCCCCCGGATTAGGCCTCCCGTACCCTCACTCGCGCAGCGAAACACAGCGCATTCACCGCTTCACGCCCCGGTTTTCTGTGACGACGTGGTATTACTCCGGTCGAGCCGGCCCATTCATGCCGAAGCGTGGCTCTCCCACTGATATTTATTTACTTATCTATTTATTATTTAGTAGTAATAGTACTAACATAAAATAAAACAATCACTACTAAACTAAGAAACACTATAAGTACATATATTTTAGTACTAAGCAGTCTAATTAAGTAGCACAAAAATATTGTATAAGCACTATAGTTGGTACTATTACTTACCTAAATATTTTAAAAATATATACTATAAAAAGAGCTTTACACCTCTTCTCAAACAAACAAAAGCTTAGAATAGTGGCGGTATTGTTAAATAAGCAAAACATAAGTCAATGTATTAATGTAAGAAAAGTATTTTTTCTTTTATTAGCGGAGTAGCGGAGAAACATAACTAGTGTATGCAGTAATCAAACAGGTCACGGCAACAGCATGCGATCCACGGATGCCCTAAAACTAAAGGGCCACATTTACAAATCCGTCATTAGACCTGTTGCCCTGTATGGATCAGAATGCTGGGATGTTAAGAAGACGGATGAAAGACGATTGCATGCGACAGAGACGAGAATGTTAAGATGGATGTGTGGAGTGACGAGAATGGACAAGATAAAGAATGAGTATATTAGAGGAAGTATGAAAGTGGCCCCCATCATTGATAAATTGAAAGCAAATCGTCTTTTCTGGTATGGCCATGTAATGAGAAGAGGGGAAGAACATATAACCAAAAAAGTGATGAGTTTCAATTTAAGTGGGTGGAGGAACAGAGGCAGAAAAAGAGGTGGATGGATTGTGTGAAGAATGACATGATGGAAAAAGGGGTGGATGATTCAATGACGAATGACCGGGATGTATGGAAAAGGAAAACATACTGCGCTACCCCAGATAACCTGGGAAAAGGGCAGGAGGATGATAAAAGATAAAAAGATAAAGATAAAAGATAAAAATTTCTTTGTTCAATTTAGGTCCACACAGAACACTTATGAATGTCAAAATAGGTACATAATATCTACCGCTGGTTCGGAATGTCGATTTTTACTGAGAAGACACCAGCAAGAAACTTAGTAGTTACTCTTTTCAAATATTGATGATGTTACAGTTTCAATTGAGAAGAGAAAAAAAATACAATTATGAAAGTTAATAGACTTACTATGAATAACAACTTAAAAGATTAATCAATTAACATGACCAAGAATCCTTATCATTTATATGATAATGATGCAAGTAAACAAACTCTGTAACTACCTAACAAAGCCACGGCCCTAGAGTCTGCAGTATGTAATTAACAAACAAATTAAAAACCGTGGCTTTCCCACATTAACTTTCAACTTCTAAATAAAATGAAGGGTGAAATCGTAAAAAATCTACATTGCAGAATTAAATGAAACGGCGTTAATACATGACTCACTTCGTTTCGAGACGTTCGTTGGCGCTGGGTGATGGCGACACGTGACCGCAACCGCCATGTCCCTGCATTTTAAAACTCTTATATTTTCGAAACTTCTCATTTAAATCGCATGCTGTGAAGGAGCATATTTTTCTATAACAAATACACAACGTATTGAAGGTACTCAATCGGATTTTAAGGTGTACAATACTGTAGTACATTAGTTTGATCTATCTAGGATAATATCTGAAGTACATTAGTTTGATCTATCTCGTAGGGTTCAGACAGCGTTTGGAATGTAAGCGCCAAAAATGTACGACATCCTTAGATTGAATCAAAATAGCAGTTTAATCTAAGACGACATCACTAGAAATACACATGGAAACCTCTAAAATTCTCACCCTCATAATGTAAAACGTGGTTTAAAATAAGTAGTGGGATTAATACTAGAAATAATTGAAGAACTAGAATAAACATTAATACAGAACTTAAGTTTAACGTGAGTTGGTATATAATATATTTTTTTTATATGGTTGGTATATGGTATATAATATAATATGGCAAAATATCGATTCAGTGACAAGACAGTGTATCTATATCCACAACGGAATGAACTGTCCATGTTTATGTGACAGTTCATTCCGTTTTACTTATATGTTATTTGTGATAAATTAGTTATTTACCTACTTATTTCCAAAAATAGAAGCAATTCCTAATCATATTACTTGGACTTTTCACTAAATAATACAATATTATAATTTATTATTACCTAAAAACATTTCAAAAATATTCATACTTCAGGCAACAAAACAAAGTTATGTAAAACGCAACGTCACTGAACGAATGATTGAATGATTCGATCAACTTGGTCACTATCCTGCATAAACTAACAAAGTGTATATGGTTTGTATTTGTAATAAAAAATTAAGAATTTACGTTTTTCCGTAATCATAAACTTGCTAGTTTAGGATTAAAGCCGGTATCAGCGTAGTTTTTTTGTAATAAGATGGTAAGTGTTTCTTTGTATGGATTATATTATTACATATATATATATATATAAACCTTCCTCTTGAATTACTCCTACCTACCTACCTAAACCTGTCGCGTAGTTTTAGAGATATAAACATACATAGGACCATACTCGTAGGGTCAGACAACGAAAGCAACTTTGTTTTATGATACATAAATCTTTTTATAATTCACAATTAATGAGTTAATCACAAAGATGGATCTCTAGAACTAATCAGTGTCTACAGTCTGCTAATTTGCTACATCAACAAAAAGAGTAAAAATCCCTGCGATGCGATACAAAAGAGCGCGATTCAATGTACATTTACAAGAATGTCTTTCATGGAGGTAGAAAGTATTGGTTGTAATGTGAGCCTAATTATCAATTGAAAATCTGAGGTTGAATACTGGTGGTAGGGCTGGCGGCGGCATCCGGTCGTTGTGATCCCATTCCCGTACGCTCCCGGCCGGCTTGTACCTATAAACACGTGAAACGGAGTTGGTACAGGCAGCGGCATGTAAGTGTAGCGCTGGCCGTTATTTTTCGCAGACGTAAAATAAAATTATTTCTGCGCACTCAAGATCGCCGCTAGACTTATTTGGCGCGGCTTGTAATGAACTTAAAATAAAATTATTTTAATAATTAAACTTATTCAAAACAAAAAGATTCAATTTATTTATAAGAATCACTGTTTAAGATTAGGAAACATAGTACAAGATTGTAATCCTTCTATTTAAGTACCTAGATTGTATTCTCTTTAAATAGGTAAGACAAGTCCCCCGCCATGATTCTTACCACATTGGTGACCCTTCAGTGCCCATATTGAGTAACTTTTACGTCAACTATATTGAAAAGTAATACTCGTATCTATTTGACATTTAGATTGGGTTACTGTTTACTGGTGACTTGAAAAGAAAAATTGATTTTTGACCTTTGTCTAATTTTGAGCATTAATAACCAGATTATTTGACACAATCTCGCCTGTTGGTAAGTGATGATGCGAGGGTGGATCATGCTTGGCTAGTATATTCACTCTTCTCTCGAAAACTCCTAATTTATTGTGATAAACGACATCTTTTTTTAGTCCAAATGCTGGCCAGAAAAAAAATACTATATTCTGTAGGACTTGCCCCTCTAAGTATTATTAAAATCCTACTATACTAAATGCATAGGGCCCTTATCCTTGGTTTTATTTCAGATTAAAAACCTTTTATACTTAAAGGTTTTTATTTGAGTGAGTTAACTACGAATAACAAAAAACTTTTTTGTTGTGCCAAATATTTTATCATCATCATTATATTATAACATCAGGGTGACAAGTCATAACTTTCATGTTTAGATCAAAAATATCATCATCATTATCATTTCCGCCAATAGACGTCTACTGCTAGGTCTCTCCCAATGTTCTCCACACATATCGGTCCTGTGCCGCCCGCATCCAATGGATTCCCGCAACCTTCCTGTACGTGGCCTCCACGCGAGGACCTATCCGCCCCAACCGCCGTCTGTTCTCCTCGCTATGTGCCCTGCCCATTGCCACTTGAGACATGCAATCCTTTGGGTTATGTCTGTGATCTTAGTTCTCCTGCGAATCTCATTATTTCTGATATGATCACGCAGAGAGACTCCGAGCATACCCTTTTGTATTGCTCTCTGGGTGACTTTGATCCTCCTCAATCGGTACATTGTAAGCGGCCACGTTTCGTTTCCTTATGTCATCACTGGCAACACACACGCATTAAAGACTTTTGTCTTGAGACACTGCGGTAGATGGGCCGAAAATTGCTGTCTAGTTTCCCGAACGCTGCCCAGCCGATTTGGATTTGTCGATCGAACTCTTTCTTGAAGTTTTGATTTACCAAGCTGGACTTTTTGTCCGATGTCCAGTCAGAGAATAAAAAGGTTTTTCACCTTGATGTAAATTTTCACTTGCATAGCAAGAATCCGTTATACCAACATACAGTTTTAAAAAGATCTGCCAACATTTTAAAGTGTCATAATAAATTTTGTCTTCAAATATGGCATAGACGAGAGAGAATTTGACCTTTCTATCATCCAAGCTATACACGCACGTATGACACACGAAACATAGTAAACACCCAAATTAAAAACGTCACAGACCACTACAGTATTTTTTTTAATTATAAATTTAATTGCCACGTCAAACTTAGTCTTAGTTCATAGGTATCTTTAAATTGTCTTTACATCAAAGGGAATCAATGGTGCTACAAGCAAATCTGAAATTTCTAATCCAACAGTTAAGCATAATTTTCTGTGCAACAAGTATTACTCTGACAAATTTACAATAGGTAATAAGTGCTCATCGCATCAAACGAATCAATTTGAAAACTGACGAACCTTTTCGTTCTTTAACTGTACTCGTCCTCAACTTCCAGTGTAGTGCTTCCAACCTGTACAAGAGTGGGTACGACATGAGAATTCGACATAATGGTGACATAGTTCGACGACATGGTGGTGGTTGGTTATGTCGAACCAAAAATATATAAAGGTATAAGGTATACGATCTCCTTTCAGAGGTTGGCAACCCTAAGGGATGGTGTTGCTCGGTAGCGCACAAAGCGGGCTCACAAAGGCGCGGCCCGTGTGATGTGCCGACAGCACTGGACCCGGGCCGATCGCGACCGCTTCTCAATACCGAATCGAGTTATTATTCGAAGTGACGTATAGAGGGCGCTGCCATCGTTTATTTACATATAAAGAGAAAGGTAGTTTTATTTTAGATTGTGGTCTAGCTTAGGAGAGAGAAAAAAGAGTACCTACACAGCCAGAGCTAGAACCATTTTGACTGTGGGGACTCGTCATCAGGGAGATTTCCCAGGCATATCTATAATTAGAGCATTAAATATGTAGAACGGAACAGATTGAAGGCCACCTACCTAAAGATACTTAATTTATTTTTGAGGAACTTAAACGGAGTTCCTTTGATTTTTAAACAGTAATGGCGCCATCATTTATCTTCACGACTTTTTCTATGTGATAGGTGGCAGACGAGCAGACGGATCACCTGCTGGTAAGCGACTGCCGCCGCCTATGGATGGACCCGCGACACCAGTGGAGTAACAAGCTGCCAACCTATAAAGACCCCTATCCGCCAAATTGTGCCTTCGGTACCCTCACTCATGCAGCGAAACACAGCAAAATGTTTAATGAATTACATAATAAAACAGTGCTGCTTCACGCCGGTTTTCTATGAGGTATCACTCTGGCTGAGGCAGGATATTCAAAGTCAAAGTCAAATAATTATTTATTTGCATAGGCTTGTACACATCACTTACAAATCGTCATACATCTGAATGACTTAAAACTATTTATAAGTACTTGTTCTTGTTTGTGGCACCTGTTCACAAGTAAGACGTATGTGTCAGCCATCATTTCACTCAACCATATTAGAGGGAATGTAATGACCCGCCACATAGCGCCACCACCTCAGAGACATTTGAGTGAGCATGACTACTTAGGTTCCCCTCATAGGTCACAAAGTATTCATTTGATTGACAGATTGATAGAGTATAGATCACGCGCAAAACAAGCACGCACATTTTTTTTTAAATCTTTGTTGTTTTAATTATATATAATTTGACATGTCGGCCTCATCGTAACCAAAAATTTACCGATTGAACACACATACATAACAAAAAAACAAAATTAAAAGAGATACTTAGTATAAAGAGGAAGCGCGGACGAAAAGGGTGTCAAAAATGGGAAACCACAAATAATAAACATTTTGCGAGTTTGTAAGAGATACATAATGTCTTAAGTAGGTATATGAAGATAATACCTTCTAGCTTTTATTTTCGTCTTATATTTTAAATTCCTCTGTTGTGTGATATCAGTAACACGGAATAAGTAAAGGAATCAGGTAAGTATGAGATATTGCCAGAATTTATGAGATAGGTAGGTACATATCTTTGATTATAAAAGGTACATACATAGCTTTCCAAAACGTAGTAAAGTAAAGCACAGATACCTATTAAGGGCCGATTTATTGATCCGTGGTTACCTTTTGGTTAAATTAAATTAATTAACTGTCTAACCAATAGTCAAAGTGACGGCGTCAAAGTGACGTAATTCTTTGTAATAATCGCTAAAATTAGTTTTACAGTACAGTATTTAGGTAAACTAATAATTAGGTTTAGCTAACTATTGCTACTAAAATATTAAATTGAAAATTTCAAAAACCCCCGACACAACTAAAGCTCTTTCATTTGATACCTATATTGAGGCAGTTGGAACAACAAATAGGTTATTCGTCATTTTCTGACGGCGGCCATCTTGGATTTGAAATTTTTCACAATTAATTATATTCTGCTACTCAAGCAGAATATATTAATTGTGAAAAATTTCAAATTGTGGAAGTTGTGTTCAAACATAAAATCCAAATCTTTGTGACGGCGGCCATCTTGGGTCGATTTTTATCCAACATAGCTAAGAACACTCCCTTCTGATTCATCTTTCAAACAAAAAAATAAAATCAAAATTGGTTCATTTGTTCGGGAGCTACGATGCCATAGACAGACACACAGACACGTCAAACTTATAACACCCCGTCGTTTTTGCGTCGGGGTTAATAAAACATATTTTAGCAATATTTTACCATTGGTTACTTTTCAACCATTAGTTAAGTTTAACTACGGATCAAAAATCGGCCCTTGCGCTTATTATACTTGTAATAATTTATGAATTGTTACAAAGCTGGGATGCTAATTTAGCGTTTATAAACCTTTTTTTTTCGCTTACATCCCTAAATCCTCATAATAGGTAATAACGGTATATAATAGGCCTTTGCATCTTTTCACGTGTTTTAATTAGAATCTCAGGCAGGGACACCACATCTAAGCTCGTGGCTGTACAAGCCGATTTGGGAGTATACTTTCCGACTGCATTTGCGTCAGCGTCAGGGTCGGAGTTGATGGTGAGCGTACCCACTGCTGGGGAGTGGCTTGCTTAGCATATGGCTGCCCTGGTAGGTAGTACAGCCTCGAAGGGCTGTATTGCGCCAGATAGGGGTGAAGCGACGAGCGCGATTAGCGGTACGGTCTAGTCCCGGCTGTAGTCCCTGCTGATCCCAACCGCGATTGCGCGGAGATGGACACCCACCACCTTGTTCCCCACATGTGACAAGGTGTGGCCGTGACGGTTTTCCCTGGGAAAAAAGAACAAAAAATAGGGTTCATCGTGTTGAGCTATACCTTCAGGCACAATCCTCGTCCAGTTGAGGCGCTCCGCAGCAAACTCCTCCCATTTGGTTACCGGGATGCCGAACGCATTCATGTCCCGCTTCTTAGCCCTTCCACCTCAACATCGGTTGGCCGACCGGACTTTTGGCGCAAGCTACCTCTCCGAGAAGAGTCGGCCTCGGCAAACGAGTCGGCTCCATGTGAAACACATGCCCCAGCCACCGCAGCGCCTCTGTTTGAGTACAGCGGTTATACTGGGAAACTGTATAGAACTAGAGGAATCCCCCGCGTGATGTCATAGAGTACCATTAAAATGTTTGAAAAATTTTATCGGTGTTCTCCGGATACTGTTATAAACCAGGAGGCAGACAACTTTTTCAACGTCCATTATAATAAGCTATTTAGTATTTTAGACATTTTTTTTGTGATAGGTGGCAGACCTGATGGTAAGCCATTAACATTTAGAATTTATGTCTATAAAAGTACTTAAAAATAAACAAATGTGCGAGGCATTTTACACTGATCAGCTAATCAAGTTCGACTTAAAACCCGATCAGGAATGAACCTAGCTTCCGAGCTTGCACACACAACACCACTTGTTTGTAGTGTTATCTGTGTGTAGAGCATTATTTACCTTACTCTATGGTATACAGGTTACTCTCATTTCTTTCCAATACCTACCATTATTCTAAGTCAATGGAGTGAACCAGATTTTCACTTCATGTCATATGGCTAAGTAGCCAGCGCATGTTTTGGAAAGTCTAAAGCATTTGTAAATTCAAAGAACCTACATCGAAACCGTCCGTAATGAACGAGAATATAGGTACTAACTTTAGTATGCAAATAAAAGAAATGCAAATCGTTTATGAAAAGGATGAGGAAAAAGGTTCGGTCATGAATTCTGCTTTGTTGTAGACCCTTTGTTTCGAGGGTTAATTATGTACCTAAACCAAATAGTACAATTTATAAATGAACACACAACTTTGTAATGGATCTTGTACTACAGATAGTGATGTTACATTTACCATTTTTGTAAAATATAAATAGAGTATCTATTGATTGATTTAGGGTGTTTCGATAGTCTAATTAGCCAGTAAGATTTAAAAAAATATTCTTAAGTAAAATAACACACTTAAAAATTCCATCTCATGTTCAGGCGAAACTCGAACCCACACCTTCCCCAATCCGGGTGGATGTTCTACCAATTAGACCACTGAACGCGTTACTGTGCTGACAAAATTTGTAAGTGCTTGATTCGACACTGTCGATAGTCTCATCAATATTGTAGGTATATTTACAATATCCAGTGGAAATATTATTACAAATATTTGACCACCAGTTAAGATGAGACTGCTATATTTAAGTGTGTTATTAAATACTTAAGAATAAATTGCAAAAGATTGCTATAAAAAATATCAATTATTAAAAAAAAAACATGATTTTAGGTCAGCTAAAAGTTCATACATGCCGCTGCTTATAAATGTTAAAAAATATTACAAAGCATTTTACACTAAAGGTGTTGTCCAAAATTGTGTGAAGGCTTGGCTGGGACCTGGTGACTCAAAGCCGTCCCGTATCGAGCGAGAATAAACCTCCAACCAAACAACAGGAAACACACAGCGCATGTGAAAGGGAGGGAAACTCCGATTTGGTCATAAAGACTGGTTCAAATTAGGTCCTCTGTTACAGTTGTTTAAATAACGGCCAATTGAACTTACAACACTTTGTCACTATATAATATAATTTCTATGTAATTGCTTCGTTTGCTTGTGCAAAAATAAAAATCACAGAAAATATTTATAGCAATACGGAAAAGCAAAAACCATCATGGCGGAAATGAATTTTCGATGATGGCGTCTGTCAACTGTCAGGTAGATAGATATTATTCAAGGGGCATAATCATAGAATTCTATGGACAGTGACATAATACATTAAACTAGGCATTACAGAAACTTAAATCACAGTCTTAAATGTACAATTTCGGCGGTCTTTTCGTTATTTTTGTCAGGACTGATACTTTTCTACGTAAAATGTCTTAAACATTTTTTCATTTAATACATTAAATTTATTAATAAAAATCTATTTTCACATCACTAGATAAATATTGTGTAAGTATTTAAAGTTGAAACCACTATAATAAGTTGTATTTTTATTATCACTGTGATCCAAGTTGTACTGGTGGCAAGAGTTTTGCTAATGCCTATACAAAAATAGCAATGAACTATTGTTATTACTAACTACTAATTGGTCCCTATAAACCCTACAAAATGATTGTTTTTTCATGTAAGTAGCACAAAGTTATTTTTATTTCAGATAATTTCTCTCAATTGCAGTATTTAAATAAGCATTTTATAGTTGTTAAGTTAATGTCAGGAAAAGATGATGATTGAACAATTGCATGTATTTAAATGATATTTTTAAATTTGCAAAAACAGTAAGCAAAAAAAATTTACTGTCAGCTAATTTAATTATTAATCTTAGACAATTTACACGGGACGTGGCATGTGGACGCGTTTCCCTCTGCCAAAGTACACGAGTACGTTTATTAAAACTAGATCGGCGCGATCAAAAGCCATTTTGAATTCGTATCTGTCGCTAAGCGGAACTCGTCAAAATGTTTGTTGTGAAGCTTTTAGTTGCGAACGACGATCAGAAACATCAAATTTATCTTTGTTATGATTCATACGTAATGTTTTAAATAAAATAAACGTTATTTCACGGAATTATACCCTTTTTCATCTACATATTTTACGACAGAAATAATCCCAAAAAGCAATTGGCGATATCGTGGTACGATTGCTATCAGTTATTGAAGACTTCGGTTTCTCTAAGATCCCATCATCAGATCCTGACATCAGATCCTGAAATATTTGTAAAATGTTCTACGCACAGCCTTTATATGTATATTACATTTTTTCTAGAATGAACAACTAACACTGTATAACTGTTTCAAAAATCCAAATCTTTCACCATCCTGGTGACCGTCTAGGCCACCGAGGTATTAAATTAGGTATAACTTTTGTAGTAGGTACTTATCTGCATTTTCGCTGCTGTGAGCAAGTGATTCACCTATGTTCGTAAACAAAAATCATCATTTCATTGCTTATTTATAAGGTATGAAACCTTATAAATAAGCAATTTTACATGATTTTGTACATGTACTTAATATCAGCATTTTGCAACTAACTCATTCCTAGAATGTGACTCATTTATTCATATCTAGACCATCACTAAACTTCTTACACCCGCGGATTTTGGCAGAATATTTTAAAACTAGATGTGAGCTATACCACGTCCCGTGTTAAATTGTTTAAGTTATTAATCCTCTTTTTCTTATTTTTTTTAATCTCATTAGAACTACGTAAGAAACGTGCGTGCGCGCGAGTGTGCACATTCCGATTTTACCTTTTTTTTGTAGTCAGCTCGCGCGAACGTGTGATTCTAATCTGTAGTATTTTTACTTAGTAATTTATAAAAACATTTTTGTAGTCAACTATACAAAATACGACAAAAATAGGTAAAATCGGAAAATGCCGCGCGCACGCGGTATTTCCCGTTTCACTAGTGTCACAGTCACTTGATCTCATCAATAGTGTCACATACACTTGATCTCATCAATAGTGTCACAGACACTAGATCTCATCAATAGTGTCACAGACACTTGATCTCATCAATAGTGTCACAGACACTTGATCACATCAATAGTGTCACAGACACTTGATCTCATCAATAGTGTCACAGACACATGGTCTCATCAATAGTGTCACAGACACTTGATCTCATCAATAGTGTCACAGACACTTGACCACATCAATAGTGTCACAGACACTTGATCTCATCATTAGTGTCACAGACACTTGATCTCATCAATAGTGTCACAGACACTTGATCTCATCAATAGTGTCACAGACACTTGATCTCATCAATAGTGTCACATACACTTGATCTCATCAATAGTGACACAGACACTTGATCTCATCAATAGTGTCACAGACACTTTTGATCTCATCAATAGTGTCACAGACACTTTGATCTCATCAATAGTGTCACAGTTACTTGATCTCGTCAATAGTGTCACAGACACTTGATCTCGTCAATAGTGTCACAGTCACTTGATCTCATCAATAGTGTCACAGACACTTGATCTCATCAATAGTGTCACAGACACTTGATCTCATCAATAGTGTCACAGACACTTGATCTCATCAATAGTGTCACAGACACTTGATCTCATCAATAGTGTCACAGACACTTGATCTCATCAATAGTGTCACAGTCACTTGATCTCATCAATAGTGTCACAGACACTTGATCTCATCAATAGTGTCACAGACACTTGATCTCATCAATAGTGTCACAGACACTTGATCTCATCAATAGTGTCACAGACACTTGATCTCATCAATAGTGTCACAGACACTTGATCTCATCAATAGTGTCACAGACACTTGATCTCATCAATAGTGTCACAGACACTTGATCTCATCAATAGTGTCACAGACACTTGATCTCATCCATAGTGTCACAGTCACTTGATCTCATCAATAGTGTCACGGACACTTGACAGACTTGATCTCATCAATAGTGTCACAGACACTTGATCTCATCAATAGTGTTACAGACACTTGATCTCATCAATAGTGTCACAGACACTTGATCTCATCAATAGTGTCACAGTCATTTGATCTCATCAATAGTGTCACAGACACTTGATCTCATCAATAGTGTCACAGTCACTTGATCTCATTAATAGTGTCACAGACAATTTATCTCATCAATAGTGTCACAGACACTTGATCTCATCAATAGTATCACAGACACTTGATCTCATCAATAGTGTCACAATCACTTGATCTCATCAATAGTGTCACAGACACTTGATCTCATCAATAGTGTCACAGACACTTGATCTCATCAATAGTGTCACAGACACTTGATCTCATCAATAGTGTCACAGACACTTGAATCCATCACTAGTTGCCAATTTTAATTTAAGTGTACACTCGGACCTAAAAAAAGACTTTCCATTGTTTTACGTGTGCATTTTTAATATAATATGTAATAATGATGTGGACTATAATATACATATTATGTAAATTATACCTACTTATTTTTATATCTGTTTAGATAAAATTTTGATAGTTTGACAACATTAATGTTTTATAAATATGTATGTACGTTTAATCAAGTATAAGTATTTTCAGGTTGCGTGGTGATCAGTACGTATATGATTGTATTGGCAGACAGTTGCGGTCTTATAGAAGATTACGTTGACGGTTCTTCAACCTGTGTAGCTACTTGGCAGTGTGAAGATAACTTAGAGCTTTCCACTATATATAACTGGTACTACGAAATCAGAGGTGCATGTGAATTGAATGTTAATATCACCTTGATAATTGGCCATATGACGGAACAAGTTTTAGAATTGATGTTTGAAAACTACGACTACTACGACCATTATAATTTTAAATCTGGAGTGCGCGTGATTATAGCGAATTCCAACAATTGGAACAGTGTCAGCGCTAATAGTTTCCAGGAGTTTTATAATGTCATCAAGATAGACATGTCCACAAACAGATTAGTTAACATAGACAGTGCCTTTTTTGGTTTACACTCGCTTAAGTATTTAAATTTGTCACATAATGAAATAAAAAAGCTGTCAAACACCTCGCTGTTGATAATGACCGAAGGTCAAAGTCCCTTAGAAATACTAGATTTATCGCACAATCGGCTAAGTGAATTAAAATGTTGTGTATTTTCAACATTGGAAAATTTGCAAATAATACACTTGGAAGGTAATATGCTTAAAACAATAACGGCAGATATTTTTAAAAATATCAAGAGTTTAACATATTTGAATTTAAAACACAATGCTTTAATTAATTTTAATATCACAATGAATTTGAGCGAATTCAAGTATTTTGATATATCACACAATTATTTAAATAATGTATTTTTAATAAAGAATTCAAATGTAGATGAATTACAGTTCAAACCTCTAATGAATATTAACTTGTCATACAATGAAATTAATTATTTACAATGGAACCGTTTTTATCTATTTAACTTAGAATTATTAGACCTAAAACATAATCAGCTAGGAACTCTAGAAGGTTTTGAAGCTGTAAACAAAAAATACATGACGTATTTAGACTTATCCCATAATAATATAACTTCTCTAACAAAAAGTACTGGTGACTCGATTTTCGATTGTAATAAGTACAAATATTTCAATGTAGAAAATAATAACATTACCAATGATATAACAGCAACAATTTTCAAAAATTTTAGGTATTTACCGTATCTAAGTATTACGCAGCAACATATCCAAACGATAAAAAACAATGCCTTTTCAGATATGGGCAATTTGCAACATCTGAATTTTAGTTATAACACTATATATGATATAGAACATTCAAGCTTCGTTGGGGCTAACTCACTTACTATTTTGGATATATCACATAATCGAATTAAAGACTTACACTTCTTTCAAATGTTTGATAGTAATTTAACAGAAGTATATCTTAACAATAACCGGATCTTATTTGTACCCAAAAATACTTTTGCCAACCACAAGAGAATATCAAAATTGATAATTTTTGCAAATGAGATAGTAAAATTTGAACAAAATGCCCTGTCTTTGGGAAATCTCCAATATATTGATTTGAGAAAAAACAACCTAAGCGGTACGGTATTAAATAATGTTTATAGTCCATCCAAGTTGAAAAATTTAGATTTAAGTTATTTTAATTATGAAACCATTAATAATTCTGCATTCGAAAATATGCCATTACTAGAAGAACTAAACATTTCTCATAACAATTTAAAATATATACATCCATGTAACTTTAAAGGTGTAGAAAACCTCATAAGTATAGATTTTTCTTATAATGAACTGACTGACATGGAATTCGAAATTTCCACAAAAATAGAACAAATTCATATAAACAATAATAATTTAATAAGGATACCAAACTTTTTGAAAGAAAAGCCAAATTTATCTTACGTAAATGTTTCAAAAAACAATATACTCAACATAACATACGTCGCATTAAAAGAATTATATAATTTACGTGTTTTAGATTTAAGTGAAAACAAAATCAAGGAACTTCCAGCAGGTACGTTTCATGACCTGCGCACTCTGACTCTTCTTGATCTTTCATCAAACTACATAAAAACTATTCACTTTGGATCTTTCAGAGGACTAAATAGCACTAAAACTGTAAACTTGTCGAGAAACTGGTTAAGAAATTTGGATGTCTACGTTTTTCATGAATGTTATAAACTTGAGAGATTGATCCTTGATTACAATTATATTACCAGTATTGATTTTATCAGACTAAGTGAATTATCTCCCATAGATATTTTAAGTTTAGGTGGAAATCAGATTTTGTGTCGGGATATTATTAATCATATGAATGTAGATAGACAACTGGTTCGTCCTATTAAAATTTCATCGCTAGATAAAATGTTTAATGAAAGTAATGTCCATGGAATAAAATGTGAAAATGTGAAAGTTAATATATCGCCAAGTTTCAATAAAGAACTTCCGAAAGATAAACAAACTTCCAGTATTGAAAATTCAAAAAATAGTTCATCATCAGATAGAACCAAAGAAGCAGTTAAAACCGAACTTCCTATGATACGCGATGATTTCAAAAGTGATTTATCCAATACGGCTACTAAATTAGCCGAAAGTGATCTAAATATACCCATAGATAATTTACACAGTAAAACATCACAAAAAAATATTGCAGAGTCAACAAAAGCTGGTCTTACTACATTGATTCTTTTTGTTTGGTGCGCTACTTTAACTTTAGGGATATTATTTTATATAATATTTAAATGTTATAGCCGTCGTCAAATTATTTCGGAAACCTCTCATAATATAATACGGTTTAATAACTCTAAAGACACTGAGTGCATCAGTGAAATACTTTAGTATTAAGTATTAATAATAATTTAGTATTAAGTCTCCTTTGCTATTCTTGTCTAGTTTTATTATGCGTCCGTTGTATTGTTTAACTATTTAAATAAATCCAAATATTATATTGATTCTTCATTGTTTATTTTAACCCGATCAACAAAATATACTTACTTAGATTACGTCGGTACCTACTTTTGTCACAGATTATAATACGAGTATAATTGCTTATGTCAAGCAAATATTTTATATTTTATGTATATAAATAATAAATTAGATACAGCCTACACCAGATACTAGAAACATTTAGTTCATATTCATTTAATCATTATCCACTCATATGAAAATTGTAACTATCAACTTAACAGTAAAGGAGGCCATGTTGATATGAATTTACCTATCAGACCACATTACTCGTAGGTACACGAGTACCTTAAGGTGACGGGTAGGGCACACTAGCGATGCCAATCGATTTTAATTTTTAGCTACTGAACCGCATCTATTTTAAACAATTTCGGGGCTACAACCTCTCAGCAAATACTTATACTATTTATTAAATAACCATGCGCAATGTGGGGTCCGTTTTTGTGCGAAAAATTGATTCACGCTAAAAGTGGCCGCTTTTGGCGTGAATACTAATACGTAACAATTTTCGCGTACGTGTTGGACGCAACATTTTTGCATGGTTATTTAATAAATAGTATAAGTGTTTGCCGAGAGGTTGTAACCCCGAAATTGTTTGAAATAGTCATCTGGTTCAGTAGCTAAAAATTAAATTCGATTGGCGTCGCTAGTGTGCCCTACCCGTCACCTTAAGGTGACGGGCGTATACTAGCGACGTCATTTGATTTAAATTGTTAGCATCTAAATCGGATATATTTTTAAAAATTTCGAAAATAACTTATACAATACTTACAATACTTTATTCAATACTTAGAATAAACTTTTAGGTCTGCTTCTTACTCGAAATAATATGAATTACCGCCAAAAACGGCCACTTATGGCGTTAATCCAAATTTCGAGTGCAAAAACAGGTCAAAAAGTTTATTATAAGTATTAACTAAATTGTATATATTCTTTCCGAGAGGCTCGAAATTCGAAATTGTTAAAAAGATATCCGGTTTAGTTGCTATCAATTTAAATCGATTGACGTCGCTAGTTAGGGCCACCCGTCGCCTTAATATCAACCTAATCCCAAAATATGATATCTTATTTAGGTAAGCCAAGGGTTTCAAAAACAATTACTAACAAAACAGAATAAATATAAGTGTTAGTGTATTTTCACACAAATGGTTGTCCAGGCAGGGAGTCGAACCCACGATCTTTGGATCGTGAGGCAGTGTTACTACCAAACGCCACTCGCCATCGGGCCAGTCAACATAAACAAACTTAGTGAAATAAAGTAATTAAAAAAAAAAACATACTATTTTCGACATTCCTACAGCTTTAGATTGGAGAAGGCCCCTGACGGCTCTGAACCCGGGACCTTGCCACTGTCACTGCCCATCTCGAGTACTGACTGAAAAAAAAACAGAGAAAAGCTATGAGCAGTCCTATTAAATATCCTTCTACCGATTCAGCTACGGCGGCCGATCTCAACGAGTACCCACGTACGCAGAATATATTATAGTGCACAAGATTGCACGTAAACATTAGTACTCTCTCCATTCTCTTACCCTCATATTGCGATGGGACAACAGTGTGATATGACCGGACAGGGATCGAGCGAGGAGGGACAATCAGCGTGACGTACAAGACTGCCAACTTTCAGACATTCCAGGCTCATGACGGTTACTATGCACTCATGCAACCGCTTGCGCATAACTGTACTGTGTATATCGTCATCGTCAGCCCATTTAAGTCCCCACTGCTGCACTGGGGCACGGGGCCCTCAATCAGATGAGGGGTAATTGCCATACTCACCACGCTTGGCAGACGGGTTGGCGAGGGTTTTGATATAAATGCAGAGTTTTCCTTCTCTGGGTGCTGATGATCATGCCAGCAGCTTTACCTTAGTCGCCTTTTACGACACCTCGGTAAGAGTGAGGGTGGCCTATTCTACTCTGCCTGTACTGTGTATACTGTGAGGGTACCGGAGGCCCAATCCGGCGGAAAGGGGGGTTTAAAGGCAGGCAGCACACTTGTGACTTCACCGTTGTCGCGATTGTCCATGGGCGGCGGAAATCGCTTACCATCAAGCGATCCGTCTGCTCGTCTGCCACCTACGACATAAAAAAGCCCCGCGTACGCTTAGACCATAAAAACGCAGACACTGTTTCACGCTGGTTCTTTTTTAGGGTTCCGTAGCCAAATGTCAAAAACGGAACCCTTATAGCAGACGAGTAGATAGATCACCAAGCAATGAGAAAAGGCAAAAACCTATTATACAGTTAATGATTACTTAAATGACAAGAATTTGTGGAAATGATAAACTGTTCGCCTACACCCATGATACTGTACTTAGAAACATTTTGGCGATTAAAAAGAGTAACTGGCGAGTTTCTTGCCGGATCTTCTCGTCAGAATCAACTTTCCGATTCCGGTGGTAGAATCACATTATATTTATTCATTTCTTAGTATATTTTTTGTATCGACATACCTATATGTTTAATTACATGTATAATATACATAGCTATGATTTATATTTTTCATGTATGACAATTTGTAAGAGCTGTAATATAAGCCTATGCAAATAAAGTACTTACTTTTGAATTTTGAATGGGGCCTATCGCATGTGAAAAATCCGCTAGAGGGCGTACTATTGGACTGAGGTCCATCCGTGGGTCCACCATCAACAGCATTGGTTGTTTAGTTTGTTAGTTAGTTTGTTGTAGACATTTTGACTGATCACGTTTAAAATTAACCAATCACATTGTATATGGACCTCAGTCCTATAGTACGCCATCTAGCGGATTTTTCACACGCGATGGCCCCCCATTCCTGGCGCCCATGGACATCTGCAACACCAAAGTAGTCACCAGTGTGGCACCGGCCTTTTAAAAGGAATAGCGTGATTCGCCCACGGTGTATTTGCTTACTGTTGGACTAAATATAGTCTAGCTTGCTCTTAAGGCCCTTAAACATATTTCGTCCACCTCTTCCCCCATTTCCGATTCCGACTCCAAAGAACTTAATTTAATAACTCCGACTCCGACTTCCGTTCCGATAATAACAGGTATTTACAGTGCAACCACGATCAGAAAGCACTTCATTGCGAAAATATCAAAACAGCATTAGTTCCGACTTTTACTTTTAGGCGCGACACACCACTGAGAATCCCTCTAGGACCCTCCAACTCCCAACGCGACCAAAAGCGCAAACGCCTTGTGGGGCCCACGTCAAATAAACACGTTCGCCGGGAGACCGCTGCGCAACCTGTGTAGGCGAGGCCGGACAGGGCCCACTGTGCGTCCGTCGGTCGTCGGATGGCAAAAGTGACAGAACACATTTTACCATCCACCGCTGCCCGAGGAACACCGGACCCCAACTGGAAAACGTATCCGCCTTATGCCAGCCGAAACTGGAATCGGGTCAGAACTGATTTCCAGTAGGGCCACACTAGGAGGTTGACGCACTTTAGCTCCCAAATTCAATAGGTCCTTTTTTTTATATCGGAGTTCTATCAGTGGGGGTTTTTGAGACTAGCTCTGGGAGGTAACCCCAGAGGTTTACCCACTAAAAACTCTCCGACGCCCGCCGCTGGTGATATAAGTAGACGAGGCCCACGGTGACTCATCAGTTCGTTTGACCTCGATTGCGGTCAAAATCCACCCACGTATGACAGGAAGATCGCCACAGAGAGGTGCAATCATTACACTCACTCCTACTAGAAGCCGCACCGGCGTGCAGTGCGCCAACCTCCACAGCTAGATGTCATTGTAGGTAACCGGTGCCCCCGCACCAGCAGCCTGAGACCTTCCGGGCAAAGCATTTACCTGAGGAGTCCCCCTTCTGCCTCACCCCCGGCGGAGTCAGAGAGAGAGCGGATCTCGCTCCCTTTCGCTCAACGGCTTCCTTCTGCAACATCACCTGCTTGCAGAAGGAAGCCACTTCGGTCCAAGTGCTCTCACTGCTGACCATTTTTTCCAAGACAGTTGGCAACGACAGCTCTACGTCCTAGGAAATCCAATCGGCCCTGATGCAACTTTAATCCATTAAAGTTGCGTCAATTCTGCCAAGTAAAAATGGTTTTAGAGATGCATGCATCTCAATACGGGTGCGGTAGAGAAAGAATGTCGTCCAGCACGTCACTTCAGTACTAACGGCTTCCCGCAGTTTTTCAATATGGAGGAGAACTAAGGTCACAGACATAGCCCAAAGGGTTGCGTGCCTCAAGTGGCGATGGGCAGGGCACATAGCGAGGAGAACAGACGGCCGTTGAGGCGGAAAGGTCCTCGAGTGGAGGCCATGTACAGGAAGTCGCAGCCGTGGTAGGCCCCCCACAAGGTGGACCGACGATGTGGTGAAGATCGCGGGAATCCATTGGATGCGGGCGGCACAGGACCGATCTGTGTCGAGAACATTGGGGGAGGCCTATGTCCAGCAGTAAACGTCTATTGGCTGAAATGATGATGATGATGATTAATTATGGAGTAGTAGCATTAATAGTTAGATTACAAATTTTAAAAATTCCGTATGGGAATTATAACTTCTAAGGAAATCGCCATACAAAATGGCAATTTCATAGGTCTTATTTTATCACCTCCGATAATGTAACATCCCAACATTGAGCTACGAAAAGTATGCGGTTCTTCAAAAAAGAAGTGTTAGGGTATTTAAGGATCGGTCCTATATCCTATAGTTTATAGGGCTAAAGTTCCAATAGTCGCTTACCATCAGACGTGCCGCAAGCTTGTTTATTCACCGATTTATAAAAATAGAGGGTTAATAGTATTGAAACATAAATTCCATGATTTTGCGGATGGTACCTGCGCACGAGCATCAACTACAGGAGCTTCACGCATGGCGAGCGCAGCATGGGGCCAAATCTGTTTGTGGAGATAATCCCGTGGCGTACCTATGACGTATAATTATACGACGTGTAGTTAATAAACACCTCTGAGCATCGGAATTATTTATGTAACAATAAAGTTTAAAAACTAAAACCCGACTACCAAAAAAACACAATCTAAAAAGTACAAAACAAGAAAATTGTCTCTGCTGAAATGATTATGCCGTATCGCCGTGGTCGTAGGTATGCCATATTGATTTTATTTTATTATTATAATGAATCTGTTTTGCTAAAGTAGGTAGCACACGACCACGGCGATACGGCATAATCATTTCAGCAGAGCCAATTTTCTTGTTTTGTACTTTTTAGATTACGTTTTTTGGTAGTCGGGTTTTAATTTTTAAACTTTATTTTTATTTAACATATTTTTAGTTATGTAAATATAATTACATATTTGAAATGTGCTAATAAAGCTCTTTCATTTGATACCCCACACTGTACCGTCAAGCAAAACTTATTTTTAGTTCCTTACTCTAAGTCCCCTAGAGGGCGCTGTAATAAATTTAACGTGACGTCATGTTGCCTATAACCAGAAGACAACCAAGACGATTCTAACGACACCTCATTTGTTCAAATATGATAACTTAAATAAAGTTTAGAAGTTACGTGAAAACAGATGAAGATACATACATAGCCTGTCAAAATCATAACCCTCCTTTTGCTTTGCCGTAGTCAGGTAAAAAGGAACGGAGGCAAGATAGGATCCCATAATAATAAATCCAAATAGGACAGGTGTGATATTGATTTTTTGGTATTTTATACACTTTATTACTCAATTTCCAGAAATTAAAGATTTTCTAGAACTTATCAGACTATAATAAAAATTAAGTTTTATTTTCATTGAATACTGTAACAATACCTTGGAACAATAGCAATAATAACTAGAGGCCCTCTACTTTCCACCTCTTTATTATTTCTTTCTTTTTCAACTTAAAGTCTGTAAAAAACGGTATGTCAATGTGTATCAATGTAAGCCGTTGCCTAGCAGGAGCCCAATTCTCGGGCTCGTGACATTTCTTTCCATACGAAATATATCACTAAAACATAGTTTTTTTGTATGGTTTTCCGGTGATATCCACCATGTTTTTGTCATATCTAAATCCCGAGAACTGGGCTCCAGGGCGGCATCGTAAGGTCGAAGAAAAATAAAATTCAACTGACACTGATTTTTTTTTTTTTTGTAATGGCTGCTATTGTAAACTGACTACTGAAATTCGGGTTTCAAATGTGTCTAAATTGATAATTGACGTTTCTAGCGTTTTGTTATTCATACTAAATATATGGTTAATTCTGGTCAATGCCTTTAAACTTAGACAATTTCTAAGCCTTTAAACCTTAGATTTAATCAAAATCTAAGCTTTTAACGCGTTTCGACTTTATCAAACAGTTGTAGAAATTTGATACAAAAAATTACATTTCTAGTTACGAGATTCAAGACGAATAAATGCGTATTATTTTTTTTTCACGTAATAAGCCGGTACCGGCACAACATGGTTCTCTGCCTATCTTCCTTACGGTTTTTTTTACATACTGCCTGCCTACGAGGAGACGGAGTACGGCACATCTAACGGTGAATAGTTTTAAGAAGAAAAGAGGGCAGAAGCAACACCGACGAACGATAACGGTGGGGAGGGGTTGGAGAAGTTTAAGGGGGAGCGGCAAAATCTAAACATTATCCTGGAGAGTGGCAAAATAGTTGTCCATCGAAAAAAAACAGATAATTCAATATTAAACTTATGATGGGGGTTTTATCATCTCCAGATTTATATCATATTTTTTGAAGTAAATGGAATGAGGTCTATGTATGTGACATTGTCTATATTTACAGAGATTAACAAGAAAGCATTTGATTTTATACAACACACATTTAATTCGTATTTGACGGTGAATTATATATTAGTTACTAACAAAAATTTTAACAAGTAATCTTCATACTATAAAGTTAATTATTTGATGAAATAAAAATTATATAATTAGCACGATGACTTGATAAAGCTAAGCTTTATCTTGATAAAGCTTAGATCTTAGAGCTTATAGATCAGGGACATTTTACATTTTGACTTTTTAAGAGATACACACGCGTGTTTGACTTTCACGCGACCGCACCGCGTTCGTGTCGCTCATTTTAGTAACGGGTGGATGTTAGTTGCGACTGTGTCGATGCTGCATCGACACTGAATCGCACTTTGTATCGCTGCGAAATGTCGCAATGTAAAATATTCTTCCGAACTACAGTTAATCTTCTGATTTTGCAGCCGGGTCCGCAGTAGGTTCGCTCTTCTTTTCAATTGGTTTATCCTTCAAAGTCTTCTTAAGTTGTTCCAATTTGGATTTATTAACTTTATGGAACATTCCAGACTCAGTGGCCGCGTCTAGCTTGCCGAGCCTACCTCCAGCTTCCTTTACAGGCCCACCTTTACTGGTGTCGATCTTGGACATTAACTTTGAAAAATCGATAGTGATAGTGTAACAGTCCAACACATTTGAAGAAGCATGGATCAGGTATCGCTTGTGTCTCTGGGTGGAGATAGCACTGCAAAGCTGGTAAGGTAAAGTCGTTACCATCCATCGACACCCTGCCGCATGAATGGGCCCATCCATATCAGGCAAGGGAGGAGTGTCCGATAGATAACCCCGTACTGCAGGCGTCTGCCAGCCTGTTTCTTTTACTGCTTTGGACAACAACTGCATCTGAACCAACGTTCCTAAAACTTGTCTTGATTTGCCACCGGAAGACATTTTAGTATCTAGGGTAGGTTATTCGATTGAAACTAAACCCAATACGACATGATGAACTACTATAATTTTGACCGTAAAATATTACTTTGAACAAAGCTGTGGCACAAAATGTGCCACGAGCGGCTGACACTGACAATTAATTGACAGGAATTCCGAGTAAAAAAGCTAGGCGAATAGTTCAAAAAGTTTTAAATACATAAAACTAGATGTAAAACATATTCAATATAATTCTTTATTTGCATAGGCTTGTACACAGCACTTACAAATCGTCATACATTTGAATGATTTAGTACTAATGTATAATTTACATGTTAATACATATATATATTGATACATAAAATATACTAAAAAAACATCATGCGATTCTACTACCACCGGCTCGGAAAGTTGTTTCTGGTCGAGATGATCCAGCAAGAAACTCGCCAGTTACTCTTTTTAATCGCCAAACTTTCATACAATGTTGTGTCATCATACCAAGCCATATAGTTTAATTGTAACACAAAATAAGATAAAGGAAATAATAAAATTAATATTATGAGGTAAGCCCAAGCAGACCTGTCCCCATCCCCAAAGGTGGCACCTGTTCACAAGTTTGACGTATGTGTCAGCCATCATTTCACTCAAACATATTAGACTGAGTAAGGTAATAATAGTTATGCACTTGCGACCCGTCAATCAAGAAAGCCAAAACTTGCAGCCCCCAAAACTACCAACTACTATGGCAGGCGAGAGAGGCGATGGCTAATACCTACACTGGTAAATGAGCTGCCATATGAAATACTAAAAAATGTAACAAGCAGAAATCATTTAAAAAGTACTCTGCGAAAACACTATCTATCAATGTGTCCATAGAGTAGGTGCCTCTTCCGGCTGGCGCAGATTACTGTGAGGGCGTGTGTGTTTCTGTTTATGTGAGTGTCTGTGTGTGTGTTTGTGTGTGTTTGTGTGTGTGTGTGTGTGTGTGTGTGTGTGTGTGTGTGTGTGTGTGTGTGTGTGTGTGAGTGTGTGTGTGTGTGTGTGTGTGTGTGTGTGTGTGTGTGTGTGTATATGTGGGTGTGTGAGTTATGTGCGTGATTGTGTTTTAATCCTAAAACTACATCTATGTTCTATCTTAAGTAATATTAGTGGAAAAAATAAGAAATAAATCCACCCGCGAAACCCGGGCGGGCTGACATAGTGCATATCGTTAAGTTAAAAATAATGTAATTAGAGCAAGCTTCATAAGTAAAGTCCGCGGCATGTAACTGTGGCGATAACTGCTAGTTTGCGAATTTGTCAAATAGATAACTTTCTATGAAAATTGATTGCTGCGTAGGTACTCAAGGACAACGCCAAAGTTGCGTACCGCGGGCTGTAAACAAGTAAACAATTAGGCTAAGTATTTAAATATTAATAAGTGTCAGTAAAATCTTTATGTACACGAGAACTACTGCCGACAAACTGCTTCACAGTTTGGCAGATATGAACATTGTAATTTGTAAATTTACTTTAAATAAATAAATAAATAAAAAATAAGTTAACCTATAAGGTTAGGGAATAATACCTACTCGGGAATTCCGGATCCGTCGTTAATGTTAGGCTAAAGGCCTTCATGTCACCTATCGTGAATGAACGATCATCATCATTATCATTTCAGCCAATAGACGTCCACTGCTGGACATAGGCCTCCCCCAATGTTCTCCACACAGATCGGTCCTGTGCCGCCCGCATCCAATGGATTCCTAAAACCATTTAATATTAGTCTGGGCAAAACCCTATAAATACTAAGCATAGAGTAAGATAGATAATAAAAGGTGCTGAGCACTGAAAGATGAAATCCTAAGTATCTTCAGGATGTAATAAATGAATCTTAAGTAAGGTATACATATTATTATGTGTAAAAATGCAACTTTATTTTATTTTGTACCCATACAAATAAACTTTGGATGTTTTCTACTGCCTTACCAGATTCAGTGTAACTAATTAATTTATTATTTATTTTATTTTATAGATTTTGGGAAAACGACAGCTAAATTTAATCTTCCGGAATAGCAAGTAATTGCCCTGAAATGGTGTTACTACTGGACTCTAGCTAGCTATTTCCTTTGATTTTTCTATCAATCTATTTTATTTTATCAAATTAAGAAGAGCTATTGACCACCACCATGTTTTTCTAATATCCAGCTTAGGAAACCCATAGAGTAAGCCATCCGGGGGAAATGGGGTTCAAAGGTTGACAGCGCACTTGTGACTCCACTGGTGTCGCGGGTGTCTATGGGCGGCGACAATCACTTACTATCAGGCGATCCGTCTATTCGTCTGCCACACTTGTCTAAGGATTTTTGCGGCTTTAAACCGTATGTGCCATTTTCGGAAAAAACGTCACAGAGTGTGAAAGAGATCCAACCGGCCCTGACGCAGCTTTAATGCATCTAATATACGTACAGGTGCGGTAGAAAAAGAACGTCCCAGTACTCACGGCTTCGCGCGGTTTTTCAAATATGGCTTTCGTTGAAAATACTCAGTCTGGCTACTTTCAGTAAGTCTGGCTAGGGTGCATGTCTTTGGGTTTTTGATCTTTTTTGATGTAATTTTTATTGACAGCCAGCCCGTATATAAAAGGTACCTACTCTGTGGCCAGCCAAAGGTACTCTGTGGGCCAGCCCAGCATACGTCACCTTACATAACACATATTTTTTCTCAATAATCGCCATAATTAGCAAAAATGTCTGGCAGAACGCATTAAAACTCTTCCGAAAATCATCAAAAAGAAATACAGGAAATTCAACTCCAAAAATGGTACGATACTTTAGCCAAATGTACCCCCTCGGGTCGAACCTGCTCGTGCAGAAGAATGCCAGGGTGCCTGGCCGTTGTGAAGGGCAGACTAATCCCTTACATGAAACAAAACAGAAGCTATGTGGAGAAAGGAAAAGACAAAGACCCAGAAAAGGAGGCGGAAATGGTCATGAAGATGCCAGGCTTCGTGCACCCAGAGAACATAAAAGAAGAAGGATATTTCACGCAGAAGGCAAAGAAACAGTTGGAAGAGTTGAAAAGGAAGCCAGAGGAACCACCAGTGGCCAACCCTGATAGAAAAATATAAAGTTCATAACTTCAACCAAAGAAGAAAAGTTATTAAAAATCATATCTGAAATTATACACTTGCCTGATATCATTACTCTGGAGTATTTTATGGAGCCGTTAATTATACCTACCTAAGAATAGAAATGTACCACTTGGTGTTTTTATTTTATACTAATTTGTTTTCTCAAAGAATAGAATAGATATGCACGTGAGTTGAGTTGTTATCGTACCTTTTAAAAACAGTAAAGCTTAGCTGTAAAGGCCGATTTAATATTGCAGAGATATTATTCCTTGATGCTGCAGATTCCATCTTCTACTTAGGCATAGCCTTTTTGCTCTCTTTCTTCTTCTCTCTTTGAGTCAGAACAATGTCGACGGAGTCATGTGGATTTGTGACAGAAACGTCATAGCGTTATTGGTCTGAGCCACAAAGTACTTATGGCATATTGTGTATTAACAAACGCTCCACAAAAGTTACAATATCAATATTTCAGAAGTACAAAATTCTCAAAAAAATCGTATCGCCTTTTATAAACACATCAAAAGTTAAAAATGGTGCTACACGCTATAAATGTGTCAACTTTTCTGACTCCGAATAATCCTCGAGGCTTGGCTGTCATCACAGGCCGGTTGACTCCTAACTTTAAGCAGATGATAAGGCTTTTGGAGAAAGGGCCAGACAAAAGGCAAAAGTTCTTTAAAGATGCCGGGATTCGCGCATCCTGAGGACATGAAAGATGAAGGACATTTCACTCAGAAGGCAAAGAAACAGAAGAGTTAAAGAAGAAGCAGGAATCACCTGCGGTCGAAAACCCCGAGAAGCTGTGAAGATTTAAGATTGTCCAATAATTGCGCTCTCTAACAGTCGAGACGCAATACAAATATAACATTATTTATCTGGCACCATTACAATGTATACAGTTTAGTGGTAAACGATATCAACCGCAGTATGTACCTATATATTCCGGAGATACAATTTATTGTTTTGTATGATATCCTCTATTTATCAAAGTACATACAAGATAGCGCTCATAGTTGTAAAATTATTCGTTACAATTAAATTAACAACACATTATTTTAGTATAATTATTTATGTACCTAAATAGAACAAGAACATGATAAATTTTGAAATTGAAAACTTTTGCAAAAATGTAAAATAAACTATTTCAAGACGGCGCAATTCTTGACTACTTCTCTTTCCGGGTTATTTTCGGGGGTTTAGGCTCCTCCTTCTTCATTTTGGTCTTGATCTTCTCCAGCTGCTCTCGCTGTTTGTGATAGAAGAATTCTTCCTCATGCGCAGCCCCGTACTGGCCTAAAGCACCGCCTGATTCCCTGACCGATCCTCCAGCACCGCCGCCTTTGCCAGCACCCGACCCTGGCGCTGACGGTATAGTGTAACTCCTGGATAATCTCGTCCATTTCGGGCCTGCTCCTCTTCGAAAACACGGAGTTCTTCCGGAGCCCATAAGGGATTTGGCTGGAGTTGAGTATTGCATTTCCAATTTGGGATGAGACAAGTTGGAGTTTGGGTGTGTTCATTTTTGTCGACCTATTTCTATTCCTTTCCCATTGTATGCACTATTTGATTTTGGAAAAAATGGTAAATTTGACAGAAACGTCAGTGGAGTTTATTTTTTGTGAGTCTCTGCATTCTCTCTATGGCATTGTCAAAAGAAGTATATACACCATGTTTTTTTGAATACCCGAGAAGTTTCTCGACTTGTCTAAGCTTCTCGACGACATCATACGCATACTAATGAATATTAAAAAAATCCCTCAAGGAACATAGGGTATAAACCTTAAAAAATTATTCGCCTTCCCATACAAATTGCATCAAAAGCATCAATCAGCTGATCACTTACTTATATGTATGTGCAATTTTTGGTTAGTAAATACTTACTTACTTACTTACTTTAGTATGAGGCGATGATTTTTTTAATTTCGACCTTAGTAATATCTGTTCTCCTTAATTTAAGGTGACGGGTAGGGCACACTAGCGACGCCAATCGATTTTATTTTTTAGCTACTAAACCGGATCTATTTTAAGCAATTTCGGTTTAGTACCTAAAAAAAAATCGATTGGCGTCGCTAGTGTGCCCTACCCGTCACCTTAATTGCCCTAAGCCCTTGAGATGTTTCTCGGGTAAACATATTCAAAAAATCACTTTGTGTACAGAGTTTCCCTATACAGGGATGGACACATACAGGGATGTAATAAAAACTGTAGCTAAGTTTTGCCATATAACGTTGATAATGAGACTGGTCCACTTTCCAAAAAAACATCAGTGCGAGTATAATGTAATGAGATAAAAAAAAACGATTACTTTTGGTTCCTCGGGATTATAACGACGACCCGATTATGACGACCCGTTTGGAACAGTGGTAGTGAACGCTGCCTTTGGTCCAAGGGTTGCGGGTTCGATCCCCGCACAGTACAAACATTTGTGTGCATGAACATGTCTGTTTGTATTGGTCTGGGTGTTTGCTATGTATTATAAGTATGTATTTACAAAAGAAAAGTATTATATGTATATATTTGTAATCCCACTGTTGATTCTGATATCCGTAACACAGGTGCTTGAGCTACCTATCTCGGAGTCAGATCAATGTATGTGATGTTGTGAAATATTTATTTATTTATTACTGTTGACCCTTCTGCCGGCCAGCAGTTTTTATTCTATGTAGGTTCCCTATAATATTTTTTTACCAAAAGGAATGAATTTCAATTATTTTTTGTTGGGATTTGTAATATTACTAGGATTATGGCTTCTTTTATAAACTCACTTTTTCAGAGCAGAGTAATTTTCTCATTTACGAGTATATTAAGATCCCGGAAAAGTTGCACTTGAAACGACTTGCTTGGACATTGTCACAAAACAAAAATGTTATTTAATTAGCTGGAACTACTCGCACATTCAGCAAACTCTAATTGTTTTCAAGAATTAACATCGACTAACTTCGTTTGTCGCGACGAATTGGCTAATGTGTCTAATTATAGCAAAAATTCAAGCACCAATTATTATTTTTATGTGAATTCTTGAGTATAAATATTGAATGCAGCCGTTTCCCAACAAAGCCCAAGAAAAATGTTTTCTAAGTAAACAGAATCGCTCGCTCTAATGGTAAGTAAAACAATCATTTTAATACTCAACTAGATTTTTTTCTCGACTTCCTCATCTTAGCGTGTAATTCCCGGTTGCGTCCAAAACTGTCGCTTTGGATCCCGGGGTACGCTTAGACCATGGTTCAGGATTTGGGGAGTCTGGTAATTACAATGAAGCGACTGCCGTCTGACCTTCGCAACCCGTATGACAGAGAATCAGACTAACCGAATCATGATCAATGGTGCCTGCCTTGGTGGCGTAGTGGTTAGTGGGTCGCACTCTAAAGCGACGGTTGTGCAAGAGGTCCCGGGTTCAATCCCTTGGTCGGGCCAAATATTTGTACCTAAGTTTTCGGTAAGAAATTTTTAGTGACTCCTGGAGTCCGGAAGTTGGCGAGTTTGCATTCCCGTGCCTCGGAAAGCACAGCCGTTGAACCTGCGCTCAATCCCAACTGGTCGCCAAAAGCGGCCACTTTTGGCGTGAATCAATTTTTCGCGTACAAAAACGGTAATTGTTTAAAAAAGATCCGGTTTAGTAGCTGAAAATTAATATCGATTGGCGTCGCTAGTGTGCCCTACCCGTCACCTTAAAGGTTAAAATACACACATAGATTCGAAAAAGCCAGCAGTACATGCTCGGATTCGAACCAGGACCCCCCGCATGGGAGACGCGTACCATCGCTCTAATTTTTATCGCGATTTCGTGCGCGTGGAATGCTTGGCAGCATTTAAAACAATTGGACATAATTTAAAATAAATCTTGTTTTTTTTCTTTACCTACTGAAAAGTGCATTACCAAGTGTGAGTTTAATTGAACTTTCAAAGGAAATTCCAATTTAATTTACATAGGGCAACAATGTGAGTAGGCTATTCTATAGGTACTTCTATACCTGGTAATATATCTTACTCATATGTATAACGAGTTACTTATATAGGTATATAATATAATTCGTCAAGTCTTCTCGTCACCCATACCTCAAAGTCTTAAGTCGAAAGTCTTCGACCAGTGCGTCCTTCCGGTCATGACTTACGGTGCCGAGACGTGGACACTCACGGCTGGACTAGTCCACCGGTTCAAAGTCGCTCAAAGAGCTATGGAAAGGGCTATGCTCGGAGTATCTCTGAAGGACCGCATCAGAAATGATGTAATCCGACAGAGAACCAGAGTCACCGACATAGCCCACCGAATTAGCAAACTGAAGTGGCAGTGGGCTGGTCATATTAGCCGCAGAACTGACAGCCGTTGGAGCCGTAAAGTCCTTGAGTGGAGACCGCGACTCGATAAGCATAGTGTAGGACGCCCTGCGACAAGATGGGATGATGACATTCGAAAGCTGGCTGGTGTGGGCTGGATGAGAGTGGCCGAAAATCGGGAGCAGTGGCGTGCATTAGGGGAGACCTATGTCCAGCAGTGGACGAGTGTGGGTTGCTGATGATGATATATATAACGAGAAATACTATTTGAACTGGGTTCGATTCCTGGATCGAGCGAAAAGTATGTTTCGAATTTTTCGAACATAGCTCAGGTTTGTGATCACCAATCCGCATTTGGCAAGCATGGTAATTAAGCCTTATCCCATCATTGTAGCGATGACTTGATTTCTTTGATGGAGGCCTTTGCCCTGCAGGGACACAGGCCAGTTTTTAGGCTCATAGGTACTATTTGAAATCCTGTAAAAATACCTTGCAATTCCAGATGCTGTTTTTCCTGATATCAGTTTTCGTGGCTTCTGTCATAAGGTAACAATTATTATGTACTGTAAACATCTCTTAGTTGAGTATTCCCAGGTGCGTCTAAAGAGACCAGCAACATTTGGAAAATCTGGTAATTACAACGAAGCGACGGCCGTCTGACCTTCGCAACCCTATAACAGAGGAATTAGCCAGACCAACTGAATCATGGTTAAAAGTTTTAAAGAGCTCACCACCGAGCTAATGGTAGAAATGTGCACAGATTTGAAAAATCCGAGCATAAGCGAACCTACGAGCTCCGTTACGATAGCGCACTTTCTTATCCACTGAGCTACCATCGCTGTATAAACATATTAATCATGTTATTATTTGGTAGCAGTTGGCCGGTTACCGAAAAAGATATGTTACTCCCAACGTCTCGTAAATTAATATTGTTGCACTTTTTTTCAGTGAACCAAATCTGTTACGACATTATCGTCGCGGTAATTTGAATCTTTGGCAGCCAAGATATCCAAGCAAAAGCAGTAATGAAAACCAAAATTGCGTTTGTTTTAATAAAGACGAAAACCGTGACACTGAACTCTTTGGTCAAAGCAGCCAAAAACTAAAAAGACTAGTGGTTTACTTTTATAAGGATTCAAAATCCAATACCGTACGATTATATGCTCCAAACAAAGAAAATCAAATGAAATTTCCCGATCTGGCATCAAAAGATCTAATAGATTTATCAAAAGTAGAAGTAGATAACGTCGGTCAACTTTTCGAAGCCTATCATGCCGCTGCTAAAGTCAATAAAACACAAAAGTACACTGATTCTAATATAATAAACTTAGTTATAGATAATTCAGCAATCAGTTATAAGCATAATAACACGCCTGAACCACAGATGGGAGTAGATTCCAACACAAATAAAAATTATGTAAGTTACATTGAAACTGATCCTTCGAATTCTCAAAATGAGACAGAATCATCGAATATTCTCCATGAATTTGTAAGTTCTGAAGTAAATGGCGATACAAAGGAAGATTACGGCAAACATATCGCTAGTCAAAGCTCAGATGAGAGTTTCATAGCTAATTTGGCTTCAGAAGGTCAAAACAATTCTGAGAAAAAAATGCCATCAGTATATATTCAACCATCATCCCATGCTGGTAACAGTGGCACATTAGACGAAAGTCTTAATTTTTCTTCAGAGATGTCGCATGATGTTAAACCTACACTAGTAGATGCAGAAAGTTCAAAGTCTTTAGAATCAGTATTCAGCGGTTTAGACTTGCCGTATGAGTTACATAACAAGCCCATAACATATCAACGGTCAAAAAACTATTTAAAATACTTATCAGATCTAGAGCCGAAACGACAAACGGCATCAGGATCAAAATCAGAATTGCATACAATTGATATTGATGATTATATCGTAGCCAATGATAAAGATATCAATCCATCTGAAACGACACATAAACACAGGGCGCCCACCCAATCAGATGATACTGGGAAAGATTATGTAACTTTTGATAAATGGTTTGGCCAACAGATGCAAACAATTAAAAAAACAGGCAAATCGCCTAACAAAAATATTAATCTTCTTTCTTTAAAACATCTCATAGAGAAGACACTGTACGACAATGGGTTTTTCGTCACCAAAGACGGAGTACTAACTGATTCTAAAGCTAACGCATTAGATGTTGCAAACTTAAAACTGCGCCCTATTTTGATTGGTGATTCCGTGGCATACAACAATGTATTTCCTGTAGAAGGCGATAATTACCAGTTACCATCAAACTTACCTTATCTACAATCAGTTTTGGTAACATTGGTAGACCCACCTAAAATATTAGGAGTAATTCCTTTAGGAAAAACATATGTGCCGAGAGTGTCATATCGTGGTGGACTTAATTACTTGGCTTGGAAAGCACGAAGCATGGAGACATGCGAGTCATTGCAGTGTAAACTTGAAAGAATAAAGATATACAATTTGTATAAGAAACAGTCTATGACGAATCAACGGTCAAACAATTATGAGGCATATAGTAATAAAAAGGTTCAGGGCAGTAATGAGAAACAGATTAACAATGCAAAGCAATGGGAAAAATATCTAGCTCAGTTTTATGGGCGAATGGGTAACGCCCAACCTCAGCATTTGCAGGATGGCAACAGTAAAAATAAGAAGTCATTTGATTTGAATTTGAAAAAAATATTAGAAACATTGAAATCCAATTTATTGTACCCGTTCAATACTCCGAATCAGCTTACGGGCTTGAACCGCAAGGCATATTCTCCTTCTTTCGTGAAAAAGGTGTCAGATCAGTTAAATGGTGAATATGAAGATGATACTGAAGACTCAAAAGAGGTGGAGGAAGAGATACCAGGGTTCAGAATTATAGGCGGTTTTCCGGCTACAAGCAGCGGCACCCCCGTCAGCAGTAAAGGCAGGATTGGCCAAATCTTTGCCTAAGTACCTATTGATATGTGAGCAGCGTCAGATTAAGGGCACACGATAGTTACACACAGAACGCCAGCATCCTACATCCTGTGCTAGCCTGTTTAGTCAGTACATGGACGTTTTTTTATGTGATAGGTGGCAGACAAGTAATAAGTCACCCACCTGATGGTAAGCGGTTGCCGCCGCCGATGGACACCCGCGACACCAGTGGAGTCACATGTGCGCTGCCAACCTTTAAACTTCCTTATCTCGGTGTGATTCGGCGTGGGACAGAGACAAATTAATGGAAACGTAATGGGTAGAGACACAACACAATCTACTTCCTAGCGCGCATGGTCAACGAACTCTTCGATATAAATGTCAGATTCCGACCTCCTGTGTCTATATATTTATTGCTACGAGCTTAGGTATATTGTGGTTAATCTTCGTTATTTAAAAACGCGGTCTAAGAAAAGTTCCGGAACTAAACTTGTGCCTGCCCTCGTGCTTGTGTATTGGAACGGGACGGTTTGAGCTTTTTAAAGGTAGTTAATACTATGTCCTAAGAGGTCATCCATAACATTACATTATGGTGGGGTTAGAATTGTTGTTAGTAATATTAGATACGTAGATCTCATATAAAAATGTCTGTTAGTTTGTAATTTGAAGAGGTTCCTACACCAACGACTTGGCATTGTCAACGACTATGATCTTTGAATTATTAAAATTAAATTAGTTTTATGCTGCATACTAAAATGACTTTCATTTTAATATAATAATACTTCATGATCATCCATCATCAGCAACCCACACTCGTCCACTGCTGGACATAGGTCTCCCCTAATGCACGCCACTGCTCCCGATTTTCGGCCACTCTCATCCAGCCCACACCAGCCAGCCTTCGAATGTCATCATCCCATCTTGTCGCAGGGCGTCCTACACTACGCTTACCGAGTCGCGGTCTACACTCAAGGACTTTACGGCTCCAACGGCTATCAGTTCTGCGGCTAATATGACCAGCCCACTGCCACTTCAGTTTGCTAATTCGGTGGGCTATGTCGGTGACTCTGGTTCTCTGTCGGATTACATCATTTCTCATGTGGTCCTTCAGAGATACTCCAATAATACTTACCTAAAGATTATGAGGTTAAGGGAATAAAGAGACTGCACTTGTGTTTGCGCACACACTTGAGCACTATAATATATCTTGCGTACGAGGCTAATGGTTCAGATTGGCCGCCGTAACCATTATCGGGTGAAGGGTTACTTACGTAATCGATGTCAATAATTAGGGTCCTTTTGCCTAAGTAGGTTTTACAAGGAAGGCACACGTCCAGTTATACAATCTGTCAAAGGACCATGCAAGATATCGTTTTCGACCAGCAACCGATTTTAATTCTAGATAGGCACCCTTATGGTGACGGGTAGGGCACACTAGCGACGTCAATCGATTTTAATTTTGAGCTAATACACCGGATCTATTTTAAACAATTTCGGGGTTACAACCTCTCGGCAAACGCTTATACTATTTATTAATAACCAAGCAAAAATGTTAGGTCCAACGCGTACGCGAAAAATTTATTCACGCCAAAAGCGGCCAGTTTTGGCGTGAATCAATTTTTCATGTACAAAAACGGACCCAAAATTTGTGTATGGTTATTCAATAAATAGTACAAGTGTATGTCGAGAGGTTGTAACCCCGAAATAGTTTAAAATAAACCCGGTTTAGTGGCTAAAAATTAAAATCGATTGGCGTCGCTAGTGTGCCCTATCCGTTACCTTATTATGCGCCGTGAAGTAAGGTTCTTCAAGCCGTACTCATGTCCATCCGTCCGTCACTCTGGCGATGAGGGAGCTTCGCTGGGGCTTAGTCGGTATACCTTTGGCCAGCTCCTCGTTAGAAGAAGCTCCCGCCAGAGGTATGTCCGACATGTCCGGCTGCCCCCGGCACGGTATGCATAGGCGGTGACAGACATAAAAATTGAACCTCCCAAACGGTAGAGCACTACAAATAGTCCGGTCAGGTCCATACTGGATGCCTATAAATATCCAAAAAAGTCCGATAGTCATAGTCTTAACACCAGAAATAAACATAGGCTTGCCGTCTCGGTCCTCAGACTTCATAAAATCGGTAATTCGTTTGTTGGCTTAAGTATTAAGATATTTAATAAGCTACCACAAAATGTCATTAACCTATCACTGGATAAGTTTAAGTCTCATATCAAAACCTGCCTAATGAAGAAAGGTTACTATAGTGTACAAGACTATTTAAATGATAAGGATTCTTGGTCAAGTTAATTGATTAATATTTTGAGTTGTTATTCATAGTAGTCTATTAACTTTCATAATTGTATTTCTTTTTCTCGATTGAAACTCTGTAACATCATCAATATTTGAAAAGAGTAACTACTGAGTTTCTTGCTGGTGTCTTCTCAGTAGAAATCGACATTCCGAACCAGCGGTAGATATTATGTACCTATTTTGACATTCATAAGTGTTCTGTGTGGACCTAAATTGAATAAAGATTTTTTTATCTTATCTTTATCTTTATCTTTATATGTGGGACAGAATAAATAATACACCCAGGTTTCGGGAATAAGAACTTCTATAATAATCTTCAAGCGTCGTTGTCATGCACCGTCTTTACACGTCGTCGGCCATTAGTCGACTATCTCACTCTTGCACGTCATTCTAAATCAAACATCGAACTCATACACTTTCCTTGCCATGCATGTACCGATCACCAATCCTCGTATTTTTTATGCTAGAGGCGGACAAACGAGCAAGCGAGTCACCCGATGGAAAGTAATCATCGCCGCCCATGAACAACCGCGAAATCAGAAAGATCGCTAATGTGTTGCCGGCCTTTTTAAAAAAGAGTACGCTCTTCTCTTGAAGGTAGCTAAGTCGTAGCCGTCCGGAAATACTCCTGCAGCTAAACCATTCCACAGAACTGAGGTACGTGGTGGAAAAGATATAGAAAAATATAATTTATTCATAAAAGAACCGAAAAAATACCTAATACCGTTTACCATCAGATGGGCCGCAACCTGTCTGCCTATTATAAGTAATAAAAAAAATCATACTACAATCTAAAAGAATTCTTTAACGACAAATCAAATTAGTATAATAATTCTTATAGCAACACTCAAAGTTTTATATTATCTCTGTTATTATATTAATCGCCCTCTAGATATTTCAGCGTCCCTTACAGGGTGTCACGTGATCAATGTTCTGTTATCGATTATAGCAACTGTAATAACCATGTGACTAGCATAAATAAATAAATAAAATAGGGCCAAAAAAGGCTCCCTTATGATGTTTCGTCAGACACAAGGTAAAGGTAAAAAAGCGGTAAAAAAAGTGGGAGAGTCACGCTTCGGCGTGAATGTACCGGCTCGAACGGAGTGATACCACGGCCTCACAGAAAACCGGCGTGAAGCAGCACTGCTGTGTTTCAGAAAGGGAGCACACAGGGCACTTATGACTCCACAGCTGTCGCGGGTGTCCATGGGCGGCGTGATCCGTCAGCTCGTCTACCACTTATCATCACATAAAAAAAAAGTATGGGGATTTCAATCCAATCCAATTCGAATTAAAAGTATACATAATATCTTAACTTAATTATCTACTAAGTAGGTCAAAGATTCAGTTCAAAATTTAAGCGGCCTTATCTCTGGAAGTAATCTCTACCAGGCAACCTTCAGGTGAAGAACATTCTAAAAGAGGGTAGGTTGGTGCAACTCTTTGAATTTATAATAATAATAATAACTAAAAATGTACTCAATGTAGAACATTACCTATTTCATTAGCTAAATAATAACCTTATTAAAATAATATAATTAGCATGTAATTATAATTACTTATCTTTAAAAAAATACCAAATACGGTACATTTGCTGAGTATCTTCTTCTTAGTTTGTGATTTGCTGTGCTATTGGTAACTACTATACCTATAATAACTCTAATTTTGATCGAATCGGCACTAAACAGTAATATTTAAAAAAACTTAATCATGCGGTTTTTATTATAACACTAACGACATCTATTACTTCTCTGAAGAACTTAAATGTTTTGTTATTCACCACTAGATGTCACTAATAAGACTAGGGCATAACGCCATCTGGGATTTGTGCATTGCACTAAAACGCATAATGCTGACAGCGCTACCTATCTGTCTTAATACATAACGTAATCTTTATAATCTAGTGCTTTTAACAATGGCCGTTTGGTTTACTAATAATAACCTAGATGGCGCTTAATATTAAAAAAAATGCACTTTTGTTCACTAATGACATCTATTGTCCAGTTAAATAAAAGGTTGTTTCGCACGAAAATCAAACTAAGTTCTTCAACCTCCAGCTGAGGTTTTGTTGGAACTTGAACAGTAAACTAAGCGGGCAAGGCAAGGCAACGACAAACTGAGTCGAGCGCGGATGTTGTCGTACTTCGAAGTCATTCTAGTGCAGTTCAGTCGACCGCGCGCTCGGTCCGCAAGCAGTAGGTTTGTTGGACGGTCTAAAAATACCTACTACCGGATCCCGCGTCGTGTTGTACAACGAAAAAAACAAATCTAGTTCTCAATGACAATAAGTATGAAACAACTTTATAAGTGAACAGTGACTTTTTACTCTAAAGTGCGCCAGGTAATCTCGAACACTTGGAAATAATTTTATTTTGGTGTTTTCGCGGTAATATCGGTCCCTGTTGTTGTGTTCCGATGTTGTATTTATGAAAGGATGTTATCTCTGCTGTTCATGGTTCTAGGAAAACACTATTTTGTACTTTGATGGGATTCAACGACCGGTAAGTGATCTTTTAATAATCTTGGTTTTCTTAGATATTTTGATTTTCATTTACAGTTTTTTTATGCTAGAGGCGACAAACGAGCAGGCGAGTTACCTGATGGAAAAGTAATCAACGCCGCCCATAAACAACCGCGAAGTCAGAGAGATCTATACTGTCTTGCCGGCCTTTTTAAAAAAGGTTGAAGGTCTCTAAAGTCGTAGCCGTCGGGAAATACTCCCGCAGCCAAACCGTTCCACAGAACTGAGTTTTCAAAATGTGAGTCTGACTTATTAATTGTCATATTTAGTTTTGTTAGGTTTGTATCATATTGTCATCTACCTTCATCTGAAACAGTGTATTTACCTACCTACCTGAAGGTGTGCACTTGTGACTCCACTGCTGGTGTTGCGGGTGTCCATGTGCGGCGGCAGTCGCTTACCATCAGGTGATTCGTCTGCCACCTATCACATAAAAAAAAACAAAAATAAATAATGGTTTGGCCATAGTACATCTGGAAATCTTTTCTTACTATGAGGAATGCCTTCTTAGGCGTTTTACAGATGTCGAACTATTAGCAGTAGTCAGCCACACATCAGGTTACTTCAACCTGCCAAACTACCGATTAGGTATATTGATTCAGACGTATTTGATATTATGGTGGCGGGTTATTAAAATGACGGGTAGGGCACACTACGCGAGAAATTGATATGCACAAATGTTGAATCCGTTTTTGTACGCGAAAAATTGATTCACGCCAAAAGTGGCCACTTTTGGCGGTAATCAATTTTTTTTTTGTAAAAACGGTCCCAACATTTGTGCATGGTTATTTAATAAATAGTATAAGTGTTTGTCGAGAGATTGTAACCCCGAAATTGTTTAAAATAGATCCGGTTTAGTAGCTAAAAATTAAAATCGATGGGTGTCGCTAGTGTGCTCTACCGATCACCTTAAGCGTCTAAATTAGACTCGAATGTCGAGTGCACGAGAATTGGTCCCCTGACGCCGAATGGAGCCCAATTCTCATGACGCGATATATTGTCATCATACGGTATTAGCAAAAACATATTTTTTTGTATGGTTTTTATCCGCTAAGTTTTTTTAAAACGAAAATCCAGAATTAGGCTCCTGAGAGGCAATTCTCGTGCAATGGAAATTAAAGACGAATTTAGAGATTTCATACATTCATCCGTACAAAGCTCCAACACGACTTCAATGTCGATTTATCGAGAATAGGCCTTCTGTTCTCGACCGACATAGTTTGCCCGAACTTTTCACGACGCGCATGAGTCGCCCGCCATGCTCCGACCGGCCTCGCGGTCGCACCCGTGCAAAACCTTCCTTGCAAACTTTTGTTTTGCAATTTACCTTGGAGGTAGTAAGTACAACGATCATTGATATTCCGTAAGAAATTTCATTTTGTTTCTATCGTGGGTAGGTCTGTAGCAACGTTAAGTTTTAAATTATTTAATGGTTTAGGCAGCATCGTAAATAGTGACAAAAACATTTTTTTTTATTTACCTATTTATTTCCAAAAGATACACAAAATAATCAATCACACTTTCAGGTCTGCCAAACTGCTTAAGGTGACAGGTAGGGCACACTAGCGACGCCAATCGATTTATATTTTTAGCTATTAAACCGGATCTATTTTAAACAATGTCGGTGTTACAACCTCTCCGCAAAGACTTAAACTATTTATTAAATAACCATCCACAAATGTTTGGTCCGTTTTTGTACGCGAAAAATTGATTCACGCCAAAAGTGGCCGCTTTTGGCGTGAATCAATTTTTCGCGTACGCGTTGGACCCAAAATTTATTCATAGTTATTTAATAAATTGTATAAGTGTTTGCCGAGAGGTTGTAACCCCGAAATTGTTTAAAATACCTCAACTTAAGCAGTTTGTCGGCAGTAGTTCTCGTTTCATATCTATATGAAGTATATAAAGCAATGCAACACAATCATCATCATCATCAGCCCATTTAAGTCCCCACTGCTGGGGCACGGGCCTCCCTCAATCACATGAGGGGTAATTGCCATACTCACCACGCTTGGCAGACGGGTTGGCGAGGGGAATGCAACACAACTCGACATTATATTATCATATCCAGCTATGCTACACCACTTCATATTCTTATTAGTTACAGCTATCTTAGTTGGCAGGTATTCTTATAATAAATTTTCTTACAATAAACCTATGTTTAACAAATAAAAGTTTTGTATTTGTAAAAAATTAACAAATCATTCGAAACAGGGCAAAATGATGTACACACATGCGTGACACCGCACAGATGTCCCGTCACTACAATCTGTCTAATTGCCCTAACCGGCACCGAACTCACTGCTAACCGGCACCGAACCCACTGTTGTGGGGAACGAACCTGCTCGTTTGGGATAGTTGGTCTGGTTCCCCTGTTAAAGGATTGCGAAGGTCATACGGCAGTCGCTTCATTGTAATTACCAGGTTTCCCAAATCCTGAATAATGGTCCAAGCGTACCCCGGGCTCCAGAGCGACAGCTTTGGACGCAACCGGGATTTACACGCTAAGGGCCGATTTCACCATTGAAATTAAACGCGATCAATTCACTTGAACTCGGTCTACGCGTTCCTTTGTTTTCGCTCGCATTAATCACGTTTAAGTGTTGATTGCGTTTCGTGAAATCGGCCCTAAGATGATGAGGGAGGCATCAAAAATAGCTGACGGTTTTGGCAGCAAAGAAACTGGGGCATCAAAAGTAACATACATACATTGACAGCGTTAGCCTTGTTCAAATAATGGTCTGTGGCCAGCCTAACCGTTTTCAGAATAGGATGATATAATATATATCAATATAAATCCAAAGTAGCTCAAACGTACGACCTCCCGTTAAGGCGCACATTTTTTCTCCACTGAGCTACCATCCCTCAATCAATCGGTAACTAGACCAGTTTGTTGTAACCGCCGTGCAGCTGACTGTACCTACCTAGTTAAATATTTATGGATTAACCTATCACATTATTAATTAGGAGCTATCAATATTACCTACTTATTTGTTATTTTGATAGTAATTTATGAATAGCATGTATTCAGTTTCTTTGATAATGCAATTTATGTAACCAATCTATTATTTTAATATGTTAAGGAATATGAGGGGGGGGGGGGGGGGGGGAGAGCAACATAGATATTCTTTATTGCACGAAACAAAATACCTACATACATCAAAACAGTCAGTCTAATCGCAGAGCACACTAGCGATGCCAATCGATTTTAATTTTTAGTTACTTAACCGGATCTATTTTAAACAATTTCGGGATTACAACCTCTCGGCAAACACTTATACTATTTTTTAAATAACCATGCACAAATGTTCGGTCCAAAGCGTAAGCGAAATATTGATTCACGCCAAAAGCCACCACTTTTAGCGTGAATCAATTTTTCGCGTACAAAATCGATTGGCGTCGCTAGTGTGTCCTACCCTTCACCTTAATTAACCTTATGGATTAAGTGATTGTTATCGACTAAAGAAAGACAGATTGTAGTAAATTAAACCTTTCGTAGCTGTTGTGTGCCTATCTATCACAAAACGTAACATTTAGATTCACCATTTTTCAAAGAAATCGTCTTTGGAATAACAATAGCACCATAATCACATTTTTTGATCGGACAAAGTCAGTCAAAAACAAGTTTCGAATAAGAAATTGCTTATTGGCTTGAGATTACGTGACCCTCAGCGCGCCATCGTCACGTCTTCCATATTGTTTCTGAGTATAAAGGTTGGTATAAACAATTTGCATTGAGAAACATCAATGGTTTTAGCCGATTTCAATCTTTTTTATGGTCCTTTATTTCTATGCCGCAAATCAAACTATAGTCGAGTAGAAACTGAAACTATTTATAATGTAGGGGATCCAAAATTCGCGATTTTACCGGATATCTTAAAAAATAATGTATTAAAACTCTAGAGTTACAAAAAAAATTGGAACTTGCCTTTCATAATCAATTTCACGGCATGTAAAATAATAATGTGAATGACTGAAAATGTAAGTATTCATATATATATTTGACGATCCGTTTGGAACAGAGGTAGTGAACGCTGCCTTTTGTGTGTATGAACATGTCTGTTTGTATTGGTCTGGTTGTTTGTATGAAAATGAAATGTAAAAATGAAAATGAAAAAATACTTATTTCCAACAAAATGATGATACATTCCAAGATAGATTATAATTATAAAGGACAATGTATTCTTACAAAACATTTTGTTGCTTACAAGATGTCCAGTTAGATTATTACCTTTGGTCCTCACACTAGGATAACCTGTATCGTGAGGGCCTGGCATGCGATTAACATATTAAGATTAAGGCGCTCTTGAAAACATAGTGCTAATAGTCATAATAAATTATGTATATTTTGTGTCTTTATATATGTATAATAAGTATGTATTTTCAAAAGAAAAGTATTATATGTATATATTTGTAATTCCGCTGTTGATTCTGATATCCGTAACACAGGTGCTTGAGCTACCTATCTCGGAGTCAGATCAATGTATGTGATGTTGTGAAATATTACAGATACAAAAGGATGCAAGTTCTGATGAAGGACTAAACTATGTATTTAACATAACTAACGATGATAAGTACTTACCAACGGGTGCTCCGACAGTTTTCTCTCGCCTAAAAAAAACAATGTATAGGTAATTTTGTAGGTATAATATTTTCTTATAATACTTAATAATTACCATTGCTCAAATATTAACAAAAAATCGTGAATCTTGCAATGTCTATTTTTAAGACTAAAACTAATTCAATTTTCGTACAAATCGGCTTAATAACAACAGAATATCGTGTCGTGTTTACGCGAATACACAAATGAAAGGAAATCGTGTCCTCGACCCACGACATTTAGCGACAATACAATAACACCATCGCTAAAGGTAAATGGTATCATTGAACTATTATTTGCTGTTATTTATGAATGAACTCTTAACAATGTCTTATAAAGTACTTAATACAAGGCTATTCTTGGAAAGTAAACCAGTGCTTAAGATATTATAATAGAGGAGTGTTTGTTCAAAAGGTCCTATTTCCCTATATATAAAAAAAAATATTTTTTATTTTTGTTTACGATACCCTTATTTATTTATTTATTTAAAATTGGTACACAAACAGATTACTGAACATTATACAGCCACAAATATTAACATTTCATTTTAACAAACAACAATACAAAATTAGCGTAAGTACATAACATGCTTAAAATTAGAGCTACACTTAAAAAAAAACAAAAAAATCTAAATAACATTTAAAATATTTAAGTAGGTAACTATTTATAAAGTAGGGTCGAGGTTTGTTCTTTTCTGAATAACTCTGTAATGGATCTCTTATATCGGCGAAAAGTCTTACTTAAATTTCGTCCATATCAGGTAACAATCCTGATCGAAAAAGGCGTATTTCCGATTGTTAAAAAATCTTAAACTTTTACGTTCTGTTTATTTCTGTGTGTAAAACATATTCAATCAAAAGGTCTGTTCAAAAGGTCTTATTTTGAAATAAGACCTCATTGATGACAAAAAAATGTTTCCTGTAAAATTTTGTTTATCTTGAAATAAGACCTTTTTAACAGACATTCCTCTTTATTAGTTATAAAGTTTCCATCTAAAATTTGACGCAAAGGTATATTTATTTATTAGATATCTAGCTTAAAACGGAATTAGCACCAAACTGATATTTGATTCAGTACCTATCATTGGCGCTACTTCCGTTCATAATATACCTAATAAGTTATTGATTCATATTTACAATAAAAATATACAAAATTAATAAAATATAATGTCAATAGTGGAAAAAACAAGTAGTCTTAATAGAAATTGCAAGCCAATGCAATGTTGATTATCTTGTTCCTAATCATCACTTAATAAAGCGTGTACTAAACGAAGAATTAATGCAACTTGAATCAGAGAACTAGACAATGTCTACATATGGGCTAAAAGATCAACAGTCAATATGCTTTGTAGTCGACGGGAAGGACCAATTTAGTCAACACAATGGCCAATTGCTGTTGTGGCTGGACTTGACAAAAATGACCAATAAAACTTGCCTTTAGCTTACGTCATGTGACGCATATGAGTTTATTTTATGGCTATAATGTCATTATTGGATGTTTTCCTTTTTTCTTATTTATTTTATTTTTCATTTATTTAAAATCCACAGCTCTTAAAAGTAAATTATAGTATATGATTGCGTGAAGCTTATAGCAAGGAACGGATTTTATATATACATTTTTAGAATATATTGCGCGATAAAATTCAGGCGAAGCTTATAAATTAAATTAATAATTAAATTAACTTAATTTCAAAATTATTTAACCCCTTAAGTATTGTCAAAATGTATTTTATGTTGGTGTTCTAATTAAATAAATAAATAAAATTGTGTGTACAATTTTTTATCACTATCTATACCTATTACTAATATTGTAATAGATGCAATAGTAACTCTGTTTATTATTGTACGTCGTGACATAAAAGCCACAATACCTATTATTTTCAATTTAAGAATATATTTTGCGAAATGAGAATATCAGCCACCTACTTATAAAGTTTATTTTCGCTGTTTAATTTTTAGGTACTTACTTGAAAGGCAAAACAGGCTGAGAAAAGCGATAGATCAAAATCTTAAAGTAAAGTACAATTCATTCGTTCCTCAACAAATAGACTGAATATTATTATTGCGCATACTTTAATAGGTACTTACCTACATGTTTCCATCTTCAGCTTAAAACAAAAATAATGATATGGTAATGGTAATAAATTACTTAAACAGTATATAATTGAACTTAGTAGAAAGTAGATAATGAATAGGCTAAACTAAAGTGATATTTAATGAATGTTTACTTGAAGGTTACATTCTGTACAGAACGATCATTCTGACGACTGTCGTAAGGCTGTAATAAAATACTTAATATTACAAATGTACAATATTTAATTTGGTACGTATTTTGAAATACGTATTGGCAATACATTATTACTATTAACAATACAAATAATTGAGAGGTTTCTTCACTTATAGGGTTGCCTATTTGAAAGGTGTAGCTCTGAAATCGATGAGTCACATAAACCAAACTACTCAGTAATATTTTTATAAAGTATTCACTTCAGAAATTATAACTTGATTAATATAAGTACTTCCAGTCGACCATTAAATAACTTTGTAAAAGACTCGAGCCAAATCCCTCAGCTAAAACAGTCATCAGTCATGCGGCTTGCCTTAGTTAAATAGAAATAATAAAAGCAAGCAGCAACAAAATGCAAAGCAGATAGTTGCATATACAAAACTCAATGGTTAAACAAACCCGCCAGAAATCAAGATAAGCTAATAATACAATTTCGTAAATTAAGTGTTAGTATGTCTCAGTCAGTAAATATCTCACGGTAAGACAAAAGTCGCGTTGAAATTAAGCCATTGTATGTCATATCACAATATCTGACATAGTGACTACGACTTTGCATTTAGCAAGCATAGCGATTTAACGACAGAAAAAATCTCTGTTCATATTGACCTCAAAATATTGGGCATTTATTTTTAGGGTCGCAAGTGCCTAATGATCAGTACCTAGTGGCGTATTTGATTGACCATAAGGAAACAAACAAAATACTTTTATTGCCTATTTAAACAAACTGTTTAGCTATGTTCAATAGCGTGCAAATTATGGTATGATAACTATTAATGAAAGATATTCATTATGAACATCTTTAATTTAAAACTTAATAACCCGTCACGACCCGTCACTCTCTGCTTGTCAGCTACTTGGGCGTTATTAAAATACACTGAAGATTCAGAAAACGACAGCCAAAATACTTTTTGCAATATCATTTACCTGCTTAGAAATAAGTAACCTCATGGAATATGATTATATAGAACTACTAACGTCGCTTATTTTAGACTTGCCTCTTAATTCATTTGGGTTAATAATAGTTAATTATCCAAAACAGCGTACCTACTTTAGATGGCAACACAAATTTATACAAGTAATTGTGCGTGAAATATAGCATTGCATTTTTAATTTTTTTATGAAACTCTTTATGCAATAATAACAAGTTTAAGTTGAATATTGCTAAACTAAAGTACTTAAGCTGCAAAGATTAATGATGATACGTTGTAAAAATACTTTTAATAAAGGTATAAAAATGCACCGCTGGAAGATCAGTTACTTAGATGGATATTAGTATTAACTATTTTATGAGTAAACATAACTAATAAAGTTGGTACACTATCCCATCCCTTTTCATGATCTTCTTAACAGTATTTCATTCAGTTCGTTTATTCAAATAAAAATTTATTTTGCGTTAATTTACATTCAAAACCATAGAAGTTTCATATTCACGAACTTGTTTCTGCACATCATTTTCTTAGCAAATTATCATAATTTGAGGCCTGTTAGCCAACAAACCGGTTATCTTAAAATAGGCATATGTTGCCAATTCGCCAACCAGTATAATTGTGTAGGATAAAAACAATTTATTTTGTAGTTATGAAAATTAAAAAATACATTTAACTATCCGGTGTTTTTTAAAAAAAACGAAGTATTTAAATACTCCTTTTAGCAAACAAATTTAAAATAAGGCCGCTGTGAAATCTCAATAAACTGTTGTTATACAAAGAAATACAGACGTTTGGATTACGGAAACTTCAATCTGTAAATCTTTAGACTTAATTAATATTTCACAACATCTATCTAATGACAAAACTTCTTTCAATTATATTTTCGTGTCCAAAATACGTTAGTCGGAAACCTTGCACACATTTCGTTCCGTTATTCTGTAAATCTGCTTTAAATTAATTTAAGTTAGGTACAGCCATTTTCAAGGATTTTATCAAACCAAATCCAAATCTAGTTATAATGTTAACCGCAAGGCTTTTTAATTTTAAGATACTTTAATATTTTCCTTTGAAGAATATGAAATATTACGTAGTATCGTCATTATTTACCCGTTTAATAATCTTTCATGCGAAAGGAAGTAGACAAAAAATTTATCACCTGATGGTAAGTGATCACCGGCACCTATAAACATAAAAGCAGTCGCTGATGCACTATCTGAAACTGGATGCAAAAACTGGTCTCTTATTTTTTGCTTCAATTTTCTTCGTCCTCATACTTTGAGGACTTTCATCAATCATTCGCATAGAAATGCATAATTAAAAAGATAATTACATTTTCGGATCTTTTTTTTGTCTTTTTTTATTTGTTTTTTGCTACTGGGTAATTACAACCTTGCACATTTCGTTCCGTCCGTCTGCGCTGTCCATCCGCTGACGGTGCAGTGAAAGGCGCCGTCCTTGACTTTATAACATGATTTAATATTACGTATAGCGTCCACGGCTGTTTTTGTTATGAACCCATACCTCGCACTATTGCAACAGAATGGTTTACTTATTGTCACCTTCTACCCATATACTTGCACCTACATTCAATGTAATTAAAGAATACCTATTATGTAGCAAAATTAAACTCTCATAAATCATTCCACTTGATTGTTACCTCAGATCCGGGACATCCTCTTTAGTCTAAAATTATGGGTACATTATTCATATCAATGTCTTTATCTTTTCGATCATACAGGGTGTATTAAACATTATGAACAACATTAAAAGTTCCATATAACTTTTCACACAAAGTCGTCATTTTGTATATCGAAAAAATATCGAAGAATTTCCAAAAGTCGTAGAACAAATGTTGTTCTGAATATTTGGTGGAAGACGTGGTTATAAGGATATACATGTTTACCGATACACCCTTTATTTTTAGTTTAGTTAGTTGCCTCTACAGATCCTTTCAAATAATTACACAATAGTCAATCATTTATTGTATCATAATGTAAATAAAGATGATTAACATAAAAGAGATCATTATGGACCCTTATGGTGATCAATAAGGGTCCATAATGATCTCTTTTATGTTTGGAATTACACACACAGTTACTATGTCAAAAAGGGTGCTTCTTCAATCCAAAAGCTCTGCCATCATCAAGAAAAATCTCCTCTACGAGGACTCCTCGCAAATCAATATTTGTGTATGTTGATTCTGATTTAGTAGCAAAATCTTGTTTACTGACACTGCATAAGCACCCATAATAAGTAGTTGATACAGTGGAATACCTGTCCATTTCAAGTAACATAGTTTGAACAACCGTATCATCAAGCAGTCATATATAAAAGTTTGCAGAATTTAGTAAGTAACATATCGTGTGCATACATATTTGAGATCCGGCGTGACCTTGTGCGAAGGTCGCGTTTTTTCTTCCACACGCGGTGCTATCGGTCTCTCGTTCCGGGTGCTTGAGCCGCTGCTCCTCACGTTCAAGATTTAATCTCTTTAATAATCACGATCCATTTTGTTGTGGTTGTGTTTGTTAATAAATCTTTTCAAGTTCGTCATAGATCCTATATATCAACTATTTGAGTTTTTTGACATGCCCACGTGATTGCTTATATTTCCATCTAATGTTAGTCAGTAAAATTTTTGCTATAAAATTATTGAACTTTTTTGCGCATTTCATTTAAACTTTATTGCAATTCTTATAATAGGCTAACTTAATGCCAAGAGGCACTCACTACTACTCAATCTTTGCATATAATGCAGAGCAGAAAATATAGTGTTGCATTGTATTTTGCTACTGAATGTGAAGGAAACATGAAGCAAAAGACAACATTGTCATAAATAATATTTGTCGCATTTTTTCTTGTGTAAAATGTTCAACTATTCTCATGGCTGACATTATTCTTAATTACAAGCGTCGATGTCTTGAAGTAGATAATTTCCATTGTACATAATACAGTACAGTAGGTAGTTAATTATCTCCATATGTTGTAAATGCTGTGGTTGTAAATTGGTTAGCAAAAATTTATCAAGGTAATGATGTCTCTCGCGGTTAATTAGTATGCCTATCTATGAATGTATGTTAGTATATTTTTACTTATAAACTTTTCCAAAATATAATAGCGTGTATCATCCATAACTTTGATATTTATAGAGATGCGCTGAATATTCGGTTCGTATTCGGTATTTGGCATAATTTCCACTATTCGTATTCGACCGAGTTATTCGGTATTATGGCCGAATAATTCGGTTTGAGTATTTTATTTTCTTTGCTACGTGACTTCGAATAGATCTATAAGACAAAAGTTATTATGTATGATTTAAATTTTATATGCAGAACTTAAAGAAACAAGTGTGTTTAATATATACAATAAAATGCAGCAAATAGACTTCAACTCACTTTTATTACACTTTTATTTTGAATCCTTTAATCGGCATATTTATTTCTTAAGCTGTCTATTAGTTAGAAACTATATTCTTATTTGAAACCTTAAATCAACATATACGTACTTTTAACCCACTTTTTGTAATAAAAGGGATAAAAATTAAATACCTACTGTCAATATTTCTGTTATGATAACCACATCATCATAAAATTATAACCTAACTGTGCTCTGTTTTTCAAAAGTGATTTAGCGTACATTTGTTGGAACCGAATAATTCGGCCGAATATTCGGTTCGGTAAAAGATAAATCGAATATTTTTCGGTTCGGCGCCTCACTAATATATTATATTTAAGATACTTACTTAACAAAGATCTGTCAAATTGCCACAATCGATTCTCACCTTAATGTCAAACATGTTTGGTTCAATACCAAATGAGGAAAGACATATTGTAGTTATCTGATGTATGACTGTCTATGCAACATTTATAGGTATTTGTCGGTGAAGTTAAAATAAAATATCCATCACAATAGGACCGTTGCAATACATTACGTTCAAAGTGGCCTGTATAAGCTGTATTGTAGTAAAGTGTCGTGTTGTGATTCGCAGTACATTACGTAAAATGAACCGATTTATATGGCAGTGGAGTACCGATGAACAGGCAGTGTTGCCAACAATTAAACTTCAAATAAAACAAAGAAAAGATGTCCTAATTATTGCCATGTCTCTTTAAAACTTCATTCTCTTATGAATCACTCATTCATCAATTCAGATTCTGTAAATTGATGAATGACTATAAATTAGTAGTAGTTAGTATAAGATTTGGATTGTATATAAAATACGTTTTAAAAATACTTTCTCTCCTCTATTAGGTAGCTAATCTCCCCTATTAGGTCCTGCTCTTAACAATGTACTGAGCATGGAAAAATAATTTTATGATCTTCTTCAAACAACATTAACGATCACACCGCCAATATACCTATGTAGGTACATCTGTAACAGTCCTTAAGTTTTGAATTTTGTCCAATAGATCATAAAATTTTCTACTAAATTATTATCTAATTCAAGGCATGTTCGACTCAATTATTAGATAATGTCTATAGTAAATACGGCCGATGACGTTCTTGTCACCTCTCATGCCATTTGTAATTAAAAATAATAGATTTAGTAACTGAACCACAAACCTGGCAATATTATGAACAAGCTGGCGAGACATTGACCGCGATAGTTTACATAACACTTAAGTGGCGGACGATGCAATAGAAATGCTATCTATGTAGGCGATTGATTTCAGTGAACTAGACTGAATAGCTACGTTCCAAGGTAATTTATAGCCGACTTCAGAAAAAGAACTTCAGTATGTTGGTGAACCCGACGCCAAGTATGCCCCTTCATCATCATCAGCCCATCGCAGTCCACTGCTGGACGTAGGCCTCTCCAATTGTTTGCCACTGTGATCTATCCATGGCTTCTCGCATCCAGCTCTTGCCAGCCATCCTGCGCAGATCGTCCCCCCACCTAGCCAGAGGGCGCCCTACATTACGTTTGCCAAGACGCAAACCTACGGATGAACTTGGACAAACCCAAGGTCATGTTCAATGAACATGTTCTACCGGAACCGATTGCAATTCACGGTGCCGTCCTCGAGGTTGTTCAAAAATACGTATACCTCGGGCAGACTTTGCAATTGGGTAAAAACAACCTCGAGGATGAGGTGAATAGGAGAATCCAGTTGGGTTGGTCAGCATTTGGAAAACTACGTCGTGTCTTCGTATCGTCGATACCACAGTGGCTAAAGACAAAAGTCTTCAATCAGTGCGTCCTACCCGTCATGACATACGGAGCCGAAACGTGGACACTTACGGTACGGCTGGTCCACAAGTTAAAGGTATGCCCCTTGCTCCATATTAATGGTGTGAGGATTTCTAAGATAGAAACAAATGGCAGAACTTAGGTTATGCCGTTGCCCAGAACTGCCAGAATACATACCTATTTTAGAAATATATGAAAAAGTATTTTTCTTGGTCGTGTTTTTATATACATTCATCATTTCAGCCAATGAACGTCAACTGCTTGACGTAGGCCTCCCCCAATGATCTCCACACATATCGGTCCTGTGCTGCCCGCATCCAAGGGAATGGCGCAACCTTCACCAGATCGTCGAATCTTTTATTAATTTAGATTATTTCCGTAAAATATTACCAGTATGATGCATAACATGCTTAGGCAAAGATAGATTCCAACATAAAAGAAACATTTATTAAAATGACACAAGCAAAAATTCCAGGTAAATACATGAAAAGTATCGCTCAAGTTTGCTTTTATATCTAATAAAACATTTACTGCTAAGTCTACCAGACAGTAACAACAAAAATATGTTTGATTCAAAGCATTGATATTTTAATCAAGTTTGTGCGTACCAAGTACAAATCCAAGTATGTAAAATGAATGGGTACCCTAGGAACAAACTATTACCCTCCTTCTTTGGCAGTCGGGTAAGAATTCATCACACGCAGAGTATGATAATAATAAATTATGATATTCATTTTTTTAAGTCATAGGTGTCAGATGAGCAGACGGATCATCTGATGGTAAGCGATTGCCGCCGCCATGACACCCGCGACACCAGTTGGGTCACAAAGTGCGCTACCAACCTTAAAAAGCAAAAAGGCGGGAGGGTTTTGATTTTGTCTGTATTTATGTAATATGTAAGCACATGTATGTATGTTTGTATACATATGGATATTTTTTATTTTGGAGCGCACTTTGACTGATGAAAATATACATGTCGAATTGAGAACCTCCTTTTTTGAGTCGGTTTAAAAGCTAAGGAGTAAATTATTTATTTTCCTCGTGTAAAAATCTTGTAAAAAATCACCTTGTTTTCCTAATGGTTAGTGTCAAAATGTCGTATCTTCAAACACGATGTCGAATGACGTGTCGAACTCAAGGCAACCTGCATTTGCCACCTGCAAGCCCCCATACTGTCTTCCGACCCTGAACTGGTATCGGCTTTGCGATCAGCTTGTGTCATTTAGGACCACGCGTGTAGAAAAATGCGGTCATTACCTACGTATAGGCAACAGCAATATTAAAATGTACAATCGAAAAAGTTCCAGGTTGACCACTTTTCGACCTTAAGGTATTGGAATAAGGTCTAAATGTATTCTACCGGGAACTTAGTCGATGTTGTACAAGAATTTATTTATTTCTAGCTTTCCTCAGATCAGCCCAGATTCCCCGACCGTAATAAGTAGGTATGCTAGGATTCAGCTCAATCGGTAACCTAAGACGTCATCATCTCGATGGATGGCGGTCTAATACTGTGCGTTTTTCGCGGAACTTTCTACCACGTACCTCATTTCTGTGAAACAGTTTACCTATGACTTAGGGACCTTCAAGAGAAGAGCGTACTCCTTTTTAAAAAGACCGGAAAAGCATTAGCGATCTCTCTGATTTCGCGGATGTTAATGGGCGGCGATGATTGCTTTCCATCAGGTGACTCGCTCGTCGCCTGTAGCATAAAAAAAACCTAAGACGTGGGTCAAAAGCTTGCAACAAAACATTTTAAATTCAAAATGTTTGTTAAACCTGTGCTAACCAAAACGGAGTTATAAAGCAGTTTTCGTTCTTTTTTCGAGATTGTTGTACGGACATTTTTATTTCAAACGTTATAACAGCTCTTAACATCATTTTAGTTAACAAAGGTTTATTAAACGATTATGTTTGCCTAGTAAAACATAAAAAATAGATGCATTTATTGCTCACACCCTTGCAAAATGAGATCGATCTTTTTTTTATGAGATAGACGAGCAGACGGATCACCTGATGGTAAGCGATTTTTTTTTTTTTACTGTAGATAGGTAAGCGTTTGGCCATATTTCACCTGATGGTAAGTGATAATATGGTCTAAGATGTAGCACGATTACCTAGAAGATACCTATTCACTCGCGCTTTGAAAACCCCCAAATTGTAGCCACTAGGGAACACCCCTTCAGGCAACTGATTCCACTGCCGATTGCCGCCGTCCATGGACACCCGCGACACCAGTGGACACAAGTTCGCTGCTGACCTTTAAACCCCCCTTTCCCCCGAATTGGATCTCCAGTACCCTCACTCACGCAGCGAAATATAAAGAGTTGTATTTGTATTTAGATTAATTGAACGTTTATGAATAAAATACTAAATGTTTGCCTAGTAAAACATAAAAAAAATGCAGTTTCATGGATTTGCTATCCGATTTAATAATTATTCCTAAAGTTGGTGCACTGATACCTACCACGGATGATTGACCGTGACATAATGAGAACGGCAAAAAGTGGACCAGTTTCGTGGAACTAATTGTTTGCTAGTACTCTGTTAGAACGTTGAAAAACTGGCCATGTCATAAAACTTTTTTTTAGATTCTTGATACCCAGAGACGTTTATTTAACCAAAGGTTGTCAAAGAATAACTCTGCTTTCTGAGTATCGGTCAGTCTCTATGTAATCTACATACCCTGTACTAAACGAATGAACCGATTTTAATAATAATTTGTTGAACTTCATTGAACCCCTCTTGTGATTGAGGGAGGCCCGTGCCCCAGCAGTGGGGACTTAAATGGGCTGATGATGATGATGATGATGAATTGAAATGTCACGTGGTTAATGGCGGTTGTTAATTAGTATATAATATAATTAACTCCTGCGTTATAATAATGACACAGGAGGCCTATGATAAAGATAAAGATAAAAAAATTCTTTATTCAATTTAGGTCCACACAGAACACTTATGAATGTCAAAATAGGTACATACTATCTACCGCTGGTTCGGAATGTCGATTTCTACTGAGAAGACACCAGCAAGAAACTCAGTAGTTACTCTTTTCAAATATTGATGATGTTACAGAGTTACAATCGAGAAAAAAAAATACAATTATGAAAGTTAATAGACTACTATGAATAACAACTCAAAATATTAATCAATTAACTTGACCAAGAATTCTTATCATTTAAATAGTCTTGTACACTATAATAACCTTTCTTCATTAGGCAGGTTTTAATATGAGACTTAAACTTATCCAGTGATAGGTCAATGACATTTTGTGGCAGCTTATTAAATATCTTAATACTTAAGCCAACAAACGAATTACCGATTTTATGAAGTCTGAGGACCGGGACGGCAGCCTATGTTTATTTCTGGTGTTAAGACTATGACTATCGGACTTTTTTGGAACTTTCATGTCCAGCAGTGGGCAAATGGAGTTGACTTGTTGAACAACTAGTAATATTAAAGTGTTTTAAATCGTTCAATTGCGTTGTTACGCAATGTTAACGTTAAGATTTAAAATCTTTTAATTTCTTGATTGTCCCCGCCACCAAAGAAGTCACGTAAAAAGCGCGCTTTGTGTCGTCAGTAAGTGACGGTAGGCCACTAGCGCGTTTTTGTACGGGAAAAATTGATTCACGCCAAAAGTGGCCGCTTTTGGCGTTAATCAATTTTTCACGTACGCGTTGGATCCAACATTTTTGCATGGTTATTTAAAAGTAGTAAAAGTGTTTGGCGAGAGGTTGTAATCCCGAAATTGTTTAAAATAGATCCGGTTTAGTAGCTAAAAATTAAAATCGATTGGCGTCGCTAGTGTGCCCTACCCGTCACCGTAACATTAAAATTTGAGTAACTTTATGTGACTTTATCTTCATTGAGACCAGGAACCTAAAATTATAGTTCCGTGTTACACCGCGCAACTTCTTCCGTGGCGCGGATTTTAAGTAAATTTTGACATTGTTTGCCTAATTACCACCGATAATAATTAGCCGTAAGTCTGCAAGCTGCCAGACGTCTACGTCACAATTGTTACTAAACTGTGAAGTTTGTCAGATATTCATTATACATTTGCTACGGATAGCCGAGCAAAATTGATCAAAACAAAAGACGATTTTGTCCGTTGAAATTAGCTTTACCGTGAAATGTATTGTGGACTGAGGTCGTTTTATCCATAAACTAGTACAAAGATGTCTTGTAAATGAGTGACGAAAATGTATTTTAACAAAGAACACAAATCAACATTGGTCGTCCGGAGTGAATTACACTAAAGTTTACCGGAAAGCAGGACTGTCCTGTGTTTCGCTGCGTGTGAGGGCACCGGAGGCATCCGAGGGCGCATTTGACTTTGGGAAATACGCAGAACATTTCTGCATAGTTTTATAAAAGTTACAAAATTAAAAGCATTTGGCTTGGTGCTAACATTTTGTTGCGAATCTACAATTCTTACAAATTTGCAAAAATCTTTTGGATACACTCAGGAATGGCTGGATGATTTTTGATCGAAAAATAAAATATCGAAATAAAAAGTCGTCGGCACGAAATACGTCGAGGGTTTTATCATCACTAGTTTTAAATAATACATAGTGGGTGTAACGGTGTATCAGAAATAGGGTGATCAAAGAGATGCTTAGGTTCTTAGTTTTAATTTCGTGATGCCTAATGATGACATCTGCCAAAATTTTAAATCAACTGACCTTCAAGAAAAGGGCTTATTCCTTCCATAAGGTGACGGTTAGAGCACACTAGCGACGCCAGTCGATTGTAATTTTTAGCTACTAAACTGGATCTATTTTAAACAATTTCGGGGTTACAATCTCTCGCCAAACACATATACTATTTATTAAATAACCATATATAACGCCAAATACCAATAAATAACGCGAAAAATTTCGCTTACAAAAACGGACCTAACATTTTTGCATGGTTATTTAATAAATAGTGTAAGTGATTGCCGAGAGGCTGTAACCCTTGAAATTGTTTAAAATAGATCCGGTTTAGTAGTTAAAAAATAAAATCGATTCGCGTCGCTAGTGTGCCCTACCTGTCACCTTAAGAGCCGGCAACGCATATTATGTGATATCTCGAGCAGTGGCGGATTTAGCGATAGGCTAAAGTAGGCTGGAGAGGCTGGAGCGTGCCTAGGTCGGCAGATTTTAGGGGCGGCAAATTTGGAAGATATTGTTTCCGAAAAAAGTGTAGATATCATGGAAATACGAGCCCCAAAACATTACAATACTAATTAGAGATGGGCCGAATATTCGGTTCGTATTCGGTATTCGGCATATTCGGCATAATTTCCACTATTCGTATTCGGCCGAATTATTCGGTATTATGGCCGAATAATTCGGTTTGAGCATTTGATTTTATTTGCCACATGACCTTCGATTAGATCTATAAGAGAAAAGTTATTCTTTATGATTTAAGTTTTATTTGCAGAACTTAAAGGAACAAATGAACTTCAAATCAACATTTATTTTGAATTATTTGGTCAGTGTTTGATTCTTAAGCTGTTAGAAGCTTTATACTTTTTTGATACCTTAAATCAAAATTTACCTACCTACCCACTTTTTGTAATAAAAGGGATTGAAGTTAAATCCTGTCAATATTTCCGTTATGATAACTTATGAGAATTTGTCTCATAACATCATAACTTAACTGTGCTATGTTTTTCAAAAGTGGTAATGTAGCGTACAAAAGGGGTAATATGCGCACGTTGTTGGAACCAGTTAGAAAATTGAATGAAATCGTGAACCGAATAATTCGGCCGAATATTGGGTTCGGTAAAAGTTAAATCGAATATTATTCGGTATTCGGTTATTCGGTGAAACCACTATTCGGCTCATCACTAAAACTAATTCTTGTCGTGAATTTGGCTAGGACCGCTAGGATATTTAATTGCAGAGGTCAGAGGGGCGGCAAACTTTCGAACAGCCTACAGGCGGCAAAAACGTAAATTCGCCACTGACCTCGGGTGTTGGTGACCATCAGGGGAGCCGTCTGCTAGTTTGTCCGTCGTTATAATGTAAAAAACAAAAGATACACTGTGCTGTTTGTAGAGGTCCACGAGTAAGGAAAAGCAATGTACCGAAGAGGTTACATTTCACAATTAGCATTGTAGACTGACTGGCTTTGTATCATCATTGTAATGAAAGACCACTTTCAACACGTGCCTTACGCGATTAATTACAAATTCAAATGAAGTCAAATATCATTAGCTAAGTTCGCATTGGAAAACTTATTAAAGTACACAAATACAGTTAAACGATTAAAATGATCTCTAGCAAGATTATTAATTTTTCGTTACAATCGATAAACATCTGGTGGTGGCGTCACAGATCCTTAAGGTGTCGGGTAGGGCTCACTAGCGACGCCAATCGATTTGAATTATTAGCTACTAAACCAGATCTATTTTAAACAATATCGGGGTTACAATCTCTTGCCAAACACTTATACTATTTATTAAATAACCATATATAACGCCAAATATCAATAAATAACGCGAAAAATTGATTCACGCTAAAAGTAGTCGCTTTTGTTTAAATTAGATCCGGTTTAGTAGCTAAAAATTAAAATTGATTGGCGTCGCTAGTATGCTCTACCCGTCACCTTAAAAGTCCTTTTCATTTATTTATTATTTGACGATGGATAATGCCGCCGCGGCCCGGAGTGCAATGGGCCGATGTCGCCGCCTTTCTGGGAACAGGAGGAGCACCTAACCCTCCTGCTGGGGAGCAGGAGGGTTATGTCAGGCTCTCATCTGGCGGGGGTTCCTCCTAACCGGCAAGAGACATGCCGACTAAACCCCTGTTTGTAAGAGTATCGCCGTAGTGTCGCCTACACACTACGGCGATACTTTAGGTAGTCCTGCCATAGAGGGTAAGCAGTCTACTTTTTAGGGTTCCGTAGCCAAATGGCGAAAAACTGAACCCTTATAGATTCGCCGTGTCTGTCCGTCTGTCCGTCGGTGTGTCCGTCCATATGTCACAGCCACTTTTCTTCGAAACTATAAGAACTGTACTATTGAAACTTGGTAAATAGATGTATTTTGTTAACCGCATTACGATTTTTACATAAAAATTGGAAGAAATAAAAATGGGGGGTCTTGAAACTGAAATTCAAACATTTTTTTCATTAAACCTAGGATATGTCTTTAAAAATGATGTAAAGGTTTTTAACATATTTTTTTTCTAAACACAATACTTTGCGCAAGAGACGCTCCCAAAGTGTTAAATTGTCCCCCCCCCCCCCTATATAACTTCTATAATAAATGAATTATAAAACTAAAAAATATATATGATGTACATACTCATGTAAAACTAACAACGAAAATTGGTTTGAACTAGATATAGTGCGTATTTTTTTTAATACGTTATAAACCGTAAACCGCAATTTACCTTCCATATATCTTACTTGCTGCTACGGAACCCGTCATGGGCGAGTCCGACTTCATGGCCGGTTTTTTTAATAAGTTAGCCTGAAGCGTCCCACTTCTGGACAAAGGCCTTCCTCCACTAATATCCTAATGATCTTACTTGCCAATTTTGGACATGGTCTCTACCTACTTGTAAGAATCGTCACACCATATTCGTTGTACATATCCTGTAATATCTAGTTTTAAGTTTTCATACTTTATTTTGAGTGCAATAAAAGTATATTCATTCATTCATTCATTCATATTTAGTTGACGTCCAACGATCGGCCATTGCGTGACGTGACTTAGACGATACAATACTGCATCACTTTGTCTACTACTCTAGTAAAATCAGGTAAAGGTGTGCTATGGTTATTTTTCTTTATGTGATAGGTGGCAGACGAGCAGACGGATCACCTGATGCTAAGCAATTCCCGCCGCCCATGGACACCAATGACACCAGTGGAGTCACAAATGCGCTGCCGACCTTTAAATCCCCCCTTTCACCCGGATTAGGCCTCCGGTACCCTCACACCCACAGTGAAACATAGCAAAAACAAAACAAAGTTATAAACGATTTGCAAACTCAAATATGTAAATTCATAGCATAATGTATGAACTTTGATACCATGGTATTATGCTAGTTCCCTAGGAAGGTACCTGCTACCAATTCCTCTTCATCTTAGCATGTAATTCCCGGTTCCGTCCAAAGATGTCGCACTGGAGCCCAGGGTATTTGGACCATGATTCAGGATTTGGGGATCTGGTAATTACAATGAAGCGGCTGCCATCTTACTTTCGCAACCCAACCAACTGAATCATGATTACTACTTATCCGAAACGTGCTGGTTTCCCCCACAAAAATTTCCTTCACCACCGAGCTAATGTAAGTAAGTAAAAACTTGACCCGTGTGGTCCCCGGCAGAGTAGAATAGGCCACCCTCACTCTTACCGAGGTGTCGTAAAAGGCGACTAAGGTAAAGCTGTTGGCATGATCATCAGCACCCAGAGAAGGAAAACTCTGCATTATATATCAAAACCCTCGCCAACCCGTCTGCCAAGCGTGGTGAGTATGGCAATTACCCCTCATGTGATTGAGGGAGGCCCGTGCCCCAGCAGTGGGGACTTAAATGGGCTGATGATGATGATGATGAAGTAAAAACTTTATTGTAAAAAAACAGATCTTATAAGTAGCATAGTTCGCACAATTACCTGTTTAGGCATACAATAGTCATACATAGTTTATGAAATTGATTTATATAAAACTCATACATAGATTTTAATACTTATTTATAGTAGGTACAACCTGTGCGGATAAAGAATGGGATCAGAAATGGCGGCGCATCTATTCACTTCTCGCTCGCACTCTATTTGCGTCTATACTCGCACTCGTGGGGTGCGAGTGGGTGGAATTTTGAAATTGTACATGTGAACGAGAAATTAAATTGCACTTTGAAAAGTCTTAGGAGCTCTTTTACATTTCAGTATAATACAAACTAAATGATTCTGTTAGGTTTTAAAATATTAAAAGGTAAAACATATTGTACCATACATAACATATTATAGCATATGCATCTTCATAGGTACAGACGAACACTTGTCAATACTAATTTTGACCTGAGTATAGATGCAAATAGTGTGCGAGCGAGAAGTGAATAGATGCGCCGCCATTTCTGATCCCATTCTTTATCCGCACAGGTTGTAGAAATACGCAAATACATTTGAAAAATTCAGAGGTGCATGCTCGGATTCAAACCGCGACGGCGTGGCCTGAACCACTGAACTACCATCGCGCATGTGTGATTGTGTAGGTACCTACTTAGTAATTCTATTCACCTTCAGCCCCTATAGTAATAAATTAGATACAGCTCTTTAACCTCTATAATTTCAAGTTCAAATGAAATACATTGTTATTCCACTGTACGAACATTATTACGTGCAACAAAACGACCATCTCCAAGTACGCATTCGTGACTTAAACGACATTTGCCTTACTGAGTGTACATAGGTACATGTAGATACTTACCTAGAGGTATTTATCTTCTTGATGGCAAAATATCAGGCAATTTTGTTGTATTGCTTTAAACTAAAGTTTATGTTCAAATATGAAAACATGATAACTACGTTTGTAAGAATAGCGATCATGAGTTTAAATTGTCAAAAGTGCAACTCACTCTAAAATCAAGGTCATTACAACCTGTGCGGATAAAGAATGGGATCAGAAATGGCGGCGCATCTATTTACTTCTCGCTCGCACACTATTCGCGTCTATAATCGCACCCCACGAGTGCGAGTATAGACGAAAATAGTGTGCGAGGGAGAAGTGGATAGATTGTACAAAAAGTAATTACTGCCACAGTATAACATATATGTTAGAGCGTGGTCAGAATCCATAAATAATAACGACGGAGTGATCAAATAATTTAATTCAGCGTTCTAATTACAAAATAAATTAATTCTTTATAAAATTGATTTTAGTAAATTACTGTTATTATTTTTATTACAATAAATTAGTCCAAAGTCATTTCATAGAAAATAAGATGATTTATTCAAATATTTAAATTTAAAAATACGAATCTATTATTAATAAAGTTGATTTAAATAAATTACTTTTTATACTTTGATCACGATAATTAATTAAGGTAAATTATATAAGTAAGCATTCAAACTCACTATTTAAATAATTTTAATATATCTATTTTTTTATCTTAATTTATTAGGACCCTATCATATATACCTGCGCGGATAAAGAATGGGGTCAGAAATGGCGGCGCATCTATTCACTACGTCTATAGTCGCACCCCACGAGTGCGAATATAGTGCGCAAATAGTGTGCGAGCGAGAAGTGAATAGATGCGCCGCCATTTCTGATCCCATTCTTTATCCGCCCGGTTGTATGTATAGTACATACATACCTACCCAATATTACTTTTAATTAGGACCAACAAGTCGCACCATACATGAAGATAGCAGAAACGTATTAATGGTTTTAACAGGCCTAGGTCTAAAATAATAAAACCGGTATATTTACTTTTACGCAATTTCATATAGCATTTCGGTGGTTGGTCACGACATTCACCAAGATATATATAGATTTATTAAAAGTTTATTGCACAACATACAAAACTTTAAAAGCTAGGTACACAGAACAAAGTTATTATAGACACGGCTATGGCAAAATAATAAAATAATATAAATACATTGTGACACGTGCGTTCCCATAGTTCAAAGGCGGAGCAGTAAATCGTGGTAAACAATGGTGGAATATCGTTTTTCCCATGTGTCATATTCCGTCTCAGTGCATCTGCGCAAAGGCAACGTGACGAACTGATTCTAATTGATCGTCTGCCAAAACACAAGCGTAGGCGGGTTATAAGCTAAGTACTGTGGAAGAGCCACGCTTAGGAATGAAGCGGGCCGGCTCGACCGGAATGATACAGCTCACAAAAACCTGGCGAGAAGCAGCGCCTTTGCTGTGTTCGCCGGCCGTGTGAGGATACGTGTATAAAGGTTGGCAGCACTGTGACTCTACTAATAATAATATCCTTTAACCGATTTCGGCTAAGGTGGCCAATCTCAACGATCAGCTACTTACGTAGGATATATTATAGTGCTCAAATGTGTTCTCAAACACAAGAGCACTCTCTATTCTCTTGCCCTCACATTCCGATGGAACATCAGTGTGACACGATCGGAGAGGGATCGAGTGCAGGACTAACGGCTTAACGTGCTTTCCGAGGTACGGGTACCCCCGGACCAAGACCAAGACCGCCAACTTCCAGACTCCGGGCTGACACTAAGATTTCAGCAAAACTGAGGTACAAATTTTGGTCCGACCCGGGGATCGATTGCACGCAGCACCAATCGCTTGCCATCAGGTGATCCATCTGCTTGTCTACAACCTATGACAAAAACAGTAGGTTTCTATCTAGCCTGTCGTCATCAGCTAAGCGAGCAGATAGCGAAGTTCGTGCATAAAACTTCCACCACTCATTGTGACTTCTCCGTCTGGGTAGCTCTGAAGTTCACTTTTAGAAGCAACTCTGATGAAATCTTGCAATGCACTTCATAACTCAACCGCTTCTCGAGGCGGTGGTATTCCCTTCAAGAACAGCTAGATAGTTTTTTTTTGTTAAATAGACAAATGCGCATGCTACCTATCTAATGGTAGTTGTTGCTCGCTCATACACATCAACTATCCGTGGTTACAGTCATACCGCTGTCTACTGTGGAAGACCACTTTCCAAACCTCATTCAAAAATAGACACTTCTTCTTCTTACCGTGTCGATGGCGAAAATTTTATATTTTCCCAGACCAAATATTCCCCCACGCGAACTGCGCTGTCGGCACATGTTCATGTGCTGTCGGTAGCCTGCAAAAGTTCGCCATACGTACAGTTGTTTGGGCACAAGGGACATGCCAGGAGACGGGCCATGGTCTGGGGGGGCGGCGCCACACTCACAATTATTGCTGGATGCATCCGCATATCCCCATTTACTTAGGTTGTTACCACAGCGGCCCACCCGCGGGTTCGCAACCTGTCCAAGGACTTCCAGGTTTGCCACGATACTTACCTTTTGAAAGCTAAGGTATCTATGATTGGAATTTTGATGGGTCTATGTTCAGCAATGATTTTAGTGATCATCATAGGTATCCCGCTTACTCCCTTCTTTGCTTCTAAGCTTGTCTTTCCCAGCCATCGCAGCCCATTGTACGATTAGCAATGTCAGCTACCTACAAAAAGAAGTGGAGCATTGTTTTTCTTCGTTAGTTAACAGTAATAAGTGGTACCCACGACTCTGGCTTGCTGCCGTTGCAACATCGGTGGCCTAAGGCGCAGGGTATAGCGGAATGATCAAACTTTAAAGAATAATTTTATGTTTGCCCACTATGGAGTTTTGAAACGAGCAGGCCACGTTGTTTTAATAAACAAGTTGCAGATGTGATTAGAATCTAAAGTCAGCTTTAATTAGACGAAGTAAACTGTCAGATGGAAATGTCAAGTCGCTATACATTTTGAGATTTTGCAAATGTACGGAATTGACATGTTTACGTCTGTCAGTTTACTTCGTCTAATTAATAATCCCACTAAGTATAGCGTGCATCATTCATTCATCATCATCACACACTCATCTATTAAATCAGTCATAACTCACTCATGTATTCATTGATTCATCACTCACTCATGTATTAATTACTTCCGAAACAAAAAAAAGAGGGCTGTTATAAGTTTGTCGTGCGTATCAGTTAGTCTGTATCTATACATATAGGTAAGTAACTCACAGTTTTTACCAAAAATGGTGGAGTTCACCGACGGCTTCATACATATAATAATGTCATGCAAGTTGTCAAATTTTGTTAAACGCTGTTGTAAAAAGTCAGTGAACATATTCCAGAGACATCAACATGTTCATTTTATATGTGTCCGAGAAATGTATCTATGTACCGTACCTACGTGTAAGTAGTTATATGAGTGTTATATGATTATGTCACCTGTTACTGACTGATGTCAAATACCATTTATGATTCTAATTTAGTAGCTGAAAATTGCGGTTTTGATGTCATTATCCATAGTTGCCTCTTGAGTCATACAAATACAGGCCAGTAATTACGTAATTTATATATGTATAAATGTCTATAAACTTCTGACATGAGTAGATATTCTGCACGAAGGGTTTTTAAAGTACATTTTAGAATAATTACAAATCATTTGCAGATTACTTACTCTCTTTCTGTATTAAGTACTCTGTTTAAATAGATACCTTACATACATACTTATATAAAATCATAACCCTTCCTTCGGATTTGCCATAGTCGGGTAAAAAATAAGTAAGTACCAATACTTTATTAAAATTATTTTTCGTGTGTATAGCAGAAAACCTTGTGCCAATTGAGGCAAGGTCTATAATTATCTGCAGAGGATATTTTAGTGATCCATTTAAGGTGCGTTTCCAGAACGGACTGCAACCGATGACCGACTGTTAGCTGCAAAAGTCGAACTTAAAAAATCTAAATTGAGGGAAATTGTTCCCACCAGATTATGAACCTCATATCTGTCATGACATAAGAGCGAAAAGCAATGAAAATTTCCATTGACTCCATATTTTGAATCTTATATCTGTCATGACATAAGAGCGAAAAGCAATGAAAATTTCCATTGACTCCATATTTTGAATCTTATATCTGTCATGACATAAGTGTAAAAATGAATGAAATTTCTGATTGACTTATGTCTTATTAAGTGTTAAAAGGGAAATCGCTATTTTCTTGAAGGTTTAGTCGCATTTCACCTTTGTTCTTCCTTTGTTCTTCCGATGTAACTCTTTACTGAAACAGTGATCCGACTCAGCCAAAATACACCGTTCCGAATCTCTAATATTCGCTTCGAATGTATCATTCGACTCAAATGGATCTCGAGGTCAAACGGTACGCGAAGTAATCTCGCTCACTGATCCGAATGAGCTGAATGATCCGAGTGAGCCGAATGATCCGAATGAGCTGAATGTACCAAATGAAGCGTTTCACTGTTCCACGTCTTTGCACTGATCCAGATACAAATGTTCCAATCTTTTGTAAGGTCTTCCGAGTTTGCTTAACGTTAATTAATCAAGACGGGAATTAACACGATATTTATTATGTGATACAACATTGTGTACTCACATATTTTACTCACATATTTTAGCCGTGTGGTCCCCGGCAGAGTAGAATAGGCCACCCTTACTCTTACCGAGGTGTCGTAAAAGGCGACTAAGGTAAAGCTGCTGGCATGATCATCAGCACCCAGAGAAGGAAAACTCAGCATTTATATCAAAACCCTCGCCAAACCGTCTGCCAAGCGTGGTGAGTATGGCAATTACCCTTCATGTGATTGAGGGAGGCCCGGTGCCCCAGCAGTGGGGACTTAAATGGGCTGATGATGATGATGATGATGATATTTTACTCGACGTTTCAGCTACGTTACAGAAGCCGTGGTCACAGCGGAGTCCGCTCGTGAAATATAATGCAACGCGAAAATTTTAAAAACTATTTGCTTAAAGTTATTCTTAACCGCTGGTGGTACTGATTCGGACCAGCCCCAATGCGATCGATTTCAACGTGTCCTTTCACTATCACGTTGCCCAACCCTCCTCTCAGCCCTTGCATGATATTCAAACTACTTTTGCGGTTGCTACTGTTACAAATGTAACAATAGCATTTATTTCATTTATTTTTGCTGGAGTCGGCAAATAAGCTGGATACCTGAATAAGGTGATCAACGCAACTTTGCAAAAGAAAATAATTGTCATGTCTCTTAGAGTTAGACTAAACGGGCTTTGGGAGTACGTGAGCGTACCCACTCGGGAGAGGCTAGCTCAGCATACGACTCCGCGGAGGACGATGTTACCGGGTGTCGTAGGTCGTACAGCAATGAATAAATAACAAATAAATATTTCACAACGACACATACATTGATCTAACTCCGAGATAGGTAGCTCAAGCACCTGTGTTACGGATATCAGAATCAACAGTGGGAGGGATTACAAATATATACATATAATGCATTGCACCAGGTAGGGGTGAAGCGGCGAGCGCAATCAGCGGTGCGGTCTAGTCCCGGCTGTGGGGTTTCCGACCGCTATTGCGCAGAGATGGACACCCCAGGGGGTTTTGATTAGGGTTAGAGTCCCACACACCATCTTGTTACAAGTATACAATTTAGGCGGTCTTTTCGCTTAGGTATCCCTACTTAAAGTATCAGCCTATATACTGTCCCACTGTAGAGCCATAGGCCTCCACCATAGAAATTAAGTTATCGCTGCTATGATGGAATGAATGAATGAATGAATGAAACTTTATTTGGCACAATACAAAACAAGGAAACTTAATTAGAAACATAACCTAGACTGATGGGATTAGGCCACGCTTGCCTAAGGCGGATTGGTGATCCCAAACCCGAGCAATGTTCGAAAAATACGAAACATACTTTTTGCTCGACCCGGGAATCAATCAATCAATCAAATAATTCTTTATTTGCATAGGCTTGTACACAGCACTTACAAATCGTCATACATTTGAATGATTTAAAACTATTTATAAGTACTTATGTAATAATTTACATGTTAATACATATATATGTAGATACATAAAATATACTAAAAAAAGATATCTAGGATCGGTACCTACTATCCTCTTTCTTTACAATAATTTGATTCACATTTCTCCAAATAAAAGTCCTAATAATTTATTTTCCATTATTATAGAATTCGATTCACGTTTGTTTGAATTACATATCGATTATTCACTTTAATCGAAGTTTTTAGTAGGTCACCTCTCTATGAAGCTAAAATTGAGAAACGTCAAATGTAGCTTATTAGTTTGGCTCGACTATAGCTGTCAGTATTCCTTTATCTTAAGACGTACTTATTTCGTTGAAAATAAACTAGCTAAAATCCGTATCCGTGAATAATGTACGTTCGTGTTTCGACTCAAAAACGTTATTTACTGTACGTGCTGTCACGCAATAATATCAGACACAAAATAGCTACTGAATATTGCAACACAGATGCCGGTTTGTCCAGACCTAGAATATTATCAATAGCTGTGACATAGCCATAGATTTATCATAATAGACTTTCCATTCACATAATACTATTTACCTTGTAATGAATGTAATGTACTATGACATAACCATTGATAAATAGGTAAATTACATCAACACATTGCAAAAGTTATGTATATTTTTATAACAAGTATTGTATGAACGAAAGACAATTGCAAACTGATAGAGAGTTGAAGTATTAAAAGCGGCTAATAACGTACCATGATAACATGATAGCTACATGTATAACTAAAGTCTGGCTATGTCGTTACTTTGACCGTGGGAAAGCCACGCTTCGGCATGAATGGGCCGGCTCGACCGGAGTGATACCACGGCCTCACAGAAAACCGGCGTGAAGCAGCATTGTGCTGTGTTTCACTGCGCCGGTACCCTCGTACCGGAGGCCTAATCCGAGGGAAAGGGGGGTTTAAAGGTTGGCAGTGGGTGTCCATGGGCGGCGGCAATCGCTTACCATCAGGCGATCCGACTGCTCGTCTGCCACCTATCATATAAAAAAAAACTACTGAACGAACGAAAAGGTACGTCAGTTTTCAAATTGATTCGTTTGATATGCTATGAGCGCTTATTACCTTTCGTAAATTTGTCAGAGTAATAGGTACCTGTTGCACAGAAAATTATGCCTAACTGTTAGATCAGAAAGTTCAGTTTTGCTTGTAGCAACATTTATTCATTTTGATGTAAAGAAAATTTAAATAAGGTTGGCAGATCTTTTTAAAACGGTATGTTGGTATAACTGATTCTTGCCATGCAAGCGAAAATTCACCTTAAGGTGACGAACCTTTTTATTCTCTGTACCGTACCTAAATACCCTACAACTCCTAATTAAGAAAACCCACATTGCTTCCACGATATTTTTCTTCAGATAAACGCTTCTTCCAAAGTTATTAGTTGAGGATACAAAGCCTCACGACCTTCGTTGCCAACTAAACTCAAAGACATACTTACGCCAATACGTGACCAACAGATCGTCCACTAAGCATTGCACAAATACATTTGCTGAGAGAGCAAGGTCTCGCATACTTCCTAACAAATATTTGTGCGGATAACACGTGGAATATTTGCAGACAGAAGAAACTCAAGTAATCTAAATGCACAAACAACTATGAATTATTAGAGATCAAAATGAGAAACCAAACCAAAAAGACAAGAAAAAAATGGATGAAGGAAGGTCGTCAGAGGCAGTAGCTTCTGACGTCACATATTTTGCTTCGAGTAGTAACTCGAAGGTATAAAATATTCTAAAATACGGCCCTGCTGGAAAATACCTGGTATTACCAAATTACCTACCAAGAATTTTGGAATCAAATATTACCAAATATTACCAGCAAAAACGAAATCCATATTTTTTCGCACTAACTGAAATGCATAAATTAGAACTTATCAATTTTTGTGGCGTGCGTTTCGTTCTCAACCTACCTGTGTTTTTTATTAAGTGACCGGACTAGTAGACTCTCACCCTAATCTTGATAACCTTGTATATGAAATATACTCTAACATTAAAATACAATTATAGTAATAACAAATGGCACTTGTAAATGAACTAGAAATCGTACGTCAACTGCCCAGGGTCAAAGACCAACGGATGTGACGCTAATGACGATTTAAGGTTGTCTGAGGAATCCTAAGTCGAGGTCTCCGTACTAAGCAGCAAAAACTATAAGGCCAAGGTTTTAGCTAAATAAAATGTTAAAATGTATGTAACAATAGATATAGTTTGATTTTCAAATTACAATACGAAACAGCGTGTTGTAAATGAAACTTACAGAAATGTGTTATTAGTTTTTTCTTTTTATGCTAGAGGCGACAAACGAGCAAGTGAGTCACCTGATGGAAAGTAATCAACGCCGCCCATGAACATCCGCGAAATCAGAGAAATCGCTACGTTGGCAAAAAGCACAAACATGCATTTTTTTTTAATAATAATAATAATATCTGACCCTTTGACAAAAATGATTTTTCACAATACCTTAAAGGTGTACTTTCAATGTTGTCATTTGTTCTTGAACAACAAATGAAAATGGACCTTGGCGTATTACTGTGACATACAGTTGTCTTTTGCAAATGATCAGAATATTTTTGTTAAATAAATAAAAAAAATAAAAAGTTTTTATTTCGAACAACTAAGGCTCATAAAAAATTTGTTAGTATTATTATTATTATTTTTTATTTTGATATTTTATAACTAGAGTTAATTCATACAAAGACATTATTCAATACACTATTCAAAATTATTAGAAATTATAAATTATTATCAGTAATAGTAGTAGAAATTAGTTGATTAATGTAATAGTAGTAGAAATTATAATATAGTTAGGTTTGAACCTTAGATTAAATCAAAATAGCGGAAGATAGGTGACTCGTCTCTACCGCGTAGACCGCATAGATTAGGTCCCCGTCGCCTAATTTCGCGTAGACTGACGTAGCATACGCGGAGCACGTTTGATGACTCCTTCAAGCATAATGTCAAAACAAATAGGTCCGTTTTCAGTTGTCTAATTGAAAGGACGTGCCGTATCTGCCGCTATTTTTATTTCATCTAAAATTTGAACGGTAAGATAATTTTGACAGTTTTTTTTTATTTGTCTAAATCCTTGCGCTTACGAAATCTCAGTGGCTAAACCACTGTTAATAACGCTTTGAGGAAATCCGAAAACAGGTACAACATTGTGAAATGTTCTCAATAAACCAGACAACACGACCTTCAGTGGTGAAGAGAGCGAATTATGACTAAATATCAAACGGACACTTACAAAAAATACTTTCCAAGATGCAATGCTATGCGAAAACGATCTTATGCCCAGTGGCGATTATTTGATCTATACTGTCTAGTATTAAACCATGTTTAAGTTACAAAATAAGATTTAATCGTAAATTACTGAAATTAGTAACAATCCCATATCGCACGCGAAAATTGAGACTGACAGGTCGTGTCAGGTTAACTAGTGTTCTCTGTACGGGCGAAGGATGTACCCTAATGATCTACCTAAATCTGCTCCAAATATAACAGCTCTAAATGTAATGTAACATGGATTAAATAAATAAACGCAAATCGAATTTCTTCATCTAACACTAGGTTCTTACTTACATTCTTGACTGACCGCACTTAATTTGACATGATTCATACTTCCATGCTAATATTATAATAACTGTTAAAGTGTGCGTGTCTGTCTGTCTGTTTGTCCGTTTTTCAAGGGGAAACGGAGCCACGGACGTGCTTTTTAAGTGAAGACAGTTGATGGGATGCAGAGTAACATTTTAACTTTTTGTCTATAAAAATATATATATTTATAGATTTGTCAACTTAGATTATACCTCGAATACGTTTATATGACTTTATATAGGTACTTAGATAAATAAATACCTAACAATTTTGATTTTGTAAAAATGTTAAAATATGTTTAGATTCTAGATTTATAAAAATAACTAAGATAATACCATGTAATTACTTACCATCTCTGATCTCTAAACTCTCACCTGTTCTCATAAAACCTTATAAAATATACCTATTAGATTTGTAAAATAACTACATTGATATGATTTAATAAATAATATTAGTCAACACATAATTAGATATATAAGTATTTTGGTAATTTTAGATTTATAATGTAATCTTTTAAGACTACAGAATTTTGTAATACCAACACCATTTGCGCGCCTGCTGGCAGACTGAATACCGTGACCGATACTTTTTATACCATTTATGTATCAAATGTGTATTATGCAAATAAATAATGTTTCTGTTTCTTTTTATAAAAGCTGGTTTTTAAAACAACGTAACCGGTAAATAGATGCGATTATAGCTTTGTTACCTAAACACTGGCCACTATAAAAAACAAATAAACCTACCTACTGTCATTGATACAGCAAACATTGATAGAGCATGATTCATCAACATAAAGTGTCTTGAAATTGGAACGTTACAGCTTTTAGTTCTCTTTTGTCTTTCTAATTTTGTTTTTGTTTTAGTAGAAATGGAATTCTCTATTCAAATTAGGTCCATACAGAACAATAACGTCAAAATTGGTGCCCACCGCTGTCGATTTCTACCAAACTGTTCACTTAGTCTATTATTACGTAATTATGAGTCTGAATTACGTTGATGACGTCACCGTAGAATTGAAAAGTCTTAGATCTATACCTACCATTCTAAGATTATGATTTTAACTCACGAAAAATAGATTACTACTACTTATCGATAAAAATGTGATCCGTATCGTGTTGCTTGCAATTTATTTTTTTATATATTAAAATGTGCCGTGCCGCCCCCGTGCCGTGCCGTGCCGTGTCCCGTGCCGTGTGGTCCCCGGCAGAGTAGAATAGGCCACCCTCACTCTTACCGAGGTGTCGTAAAAGGCGACTAAGGTAAAGCTGCTGGCATGATCATCTACACCCAGAGAAGGAAAACTCTGCATTTATATCAAAACCCTCGCCAACCCGTCTGAGGGAGGCCCGTGCCCCAGCAGTGGGGACTTAAATGGGCTGATGATGATGATGATGAAATTAAAATGTGATGGAATTGCTAAATTGATAGAAACTCGCCGTTGAATGTTTGATGGTCATTTGCTCCGTGCTAGAATAGGGCCTGTATTTATGCAAAATCTAATAAGGTTTTTTGTTTGTTTCAGGTACGTTACTCATAATATTCCACCGAGCATAGACAATGACAACTTGACAAGCAAGCGCTAAAACATCTTTGAGTAAGTAAAACATACATTACATTACCATCTGTTACCTACAATGTACGATGTTGCAAATGTCATGAATGTTATCCGTGAATTGCGAACGCAACTCGTTTTCTCGTGGCTGTCAGGTTCAAAAAGCAAAAAGCCGGACAGACTTTAAGGTGACGGGTAGGGCACACTAGTGACGCCAATCGATTTTAATTTTTAGCTACTAAACCGGATCTATTTTAAACAATTTCGGGATTACAATCTCTCGGCAAACACTTATAAGTGTTTGATTTATGATGATAATAAATTATCATCGTCATCATCAGCCCGGTAGTACCCACTTCTGAGTATAGGCCTCTTTTCCTTTACGCCAGTGTACCCGGTCTTGAGCTGCTCGGATCCATGTAGTACCCACGTTTTTAGTGATGTCATCGACCCATATCATGTCGACCCGGATTTACACTTGTACTATTTATTAATTAACCGTGCACAAATGTTGGATCCAACGCGTACGCAAAAAATTGATTCACGCCAAAAGTGGCCGCTTTTGGCGTATATAAGTGGCCTATTCTACTCTTCCGGGGACCACACGGCCTATCACATAAAAAAGACATTATCAATTATAATGCTTGGGTTTACCCGGACGCCTGGCAACCCTGAACGCGATGAATGGTGCGCGCGCGCCTCTAATCGATTTAACCCTTCAACGCTCCCGTCGGTCCTTCAGACCAAGAGATAATCAGGAGATTATTTGAATAGACAAGCTGTTAACCAGTTAGATTTAACTTCTTGAGTTCATTCACCTTGATTGCTGAAAGTTAGTAAATAAATAATAAATATTACCACAACACAACAGCACATATTTACATAAACCCAAAGTTAGCGACCTTGTATATCGGTATCAGAATCAATGTAAAAACCAATTGTGTTTGTTCAGTATGTGGGTGTTAAAAATATCTATTTGTGGTTTTTACATTGATTCATTGAGTAAGTCAGTTTTTTCTATTCTACTCTGAAAAGCTTTCTTCTGTAAAATATTTAGGTATAGATACATTTTATAGACAACGACAAGACTTATGGGAAAAGCAGGCATCGCAACAAACTGAGTGGAGGCACCTCGTCCATCAAAAGGTTTGTAAGTTTGATGAAGTGAGGAGGTCAAACTTGGACGAAAGATGAGATGATCTTAAGACACGCCCACCTACAGCCATAATAGCCGTGTGGTTCCCGGCAGAGTAGAATAGGCCACCCTCACTCTTACCGAGGTGTCGTAAAAGGCGACTAAGGTAAAGCTGCTGGCATGAATCATCAGCACCCAGAGAAGGAAAACTCTGCATTTATATCAAAACCCTCGCCAACCCGTCTGCCAAGCGTGGTGAGTATGGCAACTACCCCTCATGTCATTGAGTGAGGCCCGTGCCCCAGCAGTGGGGAGTTAAATGGGCTGACGATGACCTACAGCCATCCCCTATAACTACAATTGTGGTGTGCTAACGTGTTCCATCAGTGGGCGGACGTTCAGCGCTAAGATTGGTTACGCCAGTCACTGGAAAACACACCAGAGGTCAAAAATACCTTAGTCCTCAAATTAATAATTTCGATGCTTACACAAAGTGGTCGCTGTTTTTTTTTTATTATTATTAGAATAGCCAGACATTTGGCCACAATCTCACCTGATGGTAAGTGATGATGTGGCCGAGGATGGATCATGCCTGTCCGATATTTCGGTAATGGCGGCCAATCTCAGCGATCAGCCATCGACGCAGGGCATATTATAGTGCACAAGAATTTGCGCAGACACAAGTGCACTCTCTATTCCCGTACCCTCTTATTTCGATGGGACACTAGTGTGACACGACCGAAGAGGGATTAGGCGCAGGACCAACGGCTTAACGTGCTTTCCGAGGCACGGGGGTACGAGACCGCCAACTTCCAGACTCCGTGCTCCTGAGACACTGAGAATTCCTTACAGAAAAGCTCTGTAACAAATTTTGGGCCGACCCCGGGTCCCCAAGCGTAACCGTCGCTTTAAAGTGCGACCCACTAACCAATGGCCCCACCGAGGCATTGGAAGTAATGAAATCCCGAAACGACGAGATAGTAGAAAAAAAATTATAACTTCTATTTTATGCTTGACTCGGAGACCTTACGCCTGATTTGTAAAAGTCCAATCCCAAGTTTTAGTCTGTGAAAGGTCATTGTTACGAAAGCTTAGATGCCACACAACGATCTAGATGCTATGTCATTAATTCGTGTTCTGACAGCAATGCATTTATAAAATATTTCAAATGTAGTGAATACTACTTTGATATTCGATAGATTAAATCTGAAATCAAACGGAAAAAATACTTCGGCAACTAGCATAGTAAGCCATGAAAAGATTTCTATAAAAATGTCCAGAAACCGTCCATACAAATATATCTGTATGACCTCTCGAAACCCTTTATAAAAGGGGAACCAGACCAAATAAATCATAATTACACGTTTCAGAAACTATCCGAAACGTGCAGGTTTCCTTACGATGCTTCCTTCACCGCCGATTTAATGGTAGTAATACGCACATAGATACGGCATGAATGGGCCGGCTCGACCGGAGTGATACCACGGCCTCACAGAAAACCGGCGTGAAGCAGCACTGTTCTGTGTCTGTGACTGAGAACCCAATCCGGGGGAAAGGGGGGTTTAAAGGGAGGCAGCGCACTTGTGACTCCACTAGTGTCACGGGTGTCCATGGGCGGCGGCAATTGCTTACCATCAGGTGATCTGTCTGCTCGTCTGCCACGTATCACATAAAAAAATAGATTTGATAAATCCAGAGGCGCATTCTCGGACTCTAACCACGATCTCCCCTATGGAAGGCGTGTTCAGAATCGCTGAGCTGGCATAGGTTATATTACTACCTGTGCGGATAAAGAATGGGGATCAGAAATGGCGGCGCATCTATTCACTTTTCGCTCGCACACTATTTGCGTCTATACTCGCACTCGTGGGGTGCGAGTATAGACGCAAATAGTGTGCGAGCGAGAAGTGAATAGATGCGCCGCCATTTCTGATCCCATTCTTTATCCGCACGGGTTGTACTATCCGTAATTACATACATACTCGTACAAACTTGAAAAATAGCCTTGACTTATGGTACACGTCATCGGCGGTGCTGTATAATATTCAAATGTTCTTTTTGTAACTTAAAAAACAGGTTTACTGACAACACAGTGCCGGCGTGATGTGCATAAGAATACTGCTTTCGCATTGTAAACAGTGGCCAAGTGGGAGCGGTTTCACCAGAGACAGTTCTGAACGAACCGATTTATATGATTTTTTTGAGTATAGATTTTTTTTGCAATTTCATCATCATCATCATCCTTTCAGCCAAAAGACGTACACATCTGGACATAGGCCTTCCCCAATTTTGTCCACACAGATCGGACCTGTGCCGCCCGCATCTAATGGATTCCCGCGATCTTCACCAGATCGGTCCACCTTGCCTGGCTGCGACGGCTGCGACTTAGTGTATGTGGCCTCCACTCGAGGCCCTTCCCCCCCCAATTTTTGCAATTTATTCTAAAGTACGTAAATAATGCACATAAAAATTTATCGACAGTCTTCGGGTGGGACTCGAACCCACGATTTTTTGCTAACCGGGCAACTGTCGATAAATTTTTAAGTACATTATATACATAAGAACCTCGATTTGTAGCTTCAAGGTATTATATCCCTACCAAATAATTCCGTGCCGGTAGAGTAGAATAGGCCACCCTCACTCTTACCGAGGTATCGTAAAAGGCGACTAAAGCTAAAGCTGCTGGCATGATCATCAGCACCCAGAGAAGGAAAACTCTGCATTTAAATCAAAACCCTCGCCAACCCGTCTGCCAAGTGTGGTGAGTATGGCAATTACCCCTCATGTGATTGAGGGAGGCCCGTCGTGCCTCAGCAGTGGGGACTTAAATAGGCTGACGATGACGATGAATTAAGTCGGGAAAATAATTGATAACTACGTTAGTTGCTCAAAAATCCGTTGTCACGACTTTCTTGGCGCAGTATATTGCGTTCAAATCGGGAATGTTTTAGTTTATAAAACAAAAATGTACAACAAATTTCAAACCAAACGGTTTAATTTGTGTAAAAGCGAAATAGCGAGGTGTGAAAAGAGTTCTTCTTTCACGGTAGGCAGCGGCATGACTGTGCTCTGGCTTTGACTCAGATGGACAGCAAGCTCGTCTGGCTAATTAATATAATATATAATTTAATGTAAGTATTATAATGAATGACGATGAATGGAGGCGTAGAAGCATGGAAAGATGTGCAAAATTGCCTTATGAAGTTACCTAATTGAAGAAGAAATGATCGAACTTCTTCTTCTGAACCAAGTCTTGTTAACATGGTTTTATTTCCCATTTCCTACATTTTTGGGGGAAATACTTCTCGTCTGTCATCTATCACATAAAAAAAAAACATGATCATAATCAGTTATACAGGTCTCATTGATACCTACTTATTCAATCTTATAAAATCTGCAGAAATACAGAATTAGTTTGTAAACATTGAGCAAGGAACCCTAAAAGTACAAGCTAAAGTAATACACGCCAGAAACATGGAGCAATAGTATCATCATTCTTCTGAAGCAACAGTGCCACACGTCGGCATTGCAAATGATGCCAATTTTGGCATTCGTCGTATTAAAGTGGGGCTTCGTTCGACACTGGGCCGCAAAGAAACCGGACCACCAGGAAACATTCATACAGACCTTAGATACGGGTGTAGGTATCATAAGTGTCATAACCAATACTAGGATTTATGGTCTTTTCGCTTTAGCATGATATCGGTAACAGCAGGAGAGAGTTATACGTAAATCATACGTTAGAAAGAGAGTAACGTGAAAAATGTATAGATTTTGACATCTGTCACCATTATCATGCTACAACGGATGGACCATATTATTCCGTATATTAAGCCACTATGGGTGGCTCCAGCTCGAAGCCTGCTTCTCTGACATCTTTGCTTCTTGCTGGAGAATTTACCCATTGTCAGCGTGAACGTCAACTGTTTTGTTTTAGTTTACACCATACTAATCTCTTGGTGCAAGGCTCTTGCGGCCCGCTTTAGGGTCAACGCACCTAACAATGGCTGATCGCCGATATCCTGCCTCGGCGTGCCCAGTAATGGGCACACTTCCTTCTCAACGCCAACTCGTTCCTTTTTTGATTAGTCTGGCTGGCACATTCGAAAAAAGTTAAAAATGAAAAACAAAAGAATATCCTTTTAAAATGTTTTCGAAACGCGTGTCATAGTGCTCGTAAATTTCCGGCCAGTTACTTATCGTGTGCGTTCTTTTGTGATCGTCTGAAAAAAAAAAACCCTCGAGCAACCAATCATTTATGACTCATTGTTAGTGTTTTGGTTTTAATTTTAACTGAATCTTAATGGTAAGGTAATTAGACGTTGTACCTTTACAGTAAACCGAAACCTCCTTATACAGAAACAATAAGGGTCTGGGTGTTTGTGATACCTTCCTTGTTTCTGGTTTCCATGGTACAAGGGAATACCTTAGTTTGGGATCAGGATAATTTTACCCAATACTTTTCAAGACTGCATCGCGAAATCACTTAATTTATGGAATTACATTTACCAACTAACGAAATTTGAACTAAATGTCGAGCACATAGAGTCGAATGCAAATTATGAAGTTATGACATTTATAGGAGCATGATGAGCGACTCTTGCTACGAGCTCACTTCCAAGAAGGAACTAATTGGCTGGTTTTATTCTACCGATAAATATCCCGCCAGTTAAACTGGACCCAAAGGTCTCAGATTACATTTGGTGTAATCATTGAATAATTTCTTGGAAGCCTGAGTCATGGCTTCAAAATTATTATGCGAAGTTGATTGGTTGATGTAGGTAGGTGTGTAAGTTCTCATTGCTCCTACCGACTAAAATAGGGACTTTGAAATGAGATGCTTTTTTTATTTAGATTTGCCTTAATCGTATAATGATAAATCACCTACGCAGAATGTATGATAGTGGTCAAGTGTGTGCGCAAACACAAATACACTCTCTATTCTCTTATACTTCGATGGGATACAAGTGTGACACGACCGGAGAGAGATCGGGCGCAGCACCAAAAGCGCGTATTTTCCGAGGGACGGGGGCGCAAGACCGCCAACTTCCAGGCTGTTTAGTTCATACATTATCGTTTGTGTATTTTCTCTTGTTAGTATTAATGTTTTATTATTTGAAAGAAATGGGGCGAGCATTGCGTCTCATAGCCACTGCGACAAGTAGACGATCTATTCTGGCAGCCCCAGAACTTATTACAGCACCTCATGTAACTCCAGCTCCAGGATTAACCCGAGAATGGAGCTGATGGGGGACCTTTTGATCTTGTCTGCCGAGATCATGTGTGCTACCAATGGCCGCCATATGCAGTGGTGCAGCGCTATGCACTCACCGAGGACGTGGATAATCGTTTCCTCGTCCTCTCGACAGAACCAGCAGATTTTGGTATCTGAAAGGCAAGGTTGTACAGGTGCTTGTCTAATTTGCAGTACCCCGTGAGGGTCCGAGTGAGTGCCCTAACATGTCCTCTACTCAGTTTTATTACTTCTACAGCTCGTTTCTGATCGAACGCCTTGGACTGTTCTAGTCGAGGTAGTCTTTTTCAAAATTCAATGCTTTACTTATGCTCCCTTTCTTTTAGCTCGAACCTGACCATGCACGCTGAAAGCCACTTATTGGTTCCGGTCCGAGTAGTGGGCTCTCTGCCCCGGCCTTTGCTAGCACGTCAGCGATTTCGTTGCCTCTGATATTGCAGTGTCCTTCTCAGTAGTAGGTACTTACCTACTTACATGTTATTGTTAAATTAGGTACTCATTACTTAACTGTTTTGGCATTGTTTGATTTTAGTTACTGAACTAAATCGCCTTATTGCCAATTCAAAACAAATCAACTACTTTGCTCTATACCTAAACTAATTACGTAAATCACGAGGCCTGAGATATAGTAAATAAACGAGTAAGCACAGGCGCAGTGGCGAACAATGAGGATTCTTAAGATATTTCTTAAGGCCCTTTTGGTTTGTTTAACAGGTTTCATATTTTATGCTTGTGAAGTTGTGAGCGATGGGAAAATATTGATGTTTAACTGGGTATCCACATATAGTTAATTTCAGTTTTAAATATGAATATGTTGGGAAAATTTCAACTAATTAAAAATTTAATAATGTTAATGACATACTTTTGGTCTAGTGGTAAGTACTGGGCCGTGATCTCGGGGTCCTGGGTTCGATTCCAAAAGTATGTTTCGAATTTTTCGAACATTCCTCGGGTTTGTCATCACCAATCCGCATTAGGCAAGCGTGGTGATTAAGCCTAATCCCATCATAGTAGCGATAACTTGATTTCTATGATGGAGGCCTTTGCCCTGCAGTGGGGCAATATATTGTTTATTGTTTTATTGTTTATTCAGTAAATATACAGGCTGATACTAAAGACTAATGGTAAATCATTAAATTATATCGTAATACTGCCATTGAGTGTGGAGGTAGTTGTCGCGTGGACAACTTGCTTGGACTTGGAGTCTTGAAACCTGCGAAGTCGTTGAGAATTTTTTTGGCAGAATCCGTAGGTCCGCTCGTGACCACGGCTGCTGTAACGTAGCCGAAACGTCGAGCCAAATATGTGAGTACACAATGTTGTATCACATAATAAATATCGTGTTAATCCCCGTATTGATACATTATAGAATCCGTAGGTTCGATAAAACGCTAAACACCGCCGTTTTATCGAGTGACTGCGACGGCTGCGCTTAGGGTACCGGTTCAATCCCCGGGTCGGGCCAAAATTTTAATCTGAGTTTTTAGAAATTCTCAGTGCCAGCCCGGAGTCTGGAAGTTGGCGGTCTTGTACCGCCGTGCCTCGGAAAGCACGTTAAGCCGTTGATCCTACGCCCGATCCCTCACCGGTCGTGTCTTACTGGTGTCCCATGGGATTATGAAGGCAAGGGAAAGAGAGTGCACCTGAGTTTGCGCACACACTTGAGCATTATAAGCCTGCGTACGTGGCAGATCGTATCAAATTATTATACTTAATTTACTTCTGCTCTTATGCCCTTTCATAGGTTCCGGTCAAGCGATCTGGATGCTCTAAATACCTAATTACTGTTATCTTTATTGCTATTGTGGAGTCAAATGTCCTAGCGGCAGTACTTATTGTGATAAACAAACTAGATAATACTACTCTGGTAAATTAATACCTAAGTTCTAGCGTTTATTCATATTAAAGTGAGGAAAAAAACTCAAAGTAAATGATTAACACAACACTGTGCTATGTTTCTCCTGCGTGAGTGAGGGTCCATCATCATTTCAGCCAATAGACGTCCACTGCTGGACATAGGCCTCCCCCAATGTTCTCCACAGATATCGGTCCTGTGCCGCCCACATCCAATGGATTCCCGCGATCTTCACCAGATCGTCGGTCCACCTAGTGGGGGGCCTGCCACGGCTGCGACTTCCTGTACGTGGCCTCCACTAGAGGACCTTTCCGCCCCGACGGCCGTCTGTTCTCCTCGCTATGTGCCCTGCCCATTGCCACTTGAGGCATGCAATCCTTTAGGCTATGTCTGTGACCTTAGTTCTTCTGCGGATCTCATCATTTCTGATACGATCACGCAGAGAGACTCCGAGCATAGCCCTCTCCATTGTGAGTGAGGCTACCGGAGGCTAAATCCGGGGGAAGGGTTTAATGGTTGGCAACGCACTTGTAACTCCACTGGTGTTCATGGCCGGCGGCAATCGCTTACCATCAGGTGATCCGTCTGTTCTTCTGCCAAATATGACATAAAAAATAGAGAAAGAACTTCCTTCATCGCGTGCTGGTATGTGGTGCGTACGGTGAACTCGGCATGTTTCAGCATAGGACTATACAACGTGTGCAAGAGAGATACCATACGATATACTGCATAGCGCGTAAGTCAGCGTACTCTTCTATATCAATGGCAGCTAGAACCGACTTTTTGTGTCTATATTGTAGCCACGGGTGGGGTTACTACGTACAATCTGTTTCTTTTTTGATATTGAACCAAATTATGTGTTTTGGAGAAAGACCAACTTGGATACCCCAACTATCGTACTCGGGGTCCTGGGTTCGATTCCTGGGTCGAGCTAAAAGTATGTTTCGAATTTTTAGAACATTCCTTGGGTTTTGTGATCTGATCACCAATCCGCATTAAGCACGCGTGGTGATTAAGTCTAATCCCATCATAGTAGCGACGACTTGATTTCGATGATGGAGGCATCAGCCCTGCAGTGGGTCAGTATATAGGCTGATACGTTACTGTTTCTCGAAAATAACGTAACTACTTAAGTATATCAAGTTTGTACTTATAAGAACGACAGGTCAGGTATCAGGTAGGTAAAATTAATGCATTCTTGATTTTGAATAATATTCATTTTAAAAATTAAATAAATCAGTTTGCAACAATGGCCTTGAAAACAGTATCCAGTGCTGCAATAAAACAATGTAGCATTGAGAACACTCTGAGATAGTATTTTACGTAAAAATAATGAGCTTAATAAGAATGTTAATTTGAAGTTGCATAACCCTGCGTTTATGCACTCGGCCCATGCACGAGGCAAGGTCATAAATAATTCCGAGCACTCACTGACTGGACAGTGAGAATGAAGCCAGTGAGGCATCTTTAACCAACATACACATTTAAAAGTAGGAGAGCCACGCGTGAATCAGCACGGCCTCACAGCAAACCGGTGTGAAGCAGCAGCTCCGCTGTGTTTCGCTGAATGAGTGAGGAGTGAGCCCCATCCGGGAGGAAGGGGAGTTTAATGTTTGGCAGCACTTTTGTGACCTCGCTAGTGATGCGTCTACTCGTCTGCCCACATAACTATATAAAAAATACGCTTCTTAACTTTGAGAGCTGCTCAGGTATTATTTTTGTCATAATTTAAAAGTTACTTAAAACGCGTTTACGAAAGCGTAAACGAAAAAGTAATAATGATTCAGCCAAAATCACGTGCTAAATGAGTGATAAGTTACTTTTATCATTCTCATAAAGGTACTTAGTGCCTAAAATAACCTCTCTAACGCGAAGACATCCCGTAATGAAAGATAATATACCTGTCGCATCCAAACAAAGCAGAAACACAGCGCGTGTGAAAGGGAGGGGGACTCCGATTCGGTCGGAACGGCGGGTTCGCGCTAAAGGCTGAGCTGTGTACTTACTTTCTTTAACCAAAAAAAAAATGAAGCTGGAATGTTAAGTTACTATTACATGTGCCCGCAAGAAGAAACCGCGCACAAGAAGTAGAGCAGAGGCGGGCCCCAGAGCAGGGTAGGCTAAGGTCAACGCCCTGTGATGACGGGTGCACATACTTGGTAAAAAAAAACTATGGCGATTGGTTGATTGATTAATTTATTATATTGTCATGTCTTGTAGAACGATTCAGAAGAAGGTACAACTATTGTTACTTCACTGCTTCTCCCTGCAGTGTTAATGCGTCCATCCGTCAGGCATCGCTTACCACTCACGTTTTGTAATCACTGACCATCATTTCTATAATTAGGGTATCGACAACGGGTTTAAAGGTGCACTGCAGTTGAAGTATTAATCATAATGGGCTATACTTTAGGATAAATATGGGCCTTATCTTTGGTTAAAACATTGACGTGAAATTTCAAAACCTTTGAGAAAACCATAGACCGTGGGAGAGCCACGCTTCGGCATGAATGGGCCGGCTCGTCCGCAGTGATACCACGGCCTCACAGCAAACCAGCGTGAAAAAGCACTGCGCTGTGTGAGTGAGGGTACCAGAGACCCAATCCTGGGGAAAGGGGGGCTTAGAGGTTGGCACTGTTGGGCAGCGCACTTGTGACTCCACTGGTGTCGCGGGTGTCTAGTGGCGGCGGCAATCGCTTACCATCAGAAGATCCGTCTGCTCGTCTGCCACCTATCACATAAAAAAAAGAATTAAGATGCCGCCCCAAAATTCTGGAAAGCGAATTAAATGATCAAACACGTTATACGGATGCATCATCATCATCAGCCTATCGCAGTCCACTGCTGGACGTAGGCCTCCCCAATTGTTCGCCACTGTGATCTATCCATGGCTTCTCGCATCCAGCCCTTGCCAGCCATCCTGCGCAGATCGTCCTCCCACCTAGCCAGAGGGCGCCCTACATTACGTTTGCCAAGACGCGGTCTCCACTCCAGAACTCGTTTACCCCATCGGTTGTCGGTTCTGCGGCTAATATGGCCAGCCCACTGCCACTTAAGCTTGCTAATCCGGTGAGCAATGTCGATAACTTTGGTTCTCTGCCGGATCACCTCATTTCGGATTCGATCTCGGAGAGAGACGCTGAGCATTGCTCGTTCCATAGCCCGCTGAGCGACCTTTAAGTTGTGGACCAGCCGTACCGTAAGTGTCCACGTTTCGGCTCCGTATGTCATGACGGGTAGGACGCACTGATTGAAGACTTTCGTCTTTAGGCACTGTGTCGTCTTTATACGGATGCGTTAGAGTTCAATCAAGTTATGTAAGTTATAAGAGATGATCTCTAATCTACTATTGCGTCCAATGCCGGGGTATGGTTGGACCATGATCTAGGATTTGGGATGTCCATTACAATGTAGCAACTGGAATACAGCTATCCGCCTGACCGTCGCAACCCTTAAACAGAGAAACCAGACCAACCGGATTATGATTTTATACGTACAGAATCATCTTAACAAAATGAGTAACTAATACTGATCTCAAGTGTAGCCTAGTATTTATGGTGGTGTTTAACTTCAGGACAAGCATTCAGTATTGTATAAGTGAAAACATTTAAATTGACAGATAACTATCTGTCAATTTAAATGTTTTCACCTACCTATTAAGTTTACTATTTTGTGCTTCGTTCTATCCGGCTGCTTAAAAAACTACTATCCGAAACATACGGTCTCCTCACGCACGATGAATGTACACTGTGAAATGCAAAGAAAATATTGAGTATTGAGTATTGATGCTTTTCTTCTACCGAGCGAATGATAGTACAAATAGGTGAGCAGGCACATAGATTTTTAAAATTTACAACATCACATACAATGGCCGTGTGGTCCCCGGCAGAGTAGAATAGGCCACCCTCACTCTTACACCGAGGTGTCGTAAAAGGCGACTAAGGTAAAGCTGCTGGCATGATCATCAGCACCCAGAGAAGGAAAACTCTGCATTTATATCAAAACCCTCGACAACCCGTCTGCCAAGCGTGATGAGTATGGCAATTAGCCCTCATGTGATTGAGGGAGGCCTGTGCCCCAGCAGTGGGGACTTAAATGGACTGACGATGATGAAGTCGACTATTTAGTGAATCCGGCTGCATTTTTTATATGAAATTAAAAAAAAACTATCCGAAACATACGGTCTCAGCACGCACCATGAATGTACACTGTGAAATGCAAATAAAAAATTGAGTATTGAGTATTGATGCTTTTCTTCTACCGAACGAATGATAGTACAAATAGGTGAGCAGGCACATAGATTTTTAAAATTTACAACATCACATTCAATGATCTGACTCCGCGATAGGTAGCTCTTAGTTGCTAATGTGGCCGAGGGGGTAGCTCAAGCACCTGTGTTACGGTTATATCTGTGGTTACGGGTATCAAAACCAACAGAGTGGGTTTACAAATAAATACATAGAAAATACCCAGAAATACCCAGACCAATTCATACAGACATGTCAATGCACACAAATGTTTGTACTGTGCTGGGATCGAACCCCTTGCACCAAAGGCAGCTTTCACTACCACTGTTCCAAATGGGTCGTCAAATTCAGAGGTGAATGCTCGGATTTGAAACTTCGACCTCCCATCCGAAGGTGCGCGTTCTTATCCACTATGTTCATCTAGAATTCAATCAAATCTATAGTCTAATTAGACAAAAAGGTTTGTAATGTCATCATCACAGGATGAGTGAGAAACACAATCAAGCATCTTACAAAATAGTTCTCGTCTGTTTATGGTATTAATAGATACTTCGGAATTACCACATTCTTGCACCACAAAGCAAGTAAAGAGACTAATCGGTTTCCGAATATAGACCAGCTATGCTATTGTTCTTAAGCTGACGACTACAAATCAAAATGAGGAACAATTGTTTTTGTCATAGCCGTATAGTCCTTAAGTGGAGAGCTCGACTCGGTAAGCGTAGAGTTGGACGCCCTGCGACAAGATGGAATGATGACATTCGAAGGCTGGCTGGTGTGGGCTGGATGAGAGTGGCCGTGAGAAATCCGGAGCAGTGGCATTAGGGGAGACATAGCTCATGTTACTCTATTTGTGTTACCTTTGTATATTTGTATATTTTTGTCATACATTGATATTAGATATGTTGACCCACCCTCACTTCGCTTTGGGGGTTAATTGTGCCAAAAAGTAGTAGCTAGCTATTTAAAGATTGCGCATTACATCGCATAAGAGTAGATCATCATCATCATCAGCAACCCACACTCGTCCACTGCTGGACATAGGTCTCCCTTAATGCACGCCACTTCTCCCGATTTTCGGCCACTCTCATCCAGCCCACACCTGCCAGCCTTCGAATGTCATCATCCCATCTTGTCGCAGGGCGTCCTACACTACGCTTACCGAGTCGCGGTCTCCACTCAAGGACTTTACGGCCCCAACGGCTGTCAGTTCTGCGGCTAATATGACCAGCCCACTGCCACTTCAGTTTGCTAATTCGGTGGGCTATGTCGGTGACTCTGGTTCTCTGTCGGATTACATCATTTCGGATGCGGTCCTTCAGAGATACTCCGAGCATAGCCCTTTCCATAGCTCTTTGAGCGACTTTGAACCGGTGGACTAGTCCAGCCGTGAGTGTCCACGTCTCGGCACCGTAAGTCATGACCGGAACGTAAGGGGGCCCACACAACATCTTTCGGGTTCCAAGTCAACCTCTCCTGCCCGTGGCGCGTCCTGCTAACCAACAAAAGAGGCCCTGGCGAACCACCCACCAACCCGCACTGGACCAGCGTGGTGGTTTATGGTCCATTCCCCCTAATGAAAGATCACAAACGGAGAAGTCGTCACTTCAAAGCCTGAGATTCTTTCGGAAGTTTACACCTTCTACAGCCAGTTATACGCGTCGCACTCACCTCACCCTACGCCGGATGAGAAGGATTTAAGAGCCACATTAACCCGCCATGCGACGGAGGATCTTCCCGACGTCAGCCTGGAGGAGATCGAAGCAGCTCTTGGGCAACTTAAAAATGGAAAAGCCCCGGGAGAAGACGGAGTTACAACCGAGCTTCTGAAAGCAGCCGGCAAGCCGGTGCCGAAGGAACTTCGGCGTATATTTAACTCAGTTCTTTTCTCCGGGAGAACTCCTAGGGCGTGGCAGCGGAGCTTGGTCGTATTGTTCTTCAAGAAAGGAGACAAAACATTACTGAAGAACTATCGACCAATTTCTCTCCTGAGTCACGTCTATAAGCTGTTCTCAAGAGTCATTTCGAATCGCCTTACACGAAGACTTGACGAAGCTCAACCTGCAGAGCAGGCCGGATTCCGACGGAGTTATAGCACCATAGACCATATTCACACAGTGAGGCAGGTTATACAGAAGACCAAAGAGTATAACCAGCCCCTGTGCATGGCGTTTGTGGACTATGAAAAAGCTTTTGACTCCGTCGAGACCTGGGCTGTTCTAGAGGCCTTGCAAAGGTGCCAAGTCGATTGGCGATATATCGAGGTGTTGAGGTGTCTGTATGACGCTGCTAATATGTCCGTAGTAATCCAAAATGGCCAAACTGAGCCTGTCCTGCTGCGACGTGGTGTGAGACAAGGAGATGTTATATCTCCGAAACTTTTCTCCGCTGCGCTGCAGGACATGTTTGGAACGCTAAACTGGAAGGAGCGCGGAATCAATATTAATGGCGAGTACATGTCACACCTACGATTCGCAGACGACATCGTCATCTTGGCGGAAACAAGACCTACAGGAGATGGTGAGCAGCCTGGCTGAATCTTCCAAACACATCGGTCTTCGGATGAACTTGGATAAAACCAAGGTCATGTTCAACGAGCTCGTTGATCCGGGACCGGTCGCTGTTAATGGAGTACCTCTCGAAGTTGTTCAGGAATATGTCTATCTAGGACAAGCGCTCCAATTAGGCAGAAACAACTTCGAGAGAGAAGCCAATAGAAGAATTCAGCTAGGCTGGGCAGCATTTGGTAAACTTCGTCAAGTCTTCTCGTCACCCATCCCTCAAAGTCTTAAGTCGAAAGTCTTCGACCAGTGCGTCCTTCCGGTCATAAGAGTAGATACTTATCGTCTATTCGGATGACGTTGTCTACGGATGACTAGCGGACCCCGGGCTCCGAAGCGACAGCTTGGGCGCAACCAGGATAAAACGCTAAGATGAGTTGAAAACAAAAGTGCAAGAAAGAAAGGTTTTTTGGTTTTCAAATTTCGTGCAACGTTCCTTCAGGAAAAAAGCTTTTTATATGGTGTAGCCATCCGGCGACATCCTGTACAGCAGACAGTCAGTAGTCATAATGGCAGGAAAAGGAATCAAATGAGACCAGACTATTCGATGAAAAACCGATTGTTACTGGTTATTGTTTGCTTTTATGTGGAAGAAACTGGAGTATTCGATAACAAAAAACGTTACAAGAAGTGTCTTATGTATTTTGGTAACAATCAAGGAGCTTATAATATCCTCCAACCGATTACGGCTACGGCGGCCGATCGTAACGATCAGCCATGTACGCAGGATATATAATAGTGCTCAAGTGTGTGCGAAAAACACAAGTGTACTCTCTATTCACCATGGGAATAGAGAGTAAACTTGTGTCTCTCTATTCACCACTAATGGGACACCAGCGTGACACGACTGAAGAGGAATCGGGTGTAGGACCAACGGCTTAACGTGCTTTCCGAGGCACGGGGGTACAAGACCGCCAACTTCCAGACTCCGGGCTAAGAATTTGTTACTGAAAACTTAGGTACGAATTTTTGGCCCGACCCGGGGATCGAACCCGGAAACTCTTGCGCAGCCGTCGCTTTAAACTGCTACCACTAAACACTGCGCCACCGAGGCAGTCAATCAAGGAGCTTAAGTAGATATGTACAGCCACACATCAATCTACATATACTTACCTACTCACCCATAATCTCAAACTCTGAGTATGGTGTTGGGTTCAATATCAATTGACAGATTAGTAGGAACTTGATCCGTGGTGTGGCTGTTTGTAACTAAAATTATTGTCACGCTACACCTCTGCATCTATTCGCCTCAGGATGTGTAAAAGTGAAAGTGCAATTACAAATACTTAATTGTCGCAAAACCATAACACATATCGGCTTACGCTAGCAGGAAAGTTACTATGCTACCAGCTCGGGTTAGCCTACTTGTTTATTAAACATTGTGCAACGGCGTGCTCGTCTTTGCTTTCCCACGGGAATAAAGATAAAGTAGATTAACCCAAATTCTAATTCACACCTATGTTCTAACGCAGTGGTTCCCAATTAGTGGTAACGCAGAACCCTAGGGGTACGCGAGATTGCATCAAGCAGGGGTTACGCGCAGCATTCTCTTAAAATGCAAGCCAATCGTCTGCCACCTATCACATAAAAAAACACAATGGTCAATAAATTATTCAATTTAATTAAGCGATCATTAGGCAATGCATCAAGAATCTAATGACAGAAAACAAATGTTTCATTTGACGATAATAAATCATTGAGGCAAGTAAATACTTACTATATGTATAGGTGTATCTGTGAACATTTACATCCCTTTAATCATGTGTTCCACCAACCATTCTGAACAACATTTCAATGACTGTTCGAAATTCGCATTAAAACAAACACCTTTTTATACTAAGTCGGCCACGTGACTTGGTATTTTGTATGGGAAGTCGAAAAATTTTTGACGAATTTCGAAAAGTTGTAGAACAAATGTTGTTCAGGATGGTTGGTAGAATACGAGGCTAAACTGATGTAAATGTTCATAGATATACCCTGTATACCTCAATGTAATACATACAAAATATACTTATTTTTATTTAACATTCCTGCAATCATTTCGACCTCAACCTCAAGTGGTACGTAGAAAAATCTGATTGGGAACCACTGCTCTACTGTGGGGCGTATCTTTGTTCCTCCAACCTCGCACCTAGCGAAATGCGAGGCTTTGTGTAAATAGTTAGAAACTGTGAGGTAATAATTTGTGGGTTAAAATGAGCGTGTAACATAATTAATATATTTCTTTTATCAAAACCAGAGCTAAGAAAGGTATTAACAAGCCTAATAAGTTTAGTTTTTAACACTGTTACACGTTTTAAATAAAGTGTGTGTATTTGTAGTACAATCGAAAACCTTAGTTTGGGACCAGGAAAATGTATGTGATGTTGTCTCGATTTACTTATTTAGATAGTTTTTATGTGATTGCAAATTTGCAATCCTAAACAAATGTGTCGAATAAAACTGGTCAAATTCACGGCTTTTACATTGGCAGGACTGTTTTTATATGTATCATGTGGTTGCAAAAAATGAATCCATTAGTTTTTAATTGTTGCCTTATTTTATTTTTCTCGTTTGAAATGTCAAGCCAACTATAAAAGATTAAAAGGACTATTCCTGTTCGGGCAGTTCATAGCAAAACATTTCCTCGAACTGACAGCTCGAGTTCAAAATGGCTGACCTTCGCTACAGTACAGTCTTCGTGGTACAATTAGCGTGAACTTTACAAGCAATTAATTTCTTAACGGCTGTAACTCGATTTGCTTAACAAACGCCATATCGAATGTCTTGCTCTCCGTTACCATTAGTCATAGGGCTGCGTTTGTGCTTGTCCTTTGATTTTTAAAAAGTGTAATCCCACTAAAATTATCCTGTAAAATGGATGAATGAAGCTACTTGTGTCTCTATTAAAAGGAATAAAATCTTTAAGCAAAAGGCAAGTCTAAGGTTCTTTACTTTTCTTTACTAATATATTTAAATTTTATGTCATCGGTTTAAAGACACCGATGACTTAAAATATTATATAATGATGACATATAATATATTATACACATTGAGGTGCTTGTTGCGAAAGTCTTGGCGGGCGCACTGTCGTGCACCTCAGATTGTAGTTTATCCTTAAATGGGGTGATGTCCTTGTCTGTGCATTGACAAACGACAAATAAGAATGAATTTAAATGACGCTTTCTGCATATCAGTTACTTAAACCCATGTTTAAACTTAACTTAAAAGCATTGAGGTAAAACTATTTACCTCAATGCTTAAAAGTTTTACCGTGGGAGAGCCAAGCTTGGGCATGAATGGGCCGGCTCGACCGGAGTGATACCACGGCCTCACAGAAAACCGGCGTGAAGCAGCACTGTGCTGTGTTTCGCTGCAAGAGTGAGGGTACCGGAGCCCCAATCCGGGGGATAGGGGGGTTTAAAGGTTGGCAGCGCACTTGTGACTCCACTGGTGTCGCGGGTGTCCATGGGCGGCGGCAATTGCTTACCATCAGGTGATCCGTCTGTTCGTCTGCCTACCTATTACATAAAAAAAAACCTACGTTGGACCGAGAGACAATAGCTCAAAGTAAGTCGACTTTACGAAAGTTACAAAATATTTCGATGCATAGGTAGATAAGGTTTCGAATTCCTTAGTGAAAGACTAAACATATAGACTCTATAGTCTAGATTAGGTACTCTCTCGCTACTAGACTCTTCTAATCTCTCAGCCTAGACTCTATCAGACGGTCTACTCATTGGACCATAAGATATAGGTAATTTTTTATCAAAGGCTGCTTTATTAGAATCGTTCTACCAACAATGTTTAAAAATCCCGTTTCGTTTTAGAATAGCGATTTTAAAGAATAAATCTATAGATAGGTACAGTGATAGAAAAAACATGAAAAAATCTCCAACTTTCCCAGACGTGTTTTCTTTATGCGCCTACCAAAATACATGCGTACCTACCATAGAGTAACTTGTATGTAGACTTCTAGGTGGAAACATAAACGGAAGCTTATGTACGTGGGGTCTCTATCTAGAAGCTAAGTTGCTTGTATGAACTAAAATCCTAGATAATCGTATCACGTATGTAGGGACATGCCTGCTCATGTTAACGGTGAAACCTAGACGAGCATTTTGAGACGATAATGTATTCGGACTGTTTAACTTCAACAGCATATGTCCTGAACGCGAGACTTGTATTAAACACTTGCAATTTGTCAATTACACTTGTCATCTTGGCTATTGTCCCCGGTATAATGTATTACAACTTGGCAACTATTCTGAATAGATTTTATTTTGCTATCTTTTGACTTTGCAATAAACTTGACTCGGACATTTTGTTTATTTTGCAAAATGTCCGAGTCAAGTTTATTGCAAGTAACAATATTTCTATTTAGATATCGATTGTGTTAGATATCGTTGGAGCCGTAAAGTCCTTGAGTGGAGACCGCGACTCGGTAAGCGTAGGACGCCCTGCGACAAGATGGGATGATGACATTCGAAGGCTGGCTGGTGTGGGCTGGATGAGAGTGGCCGAAATTCGGGAGCAGTGGCGTGCATTAGGGGAGACCTATGTCCAGCAGTGGACGAGTGTGGGTTGCTGATGATGATGATAATGATCGATTGTGTAGGAAGACGCAAAGTAAACGTGAATATGAAACATGATGTATAAAATGAATATTTTTTCCATATCCTTTGATTTTTTATCATCTTTAATTCTTATAAACTCTTATCTTAGATAGATAGATAGATAATACGTTTATTTGTACTACTGTATGCACACATTAAAGTAAAACAAATGACACACATGCAAGAATACTGGAACATTACATTATATGGTAGGCATTAAATTATTTAGAAAGTACAAAAGCTGTTCATAGGTTGAGATCCGTGTGTGCATCATCATCATCATCATCCTATCGCAGTCCGCTGCTGGACGTAGGCCTCTCCAATTGTTCGCCACTGTGCTCTATCCATGGCTTCTCGCATCCAGCTCTTGCCAGCCATCCTGCGCAGATTGTCCCCCCACCCATCCAGAGGGCGCCCTACATTACGTTTGCCAAGATGCGGTCTCCACTCCAGAACTCTTTAACCCCATCGGTTGTCGGTTCTGCGGCTAATATGGCCAGCCCACTGCCACTTAAGCTTGCTAATCCGGTGAGCAATGTCGATAACTTTGATAGGTGTGGTATACCTCGGGCAGACTTTGCAATTGGGTCCGTGTGTGCGCAGCAGCTCAAATAGGCCTGGGCTCAGTGTATAACTTTACCCGTGCGGACAAAACACTGGTATTCTGCCACTACCCCAAAATACAGTTACACGAAACGCTTGCGCGATGTAATCGACACCTAGCGCCATCTATTCGTTTAGTGTGGAACTACTGTTCCGATTCGAAGTTAAGGCGGGCCACTAGTATCTCTATAAATCCATTTAGTTGTTTTTGAGTGAAAGAGCAACAAACATGACAGTGACATATGTACAGACATTCTCACAAACGTCGCGTTTAATATCCTTCAGCCAATTACGGCTACGGCGACCAATCTCAACGATTAGCCACGTACGCAGGATATATTTTATTGCTTAAGTGTGAGCGCAAACACAATTGCACTCTGTATTCCCTTACCCTCATATTCCGATGGGACAGTACTGTGACACGACCGGAGAGAGAACGGGCGCAGGACCAACGGCTTAACGTATACGTGTTTTCTATGTATAATAAGTATGTATTTACAAAAAAAAGTATTACATGTATATATTTTTAATCCCACTGTTGATTCTGATATCCGTAACACACGTGCTTGAGCTACCTTTCTCGGAGGCAGATCAATGTAGGTATACGATGTTGTGATTTTTTTTTAACGTGCTTTTCGAGCCACGGGGTACAAGACCGCCAACTTCCAGACTCCACTTCCGGGCTGCCACTAAGACTTTCTAACCGAAAACTAAGGTACAAATTTTTGGCCCGACCCGGGTATCGAACCCGGGACCTCTTGCACATCCGTCGCTTTAAAGTGCGACCCACTAACCACTGCGCCACAGATGCAGTCAATGACGTTTATAAGTTTAGTAATCCTACCACGGAGGTGACGGAGACACAGTGTAAGACTAAAAATCACCCACATAGGTCAACCCTATCGTTAAGTAGGTCCTACGTACAGTGTGTGGCGAACCAGTTATTACTACCGTGTACGCAGATTAGCTTAAGTTTACCGATAAGTACAGCTTTGTTTGCGGTTTCTGTTACCACCTACACAACTAGTTCATCCCGCTTACTATTCAATCGATCCTTTTTTCTGTGATAGGTCGCTACCTACAGACGCTTCTGATCGTGGGCGGCAGCTGATAATAAGAAATTACATCATCAGCGGAGTCTTAAATACGCCTACCTTCTACTCCCTTTCTGTCCCGGTCCTCAGACTTCATAAAATCGGTAATTCTTTTGTTGGCTTAAGTATTAAGATATTTAATAAGCTACCACAAAATGTCATTAACCTATCACTGGATAAGTTTAAGTCTCATATTAAAACCTGCCTAATGAAGAAAGGTTATTATAGTGTACAAGACCATTTAAATGATAAGAATTCTTGGCCAAGTTAATTGATTAATATTTTGAGTTGTTATTCATAGTAGTCTATTAACTGTCATAATTGTTTTTTTTTCTCGATTGAAACTCTGTAACATCATCAATATTTGAAAAGAGTAACTACTGAGTTTCTTGCTGGTGTCTTCTCAGTAGAAATCGACATTCCGAACCAGCGGTAGATAGTATGTACCTATTTTGACATTCATAAGTGTTCTGTGTGGACCTAAATTGAATAAAGAATTTTTTATCTTTATCTTGTCATGGTTCCGAACCTCAAACCGATGAGAGGCAAAGTTTCTGTTTATTTTTTTAAAATTTTGTCCTATTTTAGTAGGGAACGGCATATATAGACGACCCGTTTGGTAAAGTGGTAGTGAACGCTGCCTTTGGTTCAAAGGTTGCGGGTTCGATCCCCGCACAGTACAAACATTTGGGTGCATGAACATGTATGTTTGTATTGGTCTGGGGGTTTTCTATGTATTATAAGTATGTATTTACAAAAGAAAAGTATTATATGTATATATTTGTAATCCCACTGTTGATTCTGATATCCGTAACATAGGTGCTTGAGCTACCTATCTCGGAGTCAGGTCAGTGTATGTGATGTTATGAAATATTTATTTATATTTATTATTTATATTTACAATGTTTAAAGAATGAATTAACATACACACAGTATAATAACATACAGTATTTCAAATTAATAAATTTTCATTGTCCTAGTGAAAAACTAAGGATTTCCCTTGTATAATACAAGGAAACCTGGAACAAAGACTTCAAACACCCAGACCCCACACAAATATTAAGTTTCATCAAAAATCATGTCTGTTGGAATAAGAATCAAAATCATTTATTGCAGATTTATTTGGTGCAAAAATCGAACTCGTAGCAAAAATCCTTTGTATCAAACCACTGCGCTAAACGGGTCGTCCATAAAGTATGAATTTATTATTTTAACAATCCGCCTGTACTTATTATTTGCAAAAACATTCGAGTAATAAAATGTAGGTAATATTACCAAAAACAACATTATTGCATTAACAATGCAGATTTCACCTCAATACAAGTCTACACGTAAATCGTAAAAGGATTGCAGCTGGTTTCCATACCATGTCCTGATCTACATACAGGCTTGAGTCATCATTTCCTACAAAGCTTACCTTGGGTAGTGGTTCCCAAAGTGTGTAATTCAGACAAAGTGTGTCATGGGGTTCCAAGAACAGAGAATAAAGTGGGCGTTGAGAACCTTGAGGTCTTTCTGTAGGTAACTTCTATTACGAGGCATAATGTATACGTCACCGTTTTTGTTGACGACCCATTTGGATCAGTGGTAGTGAACGCTGCGTCTGGTGCAAGGGTTGCGGGTTCGATCCCCGCACAGTACAGTACAAACAGTACGCAGCGTTCTGTTTGTATTGGTCTGGGTGTTTCTATGTATTATAAGTATGTATTTACAAAAGAAAAGTATTTTATGTATATATTTGTAATTCCGCTGTTGGTTCTGATATCCATAACACAGCTGCTTAAGCTACCTATCTCGGAGTCAGATCAATGTATGTGATGTTGTGAAATATTTATTTTATTTATTGTTTTTGTCTTCGACCAACATGACAGTTATAAGAGTGATAACTATCCACGTGGTAATTTACTCCGTAAATTTATTTTCGTAATAAACTCAATTTTTAACCCCCGACGCAAAAACGACGGGGTGTTATAAGTTTGACGTATCTGTGTGTGTGTGTCGATTTTGGTTTTTATTTTTTTGAAAGATGAATAAGAGGGAGTGTTCTTAGCTATGTTAGATAAAATCGATCCAAGATGGTCGCCGTCACAAAGATATGGATTGTATGTTTTAACACAACTTCCACAATATGGGTATCATATAAAAGGGCTTGAGTAGCAGAATATATATTTATTGTGACAAATTTCAAATCCAAGATGGCCGCCGTCGGGGTTTTTTTTTCAAATTTCAAATTTAATTTTGACAATTATTTTCATCCATAGCTATACCATATCTCACGAGTGAATGAACGAATGACATTATAAACCGGCAAAAACCAATATATATTGTTTTGTGGTTCATGATAATGATACCGGGATTTTTGTTAATTACAATTAAACAGGTAATGTCAAAAATCAAAAACAGCTGCGACAATGACAACGCCATTTTGAATGCCCTAGGATATTAGTTATTCTGTCAAAATTTGCGGTCTAACGATTTACTATTGTAATAGGCGTTGGCTGTTGCATGAGTAGTTGGTATAACGTATATTTATTTTACGCTGCATATAACTGCGCTATGTCATAGATCTATCGTTGGATAAAGATTAGACGAATTGGACCTTAATAGTGCAAGTACTAACACCTTTAGGGTAAGCTTTTCTAATATTATGTGGATCAAGTTATCTTTATCTGAACTGAAATATACATTTTTTTTAATATATGTAATTTTAGCGTTATATTGTGAACCGTAGTGTACCGCATTCCCTACGACTCACAACTTAACGCATTATTTTTCTTTAAATTATAATCTAAGTTTATCGAACCGAAACTATTTGACTATGAATATGTCACTCGTAAAATTTTCAACTATCTTCTGTCCCGGTATAATCGGCTTGGCTTTTCTGGATTTACAGCACGGAATAAATAACTTTCAATCGTAAGAATCAGCTGTTGTATTTCTCAAAGTCACATAACTGCCACTGATATTGACATTTTTCTATAGGAAAATTAGAGTAGGTACAACACCCCACTGCAATGTCAGTTTTCCGACCTTTACAGCTTCAAATGTGCGTGAACTCATTTGGTTCAAGTTTGGGAACCTCTGCCTTGGGGCATAAACCTTACTAAACCATACAAACAAGCCAAGTGCCTTGTAATACGCTAAATAAACTTATCCGGTGCTTTAGCGTGAAATTATACAATTGGCGTTGAATTACACGCCAGTAAAATACACACTTTTAGACAATGCAAATGTACAACAATGAGGAACAACAAATATTGGGTTAAATATGAATTCGTGCTATACAAATATGATTTACATTGATGGTTGAATCACTCACTGCCTGGTATACTGCTGTTACAAGGTGTTTGAAAAAAAAAAACAAAAAAATCTACTCGGTAGAATGTACAAACAACCTCCACCTACAATATGTCCTTCAATTGATATTGAACCATAATTCTCACCCAATTGATTGAAGAGGCAAATAGGTAACACATTGTGCATTGATGTGGCTGTTAGTAGGTATGTATGGAATGACTGTTTTTTTTTCGATTTCTTAGTTTTTGACTATCCAGTACAATACAGTGGAAAACATTCCATCACGTCACACATCACAAAATTTAGCAATTCTTATTTCTGCCGCACCATAAAGACACCAATGGAACTCGTTGCCGGCGCATGTATTTCCTCCTGTCTATAATATGGATTCCTTCAAACGAAGCGTGAAGAAGCATCTCGCGGGCCAGTATGGCGGTCCCAACGGAGGTGATGCCTGAAGCCCAATTCTCGTGCTCGTGATATTTTGAAAACATAGCGGATATCACTTGAAAACCATACCACAAAACTATGTTTTAGTGATATATGTCGTATGAATCTCCTAAGTTATATTGTGTTGTCTATTGTACTGTTTTGTTTGTTTTAGGTGGTGTTCTGTCTGTATTTAAATTTATTTATTTTTTTTAAATAATAACAAACTCAATTAAAGAGATTCACTAACACCAACTCGCATCACCGTCCAATTGCAACAAGAAAAGAAACGTCTCTCTTTAATCACTTGACATTGGCAGGTTGCGGCAAGACGCAGAGCCATTATTAAAAAAAAATGTCACGAGCCTGAGAATTGGGCTCCTGATTTCGTTTCCGTTGTAATCGCAACGTAGGCGATCTTGTTTGCCATCAGGCTGACAAGAGCCAATATACGGTATCACCATAAAAAAAACCAATTGCTTTATATCTTTTCTAAAACTAAAATCTCTGAATTTTAAAGTGAGAAGTGTCACCTCCACCAGTCGCCCCTCTTTTGCCCTTTGTGCTACTTCTAGCTTGTGAATTATAGCCTTGGTCCCATGTCCCGATAGGTAAGCACTGGTTGATAATCCGCGCTTTCGAAAAGGATCAGACTAGAGATGAACTTGGACAAGACCAAGATAATGACTACCGAAACCAGCAATAACGCTTTTATAAAAGTTGATGAGACATCATTGGAAATGACAGAAAATAACCTGGGCCAGGAGCTGGGGATGAGTAAGGACATGATCAAAAGAAAGACATAAGACCAATTCGTTAAGGCTCAATAAAACTCGGCTTTGTTTTTCAAATGACTATCAGCCAAAAGAAGATACCAATTAGGTATTGCACAAAAAGGTACAACATTTGATGTGATTTTAACTATGGTTCATGAGAGAACAATATTGTCGGTATTATCGCTGATATCGATCTGATCCAAACAACCTTGGCATAGTTGGGATGGAGCAATGCATTATGAGCTGCTTAATTTTATTTCAATTTTAATAATCTTTTTGACAATAAAATATATGTATAATATTAAGAAGGTAAAAAAGGTTTGATTCTATTCAAGTCTACTTTAATAGCCAATAAACTTCAAAAGATAAAACGCGACACACAAGTCATAAAATATTACTGTGAAAAGTTGCACATTTGTCATTAATGTTATTTTTATTGTCTGTAACTTACACAGAAATTATATCTTATTGAATGTATAATAAGTCTTACTTAAGTGTTCTCAAGAACATTCGTCGTTTGTTATCCAAAATTATATCGGAGTGGAACCAAAATTAAAAGGAGAAAAGCTAAAGTAAACAAAAGTAACTATAACCAGAATTAAATCAAAATCTTATAGTTTATGTGAGCAAAAAATCCGCAAAATATGGCGATGTTTTTCATTACTAGGTTTTTATGGTCAGCTTTTATGTGTAAGAGAATAATCATCATAATTACCCAAAAATGTACGTCATTGTTTTCCTCAAAGCAGTTGCTATAGAAGATAAGCTACGAAAATTTAAATGTTTTCCTCATCTTGATCATAATTCTATTTATACGCAAAATGAATATCTCTAAAGTCATTCAAACACTACTTACTTATTGCCACACATCAAACGTTTATTTTTATTACTGTTTTAAGAACCGTTTGTTTACACAGTTTCCGATTTGGATTTAACCGCTAAATCCGGTGTTAGGGTTCGAAATAGGTATGGTTAGTAAAGTCAAATTCATAATTAAAAATAGAGTACCTAATTGTTCATTAAATCAGTGAGAATCGTGGTTTATTAATTACGTTGTAACTTGTTTTTAATTGAAATTTGACGAACCAAATAATACACTTAATAGAATTACCCTATTGGTTTTAAAATGTTTAAGTAATTTGTCCTAAATGAGCACGATACATGGGACATTTAAAAAACCACAACAATGCCATTCAAAATCTAGTGCCTTAGTATTTATTTTACGTTAAACTTCATTAATCATTACCATTAAATTTGTTTCTTCAGTATTTTTAGCTTTTATTTCCGAAACAATTTTCAAACATTTTAATGGTTTGTAAATGCAGATTGTTATGCTATCGATACAAAGCCGCGCCGGGCTGCATGGGTTCCGTTTGTTGTCGTAGCTCCGCTATAAATACACTCCCGTTGCAAGAATGCAAACCCGTAACCGATGGGGCATATGAGGTTATTTCCTTGACGTTAACACAGCTTTCGACTGAGTAACCGTTTGATCTTTTAGTGGTACTTCATTTTAATGATGAAATAAAATATTCCAAATTAATTTACTTGATAACATAATTTATTTTAACTGATCAATTAATTATCAAAATGATTCAATATCAAGTTTAAAAAAAATACACACTACAGGAGTTCTTCACGGAGTCTAAACTACTATGTAGAGACCACGTAAGATTCTGCCCTTTATCGGATTAAGTTGTACCAACTTAAAGTTGTCTAAGTAAGAATTTATCAGTGGTAGTAAACCCCGCCTCTGGTACAAGGGTTGCGTGTTCGATCCCCGCACAGTACAAACATTTGTGTGCATGAACATGTCTGTTTGTATTGGTCTGGGCGTTTTCTATGTATTTACAAAAGAAAATTATTAAATGTATAGTTTTGCAATTCCGCTGGTGGTTCTGATATCCGTAACAAAGATGCTTGAGCTACCATCTCGGAGTCAGATCAATGTATGTGATGTTGTGAAATATTTAATTTATTATTTAGATAATCAGGTCGCTGTAGCTTCGTCACCCAATGTAAGTCTAAATAATAAGACTAGGTTTTCAGCAAGGAGTCATTCTAGGTCTACTTTTCTTTTACCTGTTAACATTTCTAGTGTAAATGCGAACAAAACCATTCAAGTGCATGCATGCAACCACAAGTTAATCTTGAGAATATCAGTACAAAATTATTAATTGTTTAAGCAATTTCAATTATTTTGATTTGATCCTTGTGAATGCTACAGACGAATTACACAATCTCAAGTGATACTTGAGTGAACTCTCAAAGTATATTAAGGTTAATTACTCCATTCAAATTTTGATTGCATTTTCATTGCTTACTGTTTTGTGCATTTGGTATTTATGTTATTTCAGAATGGTGAAATGATACATTAAATGAATGATAGTAACAAGGACGCAGAAATAAAGTGGAAATAGGTGCTTTCGCGATACTGTAGATACTTTGGCTCTTACTAGCCACGTTTCGATATGAACTTTCCGGCTCGATTAGAGTTATACTACGGTCTTACAGAAAACCTGCATCAAGCGGCATCTCTGTTGTGTTTCGCTGCGTTAGTCAGGGTACCGGAGGCTAATCCGGGGGATAGCGGCGTTTAAAGTTTGGCAGCGCACTTGTTACTCCATTGGTGTTGCGGGAGTCTATAGGCGGCGGCAATCGCTTACTATCAGGTGATCTCAGATGCTCGTCTGCCAGCTATGTCATAAAAAATCTGGTTCTTGCGAATGCGTCTACTTCCACTTGATCTCTGCGTCTGTTGTACTTTTAAATAATCGAATTTATTAATTTACAGCGATATACAGTGGCGGACACATCAAGCTATACAAAACTGTCAAATTTCTTCATTCGATTATAAACCTTATATTGTTACTTAATGAGTTCGAAATCGATTGAGGAAATTTGACAGTTTTGTATACCTTATGGAAAGCAAAAAAAGAAACAAAAAAACGATTATAAGTATTGAGTATTATTTTAGTTTCCAATGATAATGTTCAATACGAAATGTGTAGGTATAGGTTACTTAAGGGTAAATCAGAATAAAAGTAAATAACAGCCACACTCAGATTACCACAATTTGTCAAATTTATCAAATGCACATTGAACTAAACGGGTTTGACATTAAGTTAAGAATCGACTGAAGACATTTCACAGATTTACATACATTGATGTGAGGTTCCGTACATAGAATACCATCTTTTTTTAGTGGGCACAACGCTCCGTAATAAATATCCTCCATCCCCCGAGACATCTTGTCGTAACATTTAAAAATTAATAAGAAGGCCGTATCTTAGCATTGACGTATCGAATGAAATAAAACCATGGCTATGTGCTAGTTTCATTTCCCTTACATTCATTGCAATTGCGACATAACTTTGTACTGATTTTTAACCCAAATATAATTTATAGTTGAGCCCTGACATTCTAAAACGTTAGCTGTAGTTGTTTTACGGTCTAGTTCGACTGATTATAAACTAAATAGAATCAATCTGTAGTCGATTGTTGTACCTACAGTTAGTCGACTATTTAACCGTGAAAACGGTTACATTGGGCCCGTAACGATTACGACAGCAAAAACGGGCAAAGCGACATAATGCTCCTTGTTTTTACTAAAATGTGGTACCCACTTAAAATGACGGGTAGGGCACACTAGCGACGCCAATCGATTTTAACAATTTCGGGGCTACAACCTCTCGGCAAACACTTATACTATTTATTAAATAACAATGCCAAAAGTGGCCGCTTTTGACGTGAATCAATTTTTCGCGTACGCGTTTATTTATTTATTCTTTGGGAAACAAACACATCACATCAAAACTTAAAATAATTAGAAAATAATAAAAACATAAATCAGTAAAGTTTCCACATAAATACAACACAAACGTATTAACATGCCAAAAAAAAGAATTAATTAAATTAGAATAATATAATATGTCATAAATTATAACATTAAAAAACAATCCAATTTAAAGTCATCTAGTCTAAATTAAAATTAAAATTTATACATGAAATAAAATAGAAATAAATTATAATAACAATAAAAAAAACAATAAAACTAGTATTTAATGTCTCTGTGCCGAGTACAGCAGATCCCTCACTTGTTTCTTGTATGGTAGAATATGATCACAATTAAATGGATTAACTATCTTAAAAGATCTGTTATACAAGGCACATGATCTAAAAAGAAAAGTGTTAGCCGTGTAATTAGTTCTTGCAAATGGGACGGAAAACAGATTTTGCAAACGGGAACTTGTCCGAGGGCATCTCAAAGATATATTTTCTAAGAGAAATGGAGTGTCAACCAAATTTCTCATGATCTTAAAAAGAAACATTTGGTCTCTCTCTATGCGACGATCTTTTAGTGACGGCGTAGAAGGAACTGACTGGTTATGACGTAACGCTTTAAACTCTAAAATAATAACAATGTAATTATTTAAATGATTTAAAATTTTGCATGTTAATTCTATTAACTGAATAGAGAGCTTCTATAATATTAATACAGTCATCTTATGTAATCACCTATTCTATGCAAATAAAACACTTTGACTTTGACTTTAAAATCTAAATGCTTGATCATTTTTTTGTGGATTTTCTCTATACAGTCAATTTTTACTTGGTAGTGAGGATTTCATACAGTTGACGCTTATTCTAAAATGGAAGGAACATACGAGTTGTATAATAGTAAAAATAGTTGAACCCAACATTTGTTTTATTTAATAAATAGTATAAGTGTTTGCCGAGAGGTTGTAACCCCTGAAATTGTTGCAATCGCTTACCATCAGGCGATGCGTCTGCTCGTCTGCCACCTGTCACATAAAAAATTGAACGGCAAATCTGATAATTACATTTCAACAGCCGACCTAATGACACAAAAACGCATTATAAGTAGAGAGAGCTCGATTTCAGTCGCACGTTCATATCCACTGACCTATTACTTCCATTTGATTAAACTATCGTTATGATATTACAAATTGTCGTGAGACTTAACCGGACTAACAGCTTAAAGGCCCGGTGATCCCTTGACCCAGTTGATGCCCGACAAATGAATTACAACAATTGCACGGCAAATTGCATTGTGCATTTGAGATGCATGCTGCTGACACGTAAGAACGCTGAGCAAAAAGATGAATTAATTTCAAGTGAACTCGCCGTTTTAGTGCTAAGTGGAAAATCACGGCATAATGGCTGATTTACACAAGGTAAGTAATGACTCCAAACTCGGTACTTCATCATCATCATCATCATTTTAGCCAGTAAAACGTCCACTGCTGGTCGGTCGGTCCTGTGCCGCCCGCGTCCAAGGGATTCCCGCGACCTTCACCAGATCGTCGGTCCACATTGTGGGGGGCCTGCCACGGCTTCGACCTCCTATACGCGGCCTCCACTTGAGGACTTTTCGGCTCCATCGGCCGACTGATCTCCTCGCAATGTGTCCTACCCATTGCCACTTGAGGCATGCAATTCTTTGGGCTATGCCTTTGACCTTGATTCTCCTGACCCGGTACTTACCTAGTGTAATTTTATTTGAAGTCAGTACAGCACTGTTGCATCAGTACTCAGTACCGGGTTCTTCTTCTTCTTCTTTAGCAGCATGTGTTTGCCCACTGCAGAGCATATGCCTCTCCAATTTCTCTCCACTTTCTTCTGTCGTCGGTTTTCCTGGACCACGCTACTCCAGCTAGAGCCTTGATGTCATCGGACCATCTGGCAGTTTGTCCGCCAAGTACCGGGTTAGCCCTGAGTTGTATCGAGTCAGTAACATATTATACCCTGTATCAGTCATCCCATATGGACTTGACTAATTTATCTCGATTCGTGGTTTATTTCATTACTCAATTACTCCGCCGGCTCAGCGAACCAAATAGAGTCTTGGTCTCCGAAACAAGAGATCGCCACTTCGGTCGATCCTGCGCCACTTCTTGCCAGTTATTGATAAGGAGCTCGTGCAGGTCAGTCTCGACGACGTCCTTCCAGCGACACTTAGGTCGGCCAACTAGGACGTCGGACCACGGGTCGGCTCTGGTATGATTTTTTCACGAGACGATCACCGTCTCGAAATAGTCAAGCCAGCGAAGTCGGTGCACTAACGCCGCCAAGTGATTAATATTGATAGTGAAAAAAAGAAAGAAGAATAGTTTTAACAATTACTTCACACACACATTTGTTAATAATTCAAAATTCAAAAATTCAAAATTATTTATTCAATAACACACACGTCATACAGATAATTGTGGTTGGAGCTTCCTTTTAAGCAACATATTTGCTTGTATTAGGGAACTCTGCTCTTCTTTAATTTATTACATATGTTAATTAAACTTTTCTTAATTTTGACAATATAACTTTTTTTTATATATATATATAATTTCTTCCTGTAATTAGGATTAATCTTGATAGTTTATTTACGGACGGAGTTTATTGTTACTTGCAGGAAGAAATTATTACATAGGTGGGTTGCAAAATATTGTGAATCATTTCCTTAAATTATATGTAGCTCAGTTTTTTAAAAATGTCTCCTATTCGCCGCAATCGATATAAATCACTTGGCGGCGCTAGTATCGTCGCAGTTTCGTCCTTAATTAGAAGGTATTAGAGAGGTTAGTGAGTTAAGAAAAAAAAAGCGATGGTATCTCGTAGTAGACGTGTAGGTAGGTACATACATAAGTAAGCATCCGTCTACCCCGAAGGCTCTTAACGCCTATACGATCTATAGATACTTCAGAATTAACCTTTGAGAGTAGGTACTGTAACGATGGTGAACTCCTTCGTTGCTGGCCGTATTAACACTCATCATCATCATCAGCCTATCGCAGTCCACTGCTAGACGTAGGCCTCTCCAATTGTACGCCACTGTGATCTATCCATGGCTTCTCGCATCCAGCTCTTGCCAGCCATCCTGCGCAGATCGTCCCCCCACCTAGCCAGAGGGCGCCCTACATTACATTTGCCAAGACGCGGTCTCCACTCCAGAATTCGTTTACCCCATCGGTTGTCGGTTCTGCGGCTAATATGGCCAGCCCACTGCCACTTAAGCTTGCTAATCCGGTGAGCAATGTCGATAACTTTATGGTATTAACACTATGGCCAATTATTTAAAAGATTTTTTTTTAATTTATGAAGAGTTACGGTGGTCAATGTGATTTCCAACGGATCTTCTACTTAGTTAGTGGGTCACTCTTATAGTTTATCTCGTTTATCCTCTGCTTATGCTATGCGATAAGTCGCATAGAAGTCACTCCCGGTATGACTATCATATTGTTGCTGTGAACATTTATTCCAGATTTCCTTGGAATAAACATATTTCAGAGTTTCTATTCCCTATCCCAGCTCGACAATAGTATTTCGAGCTACAGCCACACCTATAATCATAACATTGTGTAAGTAGTTACTACCTATACGAAATCGAAATGAATATGAATCGGAGTAACAATAAAATTAATTGCGACCATTTTACTTTACAATATCCCATCATTTTCTAAATATCCGCTGTTGTGGTTGATAAATGTCGTTGCCTGAAGGACAGAGATTGCGATGTGCCAGCATCAATTCGTGTTGAAATCTTAATAATGCCAAAGGTAAAATCGATTTAGGTACCTATAATGTTGCGGGCTTGCTTTAGAGGAATTTCGATAGTGCCAAATACCTACTAGGTATGTACGCTCCTCCTCCAAATCTTTGCGTGTAACTCCCAGTTGCGACCAAAGTTGTCGCATCGGAGCCCGGGATACGTTTGTACCATGATCCAGGATTTGGGAAGTTTGGTAATTACAATGAAGCGACTGCTGCGACCTTCGCAACCCTTAGACAGGGGAACCAGACAACTCAAACATTCTAGTTATCCATCCATAATTTTGAGAAACTATCCGAGACGTGCAGGATACCTCTCGATGTTTTCCCTCGCCGCCGTGCTAATAGTAGAAATATGCACATAGATTTGAAAAACCTATAGGTGCATGCTCGGATTCGAACCACGATACCCGTTTGGATGGCGCGTTTCTTATCAACTGAACTACCATTGCTGTAACAAAGTAGGTACAGTCAACAGCAATAGTTGATGCACACTTTTCGCAGCTAGTAACTCTTACGCACCTCGGAATAAGAACTACAAACTACGTGTGTGTGCAGCTTATGCTGTTGACTGTACAATCGCTATGTTTACCATATTAATTGCGGCTTTAAATAAATAAATGATTGAACGAGTAAATATTTTATTAATATAATTAAGTGCTTTTTGATGATTAATGATGGGAATATTCATTTATCCAATCAAACATATTATTTCGGTAGGTTATGTGGTCTTATTGACACGTGGTCTTTACCAAAAAGGTTTTATGCCATTTTTATAAATCGTATGATTTATCAATACCAATACAAGTGGCCTACCTTTTGTCGATCAGATAGCATTGGTTGGATATATTCATTTCTGAAAAAAAAACTGTGACTTACTTACGAAGTTGATTTGAGACTCCGTTTTGGGTACGACATCCTTAAAAGATCGATTTGGTAGCGGGTGGAGATAAGTATTATGGAATTCAGAAAAAAATCCAGTAGACACCTTAAAGTGTGGCCGTGTGGTCCCCGGCAGAGTAGAATAGGCCACCCTCACTCTTACCGAGGTGTCGTAAAAGGCGACTAAGGTAAAGCTGCTAGGCATGATCATCAGCACCCAGAGAAGGAAAACTCTGCATTTATATCAAAACCCTCGCCAACCCGTCTGCCAAGCGTGGTGAGTATGGCAATTACACCTCATGTGATTGAGGGAGGCCCGTGCCCTAGCAGTGGGGACTTAAATGGGCTGATGATGACCTTAAAGTGTAAGGAATTGTATGTGTTTTAGTCCAAAACATTCCCATTCAATCATCAGTTTTTTTTCTCACCTTCATTCCATTCAAATGAATTATTAGATCCTAGTTTTGACCCTTTGGAATAAATGATTTAGAAAAAACAGTTAACGAATAAATTTACAAGAATTATTCATTATTGGAATTCATTTTGCTTCTTATTAAATCATTCAAGATTTTTATTGATGTAATTACTCAGTTTTTACTCCACGATCGAGACCTATTAAATAATAATTATAATCAATGGTTATCTAATGCCTGATCACGAAACTAATAGCCTCATTCATTAGAGAAGGCTAAAACTTTGTAAATAAATTAGTTTTTACTCTTTCTCAATTAGTTAATTATAATTATGGTATCAGCCTATGCAGTGCAAAGGCCTCCATCATAGAAATCAAGTTATCGCTACTATGATGGGATTAGGCTTCATCACCACGCTTTCCAAATGCGGATTGGTGATCACAAACCCGAGCTATGTCCGAAAAATTCGAAACATACTTTTCGCTCGACCCGGGAATCACCAGGACCCCGAGATCACGGCCCGGTACTTAATCCACTAGATCAACAGGCTGCCTATATCAACACATCAGGTAACCATAATCTGTCATTCCTTAATTGATAATAATGAACCAAACGTGTTTGACATTAAGGTGACAGTCAGTCAGTCAGTCAATCAGATCATGCAGCCAAAGAGTAGTATTATATACATGCAGCTCAGAAGCATTCACCAATTATATTACATACATTTAACGACGTATTCTACCAACCAGTCTCAACAACATTTGTTCATCGACTTTTCGAAATTCATTGAAATTTTTTTCGACTCTCCATACAAAATAACCAATTCACGTGACCGACTTTGTATGAGAAGTTAACATTTCTTCACGCGAATTTCCAAAAGTGATAGAACAAATTTTTTTCATAATCATTAGTATAACACGTGGTTAAATGTTCACAGATACATCCTGTATAATATAATGTTGAATTGAATGAATGAATTTTTGAATAAAATTATTATTATCTCTCACAAAAGGGTTACATTTGTAGGTATACAAATTACATTGTAGTTCAAGGTTGGCACCAACCCGTGTGAGAGCCTATGATAGGTTTCGAATAGAAACCCGTGATACAGGTCTCCAGGCTCCAGCCCCGAGTGAATTGCGTATTGGAATGGATGTTACTATATAAAAAAGAGTTAATACAAAATAACAACGTGTTATTTAATAAAACAGTAAAAAATAATTAAATTATATAGATTACTTGACTTGACTGACCAATAATAGGTAAAATAACCAGGTTTTTTTCAGACTACCAGAACACGGAAAACTGAATAATGCCAGGGAAATCCAATCAACATTATGAATAAATATTTTGTAGTTAATCACATTTGCATGACGAAATCACTAATTCCTCCGCCTGGTTCTAAGCAATGTAAACAGTGTAGCAGTCATCATCAGGAGAAGCAAAATACATTTTTTCCTGCTTATGACGTCAATAGCGTAATGAAAATAGTCACAAACCGAGGTAAATGATTTTTCGAGATGTGACTTTGGTGGCCTTCCTAAAATTTAATACTACTACGAATATGACATCAAAATTTTAAAATATTCTGAACATATAAAGGCCTCTTATATAAAAAATATTTTATGTGTATTTTTGATTAATAATTTAATAATAAATAAATATAAATATTTCACAACATCACATACATTGATCTGACTCCGAGATACGTAGCTCAAGCACCTGTGTTACGGATATCAGAATTATTACAAATATATACATTTAATACTTTTCTTTTAACAATTCATGCTTATAATACACAGAAAACACCCAGACCAATACGAACAGATATGTTCATGCACACAAATGTTTGCACTGTGCGGGGATCGAACCCGCAACAATTGCACCAAAGGCCACTGTTCCAAACGGGTCGTTTGATTATAACATGATTCTGAAATCAATTTCGGAGTGAAGTTTATAAAGTTTTAAGACGGCCACAACAGTCACATCTCGACGAATCACGCAGTTAGGTATAGGTAGTTTTAACAAACGGAAACATTTTTTCACCACGGGGATAATCCCGGGGTGAACAAATTCCTGCTAGGTTCCGATGCTACCATAGGCATCATAAGTCTAAGCGTCTAAGATCGAAACTAGATTTGGCAAAAAGGTATCTTTCAAAAGATTGGAACAGTTGCATCTGGATCAGTGAAATGATGCGGAACATTGAAACGCTTCATTTGGAACATAGACTCTCAGATAGATCCGTGATTGATCCCGCTCATTCGGATCATTCGGCTCACTCAGATCATTCGGCTCACTCGGATCATTCAGCTCATTCGGACCATTCGGTGCACTCGGATCTTTCAGCTCATTCGGATCATTTGGTTCACTCGAACTCGAGATCCATTAGAGTCGAATGATACATTCGGAGCCGAACATTAGAAACAGTGTATTGACTGACCGGATGGCGCAGTTAGTAGTGACCTCCACATAGTGCCTCTTACGCCAAAGGTCGTGGGTTCGATCCCCACCTTGGACAAACATTCGTGAGATGAACACTTGTGTTTGTTCAGTGTCTGGGTGTAATATATGTATTTAAGTATATATTTGTGTTCCTCTGTTGTCTGATATCTGTAACACAAGTGCTTAAGCTACTTAGTACGGAATCAGGTCAACGTATGAGATGTTGTGAGAATTATTGTATTATTGTATTGTGAGTGTATCTTTGGCTGAGTCGGATCACTGAGTCGTTATCGGAACCATAAAATTGGCAGGGTGGCATCCTAAATCTATCATCGGAACCAACATTAAAAAAAAACCGGCCAAGTGCGAGTCGGGCTCGCGCACAAAGGGTTCCGTAGCAGCAAAGTCCAAAATTACAGTTAAATCAACCTATCTCAAAAACTATAAGAGATACTTTGATCAAACCAAAAATCGTTGAAAGAGTTAATTAGCATGCATCATCTCTATTTTTTTTAGAATTTTATACCCCGTAGTTATAAAAATAGAGGGGGGGGGACATACTTTTTACGACTTTGAGAGCTGATATCTCAAAAACCGTTCACTTTAAGAAAAATGTTTTTTAGAAAACTTTATATCATTTTAAAAGACCTTTCCATTGATACCCCACACGGGTATGTACATCGAAAAAAAAAATTTCATCCCTCAGTTACATGTATGGGGGGCCCCACCCCCAATTCTTTTTTTTACTATTTAGTGTCATATTTTTGTAGCGGTTCATACAACACATATTCCCATCAAATTTCATCACTGTAGTACTTATAGTTTCCGAGTAAATCGGCTGTGACAGACGGACAGACGGACAGACGGACAGACGGACATGACGAAACTATAAGGGTTCCGTTTTTGCCATTTTGGCTACGGAACCCTAAAAACGGGTTTGTTCCGTTTAAGTCGGGACGTGTTCGGGACGTGACCCACGTTTGTCACCTTTGACGTGATGTGTCCATATTTTGGGTCTTACACGGACATTAACGACATCATCGGGTCAGTTATCCAAATATGTCGAATTTCTTCAATCGACTTTCAGTGTAATGGAAAAACTTAACAATTCCTAACCGCCGAGCTAATAGAAGAAATATCACATAGATTTAAAAATCTAGACGTAGATGCTCGGATTCAAACTATCGAATCGAAGGTGCGTTCTTTCCCTCTAAGCTACCTACGCTCTATTGCGCACCTCATCTCGTGTTGTTTGTGAGAAGGTTCACTACTCGTAATTCCAATGAAATCCTGTATACATATTAGCAACAGAACTATAAATCTGTACGGTGCTATACAAAATGGTACAAAAAGTTTAACAACATGGTGTCTGATTAAATTGACCTAACAGAACCTAAACTACGGACCAATAGGTACTGGTTCCGTTGACCTGGCCTTGCACTCTAATCGACTGCCTAGGGTTATCACCAACTAGAATAATTTAACTTTGTTACATGAAGTTAATAAAAGATAAAAAACAGCAGAAAAACTATGACCGTGGGAGAGCCATGCTTCGGCTTGAATGGTCCAGTTTAAAGGTTGGCAGCGCACTGGTGACTCCAGTGGTGTTGCGGGTGTCTATCGGCGGCGGCCATCGTTTACCATCAGGCGAATCATATGCTCGTCTACCACCTATCAAATATTTTAAACAAGTGAGGGTGGTAGAGTCGCTAGAGTTAGTTCATAAAGAGCACTAGAATTTTTAATAAGTATATTGAGGCAGCCAAAAAGGTCGTGACGGTGTAGTAAAGTATCAGCCTATAAACTGTCCCACTGCAGGGCAAAGGCCTCCATCATAGAAATCAAGTTATCGCTACTATGATGGGATTAGGCTTAATCACCACGCTTGCCAAATGCAGATTGGTGATCACAAACCCGAGCTATGTTTACGAGCGGGAATTGAACCCAGGACCCCGAGATCACGGCTCGGTACTTAACGGTGTAGGTCGCTAACTAAAATATGATCAAATATATGAAAACTCAGAGCTTAGACAACCCTACTAGTTTTTTTTATTGGTCACATGAGAGACCACAGACTAAGAATAGGTCCGTGCCTTTTTTTTGCTAGTTACATAGTTTGTTTGCTGATTTCAAATTAGAAATAATGTTGCTCCGCGCACAAAAAATAGTTTTCTTACATACCTACAATTCAGTTTTTATGAGATAGGGAGCAGACGAGCAGACGGATAACATTTAACGACAACCCTACTAGTTAGTTTGTGTGACCTCATAAATGCGTGTCAATGCTAACCGAATTACGTTATAATACTTACGTAGTAGAATAGATCAGCTGACGAACCCAAAAACAAGTTAGTTATTCAATCAATTCAGTTAGTTTCTCATCTATTGGGAATTTATAAAACGATGCTTTTGTTCGTCATTTGTTTATGTACATATTTTCCGTATATTACAATTAGTATTAAGTAAATTTGTTACGTTGTTAAGGTTAAAGCGGATATATAGTAGTAGCTAGGAACTAAGAGCAACTTGAACAATAGAACAGATAAAATTTAATTGAAAATTTAAAAAACCCTCGACGGCGGCCATCTTGGATTTGAAATTTGCCACAATAAATATATTCTGCTACTCAAGCCCTTTTATATGATACCCATATTGTGGGAGTTGTGTTAAAACATACAATCCATTTATTTAGGTCTATAGTGATAAAAATCTTTGGAATGGAACTTGGTTAAGAAAATACTTTATAGCTTATCGAGTTACGTAGACTAACAAAGAATTATGTACATTTATTACGAAGTAAATAATCTAATTAATTGTCTAATACATTTGTTGAAATGAGCAGGGGATCCGAAACTAGGCTCAGCCTGTATCTTGGGTAACCAGTAACTTATTAATTAACAGAGTTACAATATCAATTGAGAAATTAAATAAAGCTTAGGTGTGAAAGTAAATTACAAAAATGTATTAATGTCTGTTATGTGTTTTTCAGAAGAAATGTCATGTTTTAAATTGTAAATTTAAGATTCTGATCGATTCTATTTCGTTATAGTCCAGAGTGAGTAACGATTCAAACAGTGCCGTCTTCGTCTGCAATGTAGACAGATTTATGTCACAGAATTTCAGAGCACGATTATATAGTGACGGAAATGCGTAAGCCGAAAATCTTTTTGCAAATCTGGTGCCCACCACCGGAGTTGGAAGTTTATATACGCGTTTTTTAAGTAAAATTTGATAATCATTACTTTTGAGAGTTGAGTTAAAATGATAAACCTTATGCACATTGAAATAAAGGTCATGTGAGTGTCATTCTTATGTAGCTATATTTTACGAACTATAGCTATTCTAGACCTTCGTTACTTTTTTAGGATCATAAGGCTATTTTTACCACACCGTAAAATAGTGGATTTGCCACCGCGGTGGTAACCTAGGGGTGTATATTTTTTTCTATCTTGTGCAGTCACAAAATGTCTTCTTATTTTGTGGCATAGTACCTACACGCTTTCATAATTTTATTAGAAAAACGTGTCGCTTAATTCACACGACATTAACAGAGTTTGTTATGTCACCTCACAAGATAGCTTTCACAAAAAAAAACATGTCAAAAAACAAAGCAAGATCCTTAGATTAATCCAAATGATTTAATATTCCCTTCAGCTTTTGTTTATCTCAAAGCTTCAGCTAGAACCAATGAGACTAACCTAATCATTATAGTATAACACTTACTTTACTGTCAGTGGATAGGATCAGTGCTGGCCAAATGAACGTTATCTATGAAATATTTACCAACGAAATACTTCTCCATGCTTTAATTGACTATTCATTATGCGGTAAACTGTTTAAAATCTGTTTTTAACGACTTAATTTATCACATGGTAAAATAAAATACCGGTAATGTTTTTCTAGCTTGATAGATTGTTAAATTGTATTCAACCAAGCTTTGACACAACGAACCAAAGAGAATAACCACTACGTTTCAACCGACAAACAAGCAAGAACCTACCTAGATACACATTAATTTACTATCAAACTCTAAAAGTATCAATTAACTATAATAATAACATAAATAGTACCATAATATATAAATACGGGGATTAACACGATATTTATTATGTGAAACAACATTGTGTACTCACATATTTGGCTCGACGTTTCGGCTACGTTACAGCAGCCGTGGTCACGAGCGGACAGTCCGCTCGTGACCACGGCTGTTGTTTTTGTTGTTTCACATAATAAATATCGTGTTAATCCCCGTATTGATACATTATAGTTATAATGCAACGCGAAAATCTAAAAAACTTTATAAATAGTACCAATTTATCTTTCAATAGGAATTATTTGATACTAACGGCCGCCCGCGGCTCCGCTTGGGTAAAATTCGGTTGGCTATGAAAAGCAAAGTGGGTCGGTATATAAATTCCCACATGGGTAACCTTTTGTGTGCATATCATTTTACTAGTAAGTTTTCGTAGGGCCAACAACACGTTAACGATGCTGGTAGGTATTACATGAGCGTACTGTCTGCCTAGATTTCCACTTTTGGAACAAACAAAAATATTCGGTTACTGACCTTTTCGTCCCAATAACTTCCATTCACGGACAATGTCAACAGGCGACCAAAACATCCATATTTACTAAAATACGACATAACTCGAACTTGAGGTCAAACACTTAACTATGACGTCATAAAAATAAATTCTTTGCTCAACCGGTCTTATTCATATAATTAGCATAAAAAGTAACGATCACATAACAATACGTGAATCTTCTTTTAACACAGGTGTCAAACCTGTCATTAAGGTGACGGGTAGGGCACACTAGCGGCGCCAATGGACAACATTTCATATTTTTAACATGTCCATATTGTTTTTTTTATATGAAAATAGACATAAAATGAACGGACCCATATTTTTCTTTTTTTAAAATTTGGCCATTTTCATGCATAAAATAATTATTAAAATTCTTTATATTCTAAATAGACGTAAGCGCCAAATGACGTCATCGGACGGCTGAATACAGCGATATTCCTTTGCTTATCATTGTTTTAATAAAAAAAAGGTACTAATGTCAAAGGTGAATAATACTAGTGTCAACATTGTCAACATCATTCATTCATTCAACGTTGACAAGTTGTCTTTTTTTTGACAGTTGCATGTCATGGGTTTGGAATTTCGTAAATTTAAAACTATAATGTGCTAGGCAAAGAAATATTTTACATTCTGCCGTCCGATGACGTCATCTTACGTTTTTTAGTTTTTAATTTTTTTCTCAGTAAATAAGCAATATAAAAAATTAATAAATATATATTCGCGCAGCGGAAAAGTAAATAAAGAAATGGTATTTCTTGTTTCAGAGCTTAGCAATTTTGAAATGTTGTCCATTTATTTAAATTGTTATCAACTAAGGCGGATATCTTTTTGACAATTTTGAAAATGCAGCCTCTCGGAAAGCACTTATACTATTTATTTAATACTTATACTTAACCTTAGGTTATAGTCTATACCTAGGTACCTACGTGCAATAGTGGTTCTTCCTTTGACATTGAAAAACTTGTTCCATTATGTTGTAACAAAAATATGTTTTGCACCAACCAAGCTGAGGGTCTATCTGGGAAAGTGCTAAAAGCGACCGGATAAGTTTTGCAATTCAAAACGAAGTTTAATAGCCTGCAATAAGTGTGGTCAGTTCAGTATGCTAATGAATGTCTTATTGCAAAAATAAATGCGATGAAGGCAGATTGAACCTATATCGGGACTCTTGAATAAGGACGATCTTTACAAAACTTTTTTTTATGTGTTAGGCGGCACGAACAGACTGATCGCCGCCCATGTTAACTCGCAACAGCCAACAGCAGTGGAGTCACAAGTGCGCTTAAGGTGTCGTGTAGGGCACACTAGCGACGCCAATTGATTTAAATTGTTAGCAACTAAACCGGATATCTTTTTAACAATTTCGAAGCTCCAGCCTCTTGGAAAGCACTTATACTATTTATTTGATAGGTGTATTTTTTGGTTTGCTTTTGTACTCAACATTTGAATTACCGCCTGAAGTGACTACTTATGGCATTAATCCAAATTTGGAATGCAAAACCACACCAAAACGTAGAGCATAATTATTAAATAAATAGTAGGTATAAATGTGCCGTGTGGTCCCGGCAGAGTAGAATAGGCCACCCTCACTCTTACCGAGGTATCGTAAAAGGCGACTAAGGTAAAGCTGCTGGCATGATCATCAGCAACTAGAGAAGGAAAACTCTGCATTTATATCAAAACCCTCGCCAACCCGTCTGCCAAGCGTGGTGAGTATGGCAATTACCCCTCATGTGATTGAGGGAGGCCCGTGCCCCAGCAGTGGGGACTTCAATGGGCTGATGATGATGATGATGATGATAAATGTGTGCTTAAAGACTGGAGCTTCGAAATTGATTAAAATAGATCCGTTTTAGTAGCTGACAATTTAAACAGATTGGCGTCGCTAGTTACGTGTACCCCTCGCCTTAAACACAGAGCAATCAGCTGTTCTCGTCAGTTTTCATTGAGGCCGTGGTGTCACTCCGATCGAGCCCGCGAAACTGGAAAATCTCATCCCAGTATTAAAATACGAAATTGACTGACTTAACCATTGAACTAATTTTTTTGTAAATTGGTATAGAAATGGACTAGATTTTGGTTAAGGACATAAGCTACTTTTTATCGCTATAAAAGGTTAAAAGAATACTAGTGCTTAAACTACATACTTTGGAATCAGGTCGATGAATGTGTTGTCTGACGATGATAATGTTTATTGTTGCAGGCTGGCAGCACCGGTGTGATGGTGCGGCTGCTCACGGCGCTGCTGGTGGTAGCACTGTGTCGCGCCGCCACCGCCCTGGACTCGGAGCTTGGTGTCGGCAAAGCCATCAACATATTTATGAGGTATGATGCAGCTTATGAAGTATGAGGGGCCTCCGTGGAAGGTGCCGACGCATGGGGTGAGGGCTTCAGCGCAAGCATTGAAAAGTCAACTGTACTACCTGGTCAAGACGGCTTTGCGCTACCGTCTGGCAGCCTGGCACTACCCGCACCCTCCCGGGGAACTACCAAGCCTTTTCCTTTTCCTGTCCCTTGTGGGAGGGTAGTTGATCAGGCTCCGCGCCAATCTTCAAGACTCCTCTCCGCTATGGGTGATAGGTAAAAGCAGCAGGGGATTTAATAGATATTTGGAGCAAGCAGGAAGCATCCCTGATGAAGAGCCTCCCTGGGTATGGTATATATGGTAGTCGATTATTGCCCCGGGTCGGCGGCATTCCTGCTACGAAAGCCATAAAAGGGTGCCGTCCCGTGGCATGTGTCCATTCAGAGGTCTGTGACATTTGTGTTCTGTTCAAACACATTTTCAACATAACAAATATTGAAGATGTGCTACAATGGGCTAACTGCAACCATTATCAGCCTTTTTTTCTTTTTTTTCATATTGACACAGTATATTGGCTCTCCTCAGCCTGATAGTAAGCAAGAGAAGAGCCCACGTTGCAATCAAAGTTGCGAAGTGAAGGCATCACTTCCGCTGGGACTGCAATAATGGCCCGCGAGATGCTTCTTCACGCTTCGTTTGAAGGAATCCATATTGTAGGAAGGAGGAAATACATGCGTCGGCAACGAGTTCCACTGTGATGGTGTGGCAGAAATAGGAACTGCCAAATTTTTTAGTCCATGATGAAGCTAGGTATATTGATTAAATATTCTTACAGACCATTCGAAATAAATAGTAGCAACCCTACATGCAAATGTTAAGAATTTGCCCTTTGATAAAGTTAATAGAAAAATTATGCTTGTTGTTTGATTTTGATGTTTATTTACATACCTACCTACTCAACGGAGATAAGATAAACAGACAGGTGGGTATGACCAATTGGACAAACTCTTGGAATGGACCTTGTAAATTACTTAACTACCTACTCGTATTGTCTAAGCTCCCCATAACTTCATCTTATTATCATCATTGACTATTTCCCAGTTGCGTCCAAAGCTGTCGCTTCGGAGCCCTAAGTACCCCTAGACCGTGATCTAGGATTTGGGTAATTACAATGAAGCGACTGCCGTCTGACTTTCGCAATCCTTTAAGAGAAACCAGTCCAACTGAGTCATGGTTACACGTTTCAGAAACTATCTGAAGCGCGCAGGTTTCCCCAGGACGTTTTTCCTCACAGCCGAGCTAATATGGTAGATATATGCACATAGATTTGAAAAAATCTAGAGTCACGACCCCCACCACATGGCGCATGGAAGGCGCGTCTTTATTCACTTAGCTACCATGGCTCTAAGTGGCCCATAGCGTGTGCTTAGGATACATAATTATTAGAATAAGGTTATAATAAAAATACGTCGACCAGAGTTGCTTGCTAGATACTTACTGAAATGAACGGAATATGAAATCGTTTGAGTAAAAAAGTGGAATATTTTTTGTTGCACCGGTAAATGGATCAAAAAGTAGGTCGGTTCCAAAAATACGCCGCCTAGCAACTGTCTTCATTGACTTATGAATGATAGTACTTGATTTTATGGTAAGGTTTGATCGTTATTATCAATGATCAAGAAATTTATCAATTCCGGCTTAGATTATCAGATTAGGTTACCTACTATACAATACAATACGCTGCCTTTGGTCCAAGGGTTGCGGGTTCGATCCCCACACAGTACAAACATTTGTGTGCATGAACATGTCTGTTTGTATTGGTCTGGGTGTTTCTATGTATTATAAGTATGTATTAACAAAAGAAAAGTATTATATTATATGTATATATTTGTAATGCCGCTGTTGGTTCTGATATCCGTAACACAGGTGCTTGAGCTACCTACCTCGGAGTCAGATCAATGTATGTGATGTTGTGAAATATTTATATTTATTTATTTATTATTTATACATGTGGGATTATGAGAGAGTAAAACGGAATGGAAGACGCGTAGAATGGAACGGAGTAAGAGTGAACAGAGAACGAGTGAACGGAGGGTATGATTGAGTTATCTGTGGGTGTGAGACGACAAAAGACGCGAATAGGCTTGCTCTGCGATTATAATAAAATAAAGAAGATTGGAAGACCCTGAAATCCTGTTTACTTATCTCAAGTCCCACATACATCTGTGTCTACTTGCTGCACTGTGGCGCATTGCATGTGAAATAGATTATCTACTAATAATCTAAGATTAATATGTTGTAAGAGAATAAGAACCAAATATGAGTTATAAATGATTACCAATACATTGGTATTGGTATTGAGTAGTACCTATTGAGGTACTAGACTGAGACCTGTTCTGCTGATCATAACGGAAGTCCACAAAATGTTCCAGATATGGCTACCTCAGCATATGCATGCGCGTGGTGCCGCGGAACGACACCGAGGGCTGGGTGTTCCGGGAGCCTACGGTCAGCGTGTTCCGGGACGTGGAACGCTTCTCGGTGGCGCCGAAGCCCCGCCAGCCGAAGACGCTGTTCGACGGAGACTTCCACATGGAGTTCTGCGATAACTTGAAGCAGCTGCTGCAAGCTTACTTTAGGGATTTCACTTTTGAGAGGTGAGTGGAACATTTTCCGATATTGTCGTCGTGGTATTCGACGAGAAATGTTCCATGTGCCGCTACATGGAACGCTTCTCGGCGGAGCCGAAGCCAGCCAAAGGGCTTGTCCTATGAAGAATTATGGGATAACTTAAAGCCGTTTTAGGTACCATACTTTAGATAATTCACTTTTGAGAGGTGAGTCACTCACCTCATGTCATCACGGAAATTGTTACAATCTCTCCCACTCACTATGAGCGAGACAAATTGGAACATTTTCCGTCATCGACCATTTCACCAACAAATGTTGAAAATTTTAAAATACCTACTTACTTAACCTCCTGCTGCTTCATCATCAGTTTTGAAAATTTTTCGACCTGATTTTGCCAATGTCCCACATGATGTTCCAGCAAAGTTTCTTCATGGTATTATTTGGTAACTTTTATCTTCCCTTTAGCTACGTAGGTGTCTACCAGAGTATTATTTTACTTTATGCTATCTACCTTACATATACCATATATATTACATATACCTGTTATACAAAAACCATTTAATGGTGTTTCAAATTATTATATTTAATAACTAGGTGCCATTATCCAATTTATTGGTTTAGTCAATACGGAACAAATCAAGGTTGCCAATTCAGCAATTTCGTGAGTCAACCGTCAATTAGATTTCCGTGAATAATCGATTATTCAGACTTATGGTGGTACATTTGCATGTGGATATGATTTATTAGTTCCTCATTTGAAGTTGTCTTTCCTTGTAAAAGATACGCGTTGGTTTATTATTATGTATTGGGATTTGAGGTATTATCAAATAGATCATAGAGGCCGAACCATTAAAGAACACATGTGCAAAGTTCGCTTCAGTCGCCATTAACATTCAAATTTGAGATTTATTTCGATGAACATAAAAAATCAAAAATGTTAGTTCCGTGATTTGCCGCTAGACTTCTTTCGTAGCGCACTTGGGTATCTATGAAATCTAATATACTACACAAGCTTGTTACGTAGATGGGTCGTTCTTCTTTTTTATCGACAATGAGCCCGTCCTCAGTAACCTATGAAGTAATTAATTATAAAAAAAGTATACGTTACACCATCAAGATATTCCTAATTTACCTTGAAATAATGAAATTGTTTTATCACCTCGTAGATACTTTAGCATGATTTAACTTTGTAAAAAAATATATAAAGCGTGACAGAGGTGTAAATGGCACTAATTTCGGGGGACGTGACAGAGGTGTTCATTTCAATCTAAAAGTTTTCTTTATTAATTAGATTTTACATCATGTATTAGTCTATGTATAAAGTAGTACATTGACGAATATTAAGGACATACTATTTATCATTTGTAGTCTGTTATATAAAAGTTAAATGTTGATTTGTAAGTTTGGCTCATTGTCGATAAAAAAGAAGAACGACCCAGATACATGACGTAAAATGTAGTGCAATGGATGGACCAGCCCTATATAAGGATATGCACTGCGGCTAGGGGCGTTTAGAATACTGCCAAGGTATTCCTGGCCTGTCGTAGGGCGACTAATAGGGCCTTCGGAGTGCGCGAGCATAACCACTATTGGGGAGTGGCTTGTTCAGTATACGACTCCGCGGGAGATGACGTTATTGGGTGTCCTGGTACGTCATACGTCAGAGAAGGGCTAGCGTGGCGAGCGCGATTAGCGGTACGGTCCAGTCCTAGCTGTGGGGTTTCCGCCCGTGATTGCGCTGAGATGGACACCACAAGGAATTTGGTTATTATTAGAATCCCACACACCATCCTGTTCCCTACATGTTATAAGGTGAAGGCCATGATGGTTTCCCCTTGGAAAAAAAGCCCTAAGGATACATTGCGGCGCCGGTTTGACATAGAGCCTAGAGGCATACACTACCCACTTGGTATGCCTCTAGGTTCCATGTCAATACCCAAACATTTAGATTAGGACATTTGGCTGATGCACCCTCATTTATTAAGAGGCTGTAGAAATTCAGCCTATAATACCTAGAAAATACCTTTCCAAGCTAAACACTAAAACATTATAAAAGCTATGCTTCATAAAACTGGATACTTATTCCTCCCTTAAGAGCCGGCAACGCATCTGTGATGCCCCGTGTGTCGCAGATGTCCATGGGCGGCGGTAATTCACTTACCATCAGGTGAGCCGTCTGCTTGTTTGCCTGCCATAATGTGAAAGAAAAACACTTACATTTTCACTCAAAGTCTCACCGCTTCGGCATGAATAGCCTCGACCGGAGTCAAGCCTCGGCTTGACAGAAAACCGGCGTGAAACAGTGTGCTGTATTTCGCTGCGTGAGTGAGGGTACAGGTGGCCTAATCCGGGGTAAAAGGGGGTTTAAAGGTTGGTAACGCACTTGTGTCTCCATAACGGAGTCACAAGTGCGTGACAATACTTACCATTAGGCTGCCACCTATCACATAAAAAAAAAGTTTCGATTTGACAATATTTTACCATATTACCATAACCACAGTAGGTATATATCTACTGCGCCATAACCCTGTCTTAATGGTACCAGGTTGGAACGTCGGTACCTCTTCTCTTATCCCTTTCTGCTAATGTTCCAGATTGGAACGCCCATGGCGCGCCTTCACCGCTGGCTGGCCCACGGACATCATGGCGCGCAACCTGGGCATCAACTCCTCATTCATCAACGGTGACCACTGTTACGTGCTCGTGAGGGTCTCTAGGTATAGTATTTTTCAACTCATTGATAGCCTTGATGGCGCAGTGGGTCGCACTTTAAAGCGACGGCTGTGCTTGGGGTCCCGGGTTCGATCCCCGGGTCGGACCATAATTTGTACCTGAGATTTTCTGTTAATACATTTTAGTGTCAGCGCAAAGTCTGGAAGTTTGGCGGTCTTGTATCCCCGTGCCTCGGAAAGCACGTTAAGCCGTTAGTCCTGCGCCCGATTCCTCTGCGGTCGTGTCACACTTGAGTCCCGTCTGAATATGACGGCAAGGGAATAGAAAGTGTACTTCTGTTTGCACACGTACTTGAGCACTATAATATATCCTGCGTAAGTGGCTGATAGATGAGATTGGCCGCCTTAGCCGAAATCGGTTGGAGGATACTGTAATGTTCCGATATATCTTTGAATTAAACCTGGCTCTCCAACACACACACCAACAAGTTGGGCACCGTTAGACACGTCCGTCCCGCTTAATGAGTCCGAGCCAACTGACATTACTCTATGGACCAGTGTTGCCAACTCGCGGCATTTGCGCTCGAGATACGTCAGACACTATTATTTTTTTAAATTACTATGAGAATAACTGCGACCTACCGGGTGCTTCCCGTAGCGCCAGGTGGATCGCCCCAGGATAAAAATCTTGGTCACTTACCACGGCCGGACCGAGACAGGGAGCCTAATTTGAACCAGACTTAACGATCGAATTGGAGTTTGCCCTCTTCACATGTCTCCTTTATTTGGATGCGACAGGTTTTCTCGTTTGTTATACGGCGGCTTCAAATTAAGCCCTCAGATGACTGAAAACAAGTCTCTGAGGCTAAATTAACTTCGGGTCGCGCTAGCGCAACAATAAAATTAAAAAAAAAATCAATAAAATGAGTTACCTTCTTTTTAGGGTTAATGTGAAGTGAGCACGTTAACATTTTACGGAAAATTCCATTATGGCGGGTTAAGTCCTCTGTATGTACCTACCTAATCATCTAAAGTAGGTCGTAAAAATATCTTGATAAAGAAAGGAAAATTATACTGTATTATTAATTCTGACTGCGCAGGATAGCGATAGTTTACTCTCTTTGGGGAACTTACCGTGGACAGCGATAGGCTGATTGATTGTAGCTAGTCATATTTTTATTAATTTAATCCTTTCCTCCTTCCAGGTTCCGCGAAACAGCAAAACTAAGTGACTTACCCACCAACATAGGCGTGGAAGACGTGGTGTTCGACGCCATCCAGGAGTCCGCCATCGGAGACACGGTCTCCATCGCAGACTTTATCAGGAAGTACGGATCGCACTATATTGCGTCCTATGTCACTGGTAACTCGTTATATCAGGTAAATAAGATACAATTAAATAAGGTAAAAATATAAAATATTATGCAATATGTATTTCCTAAGTCTGATACGTCTGTCATTGAGGCGGGCGCTAGTGGCTGCGACACAGTCTACGACTAATGCGGTCAGTCTACGACTAATGCGGTCAATAACGCTTAAATTGTTTGTAAAATTAATGTTTATGGTATCAATAAAGATTATGTTATGTAGTGAAATTTTTTTTTATGTGATTGGTGGCAGACGAGCAGTCAGATCGCATGATGGTAAGCGATGTCCGCCGCCCATAAACATCTGCGACACCAGAGGAGTCACAAGTGCACTGCCAACCTTTAAACACCCTTTCCTCCGGATTGGGCCTCCGGTACCCTCACTCACGAAACACAGCACAGTGCTATTTCACGCCGGTTTTCTGTGAGGCCGTGGTATAACTCCGGTCGTGCCAGCTCATTCATGCCGAAGCGTGGCTTTCCCACGGTCCATCACATACATTGATCTGACTCCGAGATAGGTAGATCAAGCACTATGTTACGATAATCCACCTGACACAAAAAATTTATTATATATGGAAAAATGATAGATAGATAGATACTCTTTATTGCACAACATACAAAACTTAAAAGCTAGGTATACAGAGATACAATGTACAATTTAGCGGTTAATGATTAAAACTATTTAATCATTTTTCACTCATAATACGGCAAGATCAAAAAATGAACTAGTCTGCCAGTCTGTACGTTCCTATGACCTCCCCCGCCCCCCTCTCTCTCTCTCCTCCGTCCTAGGTTATTGGTATAAAAACAATGTCACGAGAGCTAACCGTGTGGGCAGAAACGTGGGGCTGTTTACAAATGCGTGGGTAGTTTACAAAACACGATATCGAAGGAAGTGTCGTTTTGTGACTAATAAGTGTGACCTTTCTTTATCACGTAGCTAGTCCCGTGTTTATAGCCTGTATTGTCATAAAAAGGTTTCTTCTTTTTTTTTTATTATATAAAAATGTTTTTTTTGAATCCCGGTTCTGTCTTCGGACCAGATTACCCAAACCCTAGAAAAATGTGATTCTAATCTACCAATCCACTTACAAACCCTATTTGTAAAAGTAATTTTTATAAGTTTTTTCCGTTGGTGTCACCAGGACATGTTCTGAGCTGCTGCACTCATAATCATTTGCCACCTCATTCTAAATCGCGATTATATCGCGATGATTAAAGTTATTACCGTACTAAATGTCATGTCATCCCGTTCCAGCACAAGTGTGAAAGTGGGACAAACGGGAAAACAAAAAGTTCTAAAATATCCCGTTCGTCCCACTAGTAGGGACAAACCAGAGGGCCTAATTTAAAGCAGACGTTACAGCTGAATCGGAGTTTCTCCCCCCTCCCTCTTTTTTACACGCGCTGTGTGTCCCCTTTGTTTGGATGCGACAGGTATATTCTCGTTTGTTACGGGACGGCTTTAAATTAAGCCACCTGGTTGCCCGAACGGGAATAACCCATTAGGTTTATTTTCTTTAACTATACTATTATTTATAAGAAAGTGGTATACACTTATTCCTATCCCCAGGTATTCGTGTACTCTCGGAGCGTGTACTCAAGGATTAAGGAGCGAGTGAAGTCGCGGGGCGTCACCGACATACCGTCGAGCGAGATGAACAACTACTTCTCGCCCTTTTTCGCGGAGCATGTCGGCGCGGTCAAGGTTTGGACTGAGAGCCTGCTTCATCAAGTCATTTGAACATCATCAGTCACGGGACCCATAACAATCATAATTCTTTGGAGTGCAATTTTTTTTTAAAGAAGACATACCTACATAGAGCGTTTCAGCGTTCGCGTTATGTACCCTTACCATAAGTTTGCAAAACTGTTCTCGCTATCGAAAACTATCGCATTGTCCCTTTCATGGTAGTGCAAGTGAAAGAGACAGAGCAATAGTTTTGGATAGCGAGAATAGTATTTCAAACTCATGGCCATGGTAAGACTCCTAGACTTGTTACTCGAACCAATACAGTATACCTACGTCCAAAGAAGGCAGTGTGCTAATAATACGAATCAGTAAATTCTTAACTGCTGTACTGAGTAGACGTGTTTTTAAGCTTACATTTCTTTTATGTCATAGTTGACGGTAAGCGGTTGCCGCCGCCCATAGACACCCGTGACACCATTGGAGTCACAAGTGCGCTGTCAACCTTTAAACCCCCTTTCCCTGGATTGGGCCTCCGATACCCTCACTCACGCAGCGAAAAACAGCACATTGCTGCTTCACGCAGGTTTTCTGTGTGTTTTTTAAGCTTGCGTTATTAAATAATTAAATAAATTTATGTTAGGTTTACAAATTAATTTTGCCGCAAATGTTAACTTAAATTTTACTTAAAAATAAAAACAAAATTGCACTCCACTTTTTTATTGGTGATCCATCAGCTACAAACATGGTGTTCATGATTTGACATACATACGAAAACTTCTTTTCTAATATTTCAATTCAACCCAGTGTCATCCAATCACACATGATCATTTCGGGTTTATCATTCATTAGTCATTACACAATACCTATTATTAACCCTGAGACATTAAGATCATTTTATTTGCTTTTATTCGTTGAATAAATTCCTAACTAAAATTTGTCTCTTTCTTTCAAACTCTTCAAAACTATACTCAATTGCAAATGGTTGGAAATATTAATTGAACCTGGTAAGAAAACAAAATTCAGCTATTGACAATTTTTATTAAAGGTGACGGGTAGGGCACACTAGCGACCCCAATCGATTTTAATTTTTACTAAACCGGATCTATTTTAAAACGATTTTGGGGTTACAACCTCTCGGCAAACACTCATACTATTTGTCCGAAAAATTGATTACCGCCAAAAGCGGCCACTTTTAGCGTGAATCAATTTTTCGCGTACAAATACTGACCCAACATTTGTGCATGGTTATTTAATAAAAAGTGTTTGCCGAGAGGTTGTAACCGAAATTGTTTAAAATAGATCTAGTTTAGTAGCTAAAAATTGAAATAGATTGGCGTCGTTAGTGTGCCTTACCTTAAGTACTTCGTTAATGTTTTTTTGCTAAATCTTACCTTCTATTTTTTTAAAGAAGGTTTTGTTAATTATAAAAGAAGTTTTTCATCCCAGTCCTAATTTTGATCGTAGTTAATCTTTGAGTACACGCACCGAAAGATCACTTCTTAACCATTGTGTTTATACCATACTTCATTTGGAATCATTCAAGCTTGTGAACCTTGTCTATGCTCTCACTCCAGGTGTTTGTGTTCTCTAGAACCGCCTACTCTATGATTAAAGAGCGGCTAAAAAGCAAAGGTGTAGCTGATATAACAGCCAAGGAACTAGAAGGTTACTTCTCACCTTGGCACGCTAAACATATAGGACAAATCAAGGTAACATTATCATTTTTGCTGATTTCAATCATTATAGTAGTACTAATGTTGGATTTGGCATTCCTGCTTTAAAGGGGACAAAACTCCCAATTCCTAACAAACGACCGCTTACGATGAGAAAAAAAATTAAACTTCAGACGAGGAAAAATGAAACATCAACCTCAGACGAGGATACTTACAGCCTTAGTGCCTTTGCCAATAATGCTTCGCGACAAAATAGATTTTCTTAAGGTGACGGGTAGGGCACACTAGCGACGCCAAATGATTTTAATTTTTGGCTACTAAACCGGATGTATTTTAAACAATTTCGGGGTTACAACCTCTCGGCAAACACTTATACTATTTATTAAATAACCATGCACAAATGCGGAGCCAACATTTGTACGCGAAAAAGTGATTCACGCTAAAAGTGGCCGCTTTTGACAGTAATAAATTTTTCGCGTATAAAAACGGACCCAACTTTTGTGCATAGTTATTTAATAAATAGTATAAATGTTTGCCAAAAGGTTGTAACACCGAAATTGTTTAAAATACATCCGGTTTAGTACCTAAAAATTAAAATCGAATGGTGTCTACCCGTCGCCTTAAGTGCTAGTACAAATATGATTGAAGTCAGTGCTCATAAATAACACAGCTGTTCAGAAACATCATGGCATCTTAAATATTTAATCAATTAATGATATTTCAAGTAAATAGTTAAATAAATTTAATGTTAAGGTCACATTATGTTTCTAGTAAGCCGAATGTAATCAATAACATCATTACCTACTCCATTTACATGTCCATTTAATTTTTTCATTTTAATCTTAAATTTAATTATATTTGCCTTACCTACACACAAAGGACAATTCTGAAATTAAAAACTAAATGTTAACTGACAGTCTTCAAAGGGAGTTTATATTCCTTTGTAAAATATTATCCCCATTTTTTGGCAACCGCCTTTGAAAAGCAGTTTTAAAGACATTTAATCAAATTACCTAGTCTCTCGTTAATTTTAATGCTTTATTTAATTAAGTATATTTTCCAGGTGGCGAGTGGCAATAAAACAGTAGAAAACTGGGCCATGAAACGGCTCAGGGTACACTACTACATATTCTCGTACCCCAGCCTCTTAAAACTCCATGGGGAACCATCATTATTAAGGAACCTAGACACACTCCTAGGAAATGAAGCCTTATTGCAGCTGGAGTTAAAGACATTATCGCCTGCATTCAAGGATGCGAAGAAAAAAAAGTGGTTCGAGGAAGTTATAGACAATTATTTAAAACTGTGGGAGAGTAATATGTGATGCATATTTGTAGTTTATTTAATTTTAGAAAATAAGTAGGGATTAATCAATTCGTAGATATAAACAAAAAAAAAATCTTTGCTTGGATTTAAGAAAAGTCTTATATAAGTTTATAAAACACTAGTGGCCCGCCCTAACTACGTTTCGAGACATTAGTTCCACTTTATACCAATAGGTGGCGCTAGGTGTCGATAACATTCCGCAAGCGTTGCCGCTGTCTATAGGATTTACCTCCTTATGGCTTATGGCATTTTTTTCATAAAAGCGCTTTTGCGTTTATTTCAAGTTTAAAAAAAATATAATAAATTTCTCAAAAAATACACAATGAACACACTACTTAATACTACTTTTTTTGTCTATATCTATGGCAAATACTTTATTGTGATTACTAAATTAATCACCGACGGATTAGATTTTTAACTAAAGATAAATAAAATTAAAGACCTCTTATTAGGAATTGAATACTTTAAAAAAATATATGATGCCAAAAACAAATGTAATTTGTCAGATCAATGCCATTTTAGTAAGTACAATAGCAGAAAAACATATAGGTATACCACAATGCAGCTCTGCAGAGGATACTTATCTATGTTTATTTAAACTATTGTCAAAATACGTCATCATTACATGTATACTCAGTAAAATGTCCTATTAAGGCGACGGGTAGCCCTAACTAGCGACACCATTAATTTTTAATTGTTAGCTACTAAACTGGATCTATTTTAAACAATTTCGAGGTTACAACCTCTCGGCAAACACTTATACTATTTATTAAATAACCATGCACAAATGCGGAGCCAACATTTGTACGCGAAAAAGTGATTCACGCTAAAAGTGGCCGCTTTTGACAGTAATAAATTTTTCGCGTATAAAAACGGACCCAACTTTTGTGCATAGTTATTTAATAAATAGTATAAATGTTTGCCAAAAGGTTGTAACACCGAAATTGTTTAAAATACATCCGGTTTAGTACCTAAAAATTAAAATCGAATGGTGTCTACCCGTCGCCTTAAGTGCTAGTACAAATATGATTGAAGTCAGTGCTCATAAATAACACAGCTGTTCAGAAACATCATGGCATCTTAAATATTTAATCAATTAATGATATTTCAAGTAAATAGTTAAATAAATTTAATGTTAAGGTCACATTATGTTTCTAGTAAGCCGAATGTAATCAATAACATCATTACCTACTCCATTTACATGTCCATTTAATTTTTTCATTTTAATCTTAAATTTAATTATATTTGCCTTACCTACACACAAAGGACAATTCTGAAATTAAAAACTAAATGTTAACTGACAGTCTTCAAAGGGAGTTTATATTCCTTTGTAAAATATTATCCCCATTTTTTGGCAACCGCCTTTGAAAAGCAGTTTTAAAGACATTTAATCAAATTACCTAGTCTCTCGTTAATTTTAATGCTTTATTTAATTAAGTATATTTTCCAGGTGGCGAGTGGCAATAAAACAGTAGAAAACTGGGCCATGAAACGGCTCAGGGTACACTACTACATATTCTCGTACCCCAGCCTCTTAAAACTCCATGGGGAACCATCATTATTAAGGAACCTAGACACACTCCTAGGAAATGAAGCCTTATTGCAGCTGGAGTTAAAGACATTATCGCCTGCATTCAAGGATGCGAAGAAAAAAAAGTGGTTCGAGGAAGTTATAGACAATTATTTAAAACTGTGGGAGAGTAATATGTGATGCATATTTGTAGTTTATTTAATTTTAGAAAATAAGTAGGGATTAATCAATTCGTAGATATAAACAAAAAAAATCTTTGCTTGGATTTAAGAAAAGTCTTCTATAAGTTTATAAAACACTAGTGGCCCGCCCTAACTTCGTTTCGAGACATTAGTTCCACTTTATACCAATAGGTGGCGCTAGGTGTCGATAACATTCCGCAAGCGTTGCCGCTGTCTATAGGATTTACCTCCTTATGGCTTATGGCATTTTTTTTTCATAAAAGAGGAGCTTTTGCGTTTATTTAAAGTTTAAAAAAAATATAATAAATTTCTCAAAAAATACACAATGAACACACTACTTAATACTACTTTTTTTGTCTATATCTATGGCAAATACTTTATTGTGATTACTAAATTAATCACCGACGGATTAGATTTTTAACTAAAGATAAATAAAATTAAAGACCTCTTATTAGGAATTGAATACTTTAAAAAAATATATGATGCCAAAAACAAATGTAATTTGTCAGATCAATGCCATTTTAGTAAGTACAATAGCAGAAAAACATATAGGTATACCACAATGCAGCTCTGCAGAGGATACTTATCTATGTTTATTTAAACTATTGTCAAAATACGTCATCATTACATGTATACTCAGCAAAATGTCCCTATTAAGGCGACGGGTAGCCCTAACTAGCGACACCATTAATTTTTTATTGTTAGCTACTAAACTGGATTTATTTTAAACAATTTCGAGGTTACAACCTCTCGGCAAACACTTATACTATTTATTAAATAACCATGCACAAATGTTCAGTCCGTTTTTGTACGCGAAAAATTGATTACCGCCAAAAGCGGCCACTATTGGCGTGAATAAATTTCTCGCGTACAAATGTTGGGTGCGCATTTGTGCATGGTTATTTAATAAATAGTATAAGTTTTTGCCGAGAGGTTGTAACCCCGAAATTGTTTAAAATAGATCCGGTTTAGTAGTTAACAATTAAAATCGATTGGCGTCGCTAGTGCGCCCTACCCACCTTAAGGCGACGGGTGGCCCTAACTAGCGACGCCAATCGATTTAAATTATTAGCAACTAAACCAGACATCTTTTTAACAATCGAAATTGTTCGAGCCGCTCGGAAAGAAGTTACTTTTTGAAGTTTTTAGCGGTAATTCATATTTCGAGTCGGAAGCAGACTAAAAAGTATTGAATTAATAGTATAAGTTATTTTCGAGATTCGAAATTGTTAAAAAGATATCCGGCTTAGATGCTAACAATTTAAATCAAATGGCGTCGCTAGTGTACCCTACCCGTCACCTTAAATAAAAAATGTTATACCACTGCGTTATAGACAATATATCTAGAACTATGTGATCGTAATTTATCTTAAAATAAAAGTAAACACAGAGAAAACTATCTACTTATTAAATATTTAATTATACATTAAATATATTTTTGTAAATATTTTCTGTCCAAATGTGCCTTAACTTGTACAGCTAGCCACATGTTGGTTTGCCTCAATCTATTAAAAATGTTTATCCTATTCTCTTAATTATTTCAAAAACTATTGATTATTAAATATCAACGGAGGTGAGACGTATCGTAGACCCATGACGTGGATGTCTGTACTTACAAAATTTAAACAACAAAACATTGTCGAATTGAATATTTAGTCTTGGATTGTTAAAAGATCTTTAAAAATACACTTACTTGCAATAAGTAAATAAACCTAAATACCTTACCTATATAAAAAAGTAAAAAAAAACATTTTTAAGAGATTTTCAAAGGAAAAATATTGGCGCTTGTGACTCCACTGGTGTTACGGGTGTAAAAGATTGACCCATTTAATGTGGTCCAAAAAAGTTTTTGGACCACGTGAATGGGCCACTCAGTATAAAAAAATTAAAATCCCTATTCAAATCGGAGACAAAATAATACATCTCTTGTTTATCTACCTTGCTTTTAAAAATGGTTTGTTATGGTTAGCATTCATAGCCATATATTTGCAAGTAAGTGTAATTTTGTATTAATTAACTAACGTGCAATATTAGTGATGCAGTTGTACAACACAACGGGGGATCAATTAGAGAATGCATTTACATTAAATAAGCGTAAAGTAGGTATACTTAAGACAGATGGTGTAAATATTTTCTGAGGAATTGTTGTGTAAGTATGGAGAAATATAATTGTTTCACAATTGATCTAGTATTTTTGTTTCATTTCCTTTTTTATTTAAACTACACAAAGGGGTTCAATTATGAAAAACGTTCTCAACGCCATATTCCATAAGGGAGTTGCCACACTGGCGGATTGCGAGCGTTTTCAAAGTCGAGCGACGACGCAGCGACGCTTTATTCCCACTGTCCACCCTCTGCTCGTCCACCCCGGGTGGACATCGACCCCAGGATTCAATAAATCCAGTTGTACACCCTTCTCGGTTGAAAGAGGGGGTGGACAGAGGGAATTTTTAAAACAAATGTTTCACTGCCCACCCGGGGTGGACTAGCAGAGGATGGACAGCGGGATTAAACTCGCAGCTGCGAAGCGTTCACGCCGCGGAAGTGCAACGGATGCGCGACGAATGCGCCCGGAGGTAAGTGTAAACGCCGTAGTTTTTGTGTGGCGCCCAAAAAAACACCGGTGAATCAATTGCGACGTGTTCGCTGCGTTGTCGCTCCGTCCTGAAAACGCTCGCAATCCGCCAGTGTAGCAACTCCCTTAAAGAAAAAATCGTTTTATCTACACTTTATGTCACTGTGCAAAATAAAAGCCGGAAACGAAGTGAGGGCTGGCCACTAGTACAGATATAAGTAGGTTCTTGTCTCTGGAAAAATCTGATAATTTATTGCGTCGGTGGGTCCGTTTTCCGCTAGTTCGAGTGTATCTACAAAGGTAGGTACGAAAGACCACACGTAAAAAGCTATAAAATTTCTTCAATCGACTCTTACCGTTCTTTGGTTGAGATTGTCTATTTATCTTTCTTTATAAAAGATAAGATAAATATAAAAAAAATATAGGTCCACAAAGAACACTTATGAATGTCAAAATAGGTACATAATATCTACCGCTGGTTCGGAATGTCGATTTTAAACACATTTGGCTTAAGGTGTGAGGCATCGACGTAACTAGCACCGCCGCGCCAGTATATTTGTGTTAATTGTGGCGAATCATCATCATCATCATCAGCCCATTTAAGTCCCCACTGCTGGTGCACGGGCCTCAATCACATGAGGGGTAATTGCCATACTCACCACGCTTGGCAGACGGGTTGGGTTTTGATATAAATGCAGAGTTTTCCTTCTCTGGGTGCTGATGATCATGCCAGCAGCTTTACCTTAGTCGCCTTTTACGACACCTCGGTAAGAGTGAGGGTGGCCTATTCTACTCTGCCGGGGACCACACGGCAATGTGGCGAATACTATGATGAATATATAAAGCAAAGTATTGAGAATTTTTTTTAGATGTACTTGTGTAATATTATCTTCGGGCAAGTAACCAAAAGTCCTATTATTGCCTAAAATGGCCACTTCTAGCTATTCCAAAAAAATGACGGCATTAGTTTCGCCGATGCGTCACCTAAGTAAATTGAAGAAAGACAGAGTGTATGTCCTTACATACCCATTATGTCATTAGTACCGCAGGGCGGCATCCAAAGTATAGATTAGGTACCAAAGAGTAACCTGTGGGCCAACCTACAGGAACCATAAGCTTTACCTACTATATCCGGAATATAAAAAAAAATGTTAGCTAAACTTTCCTTTTTTTATTTTATTAAAAAATATGAGCTGTTTAATAAAAACCCACTCAGGAGAGGTAGGTAAGTAATCTTTAGAGAGTGGACATCAAAATCACCAGAATACTCTTAATTGGCCGATAAAAGGTCGTTCAACTTTCAACTTAGAATCTGCAAACGTACATAAATACAAAAAAATAAATAAAGATAAGTACCGACTTTTGATTTATATTCATTATGATGAATTTAAGCTTGTAATTTTTTGAGTCAGGGGCGTCATGACAAGGGGTGCGGTGCACCCGGGCGCCGGAAGTTAGAGGGCGCCGAGAGCCCCTCGCTACACATAGAGCCTCCACTGTAACGCTCCTTAAGGAGTGGGCACGAGTACTGCATCTTTCTCCTCATCTTAGCGTGTGATTCCCAGTCGCGTCCAATGCTGTCGCTTCGAAGCCCGGGGTACGCTTCGATAATGATACAGGATTCGCAATGTGTGATAATTACAATGAAGCGACTGCCCATGGGTAGGTACATGTTATAAGTATTTCATTTTGTTTACGCTTTTTTAAACAAGAGGGCGCCACGTTATTGATTGCACCCGGGCGCTTGGCCTTGGGCTAGAGCCGCCCTTGCATAGAGTAAGATAGAAAAAATTGTCTTGTACGGTCCAGTAGTGACGTCATCTCAATCTATAGTAACTACTTGAAATCAGAAAAAAGCGCACGAATTGAAAATATTATTAATAATAATGGTAACTTTCAATGAGCTGCGCAACAACGCGCTGCCGACGCATGCGACAAGTGCGCTACCGACCTTTTAAGGTGACGGGTAGCGCACACTAGCGACGCCAATCGATTTTAATATTTAGCTACTAAACCGGATCTATTTCAAACAATTTCGGGGTTACAACCTCTTGGCAAACACTTATACTATTTATTAAATAACCATGCACAAATGTTGGGTCCATTTTTGTACGCGAAAAATTGATTCACGTCAAAAGCGGCTACTTTTGGCGGTAATCGAAAATTCGAGTGCAAAAGCAGACCAAACAGTTAACTATAAGTAGAAATAAATAGTATAGGTGTTTGCCGAGAGGTTGTAACCCCGAAATTGTTTAAAATAGATCCGGTTTAGTAGCTAAAAATTAAAATCGATTGGCGTCGCTAGTGTGCCCTACCCGTCACCTTAAAAAGGAATACGCTCTTTCTTTTCTTGAAGGTTTGCAAGTCGGTGTCGGTCCGGAAATACCCGTTTATACCGATTTTTTGATCCGTAGTTAAACTGAACTAATGACTAAGGGGTTATAAAGTAACTAATGGTAAAATATCGCGTCAATGTGTTCTATGGAGCAATAGTTAGCTTAACCAATATTTATATAACAATGAATAGGCTGTCACTATGGTTAGGGCCGATTCGACCAACCTTATTCCGATACTAGGTAAATCTATGTTACATCGCCGTCATTCCATACAAATCTGACTTTATACCATAGATTTATCCACGGATAAAGATTGGTCGAAAGGCTGGATTCGATTAATCTTTATCCGACAGCAGCCCTTAGACATCTAATGAGTATCAGCCTATAAATTGTCCCACAGGGCAAAGGCCTCCATCATAGAAATCAAGTCATCGCTACTATGATGGGATTAGGCTTAATCACCACGCTTGCCAAATGCGGATTGGTGATCATAAACCCGAGCTATGTTCGAAAAATTCGAAACATACTTTTTGCTCGACCCGGGAATCGAATCCAGGACCCCGAGAGCACATTTCGGTACTTAAACCACTAGACCAACAGGACGTAGGTATTAGACATCTAATAGGTAAGTTAATTTAACGAAAAGGTTACTACGGATCAAATAATTGGAACGAATGTCTAGATTTTCATCATCATCATCAGCAACCTACGCTCGTCCACAGCTGGACATAGGTCTCCCCTAATGCACGCCACTGCTCCCGATTTTCGGCCACTCTTGTCCAGCCCACACCAGCCAGCCTTCGAATGTCATCATCCCATCTTGTCGCAGGGCGTCCTACACTACGCTTACCGAGTCGCGGTCTCCACTCAAGGACTTTACGGCTCCAACGGCTAGATTTTACCATGAACTAAAATATATACCTATCCATGATTTCACCATATCTACTTCTAACCGTATTACGTAGTATTAGAAGACGCCCCTATTCTGTCATCATCAGGTAATCATAGTAAACACGCCCTGGTTTTAGATCAGATGATCAGCGAACATTTGCCAACACGTGTTTAAAATCTGCACTAAATAGATACTCTATTATATTAATACAATTATTTTAACGATTGTAACACTATAATAACTGCAATCAATACCTATGATAAGCGTAAATTCACGCGGGTCGTGGGTTATCTCACATTCTGGTTTTAGACCTTGATTTTTACTCCCATTCCATTGACCAATATGTATTTAAATACAAAAATCATGGAATCATGTCAATCTATTTAAAATAAAATAGGCATTTTTTAGGGTTCCGTATCCAAATGGCAAAAAACGGAACCCTTATAGATTCGTCATGTCTGTCCGTCTGTCCGTCCGACCGTATGTCAAAGGCACTTTTCTCCGAAACTATAAGAACTATACTATTGAAATTTGGTAAAAAGATGTATTTTGTTAACTGCATTACGATTTTTACACAAAAATTGGAAAGAATAAAAAAATTGGGGAGGTCTTCATACTTGAAACTGAAACTAAAAAAAATTTTTTCATCAAACCTATACGTGTGGGGTATCTATGGATAGGTCTTTAAAAATGATGTTGAGGTTTTTAACATCTTTTTTTTTAAACACAATACTTTGAGACGCTCTCAAAGTGGTAAATTGTGTCGTCCATTTTCTTTTTTAATTCAAAACTTGCCAGAGTGTTTTTATCAATCAAGCCAATCGCCACTGGACGTAGGCCACCCTCTAAAATTCAATTCAATTCAGGAAGCGGGTGTCTCCCCTACGTGGGTGATACCCGGGGCGAACCGTTTTCCAAATGCTGCCCAACCTAACTGGATTCTCCTATTCACCTCATCCTCGAAGTTGTTTCTACCCATTTGCAAAGTCTCCCCGAGGTATACGTATAATTGTAACATTCCCTTAAAATGTACCTGTTAAGTATGTCTTGTGTTTATTAGCAATCTACGAGTAACTAGGTAAGATATAGATAATTATGGAGGTGCCAATTAACGAAAAAGAGGAATTTTACCTTGACATATCTTCTATCTTCCGTATAGATACCCAGGACATCCAGTAAAATTACTATCCCTTCTTTTCGAAAGACTGTCCAAGGTAGCAACTCTCCGGTTTCCAGATTTTGTAAACTTTATTACAACTTTAGCTCAGACTTGGATGTATTGAATGCCACAATCCGTAAATTTAGAAAGTAAGTGATAACAGTAGCTAGATCGATAGGGCGAGTAGTTGTCGCCCTGCAACAAGATGGGATGATGACATTCGAAGGCTGGCTGGTGTGGGCTGGATGAGAGTGGCCGAAAAGCGGGAGCAGTGGCGTGCATTAGGGGAGACCTATGTCCAGCAGTGGACGAGTGTGGGTTGCTGATGATATATGAAAGGTGGCAGACGAGCAGACGCTTTACCTGATGGTAAGCAATTCCGCCGCCCATGGACACCCGCAACACCAGTGGAGTCACAAGTGCGCTGCAAACCTTTTCCCCTTCCCCCCCCCCATTGGGCCTCCGGTAACCTCACTCACACCGCGAAACACAGCGCAGGAGCTGCTTCACGCTGGTCTTCTGTAAGGCAGTGGTATCACTCCGGTCGAGCCGGCCCATTCATGCCTAAACGTGGCTCTCCCACATTTATGGTCTCTTCAACGATATAAGTCATTAGTACTTCATTTCAATTCTCTTTTTTTCATTATAAAGATATTAGTAAATAAATAGTGCAAAATTGTTAAACAATACTTTAGCATGCAGTGTTTGCCTTTATAATATTGTACATTCAGTAAATTGTAAAATTTTATACCTACAACCTGTGCGGATAAAGAATGGGATCAGAAATGACGGCGGGGGGGGTGCGAGTATAGACGCAAATAGTGTGCGAGCGAGAAGTGAATAGATGCGCCGCCATATCTGATCCCATTCTTTATCCGCACAGGTTGTAAATTATATTAATGTATTAGTGTACAATTGTTGGTAGACCAATAAATAAATAAATATCTTGAAGATAGGTAAAAAATAAATGCATCTTGCATACTTCAACTCTAAATCATCAAATATGTAGCTATTTTTGTCGGTCAAAACTAATTAAAGTTTTTATCACTCAACTGATGACCCAATAGACTCATTTCGAAAGATATGATACAGTTTTTAAAGATGTATGTGTGTCTGTTTAATTAATAAAAAGAAGTAATTTGTAGCTTGTAGCTACCAAGTAGGTTATTACTTACGTTACTTATGAAACATTATATATACCGACTGAATGGCAATTTATCTATGTATCCACATGGTCTAATTTATATGTATAAACTATTCTTATGTTCTGCTTGGGTAATCGTTACTGACTTACTTTTACTCCACTGACTCAGTGTCCCCGTAACGAGTCTTGGCCCCCGAAACAAGAGAACACCACTTTGGTCGATCCTGCACAATTTGTCACCAGTCACCGGCCTGAAGTTCTCTCAGATCATTTTCGACGACGTCTTTCCAGCGATACCTAGGCCGGCCTACCGGGCGTCGGCCCATCGGTCGGCTCTGGTATGCTTTCTTCACGAGACGATGCTCATATAGCTCATCCAGTCTCTCGAGGTGGCCAAGCCAGCGAAGACGATGCGCCTTGGTCTCGCCGATGATGTTAGACATGTCCACAATCTTCTTTATTTCGACATTTGTGCGTATCCTCCAGCCATCGTCTTGTGATTTTACTGAGCCCAGAATTTAAACATATTTTAACTTTAAAAGAAGAGGGTTATCGTTAGCAGTTTTTTTTTATACTATTCTGCTGTACCTACTAGGATCAAACTTATTTAGTTAGGTACTTACAATTCTTTACCATTATTTCTAACATATATAACTGATCAAATCATGTTAAATAACAAACTCTCATATGATATAAATCTAGAAAATTTTAGTGAGAGATGAAATCCTCCTCATTGCGGAATCAACTTCCCGCAGCGGTACCTATTTCTGAACCAGGTACGTATATTGAGATCTTCAAGAAACGACCCAATACCTTCCTAAAATGCCGGCAACTCATCTCTACTCCTTGTGTGTGGTGTGGCTGATGTCTGTGGGCGGCGGCGATCACATACCATGAGGAAACTCTCTTGCTCGTTTGCCGCACTTTCTCATAAAAAAGGTTGAATCGCAGAGCTTGATCAGTTTGATGCAACCATGCAACTTACTTCAGCCTTCATTCCATATTAATAACATGCAAATGGTGCAAAATATACATCAAATTATTTGCTTTTACCTCTTGGCCGTGACTATTAATAAGCTATTCGCCACGTTATTGAACTATGCAGTTATTTCAAAGTTTATCTCAGTTCAAGCCAAAATTCAGCGGGCAAAGTCGTATCGCGTTATTAGTGCAGAGAATTTGATATTACCTACTCTAATCTCATAGGTCAAGTTCAGAACACATGTTTACAATAGCGAGTTGGGCATTTAGCAAAATGTGAAAAAACTTCAGTGCGTTACCCGCTTTGGACCGAACTTGGCACTCTTTAACCACTTGTGGCGGGCTCAAATGTGTTGTGTTCAACATGTTGGTTATTTTCTTGTTTGTGTTGGTGTGTTGTGGTGTGTGCGACAGTAATGAGGGCGATTTGGGATACGATTTGAACATCGGGAATGCTATCGATATTTTTGCTAAGTATGTTTTTTATTAATATTCTGTAGCTACGTTTGTGACTAACGTTGATTTGACTTACGAAAGAGACTATAAATAAGTGTTTATGTTATCAATAATTCATAACATTAATATTCTGTTTATAAACTTAACTAATAGTTAAAGTTATGAACAGAATATTAAGTGCCAGCATTGAGAATAAATCATTGTTTTATCTTATCACCGTTCAAAATTTGCAGTCGTTTCATATTATGGCATATAGTTAAAATTGCGTATTTAATTAATACACGAGGAAAATAAAACAAAATATATAATAACTAGGTATACTACGTAATTTATACCTTTTTAAAATGGAACTCTCTGTCGAGGTCTGTTTTTCCTGACCACTATAATCTGGACATCTTTAAGGTAAAGGGTATCGATGTATATTTTTAGTTACTCAACCGGATGTATTTTAAGCAATTTCGAGGTTACAAGCTCTCGGCACACACTTATACTATTTATTAAATAACCATGCACAAATGCGGAGCCAACGTTTATACGCGAAATATTGATTCACGCTAAAAGTGGCCGCTTTTGGCGGTAATCAATTTTTCGCGTACAAAAACGGACCCAACATTTGTGCATGGTTATTTAATAAATAGTATAAGTGTTTGCCGAGAGGTTGTAACCCCGGAATTGTTTAAAATAGATCCGGTTTAGTAGCAAACAATTAAAAACGAATGGTGTCGCTAACCCGCAATTTCGGAGTTACAATCTCGCGGCAAACTATTTATTAAATAGATAACCATGTACAAATGTTGGGTCCAACGCGTACGCGAGATATTGTGTTTCGCGGATACCAGTGTAGTCACAAGTGCGCTGCTAACCTTTAAACCTTATTTCTCCTGGATTGGGCCTCCGGTACCTTCACTCACGCAGGGAAACAGCACAGTGCTGCTTCACGCACAATTAAAAACGAATGGTGTCGGTAACCCGTCGCCTTAAACAATGTTTTGACTTTCTTTTTTATTGGCGCTGGGCTTGCTCTTGTCTTTATACTCAACTCCATCCACCTTATTATAAATCGCAATCTTAAGTTAATACCATACTAAAGCTCATGTCATCCCGTTCCAACACGCAATGTTGAAAGGGGCTGACACAAGTTTTGTTCCAAGACTATCATCCTTAGTTCGTGATTTGTAATAAGGGGTTAGGTAGGGGGGGAGAAAAAACCTCCGATGGAGCGAACTTACCCAGAAGGAGCCTATTCACTCTGGCTTTGAAAAAAATGAGGTTGTAGGTACTCACTCGGGATAACAGATGCAGGCAGGGCGTTCCTGGCAGTGAGCATCACGAAGTAAGAGGAAATGAGCTTTGTAGGTACGCAATTGGAGAATATTCAATAAAGGACTTAAGGTGACGGGTAGGCCACACTGGCGACGCTAATCGATTTTAATTATTAGCTACTAAACCGCATCTATTTTAAACAATTTCGGGGTTACCATCTCTCGGCAAACACTTACACTAAGTATTTATTAAATAACCATGCACAAAAGTTGGGTCCGTTTTTGTACGCGAAAATTAGATTCACGCCAAAGGCCGCTTTGGCGGTAATCAATTTTAAAAAAAACGAACCCAACATTTGTGCATAGTTATTAAATAAATAGTATAGGTAAGTGTTTGCCGCGAGGTCGTAACCCCGAAATTGTTTAAAATAGATCCGGTTTAGTAGCTAACAATTAAAATGGATTGGCGTCGCTAGTGTGCCCTACCCGTCACCTTAAGGGGTGTGTGAAAAATCCGCTAGATATCGTACTATAGGACTGAGGTCCATTTTTTTTGTGTGATTAATGTGATTAATTATTTAAACGTGATCTGTCAATATGTCAATTTGACAAACTAAACAACCAATGCTGTTGATGTTGGACCTCAGTCCAACAGTACGCCATCTAGCGGATTTTTCACACGCGATCGCCCCCATTCACATTTCGCTCTCAATAAGTAAATACTTAGGAACTTACAAATACACTTGGACCATGATATAGGATTGGATAAGCCTGGTGATAAATGAAACGACTGCGGTTTGCCATCTGAAACGTTTAGGTTATCTCACAATTTTTTTTCTTCCACCGCCAAGCGAATGGTCAAAATACGCACATAAGTAGATTAGAAAAAATCTAGAGGTGCATGCTCGGATTCGAACCTACAAGCTTCCGTTTGGAAGGCGCACGTTTTTATCCACTAAGCTACCATCGGTCAATCTACACATATATCCTATTTATAAAGAGGTAATTAAAAAGTACTCTGTGGAGGTAAATCCTATAGACAGCGGCAACGCTTATAGGTAATCCAAAAACACAAAACGCTTGCGCGATGTAATCGACACCTAGCGCCATCTAATGGTACAAAGTGGAACTAATGTCTCGAAACGAAGTGAAGGCGGGATAGTTTACTTATAAAAGAAAGTTGTTAGTTACACTATTTATTTTTTAATTCCTCTGTGACGCAGTGGTTGGTGGGTCGCACTTTGACGGCTACGCAAGAGGTCCCGGGTTCGATCCCTGGGTCGGGCCAAAAATTTGTACCTAAGATTTCGGTAAGAAATCCTTAGTGGCAGCCTGGAGTCTGGAAGTTGGCGGTCTTGTACCCCAGTGCCTCGGAAAGCACATCCTGCTCATGCTGCGGAAGGAAGGTACGTCCTGCGCCCGATCCCTCTCCAGTCGTGTCACAGTAGTGTCCCGTCGGAATATGAGGGTAAGGGAATAGAGAGTGCACTTGTGTTTGCGTACACATTGGAGCACTATAATATATCTTGGATACCTACGTGGCTGATCGTAGAGATTAGCCGCTGTAGCCGTAATCGGTGGGAGGATATTATTATATTTCAAGCACAACTCAACCGACTTGGCTGAAAATTTTGGATAGAGAATAAGAGAACGGACATTATGATACTTTTTATCCCAAAAAATGATCGGTTCCTGTGGGATAAACAAAAACGAACAAGTGGGCAACGCCAGTTTTTCATAAAGACCATCAAACCTTCCAGCTACGGCGACCTATCCCAAGTGACGCAGGTGGTCTCCGCAGACTACGAAGACGACGGCCTGGAGCCGATAATGCCGTTCAGCGAGAAGAACCTTCGGGTCTTCGCCAACGCCAGCAGCCACAGCGTTGTCGGCGGTAACACGTCCAATATGGAGATACACATGTGTGATACCTTTGAGGATCTACTGGACACGTACTTCAGCACCTTTAAGATTGAAGGGTGAGGAAAACATTTACATCCACATCAAGCGGGCTCAACATGATCCATCATGTTGATCTAGGATTTGGATAGTCTTGCGCCCTGTAGCTAGGGGCGTTTAAGAATACCTACTGTCAAGGTTTTCCCGGACTGTCGTAAGAGGCGACTAAACGGGCTTTCGGAGTACGTGAGCGTACCCACTGGGGAGTGGCTTGCTCAGCATACGACTCCGCGGGACGACCTTACTGAGTGTCCTGGTAGGTCGTACAGCGTTGAAGGGCTGTATTGCGCCAGATAGGGATGAAGCGGCGAGCGCGATTAGCGGTACGGTCTAGTCCCGACTGTGAGGTTCCCGACCGCAATTGCGCGGAGATGTCCATCTCCACGCAATTGCGGTGTCCATCCCAGGAGGTTAGGGTTTGAGTCCCACACACCACCTTGCTCCTTACATGCAGCAAGGTGACGTCCATGACGGTTTCCCCAAGAAAAAAAAGGATTTGGATAGTCTGGTAATTTCAATGAAGCAACTGATCTTCGCAACCCTTTATAAAGAGGGCCACACCAACTGAATGGTTAGGTAGGTACAAGTTTCAGAAACCATCCGAAACGTGTATATAGGTAATTAGTTTTTTTCTTCTGTGATGAAGCGATTGCCGCCGCCCATTTACACCTGCGACACCATTGGAGTCACAAGTGCGCTGCCAACCTTTAATCCCCCGTTTCCTCCGGATTGGGTCTTCAGTACACTCACTCACGGTTTTCTGTGAGGCTGTGGTATCACTCCGGTCGAGCCCATTCATGTTTTGCTTATGAAGTTTTTCCTCATCGAGAGGCAAATAGAAATAAGCATATAATTACTTTCATTACGTAAGTAGGTAGGTATACCTACTATCAAAAATGAGAATTCGAGTTTTTGTTATAAGTGATATTTTTTTTAATAGATAGCTGGACCATAATTTTTCTTGCCTAAATATATTTAAAAAAAACATACTTTTCACCTTTGATAGTGTTCGATAAGTTTGAAAAGTCTAGAGGTCCTGTTATAAAAAAAATATACAAGATTTTAAACCATACCTCCTTCCAGAACAGACAAGCCCTGGAAGGCGTTCATGGGCGACTGGGTTGTGGACGAGATCCTACGCACCATGGGCATCATGTACGATGGCAAGCTGGACAACTGCTGCTACGTGCTGGTCAAGTGGCGGAAGAGCCACACGTACGCGCAGCTGGACGACCTAGATGGAGTCGCTGTGAAGGTCTGTGTTGATGCTCGTTGATAGATATGAGTAGATCTCTTAGTCACTTTACTTGCACAACTTACTCAAAACTAACATCAGTGCAAACGTCTTACCGTGGGAGAGCCCGCTTCAGCATGAATGGGCCGGATCAACCAGAGTGATTACTATCACTCTGGTTACCACCACCCACAGAAAACCTGCGAGAAGCAACCCCAGCGCTGTGACTCAAATGACTGAGGGTAACAGAAGCCCAATTCGGGGGATAGGGAGAGAAGGTGACAGACTTTGTGACTCCACTAGAGCTGTTCGTGTCCATGGAGCGGACGGCAATCGCTTATCATTAGGTGATTCGTCTGCCCGTCTGGCACCTATCTAAAGGTATCGTCTACCATCGGCGACTGGATGGGCATCATGTACGATGGCAAAAGTAGACATCTGCTGCTACATGCTGGTCAAGCGGCGGAAGAGCCACACGTAGGTACACGCAGCTGGACGACCTAGATGGCATCGCTTTGAAGGTCTTAGTTGATGCTTTGAATAGATAGATACTAGTAGATTTTTACTTCTATATCTCATTTCATCTAAGCGTCTAGGTAAGTAATTCCCAATTGCGATCAAAGCTATCGCTTAGGAAACCACGGGGTATGCTCGAACCATGACCAAGAATTTGGGGTCTTGTAATTACGATTAAGCAACTGTCGTCTGATCTTCGCAATCATAGGATTGCAAGACCCCAAATTATCATAGGATAGGGGAACCTTTTGACATTGTAAATGTGGGAAGCAGTAGATAAGGTTGGAAGGTGACAGGAATAAATGGCAAAATGAAGAGTACTTTTTTTATTACTATCTATAGCCAGATATTTGGCCACAATCTCACCTGATGGTAACTGATGATGTGGCCGAGGATGAATCATGTTTGTCTAGTAACAGCCTATTCACTCTTTTCTTGAATATGTTCAGATCATAGCGTTCAGGGAATATACCTTCCATTCCTTAGCCGTAGGTACGCAACATGAATGTTCGTTTTGTACGAATTGCCGGTATTACGACATAATGGTAACCCCTTCTTCGTCTAATGTCCCAATTATTAACAATGTTTAGATAGCTAGACGACCTAGATGATGTTACTGTGAAGATCTGTATTGATGCTCGTGAATCTCTAAACTCTTTCCTTGCACAATATCTATAGGAAAACTAACCTACGACTTTACGAAGTCGCTGGACTGCACCATCATCATTATAGCGTGTCTTTCCCACTTTTTTCCTATCGCTGTCGCTTCGAAGCCGATAGCTCGATAGCTCGGATAGCTGGATCCATGATCCAGAATTTGAGAAGTCAGATAATTACAATGAAGCTACCGCCGTCTGACCTTCACAACCCTTAAACAGGGGAACCGGACCAATAGAGCTATGATTCAGGATCAGAATAACCTCACGATTTTTTTCCCTCACCGCCGGTAGAACACACATAGGTACTTAGATTTGAAAGATCCAGAAGATGATTAGGCCTAATCCCAATATAGTAGCGATAATTTGATTTGTATGATGGAGGCTGATACAATCAATGCTCGATTTCGAATCTTACGACCTCCCATTAAGAAGGCGCAGGTTTTTATCCCGTAGGCCGTGTGGTCCCCGGCAGAGTAGAATAGGCCACCCTCACTCTTACCGAGGTGTCGTAAAAGGCGACTAAGGTAAAGCTGCTGGCATGATCATCAGCACCCAGAGAAGGAAAACTCTGCATTATTATCAAAACCCTCGCCAACCCGTCTGCCAAGCGTGGTGAGTATGGCAATTACCCCTCATGTGATTGAGGGAGGCACGTGCTCCAGCAGTGGGGACTTAAATGGGCTGACGATGATGATGATGAGATTTTTATCCACAGAGCTATGATCTAATAATAATAATTATTAATTGATTTAGGATCATGTAGAGCGAGCAGCAGCAACCCTGAATGAGACCGACACGGCTGAACTGAGGCGGTTCATGAACAGCTACGGAACCCACTACATCGACTCCTACGTCACTGGAAACTTCATCTACCAGGTGTGTTGTATGTTACCTGCTCCCCCACTCCTGTGGTTTGACCGGGGGTTTTCTGTGGGTTTGACCATAGATAGCATAGCGGCATCTTTAGTCTATGGCTTTGACTGTAAAGTGTTGACGGCCTGATGGCGCAATTGATAGTGTCCCGAACTCATACGCTAAAGGTAGTGGGTTCGATCCCCACCCTGGAGGCCTAATTTGAACGAGACGTTAAAGGCTAAAGTCAAAAGATTCTTTATTTGCAAAGGTTTATTTGTACACAGCACTTACCTACAAATCGTCATAGATAAAATATTTTAAAACTATTTATAACTATAATAATAATTTACATATTGTAATTGTACGTATATACACACATATATATGTAATTACATATCGACATTTATGAACCAATAACATAGGTACAACCTGTGCGGATAAAAAATGGGATCAGAAATGGCGGCGCATCTATTCACTTCTCGCTCGTGCGAGTATAGACGCAAATAGTGAGCGAGCGCCATTTCTGATCCCATTCTTTATCCGCACAGGTTGTATATGTACTTTTTTTGAGTTCGTAAATTTGAACATAATTAGGAAGTTTGACCTTGTGCTTTCCTGAAGGTAAATGGTATTGGATCTTAACCGTCGATATATACAGGGTGTATCAGTGAACATTTACATCCCTTTAACCATGTTCTACCATCTATCTATTCTGAACAACATTTGTTCTATGACTTTCGGAAATTCATTAAAAAAAACAACTTTTCATACAAAGTTGGTCACGTGACTTGGTCATTTTGTATGGGGAGTCGATAAAATTTTCGACGAATTTCGAAAAGTCCTAAAACAAATGTTGTTCAGAATGGATGGTAGAACACGTGGTTAAAGGAATGTTCACAGATACACCCTGTATGTCCTCACAAGGTGGACCGACGATCTGGTGAAGGTCGCGGGAATCCATCGGATGCGGGCGGCACAGGATCGATCTGTGTGGAGAACATTGGGGGAGACCTTTGTCCAGCAGTGGACGTCTATTGGCTGAAATGATGATGATGACATATATACGCCGATACATAACATATTCTAAGAAATAAATAAACATAATGCGATTCTACCACCGGCTAAGTTGTTTCTGGTCGAGAAAATCTGGCAAGGTAAACCGAAGCAGACCAGTCCCCAAAGGTGGCACCTGTTCACAAGTATAACGTATGTGTCAGCCATCATTTCACTCAACAACAATAGAGGGAATGACCCGCCACTTAGCGCCATCACCTCGTAAACAATCTAATTTTCGCACGTTCCCTCCCTTTCGCACACGCTGTGTGTCTCCTTTGCTTGGATGCAACAGGTAATATTCTCGTTCCTTAATGAACAAACTTCGTTTGTATGGTGAAAACTTGTGTGTTCAGTGGCTGAAAACTTGAAATCCTCTGATATCTAATATTCGTAGTATTCTAAAATTGTGAGATTTTTATGAATTTGTTTATTTTATAGGTTTTCAAATACAAGAGGTCGGGTTACAATCTCCTGCGAGCGTATATAAAGGTGCAAAAAACTCACAACAACAATACGGACAACCTCCGATTCTACTTTTCTTCGTACTTTTTGAAACAAGTCGGCGACATCAAGGTAAATTAGATGCCTACAACCTGAGCGGATAAAGAATGGGGAAACGCACCAATTCAAACCAAATCGCTTTTAAACTTGAAAAAAAAACAGAACATAACGATTGAATAGTTGATATTGTATAGCAATCTTTTGCGATTTATTCTTAAGTAAATAACACTCTTAATCGACAGCTCATGTCGAATCAAGCACTTACAAATTTCGTCGGCTTAGTAACGCGTTCAGTGGTATAATTGGTAGTACATTCACCCGGATTGTGGAAGGTGTGGGTTCGAGTCCCGCCTGAACACGAGATGAAATTTTTAAGTGTGTTATTTACTTAATAACGATTAAATTTGAAATTGAAGAACACCAACTTACATCAAATATTTTACAGGTCGCAAGCGGCAACAAGACCGTCGAAGCTTGGGCCCGAAAGCACCTCAAAGAGAGCCAGTACCTCTACTCAAGGCCCAGCCTGCTCAAACTCCACTACAGCCCCATCCTGGCCTTCAAGATCAACGAACTGCTGGACAACGGGGCCTTGCTCAGCCTCGACCTCAAGACCTTGAGGCCCCTCTTCAAGAGCAGAAGTAAGGCGGAGAAGTTTGCAGAAGTCGTTGAGAACGATTTGAAGCTGTGGGAGGTTAATGCTTAGGGGGAAAGAGATAACAGCTATTGTCTTTTTCGTTCAGTGACCCTGTAAATACCTAATAGTTAAATAAAAAAAATAGGAACGTAAAATCCAGGACGAGTTACCCACCGTCCCAACATCTAGGTTATAAATGAAATGTACAAATTACGATATCGATAATATACCTATACCAGAGCGATGGTAGCTCAATGGATACGAACGCGCCTTCCACGCAGGCGGTCGAGGTTTGAATCCGAGCATGCACCAATGGTTTTTTCAAATCTATGTGCGTATTTCTACCATTACCATCTGCTCGGCGGTGAGGGACAACATCGTGAGCAAACCTGCACGTTTCTGAAACGTGTAATCATGATTCAGTTGGTCTGGTTCCCCTGTCAAACGGTTGCGAAGGTCAGACGGCAGTCGCTTCATTGTAATTACCAGACTGCCCAATTCCTGAATCATGGTCTAAGCGTACCTCGGGCTCCAAAGCGACAGCTTTGGACGCAACCGGGAATTACACGCTAAGATGAAGAGAAGAGACCTATACCAAATAAAGAATTTGTACGTATTATAATTATTAAAAGCCATAATTTTATGCAACTAATGTAATATAGTTATTGTAAATATTTACTAATTTTGTAGATTAATATGCAAAATTAGGTACCTAATACATCCATGTTCGTTTTTTTTTTAAATCATAGTCCAAAGACTATGCCAACTCTCTTGCCTCGTTATAGATTAATTTCAATTCTACAATTTCTAAGATAATTACCAAAAATATGCAATATATTTTTGGTCCATTCAATAAAACACAAAAATAGAAAAACAGGTTGTTTTATTTCTTGTATGAACTAGATTAAAATGTTGCGTGTAAACGACTAACAAATATTACATTAATTAGACTAGGAATGTTCCACAACATTTCATACAAAGTGTTACAAAATATAACAAACATAATTTGTATTACAATAATACCACTGACATAAAAGAGACCGTATCGAATCGAATTGAAATATTTATATTTTGTATTTAGGTATACCAATTTTTCAAGTTTTTGATAATAATATACAGTAACTAATTGTATTAGAATGAAATAATCTTTAAAATATTTATAACGCTTAACAACGATCATTAAAAGCTTTTGTATTAGATGGCAAAATTAAAAATTTAATTTTTTTTTGACACTGATTTAATAACTGTTTGAAACAATTTTAATAAAACAGAATTCTATTCAAAATAACGAGCGTTTCTAAAAGTCTCGAGACACGTTCGGAATCATCATCTATTTGCAATCTGACGGATTTTTCATTTACGAAAAACATGATATCATCAACATTAAAAAGCTATTAAGTTATATTAATAAATTAAGTTTAAAAAGCAATCCAAAGATCAACCTACTCAATCAAATCTATCAAACATAATTGATTTACCAACAAATCGAAAATTGTTCCAGGAATATTGATAGAGTTGGGTATGTGGCCGTGTCTGACGTGTTACGTCAAAATGACATTAATGACCGTTACTTTACGGTCACGGTCATCCTTTAATTTCACTTTCAGGATTTTAAGTCTTTGATAGCGTAATAAAAGTATATTAAAGTAACACCTATACATAAAATATCCATAAGAGCGTTTATATTTTTCAAACAACATTTAAAACGCCTTTTAATTGTTTTCCGCCTTAAAATTGGCTTACACTTAACTTACTGTATTTGAGTATTCGTTTTTGATCTTTATAGATATGCCCTGGGCACTAAGTGCGGTTTTCCTGTGATGCGTATTACGAACCACGTGCGGACTAGCGGCCAAGTCTCTCCCATAATGTTCTCATGCATTTGTTTATTTTATTTTTTTGCACTTCTTTGCTAATTTCCACGCCAAAATCCGCATCACAGCAAAACTGCTCTAACTCCAAAATGTAACATATGTGGAGGACATGTCTAATAAATCAATGATAAATAATAAATAATATTTTATTTTCCTATATTTCATATTAGACTTCTTGTCATTACAAATCACATTCTTGTTTTCTTGCCATAGACTCTATGATATTTTTAGGCCATTCAACTAATTTATTTTCCATATTATAATGATAAGGTCACTTTAAAGCATTTAAAGCCAGGAAATGTAAAGACCCTGTTATTTGGGCGCTATAATTCTCTTTTTGTCACTTTATTAGAAAATTTAGTTTGCAAAATATCCGCAATATGGCGGAAGTGTAAAGGTAGGTCTACACTATAAGAGCCGAGTGCTAGCGGAGCACGAACCGAGCCGAAATTCGGGTAATGAGACTGACTTAAGAGCCTCGAAAGAGCGCGCTTCGAGAATTTGGCTTGTGCTCGATTGTGCTCCGCCTAATGTCGGATTTTTTTAAAGAACACATATGGATTGCATGACAGTCAATAATTGTTGTAGGCTTGTTTTACAGTCACATGCCCTAATAAGTTTACAACTTCATTCAAACATGAACCTTATCGTGCCCCCTTAAAGAGTCGACGTGTTTACATTTCATTACAGGTGACTGTACTTACAGTCACCTGCGCTCAGTTAATGTCGGCTCATATAGCATAAACCCACCTCAATATTTCTGGTTACTTCTAAATGTGGCCTCTTTACAATTTAAATACAAGATGCACTTTAAGTAAGGTGAACCCTGCTAGATTTCCGTTTGAAAAATAAATATTTACAATCTCCGTATAGCCTTTCATAGACAATATTTTATGTTCATGACTAACCTTTCCGTTTTGATTCTATGTCAATCCTAATACACGATATACGATTATGTGAAAAACATGATCTGGACATACTTAAGTGTGACCTAAAAATATTAAAAAAGGGTAATATGGAAACCCATGTTGGCTGATCCATCATGTCCTAGATCGATGGCACCAACCACAATCGTTCAGTTTCTCTAGCACACATACAGTATTTGAAACATTTATATATTCATATACAGGAATCTAAATCTTTGATATAATAATATTATTTCTGACCGCACAGTCATTTGGCCTCTCGATTAGTTGATAAGCATAGCTTTGTTAAAATCATCGACTTCTATTCTACTGGACTGAACTCGAATCATAAAAATTATAAATGATAATTCTATTATTATTATGAAAAATTGGTTTATAGGTTATAATCAGAATCAGAAATCATTTAATGCGGTAATTGTAGTTACAGTAAGCATCAAGGCATGAATTGAAGTACGTAATTTTATTTACAGCTCACAACCGTTTTGGTGAAATAAAAAAAATACTTTCTAATTTCTTTCTTTTCTACTCTACTTCTCACGTGGTGAGCATTTTGCCGCAATCAGCGAATGCATTAATTTTATTATTGTCATTCATATAACGACTCCATTTGGCGGCAATACGCTCACACTGCATCTACCGTATGTACGGAAAGCCACACATAAATATTTACAAATCTCTACAATATATCCTCACCTTTATGTCAAACACGTTTCGTTCAATATCAATTGAGAAAATTGTATATCTAAGAAAAGAAAGAAAGAACAAATAAATAATAAATTGAGTCAACATCACATACATTGTCCTGGTCCCAAACTAAGATTTTCCCTCGTAATATGGGAACCAGGAACAACGAAAATACAGTCAACAGCAACAGTTAGTGCACTATTTTGGTAGCCATAGACTCTTATACTCCTCGGAATAAGTGCCAAAGTGTGCGAAATATGTTTCAACTACTTCTGCTGTTGACTGTACCACAAACACCCCGAATCAACACATAACCATTTATGCTGATGCGGGAATTGAACCCGCGACGCTTGCGTCTCAACCAGCGCACAAACCACTGCGCTAAACGGGTCGTCTAAATTTTGTTTGTAACCAATATCTATTATGTAACCTGTGGCTGTATATACTTTCTATTTTACTCTACATAAAAGGGACCGAGTTTAACGCCAAAATGGCGGATCTATAGGCACAGCAGCAGTCCAGTGTTATTAAGAAGTCAATGGTTAAAATACATCAGTACTACCTCGCCTCGTTAGTGTCGAACTCGCGACAGTGGCGCCAGTTCCCTCCACAAAACTTATTACTTTACCTCAAGCCTTCATACGCCGCCATCGCATCCCACTTCAACATACCTGTAAAAATAATCGATGGAATTAGTTATATATATGCACTAATTCGAGGGTGGATCGAAATATTCGCGGCCTAACACATAAATACTTGAACTATTTTAATATAACTGACCTCATTCGATTTGTTTACTCTCTGCTTGTCACATTGTAAAATTCTATCGCAATAGCATTGTCTATTTTGAAAGTAGACTGAATTGGTTTTTAAAGAATGGAGAAAATCGAGCAACGGGCGGTCCTCAAATACCTGTATAAAAAAAACTAACTCCAAAAGAGATTTACGAAGATATGTCAACAACATTGGGGGAATCTGCTCCGTCGTATAGGACTGTGAAAAAGTGGGTTGCACAATTTAAACGCGAGACGAGAGAGTATTGAAGATGACCCTTGTACCGGCCGGCCTATATTGTATTGATCTGGGTGTTTTCTATATATTATAAGTAGGTATATATTTGTAATTCCGCTGTTGGTTATGATATCCGTAACACAGGTGCTTGAGCTACCTATCTCGGAGTCAGATCAATGTATGTGATGTTGTGAAATATTTATTTATTATTTTGTATAATATTTGTATGACATTGTGGGGGCGCACTATGCGACCTCCATGCGGCACTGGCCGAAAATATTTAAGAAGATAATTTTTGTTTCGATTTTTCTGTTTCTTCACTTTTTGACACTTCTTCGACACAAAATTTTCTCTCGCTGTAATTTTTTTCATTTGTAAATATTCTATTATATATACACTCTATTCTCACGTTTAAATTAAACTTATCATTTCGCCTTTCTTTTCCTCTCTACTCATTCAATCTTTCAAAACTTCCTCAAGATATTTCAATTCCGTGGGCTGGTACAATCAGACTGAAATTAGTAGGCTACATAAACACTGGCCACCTTATTATAAACCGCGATCTAAAATTAATACGGTACTTAAGCTCATGTAATCCCGTTCCAACACCGTATGTTAAAAGAGGCTGGCACGGATATTGTTCCGGGACTATCCTTAGTTACATAACAACATACCTTAAGCTCAATGTATCTCGTAGGTACTAGTGACTTTTGTGCAGGCGAACTGGTTGCGGCCCACGCGCTTGCCGTTGAGGAGAATCTGCATTGGGTTGTTCACTCGAATTGATTTGAACTCATATTTCTGGAAGCGAGAAAGAAGGTATAGGTTATGTCACAGTAGATATATACGCAAGCAGTATGGACACTACGAACAAACGCTCGGTTACGCACGCACACAGACGCACACTTTACACGGATTCTAAGGTCCCATCGGAGTACAATCGTAGGAACTAAACTCAGGGTTGTCGGTTTTACTCGAGTGCCGCTTACTTTATTTTGGTAGAGAAAATAAGTAAATACATTATTATGTATGTTATCAAAAAATGGTTTCGGATTTTAAAGTGATATGATTGGGGGGAGGTAAGTGGTGTATCAAAGGAGTGTTCTTTCTATTTTAGTCGAATTTTACTGTTGTCTGCTATAATATACGAGTTATGATCACAAAACATTTTGGGGGGTCGGAGATGGAGATTGATATGGGGAGAATGGTGGGACCTCACTGTGTCTTAGGCCGAACGATCGGGTACATGACCAATACCTTAACGTGGTTTTGCAAGTAACGAAACAAAACGTTATGAAAAGTATGTCTAATTTTATGTATCTTTGCGTAGCTTTTTGCAACTTTAGGAATCATTTTGTGTACCTTTGTTTAGGAATATTGTATGCTAGTATTATGCTTATTTCTTTAGAAATATAATTAGTTCTAATTTAAGAGTAAGAATATATTTATTGTCTCTTTAAAACACATTTTAACGTAATAAGTATAAACAAATATAGAGATACAAGTATCATGCATGATGAGACAAAGGGAAGGAGCTCAGCTGATGTTGCTACGAGGATGTGACCCCGGGCAAAGCTGGTTTTCAGCTACTCCCCTGCCCTCTGAGAAGTTGTTTGAAGGTTAATTTAACACGCACCAGATGATCCTTGTTGCACCTAGGACCCCGCGATCACGTCCCGGTAATACCAGTAGTGCAAAGGTAAGAATAATATTTTACAAAAATAAGAGGACAACCCTATACGGTAGGTAACTTTCTGTCCAAAATGGCGGAGTGTCGATACTGCTTTAGCGTATTTATCTACTGTGGTTATGTTGTGAACTCACACATTGTTGTTTAAAAATAGTAAAATAATGGGGAACATGCAGTAACCGACGCCCTGTTTATCAAGTGGTTTAAGTACCTGGCCGTGATCTCGGGGTTCGATTCCCGGGTCGAACAAAAAGTATGTTTCGAATTTTTCGAACATTGCTCGGTTTTGTTATCACCAATCCGCATTAGGCAAGCACAGCTTAGTCACATCATAGTGCCGATAACTTGATTTCTATGATGGAGGCCTTTGCCCTGCAGTGAGACAGTATATAGGCTGATACTTTACTATGCAGTAACTATATGTGGCAGCACTTGGGGCCGATTTTTTGATACGTAGTTAAAATGGTTTAAAAAAGTAACCGATATTTTTTTTTTGTTTTACTTGTTTTGTGCATGCTTATAATATATCGCATGTCAATATTTTCTATTACTTATTTTTCCCAATGCAAAGGCGTCACCCAAGGTCCAGCCTGAAAACCAGCGCTGCAGCTGCTGTGTGTGGCAGTTGCAGCATATGCTGAGGCTGAGCCTTGAGGCCGCAAGTGTTTGTATCTTGTTTCTCTCTTTTGTTATTATGTGTAATGTTTTGTGGTCAACAAATTTTTCTTATCTTATCTTAAATGTATTTTTTGAACAATAGTTAGCTTAACCAATAGTTACATTACAAGGAATTACGTCACTTTGACGCTGTCATTTTGACGCTGTCATTTTGACTATTGGTTAGACAGTTAACTATAGTTAATATAATTGATTCGGCGGGTAGGGCTAAAACAAGCCGCATGGGCTGATGCAATTCATAGTGTCTAGTGGTTTTAGTGTACAAATTTGGTGTTTATTTGTGCAGTGAAGTGCAACAAAGATATCCTAATATTAAGAATCGTTGGATGGTATTGTTTTTAACACTTCTATTGTGTGTCGAGTGCGTTGTCTCGTGACAACATGCTTGGACCTAATAGTCTTAAAACCTGTGCTTTTAGAGTGATATCCGCTGAATCCGTAGGTCGATAAAAGGTAAAACACCGGCGTTTTATTGAATGACTGTGACTTTGACTGATTTCGACTGTTGACTACCTACTTATCCTCAATAAGTTACTTGATATTGGCGAATTCTCTTCGGGTAGAGCCATAATAAGGTGTGGTGTCGTAAAAGGCGACTAAGGTAAAGCTGCTGGCATGATCATCAGCACCCAGAGAAGGAACACTCTGCATTTATATCAAAACCCTCGCCAACCCGTCTGCCAAGCGTGGTGAGTATGGCAATTACCCCTCATGTGATTGAGGGAGGCCCGTGCCCCAGCAGTGGGGACTTCAATGGGCTGACGATGACGATGAGAGCCATAATAAAAAATATAGTTAATATAACAAAAGGTAACAACGGATCCAAGAATCGGTCCTTGCAGTACTCACCGGCGAGTCCTGCTTGTGCGTGGTGAGCGTGGGCTCCGGGATGCAGACGCAGTCGCCGATGATGGCGCCGCGCCCGTCCGCCCAGTTGTACACGGTGACGCTCACGCACTCCATGCTCGCGTCTATTATGCCGAATGTGCTGAAATCATATACATGTGGGATTGTGAGCGAAATAAAACCTTTTACTTTTCTTCAATTTCTTCTTTATTTTAACTTTTGCGTACACACGTTTTCACCGCCTCCACAGAACTCGCCATCTTCCTACGTCACACGGGTGACGTGTTCTATCTCTTTCATACATCATACTTTCTGTTCACCTTACTCACTCACTCATCTATGTCATTCTTTCTGTACCTTTCACACGTTAGTATTTCTATCATGCATCTCATTCTTACCTACGTTCCGTTTGCCACATACATTCAACCTTTTTTATGTAGAGACTAGTGGCCCGCCCTTACATCGTTACGGGACATTAGTTCTACTTTGTGCTCGGATACGCGTACGTGAAAAATTGATTCACTAAAAAAGTGGCCACTTTTGGCAGTAATCAATTTAACCATGCACAAATGACGCGTACGCGTCGGACCCAACATTTGTGCATGGTTATTTAATAAATAGTATAAGTGTTTGCCGAAAGGTAAAAGTATAAGTGTAACCCCGAAATTGTTTAAAATACATCCGGTTTAGTAGGTAAAAATTAAAATCGATTGGCGTCGCTAGTGTGCCCTACCCGTCACCTTAAAGGATACTGGAAAATCACATCTTTTATTACCTCCTGCCGACACAATTGATGTCACAGAAAATTATCTTTATTTGGATGGTAATAAATATTAATGGAATGAAACATGGTAAAACGTAAACCTTATGCCTATTGAAATTAAGGTCAAATGACATTTGAATATGAATTCTTAACGGGAAAACACCACGACGTTTATTTAATTTCCTGGTAAACTAGATATTATGATCGCGCCAATTTAGAAATGATGGCCGATCTGAACAATCAGCTTCGTTTTTTAAGTGGCTGACGAACAGACGAACACCAAAGAACTCCCGTGAAAAGCGCCACGGAACTGTACAATGCCATTGGAGCATCTCCGTTCTTCCACTACTCCACCAGGCAGACCCTCAATCGACACCGGTACATGGTAGAAATACCAAAAGTCCGCACAAAGAGGTTTGAATCCTGTTTCCTTATTCGTACTGCGAAACAGTGGAATCATTTGCCTGAGGATGTGTTCCCTAGAGGCTACAATTTGGGGGTTTTGAAAGCGCGAGTGAAAAGGTATCTTCTAGGTAATCGTGTTACATCTTAGACCATATTATCACTTACCATCAGGTGAAATATGGTCAAACGCTTACCTATCTACAGTAAAAAAAAAGAAAAAAAACCACACAAAGAACCTCAAAATTTTAGTCTCGTGTTTTTCCGCGGGACTTCTTTCGCGGCGCGTACTCTAAGTATAGTTGGTAAAACTTACAATGGGACCGCATTCTCGCTGTGTATAGAGCCTATTACTCTCGCCAGTATGACTTTCCCCTCGTTGGCGCCTTCCTGGAGCGCCGAGATGCTCACGAGTTCCACCATAACATCCTTGCGGGGGCCGAACGTGTGGAAAGTGCCTGGTACGTATACGCCTAACATCTTCTGGTCTATGCCCTGAAACGAGATTTTGAAAATACAATGTGAGTGTTTTATGTAACATAATCCAGAAGGGCGTGGTACGTAATCAGAAATGATGAGATCCGCAAGAGAACTAGGGTCACAGACATAGCCCAAAGGATTGCATGCCTCAGGCATACAACAATCCATACAGGACACAGAAGAATCACTTCCGACACTGCCCGCAATAAAATATATATATTTGCCGTTCGGAAATAAGGTCTAAAACAGCATGTTTCTGCGCGCTTGCCTACCGCGATACGCGAGGTGCGTTTCTATTGTAAACTCGACCTTTTCGCTAAAGAGTCACGGTCTAATCTGGTCAAACTGCGCGCGCCTTTACTGTGCACTTTACGTCATTTGGTTTCCGATAAGCAGATGCTCGTTGCTCACAGCCGTTCACAGGGCTAGCCATTGGTGATCCGATGAATTTACCATATTGACATACCTATTAAAAAAAAAAGTAAATGTGTTTTTTTACGAGGAGGCACGAGTACGAGTGGGTAGGTAGTATGAGCTGATACTGTCGGAATTTAGGTAAGGGGCCGTCCATTAATCACGTGATCTTTTTTAGCATTTTTTAAGCCCCCCCTCCCCCTTGGTGATACGTAGTGTTTTAGGACTATCACCCCCCCCCCCCCCCCCCATTCGCAACATCACGTATATTTTTAGTACCTATAAAGAATTTTAAAATTTTTAAATTTTTAAAATAAAGGTATAAACAATAATTTTATTTTATTCTGAAATTAAGGACCATGATAAAAATGTCTAGACTAGGTTGCAAGTTCTTTTTGACTGTCTTTATGACAGTCTATAATAATAATACACGTGAAATAAATACACGTGATATCTTACTACACCCCCCGTCCTCCTTGTGTTATTTTCGTGATTTTTATCAACCCCCCCCCCCCCCTTTCTAGCCTCACGTGATTAATGGACAACCCCTAAGTAGGAAACATTGTTAGTTTGTTTACTGTAAAAATAATTATTGTAGGTGGATTGGAGTCACAAGTCATTGTGACTCTACTGGTGTTCCTAAACGTGATCCGTCTGTTCGTCTGCCATCTATCATATAAAAAAGGGCTAACTTTTGGTGGTGGACATTTACCACGATAACTAATTTAACTGTTTTTTTCATTAATGTAATGTCTACTACATTACATTAATGAAAAAAGCAGTTAAAGTACCTAAATACCTACTACAGTATATTCATAGCTAATATGCTAATTTAATTAATTTTTTTATGTGATAGGTGGAAGACGAGCAGACGGATCACCTGGTGGTAAGCGATTGCCGCCGCCCATTGACACCCCCATTAAGCCCCCTTTCGCCCGAATTGAGCCTCCAGTACCCTCACTCACGCAGCGAAACCAGCACAGTGCTGCTTCACGCCGGTTTAAACTCATAGATTGAATGAGAAAGACAAAAAAGATGGGACATAGGCTGATTGATACACAAATGCATATGATACCTGAACCATCTGCGCCAGTTTCTTCCCCTTAATCTTGCCCCTCGAGCGCACCAGCTCGTTGGTGCTGGCGAGGTACTGCTGGAGTCGCGCCAGCTCCTGCCGCGGCGGCTCCCACGGAGGGTCCAGGCGGCACGCATACTCGAAGTTCTCTAGCGCCTCTGCATATTGCTCCTCGTATTTTAATGCCTGAGAAAGGGTACAAATACAAATACAAAATCATTTATTGCATGTCACATGAAAATAGGATGTTACAAATATGGATAGATACAATGTGACGCCCTGTAAGGGCATAGCAACATAACAAAGGGCCCACTAAGTTCCTGCGTCCTACGTAAATTATAGAATATTATTAACAATAACAATATTTAAATTCTACATAGACATACAATTCTAAATTAACAATGAAATCGATTTTCTTATTCTAATCTATTCTATTTTTATAACATTAAATAATAATTGTAATTGAGAATTGAACTGTATAGCTTAAATTTATTAATTGACTTATTTATAATAGATTACTTTACTTTATCATTGAAAAATTCCTGTATATTATAATAGCATTTTTTAATTAAGAATGTCTTTAATTTTTTTATAAAAAGTGGCAGATTATTTATATTTTTTATGTCATTTGGTATATCCATACTAATATTATAAATGCGAAAGTAACTCTGTCTGTCTGTCTGTCTGTCTGTCTGTTACTCTTTCACGCCAAAACTACTCAACGGATTTAAATGAAATTTGGTATACAGATAATCTAGACCCTGAGAAAGCACATAGGCTACTTTTTATTGCGAAAAGGGGGTTGTAAGGGGTTGAAAGGGGGGTAAAAAGTTACTTTTCCACGCGGACGGAGTCGCGGGCGGCCGCTAGTGATTATATATTTTAATTAACATGCTGTGAGGGCTTGTCGAGTTTAGTTTTAGTGTTGAAAAAGGGATTTTTAGTTTATTCTGATACCTATTGTTTAAATAGTATCAGCCTATATACTGTCCCACTGCAGGGCAAAGGCCTCCATCATATAAATCAAGTTATCGCTACTACGATGGAATTAGGCTTAATCACCACTCTTGCCTATTGCGGATTGGTGATCATAAACCGAGCTATGTTTGAAAAATTCGAAACATACTTTTTGCTCGACCCGGGAATCGAACCTAGGACCCCGAGATCACAGCCCGGTACTTAAACCACTAGACCAACAGGGCGTTTAGGAAGTAACGCATACTACCATATACGAAACTGACAATGAACATGGTCGGCTGACCATGGTCATTGTCAGGCGCAGTGGTTAATCGGTCGCACTTTCAAGCGACGGCTGCGCAAGTGGTCCCGGGTTCGACCTCCGGGTCGAGCCAAAAACTTGTCCCTTATTTTCGTTAAAAAATCTTGGTGTCAGTCAGCTTGGAGTCTGGAAGTTAGTACCCCCGTGGCTCGGAAAGCACTTTAAAGCCGTTGGGCCTGCGCCCGATCTCTCTCCGGTTGTCACACTGGTGTCTCATTGGAATATGAGGGTAAGGTAATAGAGAGTGAATTTGTGTTTGCGCATACACTTGAGCACTATAATATATCCTGCGTATGCGGCTGATCGTTGAGATTGGACACCGTAGCCGTATTTTCAAGCCTTGGCTTTCTCCAGCCTTTGAAAAAGGCGGGTAAGTATTCCTACGACACAGACCTCAGTCAAGCGTCATAGGATTGAGTGTGGTGAATCCTGATGACAAAAATTTTCGGGCAATTCGATTAGAATTATTATTATTATTAGAATACTAGCTTTTGCCCGCGACTTCGTCTGCGTCATACAATATCTTTATAAATTATAGCCTATGTGTTATTCTGATCTATAAGCTACATTACTGTAAAGTTTCATTAAAATCCGTTTAGTAGTTTTTGCGTGAAAGAGGAACAAACATCCATCCATACATCCATCCAAACAAACTTTCGCCTTTATAATATTAGTAAGGATACCTCTATAGAAATTTATAGATATATTAGATTGGCTGTGGCTTGACATGTAGCTCAGTAGATAAGAATGTACGCCTCCTGTCAGGGTATTCGACACACCCTACTCCTGAGCCTACATTTCCATTAAAGTCACTGAACTCGACCACTGTGATGGACGAACTAGTGTACCTAGGATATACAAGTTGTTACAGAACCGGAACAGAAACTTGGTGGGTGGGTATATTTTTAGTAATAAGTAGAAAATGCAATAAAGCCTTCTTTCCTGTCTCCGAAGAATTTCTTATGTATGTCCAATATACATTTCCTTTCAACAAGACATAAATAGTTTAACATTGGACGGGATTTAAACATAAAAGGTTTCTCTCTGAAGCTGTGCTTAGTGAGCTAGTAATTTTTACATAATAGTTTATTTTTCCTACTGTTTCTACACAAATCTTTACTCAACAATAATGAAGCTAAATATTTGACAACCTCGTTAGAACAGCGCAGCGGCGGTTTCAACGCCGATTTTAATACAAGGATCGCGCGTTTAATTCGTGCACTTACAAAATTTTTAACTGCTAGTGAAGGCAAATTTTTGACCGTGGGAGAGTCACGCTTCGGCATGAACGGGCCGGCTTGACCGGAGTGATACCACGGCCTTACAGAAAACCGGCGTGAAGCAGCACTGTGCTGTGTTTCGCTGCGTGAGTGAGGGTGCCGGAGGTCCAATCCGTGGGGGAAAGGGGAGTTTAAGGGTTGGCAGCACACTTGTGACTCCACTGGTGTTGCGACACCCCATGAGCGGCGGCAATCGCTTACCATCAGGTGATCCGTCTGCTCGTCTGCCAATGGACAACATTTCATATTTTTAACATGTCCATATTGTTTTTTTATATGAAAGTAGACATAAAATGAACAGACCCATATTTTTCCTTTTTTCAAAATTTGTCCATTTTCATGCATAAAATAATTATTGAAATTCTTTTTATTCTAAATAGACGTAAGCGCCAAATGACGTCATCGGACGGCTGAATACAGCGATATTCCTTTGCTTATCATTGTTTTAATAATTAAAAGGTACTACTGTCAAAGGTAAATAATACTAGTGTCAACATTGTCAACGTCATTCATACATTCAACGTTGACAAGTTGTTTTTTTTTTGACAGTTACATGTCATGAGTTTGGCATTACGTAAATTTAAAACTATAATGTGCTAAGCAAAGAAATATTTTACATTCTGCCGTCCGATGACGTCATCTTACGTTTTTTAGTTTTTAATTTTTTTCTCAGTAAATAAGCAATATAAAAAATGAATAAATATATATTCGAGCAGCGGAAAAGTAAACAAAGAATTGGTATTTTTTGATTCAGAGCTTAGCAATTTTGAAATGTTGTCCATTATGTCATAAAAATATGCTTAGTTTGAGATAGTTTAGGACAGGATAATGTATGTGAATTTACTCTAAACCATTTTATTTTAAACGGGTGGCTATGCAGGTCCTTTTCAGACCAGTATCATTGCGACCACTTTGATCTATTGTGAATTTTCAGAAAGTGTATTAATTGTTTGGGACTGAGAACCCTAGGGACTCAAAATGTACTTTCCTCCAACTCCAACCCATAGTTTATTTGTATTATTACAAGAAACCAATTTAACTTGCAAAGATTTATACATTTCTTACCTTTAAAAGGTTAAAAGTTTCCATATTAAAACTAAATAATAAAAGGAAATAAAATAAAAGAGCAACAAGTGAAAAAGGATTCATAATAAATAATACTCACAATTCCTTTATTGTAGTACAAATCTGGCTGACCTTTAGCAACTGGGTCTAGCCAGGCCTGCTTATACGCGCTCATGCAGGACTTCAACGTAGCTGGGTCCTGAGATACCATAAAAAATTGACACAAATAGGCATTCCCAAGAACCGTCCACGACACTCCATCCTTTATGTCTTGGCCCACTGCTTCTTTTGCCAACTCTACACTTTTGAGTATTGCTGCTGTTGCTTCCTTCAGTTTTCTTTCTCCACTTTCTTGACGAAGAATTATCGAGAGACACCGTAGTGAGATTCGGTTGCGTTCCTGATGTGAATTTTTAAAATTATTTTTCAGCACTTTTACATTAAACGAACACTTTAAACTGTAAATTAATACGCAAATAATTAACATAACAAAATAAATATTATACGATAATACATGATGAAATTACTCCTATTGTGATTTAGCACTGCTTACAATATTACGATTTTAATGGCTAAGTTTATTTAACAATTTACTAGATGCCATAAGAGAAGCCTCTGTTCAACAGTGGCTAATTGAGGCTGATGATGATGCAGTACAGAAAGCCACACATAAATGTATATTAATCTGTTTAATTTCTTCAATCAATTCTCACCTTTTGTCAAACATATTTGATTCAATATCAGATCAGAAACTTGACAATTGTTGTAACCCGATGTATGACTATCTGTACATAAAAATTATTGAAATATACTTACATGTTTAAGTGCCCCCTCAAAACTGGCCTTAGCATCTTTTACATTCATATTCTTCCAGTAGCATTCCCCGAGCTCATTCCAAGCGTCAACAAGATGTGGGTTTAGTTTGACCGCTTTGCTCAAGCACTGCGTCGCACGAGAGTCATAAGTTGGACTTATGTTGTAGCAGCGACCTTTCATATACAGGAATTGAGCTCGTAGAGAGAATGGTATTTGGGTGTCAACTGCAATTATAGACATCTTTATTTTTACAATGCATTTGTTTCTGTTATTCATTGTGATTAAATTATTCATAAATTAAAATGAAGATCAAATTTTTCAAGAGTCTTACACCATATTAGGTATATGATTGCTGGTAAATAGCCATAATTAAAGATCATCTTCTAGGATATAAAACAAAGTTATGTCATTTGCATTACTTCTAACTCAAGAATGCCTTATGTGGATCACCTCCGCACATAGACACCAGAAACTCCAGTGGAATATAAAAAAATTAAAAGTATAAAAAGCCTCTAGAGGCCAAACTATGTGGTTTAACAGGGGCCACTAGCGATTACATCAATAGAAATAAATTTCAACACTCACTGACTGTTACTTAAAGTTGTATTTTATAATTTATTGTAAAAATACAAGTTTTGAGAAACATTTTAATGTGTGAAATTATTTTTAAAATCTATGTTTAAAACTACTTACCATCAATACTCTCAAATTTTTCCACAAGAATATTCTTCTGTTCCTCAACCATTTTGTTCTTTTCTGAGGCCATTTCAATGGGATGATTCTCAAAGAAAATGTCTCTGAACTTATACAGTTCTTGAAGATCTTTCTAAAATAAAGAAAGTTATGTTAGTTACACTATGTATAACTCAAAAAAGATGAACCGATTTGGCTGAATAATGAAGCAGTAGTCTAGAACCTGGGGCCTTCCCCTTCCTTATATCCTGATATAGGATACTTTTAATCCTGAATAATATCAGGTTCCTATGGGATAACCAAAAGCGTATACTAAGCGGGCAACGCCGCGGGCAAAAGTTAGTTTTTCATACGAAAAAAACAATTTTTCGAAAAGCTGGCGTGTATTATGTTGCGCACATGTTTCAATAATTTTGTGTTGCAGGTACACTATAAGTAATTATAACAGGTCTGGGATGCATATGAAGTTTATTTCAATAAAATTTAAGTTGAATAGTTATTATTAAAATAAATTAAACTTGAACACTTGTAGAAAATTATTTACTCACCGTCAAGCCGTCGAGAACTTCTGCTACATTCTCGAGTATATCGGCTTCTTCTTCAGAATCTTGCGACATTTTAAAATATTTTTAAGCAGACCCTTGAACTAAGGAATGCACAAAATTACGTGATTATTTATTTCAATCAAATGAAATGCAATAAAATAAAATAATTCACACTTTCTTTTGAATTGTTTTCTTGACTGACTGACAGGCAGGACAGTGACCGATGGTGACCGACACCACAGAGTAACACACTTGGCACTTGGTAATTAATGACAGAATTCTTGACATTTCATTAATTTAAAAAAAGTGACAGTTTGATATCAATGCATTTATTATTTTAACGCACCGTCGCAAGACATTAATAACCATTTTTGTTGGACCTTTACATCAGACTATAGACATTTTTTTTAAACTACCGGAAGTTAAATTTCGTAACATGCATTCACTCACTCATTCACTTAAAAGTCCCCAGTGTTTACACATTTTTATGTATTTTCCATAGCGTAACTTATAAACACTGAGGCATAGGCATAGGCAATGACTAAGGAAATCTTAGTCATTGGGCATAGGCATAGTCAGTCGGCTAGCCCAACTACTCTTTGGGCTAGCCATTTAAGTTACTCTATCGCTAGCCAGTGCTAGCGCCAGAGGAAAACAACCAATATTCAACGGCTATATAAAACGGCCACCTTCGGATCAAAAATCACTTATTTGCTAAATAATAAAATTCCTAATATTGTATGGATCTCTGGTTTATTTCCCGTACTTTTTAATATTACTTATGTGGGCCGGGCGCTGGAGGTCACTGTTTCGGAAACACGCTTTACTAGCGTGATGTAAAATGCATAGTGACATCTACCGAAACAACGCCGAACCACCTGCTCGATTGCTTTTTAAAGCTCCATCTGCTTTTAACAAACTCCATATAAGGAAAAATCCTAAACTATTTTTTCCATATTAAGAAACGAAGTAATAAGTGAAATGACGCTGGTATTGTCGTTGTAGAAAGCGAGACTCGGTTACCATTTGTTTCAAAATCTATAAATAAGTTTATCAGATTTTTTACTGACACTATAAACTTACTTACACAATTCTTGAACTGAAAACTAGTGGTGATAAAAATTGATGATGATTTGGATGGTAGTTGAAGCGGAAGGCAATAAGCAGCAACCAACCAACCATGTGTCTAACTAAGGACCTGGTATGCCTTAAAACCTAGGGGATGGAGGCATTATGGGGCAAAGGGGACCTTCCCGTCATATTGACAGATCTCCCCACCTCCCTACATTCAACTACCGTCTTGCATTTTGTGTATTATGTGCTGGTGGGTGGGAACACTAAGCTCAGCTGATTCCTGTCATGTTCCTGTCTGTATGTCATTGTTAAATTGTGGGGAATTTTCTGATGTAAACAAACAGATTTATTTTTGAATTAACATGATTAACTTAACACAGACAACACCCAAGTTGTGTTGTGTTTATGTTCGTCATAGATAGATAGTTATTCGGTTCGGTTCTGTTTTTTTTACTGAAGAATAAATACATTTTTTTTTTAAAAGTCATGGCGCATTACGAAGACATAATTTACGATAAAGATCGTATTAAATGCAACTTGTGTTCTGTTTATATCACCAACGACGATTATTTGATCGAATCCCACGTTAAACATGAGTCTCACAGAGATTTGGAAGTCAAAAGAACTTTGATACAAAACAGTGTTGTGATTGTTGAAAACAAGTTCTTTTGCTACATTTGCGAGAAGAGAATGGATAAGTACGAATTAATAGAACATTTGAACAGTTCATTTCACGAAGACGGCATGGAGAAAGTGAAAAATATGGTTCAAATGGATGGTATATTTTTACAAATCCCTGAAGAAATTAATAACAATGGAGTGTCTATCAATTGTTTAATATGTAATCGTTTGATCGACTATAATTTAGACTCTGTTAGAAGTCACATTTGTTCTGATAAACACAGAAGAGCCAGAGCAATAGCGGTGCAACCACTAAATGGAATATTCTCCGTTGAGGGCAACAACGACTACCTCTGGTGCAAATTTTGTGAAATCTACTTTGAGAACTATATTGAAGTAATATTTGAACATGTGGACCATGATAAGGGACATAAGACTGAAATAACGAAAATTATGAACCTGATCAAGAACCAAAATATTTCGATTGAGAAGTTTCTGATGGATCCATCGGAAGATAAAGCTCACTGCAACAAGTGTGGCACTAATGTTTCATGCACCGTTTATAATCTGGAAAGATATGTTAAGGGAAAGAAACATAACAAGTGACATGAAGTTATTTTTAATATCTTTTATTTTAAATATTCTTGTAATATGTTAGCGGTGTAATAACACTTAAAGTTCAGCTTCAATAAAAAAATTGTAAAGGCCTTCTCTCATGATTTTAAGTAAATTATAATTTAAGGAAAATTGTTCAAATATGGTTGATTGAATTTGGTTACTGAAAAATATAGGACAGTTTGTATAGATCCGATGAGAGATAACACTACAAAATTATTTAATTATTTAGTATTATCTCTTTCAGATCTGAATTAATAAAATTTAGGATAAGAACCTATTTTAACAAATGTATGTCTGATTGAGGTCCAGGGCCGTATCTACCGGGGGCACTGTGCGACAATGCTCTACCTTAAACTTACAATGACCAACCTTATGGATAGAAAATGGGACATAGATGATACGCCTCTGGTCTCTTACCTGTAACTAACTCTGCCCTACCTTCAATTCTAGCTACAGTCCTGTTGAGGCAATAAGTCTTATAGACTAGTGCTTTACAGATAAAGTCAAAGTTAAAGACCTCTATGTATGTAAGACTTCGATGGACGCAAGCTATGTATAATCATAGCTATGATGTAGCGCCCCAACGCGGAAGTTTCTCAGTCTGGTCAGATATGGAAATCAAACTTCTGAATTGTTGCGTGTATGTGTGGGATAGGAAACGCCACCAGCTTCGCCATCTAGTAGATACTCATCACATCATAGTAGAGATTTCTTGGTTTTCGCCTAGATGATTGGTGTGTTTGGCGCATTTATTTATTTTTCAGTAAGTCAGTCAGTACCAACCAAAGCTCATAAATCTGGCTTATGAAGATATAAAAAGCACTTATGATGTTAGATTACGGTGTTAAGTGTATAGGATGGAGGCTATGGATGGAGGTATGATCATCAAATATTCTACACCTTATTAATTTTTTATGGGTCTTTGGGGATTACATTTACATAAATTATTGCTTTAGAAGAGATTACTACAGCTATGCGTACTTTTTTATTTTAGGTCTCTTTATTTGATAGGCGGCAGGCGAGCAGACGGATCGCCTGATCCTGAGGTCCGGTCTGGTGGTGGATGATCAATATTTTAGTAAAAGTAAGTGTATGGTGGACCACAAACTAAGGGATTAACATAGCTCATATCATATCATAAGCCATGCATGCAACGGACATCAATGTTCTCTGTGGCAACGGAACCAGAGACAATTAAAAAATAAATCTGTCAAACACGGATAATCAAACATCAATCAAACAAAATTTCGAGAAAATTACAAGTTCCAACAAAAGAACCCCATTTTGCTGCAAAACGTCCTAACTATAATAGAATAATGAAAACGGGCCTGCTGTACGGTATAGTCGCCAACTCGAAGACTCGCGTGCGCTGCGTATTCTGCGGCGTGTTCATACCTAAGGCCAATAAATGCATCGAACAGCATACCAATGGGGCCAAACACAAGGAAAACATAGAGCTGATGACTGAGAATGGAATAAGCTTCACCAACGACATGCTGTACTGTAAACCTTGCAGGGTCGAGCTCACCGAGGAGGAGTCTGTCACGAATCACATAGAAAGCGATAGCCACGCGAACTGGGTAGCTGCCATGGAGGACCTCATAGATGGTGAGTTTATCAGCCTTGAGCCTTATTTAAACTCTGACAAGGAGGACGTCTACTGCGAGGTTTGTCACAGCACCCTGCAATGCACACTCCAGAACATAGAAGCCCATGTGAATGGTTTAAATCATCGGACCAACATCACTGAGCGCTTAAAACCACTTAATGGGATATTCCCTGTCGACAATAACGAGGAGGTATGGTGCAAAGTGTGCAATGCTTTCATTGACAACACAGCACAAAGTATCTTGGATCATATTGACGATGATGAGGAACACATGGAGTGGTTCGCCGAAATTGAAGATTTGATAGAAGAGCAAGACGTATCAATTGAGAGCTTCTTAGCTAACGAATACGAAAACAATGCATACTGCAACAGGTGTCACACAGAGATTACTTGCAACGCCCAGTGCATCGAGGCACATGTCAACAGCGACTCACACCTTAGTCAATTTAGTTAAACATTGTTAGTTTGTTTGCTGTGATTGTAACAGAGTAGGTTCAGTTTTGGTCTCTTTGATACGGAATGTTTTCACTTTGAATTTAAGCATTTGTTTATTAATCAAATGTGTTATAAATTCATTGGATGCATTATAGTTGTAGAAACTATATTTTTGTATTGAATTTCATGTTAAGTATATTCTATCACAGCAAACAATGTTTCCATATTAAGTATAATTTGTTATGTTACATACATTATACATGATTTATATAGCAATTCATATCCTCTAAATAATTTACACAGAAAATAACATTTTGCCTGTCTACTTGCACAGTATGGAATATTTATTGTATTTAATGGCATAATAAAACAATATTTACCAAACATTGTATGTATTAAAAATTATTTGAAGTTGTACCTATTGATATAATGTTGGATGTTAGAAATGATTGCACAAAAATAACTTAGGTTTATATTGCATTAATTTAAAGATCAAAGTATAATATGTTAAATAAAAACACATTATTTCCATCTGCAAGTAAATACATAGAATAAAATATCTTCATAAATAATATTGAGGATAGGTTGTAGAGAACAATATGTGAATATTTATATCACAGAATTTTCTCCTTTTACTTTTGTCAGAGGCCACCATTTTTAATTTACATAAGGTAAATTTATTTATTACCTTCCCTTCTAATCTTGTGGTTTGTTTAAAGCCTCTTGTGTTTCTTGTGTTGTATAAGTTATACTTAGTTAATAAATTCTTCAATACTTTAAAATTATCATATGTTCTACATAGGAAAGTAAATTATAAGAATGATTACAAAATAATGCCTTTTTACATACACAAGAGGTTTTAAGTGAACATAAATCTTGTTTACTTCCACCATTTTGTGTTCATTAAAAATATTAAATTGCATTCAACTTTGCTGGTGACATTTATAAGTACCTACTTTATGCAAAAACTAATAAATAAGTTATACTCAAAAATTCAGATATATTACATTTATTAAAAATTAAATTATAAATCTTAAAATATTCAATAGAAAACAGTTCAACTCAATATTGAAGATACTAAATTATAATAACTAGTGTAATAATATCTATAAATTAATGAATACAATAGGGTATATGACTAAGCTCAAGATTTTACAAAATATAAATATTTTATCAAAATATAGGTCAATATGTGCCAATGGCGAAAATTCTCAATTAAAAATATAACGTCTAGCCGGTTTTATGGTCATTCAAAGATTCATGGGCAAGTCCATTTTAAAAGTATGAAATTATTAAAAAATAATTATACCATTGAATAATCCATACAATTTGCACCAACTATTATAATAGAACCATTAACATAAACGAAACATTTGATATAGCTACCATACAACATTCAAATGAAATGCATACAAAATACTGTCGTGTGACGTCACATCTTAGTAGCCATTTGTATGGAGCGTTTTGGGTTTGCCCAAAATAATGTGATTTTAAAGTTGTGATATCTCAGGTAGTTTAAATGAGAATCAAGTGATTCGTTCAACGATGTTTCTATTATTGACATTGATAAATCAATATACCTAATAGCAATTATTTTAAGTTAACATTATTTCTGTTTTTCGCCATATACCTTCATACCGAATCGAAAAAATATGATAAAAATATATGCTAAGGCCTAATAAGGAAAATACTGATTAATTAAGAAAATGTGGTAAAAAGTACATTTTTTGTCGTATTCTTTCTTACATTATTATAGCTTTGGTTTGTGATATTGTTGAGCTCTTAATTTAATTTTGAAATAAATTTCCTGAAAACAATTTATTCTTATTAATAGTTTAATAGTGCATGAGTAACATACATGCTATTAAATTAGTTCTTTGGGTAGGCATTCACTAAGTGACTGAGTGGGCAGGAAGTTTGGAGTGGGGACATAAATGTGGGAGAGCCACGCTTAGGCATGAATGGGCCGGCTCGACCGGAGTGATACCACTGCCTCACGGAAGACCGGCGTAAAGCAGCGCCTGCGCTGTGTTGCGCTGTGTTTCGCCGTGTGAGTGAGGTTACCGGAGGTCCAATGGGGTGGAAGGGGAAAAGCGCACTTGTGACTCCACTGGTGTCCATGGGCGGTCCATGAATTGCTTATCATCAGGTGATCCGTCTGCTCGTCTGCCACCTCTCATATAAAAAAAAAAACATAAGCGCAGCGTGGTATGCCCACGGACGATCTGATAAGAGTCGTTGGATCTTGCCGAATGCTGGCCATCTGCGAAGTGGAAGTCTTGGATGGAAATCAATAGGGGACTCTCGTCTGATGACGATGATGATATCAGCAATACCTAATAGCGGGTATATAATTCACGGAAACCCTTGGAAAGTGCACACAGCAATGTATGTACAGTCACGAGCTTGAATTTGGGACCCACCCAAAGTTGAATGTCTTGTAGCAAACTTTCGCTATTAAGAGCTATTATTTTAAAGTGTTAAAGTCATAATATTTACCATCGACAACTTTACTTTTCTAGGGGTAACCGTGCTAAAACGTCAACTTGAGCGAAGGCATACGATTATTACGGATGTTTTTCGAGTAATTGTTACGTGGGTAATAACTTTTTGTCCCTGTGTTCTATCTATATAGCAATATAGTTTTTATTTTAAGTTCTTGACTGACACTGACACGAGTGACACAGTATATGTTCGTAATTAGAAAACCGCAATGATAGCTTTTTGCAAAGAGGTTATCGATTTAAGGGTTTTGTTATTATTTATTATTATTATGAATGTTCCAACGAAATTTAACGGAAATGGGTCCCAAATTAAAGCTCGTGACTGTACCTATCTAGATAACATTATTCATCGAACGGATAATCATCTTCGTCTTCTTCCTTAATCGCCGTTAAAGGAGTGTCGGCCTGTGGACAGCAAGATCGGCCGCAGCGGTCTTGCCTCGGAGGCGGCAGCGTTACTGTGGACGTCTCTGTGTTACAGCTGCTCTCCTCACCCACACGCAGACTCATCCTCTCCTGATCCAAACGCATGACCTGAGAGATGTCTTCGGCGACACAGTCCATCCGGCAGATTGAGTCGGTGAGGCTGTTCTGTAGGGATCTGTGTAAAAAAAGTGAATACTAAATAATGGTGACCGTATAGCGGAAAAGTGGTTAAGATAGAGAAGCATGGTCACCGATGTCGTCAAATACGTGGCCAGTTTGAACTCTCCCTACTTCAAGACGGGGTCAAATGGCACGAAAAACTTATCCAAAGAGCAAGCGGCTACTATAATGGCGACCATGCGGTCAAAAACCTCTCAATAATGCTCTTATCTTAAATTGATTACGGTTTGGTAATGGGAGTATTGGAAGCGATGCGCGGCACCGAACACAAAGCTAACACAATAAAGGTGCATATTCTGCATACAATTTTAACTTAGATCCAATTTTAGAGCCTATTCCGAGCGCTGACTAAGTTGCTTGGCGATTTAAAACATTTTGGAATAGGTATATCAGGGTCTATTCAAGTGTGATATTATGTATGTTAGTTTAGTAATATGTATCGACAAATATCCTGATACAAACGTAATCCTTTCAATATTACTTCTCAGGTGGTTCATGAAGTGTCTCAGTCGTCCTAACTCATCCCTCAGTCTTCTATCCACCTCGTCTCTCGTGAGTTCGCCTGCAGGTCTGAGGGTCCTGTCCGCCCGTCTCGCTAGTATCAGCCGCTCTTGTTCCATGGTCTCTAGGAAATTCTGTTCAGCTGTGCTAAGCTCCTCTTCTAGAGCCTTGATATCTCGCATCGCCTGGAGAAATGAAATTAATAGTCACTTGGCAAGTGTTCTCGATATCGTCTTCCTCACCTAGTGTTCCATGTGAAGATGTGATCGACCAACTCGGCAGCGTTAGCATGTAAGTACCTATTTGTAGTTTAAGAGTAATCGTCACCTAGTTGGTTGCGGTAGAAGTCTGGAAGTTCTGCGACAAGACACTAGAGGACCTAGTTTGTAAACGAATTCACGACTTAATCGTCACTTTCCCACGAAAGAGACGCAGTACAACCTGCGGATAAAGAATGGGATCAGAAATAGCGGCGCATCTATTCACTTCTCGCTCGCACACTATTTGCGTCTATACCGCACTCGTGGGTGTGCGAGCGAGAAGTGAATAGATGCGCCGACATTTCTGATCCCATTCTTTATCCGCACAGGTTGTACATGTGAAAAGGGCGGGAGTTTTTAGAGTATGTAGGACCGCTGATCGCGTAGAATTTGTTTTCGCCGTTGACGTGGCAATTATTAGCCCCGACTTAGTTTTGAATTTTTATGTAATTTTTAAAGACTATGGTCCTCTAGTTAGTAAAAATATTTTTTTTTTACATTCTGAACCGTCGTCGTTCGACGTCGGAACAGTCTCAATATGAATTAATGGCGATAGCAACCTCTTCTCTCTGCCAGCTCAGCTCTTCCAGTTTCGTGGTATTGGCATGGAGTCTCCTTCTCAATGCTGCGTCCACCTTTGCAGTGTACGCCTGAGCTTCGATTGATAGATAAACTCTCGCTCCCCTTACCTAAAACAAACTGGAGTGGTAGTAACCGATACGAAAACATTTTTAAGATTCGAGCCTTCATCTTCCTAAAATGCTGGGAACGCATCCGCATCCATCTGGTAACGTAACGGATGTCCATCATTATCTTAGCTTGTGGTTCCTGGTTGCGTCCTAAGCTGTCGCTCTGGAGCCCGGAGTACGCTTGGATGGACCATGATTCAGGATTTAGGGAGTCTGGTAATTACAATGAAGCGACTGCCGCCCCACCTTCGCAATCCCTTAACAGGAGAACCAGACCAACTGAATTATGGTAACACGTTTTCGTATGGTAACATATTTTTCCCTCACCGCCTAGCTAATGGTAGAAACGTAACGGATGTCCATGTTAGGTGATCACTTATCATCAGCCGCTTGCTAAAAAATAGGCACCCGTTCTGTATAGTCCTCCGCGTGTATCGGGGACGTTCTATTGTAAGTACTATGAGGGCACCACTTCGTACTTATTGATTGACTCAAGAATCTTATTAAGTTTAAATGGATTGCAACAGTTGGCACCACCGTCTACGTGGAATGGCAGCACTTTGTATTGACCTATGTAAGGTAGTCAATATAAAGTAGATAGTCGTTCAAATGAATGGCACCACCACACCGTCAATGCGCACGTTTCCTATACTAAGGATTGTATGTAAGGTAAGGTAGTCAATATAAAGTAGATAGGCGGTCAAATGAATGGCACCACCACACCGTCAATGCCCACGTTTCCTATACTAAGGATTGTATGTAAGGTAAGGTAGTCAATATAAAGTAGATAGGCGGTCAAATGAATGGCACCACCACACCGTCAATGCCCACGTTTCCTATACTAAGGATTGTATGTAAGGTAAGGTAGTCAATATAAAGTAGATAGGCGGTCAAATGAATGGCACCACCACACCGTCAATGCCCATGTTTCCTATACTAAGGATTGTATGTAAGGTAAGGTAGTCAATATAAAGTAGATAGGCGGTCAAATGAATGGCACCACCACACCGTCAATGCCCACGTTTCCTATACTAAGGATTGTATGTAAGGTAAGGTAGTCAATATAAAGTAGATAGGCGGTCAAATGAATGGCACCACCACACCGTCAATGCCCACGTTTCCTATACTAAGGATTGTATGTAAGGTAAGGTAGTCAATATAAAGTAGATAGGCGATCAAATGAATGGCACCACCACACCGTCAATGCCCACGTTTCCTACACTAAGGCAAACACAGTTGGATCTTGGTTTGGGATTTTGGGATCGAGAGTTCCCTACATGATCATTTATGATTAAATACCGACTATATAATTATTGACGGCAGCTCAGCAAGCGCATCTCCAAGTGCCTGACCCGGAGGCTATAGAGCGGAACAAAGGCTCCAAAGTGTTCGCCAGAGACCTGGCTATTGGAGAGAGCTTGCTGACCAAGCTGAAAACAGAGGATGGCAGAATCGTCACGTCACGCCTAGAACTTTTGGCTGAGATTGAAAACTTTTATGGACAGCTTTACGCGACATCGTGCACACCTGTCATTCAGGCCGTTGAGCGCAGAGCCAAAATAACCCGGCACTACACCGAAGATATCCCGGACGTCAGCCTATACGAGATTAGCATAGCTCTCAAACAGCTTAAGAACGGTAAGGCACCGGGTGATGATGGAGTCACAGCGGAGCTTCTGAAAGCAGGTGGACGACCTGTCCTGAAAGCCCTCCAGAGGCTTTTCAACTCCATCATCACTGAGGGAAAGACACCCAAAGCGTGGCACTCTGGCGTGGTGAGGCTTTTCTTCAAAAAGGGTGACAAATCCCAATTGAAGAATTACAGGCCTATCACGCTGCTGAGCCACATATATAAGCTGTTTTCGAGAGTTATGACGAATCGTCTCGCACGCAGGTTCGACGACTTCCAGCCTCCCGAACAAGCCGGATTTCGAAAAGGCTTTAGCACTATAGACCACATACATACGCTGCGGCAGGTTATACAGAAGACCGAAGAGTATAACCTGTCATTATGCTTAGCGTTTGTGGACTATGAGAAAGCCTTCGACTCTGTCGAGACCTGGGCCGTGCTACAGTCTCTCCAAAGGTGCCGAATAGACTACCGATACATACAAGTGCTGCAGTCATTGTACGGAAACGCCACAATGTCAGTCCGTCTTCAGGACCAGGAATCAAAACCCATTCCTCTCCAGCGAGGTGTGAGACAGGGTGACGTTATATCGCCGAAACTGTTCACCACTCTGTTGGAGGACGTGTTTAAACTTCTGGACTGGGATGGACTTGGCATCAATATAAATGGTGAGTACATGACGCACCTTCGATTCGCTGATGATATCGTAGTCATGGCTGAGACCTTGGAAGACCTAGGCACAATGCTTGACGACCTCATTAGAGTCTCCCAACAAGTGGGTCTGAAAATGAACATGGACAAGACGAAAATCATGTCGAATTCCCATGTCGTACCCACTCTTGTGAAGGTTGGAAGCTCTGCACTGGAAGTTGTAGACGAGTACATCTACCTCGGACAAAAAGTCCAGCTTGGTAAGTCCAACTTCCAGAAAGAGGTCGATCGACGAATCCAACTCGGCTGGGCAGCGTTCGGGAAGCTACGCAGCATATTTTCGGCCCACCTACCGCAGTGTCTCAAGACGAAAGTCTTCAATGCGTGTGTGTTGCCAGTGATGACATACGGAACCGAAACGTGGCCGCTTACAATGTGCCGATTAAGGAGGCTCAAAGTCACCCAGAGAGCAATGGAGAGAGCTATGCTCGGAGTCTCCCTGCGTGATCGTATCAGAAATGATGAGATCCGCAGGAGAACTAAGGTTACAGACATAGCCCAAAGGATTGCATGCCTCAAGTGGCAATGGGCAGGGCACATAGCGAGGAGAACAGACGGCCGTTGGGGCAGAAAGGTCCTGGAGTGGAGGCCACGCACAGGAAGTCGCAGCGTGGCAGGCCCCCCACAAGGTGGACCGACGATCTGGTGAAGATCGCGGGAATCCATTGGATGCGGGCGGCACAGGACCGATCTGTGTGGAGAACATTGGGGGAGGCCTATGTCCAGCAGTGGACGTCTATTGGCTGAAATGATGATGATGATGATGATATATTTATTATTAGGTATAAAACATGTTTACCTGCTGCCGTGTAATAACTGCGTTATTGAGAGCTTGAAGTCCAACTTGTTTTAGGGCAACGCAACGGCTTTCCCAACGATCTAGGGACGAGCATCTGTAAAAAAGTTTCTAGTAGCAATCAAGCGGTTATGTTTAAAGTTTAAAATGAACTGCGTATTATCACTGTGATAGTAATCTAAATAGGCTAATAGTACCTAAGTATTAGCTATAACCAAGCAATTTTGTAAGCATAGGTACATTTTTCGAAAGCTTATTGAATTGACCACAGGTAATTGCTTTTCTGGTTGACAAAATTCCCCAAATGACGTCGAATGATGCTTTCGTTTCTCTTAGGTAGGTACGCCTGGCCCTACTTAATTCACAGCTACCAGGGGAACCTGACCAACCCGTCCAGTCTCTTCCTCTCATGATGATATTTACCCGACTCCGGCAAAGCCATAAGGAAGGATTATTATTTTAGCAGTCTATTCAGTTATTAGTTAATTTACCTTTTCTTCTTTTTCTTTGTATCACATATCCTAGTTATCGTGCTACAGTCGATGCTTGCGCAGGATTTCTCCACAGACAGAGCCTCTTGTTTCTTCAAGATATCGTCTTGTATCCTCTTTTTGGTTCTCTCGAGAGCTTTCGTTTGTTTCTCCAATTCTAATATCATCTTCTCAAAGTTTTTCTTTTCGTCTCGTAAGAAGTTGTATTCCTGTACGAATTACATTACTGCAATTAAACATAAGCCACCTTGTTGAAAATCGCGATATGAAGGTATTACCGTTATAAGGCTCGTGTCATTCCTGTTCCAACACGCAATGTTAAAAGGGGTTGTAATTTTGTTCCGGGACTATCCTTACCTTAGAAGTGGACTTAAATTATGATTTTTGGAATAAGCGTTGGTTTTTGGGATGAAAACACGCGACAGTATTTCATCAACCGCCCGCGGCAAGGTTTACCTACCCTTATGGGTTACCCTTATCGCGAGCGGTTACTGACATACTGTCGCATAGGTGACCAGTAATGCGGTAGCTGTAGCTGATTCACTGTTTGGACGGCAAGTCCAATAGTCCATGTTTATTT